>OX038879.1:9115583-11515583 GCA_943789525.1 Agriphila geniculea | reverse complement strand
TCTTACCTCGTTATTCAATATTCACCCACCTTATTCACGCCGCACGATTATTCACTTGAGTACAAATAGTTACATCCACGGAACACTTGATATTTTTTCACAGTCACAGTCACAGGTGTTTTTGTATCGGATGATTGTGTTCGTAGCCCGGTGTCGTAGTCGCGGCGCGGTTGACTACGGTCCGTAGCGAGGCGTAGCAGACGCGATCGTAGCGGGTCGCGCTGTCGAGTCGACTGCTCGTCCAACAGTAGACGCGTACACGGATGCAGTGTACAGACTACCTAAAAATTACAGAGAATATTACTTATGCAATTTTGATGATAATTGTTTATAATTTAAAGTTGAAATACTTACTTTTATAAAATGAATAAGGTCCGAAAAAATTACAAATCTTTACATATTTATTTTGCTACCATATTAATCACATGATAAACAGCAAGCCCATTTTACAGACAGAAGTAATTTTTTTCTATATTTTGGATGTACAAAAAAGTCTAAAGTAAGTATAAAACGACTTCCAGCCAAACAAAGAAACCAGAGTATACTTACGAGTATCTTAGATAAAAGACAGACCTTTTTAAGTTTTGAAAACCAAAATAGCCTCTAGTCAGTAGTAAAAAATTATACAACAATTATTCAGCACATTACAAAGAAACACATCTTGATATTACAAACAAAATACACCACTATACAGGGTTATTTGTAAAACACCGACAACCTCGTAGGAGAAGATTACTAACATCAGAAACAACAATAATGGTACTAAGACTTTTCCGAAAACAGACAAAAAAAATTAACATTTCATACAAAACTCGATCAGCTGTTCAGACACTTTGTATGGCAAGTTGATATTTTTTTGTCTGTTTTCGGAAAAGTCGTAGAACAAATGTTGTTGCCTATGATGTTAGTAATCTACTCCTGCGAGGTTGTTGGTGTTTTACAAATAACCCTGTATAAACTGAACTAACTCACATAAAAATATCAATATTTAATTTAAATCTGTACTATCTGTATTTATACTCTACTCTACGCATCAAGGAGCCCGAAGGAGCGCATGCGCCCGTGACGTCAGCGCCCCCCCCTCCCCAGTCCGGCCATCCGTCCGCCGCCGGGCGCGTCCGACCCGTCCGTCTTCGCCGTCCGCTCCCTGTCACGACCGTGCAACACTCGTTAGTTAACATTTTAAAGAGAAGCTTAAGTACTCTCTTATTGTGAATAATTTCTATGAAGGAAATAAATAACATTGGAGGTATTTTGTTATAGTAGGAAAAGTGATGGTTTTTCTACAACATTATTCTTTAAATACTAACTAGGTACTACACTATTCTTTAAATTGTTGAAATTGCTAATCACGAACCAAATTACCAAACTAACGCGTAATACAAACTTACCCAAATAAATACATTTAGGTTTGGTATTAAATCACATGCAATTCACAAAAGTTTCGACGTGCAATACTATTACGTTGTAAATAATTTTATTGGCGTTTTGTATATAGAATATTTGAAAAATTGCATTTTCCATACTGGCATTTTCATAATTTATTTAACAACCGTGAACGCTATTGTAACAAAACTTATGTACAAATTATTGAACATTAAGCTACCTTAGGTAACATAACTTAAGCCTTAACTTAAGCGAATAAAATAAGTTTAGGCTAAGTTACAACTGATAAAGTGGTTATTTTATTTTCGCTAACAAAAAAAGGAGTCACTTTCAAAGTATTTTTTTAATGTTAAGAAAACATTATAATAGTCTTAATTATGCTGATAGTTGACAGCTATGATCATAATTTGATGTACATACTTAATAATATCCAGCAACAGATAAATGTTTTAAATCACAGAAGTTAAGAGGTTGTCTGTGCGTGAGAAAAAATCACCAATTTCATAGGTAAGGACCAAATATTATAATTTCTCATCGTTCTAGATATAATAATTAGCAAAAAGCAAGAACTATATCAGCTGCATTCTTTGAAAACTAGGTTTCATCTTAAAAGTTCGATTATAATTATTTCCTTGCCATAATTACAATACAAACATGGGCCGAGGGGGGGGGCAGGGAGGGGCAGCCGCCCCCCCTGGATTTTGTTTACCTCCAACTAACTATTAATTGTTATCAATAAAAGTTCTTATTTGCCATACTGACGACCTGAGTGGTGCAGTGGTCAACATGCCGGTCTACCACGCAGAGGTCCCGGGTTCGATTCCCGGCCGGGCAGAAATTGAAATGATGAATTTTATTTTCTGTTCCGGGTCTGGGTACTACTATGTATAATAATTAGTATATCAGTTGTCTAGCACCCATATTACAAGCTATGCTTAGTTTGGGGCTAGATGGCGCTGTGTGAAATTGTCCAAGCATTATTTATTATTATTATTATTTATTACAATATATTTGATTTACTATAAATTTGCCCCCCCCCCCCCCGGGGGCGATCCAATAGATTTGCCCCTCCCTGGCCCAGAACCTGGGTACGCCCATGTACAAATACAGTTATAAAATAACATAAGGGCAAAAACAATAAAACTATCGGGGAACAACAATATCATAGTGTTACCTACCAAATCAAAATATTTGATGAAAAAAACAACCCACCAACATCATATCCAGCCAATCAATCCAATCATAAAGTTATCAATGAAAGAAAAAAAATTCATATATGTCTTTCAACAAACAAAAAATAAAAAAAATCCGATACAACAAAACTATCGGCGAACTAAAATAACACAGTGTCACCGAATCGCAATATAGGCAGCGTTGCTAAGCCGTATTGAATGGTGCTCCGCTCCGGTAGGGACAAAGTTTCTGCGAGACCCTTTTATTTAGGGGTTGTCATCAGTCCCCGCTGGTACACTGACCCTCTCTGTGAGGACGGAGGGTGGTCCGAGTCAAAGGAGATCTAACAGGAAACTACTACACGATTAGAACTCGGTTACTGTTTCGAAATAGTAAATTTTTGGCTTGTGCCCCAACAGTGGGGACGAGATATGATCGAAGAGTGACATTAAAATATGGCTGATATTGACTACGTATTTATTCAAACTTGTTGCTTTGAATGTACAATTATGCGAAAATAACTACTTTTTTCCATTTGTTTGTTACGCCTGTCGCTAACTAATTTTGATGATTGTTTGTTTAACTGATTGAACATTGGAGAAGAACATAGAATAGGTAAGATAATCATTTTAAAATAGATACTAGAAAATATTTACTCTCCCGTAGCAGCTCAGACAGTTCAGCTGCTACGGGTGACTCGATTTTTTCTAGTATTTTTTCTATTAAAATAATTATCTTAATATAAAAAAATAGCATTGTGAATGACTAAAATTTAAAAGTTCAATAATAGAATAGGTACTATCATTATTAGTACTATTATTTCTGAAAATCACAAGGAAAACGAAATTCCATGCGGACTCAGTCGTGGGCAAAAGCCAGTATTTAAATATGAAATAAAAAAATTCAACGTAAGTATGTATTAAGTACTCATCTCCACGCACTTGTTGAAAGTCAGCTTTCCTATGGATTCACAAATGTTCACAAAAGTATTTTGGATTCACAAAAGTAACATTGTTTAGTTTTTTCGACGTTATACCAAATACTAACAAGGATTATATAAAAAAGCCGCCACCTCTTATGACACAGGCAACCGATTCCAAAGGAACTATTAACAAAAATACAGCGCTGATCAGCCGATAGTACCTATCTCCCCTCGCAGCTTCGTCTCGGCGCTTGTCACTCACACACAACTACCGCAACTACTCTGACAAAGTTCCACAATAGTTCCTAATGAACACAATTAAAGGCAATCAATGTTTCAGATACAACCTTGTAAAGATGTGGTGACCGACAACACTTATATGAAGTCGAAAGTAAAGCTCAAAGTCAACATGTAAAATATCTACTAAGTTTAAAACTTGCTGTCATAATAATAAAACTCATGGGGAAGTTTTATCGTAGTCAAATTGTACCAGACCCAAAGCACAGATTAATAATCTGACATAAAATAGTTTGCCTAAAGGTTCAGTTTTAACGTAAGTCAGTTCATCAGGTTCATTGTCACAGAATCAGTTGAAACAATGTTACATTTGCATTTGTAATGTTAAGATATCGCCAATGTTAGACATGTTTTAATATCTAGTAAGATTGCCTTAAAATAACTTTATAATCCTTAAAAGATGGAGATAGTCTATATATCTAGTATATATCTATATTATGTAGTTATATAATATTATTTCTTATTTTTCTTATTTACCCTGGTTGTGCACCCTACCACACAAAGTCTCCACATCACCCTAAGGTTGACTGGTAGAGAATGCCTAAGGCATTAAGTCCGCCATTGTACAATTGTGCATTAAGAATTAAATAAATAAATATATAGTCTATTTTTATTTGAATTAACTAATAAAACCAGTAGCTTATTTAACATTAATACCTATTATGATTTACGACCTTATCTCTTCATTTACTTTTCTTATTCTTACACAAAAATAAAATTTGATTTCAAAGGAACGAACTTAGACTTAGCTAAGAAACATTTCTTTCATTCAGCTCTTCAAACAACGGTATATTGTTCTTCTGAATATATTTTCTCCACAGAACAAAGATTTTTTTTCTGTAAATTGTCTCTGATAAAAAACTTGAAAGCAAGTATCAGCTACTTTCACGCGCTCTATTTCTTGACTTAAAATAATTATAATTACAATAAATAAATTCAGTTTCATTCATTATGACACGTTATGTTGCTCAAAGCATTTCTTCCAATAATAATAAAACAACCCTCCCTTATGTACCTCATTCCGAGCAACGAGGTCAGTACTATTGCTGCAAGTTCCTATCGATTCGGCGTGTAATGAAGATATATCGGCCATTTTGCCCCAGGAATTACCGGCCGGCACCTCTGGTAGCCACTAACGGCATAACCACACACAAGTGCTAGGTGAACATGTAATTACTAAGCAAGCTCGAAAATAAATTATTAATCAATAGTTTGTCTTGCACGATAGAGCTTTCAATTAGAAAATAAATACGGTCCTACGCCAAGTACAAGGTAGATAAGATATAGTAAATTACTAATTAACTTCTTATACAGGGTTATTTGTAAAACACCAACAACCTAGCAGGAGTAGATTACTAACATCATAAACAACAACATTTGTTCTACGAGTTTTCCGAAAACCGACAAATAAATTTTACTCTCCATACAAAACTCGATCGGCTGTTCAGGACATTTGTATGGAGAGTCAAATTTTTTTGTCGGTTTTCGGAAAAGTCGTAGAACAAATGTTGTTGTTTATATGATTTTATGATGTTAGTAATCTACTACTGCGAGGTTGTTGGTGTTTTAAAAATAACCCTGTATATTTGGATTTCGTTGACAAGTAACGTGACATAGATTTTAACTTTTCAAATAAGTGATAGTTCAGTTGTGTTGTGGCTTGTGGTGCTAACGGTTCAAAAATCAACTGCTAACACGACTTAAAACTTCGGGAAAACTTTAAAATTAATAGTTTTTAAAAATATATTAATACTTACGACACCACAGGTGGTCGAAAGATAGTGGACAAAATTGATTATTTTTACAATTTCGCTAAAAATATACAAAATAGTTAGTAGGTACTTAAGTATAGTTTTCAAATCAACCTTATAAACGTTAGTTTTAAGTAGCTGGATGATACTTTGAAAGACCTTTACGTAATGAAACTGGGCGGGCATACAAAGGATTCTTAGAAATGATTTATGGTTTGGCCTACATGAAAATCCCAGGGAGGTGTTATAGCTACAGTTCAGGTTTAGGCTTTTCTAAGATACATGCATTTTCTAAGAAAAATATCTTCTTCTTAACACATGATAAAAAGCGAAATTCATTAAAATAGTATTTGGGTCATTTTTAAGACGCGTCAGATATTATAGGTAAGTTTGAGACTTAGAGCATCGCGGCTTCGTCTCGAACAGAAGCGCGTCTTACTCTAAGGTTTGAGATTTAAATAAAACTGTCAGAAGATCCATTCGATGTATTTATTACAAATCGAGAAATATTCTTTTGTTTCTTTTAAACTGTTCTTTTGAAATAAATAACTTCCAAGAGTGGCCGCAACATTTGAGAACGACGCCAACTTTACCCGAAGCGCTTTTTAAAAAAAACCTATTAAATTAAAATACATTGAAGTATCAGGATTTCAGGATCGTGGAGAGTGTGAAATCAAAGATGTTGTTTAGTTGATCGTCGTGTGTATTAAGAGAGCCAAAAGTCCATTACAATTAAATATATAATAACTTATAACTACGTCACGCTCGCGAGGTCGCGTATGTCATCGACCTACATACATACGCCGATGCACATACCTAAATGCAACAAATTAAAACATTAAATTATAACTTATCTACTTACTATACTACATAACCCCCTTAGAAATTAAAAAAAAATTAAAAACACAATTTTTTTTGATACAAACATAAATAAGAAAACTTTCTAATCTGACAAAATACAAATAAAATACCTACTAATTTCGAAACAATATAATTTCTATGATATTTATCTATTAATTATTAACAAACAATTTCGTATTATTTTTATGAATGATATATTCTTTCCCATTCTTTAATATTTTCACATTTGGGGAGAGATCCTCTACAACTGGATATGGACCATGATAAATACATTCTAATTTATTTCCTGTTTGGTTTTTCAAAAGTACAAGATCATCTTTTTTATATACAATATGATTCATCTTACTATCATACAAGACTTTTCTTTGAAATTTGTTAACAATTAAATTTTCTCTCGCATCTGCCTGAGCTTTCTGTAATCTGTATTTTAATTCTTTTGGATAGCTATCATAGTTATAAAGTGGATCTATTATATTACTTTGTAAATTACTTGGCAACATACATTTTTTCCCAAAAACTAATTCAAACGGGCTGTATTTTGTCTCAGTGTGTACCGTAGTATTAAAAGAAAAACACCAGAAGGGCAACCATGTGCTCCAATTAGATTTGTTTTGGTGACATTGAATCCTAAGAAAAGCACCTAATGATTTATGCGTATTTTCAAGAGAACCAAGAGTTTGATGGTGATAAGCTGTCGAGTGTAACTTATTAATTTTTAGCAAACTACATACTTCAGATAAGACAGAACAAATAAATTCCGTTCCCTGATCCGTTAAAATTTCTTTCGGAATACCATAACGCAAAATAAAGTTATTTACGAAGTTTTGAGCTACTGTTACAGAATCTTTCGACTGCAAAGGATAAGCTTCTACGTATTTTCACTTCTCAAGCTTACGCGCTCACTAGACATGAAATAAAACACTTTTTAACGGATACTAGCGCGGTTTTATTGAATGTACTTTGGTATTTAGTTGGTATTTGGTTTGATTTTTGGTTTTTCCCGACGTTTCGGCACCTTTGCAGCTGCCGTGGTCACGGGGGACTGAAGCTACCCGTGAGCCTACCCTCAAGCGATGAATTTTTTTATACGTTCAGAAATTAAAATTTAACAAAATTTTTAATTATTTTATGTTGATTTATAATTTAATTTTATGAATTAATTTATGCTAAAAAGAGAAAGAAATCTACTGAAACTACCACCATTTCATAAAATTGGGAGGCCCCTCCAAGAAAGAAATGGCGAAAGAAAACTTGGAGAGGGAGCCGACCTCCGTCTTGTATTAATTTATTTATTTGCAAAAGGAACTAACCGTATCATTAGATCTTACAGTGTGTGTGAGGGGCTTTAGCTTGTGAATGATGGGGTCCCAAGCTGGTGGAATTTTCCAACCATCATCTCTATTGAAATTAGGATATTTATTTATTTCGATAGCCTCGCGGAGCATTCTAGGGATAAATCTACGTTCCCTAGCAAGGATTTGGGGTTTGTCAAATCTAATATAATGGTTGGGCCCCTCAAAGGCGTGTTCACTCACTGCAGACTTGTTATCGCGCCTATGTTTCATGTCAGCTACATGCTCTTTGACGCGGGTCCCTATGCTTCTCTTTGTTTGCCCGATGTAGGAGAGTCCACAGTCACAATCTAGTTTGTAGACGCCTGCAGCTTGAAGGGGGATATTACACTTGACAGGTCGTAAGAATTGGTTGATCTTCTTCGGCGGCTTGAAGTAAGTTTTGATTGACGCTCGCTTCAGAATGTTTCCAATCTTGTCAGTGACACCCTTCAAGTATGGTAGGATGGCAGGTTGACGCTCTACTGTGGCTGGTTTGGCGCGTTTTCTGTGATTGAGGTGTGGTACTTGCAACTTGTTGTTACGCGGTACTTGTTGGACGTGCTGAAGCTCAGCAGTCAGGTGTTGTTTGTCACAGATTCCGCGGGCTCTCTGAAACAAAGATTTCCCTACGGTAGCTAACTGTATAGGATGATGGTGAGAGTCACCATTAAGGTATCTGTCTGTATGGGTTGCTTTACGATACACTGTGTGGCTCAAGGTTTGGTTCGGATTCCTGATAATGAGAATGTCTAGGAAAGCTAGTTTATTGTCTGCCTCTAACTCCATAGTAAATTGTATGTTGGGGTTTCTACGTATTTACTTAAATTACACTGTAAAGTTAATATATACTTATTATTAAAATCATCTAAATCTAGAGGGCCCATTATATCTAAACTAATTTTTTCAAAAGCCGAAGTGGCTGTGTTGGTTATAACCATTGGTTCTTTAATTTGCCTGTTGGCATGTTTGTATATTTGACATTGTTTGCATTTTCTTACAAAATCAATGACGTCATTACTCATTCCTGGCCAATAAAAATACTTTTTTATATTATTAAACATTCTATTAATACCAGCGTGTCCACTAGTAGGAAGTAAGTGAAAATCGTTTAATATGATTCTTTTTTCTTCTGGATCCGTGATTTTCTTTATATTCTTAGTGATAAGAAATTGCGGGAAAGTTATTTTTAACTTTTTCTTTACTCGTACGAGACTTTTTATTTCTTTTAAAATATTACCACATTTAACTATCAATAATTCAGCGATATTTAACCTATGACACAAGGCTTCTAAGTCCCTCGCTAACACCTCTGGGGTCGATAACGATCGGGCACATAGATAAATCGCGGCCTTATTCGGCACATAAACACAATAACCCGCATTCGAAAAAATATTATTTGAACTTTCAAACTTGTATAAATTAGGCGTTAACAATAATTCTGTAATATTCTTAGGTTTTTTAAGTACCTCTACCGCTATAGGTTGATCAGGCCCACAGTGAATAGAGTTATCAGTAGTGTCAGTCAATATAGGAGTGCGATTGTTTAATTTCCTACTTTGCGCTCGAGTTAAAACTGAGACTATACTTTCTTGTAATGATTTTAAATCAGAAGACGTCATCGGTATCCGACTCAATGCGTCTGCAGCTGCATTGTCTCGACCCGGGACGTATTCTATTTCAAAATCATATTCCTCGAGATAAAGCCTAAATTTTGTAAGTCGGCTAGATGGATCTTTTGAACCGAACAAATAAATGAGAGGTTTATGGTCGGTTTTAATTATAAATTTCCTTCCATATAAGTAAGGTCGAAAATGCCTCACACCCCAAACAATAGCTAAAAGTTCTAACTCAATAATAGGGTACCTAGTTTCTGCAGGTTTTAAATTACGGCTTGCGTACGCGATCACTCGACCGTTTTTATTTGATAGTACGGCGCCTAAACCTGTCTTACTGGCATCTGTTTGTAGTTTAAAAATATTAACCTCCGAAAAATCAGGATATTGCAATACTGGAGGGTTTATTAAGGCTAGTTTCAATTTTTGAAAAGCTGATTCATGCTCTGAATTCCATTCAAATTGTATATTTTTCTTACACAACTTGTTCAGTGGAAATACAATGTTAGCAAAATTCTGTATGAATCTTCTATAATAATTAGCAAATGCGACAAAACGCTTTACGTCATCGCTGTTGACCGGAGTCGGATAGTTTTGCAATGTTTTGATTTTGTCTTCGTCAGGAAAAATTCCATTCGATGTAATCTTATGTCCCAAATAAACTATTTCAGTGCGGAGAAAATCGCATTTCAGCGGATTTAATTTTAAATTAACTTTTCTAAAACGTTCTAATACGGTTATAAGATTTTTATTATGATTTTCCATGGAATTCCCAATAACTACACAATCGTCCAAATATATGAAAGCTTGTTTGTAGTTAATACCTGACATAGCTATGGTCATTAAACGTGAAAATACGCTTGGAGATGTTTTCAATCCCATGGGACAGCGTTTCATTTGGTACATTTTGTTATCAGCCGTGAAAGCTGTAAGCTTACGCGACTGTTCGTCTAGAGAAATAGAATACATCTTGTCAACACTAAAAGCTGTATATTTTCTAGATTTATCATCTAAACTTAGTTGGTAATAGCTTTGTGAAAGGTCTAATTTTGAAAAATAAATGCTACCCGAAAGTGAATCTAAAATATCTGATATATTAGGCAACGGAAATTTGTCATCCTGAATGCAATTGTTTAATCGGCGATAATCGATAACTAATCTCCACTTTTTCTCATTAGATTTATCTGCTTTTTTCGGGACGAGCAAAACTGGACTAGACCATTCAGATGAGGTCTCCTCTATGATGTCGTTAGCGAGCATTTCATCTATTTGTTTCTGAATTTCTGCTCGTTGCGCGTGCGGCAACCTATAAGGTTTAGTGTACACTGGCGCGACATTATCTTTAAGAGTTATACTATGCGACATTAAATTCGTTACGCTTAATTTATCGCCAGGCAAATGAAATACATCCGCATATTTAGCGCATATATTCACTATACATTCTCGTTCTTCTTTATTTAAATCGGACACGTTAAGTAATTTAAATAAAGTCTTAAGACGACTGGGTGTATTGCCCTCGTCCATAAAGTTACATATATCAAAACTAGACAAAGAAAAAATATTTAACTCGGAGAAATCAAGATTAATTTCCTTATTCGTTGTATTCAAAATCCTAACGGGAATACTACCCTGACTAGGCTTCGAAATTAAACCGGCAACAAAAACACCTTCTTGTACTTCACTAGATAAAACAACACAATCCTCATTTATTGAAGTCGGTATAAACTTAATTACTTCGCATCGCGGTGGTATCAAGTGTCTGTACCTACCTTTACAATTTATGTTTACACTTACTGACCGTGAGTCATTCGTTAATTGCAAAACATTACGCTTATAGTCTATAATAGCTTGATAACGTTCTAAGAAATTGTCTCCTAATATCCCGTTTGCTGAGCAAGCTAGGTTCCTAAAAACATAAAATTTTTCCTTAAAAACTACCCCATTGTATAATAAATCTAAGAAAATATATCCTATCGACTCTAATTTACCACTCACTCCTTTAATAGTTATCGTATCTAAATGTAATTTATTTTTAAAATGTGGATCGCTCTGTAACCATTCATACTTAAGTACGCAAAGGCTGGCGCCACTGTCAACTAAAAGATCAATATTTCGATTATTTACATCAAAAGATACTGTACTACAATTGTTATAATTAAGAACATAATAACTACTTTCGTCTTTAGGAACGAAAAAACTGATTTGACAATTCGTCGTTATAACTATCATCTTGTGGGTTCACGGTTTCGTCGTACGTCACATGACGGACGTGGTGAGACCCCTTTTGGCGAGGATACGCGGGGGCTCGGCGTGCACTGCCGGCGCCGCGTCCAGAGCGCACGTGACCGCGCTGACTATGCGATTGCGACGGTCTCGCGCTGCCTTGTTTACTATTCCAAGTCGTATACGGTTTCAAATAACCACCACGATTATTATAATTATTTCTGTTATGATAATTACCGCGGGAAAAATTCGAACGTTGTGGGAACGATCTATTAAAGGACATCACATTACTATCAACAGACAACGACTGTTCGTCCTTGGCGGTTCGGATCGCTTCTGAAAGAGACTCGAACTGTCTGGAGGCGATAATAGTACTAAGCCGCGGGTTAGATAATCCATCGGCGAAACGCTTTATAGCGACCTTCTCATTGAGAGGGCGTAAAATGTCATATTTTGTATTATCATTATCGGCTTGCGCTATCGTTAAATTGACAAAAATGTCCTCCAATTCCGTACCGAAAGCCTCTATTGATCGACTGCCTTGTTTGCAAGACTGCAGTTTTGACTGCATAGCAACTGGCGACTTCTTGGGTAAAATATACTTATTTAAATCGCTAACTAAATTAGCTACATTATCGTAATTAGGTCTTAGTCGCAATTTAGCGCTTGATGATAATCTTGTCTTAAGCACAAAATTAATAAGTTGTGGGTGCGTATCCACTGATATCATACTACTGTACAGCTCAATACCATCAATTAAACTCTTGGAAATATGCTCCTGGCCCGTCATTACGGGTAACAGGGAAATGGCTGTTTTAATATCAAATTTTTCAGTAGCCATTTTGAAAGATTTTTCAATATCAGACTTTTCTAGACTACTGGAGCTAGGACACGACAAAGTAATAATCTTATTAAAAATGCAATGAATTTGAGACACCAAATCATTAATGAAAGTTACGTCACTTGCGTTTATTTCCGATTTTTCTATAAGATTTTTTATATGAGACAAAATATCGCCCAATTTGTCATATTCAACACGAGCTTCCTCGTACTTCTTAACACCTAAAGCTGACCTCCTTCTTTCTGGTCCTAATTTACAAATATATTCTCTTATTCCCAATAAATTATTATGTAAACCTTTTAAATCTATTATTATTTGCATATTACACGACGCATAAAAAAATGTATATAAGTATGTATAATAAAATGACACAATAAAATAAAACTAGAGAAAAAAAATTCATAATTATCTAAACATTGCATGAAGTCTGTCTCAACTCCATGACAGGCGCGGCCTTAAGGGCCAGACCATTTAATTCCCTTCTAAGCGTCTTAATGTTATTTTTTTTATATTTCTTAAGCAAATAATAGCCTATACATCCTAATATAATAATGATTAATGCTATTAACAAAATCTCAGAAGTGTTAAGCCCCTGCATTTTTTGTGTGGCTTGCGCGTCACCTGACGCAGTTTGGGCTATTATTACCTCTTCCTTTGTATTTTTATTCCCCATTATTATTATTAGTTAATCCCAAATTTTATCAAACAAAAAAATACCTATTTGTCGGATAAGGAATCGAACCTTACCTTATAAAATGCAAAAATCTATCTAAAACTAATTTTTAAATAAAAAGGATATGTACAACAGCGTGGCCATGAAGATGACGAGCGTCGCGGTTATTGCGATGAGTAGTCCTGCTTGCATTTTCTCCTCACGTTGGTGGGTAGCAATTGGTCAGGACAGGACAGCACAGGAACTGGGCCGGGCTATACCCTGGACTCCATGGGCCGGGATAATCCCTGGACTCCGCTGCTACTGGGCCGGGCTATACCCTGGACACCATCCATGACCCGTACGCTTCTTTCTTCATTCAAATTTGTCCTCGCTTGATCGTTTTGGTATCTTCTTTTGGGAATAAAAATATCTTCTAGATCTTCATCAGGTTTTTGAAAAGCTCCTTAAATATTCTTCCTAATTCTTGAAATTAACAGGTTCCAAATGGCATGGTCGCCATGAAGTATCAGGATTTCAGGATCGTGGAGAGTGTGAAATCAAAGATGTTGTTTAGTTGATCGTCGTGTGTATTAAGAGAGCCAAAAGTCCATTACAATTAAATATATAATAACTTATAACTACGTCACGCTCGCGAGGTCGCGTATGTCATCGACCTACATACATACGCCGATGCACATACCTAAATGCAACAAATTAAAACATTAAATTATAACTTATCTACTTACTATACTACAACATACTATTGTAAGAACATTCTATCGTATTTAACATTAGTGCCCTCTTTTTGGTTGGCTTTTTTCACTAGAAGGCACCCTCAGCCGCATGGGGGCTGTAGTTTTTTTCTTTGTGTTCCGAAGAGAATATGGGGACAACCGATTTTCCGCTCGAACTGTAATCTCCAATTTATATCCAAATAACACTATTTTGCAGTGTTTTGTTCCTGGAGTGAGTTAAGTCGAAAGATGAACTGTATCATAATATAATAAATTAAATAATGACTGTAATACATAAGTTCAGGGTACGCAACACGCCACTGATATGTCAAACATAAGGCCAGTGACCCTACCATGAGTCAGGGGCGGATCCAGGATTCAAGTTTGGGGGGGGCCCTCGGAGCCTCGGGTCTAGGGATACCTTACATAGATATAGACTAATATGATTTTTTTTTAGATATCAATGGATAATATGGGAGGATGCCTTAGGATGCACAAAACGCCTGATTTTTCAGAAATATGCTTGTCTACAGTAAAAAAAAACGGCCGCGCAGCGCGATTTTTAGTCAGTTTTATCCACTAATTTTGTACTCTTGCCTGTCTATAGTAAAAAAAGACCGCGCAGCGCGATTCTTAGTCAGTTTCATTTCATCCTCTAGTCTAATCTCGTCTGTTCATAGTAAAAAACAAACGGCCGTCCGGCGTCATTTTTAAATCAGTTTCATTCACTACTTTTGTACTCTCGCCTGCCTGTAGTACATAAAATGGCCACGCAGCTAAATTTTTAGACACTTTCATTCACTAATCTTATCTGTCTTTAGTAAAAAACGGCCGCGCAGCGCCATTTTTAGTTAGTTTCATCCGTTATACTTGTACTCTTGCCTGTCTGTAGTAAAAAGCGGCCGCGCCGCGCGATTTTTAGTCAGTTTCATCTACTAATCTTGTCTGTCTATAGTAAAAGATACAGCCGCGCAGCGCCACGTTTAGTCAGTATCATCCACCAATCTTGTCTGTCTTTAGTAAAAAAAACGGCCGCGCAGCACCATTTTTAGTCAGTCACAACTGTTATACTTGTACTCTTGCTTTTGTATAGTAAAAACAGCGGCCGCGCAGCGCAATTTTTAGTCAGTTTCATTCACTAATCTTGTCTGTTTTTAGTAAAAAAAAATCGGCCGCGCAGCGCCACTTTTAGTCAGTATCATTCACCAATCTTGTCTGTCTTAAGGAAAAAAATACGGCCGCGCAGCGCGATTTTTAGTTAGCTAAGTTTTATTCTTGTCTGTTTATATTAAAAAAACGGGGCCCACCTGCGCCATTTTATCCACTAATCTTGTAATTTGTGGTTTCATCTGGGCAGACGGGTAGCTTGCGCAGCAAGGCTTACGTAATTGGAGCATGTACGTAAGAATTTCACAGCGAGACTCACTTAAAAAAAATGCCTGTCTCTGCTTTGCTCCAGCCTTGAAATCGTAAAATGCTTGTCAAATGCGCCAAATGTCTGTCAGATGGAAACCCTACTCGGGCCACGTTTTATGATTAAAAAAAATTTCAGCACCATTTCAGAACTCTATTTAAATCATCTTGTAGGAGAGCCGAGTCACTAGAAGATTCAATACATTTAAAGAGTTTAAGGTCGTAAGCGAAAAGTGAAAACTGGCAATGACGAATTATAGCTGAGATATCATTTATAAAAATGGAAAACAATAATGGTCCTAAATGAGAAGTTATACACGTATAACCTAAGCATCAAGTAGATTATTTAATGTCAGTGTCTCCAACATTAAGGCAGTAAACGTTGAGGTCTGCATAGTTTAGTACATTGCCACAGTGGCTAGAGAGTTTCGATTTCTAGCTCACAGTAGGAAACATATTGTAGTACCTACACTAACTAAACATATAACGAGTTATATCGAGTAACAATTATTGCATCTCAAGATTTAAATCAAGACTTCAATAAAGTCATGATAAGAATAAATAAATTCCTTTAGTTAGTTAAAATAAACCTACCTACCTTACCTACTCAAAAAATAAAAACAAGTAAAATAGGGTCGTGATGTCACGCACAAGAACCATAAATACTTCATCCCCAACACTCACACCGAGTCGTATATCCGAATACGAGTATATCGATGCCGCATCGATACAGCTCAGCCACGGTAAAGAGAAATCTACCAGTATTCTAACTTCCTACAAATAATCAAAAAGCGAGCCATTCCTACGCGCTTCGAGTTCGGTCTGCGCTCGGCATACAACAGTCGCGAATGCGCCGCAGTGACGAACGAAAGATTTACATTTACATGTAGCATTGATGGAAATACAAATACTTACTTACTATGGCAAAGTGATGATTATGCTGTTTTTATGATTATTAACACTTTTTTTATTACATTTAAGTAACCAATTAATCACAAAACTAGAAAGATACGAAAGTACTTAGATGAAATTAAAATACTATAGCTGGGCGGCCCTATTACGTGTTGATGTACCGCGCGGCTCAAGCCGACCATTTCAAGGACAGGGCCGAGTTAGAATACTGGTAGATTTCTCTTTACCGTGGCTCAGCCAATATCGTGACGTTCGACTAAGTAACCGCGGTATTGGCTCCATAAATCAAGTGGCGAAGCAAATTGTTATCGGACGAGACACCCGGAGCGGGCACGGATCCTCTGACAAATAGAATCTGAGAGACCCACGGCGTATGGGCCGGTACAATGGATACGGTGACTCTTGATAACAACCTTTTATATTGAATTAACTCCAACTTTAAATAGGTTGTGTAGTCGTTTATGAGACAGTTTTTAAAATAACTCTTTAAAATCATTTTTTTTGTAACCATTTATATATTTTGTTTTCAAAGTGTTGTTTCCGTAATTGGCTTATACAGTGCCTTTGGTCTTGAACTAGCGATAATTTAAAGGCGTGTAATACACCTAATTTTATCGACAAAAACACCCACATGTTGGGGTCTATCCCCACTCCTGTTGCAATGGCCGCCATTTTAAATTTGACTTTTTATTTTAGATGACCCTGCAGAAAAATATTAATTTCTCCGGATTTAGAAGTCCTACAGTTATAACAAAAATATTGTTTGAAAGCTAATAATATCACCTAGTAATTTAAAAATAAAATGTTTAAATTTTTGATTTAAATACGTCATAAAAAATTACTGAAATAAAATTTTATACCAAATCTGTGCGATTTTTTTGAGTTTTTATTACATTTCTCAAAAACTAGGACATTAATGTCCATTTTTTTTGCATTATTCAAATACACAGGAATATTATCTACAAAACAGTTTTTAAATTTATTGCTCTATAATGCATATTTTGAGAGTTATTTTTGTTTAAACTATGACCCTTACGTCACCAAAAAAAGATTATTTTCAAAAATGGACATAATTACAAGCATTTTGAACATATTTTAAATTAGGTTGAAATTATTATCTGAATACTAATTTCATCAAATGATAAAATCTAGTTTTTAGGAATTATGATTTTTTTTATTTTCGAAAATAACCATTCAGTACTTGTAAGGGTCATATTCAAACATCAATAGCTCTCGAAATATGCAACATAGAGCAATAAATTTTTAAGTCGTTCTGTAGATAATATTCCTATGTATTTGAATAATGCAAAAAAAGTGAACATTAATGTCCTAGTTTTTGAGAAATGTAATCAAAAGTCAAAAAAATCGCACAAATTTCGTATAAAATTTTATTTCAGTAATTTTTTATGACGTATTTAAATCAAAAATTTAAACATTTTATTTTTTAAATTGATAGATAATATTATTAGCTTTTGAACAGTATTTTTGTTATAACTGTAAGACTTCTAAATCCGGAGAAATTAATATTTTTCTGCAGGGTCATCTAAAATAAAAAGTCAAATTTAAAATGGCGGCCATTCCAACAGAAGTGGGGATAGACCCCAACATGTGGGTGTTTTTATCGATAAAATTAGGTGTATTACACGCCTTTAAATTATCGCTAGTTCAAGATCAAAGGCACTGTATAATACCTGCGTACATGCTCTGTAAATGCTGTGGTAACAATGATCAATAAATAAAATAAAATAATTAAATACAGCTAAAAACTCCAAGTAGGTAGTTACAGTCGTGACACTTGCCTAAACTCAAAAATAACTTTTATACTATAGTTATATTTTACATATTTCCGGAAAACTTTGAGATTAATCTCGATCTTTACTGCTTTTATTACCCGTTTCCAGGAATGGGGTTTCCTCGTGGTCCCACTAGTACTAGTAGGACCACGAGGAAACCCCATTCCTCGTAGTTCTACTAGTAGGACAAATTATACATAGAACAAAGTACAATGAAAGTAAAAATGGAATAAAAAAAAATCACAATTATATTTAGCCATATAGGTTTTATAAAATAATTTCACGCGTAAGAATATGAGGAAAATAAGTCAATATTCAGAATTGTCATATTTTTCTGATTTACCAATGACGTGTCACAAAATCAAAAAATAAATAAATAGACCAAAAAGTTTTTATATTCTAAAATAATCTAGAAAAATCTTGTGTGATTGTACCACAGTAGGACTACGAGGAACTAGACATTTCTCATTTAATAATTTTACTCCACTACGAGGAATAGGGTTTCCTCGTGGTCCCTCTAGTAGGACAAATTAGTAGGACCACGAGGAAACATTGACTTTTCAGTTTAAAAAATATCTAGATAACATAACTCATCAAATAAACATTTGTCTCATATGATAGAGAGTGACTTTCACAGTTACGAGAATTAGTAGTAGTACCTTCTTAGTAAAAGTTGTGTTTATTTTTAAAATTGGACTGCTATTTCCTCCACTAAATTTATTCCAAAGCAATGTCGTCGTTATATTGACGCTAACCGTGCCTTGGCTCATTGCTCGCTTATAACCTCATTATAAGACTTAACCCGCCTTACGGTTATTACAAAACCCTTACTTTATTCAAATAGACATCGGTCGATCCCAACATTTGCCACTGTTGTTCCGAACAATGGTTTAATTATTCAAGCGTTAATCTATTCCAATGCGTTTTGGTAGCATTTAGTTGCAATGACTATTTATACATATGTACATGTTTACACAGTACAAAGGAATATTATACGATGTAGATACAACTATTACTTACTATACTTACCAGCAGGCACAGACCATACAACAAGTACTGTGCCAGCCAGCAGGCAATACGTAATTTTGATCTATGTTGTTTCCGGAACGAAATGAAACGAATCCATTTCGCTACGCATCAAAACTTTTTAACCGCTGTCTCTTCAACGAAAGATACAAAAACAAATAAAATCGGTCAAGAGCGAGTCGGACTCGCCCACCGAGGGTTCCGTACCATCATAATTGCACCATCAAACCACACTGCAGAGTAGAATAATAAAATTAGTATTGCAGTTTTAGGTCAGCGCCATCTCTTAACCGATAGTGGAACTAATGTTAACTTTTTAAGAAATTTGATAATTTCTAAAAAAATGTGCTATATTGAGACATTGTTTTATTTTCCTCTAATCTTTATATAAACTGCTATCATATAGAATTATTTCAGATTTTTCTCTTTGCAAACTTCGGAGATAAAGGGGGAGGGGAACGGTATTTTTTTACATTTTTCAGCATAAGTCGAAAACTATGCGGTCTAAAAAGAAGAAAAAATGATCAAAAACGTGCAAACGGCGTTCTTTCATATGATACCCCACATACCCTAGTAGCCCCACTTCAAATTTTTAAGACCCCTTTTCAGGCCCGGTTGTAAAAAAGATATTTATTTTATTATTTATTTCTTATTTGTAAAATAGTTGGGCAAATGTCATCTTAAACTATTCCAAATTTCAAGTTGATACCATTAGTAGTTCTCGAGATATCCAGCTGTGACAGACAGACAGACAGACTGAGTCACACCATAAGGGTTCCTTTTTTACCATTTTGGTACGGAACCCTAAAAAACTGCCTGTTAACCAAAGCCCGAGTGCGTACTTAGCATTCGAGTGATAAATAACGCCACGGAAAATATGTAAATTTGTTTCTTAAAAAGTTATAAAGTCAATCTGGAAGATCCGATGCGGGACCAGGGAGGTGCCGAGGGATGTTAAAAAGGCTTTTGTAATAAAATCGACCGACCCTGGATTTCACAATCATCGCCCCCAATTTATCTTCATCTCGTCAAATAGAGCGGATGTTATTACTGAAAGAAAACAATTGTTTATTCTTACAATGAACCTTTTGTTGATGACCTACTTTTTAACAAAGGCACAAATCAATAAAGATCTTACTTGTCTTTTAACGTTTCATGATGATTGTTTTAAAATAAGTATAGTCTCAACTTTGCGTCTTATGTATTTTAATAACTCTATATTTCTTTACATGTTTGTAAAATATGAACAATAATTGGGATGTTGACTAATGAATAAAATAACGGAATACTAATAAAAAACGTAAACATATTAAACTTTTAGAGTAGCTTGTATACCTCTTGGTTTTATATATTGCATATTATTTGTTTTATGACCCTTCAAAGTTGGGTGGACAAGTCCATTAAAAAAGTATAAAATATATTTAAATAAATGATACCTTTAATTAGTTCGTAAAATGTATAGCAAATTTGTCTAAGAAACCATATTGATAAACACAATATTTAATATAGCTGCCGAACAAATTTCCTACGCGTTGCATACAAACTACTGAGGCGTGACGTCATAACTCAGTAGCCGTTAGTATGGAGCGTTTTTGGGCGAGTTCATTTGTGTGCATTTCACACTGTGATATCTCGGGCAGTTTTCAAGCTAGCGAAATAATTATTTTACCAATGTTTATTTTTTTGAGAGGTAATTTATGTAATATAAAATAAAAAAAGTTGGCAACATCCCAATTGTTGTAAAGTCGGTATTTTTTTTTAATGATAACAATTTTTCAGCTTAAAAACAACTTATACCTTACGTCCATTCAAGAACACATTTTTTCCTGATAATCTAATAACCGATCAAGATTCGATCTATTCCTAATATTTTATAGATAAATCCCATAAACCAGGCAATACCAGAATACACCGGAAATCATTAAATCTAATCTCAATTGCAGGTCCGCTGCTCGGCCGACTGTGGACTCGATTGTGACCGCGGGAGCGAATCGTTTTTCAAGATCGTCCGCCGTCCGACCACAAAGCCGGTAATCGAGCGAGTGGACCGCGAACCCTGTCAAAATTGTGAACAGAACGTTTTCGACATGCTGAAAATGTAGGTATACGCACGTACGAGTATGTATAGTAGGTACGAACGTAGAGTCCTAATTAACATTCCTATGTCAGAATCGCTGCGTGTATTGTGAATTGAACTTTTTACTTTTACGTCATTGTCAGTTATTAGAATTCCGTTTTTAAAATATGTAGGCCGAATATACCAAACAAAATTTAAAATTAAATGATTTATTTGTAATGACTGTATGTGCCAAAATAAATAAAAATAAAAAATAAAAAAATAAACTTTTGAAGTAAACCCCATACCAATAACAAAAAAACCGGCCAAGTGCGAGTCGGACTCACGCACGAAGGGTTCCGTAACAAAAAAACAGTAAAAAAAAAAAAACACGTTTGTTGTATGGGAGTCCCACTCAAATATTTATTTTATTCTGTTTTTAATATTTGTTGTTACAGCGGCAACAGAAATTCGTCATCCGTGAAAATTTCAACTTCCTAGCTACTATCACGATTCATGAGATACAGCCTGGTGACAGACAGACAGACAAACAGACAGATAGCGGAGTCTTAGTAATAAGTTCCCGTTTTTACCCTTTGGGTACGGAACCCTAAAAAGATACGATAAAATCACATAAAATTGTATGTCAAATCCATCTTTTTACTTTACCTTTATTTAGGTACTACGTTTCTAGACATTTATTACAATACTGGCATAAAATTATTGTGTACTTAAATAAGTTGATTATTGAGCTAGTTTCACAGGTTCCGAATATGTTCAAAACATCTTACAAAACACTTCATACCTACATGTTCCGTTGCATTTTAAAATAAAAGAGAAGATAAGTGCTATCAGAAACCTGTGACAGGCAGAAGGTGTGATACTTTTTTTAGTTCAGCACAATCTAAGTACCTAGGTACTAAAAAAAATTTAATCAGGCGAATTTAACTTTATTATGTACTTATTTTTAAGGAAATACTTTTATGAGAAATCCAAAAGTAATATAATTATTCAATTACAAAATTACAAACCCATAAATAATTCCTTAACTGCCGTTTGCACAGAAACCATTTCCACAAAACGTTGTTCTTACCCAAAGTCGGCAAAGATTTTAAGCTCGTAATGTTCAGTTTTAATTCTACCGAAACGTCCTAAGTGCCCGTCATTTCGGGTGTTTGTCCGAATTAAGCATGAAGCTGAAATAATTTCTTTTGAAAGTGTCAAACTTGCTCATGTTCATTCACGCGATAGGCCGCTACGCTCCCTCCCTAGGCGCAGCTGCCAAGTAGTCTAAGAGGACTGACATGAAAATTTTTTTTTATTTAACTGGACTGGCTGTCTGTATGATTTGACAGCTAAGTTTTTGTGCCTATTTGAAACGCCACTAGCGTGCGTCTAAAGAACTAATTTTGACGTACAATATGAAAATGGTTGCCGTGATGGTCTCTCCAGACTTCAAACTTTAGTACCATGTACGCACGCTATGCTCACGCTACGTCCTACAGCGCCAAAATGGCGGAAATCAAATAGGCACAAAAACAGTTTGACATAAGCCTGTCCAGTGTAAATATATGCAGGTCAGTGTCTAAGAGACAAACTTCTAAGATATTATGTGTTCAAAAACCATAACATTTACGCGGTAATGGACTTTTGTGCACTTAAAGTCCAAAGCGCGAAAATATTTGATGAGTGATATAGCCCCTGCACAAAGTCCATGCAACAAATACTGAACCCCCGCATTAAACGAGCAAAAATTTATATTTACGTCAATATTTTAATTTAGAATTAAGGTCATGCCATTCGTAATCATTTATTAATTGCTTACTTACATGATATAGTTTTGCATTATAAGATCCTTAGCTGTGCACGAAACTAATATTAATGACATTGACATGTAGCACAGTCACCCGTGGTACATTTAAATCACGAATACGAGTAAGGTTACCGTTTGCCTTTGTGATATACTGTAGAACACGACAATAGCTAAACTATGTGGTAACCTCGAAAAATAAAAAAATACACTTTTGGATATCATATAAAATAGGTTAGGGCGGGTTGTGATATGTAAAACTTGGGTTTTAGTATCTAAAATGACGCAGTAAATAACTATATCACAAAGGCAAACGGTTACTTTTTTCGTGATTAAATGTACCACGGGCGACTGTACTAAATGTACACATTTAATTATTTCATAGATCTAAAATAAAATTGTTAATCACTAATTAGGTTGTGATTGTGAGTATGGTTTGAAAGATAAAAATTCAATATGAATGTATTCATTTGAAAATTATTGATCTAGACTTGGCTTTTTATTCAATGTTTAAGAAGTGAAGTGAGGCCGCTGGTAGAGACGAACATTCGCGGGTTCCCGGCGAGGCGGAAAAATCGGAGTGGTCGCAAGAGGTTCCTGAATGAAATCTTGATTCACGCTCCAGTTGCGTCCGTGCAGCCGCGCGTCTATTTGCCCCACAAATCCGACACAATTCGCACACTGCCGCGATGACTAATTTTGGAGTTTTCAGTAGTTGTTTTTGCAAGAACTTATTTTAGTTAATCAATTATTATATTCTTCTAGTCTAGATAATATTTTTCTAGCATTGTTTTTCTACATTTCTAAACAAGGGAAACGGGACTGTTCACACACATACACACGCACAAACACACACAATCTCTACACACACATTTAATCCTACAATACTTACGTTTTTTTTTAGACTCTTTACTTGCGCTTTACAATGCTTTTGAAAATTATGTACGGAGGAAGCACCAACTCTTAAAATACAGGATTCGTCCTAGTTTAGGAGTTGGAGTTATTTCGTTCATTCAAACTGTAAAATCTGTGTAAACGATGTAAAGTAAAATGTAATGTAATTGTTTTTGATCGAATAAATAAATTTATTATTATTATTATTATGTTCCCATTGAAGTTGTCTGTTTTTACATAAAACTACTTAGCTACAATTAATGCAAAATACTAGACGTCAAATGCAAAGATTCAAATAATAATCACTAGTTTATTTTTTCAGAAAAAGCTCACCCTGGCGATTGCTTAACCTAGTTTTGCCGTGGTATTCTTTATTTAATAAAATTTACATAAATTAAAACTGGGACTATTGCAGTTGTTATTATTGTACGCGTTCCGCTAGCTTCCCAGCAACCACACCGGGCAGAAACCAAGGATTTCCACTTGCCACAATGACATTCTTGACACAGTTCCTTTCGTTGGCTGCTCTTTCATTTAATTACACCTAACAGGAATGTAAATCCCTTTTTATACGAGCTTCGTAATTAAAAGATTTATTATTTAGGTACTTCAATCACTGATGTAGAATGTACTAGCGTATTAGGTACATTTATCGCAGTGACTTCAATTAGATTTTCGTAGGTACTCTGCATTTCAATAAAACAATTTTACGGCTTCTTCATAACTACAGCCTCTGAAAGAGTGCTGAAGCTTTGGGAAATGCAAAATCAAAAGTAAAATAAAAACATCTTGCGACTTCTATACTTAAACTAGCGGCCGCCCGCGGTTTCACCCGCATGGTTCCCGTTCCCGTGGGAATATCGGGATAAAAAATATTCTTTGTTTTAATCTAGGCTATCTACTATCTGTGTGCTAAATTTCAACCAAATCCGTTTAGTAGTTTTTGCGTGATTGAGGAACAATCCAAACATCCAAACCCACAAACTTTCACATTTATAATATTAGTAGGATAATAAGTATTTTTTCAATAAAATAGGTACAGACCTACGTGTTTTTCATTATTATGAATATTGAACGTAACACACTTTCTACAAATTATTTAAACTAGCTAAGTATTACTTTTACCGAGCACAACTCTCCAAGTAGCGCAGATTGCGTTCGGCGGAGCCATTGACTTCGTAATTTCCGCCTGAACAAATCCAATCAACAGAAAATAAATTATGCAAAGTTCATAACTATCATACCGTTACTGACAGCGAAAATATTCGATGTTGCCGCGTTTTAAAATCTCATCTGCACTTCCACATGAGAAGTATCTACATGCATGAGTGAGAGTATTCTTATGCTGCTGACAATTTTTTTTTCGAATGAACAGTTTATAATTATTTTGTAACTCAAGCAAAAGCTATTTTAGCCAGAGATGAGCAAATCTCGATAGATTGTTTTTTTTAATTAAAAAATCTTCAAATTGTGTTACGTATAATTTTCACATTGACTATATTCTCTAGGGCGTTATTTTTCAGGAATGAAAAACAATGGACCCACACTCTTTTTTATTGCTTTCCAATAATTTTCCAATACAAAATTGAATGTCATAGTAGGTACTAATCAACCCTTTTTTCGGACGGTCAGGATATTATGTATAGTTAGACAGTAAATAAGTAGACGGTAATAGCTGTCTGTAGATACTTGTGGTGCTTTCAATATAAATGTTGAACTACTGTAATAATTATACAGGGTCACTGGAAATATGACATATTCCTGCTAAGGGGTTATATATGAGGTCAAAACAAATATTTTTTGTCATATAACTTTTTCTCAAAAAAATAATAGTTCTTGAGTTAGTTGAAATTAAGTATTTTTTTTACCAAAAGTACGTTTTCAGACACAAGAATTTAAAATAAAAGATAACTACTCATTCGATTCCGGATTTTTTTATCATTTTGGGATAGGAAAAAATCTGGTTGTTAATAATGAATAAAAAAAACATAAAATACAGATTTTTATAAAAAAAAACAATCCTTAAATGCATTTATTTTTTTATTTTTTCAGTTTTTTCAGAAATAGCATCAAATCTCTTTAAAAAATCCTAGTAACTAAGCATGCATAATATTTTAGAAACATCACCATCTATTCAGCTTTCAGTTGAGGTATACAACTTAATAATAACAAATAAAAAATGAGAAATTAAGACTTAACTAAATAGCAGTCCCATTTCATGTAGCAAAAATTTCCTACTTCAAGAGCTTCGGAGGTGGCCGTATTATCCTACTTATTCCATAAATGTGAAAGTTTGCTTGCTTGGATGATTGTTAATCAATCACGCAAAACGGCTGAACGGATTTAGATGAAATTTGGCACACAGATAGTTTATAAGCCGGATTAAAACATAGGAGGATACTATTATCTTGGTTAAAGGTTCCCTAGGGATTTTCTCGAATGTAAATGCGAATGAAGTCGCGGGCGGAAGCTAGTTTACCATAAATGGTCATACTTACTAAAAATACTTTCGTCCGAGTGAGTTTGAGACAGGATTATTTTCTGCCGATGAGTCAAAATTTTATACAAACTGTATCACAAATAACCATGCATATCAGCCATTTTTAATGCCCCGCTGCTGGGGAACTGGGCTTCCTTTCCTTTTGGGATAAAGCAGACGGGCCATAACCCACCACGTGGGGCCAATGCGGATTGGTCGGTGTTAACTCAATGTACCTTACATTGAGCCCTTGGTTCTGACTGCATTTACAGTCGTTAACACTGACCAAATCCACATTGGGCCCACGTGGTGTATGGCCCGTCCGCTTTATGCATCCACAATTTGCATTGTGCATTCGCAAGTTTGTAACATTAATATTTGTACTAGCAGAAGGGGGAGGAGATTTTAGCTCTCTTTTTAGGGTTCCGTACCCAAAGGGTAATAACGGGTCCCTATTATTAAGACTCCGCTGTCCGTCTGTCTGTCTGTCACCAGGCTGTATCTCATGAACCGTGATAGCTAGACAGTTGAAATTTTCACAGATGGTGTATTTCTGTTGTCGCTATAACAACAAATACTAAAAACAGAATAAAATAAATATTTGAGGGGGGCTCCCATACAACAAACGTGATTTTTTTGCGTCCTTGGTACGGAACCCTTCGTGCGCGAGTCCGACTCGCACTTGGCCGGTTTTTTTAGTTTCTCCTGTTTAGTGCTTGTTTGTTTGTTTCTATCTGTAATCAACTTGTCCGTCCGCGGCCTAGCTCAGATAGTAAGCTGTAATTTGACATGAATGTATATTAATCACGCAAAAAAAGTGGTAGAATAAAATTTAGATAAACATTTTTTTAGTGTACTTACTTACTCTCTACATGTAAAGTGGGATTGAAAAAAGTTTTTCTCGTCAATCTCATGATGTGGGGTTTCATTGGATTGGTCTTGTTTGCTTTTAAAACACTGTAGGCTTGTGAAGATTACTTTTTGATTAAGAGATCCATTAGCGAAATATTAAGCATTAGAGTGCCAAATCTTAGAGTCAATGTGGTTTTTTTTTTGTAATTTTTATAAACATAATATGTACCTACTAAAATATAATAGAACTATCACAGAGCACAATCGAAAAGCGATGATGCTGACGATGGCATTAAAGTCTTAAATGTTGCAATGTTTGTACATGGTAGTTGAAGAGGTTTTGCAATGCAAATATGCTAGGGTAAACTTCAGGACCCACAACACAATACGAGTCTCCTGACATGACTAAAACACACTTCGCTGAAATCATCTAAGTTTAGTAAGATAAACTGTCTATTAGTCATGTAAAGCTGTAGAGCTAGATAGCACAAACAAGCACAGTAGAAAGATTACCTAGGTATCATCAAAAGTAGGTATTCGGTACTTTACAATCGACCTAGAATTTTTGCAAAGATCTGGTTTATACGATTATCCTATGACATCATAATATATACAGGAGGGAATTTCGACAACTTTAAATGGTAATGGTTCTACGAGGAACAGTTCTCCCTAGTGGTCCTATGTCCATCAGCCATTTTTAATGTCCCCACTGCTGGGGCACAGGCCTTCCTTATGGGTGGATAAGGAGAACGGGCCATAACCCACCACGCGGGCCCAATGCGGATTGGTGAGTGTTAACGACTACAAATGCAACCGGGACCAACGGCTTAACGTGCCTTCCAAAGCACGGAGAAGCTCGAGAAAACACATTTTTGGTCACCCATCCCATGACCGACCCTTGCGATAGTAGCTTAACTTCCGCAATCGCTGGGCCAGGCGGTCAATTGCGGTCAGTTCAACATTTAAAAAATCAAAGAGTAAATTGAAAAAACCTCCCCAACGGAAATCTTTTTCCGATGCTGAACGCAGCCGGCACCGTCGTAAACGATAAGCGAAAATCGATAGCCTCTTCCATTAGCCGGCTATAATTAATGCAACGCAGTCATACGCTTACGAGCGTTTGGTTACGACAGCTCGCATTACTTATTATAACTGTTACATTGCGGACTTAATTCGAAAATTAATACACAATACGTATGTACGATAATGTACGTGTGATAAAATATGTACATCTCGAAGTAGGTAGTACTTGTTAATGTTATCTCACCTCGCGCATTGTGCAATAAGCAAATTATAGTGGTTGACGTACACGCTCAAAATCAATAGAAAACCGCAAATCGATTTGTACAGCAAAGCCGTTTAGTACACGTATACTTGGGTCAAAATAATACTAAAAATTATTTACTTAGTAATGGCACATTAGAAAACTAGACGTGCTTAGAGCGAGGTGAAAAAAGCTTTTCTTGGTACTTACTATTTAACTATTACAAAAAACCGCCAAGATCGTTATTCAAATTGAATAAGTTAAAAATAAATATCTACGACAGTAGTACGTGGTAGTTATTACATACAACGAAGTTAAAAGGAAAACGATCACTGCTATCAGCTAGGCTTTAAAATTGGAAAAGTTTTTGTAGATACAAACATAGAAATGTTTTGAATCTTTAGATTTTAGGCATTCACAATGCTATTTTTATATTAAGATAAGTAATACTAAATAATATACTAGAAAAAATACGACTCGCACCAGATCAATACTCAGACGGGAATCGAACCCGCGATCTTTGGATATCCGGTCCAATGCTCTGACCGCTGAGCTACCGAGTCACTAGTGACATCGTCGAATTTTTCCTAGTATTTCCTAAACTCTTACGCTGTAAGCCAGCGTTATTGATCAATAGCTATTTCATCTTAATCAATTGTTAAAATATCTGGAAAGATATTTCAATTGAATGTCGAGGTAATTCCTCACATTGGTGAAATAACGCTGGCTTACAGCGTAAGAGTTTAGGATATACTAGGAAAAATTCGACGATGTCATTAGTGACTCGGTAGCTCAGCGGTCAGAGCATTGGACCGGATATCCAAAGGTCGCGGGTTCGATTCCCGTCTGAGTATTGATCTGGTGCGAGTCGTATTTTTTCTAGTATATTATTTAGTATTGTTTAAAAACAGCATTGTAAATGCAAAAATCTCAAATTTAAAAATTATATAGCTATTTCATCTTAATCAATTGTTAAAATATCTGGAAAGATATTTCAATTGAATGTCGAGGTAATTCCTCACATTGGTGAAATAACGCTGGCTTACAGCGTAAGAGTTTAGGATATACTAGGAAAAATTCGACGATGTCACTAGTGACTCGGTAGCTCAGCGGTCAGAGCATTGGACCGGATATCCAAAGGTCGCGGGTTCGATTCCCGTCTGAGTATTGATCTGGTGCGAGTCGTATTTTTTCTAGTATATTATTTAGTATTGTTTAAAAACAGCATTGTAAATGCAAAAATCTCAAATTTAAAAATTATATAGCTATTTCATCTTAATCAATTGTTAAAATATCTGGAAAGATATTTCAATTGAATGTCGAGGTAATTCCTCACATTGGTGAAATAACGCTGGCTTACAGCGTAAGAGTTTAGGATATACTAGGAAAAATTCGACGATGTCACTAGTGACTCGGTAGCTCAGCGGTCAGAGCATTGGACCGGATATCCAAAGGTCGCGGGTTCGATTCCCGTCTGAGTATTGATCTGGTGCGAGTCGTATTTTTTCTAGTATATTATTTAGTATTGTTTAAAAACAGCATTGTAAATGCAAAAATCTCAAATTTAAAAAAAAAATTAAGATAAGTATTTTAATAGAAAAAAAATTAAAAACCCTCCTGCATAAAAAGACAAGTCAACTGAAAAGATGGAAACAAGATTAAATATTAAAGGCAACATTATAACATGCAGTCGGAGGCATGCATAAAGAAAGTGACATTATGAATGATTTGAGTTATATGCCTCCGACTGCATGTTATAATGTTGCCTTTAATATTTAATCTTGTTTCCATCTTTTCAGTTGACTTGTCTTTTTATGCAGGAGGGTTTTTAATTTTTTTTAATTTATTTTTTTATTTATTTCTTTTTAGTTATTATTTATTACAATCATGATATACCTTTTTGAAATCCTTTTAATGAGACCTTTAATTTGACACCCATATTGAAGTATTCTAAAAAAAAATTTTTTTTCCACTACCTATAATAGCACCGTGCAGCCGCCATGTTGGTTTTTTTATAACGCCACTTTCTTAAGAACACTTGGGCTGGCAAGACAAATCTAACGATATGTTAATCATGGAAATCCGTTCAGCTGTTTAAAAGATATGAGGTCATAAAGAATATTACATACAAACATACTTACATACTTACAAGATACGCGCGAAAAACATAACCCTCTTGCAGTCGGGTAAAAATACTAGAATAAATCGACTTACCCGTAACAGCTCAGACGGGACTCAAACCCGCACCCTTGGGATTCCGGCCCAATGCACTGACCAATTATGCTACCGAGTCGCTAGTGGGAGCGGCGAAATTTTCTAGTACTTTTTACCCGACTGCAAGAGGGTTATGTTTTTCGCGCGTATCTTGTTTGTATGTAATATTCTTTATTACCTCATATCTTTTAAACGGCTGAACGGATTTCCATGATTAACATATCGTTAGATTTGTCTTGCCAGCCCAAGTGTTTTTAAGAAAGTGGCTTTATAAAAAAACCAACATGGCGGCTGCACGGTGCTATTATACGTAGTGGAAAAAAAATTTTTTTTTAGAATACTGCAATATGGGTGTCAAATTAAAGGTCTCATTAAAAGGATTTCAAAAAGGTATATCATGATTGTAATAAATAATAACTAAAAAGAAATAAATAAAAAAATAAATTTAAAAATATTAAAAACCCTCCTGCATAAAAAGACAAGTCAACTGAAAAGATGGAAACAAGATTAAATATTAAAGGCTGAAGAAAGAACTGAAGAGGAGACCACAGCGCTGAGAGCTGCTTTAGTTGAGCGTATTAATTTATCCCTTCAGTCTGTCTCCGAATGGGGCGATGCCAACCTGGTGAATTTTAATGCCACTAAAACACAAGCGTGTCTATTCAGCGCCTCCGACTCCGACTTTTCGAAATGTACCTATAGACATTAGTGACCATCTAGACCTCCTTGGACTTGATTTGTCACCTGAGCTCAATTTCGGCCGTTCCATAGAACATAAAGCAAAAACCGCAGCCAAAAAGCTGGGTATCCTCTCCAGGGTGAGACGGTATTTCACGCCGGGACAGCTTTTAACTCTATATCAAGCTCAGGTCCGATCGTGTATGGAGTATTGTTCTCACCTCTGGGATGGATCTGCCAAATACCAGTTGGCTGCCTTGGACTCTATCGAACGTCGAGCAAAGAGGCTGATTGGTGACGATGATCTGGTCCACCGAAGGCTTCAAAGTTTAGAACACCGACGAAGGGTAGCTTGCCTATCGGTCTTCTATAGGTTACATTTCGGGGAGTGTGCTCAGGAGTTACACAACCTCATACCTCCTTCCCCGTTTCATCTTCGGACTACCAGGCGCAGGGCGGCTTACCATGCCTATGTTGTTGACATTCCACATACCCGCACGAAACGCTTCGGTTCCAACTTTTTAATTCGAACAGCTAAGATGTGGAATGACCTCCCTGCGTCTGTATTCCCCGAACAATATAACTTGGGCGTCTTTAAAGCCAGAGTAAATAGGCATTTACTGACTGTGCGTGCTCCATCTTAGTCCTCCTTGTCACTTCCCATCAGGTGAAAGTGAGGACAAACGCGCAGACAGTCCATACATAAAAAAAGGCAACATTTTATCATGCAGTCGGAGGCATATAACTCAAACCATTCATAATGTCACTTTCTTTATGCATGCCTCCGACTGCATGTTATAATGTTGCCTTTAATATTTAATCTTGTTTCCATCTTTTCAGTTGACTTGTCTTTTTATGCAGGAGGGTTTTTAATATTATTAAATTTATTTTTTTATTACGTTTACGCTGTAAGCCAGCGTGATTTCATCAATGCATGTGAAGAATTACCTTCAACATTCGAATGACACCTTTTTAGATGTCAGACAATCGATTAAGATGAAACAGCTATATAATTTTATATTTTTTTAGATAATAGCATTGTGAATGCCTAAAGCATTCACAATGCTATTTTTATATTAAGATTAAGATTTGATAAGAAGAATTTATAAGAAGATTTTCAACACACTTGCTCGTAAAGTGAGCCCTAATACATCGCTTTTAGGGGCCATAAACCGAGCTATAACAAACGCGTGCAATAATATATAAAACACTAGGTTGTTATAGAATTATTCCTACAAAGTTAAACTAGTACCTTACTGCAAGTTCTATGCGAGTAAATAGAGCATTCCTAATTTAACCGGGTAATACAGTTATTTTTTTTAGTAACAACAAAGAGGTTTTATGCCGCTGAAAATTAGTATTCATTTTTGAAATAAATAAATGTGTAAGTCCTTAATTAAGTCAAACAAATATTTATTATTATTAAATTATTCGTAATTTACAATATTTTATTACAAAATATTAAAATATTTGCATTTTATCACTTCAAATTATTATTTTGAAGTAGGCTGTATGCTCACTCACCCCTTTGTTCGCAAAATATTCTTGCATTGGGCGTGTGAAAAAAAAACAAAAAAAAAAAACCTACACGCCTTTTCTCATAATTGTCATGTTTTGTTGTATTTTCCTCGCAAATGTGTTGAAAAACGTTGTATGAAACTCGTAAGCTTTTGCTATCATACACTCGGCTGAGTTACGCCCTCGCCTGCGGCTGGGGCTGCAACCCACAGCCTTGTGTGCAATGAGCAACCTAAGCTAACTTGTCTCATAATGTACTATAAGATAACTACGGAACCCTTCTGCGCGTGGTCCGACACTTGGTCGGTTTTTTGTTTATACCAATATAAAACTTAATAACCTACGGTTTAATTAATTACGACTTCTTCAATAAGGACTCATTATTGTGAATTGTGATTGTGACCTACTGATTTACTTAACATAAAAGCAATACAAACAATAGCTGGAAAATAAAATTAAACTCAACATTTTAGTATCTTAAGTACGTTTTAAACAATAAACGTTTAGTTACCCATACTTGACATTATTCGTCGACCAATATCGATCAATTAGCATTTTAATAAATGTTGGTAGCAAGTGAATAATTGGGAAATAGGTAATTTAATTCCCTGAATCAAGTTAACCTCTAACCTTAATTAAGCACCTGGTATATAAAATTGAAATGTAAATTTATGTTGTTTAGTGATTGAAACGACTCGGCTGGTGAGTAACGTGGTATTTTTGATCGTTTTTATTAGGTACAAAAAGTTAATAAGTAATTAGTGGTGGTCCTAGATCTATCTACGGACACAAAATCTACATAATTTGTGCTACGGCACAAAATAACGCCGCTACGTACTTTGTGCTACGAAGAAAACGCCAGGATTAATCAGTTTTTCAGTTGGTACCTAGGGATTGATTTACCAGAAGGTGTCTACGTTAAAAATAACTGAAAACCGCGTCTTCATGAAAGCCAATGTCCTATGGTTTTGACTCACAACAAGACAGTCTTCTTAGTGGAATTTTTCACGTCTATTTTTCCAGCCATGCCACCTCAAGTAGACCCGATCCCCACTGGGGTCCTGTTCGAAACAGAGACCCAAACAACAGATTTGGGGCTCGCCGAAGACGTCTCGAAGCTCAAGAATGCATCCGCCACGAGGAAGTACGAATATGTGTATTTCAACATCTTCTGGTTCATATTCCTGCATGCCCTCTCGTTATATGGACTCTACCTGGCCGTTACTTCGGCAAAGTGGCAAACTAATCTTTTTGGTAAGCTCACTCGTAAAAACGTATTATTTCAATATTTTTTACGTGTTTCATTTCGTCAGATTTTTGATTAATCACCTTTTGACAGATTTTCGTTATGATTGTACTTTTACTGTCGAAACAAAATCTGGCGAAAAAAATCTGACGAATGGAAAATCTGTCGAAACGGAAAAATGTAAAACTAAAATATGTAAAAAAAGTGTTTAAACTTGTAAATGCGGATCATAATAAAAGTACTAAGTAGATAACTAAGTTATAACCGCTGCTTTCATATACTAATTAATAATTTTATATTGTCTTGAATTTGAAAAAATGTAATAATTACGCTATTTTCATTTCGTCAGATTTTTGATAGATTACGTTTTGACTGATTATCGTTATGTACGCGTTGCTATAAGTGTTTGTACTTTTTCTATCGAAACGAAAATCTGTCTATCTTTGATCATTTATCTTTTTCTATCGAAAAAAATAAATATTTCTATACAATTGAAGAATTTCTAAATTCAAAAATTGACATAAAATGAATTATTCTCATCGCATGTAATTTTAATTTGATTATTTAATCGTTTTTAATTTACTACTTAATCTAAACTGACATTTTACATGCCTTTTCTATGGCAAGGCAGAGAACCGGAATGTAACCAATAACAACTGTATGCACTCTGTTTTGTGTGAATAAAATGATTTGATTTGATTTGTGAAAATGGAAATAAAGGTGCTCGGTGTGGTACTAAATAATAGGGTCACTTGTTAAACGACCGATTTTTACCGAGAATCGGACATTGCGAAAAAATATTCAATGTGCGATGAAAAACGGCCTAATATTGTACATCGTACGGCCTAACATGTGCATTGTCATGTACATCGTAATTCTTTCCACAGCGTGTTTCATACACTTGATAGCCGCCATCGGCATCGGAGCTGGATCTCATCGCCTCTGGACTCACAGATCCTACAAAGCTCGCACACCTTTAAGGATCTTGCTCATGATCTGGCAGACTATTGGGTTTCAGGTACAAAGACTAACACCTTTCTAATAATTTTACTACATTTGAGGCATACGTGTGAACTTACTATAAAAGAAATAAAACTTTTATTGATTTCTTTTATAATTTATTTTTAGTTTGTTCTTTATTGACTACCGCGTGGTTGAGTAGGTTGTCCCCGAGTCTCGAGATCTCTGATGCCCCTAGTTCGATCCCCAGTTAAATCAGAAAACGAACTTTTTTTAGGTCAGGTTTGGGTATGTGTGGAACCTCTTTGTCTCTGAGCTAACTTCCATAACATAAGTGCTTTAGCTACTCGCTCCGGGATCGACGCAATGTGTATAATTGTCCTATATTAATTTATTTACACCGTCAACCGAGCAGGACTGCATCTTCGAATGGGCTCGCGACCACCGCACCCACCACAAATACGCAGACACTGATGCAGACCCCCACAACTCCGTGCGCGGTCTCTTCTTCTCACACATGGGCTGGCTTTGCTGCAAGAAGAGTCCTGAGGTCATAGAAGGAGGCAAGAGGATTGACGTCACCGATCTTGTTGAAGATCCAGTGGTCATGTTCCAAAAGAAGTAAGCAGCAACTTTAACTTTGAACACAACACAATAACCCAGAAAGCTATGTTTACTATAAAATACATAATAGTCCTAACGTGTTATACCTACCTCATTTTGCAATTCTTCTTTATAAATCAGTGTGGAAACACCTTTAATTGAGTGACAACCCTTACAAATATTCACAAACTGTAGGCTTAGTAAAGTGCTAGTGACATGTCTGGGTGGGGTAGACTCTTTGTGCATTCTCTACGCAACCGAAAATTCTGAAACTTTTTTCTATTAGGTACTAAAGGAGCTTATCCTACCTATAAAAAAATATTCAGCCAATTTGATTTTTTTCAGATATTCCCCATTCTATGCTAGATATCTTATTATTATATGCTAGATATATTATTAAGTATTCAAAAGTACTTAATAATTAAGTTTATTTGAATAAAGCTTATTTGACTTTGACTTAAATATTGATCTATCTCACCAGACACTACTTGAAGATGATGCCAATATTGTGCTTCGTGCTTCCAACCATCATCCCCGTCTATTGCTGGGGAGAAACGTGGATGAACGCTTTCTGCATACCCACCATCCTGCGGTACACCTTCGGCATCAATGTCGTGTGGTCTATCAACAGCTTCGCTCATCATTATGGATTCAGACCTTATGACAAGTAAGTTTTTAGGACCATTATTTACCGATGCGCCTTGGTACTACGAGCTAATACCCGTTCGTGGCTGAAATAATGTTGTTTCATTTGCGCTGGACTAAGAAAATTATGTCAAAAAAACTATTTCTGACGAAAGTCCATCGTCCTAATTTAGGACGTCTGAGTTAAGTAATTAAAGGTCAGGGTTTAATGAAGTAACCAGAAGATGACTACGATACGGGAACTTTGTAATAAAACTATTGCTCGGTTTAGGTACGTATTTTTTATAATCCACAGTTTGTCGCCCTTAGATTATTTTGTCGCAAACATAATAAACCGCTACCCGGTTTAGTATTTAAGTATCCGATTAACAGTCGGAAGTAATTTTCCAGTCACCCTATTAAAAATATCCCCTTCAAATTGTGTTCATAAAAATATGATGGGTTTTGTTTTTTTTATAAAAAATAAGACGTACCTACTTATAAATAAGCGTCACCGCTGCAAGTGATTAATCGCTGAGCGATTTTTTGTAGCCCAGAATAGATGGAGTTCAATACGTAAACGCCCACGAGCTACAAAAAGTAGCTCACACATAGCTCGGCAACTAATCGCCCACGAAATGACACTGACAAGTGTGACAAGCGGCTTTAACCCCAAAAGACACCACAATTTTTTTCGCTGGCTGATATAATTATTTTTGTAATAGTATAGCTTGCAATAAAAAGTAAGGGAATTATTATTACATTATATATGATTACCTATTTCTATTATTTTTAATACTGTAAAAAGTAAAAAGTTTAAAGGGTAGGTATCGGCGCGTTTACCGCCGCGTTTAACGCCGCGATTATCGCAGCTATAAAAAACCGGCCAAGTGCGTGTCGGGCCACGCGCCATAGGGTTCCGTAGTTACCTTATACCATACCATATTTAATACCACCTATAATTTTTCGTCTGTAAAAATAACTTTGTTTTTCACAGTGTTGGTGTGAATGACAAAGTTATATTTGCGGTTTTGGAAAATGTGCTATATCTCGAAAACTAATTACTATATCTCGTTCAAACTAATTTTGGTTGAAAGAGTTTATTAAGATCTACAGCATATATTTTTTTTAGATTTTTCACTCTCTTATTTCAAAAGTTAAAGGGGGGGGGGGACACACATTTTACCACTTTGGCGGTGAATATCTTTCAAACGGTTGACTTTGAGAAAAAGTTGTTTTAAAAACCTTAATGTCATTTTTAAAGACCTATCTATAGACACCCAACACGTGTTGGTTTGAAGTAGTGATGCGCCGAATGTAGGTTTAACCGAATACGAATGTTCGGCCGAATATTCGGTTCAAAAAGTACCGAACCGAATATTCGGCCGAATCATTCGGTTCAATTCTGAGCAGTAAACAGGTTTTACACGTGTCGGGCGGGCGTTTGCCACAGCAACCCCTTTTCTAGCACAGCTCGCTCAGTCGATGTACTGCTCTTACGGTTACAAATAATTGCAGTTCGGAACTGCATACTTTGAAATTTATTATTACGTTGATGAAAGTCTTTGAAGATGAGGCATACATTGACATTTATTAAAAAAACATAATTTGATTATACATTTTAATACTAATGGTGGTTTAAAAAGATAGCAGTTTTTTTTTTTAAAGGCATGTTTTTGAAATGCCTAAAAACAAGAGGGCTGTAGCCTGTACGTTTTGATTTTTTTAATATCTATCAAAGATTTTGAAATACTTATTTGCATTTTAGTGATTTCATACAAAACAAAAAAGTGCCAATATTTTCAAATCTACAATATTAAAAAAATCAAAACATACAGCCCTAGTTTTTAGGCATTTCAAAGACATACCAAAAATTCATTGTTGTAGGATTACCTATTAATCTGTTGCTGTAGGTTTAGGTTTAGAGAGGGTGGGAAACGTTATCGCCGTTTGTATGGAGACCGTTTGCTAGAGAATCCTCTTAATCTTTTTTATTTTGTCAATAAATAATTGGTATTATTGGTACAATTTAAACATTCGGTAATTATTCGGCAAATCTACCGAATATTCGGCCGAATACGAACATGAAAATATATGCCGAATTTGCCGAATACGAATATTCGGCCGAACATTCGGCGCATCTCTAGTTTGAAGAAAAAAAATTTTTTCAGTTTCAGTTCCATGTATGGGGAGCTCCCCCTTAATCTTTTATTTTTCTTATTTTTGTATTAAATTCGTTAAGCGGTTAACAGAATACATCTACCTACCAAGTTTCAACTGTGTAGTCTTAATACTTTCGGAATAAAGTGGCTGTGACATACGGACAGACAGACAGACAGACAGACAGACATGACGAATCTATAAGGGTTCCGTTTTTTGCCATTTAGGCTACGGAACCCTAAAAAGCGCCCGTCAGCGGATACGCGTATTGCAACCTTCGATCATCTAAAATAAAAAAGTTTTAAATAACCAAATGTCACATTATTTTCAATTGTTAATTTTAAGCTTAACGTAAAAGATCATTTGCATAATAATTTAACGTGCTGCATCAATTAAAATCATTGTCAGATAATTTGAAATAATCAATTAGTATGTTAATCGGATTATTCACAAAATAACAATTTTGTTCGTCAAAGCTAATTTGTAATGATAATTCTAAACTAAATTCGTTGTTGCAAATAACACTATATTAAGTAGGTAGGTATTGTTTTTTATGGTTAGGCAACATCCCTTAGGGTCGGTCACGGGATGGGCGACCAAAAATTTGGTATCTCGAGATTCTCCGACCTTCGAAAGGTAAGGTCATTAAACCGTTGGTCTCAGCTTCATTTGCAGTCGTGGATTAACAACCTATTAATGCCCCATTGCAAATTGGGCCCGCATGGTGGGTTTATGCTCTCTCGTCCTGAAGGCCCTGTACCCAGGGTTTGCCAACCGTCCGCTTTTTGACCGGGCGTTTGGTAACCGTTTTAGGTTTTAGAATGGGTTGTTGGGGTCAGTCGCTAACTGACGACCGGATGTGATTTGTCCGGTCAGATGTAGAATTTTAGAGAAATAATAATTTTCCTACATCAAGTTTATTTTTTTTCTTAGCTGTTAATATGTGTATTTTTCTCCTTTAAGTGGTACATACAAGATTAGTGAATGAAACTGACAGGCAATAGTATACTGTTGCCGTTGTCGCAGGCCGTTCTTCGGCGGACCATGGGTCATCACTCATCACCGTTCATAAATAAAAACATGGCTTTCTTAACTTCATATTTTGCCAGGGCCCTCAATCCTCGTGACAACGTCGCCATTTGGTTGTTCTGCTTAGAGGGATTCCACAACTACCACCACACTTTCCCGTGGGACTACCGTGCGACAGAACATTGGGCGTACAATATGATGACGCCCACGGTGGTCTTCGTCGACTTGATGGCAAAGGTAACAGAATTATACAGTGGTGGCCAGATAATTAAGAATACCAGGCGATTTTCATACATGGTTTCCTTAATTATCTGGGCACCACTGTACATAAATGGTGGGCAATCTCTCAAAGCATAATCAACGGCTTCCAGAAAAAGAATGCCAGTTGATAACACTGAATGATAAATAGGTACCTGGGTAAATAAATAATAACAAATACTATGCCCACCAATTGGTAATGCGCCTGGCGGCCATGTTTTTAACGTCAAAAAAGAAAAACAATTGTAAAATTTTTATATAAGGACCTAGACCCTATCTTATTGAAAATAATAATTCAATAATTAATAGATTAGATCACCTATTAGAATTTTCTTGTTTCATTACAGTTTTAGTTGCGGATCACGTAAAAACGTGGATGTTAATGTGACAAGGTTCCAGGGCATTACCAATTGGCGGGGATTATACTGGAATAAGTTTTAAATTGCGTATAATAGGTACAAAATATGACCTATTTTTTTTCTGAAAATTTAGACTTTATGAGTAACCTATTTACCTAGTTGACAAAGAACTCGCCAAAGAAGAGAAAGGGTGATCAAAGGTATTGTTTAACGATTTAAGGCTGTATATTTGCATTTCAACGAAATTAGTGTTTTTCCAATGAAGTTATCTAAAGAATGAAAGCATTATTATTGATGTAAACTTTAGTTTTAGGAAGCAAAATTCTTAAATTAGTGCCGTATAGAGAGAAAAACATAATAAATTGACAGGTATTTTAAAAATTTGCTTGTCAGAGCTATTTTTCAAAAAAGTTTCAGCTGTAACAAATACGAATACGACTCATATTTATTTTTTCACTTATTGTTTGTATTGTCAAGGAGTTCCCTACAGAGAGAAAATTAAAAAAAATGCTTTTGATCATAGAGAAATAAAATATTAAAAAATGCTCAAATTGGTACACTTTGACATGTTTTTTTACTGGTATTTACAGAATCTAAAGTAGTAATTTTTAATTTTTCTTAGGAATAATGAGGTATTTGTCTAACGTATTGCGTGTTTTGTATATACTTATATCTATTTAATTCTGGAAATTAAAAAGTCTGGAACGGGTGGTAGGAAAATATAGACGATTCAAAAGTACTTAATGATTAAGTTTATTTGAATAAAGCTTATTTGACTTTGACTTTAATAATTTAAAAGGAATTTTCAAAGTTCGCCCTCATTACTGCTCGCGCAGAGTTGTTTTGATCACTTGTATTGAAAATTTAAAAATGGAACGTGATGCGAGTCTACAGCCTTAATAAAACTCCCGAAAACTTCTTTGATTTTCTAAGAATTTTACAGTCTAAATACCTACATAGGGTAGAGGCGAGCCTATTTGCTTTAAAAATATGTATATTTTCTGGCAGATCGGACAAGCTTACGATTTGAAGAGTGTTTCACCCGACATCATAAAGCAGCGAGCACACCGCACAGGCGACGGCACCCACAACATCTGGGGCTGGGATGATCCAGAATTTACTGAAAAGCTGAAAGCACAATACAGTGTCATCACTAATTCCGAAAAGAAATTTGAGTAACAATAAATTATTAAGAATGCTAAGAAAAACGTGAACTTAGATATAATCTGTAAAATAAGGATTATGTGAAAAATGTATCTTAGGGAGGGCCATAATCCCCTATAGTTACCATAAGTTTCTTGTGAATCTAATATCGAGATCATCACGAGAAGAGCTACCGTTAGTTTCGTTTGCGTAAACAAATGGTAAGACTGAGATGGAGGAAGTTAAATTTTTTTAGTAATCGGAGTATTTTTTAGTATACATGGTTATTTGTAAAGCACCAACAACCATGCAGGAGTAGATTACTAACATCACAACGTTTGTCCTACAACTTTTCCAAAAACAGACACAAAAAATCCAATTTTTCATACAAAACTCGATCAGCTGTTCGGACATTTTGTATGAAAAGTCGATTTTTTTTTGCCTGTTTTCGTAAAAGTCGTTGAACAAATGTTGTCGTTAATGATGTTAGTAATCTACTCCTGCGAGGTTGTTGGTGTTTTACAAATAACCCTGTATAAGCGGAGTCTAAGCGCCATCGCACACGGGAGACTTTTGTCTCCGCAACTATTTTGTCTCTCACATGGTTTGTATGAAAAGTTGCAGACGACCGCGTCGCTTCGCGTGCGCGCTTCCATATAAACCCGTGGACTTGAGACAGAGACAAAACAGTTGCAAGGCGACTAAGTTGCCCGTGTGCGATAGCGCTAAGCGCTATCGCACACAGGCAACTTAGTCTCCCAGCAACTGTTTTGTCTCTCACATCAAGTACACGGGTTTATATGGAAGCGCGCACACGAAGCGACACGGTCGTCTGCAACTTTTCATACAAATCACGTGAGAGACAAAAAAGTTGCGGAGACAAAAGTTGCCCGTGTGCGATAGCGCTAATGAGATAGAGAGTGAGGCAAATCTCATTAGACTCCGCTCTTCATCTTCACTTGTTTCGCGGTCGATTTCGGTAATCTCAACAAGTTACCTAGGTACCACATTAATTATAGTAACATACTCATTATACATTTGTTAGACAGCAAAACTAGAATTAGTGCCTAGTGCCTACCTATAATTTAAGTTTACTATAATAAATATTTTTACTTTAATCGTATTTTTTTCTTTACCGCAGTTGTCTGTAAGTGACAGTTTTTTTTTTATTTTACACTGTAAGCGAGCACGAGCAGGCAGTTTAGAGCTAGAGAAGTAGTTTGTTAGGCCATACCGGTAAGTTATCGCTGATTATTAGAGTTTATTTTTTAAATTGGCAAGAATTGACTTGGACATGGACGTAGTGCAATCTGACCAGAAACTTTAAAATAACGCAGTGATCAATAGTTTCAAAGAAAAAACTTATCCTTGACGCGATATTATGGGATTTGAACTCTGGTTTTGAATTTTAAATAATTTTAACCGAAGTATTGTTATTTTTATATAAGACCGCAACATAGCACTTCGTAGTTGGCACCTTTGGAGAAACTGCAGCACACCCCATGTCTTGATCGAAGTGAAGGCTTTCATAGTCCTCGAACGCTGAGTAAAATGGCAGATTCTTCTCAGTATTCTGTATGGTTTTTTTACGACTGGAAAATGCTTCATGCATATCCCAACTTTGGGAGATGGCTAAAGGTCCTAACCACAGTGTCGGCCATGTCCTCTAAAATCTGTCAATGTTCTTTTGAATCGTCTTGGAACAATCCTTTAATCGTACCATTCTACGTCTTATGACTACAAATTACTCAAAGTAGCATTGGCAACTGCTGGAGCCACGGGAATCGTTGCACACATGATTATCCGCCCACGACATAATATAAGTTCGTGAAATCTGTTCGTCCGTCCGGGAAGGCAAAGTGTGTCTTGGGGAAAACTGTGCAGGTACAGGTCTTTGAAAGTCTCAGCTACAAGAACCACATGATCGGCAAACTGTTACTTATACTCAAATATCTCAGTAGTGCTTTCCAAACGCATTCCCTGCTAGCTTTTCGGAGAAAGCGAAGGTCGTAAAACGTACCTTCTCTACCAATCCGTAGGTATACGACCTGCCGTAGCGTATAGTAGGTATAGATATGATCAATAACCAGTCTTTTCGGAACTCGGCTTATTCAAGAAGTTGGAAGTCGTCAAACCCGCGAGTGATACGTTTTGTAATTTAATAACCCTCATTACCATGCAACTTGCAAGGGCCTTACTATGAGCTCTTATAGCAAGACTTATATTGAAGTGCCTTACTTTTTCGTACTATAACCTCAAAGGTTAGTTCAAAAGCAGGCCTTAAGCAGTTCTGTTTAAGGCCTGCTTTTGAACTGAACGGCTCAAGGATGGTTTCTTATTTGCTGATGGTAAGCCATCAGCCAATAAAAAACCATCCTTAGTATCTCGTCCATACTGACGTCCGGGATATTCTTGGACTTTTAAATCTGGTAAGCTTGGTTCTAGGTCTTAAGTCTTTTTTAAGCCTAACATTAAATCAGGTGTGGCGTTAGGGGAGAGTAGGGTATTACCGCGCGGTTGATAATTTCGCACCCCTTGGTTTCTCGAAAACTATCAACTCTATGCACCTGCAATAACAGTCAAATCTTAGCTCTAAGAACCCCTAACCTTGCCCGCACACCTTCAATTTCCGTCGAACAACCAGAGCGGAAGGCCACGCGCTTTTAGTTTTTCCACGCACACGATCTTTTTTTTCTGATATTTTAATGAGAGGTGAGTCAATCAATATTACCTTATGACTAATAAACTACATACATTTATAACGTAAAAAATATGTAGAATTTGTGTGCAGAATTATTTTAAATTAATTCTTTAAGTTTGTTTTTGTTTCTGAGGATACAAATAAAAATTACCATGTTTGATAATTTCGCGCGAAGGGCGCGAAATTATACAGTATGAAATTATCTATGGCAAATGTTGTTCTTTACAGAAGGCGACAAAAACGAAAGAAGATGGCTAATCTTCCTATGAAGTAATTGCATACTTAAGTAAAAGCATTCCGAAAATGAACAATTATTTTAAGATTAATTAGTTTTCGGAGTAGAAAGACATCTTTTGTGTAACAAAGAAATGATGTCTTTATAAATCGTTTAATATGGAAACTTATAAGTTTACAATTTTGAGACTGAGTTGATTAATGAATATAAAAAGAAATAAATATCTATAATTTCCATTTTTCCCAACGCTGTAGTAATAGTTATCAGTTTATTGTCAATTTTAATTAGAGGCGCGGTTTTATCAGACCCAGCGCAAAGTACCGACCTAGGGGCACGATATTATCAGGCCAGTTTGATAATATCGCGTTTTCCCATTTTTTTGTTATTTGCTCATATTTTTGTTACGTGTTTTATTTTGATGAATTTGAAGATTCGTTAGCGTAGCTAGATAAATTCCCCACCTATAGTAATATTTAGTTTTTATTTTAACCCAACCTGAGGTTAGTTATATTTAAATTTCCTTAGGGGCTCGGTAATACCCTACTCTCCCCTACTGCATCTTACAGAGTTCTAATAAACGTAAAGTGTTAAATTGTATCATTCAGCGTCCTCTAAAGTCAAATACATATTCATGTTAATTAAGTTTTAAAAAAATCCACGCCGCCGCGCCGGCTTAATTTTTTAACGTGGCGCCCACGTCTACATTGTACACTATTTCCCAACAGAGTACTCGTCGAGACGATTCAAACGAGCCCAAACTTGACAGGATTGCATGGTTTCAATACGAGTTCCTGTAGCCTTCTTCCGGCTACATCATCAGACCCTGGAAACTATTCCCCAACAAAGTACTCGTCAAGACGATTCGAACAAGTCCAAACTCGATGGGGTTGCATGGTTTTATTTTAGAGTTCCTGTGGCATTCTTCCGGCTCTATCGCCAAAACCTTGGACACTATTTCCCAACAGAGTACTCATCAAGATGATTCAAACGAGCCCAAACTCGATTGGGTTGCATGGTTGCATGGTTGCAATACTGAGTTAATGTCGCCTTTTTCCGGATTCATCATCAGACCCTGAGATCACTGAGACCCTGTACCTCATCTCCCGTCAGAGTATTTGTCAAGACGATTCTAACGAGCTCACTCTCGTTGAGGTTGTATGGTTTATCACAGAGTTCCTGTGGCCTTCTTCCGGCTCCATCATCAGATCAGCTCAATAGTACCATAACGTTGCATTGCCTTCCAGTTCTGAACTATGTTCAAAGTTTCACGTCTCTAGCTCATTGGGAAGCTAATATAATATCGTTTGTAAACTTTGCGGACACTTCAACAAACAAGAAAGCAACCTAATAAAAACATGTTAAATTAAATACGAGTTAAAAAGACAGAGTGACAGCATCACAGCATAACCTCAATTTTTATTTGACATGGTTGTGTTATTATTTCTTAAAATGTATACTGTGTTTTTGTCCTTTGTCTGAGAGCAACGCGGCTTCCGTCCGGAAAAGCCGCGTTGCTCTTAGGTTTTCGTAATAAAACAGCTTAGAGCATACAGAATAAAGCAGCAACATTAAAGGCCTAGGTATTATTTTTAGTTTGCTTGGAATAACCTATTGCCTTATCCTAATCGAAAAGGCAAAAAATATTTTACAGTACAATGCTAATAGTGCTATTACCGTGTAAATTCCTTACAATAATACACCAGGATGAGGCTTTTCTATCTTAGTAGGTATAATCATAACTTAACAGTCGACTCTTACAAGGACCGGAACCGCTTAGGGTAGGTAAGCGGTTCCGGTCCTTGTAAGAGTAAAGGGGTTTTTATTGGGTATTTCATAGACTTGTTTTCAATAAAACTATTGATTCGGTAAGCATATCGTCGACTTATGCCAACAAAAGGCTAACCATATTAATACAGTTAGTTCGGGTAAGCACTTACCGAATCCGAAAACCCTATCAGGGAAACCCTATCATTTGGAAAGCCTTTTAAAATGCTTTCCCTAACAATAGGCTTAATAAAAAAACACTATCGTAGGGAAACCTCATCATTTGGGAAGCCTTTTAATACGCTTTCCGTAACAATTGGTTTAATAGAACTAGTGGCTCCGTGAGCTGTAGACCTCGCGATAAAATAAAATAAAATGTCGCCATGAACTTTTCAAAGCACACAGTAGGTACGTGAGTATTCGCAGCTAGATGGTGCTTCTTATTTTGATCATTTTTCAAAATGGGTGAATACTGAATATTTTTTTATAAATTTGGAAAAATTGGCTTGACTAAACAGTTATATATAATTATCGAACCTACTCACAAAATTTCACCAGAATCGGTTGAGAAGCTGGACTGGAATATGGTTTTTTACATATCTCCGTCATTTTAATAAATTTCAAAAAACTGTCTCGACAAAAATATTCTATAAATTTATCAAACCTGCTCACAAAATTTCACCGGGATGCATATAAGCAAAATCTAACTCTCGAGTTTTGATGGTGATCCCTGATTGGTCAAGAAACTCAGTAGTTAGATTTTGCGCGCAAACTCTAACTCCCCAGTTTCGCGCTAGTTCGATAGTGATCTCTGATTGGTCAAAAAACTCAGTAGTTAGGTTTTGCCCGCAAACTCTAACTACTGAGTGCGCATCCACCAATGAGCGAACTTCAAAATTCAGTTGTCAATTGTCTTTGAACAACTGTGGTAAAATATTTTATTTTTTAAAAATGATTTCTAATCTTCCGATTTGCGAATATAATCTAGTATAAAAAGTGTCAATATAAAATTGACGTTTTGTACGGAGAATTTTTAACAAGTTGCATTTTCTATTTTAACATTTTTCACAATTTATTTAACAACTGTGAACGCTTTTGCAACAAAACATTTCTGTAAGTACAAATGTTTGAACATTAAGATAACCTAGGCAACATAACTTACTCGAAAAAAATAAGTTTAGGCTACGTTACAACAGATTAAGTGGTCATTTTTGCCAAAAAAAGAAGTCACTTTCAATGTATTTTTAGATTATTCATCAGAACAATCAAATTACATCCAATTATAAGCATAGCCGTCAACTTGATAGTTATATAGCCGTAATATCCAGCAACTGATAAATAATTTAAATCGCTGGAGTTGTGGTTGTTTCTCGGTGTGTGAGAAAAAAATGCCAATTTCATAGTTTATTATTACACAAAAACAGATTACACAGTTTCAAATTCCATAAAATTAAAGGCAATGATAAGCAGAATATTGAAATCGGTGACTACTGTTACCCATGGTAGGCTAACCTGTATTACAGGTAACAGGGGCCCCGTAACAAAATCAAAAGCAAATAGCCTAATTATGGTACAATAATAAACCGTGTATACACTCAATAGTCAATATAGAAAGAAGCGATTACAAAAAAAAAGTATAATAATAATAATAATAAATAATGTTAGTGCTCATGTTCAACACTCAGTAAGCCCAAAAATTACTGTAACGCTCCAAGGGTACTAATGTTTAATAACTCAATGAAACGCCCAATAGTGATATAAAAAGCCTATATTCGTGCAAAGTTTGTTTGTATTACAAACAAATAATTAAACCCGACCTAGGTAAAAAACAAAAATTCTTAACACCGCGATGTACATTTTCATACAAGCGCCGATACAGCGCCATATATTGGCAGCTTGAGTAACAGCAAATAAATATGAAACAAAACTTATACATACCAAATAACAAAAATCTTAACACCGCGATGTACATTTTCATACAACCGCCGATACAGCGTCATCTATCGGCAGCTGGAGTAACAACAAATAAATACAAAACAAAACTTGTGCATACTTATTTATATAGTTAGGTTAACAGCCGTATAAATTTTGGTAAAGAAGTATTCTTACAACGAAGAAAATTCTCTGTCTCGTCATAGTCCATGCCTTTAAGCCATTTAGAAATTATAAGCTTGCAGTTGTGATATGTCAAGGATTGGATTGATAAAACCGAATTTAACGAATTTCATAGGTAAGGACCCAATATTATAGTTTGGAGAACTGTGGCAAATGCCAAGTTCTCCAAGTTCTCCAGTATATCCATATGGATACAAGAATGCTGAATAAAATTGACCAAATGGATTGTCCAGGAACCCAACCCTGCGTCGCAACGAATCATAATTGCAAGTTAGTATCTACTTAAAATGCATTTATTCTTACTTGTCCTATTTGGTTGCGCTATGCCGTTGTGAATTTTGCCTGACATGACAACACGCTTTGGTGGACGCCAGAATCATCGACACGATGAAGAAGACTTCTCCTGTGTTTGGGTTAAAACTTTTGAGATTAAAACAACAGGTACTTAATAAACGACAAAATAAATATTTATTGCACAGAAACATTCTTAATAATTTTTTCTTCAATTCAATATTCTTATTCTTAATATCAATAGGTAACAGTACATACAGTATGATATAAGGCTAAATGGTTTGAAGGTATTCGCCTTTCTTTATACATAAACGTATTTTTTGGTTTATCGTTTATCTGTAAACATATTTTTTTTCAGTAGGTTAGGTATAGCCAGCAACGGAAATTATTGAACAAAATTTGATGATTTTTTTTCCTAATCATTATTAAGTGCCATAAATTACTGATGAAAATATATTGCAAAACTTCTTGTTATAACTAAACTAGCAAAGTCCCTGAAATCAGTTATACAATTACACGCTATAAATTACTACTGACAAAAAAAAATAAAGATGCGAACTCAGTAGTTAGAGTTTGCGAGCAAACCCTAACTACTAAGTTTTTTGACCAATCAGAGATCACTATCGAACTAGCGCGAAACTGGGGAGTTAGAGTTTGCGCGCAAAACCTAACTACTGAGTTTCTTGACCAATCAGGGATCACCATCAAAACTCGAGAGTTAGATTTTGCTTATATGCCACCGGGATCGGTTGCGAAATGCGACCTGTGGCCCTACTAGACATGTGCGCCGATGGTCATTTGACCGGCGGCGGCGTCTGGCGTCTAAATTGTCGGCGGCGGCGGCGTCATCGGCGTAATCGGCGAGGATGGTCAAAATAAGTAGAATAGAAGACTTCCAGAAGCTTTTCAATTTCGTCATCGTCGAGGGCAGAATGCCGAAGACATGGAACATAAGTGAAGTGAAAGTGAGGTGATTCTGTTCTTTAAAAAGGGTGACAAGACCCTCTTGAAGAATACGAATCTTACGAATCGTCGCGCTCGCAAGTTCGACGACTTCCACAACCTCCCGAACAAGCCGCGTTCTGAAAAGGCTTTTGCACCATAGACCACATCCATACGCTGCGGCAGGTTATACAGAAGACCGGGGAGTATAATCTGCCACTTTGCTTGGCGTTCGTGGTCTATGTTGAAGTCTTTGATTCGATTGAGACCTGGGCAGTGCTGCAGTCTCCAGAGGTGCACCAAGTAGACTAGGTATATCGAGGTGTTGAGGCACTTATAAGAAAATGCCACCATGTCGTGTCGGCCCGAGTACAGAATCAGAGCACAGATCCCATCTAACTACAGCGAGGTGTGAGACAGGGAGACGTTATTTTTCCGAAACTGTTCACAGCTGCGATGGAGGGCATCTTTAAGCTCTTGGACTGGAAAGGACTCGGTAAGTCTCGGTATCAACATTAATGGCCAGTACCTAACACACCTTCGTTTTGCCGATGATATAGTTCTTATGGATGAGACCACGGAAGGCTTGAACACAATGCTCGAAGATATTCGTAGTGCCTCCCAAAAAGTGGGTTTAGAATGAAGATGGATAAGACGAAAATCATGTCGACTGCTCATTTGTACCCACTCCAGCTCATGTTGGGAACACTACACTCGAAGTTGTTGACCATTACGTATACCTAGGACAGACAGTGCAGTTAGGTGAGTTCGACTTCGAAAGAGAGATCTCTCATGGAATCCAGCTCGGATGGGCAGCATTCGGGAAGCTTCGACAAATCCTCGCGTACAACTTACCTCAGTATCCCAAGACCAGTCAATGACCAGTGTGTGTTGTCAGTGTTGAGTTACCGCGATAAAATGTGGTCGCTAACTACGAGTCTCATAAGAAGGCAAGGTCACCCAGTATGCAATGGAGGGAGCTATGGTCGGCATTCCCTGCGTGATCGAACCAGAAATGAGGAGATGCGTAGGAGTACTAAAGTAACCGACATCGCTCGGAGGATTGTTCAGCTGAAGTGGCAGTGGGCGGGACATATTAGCGAGAAGAAACACTGGCGGTTGGGGCGAAAATGTAGGAATGACGACCGCACACTGGACGACGCTCCTTGGTTAGGCCCCCACAAGGTGAACCGACGATCTGGTGAAGGTCGCGGGAAGCCGCTGGATGCGGGCAGCGCAGCACAAATCGTTGTAAAGATCCTTGGGGGAGGTCTATACCCAGCAGTGGGTGTTGGGTGGATGATATCATAAAGATTAAATTATAAAATCACTATAAAAAAATCTCAATGGCAACAATCAAACTAATCCAAAAAAGAGAGGAAAAGAAAAAAAAAATGTAATAATTATGTACCTAAATGCAAGTTATTTCAGCTTTTTGTACTTGTTTCTTACACATATTACACTTGGATTTTGACGCCGATGACGCCGACGATAACTTCGGCGGCGGCGGCGTGGCTAAAATGACCGGCGGCGTGCGCCACGCCGATCGGCGCACACGTCTAGGCCCTACCATGAGTTGATGCAAACTGTTTACGTTACAGTAAACTGTCGGATATACTGCTCACAGTCAATACGAGTGAAAGAGAGAAAAAGATAGTTTACTGTAACGTAAACAGTTTGCAACAACTCATGGTAGGGCCACTGTAGAGGAGAACAGACCGCTGGAAATCCGGACTTAAATATGTATTTTTACACTATCTCCGCCATTTAAAAAATAATTGAAAAACTGGCTTGACAAAAAAAACTGTACAATTTTCAAACCTGCTTACAAAATTTCACGAGAATCGGTTGAGAAATGCGACCTGTAGAGGAAAACAGACAGCATTGGAAAGCCGGACTGAAATATGTATTGTAACCATTCTCCGTCATTTTGAAAAATTTCAAAAAACTGGCATGACAAATTAATTCTATATTATTTTCGAACCTGCTCACAAAATTTCACGAGAATCAGTTGAGAAATGCGACCTGTATAGGAGAACAGAAAGTGCTGGAAAAACGGACTGAAATCTGGTTTTTTAACATGTCTCTGCCATTGTGAAAAATTTCAAAAAACTGGCATGACAAAAAAAAAGTATATCATTTTCAAACCTTACGAACGTTTACGAACTTTCACGAGAATCGGTTGAAAAATGCGATCTGTAGAGGAAAACAGGCACAGCTGGAAAGCGGACTGAAATCTGTTTTTTTTTACATAATTATATCCGCCATTTTGAAAAATTTCAAAAAGCTGGCTCAACAAAAGAAATCTATATAATTTTTGAACCTGCTCACAAAATTTCATAAGAATCGGTTGAGAAATGCGACCTCTAGGCTGGAACAGACAGCCGGACATACGAATGAATTTTTGCCCAAGCTGAAGCAGAGACGCTTCGCTCGCACTTCGTGCTCGCTCGGTCAATAAACACTATTGATAGGGAAACCCTATCGATACGGAAACCCTATCGATACGGAAACCCTATCAATACGAAAACCCTTTTGATACGGAAACCCTATTCATACGGAAACCCTATCCGCTAAAAACGCTTTCCGTAACAATTAGCAATGAAATAAACACTATCGATAGGGAAACCCTATAATTTGGGAAGCCTTTTAATACGCTTTCTCTAACAATTGGCTTAATGAAATAAACACTTTCGATAGAGAAACCCTATTGATACGGAAACCCTATCGATAGAGAAACCCTATCATTTGGGATGCCTTTTAATACGGTTTCCCTAACAAAAGGCTTAATCAAATAAACATTTTCGATTGGGAAACCCTATCATTTGGGAAGCCTTCTAATACTGATTCCTTAACAATAGGTATAATCAAATAAATACTATCGATAGGGAAACCCTATCATTTGGTAAGCCTTTTAATATGGTTTCCCTAACAATATGATTAATCAAATAAAGGGGTTTTCCGGTCCCTGGACTCTTATTATGAAAACGCAGCTCTCCTACGAGCGTCTCGGCGCCAACTGCCACAGCTAGAGCTTGCGTCATAAACTCTAGTATAATAATGTACTCATGGTCATAAAACTATCTTATTATGTGCGACGGTGGCACACATAAAGTTAAATACCAATAATAACCTGACTCCAAGATGCGTAACTACCCTCCTCGGTCGGTCTCCCTATGTATATTTAATAGCAACAAAAAGAGCTGCTGGTACAACGCCATCAACAAAAAGGCTATGCATCAAACCATTCTTAAAAAAAACAAAGTGGGAGTTTTGGCGCCATTTACTCGAGTTCGGATCGGTGACTATTTTAATTATTTACAAATTGATTCATAGTGGATATTGTGTCTTAAAATTGGTACAGTTTTGTGGTACAAGTGTCTACGCAACTGAACAATATGTGGGATAATTGAAATAGGCGCGATCTTGGTGTTGTGTGAAGCTGAGACTTTTACTGTAGTGGTAGCTACCTCGGCTGACCTTACCGAGTAAACTGTCTTGATATACTTGGTGCCAAATGCTCTAAGCAGCATTGGAATGCGATGCACCCGCATTTTAATGTACATACTGAAACAATCTACCACTGAACTATTCAACACTTGACACTGGCAAAAATTACTTCCAAGAGGAAAGTAGATTGCCAAAACAAAAATAAGAAGAAGAAAAACAAAGTCACTGACAGCTGTCGCTGTCATAGGGATGTCGAAAGTGAAAAAAATATCGATATATCGATACATCGATATTTAATAAAATATCAATATTGGCCTTGATATATCGCAAAAAAAATATCGATACATCGATATATCGGTCCAATTTTCAGGATCGTTTGCGGTTTTTAAATAACATTTTATTTATTTCAGTCTAGCTCAGTAATATCAATAGATTTTATCAGACAACACACATTACTTTAATGTATTCAAATCTCAATAAAAACGAAGATAATTTATAAAATCAGGCGCATATTTATTAGATGATATTCAACGCAGCGCAAAAAACATACAAGACAAAGACAATATGTTTTAATATTAAAATAAATTATAAATTAGTTTTTTCCATTCCAATCTTTTACGGCTTTGTATTCTAGCAAAGTTAGCGTTGTGATGCTAATAAATAAAAATATATCGTTTTTGATGGGAATTTCAATATTGGTTATTTTGTATCGATATATCGGTTAGAAATATATCGGCAAAAAATATCGATATATCGAACAAAAAATATCGATATATCGATATTTTTTCAACAAGCCTACGCTGTCACTGCTGTGGGCTCTGAGAAAGGAAACTAATGAAGCTGCCATAAACTGCAATACCAAGAACCTTATATTCATATTCTATGACACTGGACATTCTACTACTGGAGGATGGTTGGGGATGAGGTCATTCACCTTTGCAGATTTCTTTTATCCCTCTCACACTGTGACTGAAATTGCCATGCTAAGTACAAAATATCCCAATCCATAGTCAATTTACCCAGGTCATGTACAAAATTAATTAGATTTTCTAAATAAATGTAAATATCGGCACACTTTAAATTAGTTACATGATGTTAAAATTTATTAGTACATGCCAAAGTAATTATTTAGAGGACAGATGAGTCCATTTTGTTATTACAATATTTTACGTTTAACAGTTATTTCTCCATATTTCATAAGTTACCAAATAAAAATAAGGTGGCATCACTGATGGAATTGTCTTTGATTTGACATGTCACTAATGTCAATGATTTTCCACCGCATCTCACGTTTATGTACAAAAATATAAAATTATTTAAATAAAATTCGCGTTACAAAGCATGTGTTGCATTGTGCAAAATTGCAAAAGTGTTTCAAAACCAAATTCTAACATTATATTTCACAAGTAAGTGTTTTTTAAAGTATTTTCAGCATTCAATTTTTCCTTCTCAGAAATCTGAATTTTAGCAGATTTCAAAGTTTGTTTCTGATCTAATTCGGAAATATTATAGAAGTTAATTATAATTACACCTTAATTACGTATTTTTTATTTCAATATAATAAATATAATATGTACAAATCTGTATTCATTTTCGACACATAAGAAGCTTTAGAAATATTATCTGCATATCGCAGGGTGACCATAATCACAGCAGAACTTTTGAATAAGAAAGAAAGATTTGGATAAAAAAATTACGTTTATCCTACCTAACATTACATTTTATGTTTTTATGCCACATTTAACTTTGAGAGCGGAATTATTTTGTATTCTTAACAGAGATAAAAAATGTAATGTAAACTAAAATATTATCTTACGTAGTTAAATTAAACAATTTAGATCAGTTTCAGCTAAGAATCGGACCTACCTAACTTACTACCTTACTACTATACTAGTTATTATGGTCTTTGACATCCATTGTTTATTCGTAGTAACAAAATAAAAATTAATCTTATTTTATTTTTCAGATTCCGAAACGATGACGAAAAGAAACATAGTATATCCCAATTACCATTAGAGGGAAATTATTTTCAACGGCCAAAACAATGCAGTTTTGACATTTTATATTGCAACTTTTTTTAATACAATGACTAATAATGAGACTTAATTTTTTTTTCACACAACCGAAAATTCTAAAACTTTTTTCTATTACTAAGGGCGCTTATTCCTGCCTATAAAAATATTCAGCCAATTTGTTTTTTTTGGACATTCCTCATTGTACAAAATAAAAATACACGTGACTTTAGGGTGGAAGGGCAGGTGTGTATACTGCCCGGCATATATATTGGCAAGAGAAAGAAAGGGACAAAAGATGCGCAGTAGCCATAAACACTAAGTTTATGGCTACTGCGCATCTTTTGTCTCTTTCATTTTCTTGCCAATATATATGCCGGCATCTGTACCTAAGTCTTAAACCTCACCACGTATCTCCAAGTTTTGACTTTTAACCAGCCGGACCGTACAGGACCAAGGGGTCAAGTTTGCTATTATCGTGACTAACGCCGTAATCGTGTTTCAATGGTGTTTGGATGGTAATGCTTTTTGACACAATTCTTGTTTTTGTAAACCCAAAATTGAAACACATTGTTTTTCCTAAAAATCCAAACCCGTTAGACACTGTGTCTCAGTTTTGGGTTTAAGAATCAAGAACTGTGTTAAAAAGCATTACCGTTCAAACACCATTGAAACATGATTATATGATGTTAACAATAGCTGTCGCGACGGCAACACCAGTCGCGATGTTTGAGGTGGCAACACTTATCAAGTGCCGCCATAATTCATTTGTCAATGTCAAGTAAGCCGCCTTTTATTTCTTTCTAGTAAAGTTGTGCTATTTTATCTCTCATATTATCTTTTAAATATAAATGTTCCGTGCCTGTAAAAACTGCAAAACTAATGTGCCTGCCAATAAGTGACGAACTCGAAAACCCATGGAAAACGAACGAAAGCTAAGTATTAACATAGTACATACAAGTATTAATCTATCTGCCTTTCATGTAGTGTTTGTATGTTTGAGCCAATGGATAACCATAACTAAAGTAATGCAAATCGCGCTCCACAAATGTATGGGTACGTCCCATGGTTAAAAGTATTGAATATGTACAGCACACCAAATGTATGGGTACGTCCCGTGGTTAACAAACACTCTTCCACAACGCAAATGCCGGCGCCAAAGGTTACGCACCTGTGGCACTGACCGCACACCAAATGTATGGGTACGTCCCGTGGTTAACAAACTCTCTTTCACGGCGCAAAGGCCGGCGGCAAAGGTTACGCACCTGTGGCACTGACTATAATAACATGATTGGGACTTGTGCTTCTGCAGGAGACATGATCCCGGGGTACCCCCTATCTAAGCCCACACGAGAGAGCATTGGCCCGCGCAGCGCTACGCCTGGACGGAGCTGGGGTAGTGGCTGAGCCAGGTGGGAGACGTTCCACAGTGAGGTCAATTCCGTGAGCAGCGGGCTCGTGCGTGTGAGCGCACACACGCACGGGTCGCGTAAAGGACTGGGTGACGACCTGGGCTACCTGTGCTCACATCACTCCGCTGAGAGTGTAGGAACATGTCAAATACATGTTTAGGAAATCTCCGCATCGTTAAGACAGCAAACCTAGATATTTAAGTCAATATTGACAATCGGCCTACAGATGATCGCGCTGCTTATTTATGACAATATTTGTATGTTCTATAGGTCCTGGAACCATGCCGTTGTGATGGCGTGATTCCGGGGACTTAGTGGCATCACACAGTGATGTCAGATCTCTATGTATACTTACAGATGGAGCAAGAGAACTGGTAGGAGGCATGGACGGACATTCGCTGATAATTGAAGGTACAATACAATTTATGGTAAGTGACCACCCTTTGTAATTCACTTCTCCCTTCATCACGTGTCCATCGTCATACTTTCGCGACCCTCGATGGATACGTCTGTATCACTGATATAGGTTACCGTTAACCCACCCCAAGGGTCGCGACATGGTGGTGAGCTGGACCTGGGATCAGTCTAGAATGGAGTGATCCTAGAACCAAAGAGACTTTCAGCAAGAGAAGTAGAATATCCGTGATTGGGGGAGAGATGAGTGATGGGTGGAGCGAATGTCTGTCCAGCTAATCTATAAACAAGGTTTATCGTTTAAAGATTCAATAAAAAGTTTTGTGTTGATCATGAATAAGCATACTAAAATCATTATTGTCAAGTGGTATAACTATACTCAATGGTACATATTGATCACACCATAATATGTGTAAAAGAAAAGTAAACGCAAAGCCAAAGTTACATTATGCACTTGATAAAAGAGTTTCGATAAAAAGGGCACTTGTTAAATAAAAGTTTCGAGTTGTATGTATGTACATTGATAAACTGACAGCAAATGTTATGATAAGGCACTTACAAATTAAAGTTTTATACATTGATACTTTTATTGACAAATTGAGATAAAATTGGTGGCATAAAATCGGTTAAGGCAGGTATTAACCGATAGGTGTCGCTAAGTGTTTGTTTGCACACCAAAAATGAGCAAAATTTGAATGTTGGCAGCAGGCTTAATGAAAGGGCACAATCATTACTCTTTAGGCTATTTCGCAATAAAAGTGTGAGATATTTCAACAAAAAATTGAATCGGGAATTATGAGCTCGAATTTATGTATATTGATACAATAAATTACTCTAATAACAAAATTGAAACAGAAAATTGTCGTGGCACGGAAACGGAAATAAAAACAAAATGGCGATATTTTGTGTTGTCAACAATGCACCTTTCAACACGTTAGTGTTGGGGTAAAACCTATTTATGCTTGAACAATTATACGATACTTTCATATGTGATATCATGAAATGACAAAATTTTATGAACTTATTATTGATTGGTTCATACCAATGCGAAGTCTATAACAGAGCTATACAGTATAACCTTGTTATATCATTTGATGTGTTACTTATTACGACATGTTATAAATTTAAGAAAAAAAAATATTTTTAACAAACCATCTTAATTATTTATTTTGGTACCTTAAATTACTTCGTACTGAAAGGCCGGGGAGCTTTCACGGTATTAATGATATACTCTGTTGATCTTAATGTTTCGTATAAATGATACGGTTAATTTAGATTAATTGGTATAACATCTTATTATACCATTTTACTGAAACGAGCGGATAGACAAATTGTCAATTGATATAGTTATTTACAATAAAAGTAACGAGGTAACACGTGTTATTGATTATTACTTTCAAGTTACGGTTTCGTATCGACTTTGAAAATTCATCGATACGAAGTCATTAATCCTCCATCCCATGATGTCCCGTGATGTCCCATCACTATTTCCCTAGCGTTTTTATTTTACTTTGTGCTTCGCTTGCCAAAAATTGGCGGGCGGTAGCACAACTATGTGTTATAAAGTGCATTCCTTTTATTGTTTATAGGACTAAAGTGATGGATAAAACATAGTAACCAATTGGTGAGTTTAATTTAATAGTTTAATCCACAGAAATTACAGCAAAACTAAGGTTTAGGGCACGGCGTCTCGTGAGCTGCAAGTACTTGGTCAAAAGTTTGGTACTGAAAGTTTCGATTTGTCGTGAATTCATAATCAGTTTCAGCATTTTCATCACCAATCCACAGGTTTCGCAATTGCTAGATAGGGATTTTGATCGATTTAAGTTCTTTCAGATGTACAACAGTCTTAAATTAAGAGGACAACTACCTACGATTTTTTTAAGAAAATAAAGGTGAAAGAGGATCAAAGGATTATCACACAAAGTATTGACAGTACAATATAAAGTAAGAATTATCTTTATATCATTCTATGATCTGTAAAAAATTCAACAAAGACATAGTGTTCTTGTTTCAAAGTTCGACAACAACGAAATTATTTTACGATTTTCTGATAGTAAAACTTGGGCACGATCTGATTCCAAGTGGATTCCAATATGAAACTCAAAGAAACAAGAATATTACTGATCATAAGTCGTTGTATTTTGTGTGCGTTTATATACCTACCGGTAAACTTATTTACTGATGGCTGACACACACAGGATACAAATAAACTATACTTTCTTGTGGAAAGCTCAATGAACTCAATAAATAGGTACTTTGAAGATAGATTGACCCGAAGGAAAAGATTCATAATAAAACTTCTTTAATGAGATTTGTTTAATCTTATAAATAACGGTATTAGCGGGAACTTATTGACCAATTAGGGTGAAAGTACTTATTGAGTTTTCGTTGAGATTTACTCGCATATGAAGAGTCATATGTTTTATGGTAATGTGGAAATTTATTAACATGTTCATCTAAATAAAAACTTCCAAACTTTATGATGAACAAATCTAACTTATGTAAGATAAACTCGTTCAGAGGACATGTGAATCAAAGTTATGATTGACATTATTTTATACAAAAGAGCACTCTTTGTGTCTTCTCATTTAATAAAAAACTAAAATGCATTCTTGTTGTGATAATTATTTATCTCCTCAATAAATAAAATAAACGAAATTTACCAAACAGTATGATGTTGACTACTCAACTGAGTACCTAAACTTTAAACATTTCATTTGTTCCTTTAAACAAAAAACTATTAAAATAAGCGTTTATTAAGCGAAATGACACTTGACTGGTTGTTCGGTGAAGTATTATTTCTGAACAAATTTAATATAAACGTCATAGAACCACAAAGGAATATTTCACTTTGGGAAGTGTTTCTTTGACCTATTGTCTTCAAATTTTAACTACTCATATTTATGAAGCGGGGGGCAGTTTCATAAGCATTTGTCTTAGTGAATTTGCAGCGGGTTTAGTGTTCATTGCGTCGTCAATTTAAAACTAGAAAATTAACTACCCATAGACACCGCAATGTATACTATTTGTCGTAGTGAATTACAGATTGTAATGTTAATGAAATAGCGGGGCTCGTTAACCATTCTGAACAATTGATTTATACTTGAGTGAACTCAATTGTTTAAATAAATGAGATGGGAATTAAAATGAGATTAATATGTTTTTGAAAAACTATGGCAATTGGTTCATCTTAATGTACAAGACTTACAATATAAGTGAATAAAATTTTAACAAAATGAACATGCAATAAATTTTAAAATAATTTTCTACTGTTGAAAATGAGACAATAGTAGTATGCAGCAATTAATGGCTTACTAAATTCTCAAAATAAACATGAAATTGAAACGAAACAAATCCACAAGTTACGGTACTTTTGGTTAGTGACATTATTATTGTCACAAAAAGCATAACAAAGTAAATCTACCATTTTGATGGTATCATTTCAGATTTAAAAAACAATGGAGTCCGTACTAATCGCAAGGCTTCAAGATGTGATAAGGCATATTGAGGTACTTACCAGTGAATGTGAGGACCTAATAGGTACCATTAATACGGTTACTTTCAATAAGGCTAAGGCGGAAATAACATGTAAAAAATTAGAGGCATTACACGCAAGATTTTCTACAGAATTGAGCAATTATTTCAAACTAAGTAACGACCCATCGGCTGACGATATCTCCAGATTTAGTGACATTCAACTCAAGTCTGAAGAGATCCTTATAGAACTCACTACTGAACTAAATAATCTTAAAGAAACTGCTAAAGAAACGCAAGTTAATGATTCCGTGGTCACCAGTAAGCTACCCAAACTAAACCTTCCAGAATTTGATGGAAATATCCTCCTCTGGCAACAATTTTGGGATCATTTTTCTTCGAATATCGATGAACGTCATTTACCAGAAGTAGACAAGTTACTCTATTTAAAATCGTCATTGAGCGGTGAGGCTAAAGGAATCATCGATGGATTGGAAATCACGCACAAAAATTATCAAATTGCAGTTACCACGCTTAAGGAACGTTACGGGAAACCTAACCAAATTATCGACGCTCACTATGCATGCAGCCTTGTACAAAATCAAATGTGCAAGCAACACTGCTACTGAATGTCGTAAAACGTTAAATGAAATAGAAAAACACATAAGAGTATTAGGGGCGTTATCCGCTCGAACGATTTTCGGGACTGTAGTCCCAAATTCAAAAATTCCAAAATGCTCCTTGGGACTGTAGTCCCAAATTTGTGTTAGCTCTCTGGAGCTCTCTGTTTCTTTCTAATCCGTACACAAATACCCACGAAGTGACTAAATCCATGACTAACTGACATGTGCAACATTTTAAATCTAGCAACATCGTAAACAAAAGAGTATCAGATAAGAAAAAAAAAGTTGAAAATTATTCTATGTTCTTTGTCGTATTCGTTGACGTTGCTGTGTTTTTTATTTCATTGTGTGAAAAGTGTGTGAAGAAATAATTCAACTGTGCAGTTTTATTTAAGGTAAGATAATAGTGAACGTGTATATAACTATATTTTATGAAACAATTCGTCTATTTACGTGATTTCAAAACATTTTCTAGAGGATTTTTAACGCCGGAAAAAAGATAAGTCAACGTTATTGTTTTTGGTGATATGTGATGACAATTGTTACTAACATAAAACATTGTTAATAAACATAAGAATGAATCAAGCTATTAGGAAATACTAATATTTCAAGTGTATGTGTAAGGAAAATATTTTAATTAATAACTCAGTTTGAGGGAAAAATAGCCGCACGCTAACAAAATGTAGACAAAAATCTGTAAGCATAAAATAAATATTGAAACTTCATTTAACGAGTTTTTATTTTTTATCCATATGAAGATTATAAACTCCAACCTTATTAAAATATGGAATTAGTAGGTTGTCGATTTACTTTTTAAATGAAAAATGTAAACGTGGTATAAATGGCCACTAAACCTCAATGTCAATGTTTACAAGTAAATATTTTACTCTTGCACGATAAAATTGTAAAATCTTTCAACGCCATTCGAAGCGTCATGTCACTCAGAATAATAAAAATATCACTTAGAAACGTACACTTCAAAACCCAAGTAGGCAACAAAGATTTACCTATGCCCTCCCCGCAGCGCACGTTTCTAACGGTCGTTTAAGAAACGCAGAAAACACACTACGGAATGAGTCGCGCGGCTCGTATACTCAAGCGGTTAGGAGAAAATACAGAACACAACCATCTGAGATTTATCATCACAGAGAAGTTTCCTGAAGACATTATTTATGAAATGAAGATTTCACTGAAATCTGATTCTATTGAAGACATGAGAAAGCAATTGAAAATTATTATCTCGGCCAGAGAAGAAGCAAGCCGAATTAAACAAGAAAGAACATCGAATAATGATGGTTATACAGTAGAGACACTTCATATCAGGGATAAAATGAAACCAAAACCACAACAGTTCGTACAAAGAAACTTCCGAAATAGGGAAGGATCAAACGAAATGAGAAGGAAACCATATGTGAACAACGTAAGAACCTTTTACACAAAAAACAACTTTCGTAATAATGATAATAATTACCGTTCACCATCTAATTATCAAGTACAAAATACCTACAATAATAAAAGAAAGGGAGAGCATCTAAAAAATAAGGACTTTGTCTCGAAACGAATTAAACTTAGACCCTGTATCTTCTGTCAACAGCAACATATGGACGACGAATGTAGAACAGTAAGAACTTTGGATCAAAGAAGGAAAAAACTAGGCCAACGATGTTACAATTGTTTCAGTACAAAACACCGACTCAACGAATGTTCTGTTAAACGGAATTGTCTCTATTGTGGAGATATAGGAAAGCATAACAGGGCCATCTGTCCAAAGCGTTATTCATACCAAGGAAAGGGACCAAGAGGTATGAATACCAACACATTTTCCACTTTGTCAGCGACATCGACAATCCTGCAAACAGCTATAGTAAATGTCAGGAATGAAGAAGGATCAAAACAAAAGAAATGCCGAATTCTCATGGACTCTGGAAGCCAGAGAACATACGTCACCCAACAAGTAGCTTAACAACTTCAACTACCAATAATTGAAGAACAACATCTTTCAGTTTTTACATTTGGTTCAAAACATCCACATGAATATGATAGCCCATTAGTTAAACTGTCCATTTTAACAAAGACCGAAACAATCATTATACTTTATGCTAACATTGTACCCACAATAGCCCAACAAGTTTCTTATCCTGAAGAAGAATTAAATCAATGGAAGGATAAAATTTTATTAGCCGATGATGGTTCACTTGGAGACCAAATAGATATACTCATCGGAAACGATTACTACTTCACGATCATAAATACAGATAAAAAACAAATTAGTGACAATCTATTTCTAGTAAATTCACAACTCGGTTGGATAATAACCGGCAAAAGAGAATTCGAAGTGATAGACAACCTTACGGTAAACACTTACTTCCAATCTAGCGCAGAAGTTAAACTACACAAACCCGATTTGCCAATAGACAACACCAACCTAAAAAATCTATGGGAGTTAGAATGTATCGGGATTACAGATTCACCTAAAGTTACCAAGGAAGAGGAAGCAGTAAAAAACTTCAATGAGTCCGTTCAATATTCTGACAAAAGATACTTTGTCAGCTGGCCGTGGAAGGAAAATTTACCCAATTTACCCACCAATTTAGGATTGGCCAAAGGAAGACTAGTAAATCTATTAAAACGTATCGACAAGGAAACTTTGAAACTATATAATGAAACTATACAAACACAATTAGAAAAGGGAATAATAGAAGTTATACCTTTGCAAGAACGGGAATGCAGCAAATATAAGATACATTACTTACCTCATCATGGAGTACAGGCTTCAGGAAAGGCTTTGAGGATCGTCTATGATGCCTCAGCTAAAATAAAAAATAGTTACAGTCTGAATGAATGTCTAAGAGCGGGACCCATTCTACTAGAAGACTTGACAAGACTCTTAATAAGATTTCGGTCACATAGAATCGGCTTGACAGCTGATGTAGAGAAAGCTTTTCTACAGATTGGTCTGCAAGATGACAGTAAGGAAGTAACTAGATTTTTATGGATCAAAGACATAACCAAAGCGGCCACTGAAGATAACTTAGTACATCTAAGGTTTTGTCGTGTACCGTTCGGAGTTATATCAAGTCCATTTATTTTAAATGCTACAATAAAACATCATTTACTACGTTCTAACGATAAAAGCGTACAACAAGCCTCAGAGAATATCTACGTAGATAACTTAGTTACAGGAACCAAAACTAAGCTCCAAGCGATAACATTACATAACAAGCTAAAGCAAGAATTTGAGAAAATTTCAATGAACCTAAGAGAATGGAGTTCAAACTCAAGAGAATTTGCAGAGAACGTTACAGACGTGAATGAAGAAACAATAGTAAAAGTTCTTGGATTGAGCTGGAACACAAAAGAGGACACATTACAATTGAGACCTAAAACTATAGATCTACAAACAACTAAAAGAGGAATTTTGAAAACCATCGCATCAGTCTACGATCCATGCGGATATGTAGCACCTTCATTATTATCTCCAAAGTTATTTATACAAGAATTGTGGAAGAACAAAACCAAGTGGGATTCACAGTTAACAACTGAAAACATAGAAAAGTGGAGACCACTACACGAAAAATTACATGATTGTCAAATGAATATACAGAGATATTACACAGAAGACTTTGAACACAGTAAAAACCAGTTACACTGTTTTACAGATGCTTCAGCAAAAGCATACGCAGCAGCCGTATATGTAGTAAATGAAAATGGTAAGAACTTTGTAATTGGCAAATCGAGATTAACTCCTATAAAAGATCAAGATAATCTACAAATACCTCGTTTGGAACTATTAGGCGTATTAATCGGAAATCAATTACTAAATTACGTAGAATCAGCTCTTCAAACAAAGATAGAACAACATTTCTTATGGACAGATAGTCAAATAGTTATAGACTGGTACAACTCAGACAAATTATTGACACCATTTGTAAACAGACGTATAGAAGAGATAAAAAGGAACAAAAATCTTACAATGCGATACGTGCCAACTGAACTGAACCCAGCGGATGTAGCAACACGACCCAATAAAACAAAACAAGAAGAAGAGTACTGGCTTGAAGGCCCAGAATTTCTGTTACAGCATCCTAGCAGCTGGCCTAAAAGAACCAACCTGGTTAAGGAACACTTGCTCTTCGCGTCGGAGGATCCGTCAAAGTCAGACAATAGTTTGACGGCTGTTCATCAAGTTAGGGAAATACCAAAAAATACAGATAATCCAAACGAACAAAGGACAGAGATCGAAGTGATAAAGGAAATTCAAGCACAATACTATCCAGATGAAGTTAATATGAAAACAACTAATCTTAGCCGTAATCTTCGTTTGTTTAAAGATGATGAAGGAATTTTAAGATGTAAAGGGAGATTGGAAAATACACAATGGTCATTTGACATGAAATACCTTATATTACTTCCAAAAGACTGCTATTTTACAAATGATCTGATTAAGAAAACTCATCAGGAAAACTACCACGTAGGAGCAAATCATACATTAAGCATAATTCGCAAACATTTTTGGATTCCACAAGGAAAAGTACAAGTTATTAAAGTCTTAAGGCAATGTCCAAGATGTATCAAGCATGGAGGCGGTCCATTTAAATTACCAGATACACCTTCTCTACCAGAAGAACGAGTGAACTACAGTTCACCTTTCACGTTCACAGGATTAGATTATCTAGGCCCGGTTCTAGTCAAAACTGAACAAGGAACTGCTAAAAGGTGGATTTGTTTATTCACATGTTTAGCCATAAGAGCTATACATCTAGAGATCGTCCAAGACCTAACTGCAGAAGAAGGGCTTCTGGCTCTAAGAAGAATGATATCTACGAGAGGAATACCGAAATTGATAACTTCAGATAATGCCACACAATTTAAATTAATAGCAGAAATTCTAACTAGTCCCTACTGCAAACAGAAAGAAATTCAATGGAGATTTATACCTCAATTAGCTCCATGGTTTGGAGGATTTTACGAAAGATTAGTAGGTTTAGTAAAACATTGTATGATAAGGACTCTACAGAAACATCTCTTGAATGACAATCAATTGATGACGATAACAAAAGAGATTGAAGCTATATTAAACACAAGACCTTTGACGTGCGTAGATTCTGAAATGGTACATATTTTAACTCCAGCAGATTTCCTCACTATGGGAAAAACTATAAGCATCGATACCAATATAGAAGAAATACCTCTAAAAGATTCAACAAATCACAATGAATCTCTAAAAGAAAGTAACTTAGATACAGTAGTGCCAATACATGATGACGATTTATCTGATCATGAAACTAACAAAACAGACTCACATGATGATGACACAGTCAATATGCCACACGCTATCAGTCACTCCAGACCAGTACGTGCCGCTGCGACCAAAGCCTTGGAGAAGATCCAAGAGTGGACTCGCAGCCTTTTTAACACTCTTTAATTTCGCCGTTGGGAGTGTCGCGACGGCAACACCAGTCGCGATGTTTGAGGTGGCAACACTTATCAAGTGCCGCCATAATTCATTTGTCAATGTCAAGTAAGCCGCCTTTTATTTCTTTCTCGTAAAGTTGTGCTATTTTATCTCTCATATTATCTTTTAAATATAAATGTTCCGTGCCTGTAAAAACTGCAAAACTAATGTGCCTGCCAATAAGTGACGAACTCGAAAACCCATGGAAAACGAACGAAAGCTAAGTATTAACATAGTACATACAAGTATTAATCTATCTGCCTTTCATGTAGTGTTTGTATGTTTGAGCCAATGGATAACCATAACTAAAGTAATGCAAATCGCGCTCCACAAATGTATGGGTACGTCCCATGGTTAAAAGTATTGAATATGTACAGCACACCAAATGTATGGGTACGTCCCGTGGTTAACAAACACTCTTCCACAACGCAAATGCCGGCGCCAAAGGTTACGCACCTGTGGCACTGACCGCACACCAAATGTATGGGTACGTCCCGTGATTAACAAACTCTCTTTCACGGCGCAAAGGCCGGCGGCAAAGGTTACGCACCTGTGGCACTGACTATAATAACATGATTGGGACTTGTGCTTCTGCAGGAGACATGATCCCGGGGTACCCCCTATCTAAGCCCACACGAGAGAGCATTGGCCCGCGCAGCGCTACGCCTGGACGGAGCTGGGGTAGTGGCTGAGCCAGGTGGGAGACGTTCCACAGTGAGGTCAATTCCGTGAGCAGCGGGCTCGTGCGTGTGAGCGCACACACGCACGGGTCGCGTAAAGGACTGGGTGACGACCTGGGCTACCTGTGCTCACATCACTCCGCTGAGAGTGTAGGAACATGTCAAATACATGTTTAGGAAATCTCCGCATCGTTAAGACAGCAAACCTAGATATTTAAGTCAATATTGACAATCGGCCTACAGATGATCGCGCTGCTTATTTATGACAATATTTGTATGTTCTATAGGTCCTGGAACCATGCCGTTGTGATGGCGTGACTCCGGGGACTTAGTGGCATCACACAGTGATGTCAGATCTCTATGTATACTTACAGATGGAGCAAGAGAACTGGTAGGAGGCATGGACGGACATTCGCTGATAATTGAAGGTACAATACAATTTATGGTAAGTGACCACCCTTTGTAATTCATTTCTCCCTTCATCACGTGTCCATCGTCATACTTTCGCGACCCTCGATGGATACGTCTGTATCACGGATATAGGTTACCGTTAACCCACCCCAAGGGTCGCGACAATAGCAGACTTGACCCCCAGTGTGACCACCATTCCAAAACAGTATCGTCCATCCGGAGAGGAGCCAACCGAAAATAATCATTAAGTAAATATTTTGTGTTGTGCGCCGCCGCTGGCCAAAAGGGGGGTTTGAATGAATATAAAGAAAGGTTATAATATGGTTGGTCAAGAGTAGTAATAATCCTATAAATGCAGTAATATTCTAAATGCGAATGTTTGTACGTTTAGAGATACCCAAACATACAAACTTTGGCACTAACTAACATCTAAACTATTCTAAACATTCAAATGTTTAGAATCTAAACACTTTTCAATGTTTGGATTGGTCGTCCAAAAAACTTACGCCGTAGGCATAAGTTGATAGTCTGTAGTAAGTACCTATTTGTATTGACTGTCCTACGAATGGACAACATTGTTGTCACCGTAATGAAAGAGATGTAAAATATCGTTGACGTCATTCAAGGTTATTTTTTCGTTCTTCAAGCCCCAAAAGGTGACGCAATGACCAGAGTCATATATAAGGTTCTTGTGCAATACCTACAAAATTACAAAGTATTCGTGACGTCGTCAGGCGCGTGCCGTGTCCGCCATATTGTGTTGCGTTTACATTACAATTTCGACCCTATGCTGTTTACATAAGGTGTATGTACACTAAGCTAAGCCGCCATGTTTAGTTGCGTTTGAATAGAGAACAATGAAGTAGGTATGAACATTTTTTTCGTAGGTATTAGGGTACCTTCATTAGTTTCCTTTCTCAGAGACTGTGGGTGACTTTGGCGGTGGTGACATTGGATGTATTCCAGCAGACCAATCGTTAAGTCATTGGTCACCACAGTATACATTTTATCCATAGAAAGCAAGTAATTTGTGATATAGTTAATGAGGGCTTTTCAAAGTAACATTTAAAAAAATATATAGTAACTATTTGCCTCACTAGATGGCATTGACGGTCAAGTGAAGTGTCAAAATTGGCTTTGAAGAATAAACGGCATGTGCTTAAAAAAGTTTTCCTACGTTTTCTACAGTCGACACTTATCTTTTTATAAACGAAATCTATCGAGTATACAGTTTTTTGTTATTTCAAAAAGCTTTCCAACCGTTTGCACTAAACTCAAGTTAAGCGTGTCCTAGTTAAGAATTATCTTAGCTCAGGAACAGCCTAAAAATGCCGTGCTGAAATTTTTGTTTGCACTAACAGACTAAGTCGTAACTTGGGCATCGCCTTGCCAAGAGAAATAATGAATGAATATAAATATTAATTGTTTATGGATTTTTAAACTGGCGAAGTAAAGTAGGTCATAGTATATTATTTTAGTTGAAACTTCTTATTGATTCATTCGTGAGTAAAAAGGAGACAAAAGCTAAGGCATTGTCTATTTTATTTGGTAGGGTAAATTCGGCGGGAACAGAAAAAGTCAAATCAGTCAACTGTCAAAGAACATAAATAACTATTTACTCTTTGCTCACAATGCCACAGACTATAACCACTGTTATAGGAATTTCGTAAGTTAGGCGCTCGATATTGGGCCCGTAAGTTAGGAACGTCCTAAGGTTAGTGCAAAGCAATTTTTTGCTAAGAATGTCTTAAGTTGGTTACGAAAAGACTTAGGCGCTTCTTAAGTTTAGTGCAAATGAGTGTAACACCCAATTGCACTAAACTTAAGAATCGCCTAAGTCTTCTTAACTACAACTCGAACAAGTTAAGTAGGCGAATGACAGCTACATGACCGCTAAGTTTGACACCGTTTTAATTTGGTCGTGTTGTAGTTAGGAACAGACTTAGGCGATCCTTAAGTTTAGTGCAATCTTATTACTTTCATTGGTTAAAATGTATTCTATAGCGATCAGTCTGCTGGAATGCACCCATTGACAGCTTTTCAATAAACAGAAAAAAGAAAAAACCAGCTAGTTTTTTACATTCTCTTTGAAGAAAACTGTGAATTTTGTGATTGAGGAAGTTTTCATTATTTAATTTTGTTCCTAATTAATCAAATGAAAAGAAGAATTTCCAAAATGACTTCTGTTTTCCAGTAGAAAAAAATATACACAATATTGGAAAAATGTTATCGTCTCTAATAAAAGATCATCAAACAAAACAATCTGCAAAAAGGGTCGTGCAAGGTAATTTGTTGTGTTGCAATCAAAGATTTTAAATCTTTGGTTGCAATAAACTATTTAACAGTCCTTTAATATCTTTGTTAGCTAATTTTAATCTGGTCCTATCTACCTGAAATTTGAATCTGAAATCATTCCTAATGTTACCTATTTGTTTGTCTGCAGAACAAAAACGTAAAGAATGTATTGCTGCTGCTAATGATTTGACTCAAGCTCTGGTTGATCATCTGAATGTTGGGTATGAAACCTCTGATATTTAAGATAGGTATAATGTATCATTCAAATTGTAATGTTAAAATACAGAGGTGCATTCAAAACCGAAGCTCCATGTACACCTTTACATTTTAACGGTGTTCGGTTGACACAGCTTCCCCATTCCAAATGTCAGAGCGTTGACTTTTTAACCATCAAAATTGGTAGTTGAAAAACAGTCATCTAAGCTAAATGTATAACTTTCAAAAAGTTCATGGTTGGAATAGTTTAAATTACCCGTATTTCAAATGGAAAACGAAGAATTTGTACTCTTTACAAAGAGTTATGGAACTCTTAAATATCATAAAGATGAAAATGTTTTGAAAATGACATTCAAAGTTCTTTGGTCAATCCGAACACAAGAGTGAGTTAAAAACAATGGCACTCTGAATGTCCGAATGCACCTCTGTATTTATTATCAACTGAACTGATTTTGTTTTCAGTGTGGCTCAAGCTTATTTAAATCAAAAGAAACTTGATGCCGAAGCAAAGCTGCTACATCAAGGTGCTATAAACTTTGCTAAGCAAACACAACAGTGGCTGGCACTTGTTGAAAATTTCAGCAGTGCTTTGAAAGAAATTGGTGATGTTGAAAATTGGGCACGGAGTATTGAAAATGATATGAAGATTGTAACGGACACATTAGAAAGAGCATATGAAATGACCCAAGAGCAACCTACTACTAGTCAATAAACTATTTAATTTTATAAGATGTGTTTTCATACTTTACTATTGCTTTTCTCATTTTATTTATTTTAATAAGACCTATAACTTCAGCCATCTTACGGAAAGAATGTAAGTAAATAAAACTTTGCACATTTTTCATAATTATTCCACAAATATGTTAAGTTTTGGTAAATTAACACCATAAATACAACTTGGACAACATAGGTAAGCTATCAATGATATTCATGTATTTATAAAACATGTATTAAAAACGACTTTTGAAGTTAAGTATGGGCGATTTGTTAGTAAACATTCTTTCTGTAAGTTGGCTGGAGTATAGATGGTCTATCTTTTTTTTTTCGTTTATCTTGTCTATCTGCAATCATCCCAGTAGCTTTAATCAAATTTGTTGTAATTTTGTTGAGCAGTTCGGGCATATTCACATCCTGTGATGTGTCACCTTGTGTATGCATAAGCTTTATTACTTGTGAGATTGGTTATATTGAGGCTTAGAGCATACTGCTCTAAGTATTGAGGCTATTCGTTTTCTCTGTGGACGTTCCGCTGTCTAGCAGTGAGAGTGCGTGTTGATTTTTGTGACTTTGAAGTCTTTGTTTGTAGGCACTTGTAAATCTCTACATCTTCCTTGACTGTTGGGAATTGTAGCATTGGCGGATCCAGGGGGGGGGGGCCAAGGGGGCCATGCCCCCCCCCCCCCCCCCCACAAGGCCGATTACCTTTGCAATTTTGTCATTGAAAATAACAAAATAAAATTTTTGAGACTTATTGTTTTAATGTTTTATGGAGGTAGTGTCAGTACCTCTAACTTTATTTTTTTAGTCATAAAACGTGGCCCCAGTAAGGTTACCAATTACCATCTGACAGACATTTGAGAAGTATTTTACGGTTTCAAGGCGTGCGGCTGGCGCTATGCTGACAGGCATTTTTTAAATTTGCTTCTCTCGCTGTGAAATCTCTCATACATACTCCACTCGCGCAAGCCTTGCTGCGCAAGCTTACCCGGCCGCCCGGATGAAACCACATACGTATATTACAAGATTAGTGGATAAAAAATGGCGCAGCGCGAGCCCCGTTTTTACTATAAACAGACAAGATTAGTGGATGAAACTGACTAAAAATCGCGCTGCGCGGCCGTTTTTTTACTATAGACAAGCTAGAGTACAAGTAGGTATAACAGATGAAACTGACTAAAAATGGCGCTGCGCGGCCGTTTTTTTTACTAAAGACATAAGATTGGTGAATAGAACTGACCAAAAGTGACGCTGCGCTGCCGTATTTTTTGCTATAGACAGACAAGATTAGTGGATGAAACTGACTAAAAATCGCTCTGCGCGGCCGCTTTTTTACTACAGACAGGCAAGAATACAGGTATATAACGGATGAAACTAACTAAAAATGGCACTGCCCGGCCGTTTTTTTACTAAAGACAGACAAGATTACTGAAAAAAATTGACTAAAAATCGCGCTGCGCGGCCGCTTTTTTTACTATAGACAAGCAAGAGTACAAGTGTAACAGATCTAAAAGACTAAAAGTGGCGCTGCGCGGCCGTATTTTTTACTATAGACAGACAAGATTAGTAGATGAAACTTCTGAAATTCGCGCTGCGCGGCCGTTTTTTGCTGTGTATAGACAAGCATTTTTCTGAAAAATCAGGCATTTTGTGCATCCTAGACGGGCATCCTCCCTTACATAGATGGTAACCCTAGGCCCGAGGCTCCGAGGGCCCCCCAAATTCGAATCCTGGATCCACCCCTGAATTGTACTCGTGTACTTAAGTGTTTCTCGTGAACCAAGTAGCACCGCGTGATCGTTTTCCGAGTTTTATTTTGGAACCATTGTAATATCTCTACATTTGAGTGTTGCAGACCCCCATAGTTCTATACCATAGGTCCATATGGGCTTGATTATTCTTTTATAAATTATTTTTTGTTATTTAGACTAAGTGACGACTGCCTGCCCAGCATTCAGTACATGTCTTTAAATTTTCTGTTAGCTTGATCTCTTTTATTTTTAATGTGTTCGTACCAATTAAGCCTTCTGTCCAAGTGCATTCCAAGGTATTTGACAGTATTTTGTAGCGGTAGTATGTTCTGTTGCCATTAAAAGTTACCGGTGGGCAATTATTTCTTCGAAGGGTAAAAGTTATGTGGACAGATTTTGTAGCCCTTGCTTGGATTCGCCACTTTTTAAGCAATGATTTGATTTCATTCAAATGTTTCTGAAGCAATAGTGATGCTGATATGTGACTTTTGTAGCATTATAAGATGGCAGTTACTGCTATCTCCGTATCGTCTGCGTATGTTGCAGTAACGACATCTTTGGAAGTTGGTAAGTCTGCAGTGTAGATTGTGTACAGAACTGGTCCGAGAACAGAGCCCTGAGGTACTCCGCTATGGTATAAAGAAGACAACTGGTATCGTCTTACTTGGAATAACCGGTTATGAAGGTAAGATTTAATAGTACAGTAGCCCGTAGAACATTTAAATCACCAAAAAGGTTACCGTTTGCCGTTGTGAACTTGTGATATAGTTATTTATTACGAAATTAAATTAAATTATAGATACTTTAACCCAAGTTTTACAGATCGCAACCCGCCGTAACCTGTATTTGTATATCTCCAAAATTTTTATTTTTTTTATTTTTCGAGGTTTACCACATAGTTTAGCTATTGTCGTGTTCTACAGCTTGGTTTGATTGCAACAAATAAAAGTAAGACTATAAAAAGTAGCCATACACAGATTTATGACCTGATGAAAATGGTTGGACTTTATCTGGTCATAAATCTGTGTATGATCACTTTCCAAAGTCTTACTATTACTATTATTAGTGGCAATCAAACAACGCTGTAGAACACGACAATAGCTAAACCATGTGGTAAACCTTGAAAAATAAAAAAATATCATTTTTGGAGATATACAAATATAGGTTACGGCGGGTTGCGATCTGTACTAATTTCGTAATAAATAACAATATCACAATGACAAACGGTAACCTTTTTGGTGATTTAGATGTCCGCGAGCTACAGTACCACCACATGAGTTTACGTTTTTTTACTCATGTGGTACCACTGTGACATTCAGTTTACGTTTTTAGGGTTCCGTAGCCAAAATGGCAAAAAACGGAACCCTTATAGATTCGTCATGTCTGTCTGTCTGTCTGTCCGTCCGTATGTCACAGCCACTTTATTCCAAAAGTATTAGGACTACATAGTTGAAACTTAGTAGGTAGGTGTATTCTGTGAACCGCTTTACGATTTTTATACAAAAATAAAAAAAATAAAAGATTAAGGGGGGGCTCCCCATACATGGAACTGAAACTGAAAATATTTTTTTTCATCAAACCAATACTTGTGGGGTGTCTATAGATAGGTCTTTAAAAATGACATTGAGGTTCCTTAGACAATTTTTTTTTAAAGTCAACCGTTTGAAAAATATATGCCGCCAAAGTGGTAAAATGTGTGTCCCCCCCCCTTTAACTTTTAAAGTAAGAGGGTGAAAAATCTAAAAAAAATATAAACTATAGATCTTAATAAACACTTTCAACGAAAATTGTTTTGAACGAGATACAGTAATTAGTTTTCGAGATATAGTACATTTTCCAAAACCGCAAATATAACTTTGTCATTCATACAAACACTGTGAAAAACAAAGTTATTTTTTCAGACGAAAAATGATAGCGGTATTAAAATATGGTATGGTACAATGTACCTACGGAACCCTACTGCGCGTGGCCCGACACGCACTTGGCCGGTTTTTTTGGCAGATGATTCAGAACTTCAGGTGTAATCAAATCAAAACGGTCGTCATTTATTATAGATATGGCGGAGTCCACTTCACCGATTTTAAAATGGCGGTATAGCTGCATTCGTTTGAACTGATTCGTTTTAACGGAGCGTGTCTTTCAAACAAGTACGCAGAATGGGACACATTAACAACACGGAACGGTATGTCAGAACGAAGGTAGATAGCTACTCCACTCCACCCCCGCCTTTACCGGTCCTGTCGTTGCGTGTGAGGTCAAATATCCTGGGAGACCAAATTGTGTAGAAGGTAAGGAAGGTTTAAGAAACGATTCAGATATCAAGAAGGCATCGACCAATGAACTGCTAATAGACGTCAGAAGTATAACTTTAAGATATGAACACACATAAAACAGACCAACAGCACTATTTAAATCATCTTCACCGTCCATTGTTCACAAAATTGCAAGCAAGACTGAACATTGGTGAACAAGTGTAGGAGGAAGCGCAAATCAAATCAAATGGTCGTCATTTATTATAGATATGGCGGAGTCCACTTCACCGATTTTAAAATGGCGGTATAGCTGCATTCGTTTGAACTGATTCGTTTTAACGGAGCGTGTCTCTCAAACAAGTACGCAGAATGGGACACATTAACAACACGGAACGGTATGTCAGAACGAAGGTAGATAGCTACTCCACTCCACCCCCGCCTATCTCTTGCTTTTCGCGATCAAAGTGTTCCTCCAGTTTTCATAATATCAACTGCCCATCTTTTGGTTTGTCTTCCTCTTTTCCCTTTTCTGTCCCATGGTTGCCACTAGGGGTCGCAAACCGAGATCCCGGATACCGAAAATACCGGGACACCGGACTGAAATGAAGCCTTTACTATACCGGTATTGAATTTTTGAATACCGGGATTTACGACATTTTCGGTATTCATCACAGAACGAACCTACTCGGTCTAGGGCGGCCAAGACTGTAAATCCTGCACTAGCTCCATTTATTTTGGGCTCGTTTGATTTGTCTTGACTAGTACTTTAACGGAAGATGATTTCCAGGGTCTGGTGATTGAGTCGGAAGAAAGCCACAGGAACTCTCTAATAAAATCATACAACTCCATAGAGTTTAGGCTTGTTTGATTTGTCTTGACAAGTAATCTGTTGGGAAATAGTGTCCAGGATCTGGAGATGGAGCCGAAAGAAGGGTACAGGATCTCTATAATAATACCATACAACCCCATCAAGTTTGGGCTCGTTTGATTCGTTTTGACATGTATTCTGATGAGAGATAGTACTAGACCCTAGTCTAATAATGAAGCCGGAAAAAAGCCCGAGAAAAAGCACAGATAAGACTAAAAAACAAAAAATAAACATTTACTGACAATCGAACCAAAAAAATATACGTTTTAAAAATGAACTAAAAAGTATCAAAATCGGACTCAAAACAACATGCCTTTAAAATGAACTAGAAAAACGGACTAATAAATATGAAACAATTTCCCCTTTAAAGATATATAACTCTACAAAGAAGTTTTTAAACTAAAAACGTGGGGCGAAGGCAAAAAAAGTCAATCGAGGATAATTTTTACACAATGCGTCCCATTAAACGAGCATTTAACTTTGGTTTAACTTGAAAAAATAAGCAATATTTAATAATTACGACCATCTGTCTTACTTTACAGAATTATTCGAATAATATTCGAATATATTCGAATACCTCCTTAAAAATTTTCGAATATTCGAATATTAGATTTCATCGAATATTTGCAAGCCCTAGTTACCAGTATAAAGCTTCGTACAGACTGAGGCGAGCGAATCGCGCGCGTCGCTCATTTTGACAGATTTTGATCACGTAACTCAAAGCAATAGCCATAGCCATTGCCATAGCAATTTCTTTGACAATGGCTATGGCTATGGCTATCGCTTTGAGTTACGTGATGGCACTCGCGAATTTCGCGCGGAATTCGCCTCAGTCTGTACGAAGCTTTAGTTTTTATAAATAAGTTAATAATTTCTCATGTAAACTGATTTTTTAGACAGACTCTTTTCACATTGCGTAAAATGCACGATTAAACTCGTGGCGGTCTTCCCAATGATAACTTTTTTAATATCATTGGGTCCAGGGTTTGAAATACGTTAAAAAAATAACGATACAAAAAATAACGTTAAAAATACTGATAAAAATAACGTTAAAAATATTGTACCGGTAAAATTACCGTTAAATATAGCGTTAAACTTTAGTACCGGTAAAATTATCGATAAAAAATTAACGTTATTAATTGGAATAGCGTTAAATTTAAAGTAACGGTAACAAAAAGTAAGAAATAACGTTAAAATTAACGTTATTTACTGAAAAAAACGTTAACTTAGTTAAAATAACGTTAAAATCAACGGTAAAAAAGTAAGAAATAACGGTACATTTAAAAATAACGTTATCATTCCCTGATTGGGTCTTCCTCTATTGATTTTCAGCTAAACAAGTAGGTTAAAATCGCACTCAGCAGTGTGTAGAACTGTAGACAGATAGATGCCCAGGCCAAAAAATTTGCGATAATTGCCTAATCAGGGGGCTTACCATCGGCAAATAAGAAACCATCCTTGAGCCGTTCAGTTCAAAAGCAGGCCTTAAACAGGATTGCTTAAGGCCTGCTTTTGAACTAACCTTTGAGGTCACAGATCGATATATGTCTGTGTTTGAGGTCATAGTACGAAAAAGTAAGGCAGTTCAATATAAGTCCTGCTATAAGAGCTCATAGTAAGGACCACACGCTGTACGTATTTCGCGAGAATCTGGCGTTGAAAAAATCAGTCTGTCCATCCTTACTTGTCTTATATGGTAAACAATCTTCACCCAACTCTTTATTGAAATAATCATTTATAAAATAAAACAAATGGTTTTCCACACAAAGATTACGAAATAAATTGTTAATAAATTAACAATAATTTCATAAACTTACTAACATATTTTTAAATAACGATTTAAGTTTAAAAGACGTATGACAACTGTCAAAAACTGTTTACTAAATAAGACAAGTAAGGATGAACAGACACACTCTGTACGTGAGAGTTCGAGCGCCAGCGACCTTGAGCCAGAGCGTGTAAGCGCTAGGGTTGATACCGAATTTAGACTTGTGACAAAGGAGATAACATAGTAGGTATGTTAGGAAATATAAACTTGTGCAAGGACATGTTAGTGAAAGATAGGTTTGATATAAGTTTTTGTAATCTTAAAATTATATTAGGTACCTACCTACATCATAAATTGCAACTCTTATACTATATTTTCTGTTATTTATAATCAGTTTTTAATCTTTAACATGTCAATGAAAGAAAGGTTTGATTTATAATATATTTTTTTATTTACCTTTCACCTACTTGCGAGTTTACGAGATTAATCATCTGAAATCCTTGTTTTCAGAGCTTTTTTTATAATTAAAGCCAGGTAAAAGGAAGAGTAAGGGCAAGACTAATATTTCGTATACTTATTTTAACCTTTAATAGGTACGAAAAAACTTCTATCAGGATTTTGTTTTTGGTTGTTGCCACAGCCATAAACACAACAACCCGCTGCCGCCGGGCATGATTATCCACAATTAAATAATGTTGCGTCGCGTAGTCAGTCCGTGCGAAATGCGGTACAATACGGATTGCGTTTGAACTAGCGAGCGGCGAGCGCCCTTGGCCGGCGGGCTGATTATCTAATTAGAAACCACCTAGCGACCGGTTGCAGTTCATAGATGATAGTGATCCATTGCTACTTCTTTTTGGATTAAAAAAAACATAGCAAAGAAAAGTAGCAATGTATGTGGAATGAAACCGGTCGCTAAATAGTTTCTTTTTAGATAATCAGGGTGCGGGCCAGTCGGCGACTGGCGGCTGCACTCCCCGCGCGCCGCGCGCAGCCCCCGCGCGTCTCCAGACACGCACACATAGCCGCGAGCGATTTTACGAGCATACATGCTCGAGTGTCGTTTCTTTTCGCGTTAGAGTATATATTCTGTGCCCATAGGCAACAGCGTCGCTTAACCAGTTTGCAACAAAATTCGTGTGCACGCGTATCGCCCCTGCACGAACTAAACGTATTAGTACAGTAGCCCGTAGAACATTTAAATCACCAAAAAGGTTACCATTTGCCGTTGTGACATAGTTATTTATTACGAAATTATTAGTAGTTTGTTACACAAGGGATGTAAGTGAGCTATTACAGAACAAGATTCAATTTGGCGCCCGTGCGACCGTAGCTCGCAAAGGGCGCTAATGGATTGAGTGCACCCGAGTTATTTAGACTAGTTCGAATAACCTGTTTCCTCGTGGTCCTATATAGTTCGAGGGTGTAATAGCTACTTTCAACCGAGGTAAGCATACTACTTTACATCATTCATGCGAGGTAAATTTAATAAAAATAAAAACAAAAATAAAAATAATAAAATAAAAATAAAACCTTAAAGGGTTATTTTTAGTTCATTGAAACCGTTTCGTGGGGTTGATCAGACCATTAAACTGAACAACTTTCATTATGGGACCAACCTCGAAATCACGAAAAAAATCAGCTGTTCCATACAAAATTACAATGCCTACTCCATCGAAATGTATTGTATGACGAATTGTTTGACCAAGCAATTTTGCATACCTAGCTTGAACTGAATGACTGATTTTCATTACTTTTTCTTCAGTAAAAAGTTTTGTCAGTTTATAATATAAGAAAAGAGATTGGTTCACTAAAGAGTTTTAAATGCTTGAACTGTAAAGTGTACTTTACAATTAAAGCATTCACCATACTTAAAGCTGCTGTTGCGGCTGTGTAAGTTGGCATGTGCAATGTGCAACACACTGCATTGTTTAGAATTTAGATAGAACGTTCCATTTTCAAATCACTTTACAATTCAAGGATGGTGAATGCTTTAACTGTAAAGTTACTTTACATCATACTTGCTCGGTAACTAGGATTTACTCATATAGTATTATGAGGCTGTGTAAGTTGGCATGTGCAACACAGTGCATTGTTTAGATAGAACGTTCCATTTTCAAATCACTTTACAATTCAAGGATGGAGAATGCTTTAACTGTAATAGTAGTTTGTTACACAAGGGATGTAAGTGAGCTATTACAGAACAAGATCCAATTTGGCGCCCGTGCGAGCGCAGCTCGCAAAGGGCGCTAATGGATCGAGTGCACCCGAGATATTTAGACGCCCGAGCGAGCGTAGCGAGCGAGGGCGAATATAGTTCGAGGGTGTAATAGCTACTTACAACCGAGGTAAGCATACTATTTTACATCATTCATGCGAGGTAAATTTAATAAAAATAAAAATAAAACGTAAAAGGGTTATTTCATTGAAAACTCGTGGGGTTGATCAGACCATTAAACTGCACAACTTTCATTATGGGACCAACCTCAAAATCACGAAAAAAAAATCAGCTGTTTTTGCATTGCAGAATTTTGCATACCTAGCTTGAATTGAAATTAAATGCCGCCATTTTCATTGTTTTTTTTTTTTCAGCCAAAAGTTTCGTCAGTTTATAATAAAATAAAAGAGACTGGTTCACTAAGGAGTTTTAAATGCTTGAATTGTAAAGTAACTTTACAGTTAAAGCATTCTACATCCTTGAATTGTAAAGTGATTTGAAAATGGAACGTTCTATCTAAACAATGCACTGTGTTGCACATGCCAACTTACACAGCCTCATACTATATAAGTAAATCCTAGTTACCGAGCAAGTATGATGTAAAGTTACTTTACAATTCAAGCATTTAAAACTCCTTAGTGAACCAATCTCTTTTCTTTTATTATAAACTGACGAAACTTTTGGCTGAAAAAAAAACAATGGCGGCATTTAATTTCAGTTCAAGCCAGGTATGCAAAATTCTGCAAAGCAAAAACAGCTGATTTTTTTTCGTGATTTCGAGGTTGGTCCCATAATGAAAGTTGTTCAGTTTAATGGTCTGATCAACCCCACGAGTTTTCAATGAAATAACCCTTTAACGTTTTATTTTTATTTTTGTTTTAATGTTTTTGTTTTGATTTTTATTACCTCGCATGAATGATGTAAAATAGTATGCTTACCTCGGTTGTAAGTAGCTATTACACCCTCGATCCATTAGCGCCCTTTGCGAGCTGCGCTCGCACGGGCGCCAAATTGGATCTTGTTCTGTAATAGCTCACTTACATCCCTTGTGTAACAAACTACTATTACAATTCAAGCATTTAAAACTCCTTAGTGAACCAATCTCTTTTCTTTTATTATAAACTGACGAAACTTTTGGCTGAAAAAAAAACAATGAAAATGGCGGCATTTCATTTCAGTTCAAGCTGCAATGCAAAAACAGCTGAATTTTTTTCGTGATTTCGAGGTTGGTCCCATAAACATAATGAAAAAGTAACAACTTTTTCATTATGTTAACTCGTGGGGTTGATCAGACCATTAAACTGAACACAGTTTAATGGTCTGATCAACCCCACGAGTTTTCAATGAAATAACCCTTTAACGTTTTATTTTTATTATTGTTTTAATGTTTTTATTTTATTTTTATTTTTATTAAATTTACCTCGCATGAATGATGTAAAATAGTATGCTTACCCCGAGGTAAGCATACTATTTTACTTACTTACAACCGATTGTAAGTAGCTATTACACCCTCGAACTATATTAGCCCACGCTCGCTTCGCTCGCTCGGGCGTCTAAATATCTCGGGTGCACTCGATCCATTAGCGTCCTTTGCGAGCTGCGCTCGCACGGGCGCCAACTTGGATCTTGTTCTGTAATAGCTCACTTACATCCCTTGTGTAACAAACTACTATTAACCCATATTTTACAGATTGCATCGCAATCGCAACCCGCCGTAACTTATATTTGTATATCTCCAAAATTAATACTTTTTTATTTTTCGAGGTTTACCACATAGGTAGTTTAACTATTGTCGTGTTCTACAGCTTGGTTTGATTGCCACAGATAAAAGTAAGACTATAAAAAGTAGCCATACACAGATTTAAGACCATGAAAATGGTTGGATTTTATCTGGGGCCGTACCGGCTAACGAATCGATTATCGAAAAGTCTGCTGGATTTCAAATTAAAACAGATAAATCGAGCCCCAACTGGGCCAAAATGGCGAACCCCAATTCACGATGTCACACGAACATCGTTATCTTCCAAATTACGTCAACAGAAAGTACAAGACGAAATTTTTGCTTACTTTGATTTTTCAGTTTTAAGTTGAAACTCAGCAAACTTTTCGATAATCGATTCGTTAGCCGGTACGGCCCCTGAAGGCTGGTTGTTGCAATCAACTTTGACAGAAATCGCAGTAACATTGCTGCTTTAGTTAGAACTAATGTGACAACTATCTTACTGAAAGCAGCAATGCAACTGCGATTTCAATCGAGAATTGTTAGCAACAGAGATACGTAATCTTTTCCTCACTTTACAACAAAAGGATAGAGCATTATATTGGTTAATATTTTGTTAATATTAATTTGGAGCTTATCCAAAAAGGTGGTTGATGTAAAAAGTTGAAAAAAAAAAAGATGTTGGGTGCACACGACTCAATAATCAAACGTTCTTCATCATTATCATCGCTTTAGAGAGCAAAAATAGTATCTAGCAATTATTCCATCTTGTATACTGCCCGGCATATATATTGGCAAGAAAATGAAAGAGACAAAAGATGCGCAGTAGCCATAAACTTAGTGTTTATGGCTACTGCGCATCTTTTGTCTCTTTCTTTCTCTTGCCAATATATATGCCGGCATCTGTATTTGAGGTTAGAATAAAACGTTAGCGCGCTTACGAGCGGCACAGATTAGAAATTAGTTACTACCGAGCGGTTCGCATTCGCCAACTATCGCCATGCGGACCGCAGCCTTAATAAAAATAAAATAGTCAGGGTTCGACCGTCTACGAGTTCGACCTTGGTTATTTTTATTAGTTTTATATATGAAATAATTATTTATGAAATAAATAAAGTCGTGTTTACTCAGATTCAGATTCGTCTTATCTGCTTAGAAAAAAACACCTTCTGTTGCGTGCTTTCATCACTTGTGATTTGTTTGTGGTTCTGGTGGTTCATCAACTTCAAGTGATTATTTGTTCGGAGAGTTCAACTTATAGTTTCATACTGTAATACTGTTTTTCATACCAAAGTGACAGATCAGAAACTTCGGACGTGATTTTCTATTATTCAGTGGCACGTCATTACCTATAGAAAATTCTATTCTAGTGACATTTAGCAGAATGTCTGAAACTCCAAGAGTACTTTCTATTCAAAGTCATGTGGTGCATGGATATGTTGGCAATAAGAGTGCAGTCTTTCCTCTCCAAGTAAGTAAACAAATTAAGGCTGTTTCTTTTTGGATTAAGAAATTCTTTAATGACCATGACTGTCTTAATTACTCTTCAAAATATTTCTTTCTTTCTAAAACCATTTGTAGGCAGAATAATAGGGTAGCAGTGCAATACAAACTTGCTAGTGATTATCAAATTATCGTAAATGTTCATATCGATGTTTTGAAAATATTTTTGAAGTACAACTTCTTTGATCGCGTCTGTATATTTTTTATATTTTAACATGGAGGATGTATCTTTAAAAAATTGACATTGTATTTCACTCACTTTGACTTTGCTATCTTTGCATCAAGAAAAACTGCAGTTCATTTTATTTTTTCTACAATTCACGATTTTTACTTATTCAGTTCGTAATACCTTGCAGAAAAAATCTTGTTTCGGTTTTTACACATTTTTCACGTAATTATATTTTTTTTATCGATACATTACACAAATAGATAATTAAGTCTCAAAAGTCTAAGCACACATTATTAAACGTCATTATATTCATGCCACTGCAAGTCCGGTCTCTGGTGATAACTGATAAAGGATCTATACTAGAGATGCGCCGAATGTTCGGCCGAATATTCGTATTCGGCAAATTCGGCATATATTTTCATGTTCGTATTCGGCCGAATATTCGGTAGATTTGCCGAATAATTACCGAATGTTTAAATTGTACCAATAATACCAATTATTTATTGACAAAATATAAAAGATTAAGAGGATTCTCTAGCAAACGGTCTCCATACAAACGGCGATAACGTTTCCCACCCTCTCTAAACCTTAACCTACAGCAACAGATTAATAGGTGATCCTACAACAATGAATTTTCGGTATGTCTTTGAAATGCCTAAAAACTAGGGCTGTATGTTTTGATTTTTTTAATATTGTAGATTTGAAAATATTGGCACTTTTTTGTTTTGTATGAAATCACTAAAATGCTAATAAGTATTTCAAAATCTTTGATAGATATTCAAAAAATCAAAACATACAGCCCTAGTTTTTAGGCATTTCAAAAACATGCCTTTAAAAAAAAACTGCTATCTTTTTAAACCACCACTAGTATTAAAATGTATAATCAAATTATGTTTTTTTAATAAATGTCAATGTATGCCTCATCTTCAAAGACTTTCATCAACGTAATAATAAATTTCAAAGTATGCAGTTCCGAACTGCAATTATTTGTAACCGTAAGAGCAGTACATCGACTGAGCGAGCTGTGCTAGAAAAGGGGTTGCTGTGGCAAACGCCCGCCCGACACGTGTAAAACCTGTTTACTGCTCAGAATTGAACCGAATGATTCGGCCGAATATTCGGTTCGGTACATTTTGAACCGAATATTCGGCCGAACATTCGTATTCGGTTAAACCTACATTCGGCGCATCACTAATCTATACCAGCGGTCGTCACACTTTTTGGGCCAAGGGCCACGGAAGGGAAATGTTGGGGGTAAAACTGTACTTAAAGGGCTGTGAGGTAGAGGGGTGGGGGGAGGGGGGATGATAGGGAACACCCCCTAGTGCCACCCTTGAAGCAAGCCGTTGGTTTCTGAGATACTCATGGTTGAAGTTTGAGGTTAAAACTGTACCAGTGGTTAACCTAACTTAATAGTAAACCTAACCTAGTGGAGCAAATGATAACCCTCCTCCCCCTCTGGGGATTTGGGGAAATGGGTGAAATGGTCCCGACCAGGGTGACTGATCACCCGTCTGGCTTCGCTGGTGTCCCCCCTTCTAAATAATAATAATAACCTAATAGGAGGGGGGAGGGGTACAACGAGGCCTTGCCCTTTGCATACGAAGACATGGCTTCTAAGTGTTATTATTCTAAGGCCACAAATACAGGCGACCACTGATGTATACAATACAAGCAGATTCCCATCGGCTTGCCTTTTGGAAATACTACCCCAGATCCACTATGCCTGATGCAGATCATATAACTTTTGCAGAACGGTTGACCTGCGCCATAATTTCTTTCACCCCTCGCCACTGTTAGGTAGATATACTAAATACCAGCCCCCCTACTCAAATGGCCAACTTTCTATTTGTTTGAACGCTTCGCTTACTTTTAAAGCTTAAATATGAGCAATAGACGATTAAATCAAATGTCGCAAACTTAACTAAATCACAGACTTTAATATATTTTATGGAATTGAAAAGCTTACGGCACGTAATTTTATAGTTTAATACTTATTTTAAATCTTTAAAAGTGAGTGTAGCGTTCAAACGCATAGAATGTTGGTCATTTGAGTAGGGCCCCAGCACATTTAAATACTTGTAAGAGTTAAAAATGAGTGGTTTGTGATCTAACCTCAATGATAAAATCATCCCAGTTTCAAATTATATCTAGAAGATTAGTAAGTACATTAAATTTTAAAACAAGTGTTTTGTTGTCACTAAGTTAATTTTTATTTGTTTAATTTCAGGTTCTTGGTTTTGAAGTTGATTCCATAAATACCGTCCAGTTCTCAACTCACACAGCCTATAAGCACATTAAAGGCAATGTTTTAAAAAATGAAGAACTAGAGGAATTGGTACAAGGTTTGATATTGAATGAGGTAGATTACTACACTCATTTTCTGACAGGTTACTCAAGATCTCCTGATTCACTTAAACAGATAGCAGGAATCATAAAAAAATTGAGGGAAAAGAATCCAAACCTTGTTTATGGTAAGTCCTCTTATCAGCAGCTGATAAAGTTTATTACATTTTAAGACTCAATGAAAACTAGGTCATGTGATAATGATAATAAACCTCTTGAAACTTGTTATATAATATTTTGGTGTTTCTATACATTTTGACCATATTTTATTTCAACTAAAAGGCATAAGTAATGAATTTCAAATACTCTAGTAATAAGTAAAACTATTAAAAAGTTCCATTAACTAGTTATGATAATTTATTATGATACACCTATTAACATTGATAATGGCTTTGATAACTATGTTTAAGGTACAATGTGCACTATTGTTATAGTTCAGTCAATTCATGTGTAGTATTACTTTATATCAAGGCCGGTCAAACCCAGGCCCGCTGGCCACTGTGTGGCCCGCCAAGGCATTTGAATTTGCCCGCCAGAGTGCCCGGCTGGCCGAGGCACGGTAGCACTGCGCGCCGGCCAGCCCGGCTTAAAAGTTGTGGCCCGGCGCCGCCATAGTCTAAAAAATTTTGCCCACCTGGCAAATGTATTGGCCCCTTGTTTTATATCATAATACAACAAGACTTGAGAACATTACACACCGTTAGAGCGGGTTCACATTAGGTCGGACCGATAGTTTTACCGAAACGACGAAGGTGTCGGATGAATATTGGCATTATGTATTTCAATAGCGCTGTTCAAATTAGGACGACTCGGTAAAACCGTCGGCGACAACACATTTACTGGACTATCGGCCACAATTTCTATCAGATCGAATATAATATTAGCATGACTGCAGTCGGCTCATAGATGAATGACAGTGGTGTTCACCATTAGGTCACGATAAAATTGTCGATCCGACCTAATGTGAACCAGCTCTATCATTACTGCTTCAAATGTTAATTTTTTACATAGAAATAAAAATAGCTACAATGTAGGAAGACAGCTAGATTTTTACACAGTAAGGCGATTCTCACACTGCCGGCGCGCGCCGTCGCGGGGCGCGGTTTGGCGTTTCACGCGCGCGGCGATGGCGAAGCGCGCTGCCTATTCGGGCGGTTTTCGACGCGCCTCCGCGCCGATCGGCGTCAGACGACGGCCCCGCGCTTACGTACAAAAACCGGCACGATACTATGGAGCTCAGTGTGTTGTACCCCGCGATTTCCGCGCCTGCTGGCGCGCGACGCCGCGTGCCGCCGGCGGCACGTCGGTGTCGCGCGCTCCCGCGCCTCGGCGCGATCTCGGTGTGTTGGACCAAGCGGTTTTCTATACAAATTGATGTACTTGCATACAAAGTAAAACACGCGCGCGGGAGCCCCGCGACCGCGCGCGTTGCCAGTGTGAGAACCGTCTTAGTAAAAATCTTTTTAAACACATATTCACAATTCAGCTAACAGCTGGTTGTATCAAAGTAATCGCCTTGTTTTCCATCACAAAACAGTCCATCTACGCATGTATTCAAATTTAAATTTAAAATAGTTTTTCTGGAATACTTTCAGTCTGCGATCCAGTGATGGGCGACAATGGACACATGTATGTGCCAGAAGAGATATTGCCTGTTTACAGGGACATTGTAGTCCCACTGGCAGATATTTTGACACCCAACCAGTTTGAAGCTGAATTGTTAACTGGCTTAAAAATAACAGATCTAGCAGGAGCTCTGAATGCTATCAATGTTCTGCATGAGAAAGGAGTCAAAATTGTGGTACTTTCAAGCACAGATTATGGAAATGAAGAGGCTATTATTGCTATTGCTAGTACAAAAGGTATGACAGACATTTCATTTTATAGATAAGATTTAAATTATTGTTGATACTTCATCATACAGTCGTCAATGTTATCTGTGTACAAATAGTGTTGATGACGTAAAGATAGTTCATAATTAGTCTTGTATGCTCATTGAAGAATATTTTATCTTTTAATTGTTACTTACTACACTCGCGAGCAAAAGTATGGAATCACAGGCCTATTTTCATACAAACAAGGTAATTTTGAAGCCTTGGTTCTCCGCTAAGGATTGACCTAGCTGTGATCTAATGATGCCCATTCAGGGAGTAAATGGAGGAGATTCAGATCGCTATACACACCCAACTGATCTGATCAGCATTCTAAGAGATATAAGGATCAGAGTTCTCAGTTTCAGGATTTTCATACATTTTTATGCTAATTTCGCGGTTTTTTTCTAAACATATCCTAATATCTCACAGAATGCTGATCATATCTGTTGGGTGTGTATAGCGATCTGAATCTCCTCTATTCACTCCCTGGATAGCCATCATCAGATCACAGCTAGGTCAATCCCTGGCGGAGAACCAAGGCTTCAAAGTTACCTCGTTTGTATGAAAATAAGCCTATGATTCCATACTTTTGCTCGCGAGTGTAGAATGGCACTGAATGGAAAAGCAGTAATTACTGTTATCTTTATGATAATTTAAATTATAATTTTCTATTATCCTATCAAACAGGTGGGTCATGTTTCAAGATTGAAATGAAGAAACACGACGCGACGTTCACCGGTACTGGAGACCTGTTTGCGTCTCTTTTCCTCGCATGGTCCCATAAGACTAACAATGACGTCAAGTTAACACTTGAAAAGACGATAGCCACTATGAGGAGTATAGTCTTGGACACATACAAAAAAGCTAGAGGTTTGTCTTTATCATACATACATAATTGCAAGATTTCTTATCACTGTTAATTCAATATGGTCATAGCAAAGGGGGCTTGCTCCGCGCCAGGAGAGCTCACTACACGTTTAATTAAACTTTTATATTAGCCTATTGCTCGCGGCTCACTTGTTAACGTTATTTTTAAATATAACATTAATTTTTACCCCTTTTTACCGTTAATTATAACATTGACGTTATGTCAAAAAATAACGTTAATTTTAACGTTAATTTGAGAAATAACGTTAAATTTAACGTTATTTACTGAAATAACGTTAATTTTAACGTTATTTTTTCCTTTTTTTATCGTTACTTTAAAATTAACGTTATTCCAATTAATAACGTTAATTTTTTTACCGATAATTTTACCGGTACTAAATTAACGATATATTTAACGTAAATTTTACCGGTAAAATATTTTTAACGGTATTTTTAACGTTATTTTTTTATAACGGTATTTCAATCCCTGGTTGAAACTGCGCACGAAGAATGTCGTACATATGTCGGTTGAGTTGAGTGAGACAGAGCTACGCGACTAACGCGACAGAAAGAGAAGGTGCATACAATAATAGGTACGCACGCTGCTGTGCAGTTTGAAATTGTACTTTATTGACGTGCAGCGAGAGTAGCTTATTATTTGACTGTCCTCACGCAGATGGACTTCTGTACGTTTACTACTACATATTACATATTCTTTGTCTATAGGTACCTAAGTACTAAGTATTTATCTCTCTTTTCTCAATTTGCAACTCTTTTTGCCACAGAAATTCATCCAACTGGGAAAGTACCGCCAGCACTTATTGAACTCAGACTGGTGCAAAACAAGAGGGTAATAGAGGATCCACTTATCGAAATCAACGCATCAAAAGTAAACTAACTAAACGCTTTGTCTCTAAAGGTGCGTTCCCACGGCGCGTCTGTAGATAGACGCACGAGAGCGCACCAGACAAGACCGACACACCGTGGAAAACGACGCGTTCGCCGGTAACTTTAAAGGATCGGTGCGTGCTCGTCCTCGTGCGGCTGGATGCAGTGCGTGGTAGGGCGCACCGTGGGAACGCGGCTTTATGTGAAGAAAAAATTATTTAATCATGGTAGGTAATCATGGTAATTAGAAATCATACGAAAAAAATTAACAGGCATTGATTTGCAATTTATAGTTACGAAGTGAGCCAGAACAATGTTTTTGGTCAGTAAGCAAATGACCACAGTTTATAATATGGGTGATTGAGGGCTAATTACGGTCAAGAAAATGTCAGGTTATTCAAAACTGTCAACATTCTTCAATTGATTTTAAACCTTAAGTTCTTGACCATAAAGTTCAAAGCCGATTTAAAAAAAATACCAGTATTGGTAACCCTCTGCGTACCTGCGTACGTACATACGTACGACATGCGCTCGTGCGAACGTACAGTACGAGGCAAACATCTTGAAATCGGTTGGGGATTGCGCAGAACGCGTATTTTGGGTATGCGTAGCGATGAGGTACGCGGGCGGCGGGAGAGGGGCGCGCGCTATTGGTCGCTCGCAAGTGCACATGCGCGAACTTATCCCCACTCCATCGAAAAACTGACAAAATGTTTGCCTTGTACTGTACATACGTTTATTCGTGTTGTAACTGACCACTACTCTGGATCAATTCCATTCTAAAGTCCATTCCACAAAACTAGCTCTCAAATAAAATAGATCCGTGTGCGACCATTGGTTTAGCGCATGACCAATAACCAAGCTTTAGCTGCGCGCATTGACCAATGAGCTGCGAGTATTTTGTTCCCTTCGTGGAACGGAGTATAGAGCAGTAAACTTTGCACATGAGGAAATCCACAATAGTGTAATTGAAACATTACAGCGCCTATTAAAATAGTATAATAATCTAAACTAATCGAGAGAAGAGCAAACTGCGCTACGCTATTTGTTCAATAGTCAATTATCAACGCTTAGCCAAAAATCTACTATGTATAGAAAGGTGTAATTTGGAATAATAGGTTTATTTTCTAGGATCCAGTAATTTTAATTTTGAAAAGGAGGGCAATGGGACGGGAATCTTTACTTACAAATATTGACACATTTACAGGTTTTTTTTTTATTTAAATGTTATATGGGAGTATCGGTTTTATTAAGATAAAAAAAAAACACATTAAATAAATACTTTCCGTACAAAAATTATAGTACACCGAAGCGAGAACCGGTTTAAAATATAGAGGCAAAAATAAAAAACAGGATAATGGAGAACCTATACTCGGAGTATTTCCTTAAGTTATAGCAGCAAACTAGAAAAAATAGGATGATGGCGTCCTCCAATCATTGATTTGAATCATAAACTTGTAGTGCAAAGGATTGTAAGTGTAAAATATATAAATAAACATTAATATACACTCAAATCTTATTTTAAAAGAGGCAATTTAGAAATAATTAGTCATGAAGTCATGACTTAAAAGAGGATAATGTAATCTTTTGACAATAATACCTACAATAATTATGAAATAAGTAGATATTTGAATACTTACATTTACTGACACCAACATTATTATGCGTTTACGAAAACAGTTTGTACGATAGTAAAAATAAATTAGTAATAATAATGAAGAAACTTTTTACAATTCCGATGTCATCTGTAGTTTAAATAACGAACAAAATGACCTACAATAAAATGCATTTATTTCGATTAAATGTGAAATAAATAATAAAATCTAAAAAACATCTGAATATATTGTATTATAAAATTATAAAGTTCGTCGTTATACAAAAGTTATTCAATTAAATAAGGTTTGTGTACAAGAACAAGTCACAAGTAATTAAATTAATTAAAGCTTGAATACTATCAGATATTTATGTAATATCAGGTATCTATAGGTTGTTGTAAATCCCAAATAGAAAGAGATTGATAAATCGCTTTAGATCTTAGGCCAAGCTTTGTTGAAATATAAATGTTAATTATAACTGAGTATACAAATTGAAACATTTAAGAAGTACATTCCATATACCTTTGAGTTTCAAGTTGCGCAATATTATTTTGTATTATGAATAAAACTGGTGAAGAGTCACATGTATGTGTAAGAATCGTGATAGATAATTAATTTTAAAATATCAGTAGCAAAATTATCTCATTGGGTTTCACTAAAAATAAATCAAACATATCAATACGGTATCGTATTACGACAGCGGGCAAAAGATTTATTTCTGTGTTATTACTACTATAGGAGAGTTGTAGTCTTATCAGACAAGACCAAAAATGTCTTCCTAAAACTATTATAAGCTTGTGATAAGAATATTGTTTTTTTTATGTTATGTAGTACAATTGTTATATATTTAAGTTATTAATACTAATTTAACTGAGAGGTTTTTTGTAAAAAGATTCGATCTAAACATATAAAATTGTAATACAATTTTATTTATTATAATATAAATTGGTAACAGCAGAAAACCAAAAATAAGCAAGATTTTTCAAGTATCGTTATATTTTGATGTCAATCAATTCGTTAATAGAAATTTTATTAAATGTTATTCAGTTACAAATGTTTCTCATTTAATTCACCACTTTTCAAATACTGTCTGCCTATTGATAGCTAAAGGAAATAAAGGCTTATAATGGATTTATTTACTCAATAACCTATTAAATAATCTGAAAAACATTAAATACGTAGTAGGTGCAGTCGTACAGACAACATGTAAGAAATAATTTCATTGGAAAAAGCATTCAGCATTAGTTACATTTTTAAAACGGTATCCTAAAATAACCTCGACTGCCTTTGGCTGATGGAGTCTCGTGGTAGCTACAAAAAGGGCAGCGCTGAGCCCTTAGCAGTAAAAACTATAGATTGTGTATCCAGCACTATTGTCAAAATTGTTGTATGGATTTTTTACAGCGTCGCCTACCTCCGTAGAAGGAACGGATTTCCAATACAAAAATTTGAACACGAATTCGATTCGAGCTAACATCACTAAGCAGCCGCACCAATCAAGTCGTGTGCTTTATCATGCGCGTGGACTCGATAGGCGAGTCCATGTTGAAGCAAACTTTGTGCATAAGAGTCGAGACGCAATTCCTTCATACAATTCATTTCGTATAAGATCTTGTTAGCGCCCGAAGAGAGATATCTCAGCAGCAAAATGGTAAAAAAGTCTTGTTTTAATTATCTCGTACCACTGTGCAATACATAAGCTTATCAATAAATAACTGGTCTGGAAGAACGATTACTTTTCTGAGCCACTACGGCGCCCACGATCAGTACTAAGAGTAGAAAGTGGAACATCCAAAACATAGAGTTGTAATACTTGAAGATGATTTCTATATCGTCGATGACGAAGCAAGGGGTGAGGTAGATGAGGCAGAACAGTCGCATTATGGAAAACCCGATATCCCAAGCAGCTTTCATCTATGAGAAAGAAAAAGAAAATAGAATAACATTTTTTATCATATAAATCTGACAAAGGCGTGTGTGCTTCTGCGCACACAAACTAATATGAAACTAAGTAAGTAGATAAGTACAACCCGAGCAGAAAAAGAATGGGACTGGAAATCCGGTTAACCGCGCTTGCCACAATAAGTGTGAGTGAGAGAGGTTTAGTGATATACCTAAATCACTAAATCTCTCTAATATAGTCACTTCACTTCTCAAGTTCGCGCTCACTAGACATGAAATAAAACACTTTTTAACGGATACTAGCGCGGTTTTATTGAAAGTACTTTAGTAATTACTTATACCAACTAATTACCAAAGTACTTTCAATAAAACCGCGCTAGTATCCGTTAATAGTACATTATGATATAAGTGCGGTAAGTTGAAAATTACAGCCGAGGCGATATTGCTAGCCCGAGCCGTAGGCGAGGGTTACAAGAAAGCAGAGGCTGTAATTATCAAAGCGCACGTATGTCATACGACGTTTTATAACATATTTGCGAGGAAATAAATAAAACTCGGACTTTGCACCTTTGCTTGTCTTCCATATCAAATGATGAAATTTTGATACGCTTGTAAGTATCTATCGGTAGAGGCTTAGAGTAGCCTTTTTCGCTGCCTCGGAGACTTCTGGCGGTGTCGAATTAATAAATTCATCACTACTTGACGACATTTTCAAATAAAAACAATAAAGCAAAAAAAGCGCGTGGAATAATTTTTACTTGTTTAAATTAGCTATGCTCATCAGCGCTTTTTTTAAGGCAAAGGCATAAAAAACAGCCAGTATTACTAATAAAGTAAATTAATATTTTAGTGTTTTTGTTACAGATAAATAATTGTAATTTATTGTTAAAATTAATTAAATTAAATAATTAAATGTTTATTTATTATATTTTATCTCCCAAAGTTAATTTTATTCATAAAATGTTGACCTCTTTTCTGACATAAAAACTCTTTGCTAAGATTTAAAAAAGTACCGTTCGTTTTAGACGAAGCATCAAACCGTGCGGTAATGTAAAGTAAAACGCACGGTTTATCAAGGAAACCGTGCGTTTTACTTTACATTACCGCACAAGTTCGTAATGAGATGCAATACGATATTGAAATTGGTGTAATAAGAGACCCTTTACGAGCAAATATGTTATAAAAAGTGTTTCATTCCTCTCTAATATACAGCCTTGGCCAAATGTATTAGCCATCCCTATGTTTTAGCATTTATGAAATAAAACTGGTAGATCAGACTTTCCGTGAACTGAAGAAGCCGTGGCTATCAGAACCAAACAAGAAAGCACGAATCGCCCTGGGCTACTAAACACCAACACTTTACAGAGGAGGATTGGTCCAATGTGCTTTGGTCTGATGAATCCAATTTTGAGGTGTTTGGTACCCCTGGTGCGACCTACGTGAGGCGTCGAAAGGGCGAATAATTCGGAGTGCGTGGTGCCTACAGTCAAGCATGGAGGAGGCAGCATAATGGTATAGGGATGCATGGCTGCAGATGGAGTGGGCGAAATGTTCATTGGTGAAAGTCGCAAGAACATTGATGTACTTTTGCGAGTTCATCGCAAAAGTACATCAATGTTCTTGAAACCTCTCTCTTGAACCGTTGATTTCGAATATTTTCGGTGTCACTAATTACAACGACGTAAAGTTTCAGCAAGATAATACTTCATATTGGTTTGGTTTAATTTGAAATAACATCGTTTAAAATAGTAAGTAGGAAAAAAATGTTGAGTGGCTAATACATTTGGCCAAGGCTGTAGGTTTGGTGATATGGTGTGCGAACGAGAACATTGTACATACGATGTCATTTTCAATCCCATTATTTAACGGCGATTACGGCGAGGGTGGTAAGCGCGGTTAGCCGAACTTTCCAGCCCTGTTCTTTGTCTACGCGGGATGTACTAGAAAAGACAGTCGCCCGTGTATAAAAGTTTTAGCTGTCCTTACTACTCACCTGACCTGTAGTGTTATAAATGTTGCTGTACTCGGCCTCGAGATTAATGTAGACCCAAATGGTTGCAGAAGAGATTAACCTCTTTAGAGTTGGTCCGCACCACACCGTCCACGCGAAGAAAGCGCATGCACTCCTAAAATACAAATAATGTAGATAACAAGCAAATACAGTACGAGGCAAACATCTTGAAATCGGGTGGGGATTGAGCAAGACGCGTTTTTCGGGTATGCGTAGCGGTGAGGCACGCGGGCGATGGGAGGGGCGCGCGCTATTGGTCGCTCACAAGTGCACATGCGCGAGCTTATCCCCACTCCGTCGAAAGTGTCAAGATTGTTTGCCTTGTACTGTACCATGAACTAGCTAAATAGCTAAATACTGTGTGCTATTCTCCTGACACTTAATAAGATTGATTTCGGTCTTGAAATTATTAGATTGCAGATTCAAGTATTGATTCATTCGGATATCATAGTTGCATAAGTTGTCCATCAATCAAGGGCAAAACTTCAGTAGGTACGTAATAAAGACTCGGACCTACCTTACTTCTTTATTGGATCTAACTAGATTTTTGGATATGTTCGACCAAAACCAATATCTTGTCGGCATGTCCCATCCTCTCAAAGTGTCGACCATCTTGGGGCCTTTGATTAGTCTACGGTTGTCAAAGCATTTCAGCATTGCGAAGTTGTATTCTTGTTCAAGTGCCAGTTTTTGGTCCTTTAAGCTGCAACAATCGTTTATTCATGTCCAGCTTTTAAAGCACAGCTCACACCATTATTTAGCAATTAAGTAGATTATTTTGCAGCATAAATCTTAGATTTAGCAGCAAAATATATCATGAGATATTTACATTGTTATAGCGGCAACAGAAATACATCGTCTGTGAAAATTTCAACTTTCTAGCTATCACGGTTCATGAGATACAGCCTGGTGACAGACAGACAGACAGACAGACAGACGGACAGCGGAGTCTTAGTAATAGGGTCCCGTTTTTACCCTTTGGGTACGGAACCCTAAAAAGCAACAGCGATTAGTATACAGGGTGTAAGTAGCATTCTAGCGAAAACTTTCAGGGCATAGTCGACTCATGATTCCGAGTCTATCTAAATTAGTGGAATTTTCTGTCGCAAAATTCATTAAAAATTGAGTGTTTTTTTTTCTATCACACGGAGTGTCTTAGTTCCATAAAACCTTAATTTACAGAAAAATATTTAAAATATCAAAATTTTATACACCCATAATGCACAACTGATGTTATAGATGTTATAGAATCGTTGTACGGTACTCTATGCGTACATTGCTTCTCAACTAAAAATCAAAATCTCAACAGCTATGCATTTGCGACTAGTGGTCCCATTGACAAAGTTGCTTGTTTCTAAGGGTAGAATCATCCCTTAAAGTTTTCGCTAGGGAACTACTGACACCCTGTATGTAGGGTTGCTAACCCTACTATATTAATATATAGTATCCTAATATTGCGGGCTCGCCTACTATATGTTTTGAAAAAATGTATAGTAAGTAGGCAAAACTACTATATTTTTTCATATGAAAAAAATAAACAAAAGCAGTAAAAAATGCACACAAGTAATTGCATAATAATTTTGTGTTTATGGTTTTTGAATAAATTATGAAAATATTAGTAAGTATGAAAAATGCAACTTCTTTAAAATCCTCCATACAAAACGGCAACCTACTATAGTTTTTGGACTTTTTCGCCATCTACTATATTTTTACACGTAATATATAAATAATCTTAAACATACTATATTTGATGGAAAAAAGTTGGCAACCCTGCCAACTTTTTGATGTGAGCTGCGATTTATATTACATTATTATTGGGTTAAGAAGACCTACTCACGCCATTTTTAAAAAGCTGAATCTCACTGAAGGCCCGTGCCCCGGCAAAGGCTCGCACATAGCTGGGTAGACGCCGAGCCCTGATTCCGTGCATACGCTAGTACACATCATCATCAGCATCTGGTAGCGCAGGAAGAATATCAAGAGTTGCGGAACGTTATACAGGTAGCGGTAATCAGAACAGTTGTCTTTGTAGAAAGCGTCTTCGTAATACATCTGTGAATATAAATAAACTAAACAGGTCATTTAGAAAATAAAAAACAAACTTATTGAGGGCTTTTCAAAGTGACAATTAAAAAATAAAAATAGTAACTACCTATTTGCCTCACTAGATAGCGTTGATAGAAAGAGAAGTGTCAAAATTGGCTTTTAAAATAAACAACCTGTACCAAAAAGGCAAGTAAGAGATCGCTGGCTGACAACTACCCAAAGAGAAACATTTCAGGGTTACATCTGCCTGCCTACCTGAGTACTCTTCGTAACTTAGGGTCCCCCCAGACCTACCGGTTTCTTTTCTTTGCTTTGCCGTTCTACCTTGCTGTTTAGACCACCGGCCAACAGGGTCATTTTCAATCTATCGCATATTGGGACCAGACCAAATTAGCAAAATAGCCACTAGCTTGGTGTTATGATGTTATCAAATATAATCGTCTGGGTTGCGAAGAAGGAAGCTTCTGGGAGATATGCCACCCTGAACATGGTCTCCGATTGCTAAAAATAAGTCGATCGCATACTTATATAAATTATGAACAGGGTCGAGGGTGGCATCATTACGACGTGCCGGACTACAGCTGCGCCACAAAAAAAAAGGTGGAAATCTGACTTTTTGACTATGCCATGATGAAGTCGATAATTTGTCGGAATTTGTCGCACAAAAACCAGAATTTGTCGGTCTTGCGTTTAGGAGATACGTGTGGCCCAGCTGTAGAGACGTCTCTACAGCTGCGCCACACAGATCTCGAAAACGGAAGGTCGTAGCGAAAATCTGATTACTTGTGTGTGCAGCCGTTAATTTGTCGGAATTTGTCGCACAAAAACCAGAGTTTGTCGGTCTTGCGTTTAGGAGATCTGTGTGGCGCAGCTGTAGAGACGTCTCTACAGCTGAGCCACACAGATCTCGAAAACGAAAGGTCGTAGCGAAAATCTGATTACTCGTGTGTGCAGCCGTTAATTTGTCAGAATTTGTCGCACAAAAACCAGATTTTGTCGGTCTTGCGTTTAAGAGATATGTGAGGATATGCTGTGGAGACTTTTCTACCTGGATCTTGAGAAAGGAAGGTCGTAGCGAAAATCTGATAACTCGAGTGTGTAGCCGTTAGTTTGTCGGAATTTGTCACCAAGAATCAGAGTTTGTCGATCTTGCGTTTAGGAGATATGTGAGGATACGCTGTGGAGACCTTCTTACCTGGATCTCGAGAACGAAAGGTGGGAAGCGTATCCTCACATATCTCCTAAACGCAAGATCGACAAACTCTGATTCTTGGTGACAAATTCCGACAAACTAACGGCTACACACTAGAGTTATCAGATTTTCGCTACGACCTTCCTTTCTCAAGATCCAGGTAGAAAAGTCTCCACAGCGTATCCTCACATATCTCCTAAACGCAAGACCGACAAAATCTGGTTTTTGTGCGACAAATTCCGACAAATTAACGGCTGCACACACGAGTAATCAGATTTTCGCTACGACCCTCCGTTTTCGAGATCTGTGTGGCTCAGCTGTAGAGACGTCTCTACAGCTGCGCCACACAGATCTCCTAAACGCAAGACCGACAAACTCTGGTTTTTGTGCGACAAATTCTGACAAATTAACGGCTGCACACACGAGTAATCAGATTTTCGCTACGACCTTCCGTTTTCGAGATCTGTGTGGCGCAGCTGTATAGACGTCTCTACAGCTGGGCCACACGTATCTCCTAAACGCAAGACCGACAAATTCTGGTTTTTGTGCGACAAATTCCGACAAATTATCGACTTCATCATGGCATAGTCAAAAAGTCAGATTTCCAACTTTTTTTTTTGTGGCGCAGCTGTAGTCCGGCACGTATCATTACGTACCTAAACAATTTTTTTGTGTTTTCATAACGATCGTTTAAAGGCTTCGGCACACCAAACGCGGGACAGTAGCAGCGCTGTTTGAATGCGGGCCCGCGCAAGTTGTAATACAAGAAACTCTTTGAACCACGTTACACCAAATTTGATCGCGGGCCCGCGCTCGAACTGCTCTGCGCCGCGCCGCACTGCAACTGCCGGACGACAAACCAGGCAGCGCGGGAGCGGGGCAGAAGCAGCGCATGCGCTGCGCAGAGCAGCTCGAGCGCGGGCCCGCGCTGTTGTTTAACTATGGCGGCCATGTTAGCATGATACACCGGGGGCAGGGCGTTTGCAGTGCAGCGCAGCGCGTCGAAAGCGGTTGACGATTGTTGTATTTTTTTACAACCGCGTGATGGATATCAATGAAAAGATAATCGAATTAGTGCGTAAAAATAAATGTTTGTATAATTTTCGAGACAAGCGAGACGAGCAGATCTTCAAAAGAACTTCTCGACATTCGAAAATATGTGAAAAATTTATCCTCATGCCTTTCCAGCTCCCTGGCCCCTGCATAGACGATGATATTCCCCATATTCTTCTCTTCTTGTATTAATATCATGAACCCAAATTCTTTTGTTTCGCCTTAAAGCCAAAATCAGTACGAATTCTTCTTCATCCGAGTCCGTGTCGTTCGACATCTTGCAGCCTACTGCCTGCCTAGCCCGTCATACTGAACGCGGTTTAGACGCGGTCCAGCGTTGTAACTGCTTTAAAACTGCCGCTGCGTTCAGTGTGCCGACTCCCGCGCTGCTACTGACCTGCTCTGCTTCTGACCTGCGTTTGGTTTGCCGAAGCCTTGAGGAACAAAGCTCACATAAGTGAAATGTACTTAGATTGAAATTATGCGATAAATTGAAAATGAGCCTCTTGGCCGGCGCTCCATTGCCGAACAGCAAAGAAAAGAAACCGGTAGGTCTGGGGGGGGGGACCCTTAGTAAAAAAAAACACATTGACACATGCTTTTTTATCAACGCCATCTATCGAGCCTACAGTTTTTTGGTGTCCATCGTTCTGGCAGCGCCACGGTCTCCGATTTGCGTGAAAAAAAATCACCATGTAGGCCGATTTTTTCCCAGTCGGGAAAAAATACGTTTGATTTTTTCCCTCCACTGGATCCGAAGATATACGAGGTTTTTTGTGGCGCTGCCAGAACGACGTCGTTCTGGCAGAGCGCCACAAATGACCCACGATTACTTCTGAATCGGTTGACATTTACGGGTGGATGTTATCTTGTGTGAAATGGAAAAAAAAAGCTAAAAATCTGTGTGTAATCGGATTTATTCTAGCATTTGTAATTAATGAGATATAGCCGTGGCGCTGCCAGAACGACGTCGTTCTGGCAGCGCCACAAAAAACCTCGTATATCTTCGGATCCAGTGGAGGGAAAAAATCAAACGTATTTTTTTTCCGACTGGGAACAAATCGGCCTACATGGTGTTTTTTTTTTCACGCAAATTGGAGACCGTGGCGCTGCCAGAACGATGGACACAGTTTTTTGTCATTTTGAAAAGCCCCTTATTGTCTTGTTAATATTATAGTCAAACCTGAGTAGGAAATTTCATTTTAAGCAGACTGTACAAAACAGCGTACAGTGCTGCCTTCATCAACTTGTGCTCGGTGATAACCCTGCAATCTCCTAACGATCCCAACGGAGATGAGAGATGATCGTAGAATACAAACCATCTGTAATATGGCCCTGTTGTGAAAAACATTTTATAAATACCTAGGTAGACCTAATATCAGCAGTTTTGTGTTTAGTGTGGTGTCCGGTAGGGTAGAATAGCTACACTCAGTGGTGTCGTTATTATTGGTAAATCTAATATAGGTACAGTACTAGGCACGTATCTTGAAATTTTTTCGACGGAGTGGGATAAGTTCGCGCATGTGCTCTTGTGAGCGACCAATAGCGCGCGCCCCTCTCCCGCCGCTCGCGCCCCTCACTGCTACGCATACCCAAAATACACGCGTTTCGCGCAATCCCCACCCGATTTCAAGTTATATGCCTCGTACTGTACCTACTAAAGTGCGCTGTACACATTGGCCCAACGCGTTGGCCGAGCGCGTTGGGCCAACGTGTAAAGACCTACTTGGCGGTATGTTGGGAGTTTGCGCCAACGTGTAAACAGTGACATGCCCTGGCCGCGCGCGTTGGCCCAACGCGCGCGGCCAGGCGTTGGCCCAATGTGTACTTCGGGCTTAAGATTTCTAAGAGCTGGCCCCGGAAATAGGTGGACAATTTACAGAGCGACGAAATCCCTCTTGTAGTGCCAGACGGCATCAAACTTTACCACTTTTTCGCGCACCTTTGATGCCGCCTGGGACTACTTTTGCACCATTTAAAATGCCTGGCAATGTTATATTCGATTTAGATATTAGTAAGACAATTAGTAAGTTGGTAAGCATTTAGGGTACATACCTCTGTGTAAACCAATAAAGTAATATGAGTAAGCAATTATATCAATCGCGCTTGGCACTTCAGTGAGGCCATAAGTATCAGCATATATCCTTACTGATGTTAATGGTTTAGAATTAAGTATATGGGTGCTTTTTTCTATGGACTGCACTTCAAATGCCAAGCCGACTAGACGTAAGGCCATTGTCTGATGAAGCCATATGATGTAAACAGGAAGCTTATTGCAATGTAAGTATAATAAATAAGTCCATGTGTAAAGCAGGCTTATTTGATGCACATATCTGTAAAAGGAAATGAAAACTGTACAAATTATTTACCATGGATTCGTCTTTTGAACAAAGATATAAGTGTACCTAACTTTTGAAGTGTTGGGGTAGGTACCCACTTAGGTTCGCGAACCTCCGCGCTCCGCGAACCTGCACCAAAAAAATTGTTTATGCTGTGCTGCAACAGTGCGCCATAGTGTGTACGTGTGCGAACATGTATGTGAACCTGGTTCACACACGTACACACTATAACCAAAGTGAAAATAAAATGTTTGCTAGGGCGCACTGTTGCAGGTTCGCGGAGCGCGGAGGTTCGCGAACCTAAGTGGGGACACACCATTAGGAAACTTTAGTATTTTTATTTAGTTATTACTTTTAAATATTTAGTAATTACTCAAATTGCCAACATGGTTAAAAAGAAATTCATCTGGAAGTTTTGGTACCTAATCTTATACTGATTGTGAAGAAAGATCCATGGGGCAACGGAAGGATGTGGCGACGACGATTAGAAATTCCACAACAAAGTAGAGAAAACCCACCGTTTACTGCAGCATTTGATTATTATAACATTTCCCCACACCATGAGTAGTGAGTGGTAGATGTGGCTCCCGCATATGAGGCAAGCCACCAGCGCTCCGAGCCCCGCGCCGTAGTTCCTCTTCATTATCGGATCGTCGATTTTCCTGTAGCACGTACCGAGACTAATGCACAACATAATCGAGGTGTAATATATGAGATCGTCTATCATGTCCTATTTTGGTAAAAATACATACAAAATTTATTTTTAGGAAAAATCAAATCATGGTACAATAATATACCCAGTAAGTAAGACAGCCTTCACTTTTGACGACTGGATTTGAAGTTTAATTATATTCTCTCGAGGCTGTATTATATTCTTTATCATATGAAAAAAACTTGAAAAACATTTTTGTTGACGCTGGAAAAATAGATCCGTGCGAACCAAGTGCGATCCGTGCACACATAAAATATGCCATTGCAGTATCATATCTGGGTCGCAGACATACAGGAAAGTATGTTTCATTGCAGACCTAGCTGTTATTAATAATCACATTGGTCCTAAAATGAACATAATGTACCCAAGACCTTAATGTTCCCTGCTGAAGTGTTTATTAGTTTACTAGCTTTTCACCCGCAGCTTCGCCCACGTGGACTACAGGTTATATCGTGCGGGCGAAGACCCGTGCCCAGCAGTGGGATAAAAAGTAGCCCATGTCCTTCCCCAATGTCCCATCTATATCCGTACCAAATTTCCTCAAAATAGGTCCAGCGTTCTAGGCGTGAGAACATAAGGAACATAGTTACTTTCGCATTTATAATATTATAATGATAATAATTAGTACGTTTGAATAAGTGAAACAACAAATTGATTAAATAAACAATTTACTACACATAATGTAGGTTCACAATAAAAATATTATCTAACGGAGGTATGTCACATTGTCTGATGCAGACCTAGCTACGCCAGTCCTAGAGTGACTCCGATTCAAGCCATCTTAAATTAAATAAGTAATTCATATAGGTACAATATTGTGATCATTGAATAAACATAAATAAATAAATAAAATTCTCTCTTTAAATGCATTTATTACCACTATATCATATGCTAATTTGGCATTCCGGAATGTTGAATACTTCCAACCACATGATCTTTAAATATAAAATGAAATAGAAATGCTAGTTTAAGCGACTTTTGGCTCTTCATCTGCAATCTATAGTACTTAAGCTTAATCCAGTGTAGACCTTGCAATTTATTAAACAAATTAAATGTCAATACGTGATTGAATTATTCTAAGTACACAATCACAATAAAACTCCCTTAATAGAGAAGAAATATACTAACCCGATGCAACTACTCATTACAAAGTTATATCACAATAGATAGAATCATTCCATCAAGAAACAAACAACTAACCTATAATACTGCTCAAACTATTACATTACAATTTTAATTAATTTCATTAAATCAATGACTTTAGTGCAGTAAAATTCAATTGACTAGCATCTAATAGTTATCGTGACAATATACCAATATTACAAGGTACTGTATGTATACCTATTATACTGCTTCAACTAGGGTTATGAACATATTCTAAAAGGAAACCGTAACTTAAAGTCGTATTAATATACTTGACAGAGCAGCAAACTAACACCATTATTATCTAATTTAGGCATCATAAGTATCCTGCTAACGATGACGACACATCTTCCAATATCCGTAATTATATTATACATTACGTCTAAGCTATTGCGTTCTACTATTCTACGCTCAAAGGTTTCCAAAATAATCTATAGTAAATACAGTTTTTACCAAAGAGACATACAAATAATTGTTACAAAAACCTATACCCTCCACTTTGTTTTGCACATATTGTACATTTGGGTATTTTTGTAATATTGTCTTCAGACTTCTTTTTGTAAGAGACTGTACATACATACAAACAACGCCACGGCTCACCCTGTTACCTTCTTTGAAAGATTTTATATTGCTTAGCGCCATTTCTCCACGCCTATTATAAATCATTATATGATCTATCTTTTATCTGAATGAATGATATGAAAATAACTATCGATTTAATATAAATAAAACATATTAAAATTATGGCAACAATTGGAACAATAATAAGAATAAACATTCAACTAAATCTGCATCAGACATAAAGAGTTTTTTCTCAAATAAATTTGCATTGATTTACATATAAAATGTACACAACATACAAAAAGTCATTCTGGCCATGCCATAATAAGTCGCCTATGGAATAAATATTTCAACAAAATCTCACGGGAATCCTCGGACATTAAACATGCTTTTATTAAAATTCATCTAAATATTGCCTTTACATCTATTGTAATATTAATCACCACACCTAAATGTTGTTAGAAAAGTATTGCCTCTAAGTATCATATGAAAAGATATTTTTAATAGAACTACTTACGTCAGTTTCTATTATATTTATTTATAAATAACAACGAAAGTATTATTGTATAGTTCGGAACACAAAATGTGTGGATATATAAATTTAAGTACCATGGAATATCATACACGTTACGTCCGTTCCACCGGACAAACACAAAAGGAACTATTTCATCGTGAAACATTTATAATCGCACAAGAGAGCCACCGGAGACGACACAAAACAAATGTGATACAATATTATACTTCACGTGCAATAGTCGGAGGTGTGACCGAAGTGCTAGAATTTCTAAATTTTACGATACAAATCGATTAAATTGAAGCTTCTATAACAGGACGCACAACGAACGGTTCGATCGTCAAAGTCATCGAGACATCCTAAATTTTCGTCGACCGGCGCGACGTCGTTTACAATTTTATCACTATCAATTATTTCGATCTATTGCACAAACACATAAAGGTAATCGCTACTCTTAACTACTCGATTTATAAGTTATTAATTTACAATACCTACTACGAAGTTAAATACGACATCCAGAACGTCACATCGATAATTACAAAATTCAATCGGTGCGAACGATTACAAAAGATTCACAAAAGTTTATGTGTGTACTCGGGGGTTAAGTCTGCTAATGTTTTCGTCAACATCGTAGTTCAATGGTGTTTGAATGCTAATGTTTTTGACACAGTTCTTGTTTCTTAAACCTAAAACTGAAACACAATGTGTTTCTTAAACCCAAAACGGAAACATATTCGGCCTTACCACAAAACACTGTTAAACGAATCATTCTCACTAGTTCCATTGGATATAGTTCCATGGAACTATTGATACTTTTTTTCTGCAGTTCCATATATTCATTCTCACTAGTTCCATTGCCAATGGAACTAGTGATAATCAGTATCAGTAGTTCCATGGAACTATATCCACTGGAACTAGTGCGAATGATACTGTTTAACAAGTATTCAGCTAAAACACTGTTTAAATGTGATGTTGTCACTTTTTTGACAATATTATTTGAAAGAGACAGCATCACACAAACAGTGTTTTAGCTAAACAGTGTTTTAAGATCTTTTGTGGTAAGACCGAAAGTGTCTTGATTTTAGGTTTAAGAAACAAGAACTGTGTCAAAAAGCATTACCATTAGAAAACCCATTTTGATGAAAACATTAGTAGACTCAACTCCCTGATCGTTCGGTCGCGGGGGCGGGGCGCGGCGGGCACCGTCACTCACTTCACTAGTGTCGCTAGCACTGTATGTTCCGTCGCGGCGCTCACTTGATGAGCTGCGCGGCGCTCTTGGAGCGGCGGAACATCTTCGCGCCCTTGTGGGGCGCGGGGAGCTCGTGCTAGTTGGCGCCGTTGGGCGCGCGCGCGGGCGCGGGCGACGCGGCGGGCGCGGGCCGCGCGGGCGCGCCCTCCTTGGCGCCGTCCGTGCCGTAGATCTTGCCCGCCTTCTTGGCCATCGACGCCAGCAGCTCCTGCGAGCACTTGTGCGCCGACCGCAGCGATAGCGCCCACTCTTTCAGACCGATCTCGTCCTGCGGTCGATATTGATCAAAATTAGCATTACGACACTAGAGTCGAAAGGTGGAATTCCGATACGGGCAGCAGGTAGCGCCCGCACGTTTCGCTACGCTCCAAATTGAACCATAATGTTATAAAAGGCGGCTCAATTTGAAGTGAGCGGAGAAGTGTCGCGACGGCATCGCTATGCGGTCGAGTCATTTCTCCGCTCACTTCAAATTGAGCCTTTTTTGTCATAATATTACGGTTCAATTTGGAGCGTAGCAAAACGTGCGGTTGTTGCCTGCTGCCCGCCTCGGAATTCAACCTTGAAAGTTAATATTTAGGTTACGGGGCGGACCGTACGGACAAAATCTTATTCGGAATTAAAAAACGTAACATCGATAATGTATAAAAAAATTCCGAAGAAAACTATCGCACATGTGTAGTGATTAACTGCGTTCTGAATGATTCCGTTTCGGAATTCCGAATAAAAAAATCCGTCTCTATGTGGCCAATCTTAATGTGAATTAAAAATGACAATACCAAATTGCCCATTTTAACAAATAAAACTTAATATTTTATCATTTTCTAAAGGTGTTAAATATTTTATTTACAATTTTAAGAAAACAGTTTATGGTCCTTCGAGCCGTATATTCATAAAACTTACCGTATTAGTGAGCACGATTTTTGTATCGTTTCTCGTGCGCAGCACGATGCACTGCTCGCCCTTGACCGACACGAGGTCGGAGGAGACCTCTTCGACCGAGTCCAGCAGTATCATCTCGGGCTTCCCACTGTTCTCCAAGTGCAGCTCCAGCCGATTCGGGTACAGTTTGGCGTAGCGCGTCTGCCACGCACTGGCGAACGGACCGCCCAACTTTTTAATATACCCGTGCAATATGCAATCGGATTCTGAAAAGGAACATTGTATTTACATCAACTTATTGCGTTTTTTCTTTATGTAATAAAAAATATATACGTACTGGTTCATTTCATAAAAGAATACCCTAGATGTCCGGTCAAAGTGTCAAAAACTGCACCTCGAAATAACACCCCACGTTCAAGCTGGGAGCTGATTTTGTACAAAGTATTCTCTTCTATGTTTCTTACTATTTAAAGTTGAATTTGGAAATAATAGTGATTTATACCCAGATAAAAATATTCATGTGAGGGACTCGCATTTCGAATCACTTTTTGTTTTGTCAATCGATGCCCTATTAGGATTTAGTCGATGCCCTATTTGTATAGTTCCTGCGTTATCCACTATATTCTTGATCAAATAAAATATATCATCACGTGATTATTGATTAATTCATTAAATACGCAAATATTCATTAATATACATCACACTTTATAAAGATACTAGTAATAAAGTATATTATGAGCAATTTATAGCTACAACAGAATCATCGACAATCGTTACTAATATTATAAATAAGAAAGTCAACTTGTTTGTTACGCCTACGTCTTCCCGTCTTAACTACTTACTTAACCGATCATTATGAAATTTTGCATATACGTTGTCAGGGGTACAGAGAAGGACATATAAGGTACCTTTCATCCCGAAAAAAAGTACTGTGCCGCTTGTTTTTTTTTTTAATAAATTCATATAATTAATTATTAATAATAATAATAACCGTTATTTCTCACCATAGATAGTTTGTGTGTACGGTGACGTACATTTCGCAATCAAATTTATATTTAATTTTGTTAACTTAGCATTTCTACTTACTAAGCAATTTCATAAGCAGCCAGCAACTGATCAGTGCATTACACGCATTCGTATCAAACAGTCGTTTCAATTATCATTTAATATCATATATCAATTATCATATTTTATCATCTTTGTATCATTTCTATCAAGATCATCTAATGTGGGATAGCACCCCACATTGTGTATGTATGAATGTGTGTATGTGTGTGTGTGTGTGTGTGTGTAAACATGACTATGTGTTTATTTTTGCGTAGTTGTAAGCATGTTTATTTTATTATTTTAAGAATATTATCTAACCTTTTTCGTCAGCGTCGAACTTGAGCTTCTGTTTGGCCTTCTTCTTCATCTCCATCTTGTCGGCCTCCTGGTTGATGGTCTCGAACACCGTCTCCGCCACCTCCGACTGCCAGCGCTCGGATATCACCAGGGGGAAGTCTTTGTACTGCATTTGGTCCGCTTCTGTCAACTGTGAACATAACAAATTATGACTTTCCAACCCAGCTCTCCACTCCAGGGGCCGTACCGGCTAACGAATCGATTATCGAAAAGTCTGCTGGGTTTCAAATTAAAACAGATAAATCGAGCCCCAATTGGGTGAAAATGGCGAACCCCAATTCATGATGTCACACGAACATCGATATATTCCAAATTACGTCAACAGAAAGTACAAGACGAAATCCCTTAATTGATTTTTCTGTTTTAAGTTGAAACCCAGCAGACTTTCGATAACCGATTCATTAGCCGGTACGGGCCCAGGTTGGATGTTGGGAATGAGGATCAGTAACAGGTTTGAATCCTATAGTTTTATTGGTATAATATAAAAACATATTCTTAACTATGAAACTTAGTGAAAGATTTTTTGAAATTCGTTTAGAAATGGTTGAGTTAATAGGGTTTGAAGGAAATGCCAAGCTCAATGCAATATGTGCTTTATTACGTACGACATAAGGTTCGCGTACGTCGTGATGACGTCATAAGGACCCCCAAAAAACCAGTGTTTGAGTTCGTATATCTTCTCAGGTTTAAGAGATATCGTAAAAATTTCTTGACAGTTAATCATATGGTGGCATAAGCTTTCTGATACGCCACTAAACAAAAATCGTTACTGATCCTCATTTTTGTGACATCTTCCAACCTACCTCAGGGGCCGTACCGGCTAAGCTAACATATCGAACTTCGGCAAGTTTGCCCAGCTTCAAATTGAAACATAAACAGGCTAGGCACACTCCGCGCTTTAGGTACGAAGCTACAAGTAGGCAGCGGGTCCGTCCGGACGGACTAATTTCAGAGGGCTGCCGCCGTTGGCTGGCTGTTAGCAGTTCGATTTCGATAGTCACTCACTCGCCGCGTTCATCTTAATACTAATATATCCGAACCTCACGTTTTTCACACTTCCAAAAGTTCCAATTGACATCGAAACTTAAAAAGTGCTTGTTTACTACCTAGATATTATTTAGTATCCGTTTATTCTTAGGTACTTACTTGCCTTATTTGCTAAACAATCTTCACCCAACTAGGTATTTATTGAAATAATAATTTATAGATTAGGTAGATACTTACTTACCTACTTTCGAAATAAAGTTAATTATTAATGACAATGTTATTTCATAAGAAAGCAAATTTCCTCAAAGTCAGCATGTATAGTCTGATGTGGCGTCGATTGTACCTAACATTAAGTACCTATTATTTAATTATTATTTAAAAGAACAAACCCTAAAGTCGTTAGAAGAGATAAGAGCTACGCGATAGAAAGAGAGGCAACTTATAGGTGAATATAACTGTAGGGTGGGAGCGGTGTGCGACCTGAATTGCACTTTATTGTGTATGGGATAGAGTCGCTATTTATTTAAATGACTTTGCGGAGTGGATCTTCTGTACTTGTACTATTATGTATTCTGTGACATAAATCGAGCCCCAATCAGGCCAAAATGGCAAACCCAGTTCATGATGGCCAGTGTTGCCATTGTAAATTTTTTACTTGCCGTGTTTTGTCAGTGAAATTGCCGTAGATCGACGGAAAATAGTAAAAAATGCCGTGTTTCGATAGAACTACTGCACTCCTAAAAGAATTAGAGCTTATGAAATTACCGTGTTTGTATGAAAAGTTCTGCCATAGAAAGCCGTAGCAAGGTTCATTATTGAGCCCGATTGCCTTAGAACACGATAATTACCGTAGCATTGGCAACACTGATGATGGCACACGAACATTGATATTTTCCAAATAATTTCGGCAAATAGTACAATACGAAATTCCTTACTTCATTATATCTGTTTTAAGTTGAAGCTCAGCAGACCTACCGAAGAAGTAGCCGGTAGAGCCCCAGGTTGGATAATGACAATACATTAACTTACTAACTATTTTTATTCCTAACTTCCAGTATGTCAAAAGTGCGGTATAGTAATCGACTATTAAGTTTTGAAAGTAAATTAATAACAGGTTGTATGTTGGGAACAAAAATAGTTAAGATTATATGTTCCCATTATCCAACCTGAGATAGGTTGGAGGATGACACATAAAATTCCCAACATCCAACCTGGGGTAGATAGCTAGGTCGGAAGATAAGTCCAAATGAATTGGTACTTTGTATGTAGTTTAGTGATTATATGCTTAGCAGTGGTTTTGCAGTTGTGTTTATAACAGATATCATGTTTGTTTATTATGAAATCGTCAATATCTGCCGATAGTCTCGTATCTCTAGGGTGTTTTCATATGATAATTATATAAATAAAAGCAGGTAAAGAAATTTCATAAATAATCGGCTTCTCTTTCGACTTGCACGCGAAATTTAAACTTATCGTGTGGGACAAGCGTTCATATTTAATTGGGGCCACGGCCGCGTGCGTGACTGATTTAGCCGCGAGGGACTGCCAATCGGCGATTTATGCAATTCTCGGCATAAAATAGCAGTAGAACCCCTTTTATACTATGCAATATATAGCATGCTTTTTTTTTAGACAGCAAGCGCTGTACCATGCCCTGATGGTGATACGTAAGTTTTTACGATTGAAATCCAAGCATTTCGTGCCTATGCACGATCTGAACGCTCATGCGTGATTTTTTTTTTCAGGTTGTATGTGATAAATTACATAGGTAGCGTATAGAGGGTGTAGCAACGAAATAATGCTTAAAAAATGGCATCTTCGCATATTCTGTAACACAAAAAGGTCGCAAACTCAACAATGAACTAGTAAAAACATACCTTATTACAATGTACGCATAATCGGTATTAGGTTGTATTCTAACGCATATCACGTTTTCTATTGGCTGGGGTTTGAACGCAGATCAAATATGATTGGATATTTGGCTCGCGCCGTGTCACTCATTGGGCCGTTGTCGTGCCTTTGTCATTGAAGCGAGGACGGTGTAATGTAGAATGCAGTCAGTACACCTAACCTGCTAAGATCACTACGGCCCGGCGCGGTGGGCGGCATCATAAAATTGTTTTATGAAATTAGTACATTATTATTTGTTAGATATAATGTTTGTTTTATTATGTAGACAGACGACTTGGTAAAGATCGCTCGAATACGCTGAATGTAAGTCGTCTGCAACTAGTCGCTCTGGAAAACTAAAAGAGACATAATGTCAGGAGTGGACGTCTTTTAGCTGTGATGATTTTATTGTTTTTTTATTTTATGAAAATTATAAAATGATGATGTTGATGAATGATGATCATATTAATTGGTAAGACACTTGATTTCAAGAAGGACTAAAATTAGGTAATAGTCTAAGCGGTCATGGGATTTTTGGTAACGATCAAGGAAAAGGTTAGATTCATTTTCATGGGTTGTAGAGTGGTCCCCTAATGTGAATGATCTCGGTCTGCCTGCTCTCAGTGGTTGCAACTTCGAGTTATAGCGCTTACAAGAGGCATCATTGTTACGAAAAAAAAACGATCAGAGAAATGGTCAGTTTTAGTATATATTCAAAGTATGTCGTCTCTGCAGATGAAACAAGTTGGTCTGCCGGCTCGTAGTGGTTGCATTTCTGAGCTATGACGTGCGCAAGCCACGCTTAGGCTACGCTTGGACAGGTCTTTATGCCTATGCCACTGCGCACCCCCATCCCCCCCCCCCCCCCACGTCCGGCTTTAGCGTCAATAGAGATGTTCGATCCGGGTGCCTTGTATTGATATTCCGGATCGCCGTGGATCGTAATTCACTGGATCGATCCAGGAGCCTTACCGGCTAACGAATCGAACTTCGAAAAGTCTGCCGGGTTTCAAATTAAAACAGATAAATCAAGCCCCAATTGGGCCAAAATGGTGAACCCTAATTCATGAGGTCACACAAACATCCATATCTTCCAAATAACTTCAACTAATAGTACAATACGAAATTCCTTACTTCAATTTACCTTTTTAATTTGAAACTCGGCAAATTTTCCGAAGCTCGATTCGTTAGCCGGTACGGCCCCACATTATAGAATCTGGATCGATAGGCATCGGTTACACGCTCGGTAAATATTGTGGTCCAGCGCCATAGAGTAAAATTTAACCATGGAAAGTAATGTATTGAACATTCCATACAAATTACTTTCCATGGTTAAAATTTACTCTATGGCGATTGACCACAGTTCGTTTAAGTGGTCACGGGATTTTTGGTAACGATCAAGGAGAAGGTTAGATGCATTTTCATGGGTTATAGAGTGGTCCCCTAATGTAAATGATGTCGGTCGGTCTGCCTGCTCTCAGTGGTTGCAACTTCGAGTTACAGCAATTATAAGAGGCTTCATTGTTATGAAAAAACACGATCAGAGAAATGGTCAGTTTTAGTACTTATTCAAAGTATGGCGTCTCCGTAGCTGAAATGATGTGGTCTGCCGGCTCTCAGTGGTTGCATTTCAGAGCTATGACGCGCGCAAGTTACAACAAAATTTTTTTTTCGTCAAATTGTATTTTTAAAAATTCTAATCGATAGAACTCTTTATTATAATGAAAAAAAAAATATTAAGCCATTTTTGTCTAAAATGAATAGATTGGTCGGAAAAAAATACTTTGTTTTTTTTTTGTATGGAGTGAGATATTTTTTGTATGGAGTGAGATATTGAGGCTAATTCATAATTGTTTCTGCCTCAAAACTACTTCTGCGTCAATATTTCAAACGTTTAAAATAATCATACACTATCAACGCGCGCCCAAAATTGTTCATTTACACAGCTTGGATTTCGAAACAGTATAAAATCGTATTTTTAGTAAAAACTGTTTTTTTTGCCATTCTTTATTATTTTCATCAATTTTAACACTAGAAAAGCCAACAAAACGTCCAGTTAAGGTCTATCATACAATTGTTTTTACCATAATTACAACGCAACTAAAATATAAAGCTAAAATGTTCTCAACAAAAGACTATAAATATCTGAGTTGTAATTGTTTCATTAACTGTTTTGACCTGACCAAATTCCTAACGAACTCTTAAGAGGTATTGCGGTAGAGATGCGGCCAATACTGGCTAAAGTTTTCAACGAAATACTACGCACGGTTAATATACCTAGACAATGGGCAGAGTCACACATAATACTCTTACATAAGAAAGGATCAAGGAAGGACATAGGAAACTACAAGCCCGTTTCACTGATTTCAAACACATACAAAGTCTTTGCAAAGGTCTTACTAGAAATAATATTTATTTATTTTTATTTATTTATGGTATCTGGTAATCTTGATGAAAATCAACCAATCAAACAGGCTGGGCTCAGGAAAACCTACAATATAATATATCACATCACCATCAAACAACTGATCCAAAAACACAACTAATATAATAAGCCAATTTACAAAGCTAATTTCATTACCATTATCTGATGTCTTACATTTATTTTAATGAAACAAAGAAGACCTAAAATTTTAAGTGATTTACTTAATAAAATAATTGTATCACCTTATTTAAAAGAAAATTAACTTTTTATTACCAAACGTAACATGACTTAACTAATATTAAAGAATAGACTACCTAATACAATTAAAATTAAATAAAGATTACTAAAATTTTTAGGGCTTTGTACACATAGCTTCTTAACTAGAGACATACAATAAGACCCAATGTATAATGTTAAATATGTATATGGATAATTAGATAAACAATTTAATTTTCATACAAACAAAGTAAGTAACTTTGATGCGTTGATCGTTTCGCTCGCTAGCAGCGACCGGAAAACCCCTTTTTTGGTTAACCTAATTAATAGTTTAGTCCAATCAATGAGCATATTTGTTGTATGGCGACTTCCGAAAAATTCTCCCGTCTATAAAATTTGGCATGTGATGAAGTTAGGTAACACAGATTACAGATGAACAATAAGCCAATAAAATTTGTTACGAGAAGTTAGGTATTTTTACCTAAACATGAAAATCGCTTATATCTCTCTGTGAATATTTCCTCGGGCTAAAATACTTTCTGTATACGTATTTGTGTATTAGTTAGAATAAGTATGTAAAAGAATCCAATATTTTTTCGATTTCGGAGATACTCCAAATTTAAATTTTAATATTTTTCAATATATCTTTTCTTGATAAAAATATCTGCTGATTATTATTTTTTAATATGTTTTTATACCCTTAATATATAGATTTGTTCAGTAGGCCAACAAATTTTCTTCTTTAATCATATTTATACATAAATGTATGAAAATGGACCGACTATTTTTCACATTACCTCGTAAGACCAAAAAATAAAAAAAATATGATTAAAGAAGAAAATTAATTGACTTACTGAACAAAGCTATATATTTAAGGATATAAAAACATATTAAAAATAATAATCAGCAGATATTTTTATCAAGAAAATATATATTGAAAAATATTAAAATTTAAATTTGGAGTATCTCCGAAATCGAAAAAATTAGGGGATTCTTTTACATACTTATTCTAACTAATACACAAGTACGTATACAGAAAGTATTTTAGCCCGAGGAAATATTCACAGAGAGATATAAGCGATTTTCATGTTTAGGTAAAAATACCTAACTTCTCGTAACAAAATTTATTGGATTATTGTTCATCTGTAATCAGTATTACCTAACTTCATCACATGCCAAATTTCATAGACGGAAGAATTATTCGGGTTGCATAAGCCCCGTTGATTGGACTAGTTAAATCCTAATAAAAAACTTACCAAATGATAGGGTTTCCCTTTCGATAGGGTTAGTCGACGTTATGCTTACCGTATTGATAGGGTTTTTGAAAACAAGTCATAAAATACCCAATCAAAAACCCTTTTAATGGTAAGCGGTTCATGAAATACCCAATCAAAACTCCTTTAACGGTAAGCGGTTCTGGGGCCCTATTTTTGAATCGCTCGGCTGGCGTCGAGCGTTCGTTTCTACTGATTTTCGTTCGACATTTAACTCAACCTCCATACATTTGAGTCAAATGTCGAACGAAAATCAGTAGAAAAGAGCGCTCGACGCCAGCCGAGCGATAAAAAATAGGCCCCCTGGTCCTTCGGCCCAGGTGGAACTAGGTATAAATTGCTTGAACACGTTTTAAAACCCCTTCATAAAGCTTTCATAGGGTTTCCCCGATAGGGTTTTCGTATTCGGTAAGTGCTTACTTGGGTTACCCTTTCGATAGGGTTACCGTATTGATAGGGTTTTTGAAAACAAGTCTATGAAATACGCAATCAAAAATCCCTTTAACGGAAAGCGGTTCCAGTCCTTGCTCGCAAGTTCGACGACTTCCAACCTCCCAAACAAGCCGGGTTCCGAAAAGGCTTTAGTACCATAGACCACATCTATTAAATCTTCTACTATGCTTGGCGTTCGTGGACTATGAGAAAGCCTTTGAATTGATTGAATCCTGGGCGGTGCTGCAGTCTCTCTAAAGTTGCCAAGTGGACTACAGGTATATCGAGGTGATGTGGTACTTATACGAAAATGCCACCATGTTGATCCGAGTACAGAACCAGAGCACAAATCGTATCCAACTGCAGCGAGATGTGAGACAGGGAGATGCTATTTCCCCGAAACTATTCACAGCTGCGTTGGATGATATCTTTAAACTCTTAGACTGGAAAGGACTCAGAATCAAGATTAATGGCCAATACCTAACACACCTTCGTTTTGCCGATGATATAGTTCTTATGGCTGAAACCTTGGAAGACTTGAACACAATGCTTGAAGATCTCCGTTAGTGCTTCCCAAAGAGTGGGTCTCAAGATAAACATTTATAAGACGAAAATTATATTGAATGCCCAGGTTGTGCCCACTCCAATTCATGTTGGGAACACTAGGAGTTGTTGTCCATTACGTAGAAGTACCTAGGACAGGCAGTCCAGTTAGGTAAGTCCAACATATTTCCGTCCGATTTACCTCAGTGTCTCAAGACGTCAGTCTATGACCGGTGTGTGTTGTCAGTGATAACTTCGGCAGTGAAACGTGGCCGCAAACTATGGGTCTCATAAGGAGGCTCAAGGTCACCCAGCGTGCAAAGAAGAGAGTCATAATCAGCGTTTTTCTGCGTGATCGAATCAGAAATGAGGAGTTCCGCAGGAAAACTAAAGTAATCAACATCGCTCGAAGGATTGCTCAGTTGGAGTGCCAGTAGGCTGGACACATAGCAAGAAGAACCGAGGGCCGTTGGGGGGGGAAAGATTTTGGAATGGCAACCGCGGACCGGACGACGCTCCGTGGGTAGGCCCCCGACAAGGTGGACCGACGATCTTTTCAGGATTTCCATACCTTTTAATGCTATTTACGTGATTTTTTTAAACTTATCGAAACAGCTCTTACAATCCTGATAGATCAGTTGTGTGTATATTGCGATCTGGATCTCTTTCATTTCTTTCTTGATAGCCGTCTTCAAATCACAGCTTGATCAATCCCTGGCGGAGGATGTATGAAAATAATTTAACTGGTGCTTCTTATTATCTGTCGCATAATAAAATATTGATGATTTTAGTTTCTGCTTGTTTCTATGAATGTTCATAAATACAATTTTGATCTTAATATATCTTCAAAATCTTTAATTTTGTTATAAATTACTTATAAACGAGCCTATTTTTTTTTTTAAGTAAAGCCATATAAAGGTTTTTAAAAATCATAATAAAATTTAGTTTCTATCGTTAATATTTTAAAAACTTCAATTATTTGAATATTATATTAATCATTGATCTGAATTAACCTTTTCTCTTTTTTTTCTTTTTCCTTGTAAAATAATAATACTATTTTAGTTTGTAAAAACCCGCCTGGGCCTTACTTAACATCCCGCTGCATTTTGTTATTTCGGTTTTATTTGATTTATTATGGTAAAAAAGTCATCTCATAGTAACAATAGTGATCAAAAGTTTTGTTGGCTTTTATTGTGTTTTAATTGATGAGAAAGTAATAAATAACGACAAAACAATCAGTTTTTACTTAAAAATTACAATTTGATACTGTTTCAAAATCCAATATGTATTAAACGGACAATTTTGGGCGCGCGTTAATAGTGTAGGATTATTTAAATGTTTAAAATAACAGTAAAATATTGACGCAGAAGTAGTTTTGGGGCAGAAACAATTAGGAATTGGCCGTAAGAGCACATTGAATATCTCCCTCCATACAAAAAAAAACATGAAGTATTTTTTTCCGACCAATCTATTCATTTTAGACAGAAATGGCTTAAGATTTTTTTTCATTATAATAAAGAGTTCTATCGATTAGAATTTTTAAAAATACAATTTGACGAAAAAATAATTTTGTTGTAACTTGCGCGCGTCATAGCTCTGAAATGCAACCACTGAGAGCCGGCAGACTACATCATTTCAGCTCCGAAGACGCCATACTTTGAATAAGTACTAAAACTGACCATTTCTCTGATCGTTTTTTTCGTAACAATGAAGCCTCTTATAATTGCTGTAACTCGAAGTTGCAACCACTGAGAGCAGGCAGACCGACCGACATCATTCACATTAGGGGACCACTCTATAACCCATGAAAATGCATCTAACCTTTTCCTTGATCGTTACCAAAAATCCCGTGACCGCTTAGACTAACTGTGGTCCATCGCCATAGAGTAAATTTTAACCGTGGAAAGTAATTTTTATGGAATGTTCAATATATTACTTTCCATGGTTAAAATTTACTCTATGGCGCTGGACCACAGTATTTACCGAGCGTGTAGCCGATGCCTATCGATCCAGATTCTATAATCTGGATTGATACAGTGAATTACGATCTATGGCGATCCGGAATATCAATACAAGGCACCCGGATCGAACATCTCTATTGACGCTAAAGCCGGACGTGGGGGGGGGGGGGATGGGGGTGCGCAGTGGCACAGGCATAATGACCTCTCCATACTGACGCGCGGGTGTGTGGATTCGATTTAAATCGGTTTCACACTATGCTTCGCGGGAGGTTTGGGGCTTTTCGCGCGCGAGAGTAGAGATGCCTTAAGGTGGGGAGGGGACTCATACAGTCACAGATACGCAAGCGGCCGGCGTGCACTTAAAAATTCGCCTTTTGTCCCGTTTTTTAAAGTTTTTTAAGGCTTTCTCTACAAATAAGCGTCTTGCGTACACAATGATAGTTCTGAAATACAACCACTGAGAGCCGGCAGACCAACTTGTTTCACCCGTGGAGATACTATACTTTGAATAGGTACTAAAACTGACCATTTCCCTTATCGTTTTTTTTTCGTGACAATGACGTGACTTGCGCACGTCATAGCTCAGAAATGCAACCACTACGAGCCGGCAGACCAACTTGTTTCATCTGCAGAGACGACATACTTTGAATATATACTAAAACTGACCATTTCTCTGATCGTTTTTTTTCGTAACAATGATGCCTCTTGTAAGCGCTATAACTCGAAGTTGCAACCACTGAGAGCAGGCAGACCGAGATCATTCACATTAGGGGACCACTCTACAACCCATGAAAATGAATCTAACCTTTTCCTTGATCGTTACCAAAAATCCCATGACCGCTCAGTCTATAAGGTATTGAAATAAAATAGGTATGCTTAATAAAAGAGAATGTATTATGTAGAAATTTCTTTTTCATAACATGTAAGTACATAATGTGGATAATTATCACATTGGCGAAAGCAACGCCTCAATACGTCTTTTAGAGGTGTGACTGCGTATTAATACGTTGCTTTATTTTTATTTTTCACATAAAAAAGCATGCTTTAATTGGCAGTACAAAATTCGTATAGCGACATCTTTTTAACCGACTTTAAAAAAGGAGGAGGTTCTCAGTTCGTCGGAATATATTTTTTTATAGCAGCGTATTCCACCAAGTCAAAATTTATTCTTGCCAAAAATCTTTTTCAAATGCAGACTATTTTAATATGCTTATTGACCGGTGCGCGAATACCTAAGCTAGCAATATGTGAGACGGTGGATTGGAAGAGGTGGATCAACTCCGTAGCTAGCGCGATCGCCAGATTTGACACCTCTTGAGTTTTATTTGTGAGGTCATGTTAACAGTTGATGTTTAAAAACATTTGTGAGAGTGAAGCCGTAATGCGTTTGCGAATAATAGCCACTTTTGTACTTATTAAGTTGAATACAGGTGTGCTGCAAAGTGTTCGAGACAATATAGTGCACAGTTGCTGGGCATGTATTGCTATTGGTGGTGGAAATCTCTCTTCGCAGCAGATCTCATATTGGGGTTAAAGCAAAACGATCCGCGAATCAAACTCCATATGAAAAAGCTGTTTTCAGAGCTGCATAAAAATCATAGTTTCAGGAAATTGTCATTACTTTGTGTTCTGACGGTCTTGACCTTATGACGTCACTACTTGTGGTGCCGCTGCCTTCGGTGTTGCAATGTGAGTTCCCCATTTTTCGTTTATTCTATTTTAACCAGGGATTTTTTTTACTTGTTAATCAAAGAGGATTGTGTGAATAGAATCGAAACTTTATAGGTACCTACCTAATCATCCCTTCACGGATTGGACAGAGTTTTTGTTACACCCTGTATAATGATAAAAAGCAAGGAGTTTACATCAGATTACTCGTTTTCTATGGATTGTATATTGCAGGACGCGCCATTTTTATAGCATTACAAAATTTTGATTTTAATTTTCCTTTTTTTCTGTTGTACTGAATTTCATGAGAGAGTTTTATTCTTGTTTAAAAATCTGTGATAGCAGTGAACGTGAAGATTTGACTCTGCCCCACAAAGTGACTGAACACTTGTTGCATAATAGCTACCATAGATTGCATGTATACGCTCATAGATATTTCTAAATAACGAAAAATATTTTACTTACCAATGATATGATATGACCGTATTTGTTTTGATGCCTTCTATTGATCTTTTACACCACTTGACCACACATGACGTCATTTTTTACCACTTTTTAATGATTTTTTTGCCGTTGCGCTAACGACTGTCACCGAGCGCGTGACAGACATGACTAAACAGTGCTTCGGTTGTACTTTTTTAGCCCCGCCCACTCGGTTGTAGTTTGCGTGGTGTTATTTTTTGAGCAGAATTACACTTCCTTAGTATCTTTATTCGTAGGGGTGTAGTGATTAAAAACGTTATTTATCGTAATTACCGTTATTGTTTCGTTAAATAACGTTATTTAACATAAACGTGTTCATACCTTGATGCCCTTGGTGTCCTCCTCGTCGAAGCTGCCGATGTCGAAGGCGTCTGCCGCGTTGACTTCGCCGCGCGGCGGGATCAGCGGCGGCGTGTACTTCTGGTGGTACACCTGCTGCCAGTCGATGCCCAGGAAGAACACGTGCTCCTTCACTTCCTCCGCGCTGGAACCGAACGGCATAAAACTTACTATCATCCCCTCGGCATCAGCCTTTATCCAATGCTACTTTAAAGCTACTTAGTGAAACAACATTTAAAATTGTCGTTAGTTAGGCTGTGGCTCTTTATAACTTTTATTTTATTTTTCATCTCTTAATGCTTGTTCAGATCAGATGTCAGCAGGAACCGCGCGGTTTAAGACGTGATTTTGGTCACTCTGCTGCCAATATTGCACAAGTTATAATACTATTCAATCTTATTGGCCGCTTTGAAGTTAACCACTATGCGCTTTTCTCTCTAACATAGTCTTATTAATTTAGACATAAGGTTAATTTTAATTAAATTTACCCTCGTCCCTTGCAGCCGAGCCGCTTGTTAATGTCCCTCTGCAGCAGCCCTTCAAGCAGACTCTTCAAGCTCGGACTGAACGACTCCGGCAGTTCCACGTTCTGGAACACGTTGTAATTCTATTGCAGACATGACTCCATCTTTGATTACAACATTCAAGATATTACGAACTATTAAGCTATTAAAAATCATTCGTGTAAAGAAAAAAATATGATAAAAATAGCGTAGCATTCATCGTCATGCCGCAATACAATTATTATTTCGATATTTAGTGATAGTATGCTTTCAAAATAAAGTGGGGATCACGTGATATCACCAAAGTCTGGCTGGGTTTCCACCTGCAAGAAAACTTTTGCACGAAGTGTCCCATAGCCTGTCAGACAGTAGCTTACAAGTGTTAACTAATAGCAAATGCACTGGCGACAGTTTGTCACGCGTTCACAAGCTACTGTGTGACAGACTGTCAGTGACAGTCTGTCAGTGTAAGTTCTCGCAGAAGTTCTTGCAGGTTTCTCAGCTGTATCGTATGTGATATTGTCCAATATGTAATACAGGGACCGAATATAACCTACAGAATAAAGCTATGGTACTGGTATAAAATATTGTTAGTGTTATAACGGTATCTTGATGTCTGGACGCAATGCGGCAGCTTTGACAAAGAAAACCTTTATTTATAACGGTTAAGGTATCAGTATCGCATCATACCGGTTTATAGATATCGGTATCACTAAAATTAGGGTACCGTAATTTTTGATGTAGCCACAATTGGGTCCTTTTACAGTTCTTATCTACACCCATGCTTTAAATCCTTTATAAAGGGTTCTAAAACGGTTAGTTTACTGCCATCATTACAATATCCGAGCGAGAGTACCTATGTCGCGTTCCTCTCCGCGCCAAGGCGCGACGTGTTACATTATGAAATTAAGTACAACATTATAACACTCCTTCGGATGATATAATGACGAGAAGGAGTAAAGTCACAGTCAAAACCTTTTATAGAGGATACATATCATGGTTGTAGATAAAGCCTTGTATGCAACTGTACATAATTAGTTAATACCCCTCATTAAAGTACAGTTGCATAAATAACTATAAAATTACGTCATACTGTATTTTTAAGGTACCGTTATCCATTCGGTTATTCAGTCCCTGAATTTTGTATTGCCACAGAAATACGTGTACAGCGTTTGTAATACTAAGAGACATAGCGCACTTGCGGCCTGGCCGCGAGGTCGCGCGGCTTGGCCGCAAGCCGGCCAAAACCATTCGCTTCAAACTCGTTGGCCGTCGCGGCCCGGTGTGGCCGCTGGGCGCGGCGGCCAGGTGCGCGCGCTCTACGGCGATTTCATACTAATGTACCGATCTCGCTGGCCGCCGCGACCTGCCCCCGGACCGCCTAACTCTCTCGCTTTGACTCTGGCTTTGGTTTATGACGTCAGTGCACTGTCCGTCCTTGTCATCGTGTTATGATATGACAAGGATGGATATAGTCTAGCTATCGCTCTGGCTAAAGCTTTGAGTTAGGCGGTAGGGCCCCTGGCCGCTGCGACCAGGCGGCAAGTGCGCTATTGCTCTAAGGTGATTGCAATGGCGGGATATCACAAAATTTATCCCGCTTGGTAGCGCTACTGCTGCTGGAGACCTTTGTACGGGCATTTATCCCCGATTTTCCCATTTATTTTAAATTATGTCTAAAAATGGTTGATACCAATAAAAATTTATTATGGAAGTCGGACAGTAAACGAATCAAAGATTGAAGAAAACCAAAATGTGTTGGAAGAAAGATTTATATTCACCAAAAATCGGTTCCAACATCTAAAAAATTGATAGCAAACACATAGAAAACAACAAAATGACAGGTCTACATCTACACTAGCGCCAAGTTAGTGGTAGTACGCCGAGTGGCGATTTGTGAATCAACAAAATTATCCTGCCATTAGAAATTGTTTAACAAAAATGTATATTTACCATAGTGAGTGTCATGCGGTCGATCTCGTGTTTGTCCTTGGTCTTGTGTTGGCGGAAGGGCGAGTGGCCCTTGAGCAGCTTGTACAGCATGCAGCCGAAGCTGAACCAGTCGGCCGACGAGTCGTAGCCGGTGCCTTTGGAGAGCACCTCGGGCGCCATGTAGCCGTGGGTACCACTGTAATTATGTATTGAGGTCATTTGTATGCAAGGACCGGGGGTTTTTGATTGGGTATTTCATAGACTTGTTTTCAAAAACCCTATCAATACGGTAACCCTATCGAAAGGGTAACCCAAGTAAGGACTTACCGAATACGAAAACCCTATCGGGGAAACCCTATGAAGGCTTTATGAAGGGGTTTTAAAACGTGTTCAAGCAATTTATACCTAGTTCCACCTGAGCTGAAGGACCAGAACCGTTTGCCGTTAAGGGGGATTTCATTGGGTATTTCATGAACCGCTAACCGTTAAAAGGGTTTTTGATTGGGTATTTCATAGACTTATTTTCAAAAACCCTATCAATACGGTAAGCATGACGTCGACTAACCCTAACGAAAGGGAAACCCTATCATTTGGTAAGCTTTTTAATAGGGTTTTCCTATTAATTGGGTTAACCAAAAAAGGGGTTTTCCGGTCCCTGTTTGTATGTATTGACAGGGCTCTGTCCATCCGCGCGCGAGTGTGAAGCGCTTGGCGTCCTCTGAGAGGACAAATTTTATACGTTAGAAAAGATAAGATCTACGCGATAGAAAGAGAGGCAACTACTAGGTGTTTTGGAGCGAAGGGAGCAGGCCACCTTCACTCGCTCGTCGGTCGCGCGATAAGTGATAGGGCATATGTATCAATTTTTTTGTATCAAAATCAAAAGTATAATGCGCGAGAAAATCAACTGTAATATTAAAACTTTTCACTTCCGTTTTTTTCTCGTGATATAGTTACTTGAAGTTAGCATGCAGCAGCACCCGCCGAAAACGCTCTATACAAAACGGTCATGTTTCGTCACCGACCACGATTTCAGCTTAAGTAGGTAGTAGTAGTAGATTTTGCGTTTAAGTAGGTACATATGTGTCATACAAAATATTATTTCTTATACGATATTCTATCGGACTGTTAAGTACATTATATCCGAAAATTAAAAAAAAAGTTATTTTCCCCTGATTTTATCGTGTGATAAAACTAAAATAATACATTTTATTTTTATTTTTTTCTGTTCCATCGTGTTTTTATACGTGTTCGCAGCGATCAAGGTAAAATTTATCGAAATAGGTCACTTTGTAATTTTGTATGTATTGCTCGGCGTCCTTTAAGAGGACAAATTTTATACGTCAGAAAAGATAAGACCTACGCGATAGAAAGAGAGGCAACTACTATGTGTTTTGGAGCGAAAGGAGCGCTATGCGACCTGACTCTTTAGGCGATTCTCACACTGCCGGCGCGCGCCGTCGCGGGGCGCGGTTTGGCGTTTCACGCGTGCGGCGACGGCTCAGCGCGCCGCCTATTCGGGCGGTTTTCGACGCGCCGCCGCGCCGATCGGCGTCAGACGACGGCCCCGCGCTTACGTACAAAAACCGGCACGATACTATGGAGCTCAGTGTGTGGTACCCCGCGATTTCCGCGCCTGCTGGCGCGCGACGCCTCGTGCCGCCGGCGGCACGCGGCGTCACGCGCTCCCGCGCCTCGGCGCGGCTTCGGTGTGTGGGACCAAGCGGTTTTCTATACAAATTGATGTACTTGCATACAAAGAAAAAGACGCGCGCGGGAGCCCCGCGACCGCGCGCGTCGCCAGTGTGAGAACCGCCTTATTGTGTCGGAGCAAGTGTCGCAATTTATTTAAACGATTTTGCGGAGTACTACTTCTGTACGGTAGTATTATCTATTATGTGGTATTGAGGTGTTGAGGAAGGAGATTTTGTCGAGTTTAGTTCGGTGGCTACTTTAATTATTTGCAAATTGATTCGGGTGGCTCGTCTTAAAATTGGTGTAATTTTGTGTTACAAGTGTCTACACAATTGAATAAGACGTGGAATCTTCGAAATTAGGCGATCTCGGTTGTGTGAAGCTGAGACTTTTATTGTAGTGGTGACTACCTCGGCAGATCTTACCGAATAAACTAACTTGATATCATCATCATCATCATATCAGCCGCACGACACCCACTGCTGGGTATAGACCTCCCCCACAAGGATTTCCACGACGATCGGTCCTGCGCTTCCCACAGCCAGTGGCTTCCGGCAACCTTCACCAGATCGTCGGTCCACCTTGTCGGGGGCCTACCCACGGAGCGTCGTCCGGTGCGCGGCCGCCATTCAAGAACCTTTCCGCTGACTTGATATACTTGGTGCCAAATGCTTCAAGAATTGGCTCCTTGGTGCCATTGGAATGAGATGCACTTTCATTCTAATGCAAACCGAAACAATATTACTGAACCCTATCCAACACCACACCCCGGGCACTCCATACAAGCGCCGCGTTTCAACTACCTACCTATTGCACAGACGCTACACAGTGGCGTTTTTGTACACGCGCAACTGTGTGCGTGAAGTCTATTGAATGAGCATACGAACTGGCCTACGAACTCGCGGGGCACGGTGAGGTAATTGATTGCGGGGCGGGGCGGAGAGTTTCCTTTCTGTACGGTAGTACTTATATCTATTCTGTGCCAACACTCGAAACTGGCAAAAGTATTCCCTGAAGAGGAGTGAATTGCCAAAACAAATATAAGAAGAAGGTTGAGGAATGCTAGGTTATCATCCCGTTATAATTATAAAAATGAAATAATTCCACTAATTTAAAAAGAACGGAATACTTACCAATTATTTTTGCTATGCCTATAAGTACCTATCAATCAGTTGTTTTCAAATTATTTTTTTATAATTATAAGCACTATACTAACACAGTTTATCCCATATATTTTGAGAGATCATTGAGATAATAAAAATAGTGCCTAAAATCTTAATAATACAATAGTAATACCAGTAACTGCGTCATCGCCTAGTAAACTCTATTTTTGGCATACGGGTGTCAAATTACTTATTTGCATTTATTTTATGGCTTTGTTATTGACATTGGTGTCGAAAATTTCGCTATGACGTGTAAAACTATAGTTCATGGTCAATTAGTGCAAGATAACGGCATAAATCACACAGGCCAGACTGACAAAATTCGCTGTTTGAGGAACTATTTATCTCAAAAAGTAGAAATTATTTTTACGAAGAAAGATTAGTTGTATTAAATTTTAATTTCAATTATGAACACACTAAAAATATTTTTCAAAACACCTTTTTAGCTGATTTTTAAGATTGCGACCAATTGCGCCAAGTTATTGAACCAAAATAAATAATTATTTCTAAAATTAGGTTTTCGTGATAGTAAAAACAGTTAGTAGCAGTTCTTAGTAATGTAGTACTTATCATATTTTTAAATTGAAAGTAAGGTTTATAAATTAAGGTAAACTTCAAATTTCGCGCGCAACGCGACGCGGTGTAAACAACTACGTTGCTAGACCAAGCTTTTAGTTCGATATTACTTTGAATATTATAAAGCTGCTAATTCTGGCTTATGTTTTTATAAGTAACCTTAAAGTCGAGGCAATCAGTTGACATAAATTCGTACTAGCTACGGGTACCTTCAGTCCACATACGAACCTCCTGCTCACCTGGGGGGGGTCTGGTATTGTTAACGTCATAATCGTGTTTCAATCGTGTTTGAGTTGCAATGCTTCTTGACTGACACAGTTCTCGTTTCTTAAACCAAAAACCGAAGCACGATTATGACGTTAACAATGGCAGACTTGGGCCCCTGGATTAAAAACTTACACGCTAGCATGTGGTTTCTTCTTGGAGAAGTCGCAAGCGAGCCCGAGGTCAGATATTCGCACGTGTCCATGCTCGTCCAATAGAATGTTCGCTGGTTTGAGATCTCGGTATACTATGTGGCGTTTGTGCATGTGCTCCAGACCTGTTGATGATAAAAAAGTCTATTATAGCGACTTTCTATTAGAACTTTACGAGATATATTTAAAGAGCTACATATTAAATACAGCACGAGGCAAACATCTTGCAATCCCCACCCCATCCACCCAGGGGATGGCGCAGAACGCTTATTTTGAGTATGCATAGCGACAGGACTCTGTCACTCCACGCGCGAGTATGAAGCGGTCGGCATCCTTTGAGAGGACAAATTTCATACGTCAGAAAAGATAAGAACTACGCGATAGAAAAGATAAGAACTACGCTATAGAAAGAGATGCAACTACTAGTTGAATATTTTGTAGCTAAGGGAGCGCTGTGCGACTTGAATTGCACTTTATTGTGTCGGAGCAAGAGTCGCAATTTATTTAAATGATTTTGCGGAGTGCAATTTCTGTACACTAGTACTATTATCTATTCTGTGGTAGCGGTGAGGTACGCGGGCGGCGGGAGGGGCGCGCGGTCGATCACAAGTGCACATACGCGAAATTATCCCCATCCCATCGAAAAAGTGTCAAGATGTTTGCCTCGTACTATAAAAAAATTAGACAACAGTAGTAAGTAATGATGATAGATCAAGATTAAAATGTAAAAAAAAACTAAACTAAAACTTCAATCAGTCAAAGTCAGGATAATCATTATTCAAAAGCTATAAAATGGGTTATTCCCAACGAATCGCAAGATCGGTAGATGGTTGCATATTATGATCGCACAAAAAGCTTCCAACGAATTGCGCGATCAAATTAATATAAGGTGGTACCGTTTTAACTGTGAAAACTTTAAGGGGTTGTCAGGTGACGTGTTTAGAACACAATAAAAATAATAAAAAAATTCAGTAAATTATTCTGTTTTTTTTTATTTTTATAATTTTTTTTATTATAATTGTTATCGTCGTCGATTCTTCCGATATTGAAACTAAACAATCACAAAATAATAATAAATACAACAAAATAACTGATTACTATGGTATTCCCTTGTTTTACTCACGCATTATGCGATCCATACGCGGCCGGCCGGCGCGGCGCGCTGCGCTTGCCGACAAACAGCTGACGATGTTGTACTACTGTACCTCACTCACTAACCTACTCACACATACCTAAAACTGGCTTTCCTACAAACGAATGTTGTTGCCTACGCTTTTTAAGGTATCACTAAGTTCGATGACCTTTGATAAACTCGAACTTAATTAATTGTAAAAAACGTGAGTAATTAAGTACCTAATAATCTCTGTTACTTCAAATTGGTAAGTGTACTTACATGACCCCAAACAGCTGGTTGATTTTGTTTACACTGCACACTACACAAGAAGGTGATAAGACTGATAAGCTTCCCATCACACTTGACAGGCTTTGACTTTCAAACTAATGTAGGTACTCAATAAAAACAGTCAATCTTTTACATAAAATAACTAAAATAGGTTAGGTACCTACCTACTTGGTATTATTTTATTATTACCTTCATTCATTTGGCGTGTTTAAAAGTCCATCACCTATTAACAAGTTCTATTCACAAGTCCTATTTACACTTTAAAAAACTATCTACAGAACTGCTTCACTACACCCGATCACCACCTCTCTCAATGCATAATAGGATTAAATCGCAGTAGGTTTTGTATATCGAGGCATAGCTAACACTACGCAAACCAAACACAACACAACACGACGAGAGAACACACGGAAACAGACTGCAGAGCAGAAAAAATAAGAAGTGCGTGCTGCGTGCGGTCGTCCAACCAAGACAGAGAAGAGAGAGAGAGAGAGAAGACGGCAGGCGGGCGGGAGGTTTTGTTTTAGTTTAAAGGTGACTCTACACACTACACGGAATCTCAACTCCTAAAAATAGTTTGTGGACTTCTTTTCGCATACATTACTTAAGCGAATTTTAAACTATTGTACTTTACTATCATTGCCATAAAACTACAAAATCGAGTCATCAAAACCATCATTTAATCACAAATAAGGCAGGAGGTGTGTTTGTGAACTTTAATTAAACGTACCTAATCGAATGATTCTTTACATTGTTAATAGCCATTAAAAAGTAAAAGTAAAATGGGAGATAGATAGTGACAGATAACATTTATTTACAATTACAATAACATCCTATTTTATTCATGTTTTTTCTTTTGTAAACAGTTTTATAACTTAAAAAATCCCAACAACAATAAAAAGGATGCCTTAGGTACTTAACCTAATAAAATAAATTAACGAGCATGAAGCTAGCGATTTAACAATTTACTTACCTACTCATCAAAAATCAATATCACAAAAACGAAACGTCTGTAGCACCTTTTATCGGTAACTTTTTGGCGCTTTCTTTGTAGATGCGCCGACGACGCGGCATGTACGCGGCACCTGAAAGACGCGTGCGGCCGTGGCGCGGGGCGGCATGGGCGGGAGGCAGAAAAGGGCGCCGCCCGCCGCCCCGCCACAGATTTTGATTTGAGTTGGTGACCTGTCGCACGCGCCGGAGGACGCTTTGTCGTGATATTTCACGCATTTTGCCGATCTTTTAATGTCATGTCACAGAATAATAATAATAGGTACGTGTTTAGGTACAAAAAAGCATGGACACGAAGTCTATGAAATGACGTAACTCGTAACACATAACGTGATTAGTGTGATAGTTGTCATCAAATTTACGAGTTACGAGTAGGTATTTAGTCTTTCTGTGTGATTATCTTGCATTAATTCTTTTGTGGACAAGTAAAAGGATTTCGAGTACCTACAGATACACTGACTGGTCATGTAATAATGGACATTAATGAACTTTAAAGAGTTTGAGTGCATTGTGATTGTGATGTAATAGTGAAAAGAGTCGGATACGATGTGTGAAGAGACCCATTAAAACTGAATACGTTAGTAAGTAATTTACCAAACACGTCATAGGATAAACACCTTAAATTTATGTAATCAAAGGTCATTGAACTTACTTGTTAGACTAGAAATGTAATGGAAAGCGGGATCATGTAATTACAATTACTAATTTAAAGCGACCGTTTATAATACCTACCTAACATACACTTACGGCCGGTTTCTGAATTGAGAAATTGAACTTGAGCACTACTCAAATCTTACTCACCCATACAAAATTTGTACTTAAGTAGTGCTCAACTTCAATTTCTCAATTCAGAAACCGGCCGTTACTTTAATAAAGTTGAGTTTATCAAAGGTCATCGAACTTATTGATAGGTACCTTAAAAGCGTAGGTAACATTAATTTGCTAGGAAAGCCATGTATTTAGTAGGTAGTAGAATCAGTAGCATATTTCGAAAATTCTAAGGCGTAATACTTACCTACGCGTACGTACAAATACGTGTCATCAGCTGCTTGGGTTCATGACCGCGTGCGGTTCGCGCGTGGATGGCATTATGTGTTGGTAAAACAAGAGAACACCATAGTTATTCGATTATTGTTGTATTTATTGTTATTTTGTAGTCATTTAGGTTAAATATCGGAAGAATCGACGACGATAATAATTATAATAAAAAATAAATAAAAATTAATAAAAAAATAAATAATTTTCAGATTTTTTTTATTATTTTTATTGTGTTCTAAACACATCACCTGACTACCCCTTAAAGTTTTCACAGTTAAAACGGTACCACCTTATATTTTCCCAACAGTTGCATGCAATGTTAATAAGATTTTGCCGTACGACTATTAAATTTAAGTAAGACGTATTAAATAGTTTTTTTAGGCTACGGTTTTAGGCAACACAATAATTTATGTGATAATTAGAGTTTCAGGGCCAAGGTCTCGATTCTGCTAATATCGTGCCTCAATAGTGTTTTAAAAGTACATTGTTTTTTGACACAGTTCTTGTTACTAAAACAAATAGCAATAAGTAGTCAAAAAATAATAAAAAATAAATAAAGTACTATTGAAACACCATTAAGGTACGATTCTTACGTTAACATTCGCAGAATCATGGCCATCTATCGGCCAAAAACGATGAAGTTAATGTAAGCTTTGATTTGACAGAGGGATGTGATACATTGCTACTTCTTATTGGCACAAATATAAGCTTACCAAAGAAAAGTAGCAATATAACATTCATATGTCAAATCAAAGCGATAACGATAGCCATATAAGTTAGGCGATAGGCTCAGGGCAAGCAATGACTCTTGCTTATTGGATCTTCGTACCTAAAATAACTTCAGCTGCATAAAACTTCATTTCCGCCTCGTTGAAGACGCCATGTTGAGACAGGTGGTAGTGGAGGTCGCCTCCGTTCATCAGGTCCAAGATGAAGCAGAGTTTGTCCGGCGTGTGGAATGCGTACGTCATACACACGATGAACGGGCAGTCCACCTGTTAACAAATTATCAAATAAGATACTTGATTGATTTGAGATATGATAACTATGGGTCAGATCAGACAGAAACGGAAAATGCCCGAACAATTTTCTGGTTTCATTGAAAATAGGACCGTATTAAAACAACCTAAAGCAGAAAATTGTATGAATATCTCTCGGTGGTCTCGCGCATGCTCGCAACACTCTCGGGTCCTATTAACACGGTCCTATTTTCAGTGAAGCCAGAAAATTGCTCGGGCATTTTTTCATTCTGTCTGAACTGACCCTATAAGAACGTAATAGTGACATAAATGCATTTGTCGAACGATCTACTGAAGATATTTTTATTGTTCACAAAAATTCAGTGCTGCTGGTGTTTTGTAAAAATATAATGTTTTTTACGTGTTGGAAGATATCATAATGGATTGATAGCTTGATGATTCATGGCTATGCCATTACATTTTTAAACATTTATTGTATTAATTTGTTATGATGTTGTACTAGTATAGTCATTAGGTTTATACCCACCAGTGGTGTCGTGGCTGATCTGATGTATAGTCATTAAGAAACGAAGGTAATAATCTACAGAAGCGTTACATCATTTCGATTTAGATCAGTATCTTTTATTGTATGGGCTATGTAAGTACTTCGCTACAGTTTATCAAGCGCATACTTTTCAGCTATATCACGGGAATTCGGGATTATAAGAAGAGATATATCAGGTGAACAAACTCTAAAATGTTATTTATTCCTATTGTTTTCTATAGGAAAAAAATAACATATAGTCTACATGGTCTACACGAAAAACCCATTCTTAAACAAACAATTGCTTGTTCAAATGAGGAACTACATTATTCTCTCTAGTGTTATGGCTGCTCGTTGGGACTTTAGTGGCTCAGAATCGCCAATGAGCTTGCAACAAGGGGAACGCAAGAGGATTGTCGGCATAACAATATCGTTACACCAAGGATATGACATTGTTCACATTGTTTGTCTCGTATCCTTGACTATTTCTTAAGTATTACGTTTATGTCGCCTTTTACAATCTTGGGATGTTGCTGAATCGCATGTTTTTGGATCGGCATTAAGTGATTTCTTAAAAAAATATCACATGGAAATTGCGTAAGACATTGCGTGAGCGTCATGAAATGTATAAAACGTGAATACAACAAAAAAATAGGTCAAATTGTAATGAAACACGTCACCGGTAGCTATTAAACTATAATTTGGACAATGAATTTTGTCGTCAATTTTGAATATTATTACAATTCATGCCTTAAAAATTGTTTTAGTTTTTTATCCGGATAAAATCACACATAACCTTGTTGGGACCGTAGTTTTATTGTGTCCTTGTATTTTTTGTTGTAATTAATACCGCCCAACAACCTATATATTACATTTAATGTTGAGTACTTATGTGCGCGATTTAACAATGAACAATTATCTGATTAATAACAATAGGACGGAAAATTCACACTGAAAACTATGAGCTTATCTGTTAATTAACTGTGCTATTAAGCTTTTCGATATTATTACATTCATAAGAAAATTAATACGTAATCATAATTAATTAAACAACTAGAAAACAGACATTATAAAAAAAGACGTAGGCTTCCTTGACAGAATTGTGTACATTGAAATAACATGTTAGCGTTATTCTTGTACTATTACCAAAATATTTGCTAAATGGTTCCATTTCTAGACAAGTGTACTTAAATTTTATCATTAATCGGAACTCAGACGCAATAAAGCTAGCAATTCAGTTTAACAGTTGTTAAAACGATTCGCAAAATAGCATAGCAATAAACGCAAATACCAGCAGGTACTGGTTGTGACGCACCTAGTATAGTCGCAGATACATAATAGTACAAGTGTACCTATAGTAGGTGAGGTATTAACTAATAGTAGAGTCATCAACAAAAGTAAGTAGATCAAACAAACCACTCCACTACGACCCTCGTGGTCGAGTGGTTTGTACGATGGTTTTCAAGGTGTCGCAGCCTCTTAGGTCGCGGATTCTATTCCCGGCTGGGTCAATTTATAAAAAGAACTTTTCTATATTGGCTCAGACCCCCTAGCCAAAGTAACATTTGCAAATCTTCGTTATCGCTTCGCTTTCGAAACATGTATGGGATTGACATAAGGTTTCGTTAACTATCGAATTTAAAAACGTCAAATCCATACATTTTTCGGAGCGAAGCGATAGCGAAAATGTGTAAATGTGACATTGGCTACAGGCTCTTGTCTGGGTGTTTGTAGTTCCACCGTTGTTTCTGATTGCCATGACACAAGCTACTTACTTTGAATCGGAGCAATGTTTGTGAGGTCTAATATCTATATTTATTTATGTAACTTTGTTGACAAGTAACTTTTCATCAGATAAAGAAAAATAGTGGTTAAGAGTGGAAGAGACAAAGACAATGCACTTACGTAGTAGATGAAGATTGACGAATGGAGTCGTACAACGAAAGAAGTTACGTTTGAAGAAAGAGCCACTTGCAAAAACAGGTGCGTAAAACGGGATTAATGATGGTAGAAGTAAATAAATTATAGCTACTTGAAAGACCAATGGATAGCAAAGGATGAGAATAGATAAAGACATATAATCGCTATGTCTTATATAATAAAACGCAACGTCACATTGTCCTTACCATGAAACTAACTGTGAATCTTTTCCGATCACAAATACGTAGAACAGACACAGCGTCTTCAAACGACAATCGACGTCGAGAGAAGGGGCGTGTCAAGGCAAAGAAAACTACAGTCCCAATGGTGTTATCCGTACGATACGATACAGACGTGGCGGCGCCCAGACCGCTCGTCAAGATAAGCTTCACTTGTAAAACGAAATGAAGTAAACTGCATTCAGTCGAAAGAAAGTTCCAGCTAAGCTCGCCGATTATCTGCGTGAACGCTCGACAAAGCGCCATTCGGTTCTTCAACGCCGATCCTAAGACACCCATTAGCTCTGCAATATATGCGAATGAACAATAAACGACTGAATCACTATCCAATAAAAGTAGAAACATAAGTGACGTGCGACAATAAAAGTTGTACGATTGTCGGTACAAAAACAAACATCACAGATTTATATGAATTGTAAAAATAAAGACATGGTTGAGTTGAATTAGATAATTCTTGGCAAAATTATGATTGGTACAAGTGTGCTCATTGATTGGCATATCAAAGATATTTTCCATTAGTTAAATGTGGAATAAAATAAAAAACAAATACTTTACGCTATTCGTGCCTACACTCAACTCTCTGCAAATCTTACGGGGTCGTCTGAGTGGCTAAGCCAGCAATATTCGTCCATAAACTAGAATATCTATACGCCGGACACACATAATCCAATATCGATAAAAATTGTCATCCACATCGGGCCAACGCTATAAATCCGAGTTTGCTTAGCCGTAAACATAAAATAGAAACGTTTATTAGGTACCACACAGCATAAAGTTTCGAACAAGGCCACCAGTAAAAGAAAATTCATGCCAAAACTCGACTATGTATAAATGTGGCAACGTAACAGTAGACGTTTCTTGTTTTATAAACTTGTGACTCGGAAATCGGCCTTGTTAACTTTAGCTGAAGCCTTTTAGGTCACAGAGAATAAAATGAAACTTGTGTAGATGTATTCCAGTTCGTTTATATAACATACTACTCAAAAGAAAATAGGGCCATTACATGGTTTTTTATATACACAAGCATTAGCTTTAAATTTTTCCTATTCGTAAACCTTTCAGAAATTATTCTGAAAGGTTTACGAATAGGAAAAATTGCACAGCAATTCGACGGTAAAGTCCGCAAGTTCACTATTACAGCTTTCGAATAATATCAAATTCAAAGAAAATTAGATTGAATTTATCATAAAAATACTATTCAGGAGTTAGCACTTTTGTATGGAAAACCATACAGTGGCCCCTATTTTCTTTTGAGCAAAGTATATTACACCTCAGAATATAAACATGCATTTGTTAGGAGGTATCTTAGATATCGAGAAGAATTCGGAAAACGTATTAGTTACCAAAATACTGCTTTTTGTGCATTTTAGGGCACTTCTGTGTCTTCTTGTGTCTTCAATGATCATCATCATAAACATCATCATGTATAAGCTTTACCTATATATTACATACCGAGACCATATCTTTTTAATCTAGTTGCCATCACTATCTAAGCAGTCGCATCATCTTTTGGCTATAAAATAATAAGTGTTTTTTTTTTTCGACATCTCATCCTTACCAGAATTTCTGTAATCCGGACTCCAATAATATTTCTATATGCTATCTCGTTATCAAAGGTATATCGTTCCAGTGTGAAAATTAAAAACGCCACTCAAATAGATATTGTGAAACAAAGTGCAGCGGAAGCGGATTGAACTACGACAAATCGAGGGCGATCCAATTCGTTACAGTCCAATTGGTTGGATATCGTTTATGTCGCCGATACCATATCATATCGCACACAAGTTATATGTATACGACAGTGGCCTGTGTTTTGCTGAATCAAAGCAGATTGCAATCGATAGCCAATCAGATATCATTGTTGTTCGTTATAAAATTTTTAGTGCAATTATTATTTATACGGCCCCAATAAACTTGTGTATAACTACCGGCACGTAACTTGGCAAGAAAAGAATGAGACAAAAGATGCGCAGTAGCTACAAACAAACACTAAACTCGGCGCATCTTTTGTCTCATCTTTGTCTTGCTAAAAGCCGGGCCAGACTGTTGCAAACAAGCCCTCCACATAGGTCTCCACCGGCGGTTTACAACAGTGTAAACACTTGTTTGCAACCAAAATTCGTTTGACCTTCCACAACCTCTGTGGACGGGACGCCGTCAGTAAACCGGTTGTAGATTACCGCTTCCAAACAAAGAGTCGACAACACACTGAGGTGGGAGCCTTGTTGTAAACAGTGTGGACGCAAACACCAACCGTGGGCTCCACAAGCCTCCCACCAAGGTCACCCCTGTGGAAAGCTTGTTTGCAACAGTCTGGCCCGGGTTTAAGTTATATGCCGGCACCTATAAACGATACTTGTATCTGTGAAAGTAATGGCGATGTCGTTACTGGTGTCAGAATGTAACCAATGTGTTTCCAAAATCTAGTTGACACATAGAAATAGAATGTCAAAGAACAACAATGTCAATAAACAGGTGATCCGAAAACGAATGCATACATTTTATATGAGATACGTAAAATATGACTTAGATTCATAAAATATGACTATATATGGCAAAGGAAATTAATAAACTATGCTCCATACTGTTTTCTTCGTCGATAAACGAATAAATGTAGCGAAATTTGGTTTTAGAGAAATGTGTGGCAATATTTTATTTACCTGTGAAAAGTGTGATTACTTGGATTATTTCTTTTTGTAACATCACAATTAGTTAGATCACAAGACACAATGACTCCAAGATACCTCTATTTTAAATTCTAATTAAGATTAACAAATATTTTAAACAAACTGTGATTGTTCATTTGCTAGGCGGGACGCTAGGGGCTCTTACTGTAAAAAATTTTGGCACATGTCACTTGATCCTTTGTCTCTTTTTTACATAGACCGTGTCCGTATGATGTTAACTTCTCTTTTTCACGGTTTGTTGGTCTTCTTGAGCGCAGCGAAAATTTTCTATGTCTATGAGTTGACAATATTTCCACACTTTCTTCGATTGGCCAAATTCAAGAACCAAATGGTTATTACTTTTCTAAAACTAAGCATTCTCCTGCATTTAAGCCAATTTTAAGATTCCAAAGTTCAAAACTAAAAATAACGGATTGGCTGGATGGAATCCTCTTCTTACATGATTGCTCGAAAATATCATATACTTAGCAGCAGTGAAATCCAGAACTTATTTTGTCTCTCATACAGACATTACAGCTATAAAAGTTTTACATATAGTAAGTACACTTCGCTTCGCTCGTAAATACTCGTAATACAAAAACAAATGCGAACACTAAATTTTGTCTCCGTAAACCTAGGTACATAGTTTTCGATCAGACTTGCTAAGAAATTCTATTTTACCGTAAGACATTTCAGGGAGATTTGTCTAAAACTAATAAGTATTTCTTTTATATTTTTTTAACAGAGGCCGTAGAAGACTGCTATCAGTTGTGGTGATTATCATTTTGCAAAATGGTGGATAGGTTTAGGTAGTCAATCAAAAATAATTTGTTAAAATTCGGACATATTGGTTTAAGTAAATTCTTCGAAGTACAGTTCATACACGTTATTACGTAGAGGTCAGCCTAAAATACATACGATACGATATTTATTTTCATAAGAGAGGTTTACCGCCAAGAAGGGAAAATAAATGCCGCTATTTAAAAACATGTTCTTAGCAATATAAACATGGAATCGTGGACAGCGCGTCGCGTATAAAATAAAGTAAAGCCACACAAGAGAGCATACTAAGTACCTAAGGCAAAATGTGAAGTAACTCTCATCATAAGCATATAGATAGACGTCACAGTTACGACACAGCCCTTTACCGACCCACGGAGTTTGCGCACTAGCGATTATTCCTTAACCTATTTCGTGGGGCACAATTCGGGACTCTGTTCAAGACTGAAACATATCGACTCTTGAAGATGAGTACAATTTACTGCAGGCCGTTGGCTCTCCGCTTTACGACTGTTGCCCGCTGGAGAAAAAATCATTTACGTACGTCCGCGTCGTTGCCTCGTGCACACATTCAATTACTGGTTATTCTTTGCACAACGCGGCGACCCTCGTGTAATGACAAGGTCCCTTCAATAAAAAAGCCTGCTCTTTTTATAAAAGCAAAGTATCACTCGTACACTTGTCTTAATTGATTATTATATTTCTATCACTACTTGACTTATGAAGGAATATCAAGTGTCCTCATAAAATGAGGTCAACGACAACCTTACGGATCTTGTCATGAAAATTGTTGGTATTCCTGAACAAACAATCGCAGTTGAAAATATCCGGTGTGATCAATACAATCAAAAATTTAAATTAACACAGGAAAACAAACACGTTTATAATTCTTACTTTCTGGCTGTTTTAATGGTAACAGCAGATGTTTCCGATTTACTAAAGTAAACAACGTGGTTTCACCTGGGTCAAGTATTTTTAAACGGACCGTTACGCTGTTGATGATATCATAATCATCAACGAGCTTCTATTTCAGTGGCCAGATCGCCGTTTTTCTCATCTAAGCTGATACGTGATCGAATAATTCGCAGATATTTTAAATAACCTAATGTCGTTCGTGCAAAATAGAAATTGGATTCGAAAAAACACCACAAAGTATTATGTCTGTCTAGATTTTCAGAAATTCCATAATTTGAGGCGAGTATTTTATTAATTGCTGACAACAAAAACAGTTGTCATATTCATAAAATACCAGACGCATATCAAGTTTTATCATCTCGCATGTGTCGCATAGCAGTTGTTTTTTGTAACACGATTCCTGCACATATTATAGAGAAGTAGAAAAGAAAATGGCATAAGTGTTAGCTATGAACTGAACAACTGAACCAAACTAATTTCAAGAAACAAAATTGAAGACAACAAAAAAACTATTAAATTTTTATGATTGATTTAAAAAAAAAACCGGCCAAGTGCGTGTCGGGCCACGCGCAGTAGGGTTCCGTAGGTACATTATACCATACCATATTTTAATACCACTATCATTTTTCGTCTGAAAAATAAATTTGTTTTTCACAGTGTTTGTATGAATGACAATATTATATTTGCGGTTTTTGAAAATGTACTATATCTCAAAAACTAATTACTGTATCTCATTCAAACCAATTTTCGTTGAAAGTGTTTATTAAGATCTATAGCTTATATTTTTTTTAGATTTTTCACCCTCTTACTTTAAAAGTTAAAGGGGGGGGGGGACACACATTTTACCACTTTGGCGGCATATATCTTTCAAACGGTTGACTTTGAAAAAAATTGGTCTTAGGAACCTCAATGTTATTTTTAAAGACCTATCTATAGACACCCCACAAGTATTGGTTTGATGAAAAAAAATATTTTCAGTTTCAGTTCCATGTATGGGGAGCCCCCCCGTAATCTTTCATTTTTTATATTTTTATGTTTAAATCGTAAAGCGGTTCACAGAATACACCTACCTACTAAGTTTCAACTATGTAGTCTTAATACTTTTGGAATAAAGTAAGTAAGTTGGAGTAAAATAAAGACAGACAGACAGACAGACAGACAGACAGACAGACAGACAGACAGACAGACAGACAGACAGACAGACAGACATGACGAATCTATAAGGGTTCCGTTTTTTGCCATTTTGGCTACGGAACCCTAAAAAGGACAAAATAATATCGTCTAGCTTAGAATTCAGAGAATTACCTACTATACTATCTTTGATTTGATACGTAAAGATGCTTTAGAACAGTGATTCCCAAAGTGGTCGATATCGACCCCTTGGGGTCGTATGAATCGGTTTCCAGGAGTCAACATAAACTTATAATGATTATTATTAATTTCACTTGATGTTTGATAGAATTTTTAATTTGGCTATGGGGGTCTGCGGTATCAGTTCATTTTGGAAAAAGGGTCTCTAGCCCCTAAAAAGTTTGGGTATCCCTGCTTTAGAATGTCGAGATCAAAAACTATACAGGGTTATTTGTAAAACACCAACAACCTCGCAGGAGTAGATTACTATCATCATAAACAACAACATTTGTTCTACGACTTTTCCGAAAACAGACAAAAAAAAATCGACTCTCCATACAAAATGTCCGAACAGCTGACTATAAGTAAACTGCTATGTTCGGAATTCTGAATCAGGTTCACAAAGTGACAAACAAGAGTGAATGAATGTGATACTTACTTCCATTCTCGAGGACTAAATGCATACCAACTTAGAGTGGCCACATACAGACGGAATCTGATTCGAAATTACAAAACGAATTATCGATGATGTATGAAAATTCCGAACGGAAAAATAATGCGTCATGTGGTAAGTTCATGGATTTGTATGAAGTTGCTGCGTTCGGAATCATTCCGATTCGGAATTCCGTATCTAGTGTGGCCAGGCTTATTCTAAGACGTGTCATTTATTTGCTGAAAGTAAGAATGAGACAACATTATCAGTTCAATTCAAGTAGACGTAAATATTTATTGTGAAAAATAGACATCGTATTATTGGAAATAAAATTTGACTTAGACCAGTAAAATTCCTGACATTTAGTACCTATACACCTGCATAATAATCCTTCTTTATTTAACGATTGATATATCATTTTTCATTTTTCTCACCAAAATTAAACCATAAATATGTGCCTACTTGTAGTGAAACATTATTCTTGGGTTTTTTGGTCAGAAAAAATTGTGTTGTCTCAGTTGTCTGGTAGCCCTAAGTTCAGATGATATTATCTAATTTAATGAAAGTCAGTATGGACAATATCTGCTTTTTAAGCGGACGTGTAAAAAGATGGATATATAAGATTAAGCAACAAGCATATTTGCTGTCTCACAACAAGCGTATCTGTTGCGTTCAAGCAATCGCATTTCCCCAGCTCTGTTCGCAGAGCAGCGTGAACGAGATACCGTCCGTCAGTCGAGGCGAGGATAATGCACATTGCTTTTGATATTACACTTCTAGAAATGTATAAAAATTCGTTACTAAAATTAGAATTAAATTAATCTAATTATTTTAAAATGCCCTCCGGACACTAGGCTCCCATGACTTCTCTCCCATTGGATCAACATCTAATTTTTTCGCCTCTTGACTGTTTTGTTTATTGCTACAAACTGGCTCTCTATCTTTGGCTCTTCCCTTTTTAGGGTTCCGTACCAAATTGGTAAAAAAGGAACCCTTATGGTGTGACTCAGTCTGTCTGTCTGTTTGTCTGTCTGTCTGTCACAGCTGGATATCTCGAGAACTACTAATATATCAACTTGAAATTTGGAATAGTTTAAGATGACATTTGCCCAACTATTATGCAAATAAGAAAGAAATAAATAGAAAATACTTTTTTTACAACAGGGACTGAAAAGGGGTCTTAAAAATTTAAAGTGATGTGACTAGGGTATGTGGGGTATCATATGAAAGAGCGCTGTTTGCACATTTTAAAACATTTTTTTCTTTTTTCTTAGGCCGCACAGTTTTCGACTTATGATGAAAAATGTAAAAAAAAATACTATTCTTCATTCATTCAAATAGATTGTAGTTTATGTAAAGATTACAGGAAAAATAAAACGATGTCTCAATATAACACACTTTTTTAGAAATTCAAAAAATAAACAAAAATTCTTTAGTTCCACTACCAGTCAACAGATGGCGCTGTCCTAAGAATGCTAACCTAAGAAAAAAATAGTTCCACTATCGGTCAAGAGATGGCGCAACCTAACACTACAATAATAAATTGGTGGCTGGTTCTAATATAATTACCTACTATTTGCCGTAGATTAAACGAAGAATAAGTTCCTACTTAGTAATATAAGGGTGAATCAACTTTTTAGGCACTCCCTTTACGTCCTCGTTGATAATATTGAAAAAAAGACCATAAAATACTTTGAACTGAAAAGAACTTAGGTTAATTAAAAAGTTAGAGCTATTCCAATACTGTTCTTAATATCTTATAAATGATTTTTTTATTATTATTTGTCAATTTCGTAGTAACGCAGTTGAGGAAAAATACTCCACATAGTAATAAACCTTGTCCCCGATGGCATCCTTGATGATACTTCTCTACATAACTTTAATAAGTTACATATGAAGCTTGTATTTTTACATTGTATTTAGAAAAAAAACAATCACACTTATTATTTAAACAGTCCAAACAGACAATTATTTAATTAATCAATTTTTAACAATTTTTTATTTGTTCGTCCCTAACACTGAGTAAAAAATCACATCCACTGCGTTACCACTATAATTCACAAATTTAGACAGAGATGGCGTTATACGCTTCGCCAACACTAGCTCGTGTGCCTAGCCCTTTGTACTCATTATTCGACATGGCCAACGTCGCTCCGATTGGTCATCAGTGTGGCGTGAGCTCTCGAGCGGTGCGCGTGGGTTTATTGCTGGTGTACTGCGTTACCGCCAAAATTTTGGTAAATATTATTACTTTTTCAATTTTATTACTAAATATCGTAGTCATTTTGGTCTGAGGTCAAAGTCGATATCGTAAAATAGATATTATTTTAATGTAGATGCAGTAATAGGGTATATTCCAAAAATCTTCTACTGCGTTACCAGTAACGCCAGAGAATGTAAGACCACTTCCATATAAAAGTGCTCTTACATTCTCTGGCGTTACATGCATTTAAAGGTATCAATTTCACAAAAGTAATAGGTTTATGCTACAACATTTATACTACTGTTAATTAAACATTAGGTCGGTTAATTATTATTACCGGATATTTGACAACCCGGCTGTGGGTTTAAATCTTCCGGAGTCAACGTTTGTGCTATGAACATCCGTATGATGGTTTTCGACTTCGTAGATTTATTAGTTACCTATTTATTTATTTACATTTGTTTTTCTCTCTATACTACGGTGGTGACAAACAAGCTACGAACCGCCTGATGTTAGGCGATTGCCGCAGCCTTTAGATGTGTGCAACTCCATAGAAATCACGATCGGTTACGATTAAGGTAGTTTTTTCGTTTCAGATTTGGATAGTCAAAAATTAAAACATGCCTCTTACTGCTGCTGAAAAGCAGAGACGATATAGAGAACGACTCAAGAATAATCCAGATAAGTATGAAGATGCCAAGAAAAAGCACAGAGAGAGGTACCATAAGACTAAAAGATTGGTTAAAGATTTAAATCCAAAAGAAAGGTATAATGCCAATATGATATGGAGACTACGAAAACGGGAATCGGAAAAACGCAAAAAAGCCGTTCAAAATATTTTACAAAATACACCGCCGAGTTCACCGCAACCTAACTATGTAGAGAATCAGAACGAAACACCGCCAGCAACGCCTCCGCCATATGTACCTCCACCAGCTACTCCTTTATGTGTGACCCCATCAGGCGAATCAGTGGTATCTTCGGCAAAAGTAAGGGGAAGAAAGAAAGTAAAAAAAGACAGATCAAGGGTTTATAGACAAAACGAGAAATTAAAGCTAGAAAATGAGAAACTAAAGCGGAAATACGAAAAATATAAAAAAAGATTTCAAAGAAGCAATGAAGCAAAGACTGACAAAGCAAGTAAGATAGCTGAAGATACAAAGTACAAAATTCTTAGCGCCGCTATTAAGAAAACATTCAAAGTTACGAAATCTAGAAAGGAACGAGAAACAATAAAAAATATATTTACTTCATCCGAAATAAGAGACTCAAGGATAAAGAAAAAGCTGCTGATGGAAAATTTAGGAGTTGACAAAATTCTAACAACTAGTACATCTTTGAATAAAGTGACCAAACTAAATAAAATAATCAAAGATTTCTATAGTAGAGACGACATTTCGCGCGCTACGGCTGGAAAGAAAGAAACCTTAACAAAGAACGGGAACAAAGTTCAGAAGAGGTTCTTACTTGACTCAATGAAATCCTTATACAAAACATTCAAGAACGAAAATCCCAATCTTAAATGCTCATATTTTTATTTCACAAAAAATAAACCTTTTTATATTGTCAGTGCGTCTGTTGATGCCAGGGATACTTGCCTTTGCAAAACCCACACAAATTTTGCTTATAAAGCAAAATCACTTAAAAAGAAAGGCATAACGGGAACAGATGATCTTAATATAATAATCGAGTCAACAGTCTGCTGTGCCAATTCAAAGGACTGCATGTATGGCACATGCGAACAATGCGCCACTAAAACATATAATTACAATATTGAAAACATGAATGGTATTGTGAGGTGGTCAGAGTGGGTCCGAAAAGAAGAGACATACGAAAAAGATGGAAGAACGATAAAAGCAATAAAGAACGTTAAAGAAGACTTAAGCGAAGAAGTAGAGATTTTTATACAAAGATTTGAGAAGGATTTAGCAATATTAAAAAGACACGTATATAACATAAAGATACAATTTAAAAATTTTCGACGCTGTGTAGAGCGAATTCGGCCAAATGAGTGCATTGTTGTAGTGGACTTTAGCGAAAATTACAATTGTAAATACAGCGAAGAAATACAATCACATCATTTCGGAGGATCTCGGAAACAAATATCACTGCATACTGTCGTAGTATATATTTTTAATGGCGAATCTCCTAAAGGTTATGATGTCCACTCATTTTGTACCATTTCCGGATCGAACAACCATCAACCTGCTGCAATTTGGGGCCATTTAGACCCAATATTAATATGGATAAAATCTAAACATTCTAACATTGATACAATTCACTTTCATTCTGATGGTCCCAGCACACAATATCGGCAAAAACATAATTTCTATTTTATGTGCACAAAGACATTTGATTACGGGTTTTGTAATATGACGTGGTCATTTTTCGAAGCCGGCCATGAAAAGGGCCCAGCAGATGGAATCGGTGGTTTCCTGAAGAGATCTGCGGATAAAATTGTAGCTGATGGTCAAGACATTGCTGATATTGAACAATTTTATGAGAGACTGAAAGATGCCAGCAAAATAGTGCTGTATCTCATTGACGAAAAAGATATCCATGATCAACAAAAACTTGTTCCCAACAATATTCGAAGACTAATTGGCACTTTGAAAGTGCACCAAGTGTTCTCAGATTGTTACGGAATAATAAAATACCGAGAATTGGGCTGCTTTTGTGAAACAGAATGTTATGGCAAAAGAGGATTCTGTGATTGCTTTAATCCTATGACATATGATTTGAAAAGTTACTGTCAAACCGAAAACGAAGTTGTTATAGCTACAAATTCTACTCCAGACTATACAAAAGATGATGATAGTTCTGCTTTAAACATCCCAATTATGACAACGGACTCAATAACTAGTAATATCACTAATTTGCACAAATGTAATGAGGTGCCTACACGCCTGGAATGGTCTTCAGATGACGAGGACCCGCTGATTGCTATTCAAATTTCTAAAAAATTGAAGGACATAACCAACCAACGCCAAAGTATATATGAAGAAATATACGGCCCTCCTTCAGAAGAAGAGCCAAGCTCAAGTTATGGCAAAAAATCAAAAATTGAAGCTGGTAATTACTTGCTAGTTAACGTGTATTTAGATAAATCACGAAAAAAAGTTTACACTTATGCATGTAAAGCATTGTCAGATATGGAGGAAGACGGAGAAGTGAAGGTAATGTTTTTAAAAGTTAAAAATGAAAATGCTACACGCTTTCAGATGGACGATAAAGATATCGCTTACGTAGAGTTTGATGATATTATCCAGCAATTGCCAACACCAGATATAGTAAAGAAAGGTCATAGAATTTATTTGGAGTTCAAAAACTCAATTAATGTGTTCGAGAAAAAGTAAGACTAATTTAGTATAAGTTTTTATTTCATAAAAAGTTAAGAAGAAGATTTTTTCAGATCTCAAAATAGATCATAATGTTTAGTGATAAGTGTTGATTATTCTAAAGATGGCATTTTACTAATTGTATTGTTAAAAAGAATGGTAACGCCGGAGAAAGAAGGCAAAGTAATTGCTTACTTTCTCAGGCGTTACCATTTTTTTCTCTTGCGTTACCAAAATGTCCCTTGGTTATTTTTAAGTTTGAAGGAGATTACTTCACAGATAATTTTTCTTTAACGATAATATGTTTATAATTAACTGTACTAAAGTTTATGACGTCCTAAAGTTTATAGTGTTTGATGCTGATTGTTACATTTTAAGATTTATTTCGAAGTTAAGTGTTAAAATGTGTCCAAAGTAACGCAGTGGAGATTCAACTCAATATAACTTTTATTTTAAGTGTTAATAAATGTTCCTGCCTACGCAAAAAGACTGCTTCTAGACTGTAATAAATGATTATTTTCTAATATTCCGAAAATTGTGGTTTTTATTTCTCGAATCAACGTTTTTAAAATAGTAACGCAGGAGATACATAACGCTACTCTTAGTCACTTTTTCCCTTAAAACTCAATAAATAGAGATCAGACATTGCGACACATACTAATTTAAGATAATATGATAATCATATTTTTGAAATATGTTGCATATTTAAAAAAAATATCATATTAAAATATTATTAGTTGTGTAAAATTTTCTCCACAAAGGAGTGCCTAAAAAGTTGATTCACCCATAAACAGTTTGCAATGTGGAGTGGCTGAAACGTTTTTCAGTCACCATAAGCAGCTGTGGTTAAGATTTGTAAATTAACTGTCCGCCTGTTCGCCCTTCCACCTGTCTGCCGTTTATCCTATTTTTTTAAAGACTGTACTAAAGTAACATATCCAAATATATTTATGATTGTACGGAACCCTCGGTGCGCGAGTCCGACTCGCTCTTGACCGGTTTTTTTTTTTATTTCTGTCATCTATCTTGGCTTCTGTTTCGGTTTGCTGTGTCCCTTCCTTGGAAAGGTCCCTTCTTGTTTTTGGTTTGTATTCATATTATTACATTATTCGCCTTACTTTGAGCTTCTTCTTTCCCCCCTCCTTAACATTTATTAAGGCAGGTACAACCAGTAAAACGCATACGTAATAAAGAAGGAGTCTTGACTATTACATAAATATAAATATTGAGAAACTAATGGCGTTATATTAAAATAAGAATGATTTCTACAAGGATTAATGCTTTTCTCTATTAGATGGCGTATTGTATGAAGCCAAAATGCTATAAGTAACAAAGAAGTGTGATAACTCCACGAAGTAACAAACAAAAAAAAAACCGGTCAAGAGCGAGTCGGACTCGCGCACCGAGGGTTCCGTACCTGTGGCGGGCGCGGCGGGCAGACGACGACGAGAGCACTTAAAAGATCGTCCACACTAAACCACACACGTCACAAATAATAATACCACTCGATAACTCTCAATTAGTGGACTGTAAACACTCAAAAGTCTTCATAGGATTATCGCGGGCTGGACGAGGAAGGCGGTTGAACACTCGGTCGGAAAAACACTATCACGGAACACACCAGTCAACAGTGTTCATAAACTAATGTCACTTCACATTAATTATTTCAAAATTTATTTACACAAAAACCTTCGGGGGCTTTCTATGTGGTATTGCCCCTTTGATATGCCTAATTTCCAAAATTGGGGCTTTGTCTTTAAGGTATTGCCCTGTTGGTATACCCTATTTTCCATTTCTGAAAAAACTGAAAATTACTTACAAATAGCAAAAACGAAAACTATGCGCTTACTTCGACCTCTCCTATTTATATATCGATTGAAAATTAATCCTAGAAAATTCGGAACCAATTCGATTTCTTGGAATTTTCATGAAAATCAATCTAGAACTATATAGTTTTTCTAGAACTCGGACCTCTCTGTCGCACAGTATGTCTGTCCTGTTCACGCGCAACTGTCTTTGTCTAATTCTAAACAAAACTATCTCTATCTCTTTCTGATATCGAAATAAGCGGTTTATTTTTACAAACCTTTGATAAAACTAACTTAAACTTAATTTCTATAGATAGAACTATAAACATCTAATCGATTATTAACTATTTTATAACAAAATCTCAAAAATCTCAATTATTTCAAAAGATATTTACACAAAAACCTTCGGGGGCTTTCTATGTGGTATTGCCCCTTTGATATGCCTAATTTCCAAAATTGGGGCTTTGTCTTTAAGGTATTGCCCAGTTGGTATACCCTTATTTTACATTTCTGAAAAAACTGAAAATTACTTACAAATAGCAAAAACCTAGATTCTAATAAGAACGTAAAGAACTAATACAAGGTCTAACTAACAAAGTCTTACATCTAAAGCGTAGATTCACTAAGTTAAAGTCCTTAATTTATTTTTCATAAGTCTCACTTCACTAATTGCAATTCACTATTAAAAGTTTAACACATAACACTTTCAGTATTAATTTTATCACTTATAACGTGTCACTAACACTCATAATTCACTTGCGTCGCTAACAGTACCATCATAATTGCACCATCAAACCACACTGCAGAGTAGAATAATAAATTAGTATTGCAGTTTTAGGTCAGCGCCATCTCTTGACCGATAGTGGAACTAATGTTAACTTTTTAGAAATTTGATAATTTCTAAAAAAGTGTGCTATATTGAGACATCGTTTTATTTTTCCTGTAATCTTTATATAAACTGCTATGACATAGAATTATTTGAGAATTTTCTCTTTGCAAACTTCGGAGATAAGGGGGGGGGAACGGTATTTTTTTTTACAATTTTCATCATAAGTCGAAAACTATGCGGCCTAAAAATAAAAGAAAAAATGTTTGAAAACGTGCAAACGACGCTCTTTCATATGATACCCCACATGCCCTAGTTGCCCCACCATTAGTAGTTCTCGAGATATCCAGCTGTGACAGACAGACAGACAGACAGACAGACAGACAGACAGACAGACAGACTGAGTCACACCATAAGGGTTCCTTTTTACCATTTTGGTACGGAACCCTAAAAAGCCATAGCACATGTGAAATCTGTTATTTTCCGAAGTTTCAGCGCGTTGCGTCGGGCACAATCGCATTTCCTCCAATTTGTATAGCTAGCGTGAACGAGATACGTCAATTATACGGGCACAAAATGCATGGAGTTTTGATTGCTTTTATATTGACTCATGAAAAGTTTCACCCGCTTACATATATTATGTAGAGTTATATGTAATGTATGTTACTCAAATTATGTATGTCATCGCACTATAGCGGTTAAATCGTTCAAAAAATTAAAACTTTAAAGAAGTTCTTAAGAGGGCGCTTGTAAAAATTTTACGTGCGTTCGCTGCCCTTCGCCCGCTTATTTTACTCGCAACTGTCTCGCTCCCGCACGCTATCGCGCGGCTATCAGCGCGAGCGCTTTGTGTCCATCGTTCTGGCAGCGCCCCGGTTTCTGATTTTAACGTGCAAAAATTTTCAATCGATTTAAAAAATATATATTTTATATGATTGTTTTGTTTCTTTAAGATTTCGCCAAGCAAAAAAGGCTTGATCTGTTCTAAAAACACTTATTAAAATTATAAAGCTAATAATTATGGATAAGTATTTATATTTTTGTGGTAAGCTATGTAGGTTATAAAGAAGAAAGAAAGAAATTAAAGAAAATGCTTTTTACTATTCCCCATTGTATGCGTAACCCCAGCAAAATGTTGCGTCTTAGAGAAATGAGAGTATTACAGATAATAGTTCATAGTTAGATGCAATTTGTTCAAGTATAGCAAAATTTTTTCAAGTTGTATTTTCGAAGTTATTCGAAAAAAACTGATTTTGCTAAGGTACCGTTTCCCCGGCAAAATGTTTTAACATTGAAAATATATTTTTTGAGGCATCTGTATAGGCCCGATTTTCAGCCAAAGTGCGATATCACCCTGGTCTTGTAGATATTAAAGCTAAATTTTTTCAAAAATCTCAATATCTTTTTTTTTAAACATTGCCTGCACCGTGGGATTTCATGATACACGGCACTTTTTTGTATAGGCAAACGAATAAACGAATCTTGAACGAATGTTGAATAGAGGAGAGTTTGTAGTTTGAGCCTCCATACTTAGGAGTAGATACAGAAAAGCATTGGCACTAATTGGTTAGAATTTTTAAGATAAATTACACTCAAAACGTGTAAAAAGGAAATAAATAGGTACCTATGTTAATGTTAAAGATGTTGCTGTATATTCGTGGGTTGCTGTTATTTCAATTTCGAGATTTAAAATTACTCGATAGGGCATGTCTCATGTTTTTCTTAGTACGCTACGATTCCAAATGAATTTTTACAACGGTCTCTAAATGAGAATGTGAAGATGATGCCTAGATAAACATTGTTATCGCACATATTATTATTCAAATGATGATGAAGTCAGCGCGAGACTGCATTTGATTTTGATGAGAATTTTTTATTAGGTATTTTTTTGTAGAAATTCTAAGATGTTTTAGTTATAGTATATACATAGGTATATTTAATAATAATAAAAAATGTTTACGAATAAATTTTGGTTTAGGTAATTTATTAAATTCATTTTCAATATACCAGAAGGTCGTGAAAGGCACGAGATCTGTGAATTTTTAAAAAAAAGGCGTTTAGCCTGGAACCAAGTACATAGAAAGATAGCTTTTGATGAGTTGTAAATGAATACCAATAGCAAAATTTGTTCAACTTATCGTTTTTGAGATATTCAAGATTTTGCTGGGGTAATGTTTTGGGATTTCCCATATCTCGAAAACTGTTTGTCGCAGAAGTTTGAAAAAAATACCAGTTATAGGCCTTAATTTGTTCAAATTTGTTCAAATATGAGTATTTCGATTCATCGACAAATGTCGATATAATTATTTGTTTTTTATAAAACTGGAAAAAAACTATTTACTCCTAAACTAGTGCATTTAAAAACAAATAAAAACAATTAAATATACCTATGATATACCCTTTTAAGGTGTACAAATCTGGATTAACAAACTTTACGCGATATGAAGATATAAAGAGATTTTCATTCAAATTTCAAGCTTCTTGTCAAATTTTCCACTTTGGCGATCGAATACGCAGCTCCTTCTGAATGGAAAACAATAAACTGTAGTGAACAAATTTGTTCATTTTGTTAAAAAAACATCCCTGAAAGTTTCAGCTTTAAATCTCAGATGGATTAAAAGTTTTTCAAAAGACAATAAAGTGCCAGGAACACTCCTATAAACCGACTAAATTACGGAGGCTACGAAAAAGCGATCGCGCCATACTTGCGGGTGTTCCATATATCGGTTATTAGGCTGCTAATTTGAGTAGAATCTCAACAGAACTCAAATTAGCAGCCTAATAACCGATATACACACTGAAATTTTAATCATTTGGTTCCCGCCGTGGGGTGGTTCCACTCATGATTACAAGCAACTTTTACTACGGGGCCAACTCTCCTGCTCGCAAAAAAAAATCAGCTGTTCCATACAAAAGTGCAGTACACCTACTCGATCTTAATGTATGGAACAGCTGATTTTTTTTGCGAGCAGGAGAGTTGGCCCCATGGCCCCATTGGATAAATGCGTTGAACGAGTACTTTTGTAAAATTAAGTACATTAAGTAAAATTATTAAAATAATAATAAATATTTATAATTTGAAATTTTCGCATTCATTATGTTTTGCTAATAAATATTTAAGTATCACACGTCACTTCACGGCGTCCAACACGAGATTTCCACATTTCTGTTTTCAAAGTTTGTTAATCCAAATTTGTACACCTTAAAAAGGTATATCATAGGTATATTTGTTTTTTATTTGTTTTCAAATGTGCTTTAGGTTTTTCCAGTTTTGAAAAACAATTAATTATATCAATATTTGTTGATGATCGAAATACGTATGTTTGAACAAATTTAAACAAATTACGGCCTATAACTGGTATTTTTTTCAAACTTTTGCAACAAACCGTTTTCGAGATATGGGGAATCCCACAACGTTACCCTGCAAAATCTTAAATATCTCAAAAACTATAAGTTGAACAAATTTCGCTATTGGTATATTTATATACAACTCATAAAGTGCTATGTTTTCATGAACTTGGTTCCAGGCTAAACGCCTTTTTTTAAAAATAAAGCGTCGTGTATACTGTTTGCTTATTAGCGACCATAATTTGTATACTTACAGATCTATTTTGTACATAAACGAAAAAATAAGATACGTTATTTCTGCATCCTTTTACTGCCTTCTTTGCATCTTTTACACCATTTGACTATAAAGGACGTCATTTCTAATAAACTCTCCCTTTCTATCTTCTCTCTACAATATAAACTGTAATTTATTGAAAAGAACACTATCGTCAGTCACCGGGTGCGTGGCTGGCCCGACTAAAGCTGAGCGGGTTGTACTTTTTCGGCCCCATCGATTTTAGTTCACTGCTATGAACTAATTATCTGTAATACTCTCATTTCTCTAAAGAGCTTATTAGATCATCCTAAATATCGAATACGATATGAAGTCGCTCCTATATTCAGAGAAGTGTAATTGCATTCAGGAAGGTAGTGTCCGATTTTTAAGTTGGCGAAATAAAAGCCACCGTTCGTCTAGACAGCTGTTGGCGCAACGACTAAAAATGTAAGGGCTGAGATAGTGTCGGTACACCCGCAAGCACTTGTGTTCAGAGACAGGAATACCGGTAAGTTTTTGGTAACGTTATACAAATAACGTTACTGATAATGGTAAAAAATAGCAATGATTCAAGCAATAGTTTTAGCTTATTAAGTGTTTTATACTTAAATCCAAGTTTTAGAAATGTATTGACATTTCGCAGAGTCGTACGTTTAAGTATACGGAAAGTCCGTATTATTAGCTTGTAATTTTTTCAGAATCGTGTCTAGTGTCGGAAGTTTTTTATTAGCATAAAATCTGTATACTGTTCGGACGCTCAGACCAAATAAAAAAGTAAAGACGGAGTCTTCCGACAAAGCGGTGAGGCATATAAAACTACGCCTTGGCTGTGTACATACATACACAATATACGCACACATATGTAACGAAAGTACGCCTTGGCTTTCGTTCGTCATTGGGCGTTCCATATCGAACCCTAAAAATACACATGTTTTACAAAACACCCGTATTTTTTTGTGGGTTCACTTAAAGTTTCATCTTGAGGCACTTAACTGTCCTCCCAAGGATGAAAAAATATTTTTAGTATACGTAGCAGAGTCAACAAACACAAGCTTTCACTACGGCGGCGCTTCGATACAAACTGCCAAAATACAAATTGACTTGCGGGTGTACGCCGCACGCGGTATTCTTTGTTTATGCGGCGGCATCCTTTGACAAGAAGCGGCACGTGCAAAGGCGGCGCGATTAAAGAGCGACACTATCTAAGTGAATGCGCTTTACGTGATTTGCTTTTTTGAATTTCAAAACAATAAAGATACATACATAATTGGGTATCTACTTGAAAGTTATATTTTGATTTTGTTACCATGACAGGGGCTTAAAGTGTGCTAAGCACAATTTTGATGTTAGTTTTGGAATTCAAAATGGCGGCCGCATTTTGTATGTATTTTTTGACAGTTGTCTAATTTAAAACGGCAATATCTCGGAAAGTACTCATCCTAAGATTGATGGTGACCTTGAAGAAATGATGGGTCTTAGTGAGATCTTCATTTTAAATGTCAAACTTAAATTTGACAGCTGTCACCTAAAATGAAGATCTCACCAAGACCCTGCATTTCTTCAAAGACACCACTAGTCTAGGATGATTATTTTTAGAGATATTGCTGTTAAGTTGGACAGTTGTCATCTGTTGGTATTTTTTTTTAAATTGATGTTAGGTATGATCTTAGATGAGTTATTCGCCAATTCACGCACTTACTAGTACCTACATCAATAAACCTAGTTCAGATTAGTGTTGAAAATGACAAGTACTTACTACCTACTTAGCTACATAAACCTCCTAAAGTTTGTCTATCCTAAGGTTGCCAACTTTTTTTGCATAGAATATAGTATTGTTAAGATTATTACTTGTAAAAATATAGTAGATGGAGAAAAAGTAAAAAAATATTACGGTTGCCGTTTTATATGGAGTATCCTCCATATAAAGCGGCAACCGTAATATTTTTTATATCTTAAAGAAGTTGCATTTTTCATACTAAAATATTCATAATTTATTTAACAACCATAAACACAAGTGTTTAAACACAAAAATTATTACGCAATTACCTACTTATGTGCATATAAGTAATACAATTTATACAGTGTGTTCAGGTTCCAAGTATAAACATTTATGGAAAGAATCTACACGTAGGTAATTTTATAGTTACATATCATAATAACTAAACCTATTCCAATTATTCTCGAGATAACTATGGCCAAAAGATCTATTGTTTAGAATAATTAAAGATCGTTTCACATATTTTTGTTATAACCAATGAACAAAATACATAAAAGCAAAAATCGGAGACCGTGGCGCTGCCAGAACGATGGACACGCGCGCTTTGCTGTTTGTTACCCATACCAAGTTTTACAATCCATACAGTTGTTAAACGCCTTTGATGACATGACGGCCGACGCCGCGGGATAAATTTGATGATTATATAATACATAATTTATTTACAAGTACCTATGTGCCTAATTACATGTACTTGTGTTGCACTGCCAGATGTTACGTGTCACTTTATTTTTGGGTTTTTTTAGTTTTCTATCATTTTTAATTAAGTAATGTATTTGCATTTGGATAAACAATCTTAATCATAAAAATTTGACCCCACATACCTACCCTTCGCGAGATCCCCTGCGTTGCTCTGCGCAAGTACATTCGTTTAACAACTGTATGGATTGTAAAACTGTGCCAAAATTCGATGCGCGAGCGGCACACGTCCTTCCTCGACAGCGCACTGCGCGGTACTAACGAAGGCAGTTCCGTAGCGCGCTGGTATTATAATCTTTTTTTGGTAATAACAAAAGTAATAATTATTATATACGATTTTGGTGCCGTCAGTCACTGGAATATGTAATTTGCTAATGATTTACATTAATTTTGCTCAGAAACGATGTATAATTAAAGAGATATTTCAAAAATTCCCCTAAAAAGGACATGTTTTCAGAAAATAAAAGTATCGAGCCAAACTCAATAATTTCTGAAATCCTGCCGTCATCCACTTAATGAAGGTCCATAAAAGCATATATCTGAATTTGACATTCATTGAGATTGTAGAGACGTCACTATTTGAGTTCAAATATTGAGAAATTCTGGGAGCCCCCTCTTAAATCGATTTAAGATAACTTCCCCAACGACTTTAGCCCACATGTAGATTTTTTACACGATACCACTTTCGTCTAAAAAAATATATAATCTAATAGCTGTTAAAATAAGTAGGTAGGTATTAGAATATAAGATATTTTATATTCCAATATCTCAACTACTACTCGTAAGTGAACCATTCCACTAATTATAATATTTAATATAATATACGGCATACAATTCGTACATAATAAATGCTCTTATTCAAAACAAAAATAAATACTGTATGTATGATGAACAAATAAAACATTTTGATAAGGTTACTGTGTTAGCTTTGGTGGGCCTATGAAACGCCGAAGTGTTCTGTCTGGTAATCATAATAGTAATTTGATGTTCCCGATACTAACACAGACATATAGATAAGCGAAAATGACATAGAGCCGTGGAACGTTATATTACACCACGCTATAATTTCCGGGGGGCGTTTTGAAGAGGTCTTTTACTCAATTATCAATAATCAGTATGCATGGACAAGTTAATCAGCACGTCGCCATGCGGATTACAACATTATTGCACGTTATCTATCAATATTTTGTACCGAAAATGTGTTATGGCTGATGCCGAAAGCCAGACCAATCAAATAAAAAAACCCTGCCATGTTGCAGAAGTCAAAGTCAGTGTCTTTATTCGGAAAACTTAATAATTGGGTGAATCAACTTTAAATGTCAGGAAAAAATCGACCCATGTGTAAATTTTTATAAATTAAAACAAAACTAGATAATTCTTTTGTAAAAAATCTCTATTTTACGACATTTAGATTCATAGCCAATAAAACGTACTAAGTTTTGTACAAAAAGAATCAATAGTTTAAAGAAAAACATGGGTGACCCAGGGGACAATGTTGTCCCCAGCTTTTATATGAAAAATAGGAGTTGTCTCCTGGGTCACCTGTTTTTCTTTAAAATCACGTAAAAATTTTCATGTCTTTTAAGTTTTCTTATAAGATAATTAGCTGAGAGTATTTGCAACTACAGATTAACTTCATATAAAAATGGTTCACGTAGATATTTTAAGAAATGCCACAAAACAAAAAAAAGTTGATTCACCTAATTAAGCATTTTAAAATCGTCTATATTTTCCTACCTGTTCCAGATATTTTTAACTAACAAGAATAGCGAAAAAATAACTAACTAATTTCTTCCACTGAAACTGTCTGACATATCAGTGGACAGCGCACAAACCGCAATGATTAGGAACTTAAATTTTTGGAGAAAGTAATAGAACACAGAAAAGATTTAATAAAAATTCTGGCGGAATCCCACGCGCACAACGTCACAGGCGGCCCTTGGTCTGGCATAAGAACAATGGAAATTGTTTAAGAAAATGGAAATTGTTTAAGAAAATAGAAATTGGCGCAAGCTTAAGGATATTTTCCTGGTCGTGTTTAACCAATATTCAATTTGGAGATATGATATGCACTTACCCCGGTACTGACTAGAGAGAGCATGATCCGCTCGTTCAGCGCGAGAGTCTCGCCCTGCTTCATTTTGATGCGTTTCTTATCGAGGCACTTCATCGCGTACATCTTGCCCGTATCCGCTTTCCGGCATCCGTACACCTGGGGATACACGTTATTTTAATGGAATAAAGGTGAAAAATCAACTAGCATTAATGTTAAGGTAGTCATTAGCTGATAGACTTTCTCGGTGAAGAGAAAAAGTGTATCCCAGTTAATCTAGTTCTTATGAAACAAAAACAGGACACAGATTTATCGAATAAAATATTTGTTTCAAGCTAAGCATAGGGAAATTTAATTTACTAGTGTTGATTTAAGGTTTCAAGAGCTTTCATTCACGATGAAGTCCACATAGGTACTTGAAGAATATGTACATCATTATTTCTTACCTCACCAAAACCTCCCCGGCCGATGATACGATGAACACTGAAGTCGTTCATAGTTAATGTAATGTTTAATTCTAAATTTTTCCATTGACAAAATCTTGTGTATTTATCACTGCAAAAATATAGCATTGTTAAAGTTCATTCGATTTAATAATTATTAGTGTATCATTTTTTATTACATTTTAAATCATAAGTTACCTTTCTAAGAAATTTTTGAATGGCTCTCCTCGAAGATGTTGGAAGATCTCTTCAATATATGGCTGTGGAGGAAAATTAAAATTAAGTTTAATAATGAGCTCTGTCAAAGTTCACCTTAACCGTAATACGTATGGTGTTAATAATTAACCTACCTCAAACAAATTCGGTGGCACTTCGTGCTTCATTAAATATTTCTGTACATGCGCTACGCATTCTTTTGAATAATCCTGAAACACACGAAAACGTTTAATTACATCCATATGAAGCACTAGTTATTAACGGAGTAGAGAGCGTGTTAATTACGAAGCCAACCACACAATATTATCATACAAATAGCGTCCACAATTAAAATGCAAGGGCGAAAAAAGTTCTCCTCAATCCGGCGGACTGGAAACAATCCCGGTCGGATTTAAAAACCGGCTTCATATCTACAATTTATTTAACAAAGAGCTTAAACTTTTAACTGGGGCATTTTCCACAATTGGGGCGCGTAGCATAAGTGGACTGGGACAACGTCAACTTTCTATCCACCATACTAATCAAACGACATTAAAAGCTATAGTGTAGGAAAAGATGATAGTGGACCCCCACAGTAAATCCTCAGTAAATGAAACATACTTTTTAAATTATCCAAATTGTTCTTTTTTATTTTTGGATATTTGTACATAGGTTTTGGTTCATACTATGCAAAGTTTCATAGACTGAGGATTTAATGTTGGGGTCTCCAATGTCTCCATACAAAATATCGCTTCATTTCCTACACTACTACTTGAAATCCTTATTTAACTTAATTTTCTATTGCATGTTAAAAACAATTTGTGTTGTGTATAATATTTGTGAATTTTTACATTACTTACTAAATCACAAAGGGGCATTATTTATATATTAATATAATCTATTAAAATACTAAGTAATTAAAGGATGAATCTACGCTTAGGTATCATATTAGATTAGCTTGTTATAATATTATTAAGTTAAATAAATAAATAAGTTGTACTTATGTCAACTTTTTATTCCCTACTAATGTCTATCTTTGTTAATTTAAGAAATCAAATTAAGTTGTTAACAAAATATTTTTTACGCTGACATAACAACTTATATACGAGGGAATAGAGTTTACTCTTAGAATAATAATACCTAGAATGATAGTTCTCTACAAAGTGCACTATCAAAAGTGAGGCAACTAAAACAGCCAAAATGGCCTCGTTTTCAGATTTTTATTCTCCATTATTACATAATCATACCGAATAAGTACAAAACAGTTTCAATTTTCCTTTATTTATTAGATTAGTTACTATATTATTGGGTTTTAATTACGATTAGGTAACGTATGAAGGAAATAAATCTGAGTACTAAGCCATTCTGGCTTGGATTTAGTTGCCTCACTTTGCATACAAGGACACGGTTTCTAGGTGTAATTATTCTAAGAGTTTACTATACTTTCGAACAAGACCACGTCAATACATAATTATTGTTGATTATGAGAACTTTTCATTACAAGACTAAGCAAAAAATCCCGGGAAAGACAAGAGCAAGCATTTAAATTAAAATTGTTTCCTCGATAGGTATAAAACTATTGAACAACCTATCACTATAAGATTCTAACTGACATGATATGCTACAAAAAAAAACAATAATATAACTGTGGGAATGTATATAAAGCGCCCTTGACGATTAGTCATAAGAATGCAACACAGTGTGAACATATTAAGCTTTACTCGGTTTTGCTCGAGTAGAAAACTTACTATGAAAGTACTAGTATCACATGGCGAAAGATAAAATGAAAACTAGATTTTATCGATGACTTAATTTCGCTTGAGCATAATATACGTAATCGATCCGGAGAAAATAAAAACTCTTAAAGCCAGGAATATACTACTTCCCAGGGCTTAATTAAAAAGTTACTACCTATAATTAGGTGGCTAGTCACAATAGAACTTCTAGGTCGTAGTGACTACAGCTCTATCAGAGCTGCAGAACCCCTAACACTTAAATAATAATATTAAACATTAGCCCCCTTACTAATAAAGATTGTATAGCAGCTGCATAGCTACACAGTGTTTTGTCACTTTCTTTTTAATGTCAAATTCAAATAGTTTGACAGAGAGTAACCATTGTGTAACTATACATCTGCTATTCAATCTTTATTAGTAAGGTGGTAAGTATAAATAATAAGCTTTGAGTTGGTATGTACAGTCAGCGTCAAATTGATATGAGCGTCAGGAGCAGTCAAAATGATCTGAAAAACAAAAGCAATGCAATACTGCATTATGCACAGAGCTTTGTTTGCCAAGATAATTTTGAACACTGACTGCTCATATAAATATGAAACAATGAGTAGTAAGATTTTTGAACACCTTGTGTGCTTACAACAATATGATGATTCGAACTGCGTATATCAAATTGGGTTTATGTTTTTCAGATTATTTTGACTTCTCTAGACGCTCATATCAATTTGACGCTGACAGTGCATCAGTCTACAATTACATTATTGTCGATTAAATTCAAGTCCGGTCTCCGGAGTTAAGTATTTTAATAATAGTAGGACAATTTATCGGTTAAAGGCACGAGTTTGGGATCCAATGAGACGCTCATCACGAAACCCCTCGATCGTTGTCCATGGACAGCGGATAGCCAGACGTCGGTCGCTCCAAATGCGCTCTAATGACTTACTGTACAAACAAACGTCACAGTCGGCGATTGTACGAGTGGAGCACTTTATCTCTAACGGTGATTGTCCGTTTCATTAGTGTCAGGAAAATGATGGAAACTACAGACATTACACAAGAGCTCGTTCGCTATCGACGAACGGGCTACCAAGGCACGGGGCCAAGTGTGCGCTAACGACCCTCATTATACAAACAATCGCCACTGCCTGCGGTCCTACGAGAGTCGGGACGTGACCATGAACTGACGTTTAAGCTACAAGTACTTAATTGTTTTTATTGTTATGAGTGTATGTTAATCTGCCTATTTTTTATTTGTGTGTGACTAAGGTCACATACATTATTATGTTATGATATGACGCTACGAGTATACTTACGTGTGAATGTGCTAATAGTTCCTTCATAATAAAATTGTCATAAATGTCCCTTGCAATCCGCCGTCTCTCTTCTATACATTCTTGTTTTTCATATAATTTTATCTGTTGAAGAACAACGTGTAAGTAAACAATAACCTTACTAACCACTCGCATTGTTTTTACAAAAAGACTGTGTTAATATAAGTTATAAAATTAGGATAATAATAAAATTAAGAGACTTGTGAAAGCCTTTACATACCTCTTCATAAAATTTTAATTGTGGCACAGGTTCATCTGACGTTTGTTCACAGAATTCCTTAAATAATAAATAACCTGAAACAAAAGAAATCATAAATTATGCAACAATCACCAAAACATACACATGTAAATGCGTCCCTAATTACATATACCATTAGCAAGCGACTATCTTACAACGTAATCCGGGTCGACGAAGAAACGTAACATGTGGATTGGAGCATGAACCTCGGAAATCCTCGGTCAAATCATACCGATTACTTGTTATAGTCATTCGATGGCAAAATTTAAGCCATGAATCTGCTTCCTGCTATGTTCAGAAGGAAAGCCCTATCCGTAAAATGTTCTTACATTTTAGTAGGAAAAGTTAGATAATAAGGAAATAAACGCCTGCGTTTGGGATGTTAAAATATTGGATCTTAGGTACATAATAATACACATAACGTCCATGAAAACAGAAGATACTCTATTTAACTTTGTCTGTCTGATTGTAAAAGTTAAATGAGATATAAAAGCTTGCTACACTATAGGTGCGAGACCTATGCCCGGATTTCTCGGTAATTCAGTGTTTATTACGTGATAAAATTCGTTGAGGATATCCGCGTAAAAACTAACGTCACTGACAAAGTTCCTCGAATCGTAGAACTGCTGTCAGCGACAATCATCAGTCAATGAAGAAAACGAGTAGAGTAAGCAACAAGAGTAACCGAACTCTACCAGTACGCGTAACGTGACGGCGAGCTTAATAGTTCTGTTGATTTTGGTCATTTTTTAATTTATGTCGAACGAAACGACAAAACTTTTCTCAGAATAGTCTTGCTTGCTACGCGTTGTTTAGATAAACCGATTATCTAGGAAAGGTTGCAAAAAGCTGATGGATTCTAAAATAACCAGTGCTGTAAGAATACAAACTGAAATGGTCGCAATAAAAGGGGTAATTTTCCTACAAAGTAAGCACTTTTACTCTCTTTAACATCTGTCGTAATTTCAGTCAACTACTTAAATTCACTAATACTAGCAGAGACAATGTAGCTACTGTCACCTACTATGATGACAGGTCTTATTTATTTATGCAGCAAAACCACGCGCCACCGAATTCCTTGATAAGAAAGCTCTGTACCTAATTGAAATGATTAGATCTAAATTGCTAATCGGTATCAGTGAATACTGAAAATATTTGGAATAATGATAATGTGGTAGATAAATTGATATGTGGGAAAATAGAACAAAAGAAACTGTACGATCCGTCTCTTAGTGCTTATCAACGTAACACGATAATTCATCGTAAAGGGTCGGGGAATTCTTATTGGCTTCTCTCGTTGCTTATTAATACAGCAATAATGCTTATCGTGACGATTTTAGATAAGCACGGATTAGGGGTGCCTTCAGACAACTATTTACTTCAGATTGCTACAAGGGGAGTTCAAAATATTCTCGGTATAGGGATTTTCTGTTTAGTAATGAGGGTAGTTTTTGTCTATGGGTCTCTTACGACATTATCTAAAAGGTGAAGTTAGAAAATTTCGTCAGTTTACCATCGTTCCTTTTTTCACAATCGTGCTTCGAGTAAAACAAAATGTCTGACGCGAAATGTTGACTAAATTGACCACTGTGGTGCTCGATTCACTCGGCGCGCGTTGCCAAGGCTGCTATTCAGAGTGTGGTTTCAAAGAGATCCATCAACCACCTTACAGCCAAGACCTGGCACCTATAGTGACTATTTTTTGTTCCTGAAGCTGAAAAAAGAGCTTCGTGGAAAGCGATTTATGGCGACTATGGATTTTCAGAGATGGAAAGTTTTCAGAGATGGAAAGTTATTTTTTGGAAGGTACTGAAAAGTTGATTTTGCGTTGTAAGAAGTGTATTGAGGTTCCAGGGGACTATATAAAAAATAAGATTTTACTGCCGTTTCCTTTATATCCATACCGAGAATACTTTGAACTCCCCTCGTACTGTGGTGTCTAACCTTCTTAATGCGGTTCTATATAATGTGTCAGCGAAGATTATAAACGTTCGGGAGCAACATCATCTGAATAAATATTACTTCTATGCTGGATGACTAGCTAGACACAATGTGTGCTATTAGTAATATTGAGAAAAAATATGACGAAGTTGTGTCACTTGGATTCTTAAATTAAAATAGGTACCTAGATTACTCTGCTGTGTTATTTTAAACACGAAGGCTGTAGAGTTGTAAACCTATATTAATAGCAATACTGGACGGGAATAGTCGTCTATTTTATTAAATGTGAAAGCCGTTAGCACAGAATATATGCCGTTAGAGGCTTTTCTTTATTTCTTACATTCCGTGATTGCTGCACAACTAATAAATGATTTACAATACAAATGTATCGACAGGCCTTGACGCTTCGGCCCCCATCCCATCATACCTAAAATCTGTCTGAAAAGTCTGTTTACCTGAGAAATTATTAAATTATTTAATAAAACTTATACTGGTAACTAGGGTTGCCAGATTGGCTGGCGTCAATTCCGGGACAACGATAGCTGGGGGGGGCAAATGATTTCAAATTAACAGACACAGAGACTCTAGAAACAACGTGAAGCGAAGACAGCAAACGATACGCACTGTACGCTACGCTATGCACGTAACCTACACGTAAAATAGTGGTAGGTATTTGGAATCCGGGACAATTCCGGAAATCACGGGCGTCTGGCAACCCTACTGGTAACCCTGTTGGTGCTGTCAAAATTCTATGTTGTGTTTCAAAATTCAATGTTTACAATTAGAATTTTGACAGCACCAACAGGGTTACCAGTATAAGTTTTTTTTTAAATAATTTAATAATTTCTCAGGTAAACAGACTTTTTAGACAGACTATACGCCATTAAATTGAGATCTAATCAAAATGCACTTCAACGTATAAGCTAAGCTGACAAAGATATTAGAGTTTCACTGTACAGTGTACATATACGTAATTGTCCAGTAACCCCATTAGGCAGGCTTCGTTCCAGATTACCGTACATTGGCTGAGCCAGCGTAGCCAATCTTAATAATATATAAAATCGTAAACTGAATGACTGACTGATCTATCAACGCACAGCCCAAACCGCTGGACCTAGAGACTTGAAATTTTGCACACAGATACCTTATACAGTGTAGGCATCCACTAAGGAAGGATTTTTGAAAATTCTATCCCTAAGGGGATGAAATAAGGGATAAAAGTTTGTATGAAAGTCCCTCAGTTTTGAAGCTAGGATCGTCAAATTTTGTGTTTAGGCTGACGATTGAAAATTAATAAATACGGGTCTCAGCTTTTTTCAAAATTCTACCCCCGAAGGGGTCAAAAGGGGGATGAAGTTGTGTAATGAAAAAAATCCTTTATTTTCGAAGTCAAAATTGCTAAATATATAATTAAGGCTTATGGATGGAAATCTAACACAACGTATATTGTTATTGTTAGTATTTCAACCCCTACGGGGATGAATTGGGGGTGAAAAGGGGTAAATAAACCTAAAAATAGATATGGATGTCGTTATTGGGGTTTTCTGGGATGACGATTGCAAAAATGACATTTATTTCGAAGTTCAACACGGTGGACATGATTTGACCCCTCAAGGGGTGAAAATGGGGTTCGAATTTTGTATGGAAAAATAATATTAAATGGACATTACAACTTTAAACTTCGTAGGAGCACGTCTAAAAATAAATAAGCAAACATATATTTTGTGATTTTAAAAATAAACCCCTTAGGGGGTAAATGGGGTGAGTAAACCTAAAAATAGATATGGATGTCGTTATTGGGGTTTTCTGGGATGACGATTGCAAAGATGACATTTATTTTGAAGTCCAACACGGTGGACATGATTTAATCTTCAAGGGGTGAAAATGGGGTTCAAATTTTGTATGGAAAAAAATATTAAATGGCCATTACAACTTTAAACTTCGTAGGAGCACGTCTAAAAATAAATAAGCAAACATATATTTTGCGATTTTGAAAATCAACCCCTTAGGGGGTAAATGGGGTGAGTAAACATAAAAATCGATGTGGAGGTCGTTCTTGAGGTTTTATGGGATGGTGATTACGAAAATGAGATTTATTTTGAAGTCCAACACGGTGGACATGATTTAACCCCTAAAGGGGTGAAAATGAGGTTCAAATGTATGGAAAAAGAATATAAAATAGACATTACAACTTTAAAATTCGTAGGAGCATGTCTTAAAATAAATAGGCAAACACATATTTTGTTATTTTGAAAATCATCCCTTAGGGTGTAAATGGGGTAAGTAAACATGAAAATCGATGTGGATGTCGTTCTTGAGGTTTCATGGGATGGTGATTGCGAAAATGACATTTGTTTTGAAGTCCAACACGGTGGACATGACACATCATGGACCTGTACCTGGACGTGCACATCCAGGTAACGGGAATGAGAACAGGCACGGGCACGGGCACGGGCATGGGCACGGGAACAGGAACGGGAACGGGAACAGGACGAGAACGGAACGGGAACGGAACGGGCTGGAACGGAAACGGAACGGGAAGGGAACGGGAATGAAACCGAAACGGGAACGATACAGGAACGGAACGGGAACGAAAATGGGACGAGAACGGTAAAGGAACGACACGGGAACGGAGAAGAAAAGATCGGGAATGGAACGGGAACGATACGGGAACGGAACGGGAACGGGGACGGTGCGGGAACGGGAACCGGACGGGAACGGGAACGGGACGGGAACGGAACGGGATGGGAACGGGAACGGGAACGATAACGGGAACTGGAACGGGAACGGGAACGGGTACGGGAAGGGTACGGAACGGGAACAAGAACGGAATGGGACGGAATGGGAACGGAACGGGAACGGGATGGGAATGGAACGGGGATGAAACGGGAACGGAACGGGACGAGAACGGTACGGGAACGGGAACGAGAACGAGAACGGGACGGTAACGGGACGGGAACAGGAATGGCTACGGAAGGCGTACGAGAACGGGACAGAAAGGGACGGGAACGGACGGGAACAGAACGGGAACGGGAACCGGAACCGGAAACGTAAAAATGACTGGTCAGATCCTGGTTGAATGTTCTTTCAGGATTTTCTCTAACATCTACGCGGACGAAGTCGCGGGCAGAAGCTAGTAAAGTTATATGCTGCAAGTGGTAGTGGGCCGGCGTAAATTGCGTTGTTAACTCATCTCGAGAGCTTATACTTCGCGATCTCAGCCTTGTTACTGCATCTCGAAAGAAACGGCAGTATCTAGGGTTGTATGTTGGTTTTATTTACTAAGGTATAGGTCCTTTCATTATTTATGGGCCATTGGACAGGTTTCTTTCAAGTTCTAACGTATTTGACAGATAATTTCATTAAATCCTCTGTTAGTTTAATTAGTTAGGTTGTATTCTGCAAGTCAACTTTAACAGAAGTACCTACTATACAATGGGATTAACCGTTTCCTAATTGACAAATACTTCTGAGCGGATTTTCCTTAGTCACAACAAAATCAATTTGTTTAACCGACATAAAAAAAGGTGGTTTTTCAATTCGATTGTATATTTTTTAAATAGTATTTCATAGACCGATGACATTCATAGACATTCATATAACGATTTCAACAATTCTTTTTTTGTTTGTTTCAGTTTTTTCGAGATGGTCCCATTATTATTGATTTAAATCGGTTCAGTAGTTTTTAAGTAATCCTGATAATACTATGATTTTGGTTACTATTACATTGATGATTATGGTTGTTCGGACATAACTTCTTTGTTTATGAACCGATTGAGATGATTCTTTTTTTTTGTTGGAAAAGGAATACTTTAAGTGTAGTCCTTTTAATTTCATTGACGTTGTATCTTGGACATCAAAAACAACAAAGGAAACTCCTCTAAGCCTAAATCAAAAGTCAAATAGGATTATGTACTAGTGATTGCGATATTGGCACGTTTACTTACGACAATTCAAAACAAACTGAGCTATGGTTTGCGACGTTCTGGACTAGACTTGGAAACTTTTAAAAAAATATTTACACGATTAGCTAGCCATACTAAAAGAGTGGAAAATAAAAAAAGTAAAAAAAAACCTCCTTAAAAACCTGAAAACAAAAAATCTTGAATGAGGTTTTTCTTTTTTTGCAATTTATTTTGTTACTTTGAAAAACAGTAAATAAATGCAAGAGGATAAGACTGAGTAGCCAGTTATGAACATGATGGATGACGCACTAAAATTTGCTTCTTATTTTTTTATCCACAACAGGATAGAGCTTGGCCTTCACCTCACATCACCACGATCGTCATATCGCCGAAAGTGTAAGCGCACTACACCCGGAATCCTCACCACTGAAGAACTGACTATCTTACCGCTAACTGCCGGAGCACAACAATGTTTAAATTGTCGTTATGGCGTCAGACTTAGGTAAGATGATGGTAGCTAGCCAGGCGGACTTGAAATAAACCTTACCACCAACCAAACCGAGTACAAATTCTACCCCCTCCTGGGAATGGAACTTGGGACCCCTGCGTCTTAGACGGGTGGGTGAACCACTAGACCGATATATGTCTGTGACAAGACCACATACGAGATTAAAATAAAATATCATTAAAGGTGGTCTCGCAACATTTTGTGATTACTTAGCTGTACAGACCATTATGTATTCTGTGGTACCTCCAGGTTTTAAATATTACACTTGAGTAATTCCACAAGTGGTTGTGGAACGGCTATACCTATGTCTGTCTATACCAAAAAACTAAAGGGAACATGTAATCGCAGAAGAGACAACCTACCACCAATCCAGCATAATTATTTTGAAATAAAAAGAGCCTTTTTTCCCACACAAATAAAGATTGATCATTCCAGCCGATTATGTTAAATGACTAAATAGCGACAAAACGTCACGATGTGACCGGATAAACTTATAAGTGTGACAGTCTGCATTGGCCGTAGATATGTGAGCATCATAACATTAATTCCGGTCATGTGTCAGGAGATCATAAATCATGACTGATCTCGGGGGGTTCGGGAGGTGGAGCCGGGGCTTCATTGACGCTTTTGAAGGAATTTGGAGCAGACATGTCTATTCCGACAGTTCAGTGCGCAGTTTTTTCTGCAGAACACTTTAAAAGGGGACAAAATTATCTAAGTTTATTCAAATTAAATATAAAAAAAATGTTTCCAGAATATGTGAAAATAGAAACGATAAGAATCACTAATCTATTTGTGTATGGTTAGTTACATAGAAAGTACATTCCTACTTTTCCTGCAAAAAATAGATAGGAACACAACATACAATTGACTAGACCCTGACAACGAATGCCATTGGTTGTTTAGCTAAGTTTGTTATAATAGTTTGCTAGCTTTGCTGCCGCCCCACTCCGGTGCAGTTATCCGAAATTCTGAGATAAATAAAACTACAGGGGGCGCCGAACGCCTCTGGAAAAATCTGCGATATCGAACTTCCGACACCGAGGGGGAGCAAGTTACGTAGCCACGGGGCTCATTGTCAGCAGTGTCAGTCAGCACTTAACACATCATAAATACATTCTATTGCAAAAGTTTCAAAACTAACAGGTAAATGTCGAAAATAAAGCTATTGTTTCTCAAATATAAGTTCCATCGCCATCATTAACATCAAATGAACATACTTAAAAGTAGGTTTTATTTTAGATGCCTTGTTTGCCGTGTTTAAATATTATTTCACATGCTTTACATATTTTTATTTATTTAAAGATTGTAGTTTTAGCAGAATTAAATGTAAATGTAAAATATAGATTCAAATATGATTAAACAAGTACCCAACCAAAACACCGCGAGTATCTTTATAGTTTTATCGGTACTATCTCAAGCGATAATAATTTAGATAAGCGATGAGTAAATTGCAACAAGTAAACAATAGGTGATGTGGTAGCGAGCGAGCGCTTAATTAAACAATATCATCAGTGTAGTTGTTCATCAAGTTCGAGGACATATGGAATTACTAACGTTAGTTCGTTCGATCATTTTAATGCCGTTTCTCACGGCTCTCACGATTGCAATGAAACTTCTACCTTTTGCATAGCTTTTTTACTAATACTCCGTTTAAAGGTCCACTGTATTCCGTATGCAATGCACGCTCTAAATCCATTATGATGATCATGCACATATTCAGATTGTCTTCTATTATTGGTCTCATGTCCTGCAGAATTACTTCCGCCAACCTAGCGTCTACATTTTGCAAAGTTTGTTTTGCAATCGGGACGTTAGATGAATAGATGGATGGATATCATAATTTGTGAGCTTTTGTAGCAGTTATAGACGGAAATCCTAATATGAAGAGGAGAAAAGCGAATTAGATGGAAGAGAGAATTATCCTCAGCGATATAAGGCAACTTTATTACGGCTCGGGCAATTGTAGGCAGGCGGTGTAAACCAGTACGTAGTGTTGTAGGATATAGAACTCGATAATCCAATTAAAGCTTTAAAGAAGTCAGATTTTATACTGTCAATCACAAGCTTGATTTTATCTCTTACACCACGGGCGTTTTCATTTAGCAATTAACTGTTTGTTGAGGATTCCGCCAGTCGTTAATCCGTAAAGTTAGAGGAAGACTTGCTTTTAAATAATTATAAATCTCTGCATCCGAATGCTAGTCAAACAAGTCATTCCATTTAAAATTCGGGTTCAGTATTATAGGAACATTTCGATAGGTGAGAGCCAGCTTACTGCTACCTAACTACTGTGTACAGATGCCATTATGTAAATTAGATTTCTTAAAATTTCCTGAATACTTTGTTTAGCTTTAGAGATGTCAGCAAAATACAACACTAGCAATGCGTGCACAAGCCTCATTCTCCGGTCCTGCTTACATTTAATCTTGTTTACTATAACGAATCCCGACGAGAAAGTTGTTGCGAAAGTGAGCCCAAGTCAAACTTATCTAGATCAGTTTTGTAGCTGGCAAAGTGGCAGATCCTTTATAAATAGGGGTTGCACGCAAATGTACAAAGTTTAGCATAGTGATGTTATGATATATTATGATGAAATCTTTCATGAACCAATAATCAAGAAAAATCTATCGTGGACTTTTCGAGTGATTCATTGGCAATGCGCAAGTCTCTGAAAACTATGTATGCTCACTTTTCAATTTGTATGTTTATATTATGACTTTTTGCAGTTTATTTCTCGTTCGCCTTTATCACTAAATTACAAAACCTTTTCCTCACTTTTAACATTGATATGATTGGCAAATTATTGTTCGAAACATGTAGAGTAGACGATCCGCATACACTTTTCTACTTTTTAACCTACGTTCATAATATGGGTCATTTTCATTTTTGGTGAAATACGACACATATTTTTTTATTACAAATTCTTTGTGTGTTTTTCGAAGAGACCCTTATGACATGTTTTCCCAAGTGTGTGGTAAAGCTTAACAACTTGTAGATATTGAGAAAAACGAGTTTAACGCAAAAATAAAAGAACATGGATGTGACATTGGTCCACGGTGGTGACAATGGCGGGCTGGAAGTATTGTGGTGGTGCTGCTGTATGAATACTTGTCAAACATCAACTATCTTGCCAGGCGGAGTGACAGAATATTTATCCCGCTTTGTGGCCCTTGACAGATTCAGAGATTAAATTATCCGGCCATGGATGTGACATTGGTCCATGGCTGTGACAATTAACACTTCCAAGTGGTTTTTTAGACTACAATTGTTACTTGAAAAGAATTTTCGTCACTGAAAAAGAACCAATAACGTATTTTTTTTTCAATGGGGCAAAATAATAATTCATAAAAGTCACGACCATGGTACAATATCCCATGGTCGTGACACCCACGGACGTGACATTTTCGTAACGTGTTTGCTTTAACATAACCTTAAATAACAGATTTACAAATTTAATTTAGACACGGTTTTATATCTTCATTCTCTATTAGATAAACAATTATGCCACAAAAAATCGGTGGCTAACCATTTGGAATGGTCATCACGTTTGTGACGCGTTATGCTCGACAAAATGCCAATAAATAAAATCAAAAAATTCTCTCACCGAAACCATAAACAATTGACTAACGGAAAAAAAAGACGATTGCAAATGGCGACCGCAATTCATCGTCGGTGCAGTGTTGCCAGAATGAAATATTAAAAAATACCACTAGAATTTACGATAATGTGGAGGTCCATGGTTGTGACCCAAAATCATTACGACAAAATATTCCCACCGAGAAATCATTACTGAAGTGGAATATTTATTTGAAATTTAACTTTTAAGTACCGTTTAGGACTAAACGTGGGTGTTAAATAAAAGGCACAAATAATAACACGCCATAATCAAAATAACGCCTCAAAACGAGAAAAATGGGTTTGCGACACAACATGGACGTGACTTTTGAACACATTTTTTAATTTTTATTTTTTACATATATATTTTTTGTTTCTTTTTTTGCTTGTCAATGTAGATATGATCTAAATGAATTGTTACAAAAAAGATTCTAATATGTTTTTGTTAAAAATACCCCCATTTTCACCATGCACACTTTAATTTGAAATGAAAATGACCCATATGCTTTTAAATTTTAATCCTCACGTTTCCGACGGAAACTGGTAACTTTGATCAAAAACTAATCAAGATTTTTGGCTGCGTCCTGTTTGAATAACAAGAAACGAACTGAAATCAACATCCCAAATGACCTACTAAACAGTAACGTTGATGAAACAGTATAGACGTAACGAAACGTAAGTAGTGTGCAAGCTAATAAAAACGTATTTGCCAAGTCGGAGCTACTTCGATCTCGGTTGTAAAAGGCCAGACGCAATCGGTTCCGAATGTTCCGATGAAAAGAACGTCAAAGGGCACCCCTGTTTACACGATGCTCCTTTAGCGAATCGATACTGGAGGTGTTTTGAAAATAACAAAGAGTTTTTCATACGAAATACCTCAGACCAAATAAAAAAGGGAAGACGGAGTCTTCCAAGCAAGGGAGTGAAGCCAATTTTTTCATGCATTAGTGTGTGAGCCGGTGTTGCCATAGTAATTCATATTACCCCAATGTTATAAAAATAACGCGTTATGAAATAATAACGTTATTTATCACATATCAGAATCAAAACAAAAAACTGCCTGGATTCAAGAGATCATAATACGGTCCCAAGGGGGGTATTACAAGCTCTTAAAACTTATCAGTTTTCTGAATGGCTATCAAAGCGTCTCTTTTATTTATTACTGATGAAAGAGACGCAGACTATGATAGGCATTCAGCCATTCTGACTCGGGTGTGAGGCGACGGCTGCACGCCTGGTACTGTGATCCATCAGTATTTAATCAGGGGCCTATTTCATAAAAGATTAGTGAATTTACTATAATAATTTACCACAGTTATTATTGGGGTAGAATTATGTTTCTTATTAATTATAAAACATAATTCTATCCCAATAAACTATTACTATGGTAAATTACTGTACTTTTTCATTCTTTTATTAAATAGATCCCTGATAAATAATACTGATGGATCACAGTATTTACCACACGTGTAGCCGTCGCCTAATGATAGATAGAAAAAGTGAGCTTCTCAAAGCTCTGCATGCAAGGCTGTCAGTAGCTCGCTTTAAAAGTAGTGGCGGAAGTAGGAAGGAAATAGGAAAAATGTAAAAAATAAAACTAACGAATACCAAAGTTTCATGTATTTAAGGCAAGATGTTTGTTCTGACATGTTAGGCATCCATTACACGGTAGGTTTGCTGTCAGTTTAACCACAGTCACGGGCTGTGACTGATGGTTAACCTACCGTGTAATGTAGTGACTGATGGTTGCATGATGTGATTTGTTCTTTCCATCAGTCAATCAGTCAAACTCATAACATCCTTCCTTCAATATGTATAGTACCCTACCTAAATTAATTTAAATTGGGAGATATTTTCGTAAAACTACTTATTTTACCTTTGTTAAGAATACCTATTTTTTTCACTTAACCCTTTAAGCCCGGAAAATGAGACACAATATTCCATTTCCATGATTCCATGCATGCGCTGTCTTGAAACTCGTCGTTTTTTCTATGTGGGTATGGGCACTCGCTCAAACATTCTGTACGATACGATAAATACTCACATAAGTACACCTACTACCCGCTCTTTAGAATTAATTATGCTTTATTTAAATTCTGTAGTTAGTTGCTCTTTCTTAAATTATTTATGAGAACCTAGTATCTAGATAAACTTAATTTAGGTTTTTAAGATACTACTAACCATTAATGTAACATGTTTATTGGCAAATAAATAAATAATAATAATAATAATAATTTCCATCAGGGATTGCAGGATTAAAAATAACTATTTTAAGTGACGTAGGTTTTTCAAAGTTTTAAAATTAGCTTTTCATTTTTTTTTAAAGAATTCATACTTTATCTAGTTTAAAAAAAAACCCGCCTGCATAAAAAGACAAGTCAACTGAAAAGATGGAAACAAGATAAATATTAAAGGCAACATAATAACATGCTGTCAGAGGCATGCATAAAGAAAGTGACATTATGAATTATTTGAATTATATACCTCCGACTGCATGTTATTATGTTGCCTTTAATATTTAGTCTTGTTTCCATCTTTTCAGTTGACTTGTCTTTTTATTGTCTTTTCTGCGGCAGGCAGGGGTTTTTTAATTATATAATTTATTTTTTTATTTATATCTTTTTAGTTATCATATATTACGGTCATGATATACCTTTTCGAAATCTTCATAATAAGCCCTTTAATTTGATACCCATATAGCAGTATTCTAAAAAAATATTTTTTTCCACTACGTATAATAGCACCGTACAGCCGCCATGTTGGTTTTTTAGAACGCCATCTTCTTAAGAACAATTGGGCTGAAAAGACGAATCTAACGATATCTTAATCATAGAAATCCGTTCAGCCGTTTAAAAGATATGAGGTAATAAAGAACATTACGTATGTAATATTCTTTACTACTATATTATATATATTTATTATTATATGTATATACAAGATAGAAGATACGCGCGAAAAACATAACCCTCTTGCAGTCGGGTAAAAACAGCATCTAAATCGGTCAAACCGTTATGGAGATAAAGGAGAACCTGATGCTGCAGCACTCCCTAGCGGCTAAGTACTATAACACTTATCTAAGAAGCATCGCCAAAAACCATTACAGAAAGCCGTAGCGAAATCGGTTTAGTAATTTTTGAAAAACGACAAAAACTGCATTGAAATCGGCCCAGTAGGTAGTTTCCGAAGAAAATGGTAACAGACATAGACAAACAAACAACCTCTGAGGCGACGGCTACACGCGTGGTAAATACTGAGATCATCAGTATTTAATCAGAGGTCTATTTCATAAAAGTATGAAAAAGTGCAGTAATTTACCATTGTAGTAGTTTATTGGGGTAGAGATTATGTTTTATAATTATTAGGAACAGTTCTACCCCAATAACAACAATGGTAAATTGTTATAGTAAATTTACTAATCTTTTATGAAATAGGCCCCTGATTAAATACTGATGGTGGATCACAGTATTCTAACCCCAAACGCATATACCACCTCCATTCCGTTCCGTCCGTCGTGGGTAAAAACAGTCCAGTAACAGAAATAATTAATGCGTTATTTTTAACAAGAAACAAATAACGTTACGTTACTTTCCATGTTACCCAATAACAGGTTTAAAAAAGAACGTTTGGCATGGCAACACTTGTGTTGAGGTTTTGTGTTTCAAGTAATACCTTAATGTTTATTTTGAATTAGTGAAAATATTAGTTTCCAATTTTACTTTCGTGTGAAATGTGACTCCATCCTGCTTTTTATGTGTCGAAAATTGGTTTTTAAACCTTTTCACTACACAATTCGGCATTTTCTTTGGTGAAATTTATAATTTATTAGTACGTCCTGGTACGTCCGCTTCGCACGCTGGCTGTTAAGAAAAGGCGTAGTTTCGTTACATGTGTGTGCGTGTAACTGTGTGTGTACACGCCAAGGCGTAGTTTTATTGGCTTCACTGCTTTGTTCAGAGGACTACGTCTTCCCTTTTTTATTTGGTCTGAGCGAAATACTGTGAAGAAACCACAAATTTTTGTTTCATTTTGAATATTGAAGAATAGACTAAATTTTATGGAAAGGTGGCAGAAATAGAAAGGAAAACATCTAGACAAGACGTTCGCCACTATACGGTTTTTATTCTTAAAAATATAATAATTAAATATTTCGTATAATTACATACTTTGGCATCTATTTGAATAGGATTTAGTGGCAAAAATTTGGAGGCATAGGTTCCAAATTTCAGGTACCTACATTAGAAAATGTTTTCTGACTTTTTCAGTTTTACAAAAGCATACCGAAATCGAGATAGGTCAATGATAATTAATAAATTATGCAACCTTCAGAAAGCAAAACAAACAGTGCCTTTAATTCTTAGCCAAAAAACTCAAATAAGGACCTGAGACGTAACTCATAGAAGGTAGAATAACAAATCACGCAATCAACAGGTAAAACAAAATATGTATAAATAAAACCGGTCAAGAGCGAGTCGGACTCGCGGACCGAGGGTTCCGTACCATCATAATAAATACACTGCAGAGTAGAGTAATAAAATTATTATTGCAGTTTTAGGTCAGCGCGATCACTTGGAACTAATGTTAACTTTTTTAGAAATTTGATAATTTCTACAAAAGTGTGCTATGCTATATTGAGACATCGATTTATTTTCCCTGTAATTTTATATAAACTGCTATCACATAGACTTCAGATTTTTCTCTTTGCAAACTTCGGAAATAAGGGGGGAACGGCATTTTTTTTTAATTTTTCAAATGTCATCTTAAACTATTCCAAATTTCAAGTTGATACCATTAATAGTTCTCGAAATATCCAGCTGTGACAGACAGACAGAGTCACACCATAATGGTTCCTTTTTTAGGGTTCCGTAGCCTAAATGGCAAAAAACGGAACCCTTATAGATTCGTCATGTCTGTCTGTCTGTCTGTCTGTCCGTATGTCACAGCCACTTTATTCCGAAAGTATTTAGACTACACAGTTGAAACTTGGTAGGTAGATGTATTCTGTTAACCGCTTAACGAATTTAATACAAAAATAAGAAAAATAAAAGATTAAGGGGGGGCTCCCCATACATGGAACTGAAACTGAAAAAAATTTTTTTCTTCGAACCAACACGTGTTGGGTGTCTATAGATAGGTCTTTAAAAATGACATTAAGGTTTTTAAGACAACTTTTTCTCAAAGTCAACCGTTTGAAAGATATTCACCGCCAAAGTGGTAAAATGTGTGTCCCCCCCTTTAACTTTTGAAATAAGAGAGTGAAAAATCTAAAAAAATATATGCTATAGATCTTAATAAACACTTTCAACCAAAATTAGTTTGAACGAGATATAGTAATTAGTTTTTGAGATATAGCACATTTTCCAAAACCGCAAATATAACTTTGTCATTCATACCAACACTGTGAAAAACAAAGTTATTTTTACAGACGAAAAATTATAGGTGGTATTAAATATGGTATGGTATAAGGTAACTACGGAACCCTATGGCGCGTGGCCCGACACACACTTGGCCGGTTTTTTTTAGAAATTATCTTATTTCTAAAAAAGTTAACATTAGTTCCACTATCGGGGGACCAGAGATGGCGCTGACCTTAAACTGCAAAAATATTTTTATTATTGTACTCTGCAGTGTATTTATTATGATGGTACGGAACCCTCGGTGCGCGAGTCCGACTCGCTCTTGACCGGTTTTTTACCATTTTGGTACGGAACCCTAAAAAAGACTATTATTTAAATCAACGCATAATATGTACTAGTTGTGTCTAGTTTATTCCCTGTTATTCTTGTTTCTATGACGTTTAAGTAATTTTTAATACGCCACAGAAACAAGAAAACCGCTTTACAGAAAAAAAAACCATGACGAGGAATTGAAACAAGACTTTCGCAGCATAATGGAAGTCATTAGTTGACTTTGGTCAAAGGGTAAAGATTCTTTTTTCTGTGCTTTGGCACTAACTAGACAAGTTGAACAAGGAATGTCTGAAAAAAAAACAAATTGGCTGAACATTTTTTATAGGTACAAAAGTTTCAGAATTTTTGGTTAAGAAAAAAAAAAAAAACATGTTCGCAAATATACGGATTACGGAAGTAACAGCGGAATGGAGATTATTCCCTAATCACCACATATTTCAAAAAGGCAACTGACAACGCTAAAGTAGGTATATGCTAAAACTACAGAGAAACAGCTAAGGTATCGGGAAAATTTATTTCGATCTTAGCTGAATGATATGGGGCATTTATCGAGGGACAAATTGGATAACTAAATTACTAGGAAAATGCCGTCAATAAAACAACACAGTTGTTAAAATTGGCAATATTTTCATTGGATTTTAGGAAAGTAGAAACTGTTTAAAATTAAATGATCTATTCCTATCGAGACCCAAAAACTAATACCAAATGGTATTTGTTTATTGCCGTTATAAAATTCTATTCCCAACGAGACCCAATTTTTAAATATTTAAATGAAGCTCGAAATCTATTCCCAACGAATACCAAAACATAACATTTGGTACAGCCACCGAAACAATTTATTTTGCTTTTAATAATTTTGAATGCACTGATCTGATGGTGATAAGGATAACGGACGAATCGATTACACTCGTAACATTCTTTCAGGAATAATTTAGTCGACGAACGTTTAGCGGCTAAGTTCGACTTTACGCTTTTAGTAAGAAATAATCATCATGACGCGAAGTACGCACGTATGTACGCGTAGTAAGACAAAAAACCCTGTCTAACATTCCCACAGCTGGTACAAAGGCTTTCCTCAATCATAGACCATACAGAGAGCGGAAAATAACATTTAGAGCTGGGGGTCAAGTCTGCTAATGTTAACTTCAAAATCGTATGTCAATGGTATTTGAATGGTAATGCTTTTTCACACAGTTCTTGTTTCTTAAACCCAAAACTGATACACATTGTGTTTTTTAAACTCAAACAGGAAACATATTGTGTCTTGATTTTGAGTTTAAGAAACAAGAATTGTGTCAAAAAGCATTACCATTAGAACACCATTGAACTACGATTTTGTCGAAAACATTAGCAGAATTGACCCCCTGCACAATTGTTAAAATTGGAAATATTTCAATTGGATTTTTGGAAAATAGAAACTGTTTTTAAAATTGAATGCTCTGTTGGTGATGAGGATAACGGACGAATCGATTACACTCGTAACAGTCGTAACGTTCTTTTAGTTCAGAATAATTTAGTCGACGAACGTTTAGCGGCTAAGTTCGACTTTACGCTCTTAGTAAGAAATAAAAATCATGACGCGAAGTAAATGGGACAAAAAACCCTGTCTAACGTTCCCACAGCTGGTACAAAGGCTTTACTCAATCATAGACCATACAAAGAGCGGAAAATAACCTTTTGAGTTGGGGGTCAAATCTGCTAATGTAAACGTCAAATTCGTATGTCAATGGTGTTTGGTAATGCTTTTTGACCCAGTTCTTGTTTCTTAAACCCAAAACCGTAACACATTGTGTTTCTTAAACCCAGACTTGACCCCCTGGTCTGTTGGTACTAATTTATGTACCTACTTCAACACGTGTTTTCAGTGGACTCAGACCATCAGATGGCCAGCCCTTATGTATTTTGCACAGTTTGCAGATCTTGATAAACATAACGGCATTAAGTAAAATATAGTTATTTTAGTCCAAATCACTCACCTAAGACTTGATTGAATATTTTGTCAAAATTTACTTCATTCTTCTTTTCCATATATTTGTGCATTACACTCCGAACACTGAAACAAAATGATAAATTGTAAATATATATGATATGTGTTAATATTACAATTACTGAAAAAGAACACTATTATCTTGACAATTAGTTACATCTAAATCAGAATGATAATTTTAATATGGTGACACACAATAAATAAATAAATTATACATTTCATTTTAGCGTTGACTTAAATTATTTTTCTAGCGACAGTTATTTAATATCGTAAGAATTTCACGTCGCGACTTTGCGAGTAGAGCGTTGTTTTATCGTTTTGTTTACCGTGACGTGACGTGACCGTGTCGCGTGAAAGATTTTTTATGCGAACTTAGCTTTGGTGGTTTTACGACGTCTGTAACCCGAAGTTATGGAACACTAGTCGTTTGTATACGTATGAAGGAATATTTCGACAATTCAATTCCTTGCAGGACTTTATTTATAAGTCTGTTTATCCTTACGTGGCCTATTTGGTAAACAACCGTCCTTCACCAAACTTTTTATTGAAATCCTTACTAATATTATAAATGCGAAAGTCCGTTTGTTTGTTTGTTTGTTACGCCTTCACGTCTTAACTACTAAACCGATGATCATGAAATTTCGTATACACGTTGTCAGGGGTACAGAGAAGGACATAGGGTACCTATCATCCCGAAAAAAAGTGTTTTCCCGAGGGATAGCAAAAAATCCTTTCCACGCAGACGAAGTCGCGGGCGGCAACTAGTAATTTTATAATATTATCCTTACTCAATATTATAAATGCGAAAGTCCGTTTGTTTGTTTGTTTGTTACGCCTTCACGTCTTAACTACTAAACCGATGATCATGAAATTTCGTATACACGTTGTCAGGGGTACAGAGAAGGACATAGGGTACCTATCTTTTTTTTTTTTTTTTTTTTTTTTTTTTTTTTTTTTTTTTTTAATTCTCTTTCGTCAAATTTAAATTGCTATTATGGATGAAGAACATAATTACGTTACACGCAGGAAACCAATCTCGAGAGTTGTTAGTAATGAATCTTTACTGGATAATTCCTTTCAAAGTTTACCAAACACTGAAACTTCGGACCCTATGGAAATAAGCGATTTGAAACTTACCATAGCAAAATTAAAGAAAGAGCTAAGTACTGCGAATAGTGAAATTGATCAACTAAACTTAGAGAATACTACCTTGAGTAAGAAGGTAAAGAATTATGAAAGAAAATTAAAGTTTTATACGAGTAAATCAATAGGAATACATGATTTAAGAAGGGAATCGCCATGTAAGATATTTTATTCACCGCAGTATAAAAGGAAGACAAAATATTTGAACTCTTCGATAGACAGTCCAACTACATTACCACTGAACAGTACAATAAAATTTCAGAATATAGATATCAGTCCCACTGTTCCTGTAATAACAAATCAAAATACTAAAAGGTATCGATGTAGATCAATCGAAGGACTGGCAACGATTACGGATGCAAGCGTATCTACGGATGCATGTAATAGTAGCACCATAGTTACAAATAGTACTCCACTCGCTAAATGTTTGGGGCCGGCGATAGATGGCGCGAGCAGTAGATGCGGCATTGGTTATAATACACAACAAAATCATCGAGTAGTCATTGTTGCGGATCAAGCTGGCTATGGATTAAGAATAAAACTGCAAGAACTACTGGGAAATGGCTATTTAGTTACTTCGTATTTGAAACCAAACGCTCATATAGACGAAATTATGTCCACATGTGATCAGATTTGTAAGGATTTCACCAAATCAGATTATTTAGTAATATTAACGGGAATTAATGATGATAATTTATTAAAACTACAATCATTTTTGTATTATAAGTTACACCACCTTACATATACAAATGTTTTGCTAGGTGAAATCCTGAGTAACAGACATTTTAATGAAAATAAATTGAATTATCTGGTGCAATCGATTTGTGAACAATTTAGACATGTGTCCTATATACCAATGAACTATATTAATAATAATGGTTATAGAAAAAATATTAACATGACTTTGACTCTCATTGCTGGATATTTTCTACGAGAAATATTAAGACTTTCGTATAAAGATAATTATGTTAACTATATAATGAAATTACACTGTACCGTAAAAAGGAGTTCATGTGAACAAGGCAGTAGTGGAGAAGATGCCATAAATAATACTGTAGTACCTAAGTTAGGAAAATGTTCAATAGGCACACAAACTGATAACTTATCCGAGTCTGATACATTTTTTCGTGAATAACGTTAGTACTAGTACTGAGTCATGCTGTAAAAGTAATAATATTAATTTAAATGTGTTCTGTCAAAATTTATGTGGTATAAACAATAAAACACTTGAGTTAGAATTGTATTTAGATACCCAAACAGAAAAATATAACTATATTTGTATAAGCGAGCATTTTTTGAATGATAAACAAATTCCTTTATTTAATTTATCTAATTACAACATTGTGTCTCATAACTCAAGATTAAATAAAAAAAGAGGCGGAACACTAATTCTGGGAAGTAAAGACATTAAATGTACTGATTTATCTATTTCAAAAAGTCTGTATAAAATGGACAGCTTTGAAATATGTTGTGTAAAAGACTTGGAGACGGATGTATGTATTTGCTGTTGTTACCGAACCCCTAATGATAAAAATTTTGATGTTTTTATGGAAAGACTAGAAAAATTATTAGAATATTTTTTTAATAAAAAATGCATTATTTGTGGTGACTTTAATATTGATCTAATGACTGATAATAGAAAAAAAACTGAATATTTAAATCTTTTGACATGTTTTAACTTCAGACCACTAATTTCTGATGAAACTTTTATACGAAATGACGCAAGCTCTTGCATAGACAACATATTAACTAATATTCCGAATGATAATGTAGCACATCATAATATAGATCACAATGGTTTAGCAGATGGTCATGCGGGATTATCGTGCAGAATTATTGTACCTAGCCACAGAAAGAGAACTAAGAATTCTGTCTTGAATGGGGTTAGACGAGCATTCACAAAGAATAATAAAGATAAATTTAGAGAGCATGTAATGAATGAGGACTGGAATAAAATGGGCATCAATGTTTTTATAAAAAAATTCAATACCCTGTTTCAAACATGCATAAAAAAGAAAAAAAAGATATTTAAATTGAATCGCAACACAGGAATACGATGGATTACCAAAGGCATTAAAATATCAAGTCAAATGAAACGCTTCTTATGTATAGGTAAAGCGCATTGGAACGACGTTTCAGTCTCTAAGTATAGAAATGAATATACAACACTCTATAGGAAAGTGATAAGGCAAGCAAGAAAAATGGCTGTGCAAGAGGAAATAGCAAATTCTACAAACTTGTCTAAGACAGTATGGAGACTAGTGAATAGACACAGAAATTTGTCAGGTAAAGAGAGAACCAAAATGATGCTAAAAATAGGTGGAAAAGTAGTTACTGACCCGAAAATGATTGCTGACACTTTTGCTCGACAGTTTGATCATAGCTTAAATAAAGTTTCTATTAATGAGAATTTGGCCCTGAGACTTCTTAATCAAAATGTAAAAAGAGTCACAGAGGATATGTCTTTGAGACCGACTAATGCGGATGAAGTGAGAAAGGTTGTCCAAGGAATGAAAGCCAAAACTTCTTGTAGTTATGATGAAGTTCCAATTACCATTATCAAGGATAATATAGACGTACTTGCAGAGCCACTAAGTTGCTTTTACAACAAATGTATGGAAGAAGGTGTATTCCCTGATCAGCTTAAAATAGCTAAAGTGGTCCCAATACATAAAAAAGGCTCTAAGATGGACGCGAAAATGTATAGGCCAATATCATTACTGCCAACTTTGTCGAAAATTTTTGAGACCCTGCTGAAAACAAGGTTGATAAGCCATTTTGGAATTAATAGGGTAATCAATGAGTCTCAATTCGGATATAGAAGAATGGTGGGGACACAGGATGCTATTGCCAAATTGTTAGATGATGTGCTTGGCAGAATAAATGAAAGATTAAAAGTGGCTGCACTCTTCCTTGATATGAGCTCTGCTTTCGACACCGTAAGTCACAAGCTGCTGTTAGAAAAATTAAATCATTATGGTGTAAGAGGAAAGGTTTTGAAACTTTTTGAATCTTATTTGCAAAATAGGAAAATGTTTGTGGAGATCAAAACAGTTGATGATAGCATGTCTGAAGTCGTAACCAGGTCAAAGATGGTAGATATCAAGGTCGGTGTACCACAGGGCTCAATTCTTGGTCCCATTTTATTTATCACTTTCATAAACGACCTTAGTAGTCATGTGTCTAACTCTGATGACATGGTAAAGCTAATCCTATTTGCAGATGACACTAATGCCGTTATTTCAGCCAAGGAAATAGAGAGTCTTGAATCTAAAGTCAATTTAACTTTGGAAACAATGAGTATTTGGCTAGCAGCTAATGGTCTTATAATCAACACAGACAAAACAAATGTTATGTTGTTTCAAACTAATGTTAGTAATAAAGCTACTCTGAATACTCAACTAAACGATAAACAAGTGCAATCTATACAGGTGACAAAGTTTTTAGGAATAAAAATCGATAGTTTGTTGAAATGGAAGGAAGAATTAAGTGACATAGAGAAAAAAACAAGCTCTGCCTGCTATGTATTAAGAAGCCTACGTGAAGAAGCAGATTTAAAGCACCTCAAGTTAGTATATTACGCACTAGTTGAATCAAGACTGCGCTATAGTATATTATTTTGGGGAAGTAGCTACAAATACAACATACATAAGGCATTTGTTCAGCAAAAAAGGGCTATCCGAACAATGGTTCGTATTAAACAACAAGACTCATGTAGGGAACATTTTAAAAGACTTGGAATCCTAACTGTTCCGAGCTTGTACATATTAGTCTTGATGACTCATTTTGCTAAACATGTACATGAGTATGAGTCGCAAGAAGAAAGAAAGATTAGAGAAAGTACAAGGAGAAAAGACTTTAATCATAAGTTGGTGCCCAGGTTAGACATAGTCAAGCAGAGCAGTTATTATCAGTCAATCCGAATATTTAATAGATTACCCAATGAGCTAAAAAATAAATTATATAAGAGTGACTTCAGATCGAAACTGAAAAAGTTTTTATTAGAAAAATGTTATTATGCAGTGGAAGAGTTTGTTAACAATGGCAAAACAACATGATAAAACTCGAGATGACGCTACAATTTTAATTTTATTATTTTTTATGATTTTATGAATGAATTGTATCTGTTTGACGTTTATTATATTTGACATTGTACTTAGTTTATTTTTTTATTAGTTTGACATTTATTTTTAATCGGAATTGACATTGTACTAGTCTATAATTTTCTCTTAGTTTGACATTTATTTTTAATCGGAATTGACATTGTACTAGTCTATCAATTTTTTTGTAGTTTGACATTTATTCTATTGGAATTTTGCAATTTATTATGTAATTATTCATTAATGGACCTAATTGTAATGTGTAAATTCTAAATGTTAATAATATTCAACACAATGTATATTGTATGGAATAAATGAATTGTATTGTATTGTATTGTATATCATCCCGAAAAAAAAGTGTTTTCCCGAGGGATAGCAAAAAATCCTTTCCACGCAGACGAAGTCGCGGGCGGCAGCTAGTAATTTTATAATATTATAATTGCGAAAGTAAGTTTGTTTGTTTGTTACGCTTTCACGTCGTAACTACTCAACCAATAATCATTAAATTAATCAAATTTTACAACACTTTGTCAGGGGTACAGAAAGGGACATAGGGTATCTTTCATCCAGGAAAAGTACGGTTCCCGAGGGATAGAAAAATAACTGTCCACGCATACAGGTTGCGGGCGGCAGCTATTAGTCATTTATAAAATTCAACAATTGGTTTCCACACAACACAATAGAATACGAAAGATGACGATTTGATAATAAGAAAACATATTTTTAAATTGCGATTTAAGTTTAAATAAAATAAATGAGTAAGGATAAACAAACATACTTTAATCATAAACTTTTTCCGGTACAGTCGTATTTTTTACAAAATGCTCCTTATTTAGTGAGACAGGCCAATTTCACACTGTCTTGTACTGATTTAGTTAGTTACCAAAACTATAGCAAAAAACAAAAAAAAAAATATAATATATTGTAACTACCAAACATATAAAAAAAAAACTGGACAAGGGCGAGTCGGACTCGCCCACCGTGGATTGCGTACTTTGTAGATACTTTAATAAATACTATATTTTTTATGATATAATTACAAATGTGATAGTTTTCACACTTTTTCCTGTACTTGTAGTATAAGACGATATTACTTGCCTCATAGTTCTAGGTCAACGGGAAGTACCTTATGAATTTGAGTGTCGAAATATGCGTTTTTTTCGGCTTAAAAGGGCATATTTTTTTTAACGTAAACCTATTAATTTGATTTTTTCACAGCTTCAAGAGACTGTACGACTTGATTATATGGTTTTAATTTCAACTCAATACCTTAACGCACTTAGGAAATAGGAATAGAGCTATAACACATCATAAGAAATGTGGAAATCAAGAGCCACTACAGTTACAGTACCAAACCAATAACCAAAGATTATCGAAGGTCGAATGTGTAAGAGAAAAGAAAAAAGCATTGATCTGGCTAACAAGGCGAGGCCATGGACATGATATGATGACATGTGAAATAACACAACGTGGTGCTCCTGCCGGAATGCAATCTGAGATCAAGATTATAGCTAGCACAAAGCAAACTCTAGAAATCTGTCATAGAAACGTAATGGAGTACTCGTTAGCAATGCGATCACGTGGCTAGTTCAAAAGAAACTTGGTCTAAATATGCACAGCAGGTATAGTTTAGTTAGTAGGGCGCATTGCTTGATATTTGTGTTTCAGTTTTCGTTCTCCGATCGCGAAGGTGCAATGGTTTCAAACATTTAAAGTTTATTGATTATTTGCAACGCGAAGGACGACTATTACTTGCGTCAAACAGTTGGGGAAAAGCTACTCACTTTTTAAGCGGGCTACTCAAAGCCCTGCTTGCAGGGCCACTGCCTGCAGAGCTTTGTGTAGCCAAACCATGCAGGGCCGATATTATAGATAATACTAGCCGACCCGACAGACGTTGTCCTGTCTTAGTTATGAATATTGAACTCGAATTGGTATTAATGAAAAGTTGGGTTCAGAGATAATAATAGGTCCCGTTCCCGTTACCCTTCCCCTTTCCTGTTCCGTTCCCGTTTCCGTTTCCGTTCTCGTTTACTTTATAACCCAACTGCTTTATAACCAAGTATATATCACTTGTTATGTTGGTAACGTCATACACGTTATCTATCCAAACTTACCAATTTAATATAAGGCGTGATGGCTCTGAACCACAGACCATACAACAAGCTTTTTAAACTAACCGTGATGAGCACTAAGAAATTCAGTTTTCTTAGATCCTTTTTGTAAGAAATAATAAATTAATTATTTTACATGTATTTCCTCAATAAAATAACTCCGACCGAAGTATCTGTTTTGTTACATCCTCTTTGACGATATTTGCAGCACGCGTATGTCAAACGTCATAAGGTTACATTAAAAAAGTTTATATTGTCCAATAAAAAAAAAATTTCATGTCAGTGTCCAAAATAATTATTCTTTCTTAATTTTTTTAAAGTCATAAGGTTACATTAAAAAAGTTATTATGTCCAAAATAATTTTATATGGTGGTTAAGTAGTAATTTACCGCACAATTTTCTTAATTTTTTCTTTCATAGGAAAACTACCATCTCCTGATAAAATCAAACACAACAAAAAAAGAATTAGCGAAATCGGTCCAGCCGTTCACGCGTGATGGCGCGACCACGCGAAATTGGGTTCATTTTTATTATATATATAGATAGATTTAAAAAAATCTATAATATTGACTCTGCATGCCTAGCCTACACAAAGCCCTAATGCAGTGGCACTGCAAGCAGGGCCCAATATCGGCCCTGTATGTAGGGCTTTGAGTAGTGCGCTTTACTGTCGTGTCGGATGATTAAGGTTTTTGCTAAAAAACTCAAAAACGTACTAAACCAAAAAAATCTACAAGACAATTATTATTTTTGTTTCCTTTAAAATGGACTAAGCATGATCCTAAATTTTGAAAGCTTTCTTTGAAAACCAACTGAATTTGAAGCCAACGATGTTTCATCGAAATGAACCACCTAGCTACCTACTGACGTCAATACTATGATTTTTTTTCCTATTTATATTTCAAGAAACAATCCCAGGGGGTCAAGTCTGCTAATTTTTTCGTCAAAATCGTAGTTCAATGGTGTTCTAATGGTAATGCTTTTTGACACAGTTCTTGTTTCTTAAACCCAAAATCAAGACATAATATGTTTCCGTTTTGGGTTTAAGAAACACAATGTGTTTCAGTTTTGGGTTTAAGAAACAAGAACTGCAAAAAGCATTACCATTCAAACACCATTGAACTACGATTTTGACGAAAACATTAGCAGACTTGACACCCAGGTATATTCCTTCAAAATGAAGTCAGAAAAATAAGTTATGACTCAAGAAAATCTTGTTACAGATCGTCTGTGTTATCTAAGCATCCTTCTAGGTACTCCATTTCATAATATTGTCAACTTAAAGAGAGGCAAACAAAATTTTCGTGGTATTCTTGGTTTGATAATATAAATTCACATAGTATCTATAAGTGATGTGATGACATAACTAAATTAACATTTGGGATGTTAAGATTCCGATTCAGGTCAATAAATTAAAATAGTTACCATCACTAGGGCCTACATAGGTATCACTAGGGCCTGCATACATACGTACGAGTACATCGACAGCTGATCGTTAGAGATGCACATATGATAATCCTACCTATGATAGAAACTGTTATGGTCTGTCTTTACCGAGTCGCTTTAACTTTCAATTCAACTTTCAAGTAGACTTGCGTCAAACGTAAGAAATATTGCCTCCAATGCGTGCGGTTTCCCTTTCAACTTTCAATTTAACTTGCGTCAAACGCATGATTGCCTCCAAAAACCGTGCGTTTTCCCGTTCAACTTTCTGCCATACGACTTTTTATAGAAGATAGGGCATGCGCTATCGTATTGCATGTCCTGAGGCATGACTGGTGAAAGCGCACGATCAGTTCCGTAATGCCGAAGAGAAAGAAAAACATAATCATCTTTCTGCTTTCATCCCAATTTATATGCAGTGTTTCTCTTTCTTTCTATCCTGAGACCCGTTATCTACTCAAGTTCTTTCACTACCGTCATTCATAACATTCTTCACACAATAAAGCATCCATATTAATTGCGGTTTTCCTCTTCTTCTCCATCAATTAACGTTCATGTCCTCTCTCCAGGAGCCGTACCGGCTAACGAATCGATTATCGAAAAGTCTGCTGGGTTTCAAATTGAAACAGATAAATCGAGCCCCAATTGGGCGAAAATGGCGAACCCCAATTCATGATGTCACACGAACATCGTTATCTTACAAATTACGTCAACAGAAAGTACAAGACGAAATTCCTTACTTTGATTTTTCAGTTCTAAGTTGAAACCGATTCAGATTTTTCGATAATCGATTCGTTAGCCGGTACGGCCCCTGTCCATCAATTAACTCTTCTCGCCGCATGCGTTTCATTACTTTTTACCGACTTCAAAAGGAGGGAGGTACTCAATTCGACCCGTTTTTAGGGTTCCGTAGCCTAAATGGCAAAAAACGGAACCCTTATAGATTCGTCATGTCTGTCTGTCTGTCTGTCTGTCTGTCTGTCTGTCTGTCTGTCTGTCTGTCTGTCTGTCCGTCTGTCCGTATGTCACAGCCACTTTATTCCGAAAGTATTAAGACTACAAAGTTGAAACTTGGTAGGTTGATGTATTCTGTTAACCGCTTAACGAATTTAATACAAAAATAGGAAAAATAAAAGATTAAGGGGGGGCTCCCCATACATGGAACTGAAACTGAAAAAATTTTTTTTCTTCAAACCAACACGTGTTGGGTGTTTATAGATAGGTCTTTAAAAATGACATTAAGGTTCCTAAGACAACTTTTTCTCAAAGTCAACCGTTTGAAAGATATTCACCGCCAAAGTGGTAAAATGTGTGTCCCCCCCCCCCTTTAACTTTTGAAATAATAAACACTTTCAACCAAAATTGGTTTGAACGAGATAAAGTAATTAGTTTTTGAGATATAGCACATTTTCCAAAACCGCAAATATAACTTTGTCATTCATACCAACACTGTGAAAAACAAAGTTATTTTTACAGACGAAAAATTATAGGTGGTATTAAATATGGTATGGTATAAGGTAACTACGGAACCCTATGGCGCGTGGCCCGACATGCACTTGGCCGGTTTTTTTTTGTATGTACACCGATTACTCGAAGACGGCTGAACCGATTGAAATGATTCAAACGTTATTACATTAGGTAAAAATTCAAGTTGGTCCCATTTTTTAAAATACTGAAATCGGTTCAGTACTTTTCAAGTAATCTTGAAAAAAGCACGAAAATAGTATGATTTTGTGTGAACTACCTCGATGATCAGTCGTATAACTTCTTTGTTTATGAACTGAATAAGATAATTATTTTTTTGTTGGAAAAGGGATATCTTATGTGTAGTTCTTTAACCGACTTAAAAAAAGGAGGTTCTCAGTTTGACCCGCATGTATGTATGTTTCTCCGCGATTAAGTCACGTTTGGCTGACCCGAGTTTTCTACCTAAATAATATACCTACACTACCTAATACAAAAGGTACCTACACTAAGAATTAAAAAAATAAAAAATTGTTTAAAAAAACAAAAAACCGACTTCAAAAAAAACCTACCTCTTAAAAGCAAGAAATAATATTCGTAATAATAAAAACACGTCTATTGAAGTCGGGTGTGGGTTTTAGAATTAAAAAAAAGGAATTTGTACTCCAGCCCCACCCGACTTCAATAGACGTGTTTTTATTATTACGAATATTATTTCTTGCTTTTTAGAGGTAGGTTTTTTTGAAGTCGGTTTTTTGTTTTTCATAAATGAGACTGTCCATTTCAACTTATTTATCACTTATTTGTCAATCTTCCTCTCAAAAAGAAAGAAATTGGTCTCACGTACTTGAATAATTTTACGTTACAAACGGGAGGACTAAAAAGGACATCTGCCTTTGTAGCATGTCGAGCTCGAGAGGGGTTTTATCTAGGGAATGCAATCTCGTACGAGATTTCCGCCTAGCGAGATCTCGCGAGACTCAAAACCCAGTCTCGCGAGATCTCGCAAATTACGGGATCTCGCGACATTGGGAGAATCGCAATTAAAGGGTAGGCTCACGGGTAGCTTCAGTCCCCCGTGACCACGGCAGCTGCAAAGGTGCCGAAACGTCGGGAAAACCAAAAATCAAACCAAATACCAACTAAATACCAAAGTACATTCAATAAAACCGCGCTAGTATCCGTTAAAAAGTGTTTTATTTCACATATGCAAATGCTTGTTTTAAGAACTAGTAATTGACATGATATGTAATTAAATAGAAACTGCGTTGCTTAGTTATAAAAATAATGTAAGTTTTATTTCAAAAATCAACAGAGTACTTATTATTTTGTCTCTAACTCTAATAACATTTGTTTATGTCTATAATTATTAGAGACATAAACAAATGTATGTAGCTAATCAGTTCAAATTCTTACAATATTGGTAACAAAACAATAATTATCTATATTTAGTCTTTTGTAAATTATTACTTTAGTTTCAATAATTAAGAGTAATAGGAACATTACTTATGGTAAATAAAAACAACAAAACAAAAACTTAACTTCACAAGTTCTTAAATAAATGTTGTGAGATCGTATTAATCAAATAAAAGAAGTTTAAAGTACAAGTCAGATGAAGTTATCAAGGTACGGAAAGGCAAGTTAGTTTTTCTGAAAATGGCTTCTCAAAAAACCATCATGTCGAGAGTATCATCTGACAGACGACTTCTGATTTTGCATGCTAAATACCCTGCTGCTGAAAAAGCTCGTTCTGCCTCAACACTTGTGGGAACCACAGTTGAGAGGCAGTTATGTACGAAGTTTAAAAGTTCCCCTCTTACTCCACCAGCTTCGTACAAATTGATTTCTTTTTTGCATTTGTCGATCTCGTTATCTCGCGAGATCTCGTACGAAATTTGACGAGATACAATCTCGTAAAATATGGCCAGGATCTCGCGAGATCGGGATCTCGGCGAGACGTGATTGCATTCCCTAGTTTTATCTATCGAAAAGTCAAAAATTACACCCCGAGCCAAAATGAGTTCAGTGCCAAAATGTACACTTCCCAAAATGTACACCAGTTTCAAAAGGTAATTTATATGTAGGTATTTTTTTTTATTTAAAAATAAAATATACCTATAAAACATTTTAATAATAGAAGTTAACTTTCTCCATATTTATGTGATCCTGGTTTTCGATCGAAGATCCTGGTACTTTAAAAATCAGTTATTCCTATCTGTTCTAAGAGTGAACATTTTGGCACTGAACGCCAAAATGTAGACAAATCTTTTTATTATTTGACAAAAAATACATTTCGTAAAAAAATTTTTCGGAATCAGTTATTATATTTTAGATGATGCTATGCTACTCCTGCTGCCGAGCTGTCGAATGTTTCAGGATAAAAAAGACATAACATAATTTGCTATTTTAGTTATTTAATTATAATGTGTGAAATGTTATTGCGTATTGCGTACCTGCCTCAACCTTGTAATAGCAGTTTCATCTACGACAGAATAAATCACAGCTGCGCCGTCAAAAAGAGTTTTGCGTGATGACAAGTGAGAATGAGATGGTGGCACGCAAGTGTTTTGTAGGCATGCCAAAATAAGTTTGACGTTATGGTCCCGTGCTTTTTTTAATTTACTTCAAGATTTGGCTATAAAAAGGCAGTGTACTCCACTGAGGTAAATATAAATAATATAGTTCAGTGGTGTACTCGATAATGATAAGTACTTACTGAAAAATTGAAGCTAAGGTAAGGAGCTCGATGGCGCAGTAGCTAATTAATATACGGCCTGCGATTGCATAGGTTAAGCAAATATCAGTAGGGTGGATCATCGGATGGCTCACAATAAATATCTCCGATAGTCAACCAACCTATTTATCAACTAAATTATTTACCTAGACAAAATAATTCAATCTGCCGATTTATACAAAACCTATACCTGATCAAAAAACAAGCTTCTCACGTTCTCACTATGAGTCATGGCAAAATCTACTGGTCACCGGAAAACGTCGCCGTTGGTCTCATGGAATGCCCCTTAAGGTTGGTAAAAAATATTAGTGAGTGATAGTGATTAGTCATTAGCTATTGTTTAAACTGCCTCTGCTTAATTCAGCAAAAGACAAAACGACGTCACAACGATAGTATAAATAATCTTAATATTTGCTAAAACATTGTGATTGACAGTAATTCACACGCGTACTTGACCTTAATGACGTCAAAAATAATAATGTACAAACAACAAGTGATACGTCTTATCGGTCTCGTAGCACATGCAACGCATACGTATACGCAGTCACGAGGAGTAATCCTTAATTCTACTTGTGGACTAAGAGCTGGCCCCGGATATAGGTTGACAATTTACAGAGCGACGAAATCCCTCTTGTTAGTGTGCCATACTATCATTATAGTCCAGGCAAAATAAAATTTTGATCACATTAAATCCTACAGTTCATTTTCGTTTTTCTAAATAAGGATTAGGGTTATTATAACATCGTACTATGGCTGCTTTTCCTCTCCACCATAAGCGTTATGAGATATAGGTAAAAAATACCTAACTTCTGGAAAGTAATGTTCATAAAATTCTACAGTGGAGATTTATGATGCGTTTGCTTATTTACATACTTAATATTTAATTAAAAAATAATCACTGATTTTATGTTTAAGGTTAAGGAGATAGGGTGCGTTACAATCATATTTTTGGAGAAAGTATAGTAATGTATTTTAATAAATCGTACACAAGGTGATTTTTTTATAATATGTTTTTAAGCTTAATCCAGGAGCATCTTTAAGTTTTCACTCCAGTGACTTTAATATATCTAGTGATTTTTATGTTTTTACGTGATTTTTGCCATTTATTTTAGCCAACAAAAAATCCTACACCAAATATTTTACCTCGTCTTCGTTTCTACCCTTGCAATAAACCCTCATAAAAAAAATCACCAGCTTTTATGAGTAGCATACGAAGTTTTAGCCATTAATAGCTGTAGTTGAATTGCGCATCAATTGGACGGAGTCAAGTGACAGATCGAAAATATCATTTCGTCCCCAATACATAATAGTTTTATCGCTTGGCGGGTTTCTTAAGTTTTATTGTCTGCCACTCCTACCACTTGATCGTTTTTCACACTAAATTGGTTGCAACTGTTCGCATCGAGTTGCGAGAAGTTCAGGTTAGTAGATAAGTTAAGGTCCGCTAAGAAACAGCGGCATAAATACGACGATCGAGTATCACTAGTATGAGCTCGCGCAGACCGGTGCAAGTTTGAGTTGTTGCAAACTGTTTACGTTACAGTAAACTATCGTTTTCTCTCTTTCAATCGTATTGACTGTGAGCAGTATATCCGACAGTTTACTGTAACGTAAACAGTTTGCATCAACTCATGGTAGGGCCACAGGTATTCTCGAAACCGTAGTGATTAACCGGGGCCTCATTACGCACCAACGGACGTGTATGTAAAGTCCGTTCGCTCAGATAGTGTCGCCCTTTTATCTCACCGCCTTTGCACGTGCCGCTTCTTGTCAAAGGATGCCGCCACATAAACAAAGGATACCACGTGCGGCGTACATCCGCAAGTCAATTTGGATGTTGGCAGTTTACATAGAAGTGCCGTAGTGAAAGGTTGTGTTTCTTACCGGTATTCCTGTCTCTGAACACAAGTGCTTGCGGGTGTACCGACACTATCTAAGCGAATGGACCGTAGTTGTTTCATTTACACCCGCTCCCTCACCGACTGGGGTCGGTTCGCCTGTTTGGTGCTCTCTTTCATTCCTAGGGTGAAATGCCCTAAATTCGGCCACGTCAGCAATTTTAGAGATTAAATCTAAAATATTTATATTAAAATTGAACTACAGCATTGTAATTTTTGTTATTTATGATTGCTACATGATTGTTCTTTATAATAATTGTAAGAAAATCAAGGAAACAATAATAGTAAAATTAAGAAAAAATAATATATGACGAGTGACCCAATTTTCCTAAATTCTGACGCGTATGCCCTTCATTCGACCCATTTTTCCCTATATTCGGCTAAGGTGAAATAAGCATGTTAATTAGAAACTTCAATTGTTCTTATTGACATTCAAATAAAATAATTAACATAATTATTATTCCGATCAACATTAATCATATTAGGCATAACAAAAATCTACGAAAAATAAGCTTAAATAAAAAATTATATCAAGTCTAATACTTGAATGCATTTATTGTATATTTATCAACATTAATAATTTTAGGCTTATTCAAAATCAACAAAAATATTGTTGGCTATATATTGTTCTTTATATGAGTATATTAACAATCATATCAAAATTATGAATGTTTATCAAAAACATTATTTATCAAAAATTAATAACCATAATGAATACAGTCACGTTCACACTAATATTTTTAATGCTAGGTAATTCTATTCTTATCAGTTAATATATTAATAATAGTTATTTAGGAATTTATAGATTTTATTCAGAAGTTTTTCGTGGATATTTATTATTAATATTACATTGAAATAAAACAATTTTTAACGGATACTAGCGCGGTTTTATTGAAAGCACTTTGGTAATTAGTTGGGATTTGGTTTGATTTTTGGTTTTCCCGACGTTTCGGCAACTTTGCAGCTGCCGTGGTCACGGGGGACTGAAGCTACCCGTGAGTCTACCCTCAAGCGATGAATTTTTTTTAGACGTTCAGAAATTAAAATTTTAACAAAATTTTTAAATGTTTTATGTTGATTTATAATTTAATGTGGAATTTTCCAACCATCATCTCTATTGAAATTAGGGTATTTATTTATTTCGATAGCCTCGCGGAGCATTCTAGGAATAAATCTACGTTCCCTAGCAAGGATTTGGGGTTTGTCAAATCTAATATAATGGTTGGGCCCCTCAAAGGCGTGTTCACTCACTGCAGACTTGTTATCGCGCCTATGTTTCATGTCAGCTATATGCTCTTTGACGCGGGTCCCTATGCTTCTCTTTGTTTGCCCGATATAGGAGAGCCCACAGTCACAATCTAGTTTGTAGACGCCTGCGGCTTGAAGGGGGATATTACACTTGACAGGTCGTAAGAATTGGTTGATCTTCTTCGGCGGCTTGAAGTAAGTTTTGATTGACGCTCGCTTCAGAATGTTTCCAATCTTGTCAGTGACACCCTTCACGTATGGTAGGACGGCAGGTTGACGCTCTACTGTGGCTGGTTTGGCGCGTTTTTTGTGATGAAGGCGTGGTACTTGCAATTTGTTGTTAAGCAGTACCTGTTTGACATGCTGAAGCTCAGCAGTCAGGTGTTGTTTATCACAGATGCCGCGGGCTCTCTGAAAATCTTTGTTTCAGAGATTGGAAACATTCTGAAGATACCCCCCCCAGTGAAGGAACAAATGTGTTATTTTTCTATAAAATAAGAAATCTTTTGTTTTCTACACGCAACAGAATTTTTTTAATGAAAATTATACTTTATTACCTTAACTGGCTGCACAGACGACTATGTGTGTTCCGTACTTTCTAAATGGTGATCGCTCAAAGTAGACACGTTGTGTAGTGTTCCTGTTTCTATGGACCAATACTAAGAACTATGGTGCGACAACATATTTTGATAATAGCTTTTAAGTTGATATATGATTCATTCTACAAAGAAAATTAGTTTTTTCGTCTTATAGAAAGCAGATTGTAAAGAATTTCATAATTTTAAACAAAATATAGGGGTGTTCGAGTACTGGATTAAAAAATTGAGAAATAATTAGTTAATGAACCAGGTGTTCATTCATAGCATCTAACGTATTTTTTGGTTTAGGCTTATTTTGTGTCTTACTTTTAAAGGAGTTTGTTCATATTTAGGGGATAGCTATAGTAAATCATTGTCAATCTTTGGACCAGTCTTCGAACTAGGGTTTTCATTCATTAGTTTTTAAAATTTTAAGATTCTTCTATAGTAAATGCCTAGTTCATTTACTGATTATTAAAAAACTAGTAAATGAACTATACATTTCTTAATTGTTACATTAATTATTTTTTTGTTTTTAATTTTAGACCACTTCTAAAACAATTAGAATAACATAGCTGATGTGAACTATAAAGCATTATGGTGGTAAATACTTAGGACTAATTTTTTTAATATTGGCTGTCCTAAGTTAAATAAACTCTTCGACCTGACCCTTCAACTCATGAAACAGAGACATGAAGTGAGGATACAGGTCATACAGATCCCCAGGAGCATCCGGAGGATTCCAGAAAGGAAAATAGGCAAGCCTCAAGAGAGGCATATGCCAGTGGGTTGGGTATCGTGCGCCATTTAGAATTTAGATTTCTTTTGAAATTTTATATGTTTTACCAGTTTGTTATGCTATAAAATATCGTGTACAGACATAAATTAACGATTTCTGTTTACATCCACCTTATGAAACTAGTAGTTCATTTATCGGATTTCAAACATTCGTTAACTGGATTTTGCCGTTCATTCACTGGTGATTTGGGTGGGGTACTTTTGTGTAAAATTCGGATTATCTAAATAACTATAAGCATTTCAGAAATACTGAAGATATTATATTGAACATTAATAAATTCTGAATAGTATGTAGTGCCATTATTATAGCAAAGTCATCCAGAAATAGGTATTCGTAATTTTTAAAGTTTCAAATCGCCTTAAGGGTTCTTTCACTGGTGCACCTACCCTATATGAGATCTGAGTTAAATTTAAATCATTTTATATTATTAGTATTATTATTTGTATTTTCAATAATTTTAATAATAATTATTATTAATCATAAAAATAATTATATAAGACTTTTATTAAGTTTGACCGCTGTCCGAATATAAGATCATATTTATTCTATTTTCAGCCACCCTTTCAAAAACGGCCGAATTTAGACTTTTGACTAGTTTTTAGGGTTCCGTACCCAAAGGTTAAAAACGGGACCCTATTACTAAGACTCCGCTGTCCGTCTGTCTGTCTGTCTGTCATCAGGCTGTATCTCATGAACCGTAATAGCTAGACAATTGAAATTTTCACAGATGATGTATTTCTGTTGCCGCTATAACAATAAATACTAAAAACAGAATAGTTTGTTCTCCTCTACAGATCTTCTCAACCGATTCTCGTGAAATTTTGTGAGCAGGTTTGAAAATTATATAGGCTTTTTTGTCAGGCCAGTTTTTTGAAATATTGGATACAGTTCGAAAAACTGAAACTAAAAAAATAAATAATTCACACATTTCGAAAATACAAAATTAGAAACGCCATCTAGCTGCGAATATACCAAATACTTAATATACCAAACAGCATGAACCCCACTATATGCTTGAAAACCTCGTGGTGAGAGGGCGAGATCTATATTTTTTTAACAATTTACTTTTCAATGCAAGGTCTACACTACAGCTCACTTAGCCACTAGTTTATCTTAAATTACAAAACTAATGTGAGGTAATTTCAATAAAAGGTTTTTAAATTACTTTGTTAGGTACCTTGTCTTACCCTTACCCCTACTGCCCTAACAACGGCTTACCTCAATTACTTGTTTTTAGGGTACCTCAAAAGGAAAAACAGATACCTACTCTTATCTTAGGATCACTTCGTTGTCATGGTCAATTACTTCCTTAAAAGGCCAGGTCCCTATTTCACAGACGTGACAATTGTAAGTGACAATGACAATTTGCTGTCCATGGCGTCAGCTAATTTGAATTTAGAAAATATACTGACCAAACTACATAACGCACAGATACCACAACGAACATAAAATTGTCATTGTAATTTACAATTGTCCTGTATGTAAAATAGGGGCCAGGTATTGGGCAAGTCACCCTACTCAGTACTCGCGTCGAGTCCGAGAAGTCCGTGTTGCACTTGATGGGTTTTTTCATCTAAAAATAATTTCGAAAATTTCGTTTTTTTTTCTATAGATTACGTCAACGAAAGATGAGATTGAAATGGTGGCGCCACTTTCCCTGTTTAATTAACGTTTAGAGGTTAAGTCATCGGAAATTGACCTTAAAATAAGGCGCAAAATTAGTTCCATTTCCAATCGAGTCTCATCTTTCGTTGACCAAACTCAACGTAAATAAACCTTTTTTTTGTTTATTTACTATAGGTAATTATATCTTGTCGCGAAAATGGTGCCACTTTGAGTAACCCTGATTTTGTTCCGATACATCCTCGAAACAATTTTTTGATCACTTATACAAATGTTGAAAAGTTACCGAAATAATCGTAATATTCGTAACCTTTTGTACCGGCTCGCGTCACTGTGCGCCACCCACCGCCGCGCGCCGATTACCCACCTTACGCGAGTCCGTCCTTCCGTGCACTACCGCGTTGATATTTATTTTCATACATTTCTAGAAATCCTTTGGGAATAATTGGGGGATTACTTAATTTTTAAAAGTAAATACTTATTTAATATTTAACTTTTACGACTGTAGAATTAATGCTTCCTATATAAAAATTAATAAAACGCAATAAAAAAAAACTATAATAGTCACTTGAGTGCAGGGGCGTGCATACCATAAAGGCAATTAAGCAGTGCCTACCTCATTAAGAACCTAAATAATATACCACTGGTATTAAAATTAATTTAGTTTAATTGGTTCCGTAATCCTATACTTAACCAAACTTCTATTGAACACCCGCCCAGTAAGTTTTTCCTTACGCTAAATACGTACGGTAGGCAGTGTGCAGATTGCCTATTCGAAGCGAGCAGCGTTTCATACAACTTATTTCGAAAAGGTACTGGTCAAAGTTATACGGACGCAAAAAAAAGTGCGCTCTTTGTGCGTGTAACGTTCTAAAACATGACCTTCGCAACGTGACAGCGCTAGGTAGGCTCCATTACCGTGCCGGCCGAACGAATTTTTTAGCGAGATAAACCGACGACCCCCGCCCGACCCTATATCTGTCTCACTCGGTCCCATACGCAATAGATTATGACCTTTCGCTCACGCTATGTCAGAGTTTTATCTCACGAGACCGGCGGGCTGATTATCTAATTAGAAACCACCTAGCGATCGGTTGCAGTTCACAGATGATAGTGATCCATTGCTACTTTTTTTTTGGAATTAAAAAAAAACATACCAAAGAAAAGTAGCAATGTATGTGGAATAAAACCGGTCGCTAAATAGTTTCTTTTTAGATAATCAGGGTGCGGATGAGTTGAACAAGTTTCGACTTTATTGCGATGACATAAAAGTGTTGAGGCACGTGTGAAAAATGCAACCATGCAAGCAAATGCAAGTCAAGTGCCATCCTTCCTTCCTGCCATCATGTTTTTTTTGTTTTTAACTTTTTAGTTCCTGTGTGTTTGTCGTGTTTTGTTGACATCATCACGCGCGCGCGACCGATAATTACTAATTAGATTAGATAGATAGCATTTTTTTTTGTTGTTTTTTGTTAATTTCGTTCTGTGTGTGTGTTTGTACTGTACTGTGTGTGAAGAAAAAGAGGTTGAAGAGTGTTTTTGTTAAAAATAAGTATCGAAGTTAGGTAATAATTTATAACAATGGAGAATTTACAGTGTGCCGATTGTGGGGATTCGATTTGTATACAAAAACTACGTACCTATCCTTTTGGTCAGTTTAAGTTCATAGATAAATTAAAAATCGTTTCTATATCCATATTACCTACCAAATATTAGGAATTTTTAAATGATAAGCGCAACTACGACTAGTTAGATCTACAGTGCCTACCGCGCTGGAAAACCAATGCACGCCCCTGCTTGAGTGAAAACTTTTGCTATTAGTGTAGTAATTATAGGGAATCTTATACTACAAAATCACTTATTTTATAATATTTGTTTCTGAGTTAGGATTTTTTATTTTTTATTGGCCTTTATGAAAAAATCCTCTGAAATGTAAGTGGTGATTTTGTAAGGTTTAGTTTCTAATGGTTTTAAGAAATTCATTAAGAAAATTCCCTTCATGTACGATTTAATCTCGATGTAATAAAATAAAAACAGTCTTTAAACCGCCTTTGTAAAAAAAACAACCTAGATATTTTGGGGAAAACTTGAAATTTATCATTGACAAGTTTATTTTAATCAAGTTTTCAAAAATCACCTCTGTAGGATATAATGTGATTTTCTCGAACAAAGTATTTTTCATTGCCCGGAGACTCATGACACGCCGCGCGGCGTCGCGTCATCGTCGCTCGTAGGTACAGAGTGCCTGCCATTCGTGCTCGCTCACCACTCTATATTACGCTCCGTCTTGCTGATATTTTCGTAAATTTCGAGAAATCCTCTACTTAGAATTGAGGGATTACTTAATTTTAAGATGTTATTAATTATTACACTATATATTATTGAACTTTTACGACTGTAGAATTTATGCTTGATATTTAAAAATGAATAAAACGCATTTTAAAAAAACTATATTAGTCACCTGAGTGAAAATTTTGTTTTTAGTATAGTTAATTATAAGAAACTTTATACTGCAAAATCACTGATTTTTTAATATTTGTTTCTGAGTTATGATTTTTTTTTATTTATTAGCCTTTTTTGCAAATTCCTCTGAAATGTAAGTGGTGATTTTTGAGGTTTCATTTCTAATGGTTTTAAGAAATTCATAAAGGAAATTCCCTTTGTGTACGATTTATTCTCGATGTTTTAAGACAAAAACAATATTTAAACCACCGTTGTAAAAAAAGCACCCCAGATATTTTGGGGAAAACATGAAATTTATCATTGACAAACTTATTTTAATCATGTTTCCAAAAATCACCTCTGTAGGATTTATTGTGATTTTTTCGAACAAAGTAATTTTCCTTGCCCGGAGTATTATTAACAGGCCCGGATCTAGGCGGCATCAAAGGTGCGCGAAAAAGTGGTAAAGTTTTATGCCGCCTGGCATTACTTTTCCATCAGTCAAAAATTGCTGGCCATTGCCAGGAATATAAAATTTTATATTCGATTTAGATACATGATTGACATGATAGTATAGCAAACTAACTAGAGGGATTTCGTCGCTCTGTAAATTGTCCACCTATTTCCGAGGCCAGCTCTTAGTATATTGTTCCTACAAATAAGATTAACCTGAATCTTCATACAATATGTCAAGGAGGATTACGGTCGTTAATGAGCGTAGACGTGGGTGCATGCATGATTGCATGCCTAATAACTTGAAACATGAGCAGCGAAGTGATGATTGAAATGCCGAAACAGTCAAAATTAACAATGCAGGAGAATACAGACGAATTATATTAACGCCTAGTCGTAAAATAATTGTCATTTAGTTAGAGATCATTGTTATGAAGTGCAACTTCATCATGTTAATCAAGATCATCATTCGGCAGAGTAGAATGTAGCGCAACCTTTCACAGTTAATGACGTCGTCAGGTAGTACATCTAACACCTCAGTCGACCATAAAAATGGCAGTGAAAATAGATCAATAATGCGTTCTCCATCCCGCCTGCAAAGTGTGGAGATCATGTCAACATCCTTCAGCGAGAGAGGCTTACGTCCTGCAGGCCTTGCAGTGAATTATGATGGGATGTTATCATGATAATGATAAAGATGTGTGGCAACTACGTGCGATCGTAGTCGTGGTCAAAGTGTGTTTACGAAGGCATGATGCTGTTTTTTATGCTTTTAAGCTTTGATACTAGTAATAGATTAGAAATATAATGTTTTGAGATTACTAGTTTGTAATTAAATTACTAATTTCGGGAAAATTAGGGGGGCTGGAGTTTGACTGGGTGATTTTCCATAACTTTCTATTATCAGGGGGGGGCTGATGTTGGGTATTTAACTTTCGCATAAGAAATCAAATTCATCTTAATTTGCTCGTTTTAAGGTTGAAATTTGTAGTGCTATTCACTAGAATTACTAACCCTGCACCCAATGATCTAAATACAGCCGGGTGAATAATGTTCGATTCCAAAGTTATTTGTTCTGCAAATTAGGGGCTGACATTAAGAACTATATTAGAACCTAACTCCAGCCGGTCTTCAAAACTTTACGGCAATATACAGGGTGTTCTCAAATCTGATTTTAATTATTTCGTATCTTTTTTTTAATTACATGTAAAATGTAAAAATAATTAAAATCATACTTTTCATCAATCATAGAAGTTAATTCAGAAAAAAAATATAAATTCAGAAAATAAATTAATATAAAAAAAAAAAAATTGAATTCCACTTCTTAAAAAACGCTTTAAAAGGTTTCAAATAATTAAAACCATCTGGCACTCGTTGATTATATGTATATTAAACCAAAGTTATTTTTTATTACGCAATTTTTAATATATTTATATATTCTAAGTTGATTAATATCTACAGGAGAGGTAAAGTTTCAATATTTTTTTATGGGAATCATAATTTTAAAGCCTCTAGTATTTTATTATCGTTATTGAGAGTTACCAAATTAATATTCTTTGATTTTATATAAAATGGTTGTTTTATTTTGAAACATCCTGTACCCGGCTGGAATTAGGGAACAAAGCGGTTATTAGGGCTAAGGCGGCTGGAATTAGGGTTTTTCGCCCGTCGTGCATTTAAATGCTTCTCTATTTTTTTTCACAAAAATACGTAAAACTAAGTACTATATTCGTAATGAAGATTAATCAATCTACCTAAAACTGTATCAACAGTATTTTTAAGACCGTAATTGTGGCAGCAACAGAGATTCAAAGTTGAAAAATCTTAGGGAGGCTAGTAATTGGCATATTCACTCACCCTATATCTAAAAATAAAAACGTGTTAAAAAAATTAAATGGGGATTTCAGTCCACGTGAATGAACAACTTTTACTATGGGGCCAACTACGGAATCTCGAAAAAAAACTGTACTGTTCCATAGAAAAGTACAACATCGACTCGAATAAAATGTATGGAACAGCTGATTTTTTTTTCGCTATTCCATGGTTGGCCCCATAGTAAAAATATTTCATTTACGTGGTCTGAAATCCCCTGTGAATGAAATGTTAATTTTTTATTTCCACCATAACTACCTATACTAAACGCCTTAACCGATTTTGCTGAATGAGGTATCGTACGTTATGGCGACTTTATATACTTACTTACTCAATAATGTAGCACGAAAAACATAATTAGGTACGTACTCATAAAAAAATTGGGGATTGTTGATTTTTTTAAAAGAAATAGGTACCTATTATATAACATTCAATATAAACAAACATAATAAAATTTAAGTTTGTACATAATCAGCAAATTATTTCCATTACCCCAAAATTAAGAGATTATACGAGGGCAGTTTGATATGTCCGTGACTTTAATGTTGAATACAATATTTTTTCATAATTTAATTTTCCTGTCTTAATTTAGAACTCCTTGCTGAGCTTATGTTGTTACATTTTCTAAATTATCGCGAAAGTAAAAGAATTGGAAGCATTTATGCAAGTGAGGTCGGGATATTCTTTTACAATGGAGAAAAACGAATTTCGCGTATTGATAAAACACTACTTTTTACGTGGTAAAACCATTAAGCAGACGGATGATAATCTGAAAAATATTATGGGGACTCTGCTCCATCTCATGGAATGGTTCATAAGCGGTTTACTGAATTTCGTTGTGTTCGTACCACCACAACTGTCGCCGACCGCCCAGGAAGGCCGATTGAGGTCACCACTGAAGATATTGTTAACAAAATCCACGACATTGTTATGGCAGACAGTCGAGTGAAGATACGCGAGATAGCTGATGCTATTCACATCTCTACCGAACGAATTTTTCATATTTTGCACGATATTCTCGGCATGAAAAAGCTTTTTGCAAGATGGGTGCCGCGTTTGCCAACAGTCGGCCAAAAAAGAATTCGTGTAACAACTTCTAAATAATGCTAGGTTTGTATAACCGCAATCCAAGTGTTTTTTTTCGTCGGTACGTAACAGTTGACGAAACGTGGGTCCACCATTATACGCCAGAGACGAAGCAACAGTCAAAACAGTGGACTTCTACCGGTGAACGTGCCACAGAGAAGGCAAAAACTGTTTGTTCGGCTGGTAAAGAGATGGCCACTGTCTTTTAGGACAGCAAAGGTGTTATTTACATCGATTTTTTGGAGAAAGGCAAGACAATTACTGGAGCTTACCATGTTGCTTTGTTGGATAGATTCAATATAGAACTGCTGAAGAAAAGACCGCATCTAGCAAAGAAAAATGTTTTGTTTCATCACGACAATACTCCGGCCCACTCGTCAGCAATCGCAATATCAAAACTTGTGAAATTGCGATATGACCTATTGCCACACCCCCTGTATTCACCAGATTTGGCCCCGTGTGACATTTTCCTCTTCCCAAACATGAAGAAATGGCTTGGTGGACAAAGATTTTTATCCAATGAAGAAGTGATAGCTAAAAAAGGAGCCTATTTTTCAGGGTTTGATAAAAACTATTTTTTGGATGGGTTGAAGAACATAGCTGGTCGAAGTGTATAGAGCTGAAAGGAGATTATGCAGAAAAATAAAACAAAATATTCTTTAAAAAATTTTTTCTTCTTCACAAAGTCACGGACTTATCAAACCACCCTCGTACTGTCTTAAAAGTATACAGAGTCAGACAGCTTTTAACTTAATACATGAAACACCCTACGTTTTACTGATTTAAGGAATCATACCTTTCACTTAAATATCATTAGCTAAACTAATATTAGCCTAAATAATGCAAGGTATAAATGATAAAAGCTTACAATCTTTACCTTAATTTCCCAGAGCCATATTATTTTCAACACAATATAGCAGAAGTTATGCAAACTTATTTACCAGTTTCTTGTAACGGGTGTTACCTTAAGAAACCTCAAAAACAAGCATGTAAAAAGCAAAAAATCCTTTTATTTTAGCAGTTGACAACAACAACTGAAAGATCGCACTTTACCTTACGACAGTTTAACGTTAAATTGACCATCAGCTATTTTTGGTGTCCCCACTGCTGGGGCACAGGCCTTCCTTATGGGTGGACAAGGAGGATGGACCATAACCCACCACGCGGGCCCAATGCGGATCGGTGGCTGTTAACGACTGCAAATGCAGCCGGGACCAACGTCTTAACGTGCCTTCCGAAGCACGGAGAAGCTCGAGATAATACATTTTTGGTCACCCATCCCATGACCGACCCTTGCGAACGTTACTTAACCTCCGCAGTCGCTGGGCGCTAAACCACTGCGCCATCGAGCTCTTCATTATCGTTAACTACTAGTCTCAATTTATTTAAAGAGTTTGGTTACTGTGGTTTAACTGGTTAGCAAAATATTCATATTTTGGTGAACAGAAAAATCTATTTGGTCAGCCAAAATGGTCAGTTGGTGAGCAACTTTTGTCTAGCAAATATTTCTAAATCAATCAGCAATTAATGTCATACTGAACTGCTCAAATTTTTTTTTAGTTGCAATCAGTAATCTGCATTTATAGTTCGTTTGCGTTAAGAATGCAGTGAGTCATACTTGTCCGCCGGCCTAGCTACGCCCCCTAACCAATCAAATCGTTCAAAATTATAAAATCAAGTTCACAGTGCCCAGTTGAACGCATACTTTTTGAGATTGGCATTGAGTTGGTGTGGGCTCAAATAAAAAAATATACTTATTGCTGCCAATAACTCCACTTTTGAAATGACTGACATAAAAAAATTATTTTATGATGCAATACAGTTAGTAGACGGTGATCGATGGAAGAAATGCTGCGACCACATGATAAAAGATGAAAATACCAAGTGGAAATTTAGATGACGTGACGTCATGGAACTTGCCGAAGAAAATCCTTTTATAGTTAATACTAACAGAGATACCAGTGATAGAGATCATATTGTATGTTTAAATGTATTATATGGGTCATTTTCATTTTTGGTGAAATATGATACATAATTTTTTATTACAAATTCTTTGCCTGTTTTTCGAAGAGACCCTTAAGACATGTTCTCCCAAGTGTGTGGTAAAGCTTAACAACTTGTAGATATTGAGAAAAACGAGTTTAAAACAAAAATAAAAGAACATGGATGTGACATTGGCCCACGGTGGTGACAATGGCGGGCTGGAAGTATGCTTTGTGGTGGTGCTGCTATACTAATACTTGTCAAACATCAATTATCTTGCCTGGTGGAGTGACAGAATATTTATCCCGTTTGGTGGCCCTTGACAGATTCAGAGATTAAATTATCCGGCCATGGATGTGACATTGGTCCATGGCTGTGACAATTAACACTTCCAAGTGGTTTTTTAGACTACAATTGTCACTTTTTTGTCACTGAAAAACTGAAAAAGAACCATAAACGTATTTTTTTTGCAATGGGGCAAAATAATAATTCATAAACGTCACGACCATGGTACAATATCCCACGGTCGTGACACCCACGGACGTGACATTTTCGTAACGTGTTCGCTTTAACATAACCTTAAATAACAGATTTTCAAATAATAATTTAGACACGGTCTTGTAGCTTCTTTCCCTAATATATAAACAAATATGCCACAAAAAATCGGTGGCTTACCGTTTGTAATGGTTATCACGTTTGTGACGCGTTATGCTTGACAAAATGCCAATAAATAAAATCAAAAAATTCTCTCACCGAAACCATAATCAATTGACAAACGGGAAAGGGACGATTGCAAATGACGACCGCATGTCATCGTCGGTGCAGTGTTGCCAGAATGAAATATTAATAAATACCACTAGAATTTACGATAATGTAGAGGTCCATGGTTGTGACCCAAAATCATTACGACAAAATATTCCCACCGACAAATCATTACTGAAGTGGAATATTTATTTGAAATTTAACTTTTAAGTACCATTTAGGACTATAAAACGTGGGTGTTAAATAAAAGGCACAAATAATAACACGCCATAATCAGAATAACGCCTCAAAGCGAGAAAAATGGGTTTGCGACACAACATGAACGTGACTTTTGAACACATTTTTTATTTTTACATATATATTTTTTTCTTTTTTTGCTTGTCAATGTAGATATGATCTAAATGAATGGTTACAAAAAAGATTCTAATATGTTTTTAAATTTGAGATTTTTGCATTTACAATGCTATTTTTAAACAATACTAAATAATATACTAGAAAAAATACGACTCGCACCAGATCAATACTCAGACGGGAATCGAACCCGCGACCTTTGGATATCCGGTCCAATGCTCTGACCGCTGAGCTACCGAGTCACTAGTGACATCGTCGAATTTTTCCTAGTATATCCTAAACTCTTACGCTGTAAGCCAGCGTTATTTCACCAATGTGAGGAATTACCTCGACATTCAATTGAAATATCTTTCCAGATATTTTAACAATTGATTAAGATGAAATAGCTATATAATTTTTAAATTTGAGATTTTTGCATTTACAATGCTATTTTTAAACAATACTAAATAATATACTAGAAAAAATACGACTCGCACCAGATCAATACTCAGACGGGAATCGAACCCGCGACCTTTGGATATCCGGTCCAATGCTCTGACCGCTGAGCTACCGAGTCACTAGTGACATCGTCGAATTTTTCCTAGTATATCCTTAACTCTTACGCTGTAAGCCAGCGTTATTTCACCAATGTGAGGAATTACCTCGACATTCAATTGAAATATCTTTCCAGATATTTTAACAATTGATTAAGATGAAATAGCTATATAATTTTTAAATTTGAGATTTTTGCATTTACAATGCTATTTTTAATCAATACTAAATAATATACTAGAAAAAATACGACTCGCACCAGATCAATACTCAGACGGGAATCGAACCCGCGACCTTTGGATATCCGGTCCAATGCTCTGACCGCTGAGCTACCGAGTCACTAGTGACATCGTCGAATTTTTCCTAGTATATACAGCGGTCAGAGCATTGGACCGGATATCCAAAGGTCGCGGGTTCGATTCCCGTCTGAGTATTGATCTGGTGCGAGTCGTATTTTTTCTAGTATATTATTTAGTATTAATATGTTTTTGTTAAAAATACCCCCATTTTCACCATCCACACTTTAATTTTCGTAAATGAAAATGAATATTGATGACTTTATTTTGATTTTAGACAGTTAAGTGTATTTTTATAAATCCATTAAAATTAATATATGAAAATATAATTTGTTTGTATTATGAACACCACTGTGAATACACCTTTACCCTGCAGTTGCACTGATGACTCACTGTATTCTTAACGCGAACGGACTATAGTAAACTTTTGGTGAGAAAATCAGTGACAGTGACACATTTAATAAAATTTTGGTGAGCAATTCAGTGATCCACATTTAATTAAATTTTGATGAATAATTTAGTGACGCACATTTAATAAAATTTTGGTGAGCAATTCAGTGCCTACAAAAAAAAAACTAGGGATCTAACTAACTAATGATAAACCTAATAAAAATCAAATATAAATTAAAATAAAAATGATTTTTTGCAACCCTGTGTATTGGCGGCGCTTGTAGTACCTACTACCTACATGCTTTAAAATGTTTTTAGATTAAAATGTTCTAAGTACAGTAAAATGCAAAGGTTACAATATAGATCATTGACCCAATAGGTGTGAATGACCTGCATAATAAACAAATTCACACACGGCATCATCAGCATACCTATATACTAAATAAGTTGATGAAATAAATGTCATAGTAATATTGATGAATTTTAGAATTATGCTCTTTGTTAAGTTGAACTCTGATAATATTATAATTTCATTAAATTTCCTTCATTCCTTTCTCATTATGTGGAGACACATATTTTGCAGGATTTTTATTTGACTTCTTAATATTCGCAATAGATTTCCAATCATTAGAATTCCTACTAAATTTCTGACAGGATGTTAACCCCACTGAACTGCTCTAAATTAATGTTGTAAACAAAAAACAAAAAAAAAATAGTTAGAATCATTATGACTGGAAAGTTACTGACGCACGCATTACCTTGGATCTGGTAAGACAATTTTTTTGCTAGCTCTCGCTGCTGGAGTGCATTTAGATTTCTCCATTGCCATCAAATAGCTGACATCTGCCAGCACAGCCTCGAGGTCCGCCATTTTGAGACTGAATTTATAACTCCCACCAGACAAAAAACAAATAACACTGGTTCACAACACAAACACTAACTAAATTAAGTTGAATTCCAGCTGATAATCATAAGTTTTCCTCACATGACGACTGTTCACTCCTTCACTATAAATTTGTTGATGAGTGGTGACACATGCTGATCATTACCATTTTACGAGACTATCATAAACTTATCACGTATTTACATTGCCACTAACAAAAGATTAATAATTTTATGAGTCTATTAGTCACCCACGGATACTCTTACACGAGATTAGAAGATATAATTATGAGAAATTCATTTTTCAATAACGAAAAGCATTTCTGCCCACCCGTCCGTCACTTGCAACTACGCACACAAACAAAATATTACTCACACACACAAACACAATAGAATTGACACATACAATGAAATGTCAAATATGCATGACAGGGGGTCGTTCCGAACCTACGCTCCGAGTGCAACCGCGGGCTGATTATCTAATTAGAAACCACCTAGCGACCGGTTGCAGTTTATAGATGATAGTGATCCATTGCTACTTCTTTTTGGATTAAAAAAAAACATACCAAAGAAAAGTAGCAATGTATGTGGAATGAAACCGGTCGCTAAATAGTTTATTTTTAGATAATCAGGGTGCCGAACGCTCTAACGCCGTTCCAAACATTAGTGCGTGACGTTCGGTTGTAACAACTTTCCCGTTCCTAACGTCAGAGCGTTGCAACCAAACAACCATCAAAATTGATGGTTGTAAAACGCTCTGACGTTTGTCTATGAAAACATGTCAATGTCATTTGACATTATTTTGTATTTTGATGTTTTTGTGTCTAATTTTCAAATAAATCATGATCGTCACCTCGTATGTGCCTTACTCCTTCTGGCTTGTGAGCTATAAAAACCTTCAGTGACGGATTAACCATTTCTTATTTTGGTATTCAGAACAAACGTGACGCAAGGGTTTATGAATGATTGACGTTTGAACATGGCACAGACGAGATGACGCTGAAGGTTATGTATGCTGGAAATAACAAAAACTAGCAAACGAAAGTCAAATTTTACTTCGTAGATGCTCAGTGACGCAAAAATAAATAAGATTTAACACTCGAACATCATACAAAACAGAACAGATCTCATAAAATTGTTGTTTAAACAAGGCACATACAGAACCGTCTGTACCAGTTTTTATTTGTCAAAATATCGACATCTAAACCGTCTGGAGCCAAATGAAGCAGTCTAGCAGCGTCACGTTTGATAAGTGACAGTATATAACACTTCAAATCCGTTCGCGGAACGACACATCAATAGAAAAAGCGAAAACAATATTTCGACCCGTCACACTGTCTGGCCCATACTTAAAACTGTCACGTTACGTGAATTTTGCCTCACGCATATTGTAAAGCAATTAATATTAAAAAGAATTTCCGTCACTGAGGATCTAGCTTTATCTGAAACCAATCACTGCAGTATTTACGATGCAATTCGAGGTTAAAATTTGTATGTAAATAAACTAGGGTGACCATACTGACCATGAAGTATTATTTTTGCGGACATCGTATTGAAGTTTACTGAGATTGTTTGTAGCGTATCGTAGCACTTTACTTTTAGGTTTTTACACGACTGCTCAAAAAAGGAGTGTATATGTGTTCAGGGTTCATGTATGTTTGTAAGTATGTGAGTTTCTTTATTCCACCATAACTTCTAAATGGCTTAACGGATTTAGATGTATGGGGTATCGTTAGAATCCTTACATCATTCCGAGTGACACTGGCTATATTTTTTTAAAGTCAATATGGCGACTGTACGACGCCACTTTTAAATGAGAAAATATTTTTTCTTCATTTATTACAATATGGGCATCAAATGAAAGGCGCACATTCCAAAACTATATCATTTGTCCCTAAAATGTGTAAAATAAATTAAATAAATTTAAAAAATATTAAAAATACGACTGCCCTGCCAAAAACGAACTAAAAAGTTAACTAAATAACAAGTGTCATTGCAGTCGGGGGACCTCTTTGATTAAAAATTGTTTCACAAAACGGTCCCCTGATTGCAATGATACTTGTTTTTTTAATTAACTTTTTAGTTCGTTTTTGGCAGGGCAATAATGTTTTTAATATTTTTAATTTTTTTTAATCAAATAAAACTTCAGGAAATCAATTCAACAAGTTGTGATTTATTAACGCTTAAGGTATGACACTAAAAAGTTATTTTGATAACAATACTTATTAGTATGATACTATATATATTGTACTACTACTATATATTGTACTTATCAAATATCACAGTTCAATCACATTAATGTACATATTAATGACTTGTTGAAAAACAGACTAGTACCATAGATAATAATATAATACTATACTAATATAAGTAATTCTACTTACTAGGTATTCTAAAATGTTATAGTGTTAAACATCACAGGTTAATTCTTTTATCCATACATATAAGTAATAAAACTGTAAAAAAACCGGCCAAGAGCGAGTCGGACTCGCGCACCGAGGGTTCCGTACTATCATAATAAATACACAGCAGAGTAGAATAATAAAATTATTATTGCAGTTTTAGGTCAGCGCCATCTCTTGACCTATAGTGGAACTAATGTTAACTTTTTAAAAATTTGATAATTTCAAAAAAAGTATACTATATTGAGAAATCGTTTTATTTTTCCTGTAATCTTTATATAAACTGCTATTACATAGAATTATTTCATATTTTTCTCTTTGCAAACTTTGGAGATAAGGGGGGGGAACGGTCATTTTTTTACTTTTTTCATCATAAGTCGAAAACTATGCGGCCTAAAAAATTATTAAAAACGTGCAAACGGCGCTCTTTCATATGATACCTCACATGCCCTAGTCACCTCACTTCAAATTTTTGAGACCCCTTTTCAGTCCCCGTTGTAAAAAAGATATTTATTTTTTATTTCTTTCTTATTTGCAAAATAGTTGGGCAAATGTCATTTTAAACTGTTCCAAATTTGTAGTGATATCATTAGTAGTTCTCGAGATAGCCAGCTGTGACAGACAGACAGACAGACTGAGTCACACCATAAGGGTTCCTTTTTTACCATTTTGGTACGGAACCCTAAAAAGTGTCTGTACATTGAATATATTTGAAAAAAAAATTTTTGGGGCGATGGAGACATAGTAATAGAGAAAGAATTAAAAAAAGTGTATCTGTTTGTTTGTCAGTTTGAACACGCTGTCTCTGGAAATACTGTACGGATTCGAATGAAACTTTTTTTGTTACATAGCTGTTAAGCCTGGGCATAGTTTAGGGCAGCGGTTCCCGAATATTGTTTAGTGGAACCATGGGGTTCCATAAGAGGCTCTTAGGGGTTCCGAAAAATTTAAGAGTTAAGTAAATTTATATCTTTTTGTTCTAACTAAATAAATATTAATATCTTAAAAAGTTTTTCTTTTAAAGTCAAATTAGACTTACAAGAAACCTCTAACTATAAGACCGGTAGCAGACAAAGATGGGAAGCTTCTTAGTGCGCAGAATGATCAACTGCGTAGATGACACGAGCATTTCGCAGAGGTATTCCTTACGGTAGTTGGCGAGGAGGATGATCTGGATCACAATGATGCGGAGATAGCTTGTGAAGTTCTGGATGTTAGAGTCTAGCATACAAGGTTAAGGTGCGTTTCTCAACCGATTCTCGTGAAATTTTGTGAGCAGGTTTGAAAATAATATAGTTTTTTTTTGTCACGCCAGTTTTTTGAAATTTTTAAAAATGACGGAGAAATGTTAAAAATACATATTTCAGTCGGGCTTTCCAGTTCTGTCTGTTTTCTTCTACAGGTCGCATTTCTCCACCGATTCTCGTGAAATTTTGTAAGCAGGTTCGAAAATTGTATAAATTTTTTATTTTATCTTTAAATGGCGGAGATAATGTAAAAAAATCGTATTTCAGTCCGGATTTCCGGTGCTGTCTGTTCTCCTCTACAGGTCGCATTTCTCAACCGATCCCGGTGAAATTTTGTGAGCAGATTTGATAAATATATATAATTTATTGTAGAGGCAATTTTTCGAAATTTATTAAAATGACGGAGATATGTAAAAAAACATATTTCAGTCCAGCTTTCCGGCTGTTTGATCTCCTCTACAGGTCGCATTTCTCAACCGATTCTGATGAAATTTTGTGGGCAGGTTCGATAATATAGTATAATTTTTTAAACTATCCATTTTTTTGAAATTTACCAAAAATCACTTATTTCGAAAAATTATTAAAATTAGAAGCGCCATCTAGCAGTGAATATACCTACCAAATAATATACCAAACAGCACGTACATACCTACTATATGCTTTGAAAAGCTCGTGGTGTGTGGGGAAAAAGGGGTGGCGACATCTTTTAGATTATTTGAATCGGTTATTTGACTAACCCCTCAAGTCTACTTTTTGGGTTATTTCATTTTTTTGCTTATTGCAACCTTTGACCCAAGACACATCATGGTATTAAAGGAAATTCTTTCAATCCATTTCCTTCCATTAAAATTTCGAGTGTCATAATTTGACTTTATTTGAATAACACCTCAAGTCCAGGGACATTGAGGGGTTACTGTAATAAATATAAAACATCATGGTGGCCTAATCTATACTTAAAAAATTGTTTCTTTATTTAATTCAAGAAAGGGGAGTTCCTCGTAAATAAAAACAAAATTTTCACATAAAAAAAATATGCTATTTCACTATTCTAAAGAGTTCTTGCCACCCTAGCATGACCACCGAAACACGATATATATATCGCGTGAATATTGCATTTGATTGACACTCAACTGTCAAATTCCATTGTCTTTTGACAGTTAAACGTGATAAATTGCTATATGCCTATATCATATTGCGTTTCGGTGTTCATGCTAGGGGGGCTGCTGGTAGTGTAAGGTGAGACTTGATAGAATTTTTAATGCCTCTCAAAACATACCAACATTTAGCTTTTAACTGAGTCTCACCCAGCACTATTGCTATTTTCGACAACATTAACCCACAGGAGTGATTAAATTACAATAAATTATAAAAAAATATGATTTAAATAAATTTGAACCTTACCAACCACAAAATCAGGAAATTTAAGATTTTTATCAAAAATTATTCAAGGAGCCTCCAAGTACTGGCAATGATGATGATGAGGCACATTTTGAAATGCAAAATAATACTTTATTTCAATAAAATATCATTTAAAGTTAGGTCTTTCTTCTATTAATCACTTGTATTTGACTAACCCCTCATGTCCTTGAAGTTTATTGTTATTTTTTTATACTATAGTCTATTCGTATTTTTGTGTCTGATATATTTTTTAATTACCTATGTGTATACTTTTATAATTTGATTCTAAACGATATCCAATTCAACATAATATATCCAGAAATTAAAAAAATGTTTCTCCTGTAAAATTTGCTTCAATGGACATGAGGGGTTAGTCAAATAACCGATTCATTTTTTAAACAACATACAATTTGAGCTACTTTTTAACGCGAGGTCTACAGCTCACGGAGCCACTAGTTATAATGGTGCACACTTGTTCCGTATACGGATGTGCCTCGACGGCGACATACAACAAGGACTTAAAATTTCATAGATTTCCCCGTGATGCGAGGTAAGTTTATTTATTCCTATAAGTAATTTCGTATTACTTACCTACTTAACCAATCATCATCTCGTGCTGTTAGGTAGGTACTTATTTTGTATAATAATACCTGTGGTGTGCTGTGCAGTTTTATAGTAAAATTTAATTGTAGCTAAAGAATAACTTCAAGTAGATTTGTGAAATAAATAATGATTATATATTTGGAAGGTATGTAGGAACTAGGTACATAAGCATATCGTGCGTGTTGCTATGATCACAAAATAGTTGGGTACCTACGACCTTGTGTGAACCAGAGATGTACGTATTACACTGGTGGTACCTACCTACATAGGTACCTTGATTCGTCCAAGATAGGTACCTACTAATTTATTTTCTGTGCTACTAAATACTCGAACACTATTAATTAGTTAATGACACCGCGGCCGTTCTGTTAAAGTAAGTACTTAAAAGCAAGCTAGGTACCTACCGACTTACCTACATACCTACGCTTTGCGCACGGGCTATAGGCACTTGAACACTGATCGCGTAATGTTAGATTATTTATATCCTTGTTCTACTAATCACTAATCCTATTTTCTACTAATACCTACCTACTATTATAAATGCGAAAATTCGTGTGTATGTGTGTTGTTAATAAATAATTACTTATTAATCACATTTATTTTCTATTTTGACAACCCTTGCACATCTGCGGCTGATTGCGTAAGTACCTACACGGGCGGCGGCACGCGGCGGCGTCGTCCAACATCAAAGGCGTTTAACAACTGTATGGAGTTAAACTGTGGTAATAGTCTTGGATGACGTGATGCGCCGGGTAACTGACAAGGCAAAGCGAGGATTACCTTGGGTTGATGGGAATACCCTTGAGGATATCGATTTCGCGGATGATCTGTGTTTACTAGCAACATCACGAGATCATCTTCAGTCCAAGACCGACGACCTCGCTCACGCTGCTGCTAAAGAGGGCCTGCGCATAAACCGCAAGAAAACAAAAGGCATGCGCCTAAACACCTCAGATGTAACGCCCATACACGTTAATAGCGAGGCCGTCGAACAAGTAGAGCGTTTCAGGTATTTCGGAAACGTGATGGACCGCCTGGGAGGCGCAGAATCGGATGCAGATGTAAAAGCTCGCATAAACAAGGCCCGAGCCGCCTACGTGCAGCTTAAACTAGGGGCCGTACCAGCTAATGCATCGAACTTCGATAAGTCTGCCGAGCTTCAACTTAAAACAGAAAAATCGAAATAAGGAATTTCGTGTTGTACTATTTGCCGAAGTTATTTAGAAGATATCGATGTTCTTGTGGCATCATGAATTGGGGTTCACCATTTTGGCCTGATTGAGGCTTGATTTATCTGTTTTAATTTGAAGCCGTGCAGACTTATCGAAGTTCGATGCGTTAGCCGGTACGGACCCTGTATGGACGTCCTCAATAATAACACGCCGCACGAAAATAAAAATATTTAACTCCAACGTCAAATCAGTTCTTCTTTATGGATGCGATACCTGGCTTGTCAAAAATGAAGTCACCGCTAGGCTACAGATATTGGTCAACAAATGTCTTAGGCGGATACTGTGAATCTGGTGGCCACGAACCATCTCCAATGCAAGGCTGTGGGAGTTAACTGACCAGCGGGGCTACCGGCTAAAAACAATGAAGTTCATTTTAACTGTAATTTGACAGATGGATGTAATACATTGCTGCTTTTCTTTGGTAGGTTTTTATTTGTCCCAAAACGAAGCAGCAATGTATCACATACATCTGTCAAATTACAGTTAACATTAACTTCATTGTTTTTAGCCGGTAGCCCCGCAGATGCCGATCGACAAGGTGGTTCTTTTAAAGAAGTGGCGTTGGATTGGTCATGTGTTACGGAGGCCTGACAACCACATCCCGAAACAGGGTCTAAAGTGGCAAGCGCATGGCAGGAGAAAACCCAGCCGCCCTCGTACCACTTGGAGGCGCTCAGTTGAAAAAAGGCTGCTTCAATCAGTCAAGGCTGGACAGATCTTGAGGTGGCCGCACAAGACCGGAAGAAGTGGAGGTCCCTTCTGAGAGCCCTATGTAGGGATAAGAGGACATCATCATCATGATACTTACAAGATGCAAACACCAAGCCAAAAAGCCTCAGTTTGGTGTGATTTTACTTTTATTTTTTTTATTTAGTTATTTATATTCAGGAAACGATGGCCCATAGATATATACCTTAAAACTAAAGATATATAATTTATAAAACAATGTTGTTAGTACATAACTTAAAAATATGTTGATAAAAAATTTATCAATTTGACACTTTGTTTGTCGAATCGGTGGCACAAGGCAGCGTTCCTCTGAAGCGCCTGTATACCATACCCTGCGGCCAGAAGTGCTCCTTTATGAAAAGCCTCGCTGTCGGGATGCGCACCACAAACTGGTATTATGGCGTGACTCCAGTGGCTGAACTCTCAAACATAAGTTGGATTTCTTCTTTATGTACTCGATCACGTCCTACGCTGTGGTGGTATGGTGCAGGCGGGACATTTGTTAACAATAAGATTGTCATAAAGATATCACAGTTTAATCACAATATGTACAATAATTATTAATTTTAAGATTATTAATACAATTGAAAAATATTAGGAAAAATCGACTTACCCATAACAGCTCAGATGGGACTCGAACCCGCACCCCTAGGATTCCGGCCCAATGCACTAACCAATTATGCTACCGAGTCGCTAGCAGGATTGACGAAATTTTCTAATACTTTCCACGTCTCTGCTGTAGGCCAGCGCCATCTCATCAATGTGAAGTGAATTACTTCGACATTTGAAAGCAACACCCTTGCAGGTGCTAGACAAATCAATTAAGATGAAATAGCCATATAATTTTTAAACTAAAATTATTAATTAGTTAAAAACAGACTAGTACCACAACCTATACTGGCTTATTCAGTGTGCGTTCGTTAAACTAGGGCCAAAGTTAACATGGCGTTAAACAGCGGACTAACGCCATTTTAGCGCAAATCTTATTCAGAGTGACAGTTTAACGTTTAGTCCCACCGTTTAAGGATTAAAAGGTGCATTGTGATTGGTTTACAAACATTAAACCAGGTTTTGTTAGAACTGTCTTGCACCCCAGTTTTGTGAAACATATCTGAATAACTTAGAAAGAGTTTTAGTTATTATTATAGATAGAGTATTTAGTTTATACATTCAGCCATCACCTGTTGTATTGGCGAAAAAGCCGCCGCGCGACGTTCGTCTAGAATCTAGATAGATAGTTGGCGCAACGACTAAAAGTGTAAGGGCTGTCACTGAAGGGATGCTGACCTCTTTTGTCAATTCAATTACAAAATTCAGGTCTTGGTAAGATATTTATTTAAGGTGACAGATGTCAAATTTAAATTTGTCAAACTTAAATTTGACAGTTGTCATCTAAAATGAAGATCTCATCAAGACCTTTAATTTCTAAGATAACATAGTTGAAACTTGGTTAGTTAGATGTATTCTGTCAACCGCTTAACGAATTTAACACAAAAAAAAATATTTTAGGAGGGGCTCCCCATACATGGAACTAAAACTGAAAAAATTTTTTTCTTCAAACCAATACGTGTGGGGTGTCTGTAGATAGGTTTTTAAAAATGACATTGAGATTCTTAAGTCATTTTTTTCTCAAAGTCAACCGTTTGAAAGATATACACCGCCAAAGTGGTAAAATGTCCATCCCCCCCCCTTTAACTTTTGAAATAAGATAGTGAAAAATAAAAATAAAAATTATGCTGTGGATTTTAATAAAAGCTTTCAACAAAAATTAGGATGAGCGAGATATAGTCTTTAGTTTTTAGTTTTTGAGATATAGTACATTTTCCAAAACGGCAAATATCTTTTATATCTATCATAAATAAATAATATCTTTTATAAAAACTTTGTCATTCATACTAACACTGTGAAAAACAAAGTTATTTTTGCAGACGAAAATTATGGTATTAAATATGGTCTGGTATAAGGTAACTACGGAACCCTACGGCGCGTGGGCCGACACGCACTTGGCCGATTTTTTTGTATGTTCTATCTGGCAACGATGTTTAAGCTTGCTGCAAAAATACGATATATCAATATGTTTAATTCGATATATCTATATTTTTGGCCAATAAAATATTTTCATCCGCTTTATCTATACAAAATTATATCCAATATAAAAAATCGTGTAAAAACGATGTATTTTTTTGATCAATCTCATCAATATCTAGGTAACTAAAGTCGCTAGAATGCAAAGTCCGTGGTAAAACTTACTAACAGCACAAAATAGATAATAGTGCTAACAGGACAATTTCATTATATTATTAGCCTTTCTGTCCATCAACGTACGTACATTGTTGTCACCCTATCTTAAAAATCTCATACAAATTTTAACCTCGAATTGCATCGTAAGTACTGCAGTGATTGGTTTCAGATAAAGCTAGATCCTCAGTGACGGAAACTCTTTTTAATATTAATTGCTTTACAATATGCGTGAGGCAAAATTCACGTAACGTGACAGTTTTAAGTATGGGCCAGACAGTGTGACGGGTCGAAATATTGTTTTCGCTTTTTCTATTGATGTGTCGTTCCGCGAACGGATTTGAAGTGTTATATACTGTCACTTATCAAACGTGACGCTGCTAGACTGCTTCATTTGGCTCCAAACGGTTTAGTTGTCGATATTTTGACAAATGAAAACTGGTACAGACGGTTCTGTATGTGCCTTGTTTAAACAACAATTTTATGAGATCTGTTCTGTTTTGTGTGATGTTCGAGTGTTAAATCTTATTTATTTTTGCGTCACTGAGCATCTACGAAGTAAAACTTGACTTTCGTTTGCTAGTTTTTGTTATTTCCAGCATACATAACCTTCAGCGTCATCTCGTCTGTGCCATGTTCAAACGTCAATCATTCATAAACCCTTGCGTCACGTTTGTTCTGAATACTAAAATAAGAAATTGTTTATCCGTCACTGAAGGTTTTTATAGCTCACAAGCCAGAAGGAGTAAGGCACATACGAGGTGACGATCATAATAAAATGATCGTCACCTCGTATGTGCCTTACTCCTTCTGGCTTGTGAGCTATAAAAACCTTCAGTGACGGATTAACCATTTCTTATTTTGGTATTCAGAACAAACGTGACGCAAGGGTTTATGAATGATTGACGTTTGAACATGGCACAGACGAGATGACGCTGAAGGTTATGTATGCTGGAAATAACAAAAACTAGCAAACGAAAGTCAAATTTTACTTCGTAGATGCTCAGTGACGCAAAAATAAATAAGATTTAACACTCGAACATCATACAAAACAGAACAGATCTCATAAAATTGTTGTTTAAACAAGGCACATACAGAACCGTCTGTACCAGTTTTTATTTGTCAAAATATCGACATCTAAACCGTCTGGAGCCAAATGAAGCAGTCTAGCAGCGTCACGTTTGATAAGTGACAGTATATAACACTTCAAATCCGTTCGCGGAACGACACATCAATAGAAAAAGCGAAAACAATATTTCGACCCGTCACACTGTCTGGCCCATACTTAAAACTGTCACGTTACGTGAATTTTGCCTCACGCATATTGTAAAGCAATTAATATTAAAAAGAATTTCCGTCACTGAGGATCTAGCTTTATCTGAAACCAATCACTGCAGTATTTACGATGCAATTCGAGGTTAAAATTTGTATGTAAATAAACTAGGGTGACCATACTGACCATGAAGTATTATTTTTGCGGACATCGTATTGAAGTTTACTGAGATTGTTTGTAGCGTATCGTAGCACTTTACTTTTAGGTTTTTACACGACTGCTCAAAAAAGGAGTGTATATGTGTTCAGGGTTCATGTATGTTTGTAAGTATGTGAGTTTCTTTATTCCACCATAACTTCTAAATGGCTTAACGGATTTAGATGTATGGGGTATCGTTAGAATCCTTACATCATTCCGAGTGACACTGGCTATATTTTTTTAAAGTCAATATGGCGACTGTACGACGCCACTTTTAAATGAGAAAATATTTTTTCTTCATTTATTACAATATGGGCATCAAATGAAAGGCGCACATTCCAAAACTATATCATTTGTCCCTAAAATGTGTAAAATAAATTAAATAAATTTAAAAAATATTAAAAATACGACTGCCCTGCCAAAAACGAACTAAAAAGTTAACTAAATAACAAGTGTCATTGCAGTCGGGGGACCTCTTTGATTAAAAATTGTTTCACAAAACGGTCCCCTGATTGCAATGATACTTGTTTTTTTAATTAACTTTTTAGTTCGTTTTTGGCAGGGCAATAATGTTTTTAATATTTTTAATTTTTTTTAATCAAATAAAACTTCAGGAAATCAATTCAACAAGTTGTGATTTATTAACGCTTAAGGTATGACACTAAAAAGTTATTTTGATAACAATACTTATTAGTATGATACTATATATATTGTACTACTACTATATATTGTACTTATCAAATATCACAGTTCAATCACATTAATGTACATATTAATGACTTGTTGAAAAACAGACTAGTACCATAGATAATAATATAATACTATACTAATATAAGTAATTCTACTTACTAGGTATTCTAAAATGTTATAGTGTTAAACATCACAGGTTAATTCTTTTATCCATACATATAAGTAATAAAACTGTAAAAAAACCGGCCAAGAGCGAGTCGGACTCGCGCACCGAGGGTTCCGTACTATCATAATAAATACACAGCAGAGTAGAATAATAAAATTATTATTGCAGTTTTAGGTCAGCGCCATCTCTTGACCTATAGTGGAACTAATGTTAACTTTTTAAAAATTTGATAATTTCAAAAAAAGTATACTATATTGAGAAATCGTTTTATTTTTCCTGTAATCTTTATATAAACTGCTATTACATAGAATTATTTCATATTTTTCTCTTTGCAAACTTTGGAGATAAGGGGGGGGAACGGTCATTTTTTTACTTTTTTCATCATAAGTCGAAAACTATGCGGCCTAAAAAATTATTAAAAACGTGCAAACGGCGCTCTTTCATATGATACCTCACATGCCCTAGTCACCTCACTTCAAATTTTTGAGACCCCTTTTCAGTCCCCGTTGTAAAAAAGATATTTATTTTTTATTTCTTTCTTATTTGCAAAATAGTTGGGCAAATGTCATTTTAAACTGTTCCAAATTTGTAGTGATATCATTAGTAGTTCTCGAGATAGCCAGCTGTGACAGACAGACAGACAGACTGAGTCACACCATAAGGGTTCCTTTTTTACCATTTTGGTACGGAACCCTAAAAAGTGTCTGTACATTGAATATATTTGAAAAAAAAATTTTTGGGGCGATGGAGACATAGTAATAGAGAAAGAATTAAAAAAAGTGTATCTGTTTGTTTGTCAGTTTGAACACGCTGTCTCTGGAAATACTGTACGGATTCGAATGAAACTTTTTTTGTTACATAGCTGTTAAGCCTGGGCATAGTTTAGGGCAGCGGTTCCCGAATATTGTTTAGTGGAACCATGGGGTTCCATAAGAGGCTCTTAGGGGTTCCGAAAAATTTAAGAGTTAAGTAAATTTATATCTTTTTGTTCTAACTAAATAAATATTAATATCTTAAAAAGTTTTTCTTTTAAAGTCAAATTAGACTTACAAGAAACCTCTAACTATAAGACCGGTAGCAGACAAAGATGGGAAGCTTCTTAGTGCGCAGAATGATCAACTGCGTAGATGACACGAGCATTTCGCAGAGGTATTCCTTACGGTAGTTGGCGAGGAGGATGATCTGGATCACAATGATGCGGAGATAGCTTGTGAAGTTCTGGATGTTAGAGTCTAGCATACAAGGTTAAGGTGCGTTTCTCAACCGATTCTCGTGAAATTTTGTGAGCAGGTTTGAAAATAATATAGTTTTTTTTTGTCACGCCAGTTTTTTGAAATTTTTAAAAATGACGGAGAAATGTTAAAAATACATATTTCAGTCGGGCTTTCCAGTTCTGTCTGTTTTCTTCTACAGGTCGCATTTCTCCACCGATTCTCGTGAAATTTTGTAAGCAGGTTCGAAAATTGTATAAATTTTTTATTTTATCTTTAAATGGCGGAGATAATGTAAAAAAATCGTATTTCAGTCCGGATTTCCGGTGCTGTCTGTTCTCCTCTACAGGTCGCATTTCTCAACCGATCCCGGTGAAATTTTGTGAGCAGATTTGATAAATATATATAATTTATTGTAGAGGCAATTTTTCGAAATTTATTAAAATGACGGAGATATGTAAAAAAACATATTTCAGTCCAGCTTTCCGGCTGTTTGATCTCCTCTACAGGTCGCATTTCTCAACCGATTCTGATGAAATTTTGTGGGCAGGTTCGATAATATAGTATAATTTTTTAAACTATCCATTTTTTTGAAATTTACCAAAAATCACTTATTTCGAAAAATTATTAAAATTAGAAGCGCCATCTAGCAGTGAATATACCTACCAAATAATATACCAAACAGCACGTACATACCTACTATATGCTTTGAAAAGCTCGTGGTGTGTGGGGAAAAAGGGGTGGCGACATCTTTTAGATTATTTGAATCGGTTATTTGACTAACCCCTCAAGTCTACTTTTTGGGTTATTTCATTTTTTTGCTTATTGCAACCTTTGACCCAAGACACATCATGGTATTAAAGGAAATTCTTTCAATCCATTTCCTTCCATTAAAATTTCGAGTGTCATAATTTGACTTTATTTGAATAACACCTCAAGTCCAGGGACATTGAGGGGTTACTGTAATAAATATAAAACATCATGGTGGCCTAATCTATACTTAAAAAATTGTTTCTTTATTTAATTCAAGAAAGGGGAGTTCCTCGTAAATAAAAACAAAATTTTCACATAAAAAAAATATGCTATTTCACTATTCTAAAGAGTTCTTGCCACCCTAGCATGACCACCGAAACACGATATATATATCGCGTGAATATTGCATTTGATTGACACTCAACTGTCAAATTCCATTGTCTTTTGACAGTTAAACGTGATAAATTGCTATATGCCTATATCATATTGCGTTTCGGTGTTCATGCTAGGGGGGCTGCTGGTAGTGTAAGGTGAGACTTGATAGAATTTTTAATGCCTCTCAAAACATACCAACATTTAGCTTTTAACTGAGTCTCACCCAGCACTATTGCTATTTTCGACAACATTAACCCACAGGAGTGATTAAATTACAATAAATTATAAAAAAATATGATTTAAATAAATTTGAACCTTACCAACCACAAAATCAGGAAATTTAAGATTTTTATCAAAAATTATTCAAGGAGCCTCCAAGTACTGGCAATGATGATGATGAGGCACATTTTGAAATGCAAAATAATACTTTATTTCAATAAAATATCATTTAAAGTTAGGTCTTTCTTCTATTAATCACTTGTATTTGACTAACCCCTCATGTCCTTGAAGTTTATTGTTATTTTTTTATACTATAGTCTATTCGTATTTTTGTGTCTGATATATTTTTTAATTACCTATGTGTATACTTTTATAATTTGATTCTAAACGATATCCAATTCAACATAATATATCCAGAAATTAAAAAAATGTTTCTCCTGTAAAATTTGCTTCAATGGACATGAGGGGTTAGTCAAATAACCGATTCATTTTTTAAACAACATACAATTTGAGCTACTTTTTAACGCGAGGTCTACAGCTCACGGAGCCACTAGTTATAATGGTGCACACTTGTTCCGTATACGGATGTGCCTCGACGGCGACATACAACAAGGACTTAAAATTTCATAGATTTCCCCGTGATGCGAGGTAAGTTTATTTATTCCTATAAGTAATTTCGTATTACTTACCTACTTAACCAATCATCATCTCGTGCTGTTAGGTAGGTACTTATTTTGTATAATAATACCTGTGGTGTGCTGTGCAGTTTTATAGTAAAATTTAATTGTAGCTAAAGAATAACTTCAAGTAGATTTGTGAAATAAATAATGATTATATATTTGGAAGGTATGTAGGAACTAGGTACATAAGCATATCGTGCGTGTTGCTATGATCACAAAATAGTTGGGTACCTACGACCTTGTGTGAACCAGAGATGTACGTATTACACTGGTGGTACCTACCTACATAGGTACCTTGATTCGTCCAAGATAGGTACCTACTAATTTATTTTCTGTGCTACTAAATACTCGAACACTATTAATTAGTTAATGACACCGCGGCCGTTCTGTTAAAGTAAGTACTTAAAAGCAAGCTAGGTACCTACCGACTTACCTACATACCTACGCTTTGCGCACGGGCTATAGGCACTTGAACACTGATCGCGTAATGTTAGATTATTTATATCCTTGTTCTACTAATCACTAATCCTATTTTCTACTAATACCTACCTACTATTATAAATGCGAAAATTCGTGTGTATGTGTGTTGTTAATAAATAATTACTTATTAATCACATTTATTTTCTATTTTGACAACCCTTGCACATCTGCGGCTGATTGCGTAAGTACCTACACGGGCGGCGGCACGCGGCGGCGTCGTCCAACATCAAAGGCGTTTAACAACTGTATGGAGTTAAACTGTGGTAATAGTCTTGGATGACGTGATGCGCCGGGTAACTGACAAGGCAAAGCGAGGATTACCTTGGGTTGATGGGAATACCCTTGAGGATATCGATTTCGCGGATGATCTGTGTTTACTAGCAACATCACGAGATCATCTTCAGTCCAAGACCGACGACCTCGCTCACGCTGCTGCTAAAGAGGGCCTGCGCATAAACCGCAAGAAAACAAAAGGCATGCGCCTAAACACCTCAGATGTAACGCCCATACACGTTAATAGCGAGGCCGTCGAACAAGTAGAGCGTTTCAGGTATTTCGGAAACGTGATGGACCGCCTGGGAGGCGCAGAATCGGATGCAGATGTAAAAGCTCGCATAAACAAGGCCCGAGCCGCCTACGTGCAGCTTAAACTAGGGGCCGTACCAGCTAATGCATCGAACTTCGATAAGTCTGCCGAGCTTCAACTTAAAACAGAAAAATCGAAATAAGGAATTTCGTGTTGTACTATTTGCCGAAGTTATTTAGAAGATATCGATGTTCTTGTGGCATCATGAATTGGGGTTCACCATTTTGGCCTGATTGAGGCTTGATTTATCTGTTTTAATTTGAAGCCGTGCAGACTTATCGAAGTTCGATGCGTTAGCCGGTACGGACCCTGTATGGACGTCCTCAATAATAACACGCCGCACGAAAATAAAAATATTTAACTCCAACGTCAAATCAGTTCTTCTTTATGGATGCGATACCTGGCTTGTCAAAAATGAAGTCACCGCTAGGCTACAGATATTGGTCAACAAATGTCTTAGGCGGATACTGTGAATCTGGTGGCCACGAACCATCTCCAATGCAAGGCTGTGGGAGTTAACTGACCAGCGGGGCTACCGGCTAAAAACAATGAAGTTCATTTTAACTGTAATTTGACAGATGGATGTAATACATTGCTGCTTTTCTTTGGTAGGTTTTTATTTGTCCCAAAACGAAGCAGCAATGTATCACATACATCTGTCAAATTACAGTTAACATTAACTTCATTGTTTTTAGCCGGTAGCCCCGCAGATGCCGATCGACAAGGTGGTTCTTTTAAAGAAGTGGCGTTGGATTGGTCATGTGTTACGGAGGCCTGACAACCACATCCCGAAACAGGGTCTAAAGTGGCAAGCGCATGGCAGGAGAAAACCCAGCCGCCCTCGTACCACTTGGAGGCGCTCAGTTGAAAAAAGGCTGCTTCAATCAGTCAAGGCTGGACAGATCTTGAGGTGGCCGCACAAGACCGGAAGAAGTGGAGGTCCCTTCTGAGAGCCCTATGTAGGGATAAGAGGACATCATCATCATGATACTTACAAGATGCAAACACCAAGCCAAAAAGCCTCAGTTTGGTGTGATTTTACTTTTATTTTTTTTATTTAGTTATTTATATTCAGGAAACGATGGCCCATAGATATATACCTTAAAACTAAAGATATATAATTTATAAAACAATGTTGTTAGTACATAACTTAAAAATATGTTGATAAAAAATTTATCAATTTGACACTTTGTTTGTCGAATCGGTGGCACAAGGCAGCGTTCCTCTGAAGCGCCTGTATACCATACCCTGCGGCCAGAAGTGCTCCTTTATGAAAAGCCTCGCTGTCGGGATGCGCACCACAAACTGGTATTATGGCGTGACTCCAGTGGCTGAACTCTCAAACATAAGTTGGATTTCTTCTTTATGTACTCGATCACGTCCTACGCTGTGGTGGTATGGTGCAGGCGGGACATTTGTTAACAATAAGATTGTCATAAAGATATCACAGTTTAATCACAATATGTACAATAATTATTAATTTTAAGATTATTAATACAATTGAAAAATATTAGGAAAAATCGACTTACCCATAACAGCTCAGATGGGACTCGAACCCGCACCCCTAGGATTCCGGCCCAATGCACTAACCAATTATGCTACCGAGTCGCTAGCAGGATTGACGAAATTTTCTAATACTTTCCACGTCTCTGCTGTAGGCCAGCGCCATCTCATCAATGTGAAGTGAATTACTTCGACATTTGAAAGCAACACCCTTGCAGGTGCTAGACAAATCAATTAAGATGAAATAGCCATATAATTTTTAAACTAAAATTATTAATTAGTTAAAAACAGACTAGTACCACAACCTATACTGGCTTATTCAGTGTGCGTTCGTTAAACTAGGGCCAAAGTTAACATGGCGTTAAACAGCGGACTAACGCCATTTTAGCGCAAATCTTATTCAGAGTGACAGTTTAACGTTTAGTCCCACCGTTTAAGGATTAAAAGGTGCATTGTGATTGGTTTACAAACATTAAACCAGGTTTTGTTAGAACTGTCTTGCACCCCAGTTTTGTGAAACATATCTGAATAACTTAGAAAGAGTTTTAGTTATTATTATAGATAGAGTATTTAGTTTATACATTCAGCCATCACCTGTTGTATTGGCGAAAAAGCCGCCGCGCGACGTTCGTCTAGAATCTAGATAGATAGTTGGCGCAACGACTAAAAGTGTAAGGGCTGTCACTGAAGGGATGCTGACCTCTTTTGTCAATTCAATTACAAAATTCAGGTCTTGGTAAGATATTTATTTAAGGTGACAGATGTCAAATTTAAATTTGTCAAACTTAAATTTGACAGTTGTCATCTAAAATGAAGATCTCATCAAGACCTTTAATTTCTAAGATAACATAGTTGAAACTTGGTTAGTTAGATGTATTCTGTCAACCGCTTAACGAATTTAACACAAAAAAAAATATTTTAGGAGGGGCTCCCCATACATGGAACTAAAACTGAAAAAATTTTTTTCTTCAAACCAATACGTGTGGGGTGTCTGTAGATAGGTTTTTAAAAATGACATTGAGATTCTTAAGTCATTTTTTTCTCAAAGTCAACCGTTTGAAAGATATACACCGCCAAAGTGGTAAAATGTCCATCCCCCCCCCTTTAACTTTTGAAATAAGATAGTGAAAAATAAAAATAAAAATTATGCTGTGGATTTTAATAAAAGCTTTCAACAAAAATTAGGATGAGCGAGATATAGTCTTTAGTTTTTAGTTTTTGAGATATAGTACATTTTCCAAAACGGCAAATATCTTTTATATCTATCATAAATAAATAATATCTTTTATAAAAACTTTGTCATTCATACTAACACTGTGAAAAACAAAGTTATTTTTGCAGACGAAAATTATGGTATTAAATATGGTCTGGTATAAGGTAACTACGGAACCCTACGGCGCGTGGGCCGACACGCACTTGGCCGATTTTTTTGTATGTTCTATCTGGCAACGATGTTTAAGCTTGCTGCAAAAATACGATATATCAATATGTTTAATTCGATATATCTATATTTTTGGCCAATAAAATATTTTCATCCGCTTTATCTATACAAAATTATATCCAATATAAAAAATCGTGTAAAAACGATGTATTTTTTTGATCAATCTCATCAATATCTAGGTAACTAAAGTCGCTAGAATGCAAAGTCCGTGGTAAAACTTACTAACAGCACAAAATAGATAATAGTGCTAACAGGACAATTTCATTATATTATTAGCCTTTCTGTCCATCAACGTACGTACATTGTTGTCACCCTATCTTAAAAATCTCATACAAATTTTAACCTCGAATTGCATCGTAAGTACTGCAGTGATTGGTTTCAGATAAAGCTAGATCCTCAGTGACGGAAACTCTTTTTAATATTAATTGCTTTACAATATGCGTGAGGCAAAATTCACGTAACGTGACAGTTTTAAGTATGGGCCAGACAGTGTGACGGGTCGAAATATTGTTTTCGCTTTTTCTATTGATGTGTCGTTCCGCGAACGGATTTGAAGTGTTATATACTGTCACTTATCAAACGTGACGCTGCTAGACTGCTTCATTTGGCTCCAAACGGTTTAGTTGTCGATATTTTGACAAATGAAAACTGGTACAGACGGTTCTGTATGTGCCTTGTTTAAACAACAATTTTATGAGATCTGTTCTGTTTTGTGTGATGTTCGAGTGTTAAATCTTATTTATTTTTGCGTCACTGAGCATCTACGAAGTAAAACTTGACTTTCGTTTGCTAGTTTTTGTTATTTCCAGCATACATAACCTTCAGCGTCATCTCGTCTGTGCCATGTTCAAACGTCAATCATTCATAAACCCTTGCGTCACGTTTGTTCTGAATACTAAAATAAGAAATTGTTTATCCGTCACTGAAGGTTTTTATAGCTCACAAGCCAGAAGGAGTAAGGCACATACGAGGTGACGATCATAATAAATCATGGTAGCTTCGCAAAAAAACTGTTTTTATTTGATTTTGTATTAAGGAAAGTTTAAATTATTTCTATTCCAAGTGGAAAATTAAGACTTTGTATTGACATTGACATTTAAAGTTCTTGGTCGTTCCGCGGGCTGATTATCTAATTAGAAACCACCAAGCGACCGGTTGCAGTTCATAGATGATAGTGATCCATTGCTACTTCTTTTTGGATTAAAAAAAACATACCAAAGAAAAGTAGCAATGTATGTGGAATGAAACCGGTCGCTAAATAGTTTCTTTTTAGATAATCAGGGTGCCGAACCTTAGAGTGAGTTAAAAAACAACCGTTTGGTTGTTTTTTAACTACACTCTAAGCCTCTGAACGCAACCCTGCACAGATGGACAGTGACAGCACAATGGGTGCATTCCATCAGGCTAATCGTTGAGTCACAGATCGCCATATAGTACATTTTAGAAAAAAAAACTTGAAATCACTTTCCACCACTGACGTCCATTATACCAGCGTACTTGTATAATGGACGTCAGTGCTTTCCAACATTGACCTCTATTAGAAAAAAATGTTTTCAGGTCAGTCACTGACTTGAAAAAAATTTTTTTTATTTAACTGGACAGGCTGTCTGTTCTGTATGATTTGACAGCAAAGTTCTTGTGCCTATTTGAAACGCCACTAGCGTGCGTCTAAAGAACTAATTTTGACGTACAATATGAAAATGGTTGACGTGATGGTCTCTCCAGACTTCAAACATTAGTACCATGTACGCACGCTATGCTCACGCTACGTCCTACAGCGCCAACATGGCGGACATCAAATAGGCACAAAAACAGTTTGACATAAGCCTGTCCAGTGTAAATATATGCAGGTCAATGAGGTCAGTGCTTTCCACGGTTAAAACCATAGACATAGAAAAATTTTCGCTGTAAGTCATATTTTACGCATCTCATATAAAATGTATGCATCAAGAACCTTATATTCATATTCTATGACACTGGACATTCTACTACTGAAGGATGGTTGGGGATGAGGTCATTCACCTTTGCAGATTTCTTTTATCCCTCTCACACTGTGACTGAAATTGCCATGCTAAGTACAAAATATCCCAATCCATAGTCAATTTACCCAGGTCATGTACAACAATTAATTAGATTTTCTAAATAAATGTAAATATCGGCACACTTTAAATTAGTTACATGATGTTAAAATTTATTAGTACATGCCAAAGTAATTATTTAGAGGACAGATGAGTCCATTTTGTTATTACAATATTTTACGTTTAACAGTAATTTCTCCATATTTCATAAGTTACCAAATAAAAATAAGGTGGCATCACTGATGGAATTGTCTTTGATTTGACATGTCACTAATGTCAATGATTTTCCACCGCATCTCACGTTTATGTACAAAAATATAAAATTATTTAAATAAAATTCGCGTTACAAAGCATGTGTAGCATTGTGCAAAATTGCAAAAGTGTTTCAAAACCAAATTCTAACATTATATTTCACAAGTAAGTGTTTTTTAAAGTATTTTCAGCATTCAATTTTTCCTTCTCAGAAATCTGAATTTTAGCAGATTTCAAAGATTGTTTCCGATCTAATTCGGAAATATTATAGAAGTTAATTATAATTCCACCTTAATTACGTATTTTTTATTTCAATATAATAAATATAATATGTACAAATCTGTATTCATTTTCGACACATAAGAAGTTTTAGAAATATTATCTGCATATCGCAGGGTGACCATAATCACAGCAGAACTTTTGAATAAGAAAGAAAGATTTGGATGAAAAATTTACGTTTATCCTACTTAACATTACATTTTATGTTTTTATGCCACATTTAACTTTGAGAGCGGAATTATTTTGTATTCTTAACAGAGAGAAAAAATGTAATCTAAACTAAAATATTATCTTACGTAGTTGAGTTAAACAATTTAGATCAGTTTCAGCTAAGAATCGGACCTACCTAACTTCCTACTATACTAGTTATTATGGTCTTTGACACCCATTGTTTATTCGTAGTAACAAAATAAAAATTAATCTTATTTTATTTTTCAGATTCCGAAACGATGAGGAAAAGAAACATTTATAGTATATCCCAAATACCGTTAGAGGGAAATTATTTTCAACGGCCAAAATAATGCAGTTTTGACATTTTATATTGCAACTTTTTTTAATACAATGACTAATAATGAGACTTAATTTTTTTTTCACACAACCGAAAATTCTAAAACTTTTTTCTATTACTAAGGGCGCTTATTCCTGCCCTTAGAGCATACAGAACGGGAGATGGCAAAACACGCGCCCCCTTTCACCAAAGTACATGACCAATTTGGTCGTGTCAGTTTATAAAAACTAGTTGGCCACGAACACTCGCCATTTTGTAATACTACATATCGCCGAACGCAGCTCCGCTAAAATGGTGTATTATGCAGTGATTTTGTGCAAAAGACGATCCGAAAGTTCAAATTTTACTAAAGACGGTATTTCCTATCACACCTAAACTAATTTTATTAACAAACTGTGAAATAATCACGAAGAAAACGCAATTTGTTAAGTAAGCTAACGACAGATATTGCGATAGCAAAACGATACCAAACATAATACTAATCTATGAAACAAACATCATGGTACAAGTCTAGAGCTGTGACAGTGTGAACAAATGTGTGTGCTCACGTTCGCTTTGAACGAATGAATTTTAACTATTATTTTGATGTGATCTGATCAGCACCTATATTATCAATGAATATTTTTTTTATAATTAATATTATGTACTTAATTGTATTCTTTTATTGCAAAATTTATACATAGTCTGGTCAACGAAGATGAGACTGAAATGGCGGCGCCACTTTCCCTGTTAAATTAACATTTGGAGGTTAAGTTACTGGAAATTGACCCCTAAAATGTGGTGCAAAATTAGTTTTCCCTTCTCATCTTTCGTTGACCAAACTCTAGTATAAAGGACACTTATTCGACTGTTTGTCTGCATCTCCGCTAACTTCTCTAAAAATCACGATTTGGAATTTAATGGGATTTATTTGTACTATCCTTTAAGAATTTCAACTATTTGGACCGATGTATTCTGCCTAAGTGTAAGAAATTTCATTAAAATCGGTTCATCCATTTCGAAAATTAAGGACTTCAAAGTTTGTATGAAATGCAGTTTGCCGTTAAGGGTCCATGATGGGAAAACATGGTTGCGCGGATCATACTTTTATATAGAAAACGTAAAGTTCTGCCCCAAAAAAACATACGGCAAGCTCAAGTTTTAAATTGCGTATAAACCTCACAGATGATTGTAAAAAAAAAAGTATATCATCAAAAGCGCTTGCGTGGGGTCATATTTTTGGCGTAAATAATAGCGGAAACGTTTTAAATTCTACACCAAAATACACTTTAACGTACTGTGAAGTAGCTCCAATAACTTTTTTTTCAACACACTTGCTCGTAAAGTGAGCCCTAACACATCGCTTTTAGGGCCATAAACCGAACTACAACAAACGCGTGCAATAATATATAAAACACTAGTTGGTTATAGAATTATCCCTACAAAGTTAAATAGGTACCTTACTGCAAGTTCTATGCGAGTAAATAGAGCATTTTCAATTTAACCGGGTAATACAGTTATTTTTTTAGTAACAACAAAGAGGTTTTATGCCGCTGAAAATTCATTTGCATTTTTGGAATAAATAAATGTGTAGGTCCTTAATTAAGTCAAACAAATATTTATTATTATCAAATTATTTCTTATTTACAATATTTTGTTAAAAAATATTAAAATATTAGCATTTTATCACCTAAATTTATAATTTTGAAGTTGGCTGTATGCTCACTAACCCCTTTGTTCACAAAATATTCTTGCATTGGGCGTGTGAAAAAAACAAAAAAAAACCTGCGCGCCTTTTTCATCATGATTATCATTTTGTTTTTGTCGTATTTGTTGCTGTGTGGTAAATTACTTTGTTTTTTCCTCGCAAATGTGTTGAAAAACGTCGTATGAAACTCGTGAGCTCTTACTTATTGCACACTCGGCTGAGTTACGCCCTCGCCTGCGGCTCGGGCTGCAACCCACAGCCTTGTGTGCAATAAGTAACCTAAGCTAACTTGTATCATAATGTACTATTAAGAAAGATAATTGTGCAAAAGAAAATGATGAAAAAACAATAACAAACATGTAGAAAGTACAGAAGTGAGGTTTTTTCTATACTCTTTATACGTAAAGAAAAAAAAACCGGCCAAGTGCGAGTCGGACTCGCGCACAAAGGGTTCCGTACCAAAAAACGGCAAAAAAAAAAACACGTTTGTTGCATGGGAGCCCCCTTAAATATTTATTTTTATTCTGTTTGTAGAGTTTGTTGTGATAGCGGCAACAGAAATACATCATCTGTGAAAATTTCAACTGTCTAGATATCACAGTTCATGAGAACAGCCTGGTGACAGACAGACAGACGGACAGCGGAGACTTAGTAATAGGGTCCTGTTTTTACTCTTTGGGTACGGAACCCTAAAAACAGAAACTAATGTTTTCGTATAAGCCTTAACACTCCTTATGTAGAATTTAAATAATGGTCATACTGATGATGATTCCCTCAAACTTTCATGTTAAAGATTGTCCATCAGCTGAATTTTCAAGCGTGTAAAATTTAAAAAAAGTGTTAAATTTTCTTGATCAATTTTAAATTAAAAAAAAACAGCCAAGTGCGTGTCGAGCTCGGGCCACACGCAGTAGTGTTCCGTAGTTACCTTATTGAATACCACTATTTTTCGTCTGCAAAAATAACTTTGTTTTTCACAGTGTTTGTATGAATAACAAAGTTATATGGAAAATGTAACAACTAATCAACTCAAACAACTGATTACTATATCTCGTTAATGCAAATTGTTAATTAAGATCTATAGCATATATTTTTTTTAGATTTTTGACTCTCTTATTTTAAAAGTTAGAGGGGGGGACACACATTTTACTACTTAGGCAGTCTTTCGAACGGTTGACTTTGAGAAAAAATAGTCTGTGGAACCTCAATGTCATTTTTGAACACCTATCTATAGACTGATATATGGATGTTTTTTTTTCAGTTTCAGTTCCATGTATAGGGAGCCCCCCTTTAATCTTTTGTTTTATTTTTATTTTTGTGTAAAAATCGTAATTCATAAGGCGGTTTACAGAATACATCTACTTATATTAAATTTCAACTGTGTAGTCCTAATACTTTCGGAATAAAGTGGCTGTCACATACGGACGGACAGACGGACAGACAGACAGACATAACGAATCTATAAGGGCTTGAGTTTTTGCCATTTAGGTTACGGAACCCTAACAAGCAATTAAAGGTTCAAAATTCATTGGAGATTTTTGACAGTTTTGTATAGCTTGATGTGCTGCTGACTGTACACAGATACTTGTAAATAAATGATTACATTATTAATCACATTTATTTTCTTTTTTGATATCCTTTACATTTTCATCTTGCGCCAACACTTGTCGCGACCAGACCGGGACCCTTTATAATCTCTCTCAGTGAACTACTTACATATTTATAATTAGTCAATATATAGTTTAGTAATTTATTATTATGGGGTGCTTCGCATTGTCATTAAGGTTATAAAGGGTATCCAGCGCGACACTGTGTAGACACATACCTTCAGGATGTCGTCCTCTCAACCAACCTTTCCATATTCTCCAGTCCCGGGGGCACTGAAGTGGTATACTTGTATTATCCGTTACTGTTTCCTTCTCTTCATCTTATTTATGTCCCACCTGTAAGTATAATGTCCCATATTTATCTGGGCTAAGCACACACCTACTTTCTCTAGTTTATCAGATACTAATAAGACAATTTACTTTATACTGTTAACTTTAATATGTATTATTAAATCATTCAACGCTGTTATGTCTTTTATTCTTTATGATATTACTTTATAAACATGTACTACTGCCAATCTTTCTTATCAAGCCTGGAAGATGGCTGCCTGTGACAGGCAGCCCCCTTCCAGCGCTGTTCTTTCATTGTTTCACTTTATCAAACTTTACTAATATGTTTATTACATCAAGGAGCTAATCGAATCAGGACCCTGCGTTCCTCATTCGCCTTAGCCTCCAGTATGCAGTTGTTCATTCCCTCTTAAGTGTCCGGACCTGGCCACCCGTCGGTGAACACATTTAGGTAAAGGCTTATTCTTGGGACTGCATACATCTCGCCGCCGATGGTTTCTGCTTGCCTAAGGCATCCACCACCGGCGAACTACGTGATCAGGCCTGGCCACGTTCAGTCGATCCTATCACGACCAGGATCGAACATTTGGCTCAGTAGTATTGCTTTCGATACTCTATAAATCTAGATTAAGTAAGTATGTGACTTAGCTGTGAAATCCTCGGTGCTACTGCAAACTCGGCCTCCTTTAACTACGATTACACTGGTGTTGAAGAAGATCATCACATTCATTTTATGAGGTTAGAATGACAGATTAGTTCAAGCGCATACGCGCTAGGGAAGGGCGAAAGTGGTGAGTTGTCTGTCTGATTTAGTGTTGCCATTTAATTGTTATTATGTTTAATCAATGTATTTACTTTGATAGTTAGAGACATCGCGATACCGTAATTCGCGACACTCCCGACGACGACAGAAGTTACATGTTCTCCATTAATCTACGCGTCCACTCGCGTATCTTTTCACGAGCCTTTAAAGACGCATCTCTTACTTCTCTCACTTCTTCGGGTTGTGTGTTTTCATTAATGTTGATGCTTTTAGGTGTGCTCTTATCATCACGTCCTTCATCATGTACTGATTGGATATCATCTTCTGTGGTAAGTATTCTATGAGGTATTTGGTCTACTGTTTCTATTATACTTGTTTGTCTGCTTTCTGTTTCAGGTTTGTCGACGAGTTCTTCTGTGGTTCTTGGAGCTGAAGAGATATCTTTGGTGAGACTAGTTATGTCTAATTCTTCTAACAGAGGTAAGTCGTCTAACGTTGCTGTTACGTCTTCTCTTTCGAATTCAAACATAACCTCTTCTCTTCCGGGTACTTCTTCATCAACTTCCAATGGGTAAAGATGAGCGATGGAGCGCGTGAATTCCGTGTCGTTCACCTTTATTCGTGCCACCCTGCATTGACCGTCTGCTCCCTTAAGCAGAGATGTGATCCTTCCAACTTTCCAGTTTTCTCTATTTTTCGTATCTCCTTTAATTTGTACTATGTCTCCTATTTTTGGGATTTCTGACTTAGTAATCCTTGGTTCTTTCAGAGCGTGACGATATCTTTCCCTTAAACTCGGCAGGTATTGCTCGATGAACATCCTTTTAAATTCCTTTAACATGTTTTGTCCTATTTTCCAACCGTCTACTAGGTTTTGTTTTGTCACCGTGCCTTCTTGTGGAAATTCAGCATCCGAAGGTGTTGTCGTGATGCATTTGTTCAAGGTTAGAAAATCTGAAGGCCTAAGAATGTCTTCCAGATCAGATCCTACACAAGTTAATGGTCTCGTATTTATCACCGCTTCTATTTCTTTTATAATGGTGTTAAGTTGATTATCTTTCAATAGATTCTTTGTGAGTGTTCTCTTGAGACAATGTTTAACTAGTCCAACTAGTCTTTCGTAGAATCCTCCATGCCAAGGAGCTAGTTGTGGAATAAATTTCCAGTCTATTTCGTTAGTGATGCAGTAATTGCTTGACAGTATTTCTGCAGTCAGTTTGAATTGTAGTGCATTATCTGAAACTATTCTATCCGGTACGCCTCTACAAGATATAAATCTTCGTAGTGCTAATAAGCATTCTTCTGCTGTAAGATCTTTGACAACTTCTAGGTGTACAGCGCGTACTACCAAACAAGTGTACAGGCATATCCATCGTTTTGCTGTTTTACCGTCGGTCCTTACTTGGAGAGGACCTAAGTAATCCATGCCGGTGTATGTAAATGGTGAGCTATAATTTACCCTTTCCTTTGGAAGCGCAGGAGGTGGTGGTAGTTTAAATGGACCTCCTCCATGCTTAACGCAATTTGTGCATTTTTTAAGTATTTTCTTAACTTGACTTCTTCCTTGAGGAATCCAATATAACAATCTGATCAGACTTAGAGTGTGGTTAACACCTACGTGATAGTTCTTTTTATGTGTTTCTAAGATCACGGTGTTAGTAAATTCACAGTCCTTTGGAATCAGTATTGGATATCTTTTGTCATAAGACCAGTCAGCATTTTGTAGTCTTCCTTTGCAACGTAGGATTCCGTCAACGTCAGTGAACACGTTTAAATTTCTCTTTAAATTTGTATCTTTACCTACTACTTCTTCAGGAAAATGTTTTGCTTGGATTCTTTTGATTTTTTGTACGTATGACAGTGTATCGTCCTCGCATTTCTCTGAGGGATTCTTTTGCAATTCTTCATTTAATTGTTGTCTCTGATTTTGTGAGCTTGGTTCTCCACTCGTGAGACCCTCCCCAATGGGAAAAGAAAATTGACGATCCACAGAGGAATGCGTGGCAATCAGTACACTTTCATCTTGAGTAAGCGGAGAAACTTCCCTCCTACGACTCTTTGGCCATTTCTTGCAGTCTTCTAGCAGGTAATCTGGTCCGGATAACCATTTGTGCTTGAATTTTTCAGAATCTGTGGGTCTAGTCGCTACATCAGCTGGATTTAGCTCTGTTGGTACATACCTTATCGTTGCTGACACATTTCCCTTTATTTCTTCTATTCTTTTCGCTACGAATGGTGGTAATAGCTTACCGCCGTAGTACCAATCGATTATTATTTGACTGTCCGTCCATATAGTATTCTTTTTGGATTCGAAATTCAGAAATTTGTTTACATACTTCAGTAGCCTGCTACCAATCAGAAGTCCTAATAATTCAAGTCTTGGAATTTTGAGATTGTCTTGATCTTTGATGGGTACTAGTCTTGATTTCCCTATCACGAAACTTAACTCTCTTCCGTTAGAAATGTATACTACAGCTGCGTATGCTTTGGTCGACGCATCTGTAAAGGCATGTAGCTGAATGTCTTCATTGCCCTTTTGTTTGAAATATCTTCTAGGTAAGACAATATTCTTTGTTCTTTCTAGTCGTTCTCTAATAATTTGCCATTCTTTAGTTATCTCTTCTGGTAAAGGAGTGTCCCATTTAAATTTGTTTACCCATAGATCTTGAAGTAGAAGTTTTGCTGGCAGCAGATCTGGCGCAGCATATCCGCATGGATCATATACTGAAGCTACGTTTTTTAATATTTCCCTTTTCGTATTAGCCTCTGTTATTTTCTTTGGCCTTAAACTGATAGTGTCCTCTTCTGTATTCCAATTCAGACCTAGTACTTTCACTTCTATGTCTTGGCAAACGTCAGTTGGATCTATTTCCTTTGAGAATTGTCTGGAGTTAGAACTCCATTCCCGAAGATTCATCGAAATTTCTTTGAACGCAAATTTGCATGACTCATACATTTCAATTGCTTCATGGATGGAGTCCGTTCCCGTAACTAAGTTATCCACATAAATGTCGTTCATTATCCTTTTCAGGATTTCTTCATTGGAACGCAGTAGATGGTGTTTCAAAGTAGCGTTTAACAGGAATGGGCTCGATATCACTCCGAACGGAACACGACAAAACCGTAAATGTAGAATATTATCTTCCGTGGCTGCCTTTTCTATGTCTTTTAGCCATAGGAATCTAGTCACGTCCTTGTCTTTTTTGTGTAACGCGATCTGCAAAAATGCCTTCTCTACGTCCGCGGTTATTCCCACTTGATGTGACCTAAATCTTAACAACATTCCTGTCAGGTCTCCCAACATGAGTGGACCACAGTGTAAGCATTCATTTAAACTTTTGCTGTTCTTTGTTTTCGCTGACGCGTCGTATACGATACGTGTAGGTTTTCCTGGATGACTTACTCCATGATGTGGCAGGTAATGGATAGGATGGTCTATACCAATATCACACCTTTCTTGATCGGGTACGCGTTCTATAATTTCTTTCTCTAACTGCTCTTGTAACGTGGCGTTATATGACTTTAATGCTTCTGAATCTAGTTTCTTCAATAAATTTACTAGTCTACCGATTGCAAGACCATAATTGGTTTCTAGTTCAGGTGGATAATCGATCCATGGCCAGCTGATCGTATATCGGTCATCTATTAACTCTATTGTTTCATTAAATTGATTGATGACTTCTTCGTCTCTAGTTAGATTTGGTGAATCGCATATCCCTATAGATTCCAATTCCCATAAACATTTGATGCTTCCATTGTATAATGGTAAGTCAGGCGGAGTTAATTTGTTCTCTACTCCTTGGAAGTACGTTATCACCGATAATGGGTCCACATCCTTAGCCGTGGTTCTTCCGGTCAATATGTAACCAAATCTTGATTCAATCAAGTATAAATTATTTTCCAGTTGGATTTTGTTTCCTAGTATGAATGAAAAATAGAAGTCGTTTCCAATTAGAATATCTACTTTCGGTGACAGTGAGCCGTCATCAGCCAAAATTAGATTTTCTTCTCTTCTGCTTAAGTCTATATTTGAATAAGGAACTCCATGTGATATGTGTGGGACAACGTTTGCTTCTATTTCCAGAATATCGTTTGTTCTGGTTTTCATTTGTAGCCTAACTATTGGACTTTCAATGATTTGAGGAGTTTTAGCACCGAATGTGAAAACTGATAGAGTATTTTCTTCTTCTATGGGCAGTTTTAGTTTAGAAGCTATTTCTTGTGTGATGTAGGTACGCTGGCTGCCAGAGTCTAACAAAACTCGACAAGTTTCTTCTTTGGTATCATCGTTTTCACGTCGGGCTTTGACTATTGCTGTTTGCAGTATAGTGGAGTTAATGGAATTGGCGTGAAGAGTTGTGACACTTTCAGAGTTAGATGTTTGTCCTTTTAAACAAAGTGCTCTATTGTGAAGATTAGTTTCTTTACAGTGAACGCAGAAAGTAGATCTCTTGCAATTATTTCCTTTATGGCCGAGGCCTAAGCAACGATAACATCTGTTCTTTAATCTTCCTTTCCTTTCTTTTATGGTTTTGAATTTATCGCATTGATCATTAAAATGTGATCCTTGACAGAAAACGCATTGCCCTCTCCTTTTCTTTCCCGGTGGAGCATCCCTATCATTTTCTCGTTCTTGAAGCTTCCTTTTCAATGGAAGTCTGTTGTAGTTATTGTATTTGTGAGATGATCCAGGTTCGTTGAATCTATCTTCCTTCTTAATATCTTGCCTTTGTTGTATAAATTTGTGTCTCTTGAAATCTCTTTGGCTTCGGTTGGGTTTTCCTGGTTTCCCTCCTTTTACGTACGTATTCACGTGTAGAGATTGAGTAGTGTACTCTTCTACATTTTCAGAAGTAATTCTCTGCGCATCTTCTCTTGCCGAAATGATCACTTCCAAATGTTGCCGGATCTCCTCAATAGATTCAGTATTCGCTCTCAACTTTAGCTCGTAGACTACGTCCGAAGGCATCTTCTCCAAGATGAGAAATCTCAGATGATCATGGTTGATATTTTGGTTTAATGAATTTAGAATTCTAAGGTGCTTCTCAACTTGGCTAAAGGTCTCCCTCAGGTCCTTTATGCTACCCTTAGAAGCCTTAGGAATCTTATGTAGAGCTGCGTAGTGTGCGTCCACTATGTGACTCTCCTTGCCGTACCTCCCCTTTAAAATAGATACAGCTACCTCGTAGTTCTTGTTGGTAATTTCAAGTCCATCGATGATCCTCTTCGCATCGCCTCTCAAAGAACCCTTGAGATAGGATAGTTTATCCACATCAGACAGATCTCGGTTCCCTATGTTGGAACTGAACTGATCCCAAAACTGGTACCATTCTAGTATATCTCCTGAGAATTCTGCTAATTGTAGTTTAGGTAACTTTCCGGTCAATGCGATACTTCTACCAGGCGTTGCTGCAGGTGTAGCACTTTCTTTTACTCTTTTCAGCTTGATATTTAATTCTGCGAAAGTTTCTTCGCCCCGTAGTTGTATCTCACTGAACGAAGTGATCTCTTCCACGAAGGATCCTAGTTCATTTATCGACAAACACTGATTTAATTCTGTACCAAACCTCTTTACCGCATTGTCTAGTTTTGTGAGCAATATTTCTACGTTTTCAGCATCTTTTAGGTTAATATTATCTTTGTACTCGAGAGCCTCTAAGGTAAGCTTTTCTATGGCGTTAGCTATAGACTCTAGCCTATTTAGAATAATTTTTTCCATGTTTCTGGAAATCAAAAAATTTTAAATTTATACCATATAATTTGATTTTCTAAAACCCTACACCCTATATAGTGTTAGTTTCAAATCGCCTAATACACGTAATGTAATATTTCTTAGAAAAAAAAGTTTTTTATTTATCACCCTGTATGTTAAAAACACGAGTCGAAAGTTTGCACCTCAAAAATGAGCCGTCTGCCAACCGTCGACCAACCACACAAACAAATAACATTTCAACAATTGACACCCTGTATACACTGTGGCGTGTCAGCTGTCGGTACCCTCCCTAATAAGTAGCATACCAAAAACTGACACCCTGTATATTTTTTAATTTTCATCAAGATGTGAGAAATAAGTTATTTTCTATAAAGCGGTGTGTTCTCTGAGTCGAACACATCCATAAACTTGTAATTGTAATATAAATTCCTTCATTTAAAATTATTTCTATAATTGTTTTAGAATTCAATTGAATTCAGATTTTATTTCATCAGTTATCATCCTTATTGACGGATAAGCAGGTTCATTTCATCAGTTTAGTTTCAAAACTTTAAATTTCTAAAAGTGTTTCATGCTCTGCAATTTACCCCAGTATACCCTTTCAGATCATATGAAAATATTGGTATTATTTTTGTAACTCATACTTACACATGTGAAGAACCAACATTATTTGTGTATGCATCCACAAAGAATGTTACGTTCCCCATGTATTAACATAATATTTATCTAAACGAGTACCAAATCAGATTAGAGGTACTTTGGTCAAATGGGACTATTGTTTTGCATGAAATACAATCAAATTGAATATATTCATTTAGAAACATGTTTATCCGTTGGTTTAATTTTGTTTTGCAAATATTATTTAGTTTGTGTTTACTATACCTATCATGAACATAAGAAAATGTGTACCTTAGTTCTTTCTATTAGTTTATTATTTATGAATTTTAAGTACCTATGTAGTCATCAGCGACTTGATTTAATATTTATTCGATCACCTATTTAGAAATATCAACCTTTAGGTTAGTAATCTTTACATAAACTCAGATGATACAACCTTATTGTTAGGTATACATGAGTATCTCACCTCATGCCACAATCGCTTGCCTACAGAACCCTTAGAATAATTTTACTGTCAGACTTGACAGAATATGAGTTGACTTGGTAACTACCACAGCTTAAAATGTCAATAGTTTACCTTGCTATCTTCCTTGTCGATCCTGATCATCAATTCAATCAGACCTTTCATTCAATTTGGAAATATGCACTTAAAGGTAGGTAATTTTCTCATAGGAATCTTCTTACTTCTTTGCCACAACTGTGACCTTTCCAACGTCAACCTGTAATTTCCATACGTTTTGTGTGTTAGGAAAGCTATGAGCTACTTTCTTATAAGATTCATCGAATTTTCCTCACAATTGTGGGTGGATGATGCATTTTGTCATCCAACTATTTCTGTATAATATTTATTTATGCTCGTTAGTGAATTGTATTGTAGACATTAAAACTCAATCGCCTTACTTGCTTTTCTCACTAATGAGTCATGTTTCACAAGAAACCTTAGTTACATTTACTTATTAGATGTTTCCAAACAAAATGCCCTATGCAAATTTTGGCAAAGTAAATATTGCTTAAACTCACCAGTACTTAGTTATGTAGTCTACCTGAGACTAATTTGTCGTTTAATCACAATTTTATTACTGAATTATGACGCTCCTGTGGAAAATAAACAGTACTATTTAGGATTTTATCCTTTTCAGGCAGACTTCTCAACACCTTCCCAAGACGCCATCTTCAAAGTACGAAAGAACTTCCCTGTCTTCAAAGAGACCACGCGTAACTTGTTTACTTCAACCTATCCAGTGTAATTGTTTACAACATCATTAAGTAAATTAGTTGCCGAATTTTACATAGTTTATTTCTTAAATCAAATACAGTTTCCAATTGAAATCTATTAAGAGTGCGTTCATTTGCCCTCTTACATGACGGATGACGTCTTTTACATCACTTCCGGTTAAGGTTCATTTTCATTTGACAAATAAAGGCCGCGTTCCGAATCACGCTGACAGCGCTGTTAGCGCGAAGTCAAATACACACCAAACTACGAGGTGGACATTTCAATTAATTCCAAACGCTATACATTCTATGTGTACCCGTTTTATAATCTTTCAATTTAAGGTATCTTTAAGAAACTTTCAATTTAGCATTTATTTGTGCGCCGTACATGAATAATTATACCATGCTTTTACAATGATGGTATAATTTAACTTTGGCGCCTTTAAGTAGCTTTCATGTGGTTTTGCTTATAAGGAACCAGTACCAAAAATATCTCATAGATGTCACTACTATTCAGTTTTACAGAAATGGAATAGGATTTAATTGTTTCTGAGAATTTTACCAATGGAAAGTTTGGTTGAGATTTCGCTTTGGGTTGCTTGATCGGGATTCTTCTATATCCCAGCACCTCCACCATTGTCGCGACCAGACCGGGACCCTTTATAATCTCTCTCAGTGAACTACTTACATATTTATAATTAGTCAATATATAGTTTAGTAATTTATTATTATGGGGTGCTTCGCATTGTCATTAAGGTTATAAAGGGTATCCAGCGCGACACTGTGTAGACACATACCTTCAGGATGTCGTCCTCTCAACCAACCTTTCCATATTCTCCAGTCCCGGGGGCACTGAAGTGGTATACTTGTATTATCCGTTACTGTTTCCTTCTCTTCATCTTATTTATGTCCCACCTGTAAGTATAATGTCCCATATTTATCTGGGCTAAGCACACACCTACTTTCTCTAGTTTATCAGATACTAATAAGACAATTTACTTTATACTGTTAACTTTAATATGTATTATTAAATCATTCAACGCTGTTATGTCTTTTATTCTTTATGATATTACTTTATAAACATGTACTACTGCCAATCTTTCTTATCAAGCCTGGAAGATGGCTGCCTGTGACAGGCAGCCCCCTTCCAGCGCTGTTCTTTCATTGTTTCACTTTATCAAACTTTACTAATATGTTTATTACATCAAGGAGCTAATCGAATCAGGACCCTGCGTTCCTCATTCGCCTTAGCCTCCAGTATGCAGTTGTTCATTCCCTCTTAAGTGTCCGGACCTGGCCACCCGTCGGTGAACACATTTAGGTAAAGGCTTATTCTTGGGACTGCATACATCTCGCCGCCGATGGTTTCTGCTTGCCTAAGGCATCCACCACCGGCGAACTACGTGATCAGGCCTGGCCACGTTCAGTCGATCCTATCACGACCAGGATCGAACATTTGGCTCAGTAGTATTGCTTTCGATACTCTATAAATCTAGATTAAGTAAGTATGTGACTTAGCTGTGAAATCCTCGGTGCTACTGCAAACTCGGCCTCCTTTAACTACGATTACACTGGTGTTGAAGAAGATCATCACATTCATTTTATGAGGTTAGAATGACAGATTAGTTCAAGCGCATACGCGCTAGGGAAGGGCGAAAGTGGTGAGTTGTCTGTCTGATTTAGTGTTGCCATTTAATTGTTATTATGTTTAATCAATGTATTTACTTTGATAGTTAGAGACATCGCGATACCGTAATTCGCGACAACACTCACTATCGGAATTTCATTTCTGTACAATTTTGAGGATAAAAGGGTAGAACGATGTTTTATGTATGTTATTAAACATTGATTTGTAAGCGTATTTTAGTGATTGTTGGTGCAAATCACAAAAAAATTGAAGACTTTTTTGTTCGTAATTATAATCACTCATCTTCAAATCAAAGCTTCTAATCATTCAATTTCATCGGTCTTTTTATGTCCCATCACTAACCTTAACGCAAGGGCAAACTTATTTCTGTCGGTAAGTTTGGCGCTGCCGTCTACGTGATCTGTCAGAATTTGTACTAAGATGGTTAGTTCCGAATTTTACCACCCGCAAATATAACTTTGTGGTCATTCTGTTTTTGTGTGCGTGTGTAACAACATGACTTTAAGCTTCAAGAGTGTGCGTGAATATGAAGTTGTGTGCTGTGCGTGTGTACCTCGTCTCCCCCCAGAATCGGTGAACAAAATCTAGTGTAGGAGAGCGCTCTTGCTTACTCCCGTTCTGTATGCTCTAAGTTCCTGCCTATAAAAATATTCAGCCAATTTGTTTTTTTGGACATACCTCATTGTACAAAATAAAAATACACGTGACTTTAGGGTGGAAGGGCAGGTGTGTATAAAAAAAAAACTGCCCGGCATATATATTGGCAAGAGAAAGAAAGGGACAAAAGATGCGCAGTAGCCATAAACACTAAGTTTATGGCTACTGCGCATCTTTTGTCTCTTTCATTTTCTTGCCAATATATATGCCGGCATCTGTACCTAAGTCTTAAACCTCACCACGTATCTCCAAGTTTTGACTTTTAACCAGCCGGACCGTACAGGACCAAGGGGTCAAGTTTGCTATTATCGTGACTAACGCCGTAATCGTGTTTCAATGGTGTTTGGATGGTAATGCTTTTTGACACAATTCTTGTTTTTGTAAACCCAAAATTGAAACACATTGTTTTTCCTAAAAATCCAAACCCGTTAGACACTGTGTCTCAGTTTTGGGTTTAAGAATCAAGAATTGTGTTAAAAAGCATTACCGTTCAAACACCATTGAAACACGATTATATGATGTTAACAATAGCAGACTTGACCCCCAGTGTGACCACCATTCCAAAACAGTATCGTCCATCCGGAAATAATCATTAAGTAAATATTTTGTGTTGCGCGCCGCCGCTGGCCAAAAGGGGGGTTTGAATGAATATATAGAAAGGTTATAATATGGTTGGTCAAGAGTAGTAATAATCCTATAAATGCAGTAATATTCTAAATGCGAATGTTTGTACGTTTAGAGATACCCAAACATACAAACTTTGGCACTAACTAACATCTAAACTATTCTAAACATTCAAATGTTTAGAATCTAAACACTTTTGAATGTTTGGATTGGTCGTCCAAAAATCTTACGCCGTAGGCATAAGTTGATAGTCTGTAGTAAGTACCTATTTGTAGTGACTGTCCTACGAATGGACAACATTGTTGTCACCCTAATGAAAGAGATGGAAAATATCGTTGACGTCATTCAAGGTTATTTTTTCGTTCTTCAAGCCCCAAAAGGTGACGCAATGTCCAGAGTCATATATAAGGTTCTTGGTATGCATTCGTTTTCGGATCACCTGTTTATTGACATTGTTGTTCTTTGACATTCTATTTCTATGGTTAAAACGTATACTCTGTTACGATGGATAACAAATAACAGCGTATATAGCGCGTTGAAAAAAATCGCTCGTGTGAACGATTTGAGGCGGGTTGGGCCGCAACGGTGCGACGAGCACTGCGTCCGCTATACAGGGGCTGTCCGCACCTCGTGACTGGTCTCTTTTGACAGATGAATGTGATACATTCCTATTTCTTTTGGGGTAAAAAAAAACACACCAAAGAAAAGTAGCAATGTATCACATTCATCAGTGAACTGAAACCGGTCGCTAGGTGGTTTATAATTAGATATTCAGCCTGCCGCCGGCCCGCCCCGCCACTAATCGACGCAGTTTCATACAAAATGTATGGCAAGTGGATTTTTTGCGTTGCGAATGCGATCAGTGTTATTTGTTCCTACATAAGTTGAGCATCATGTCCTGTAAAGTAACAAAAAAGCATCTTGTTATGCCGTAAAAAGCCAAAAATCCTAAAGAATTGCCGTATTTTTTAAACATACATAAAGGTGGGAGCACATTTGTCTGACGCCACACGCCGTCTTTATATAGACGTGTTATAAGTACACTTGTGTATCTGGGGGATGTTTGGCTCATCGGGTATGTGTTACAATGCCGAAGTAGAAAAGACCGAATTTTACAATACCTATGGACGAAATCCCAAAAATTAAAAGGCCGTATGGTTGTTTGGCCGTACGCTTAAAATCACGAAAGGACATTTTATCTAAAATACTAAATCCCGAAGCTTAAAATACCGAAGGTTAATATACCTAAGTTCTATATCCCAAACTACTAAATACCGAAGTTGCAGTGGGGGTGTCTTTGGACTTCGCCTGAAATGCTTTATAGTAAATTTAGCTGCCGAAAATTAGTCTAAACTAGTCTACTGGGACTTAGAAACCGTAGACCGTAGGTCACGACACGAAATAGGTGCGAGGAGCGCAGCGACGAGCATGTTAGGTTGATATGAACCCAGCGCGCGAACCGAGCGAGCGAAGCGAGCGTGCCGCGGTAGCGGCCGGCGAAGCGCCAGAAAAAAAACTATTTCAAACTCGATTGGTGGATTTTGTCAAAATAATGACCATTTTACAAGCATTTTTGAGTAAAACAAATTAACCGCAACGCCTACCTTCATAAATGTATGTGTAGGTGAAGTAAGTTTCGACATTTTAACGTCGGGATTTTGACCTTTCGGGATTTCAACCTTTCGGGATTTCGAACTTTCGGTCATTTGATAATCGATCTTTCAAGTTTCGGTCTATCGGATATCGATATTTAGAACTTTCGGTATTTTGAAAATAGGTGTTTTATGTGTCGATATTTCGGTCGTATGTATTATGAATTGTCGGCATTGTAATGCATACCCGGCTCATCCTGCTTACAAAACACCGCCCTGCCCGAGACATTTTTTTAATATAGCTATCGATATTATTAGAAATTTACTAAAATCTTTCCTGAATTAGAAACATGCAGTATTTCTTTAGATAAATATTGAAATACCAATTAAAAAAATTAAAGTACCGATTAATTTTCACTTATTATTGGAGGTTGGACATAATGTCTTAAACAAAATTTTGTATTATGAAGATTGAGCACAATGACTTGGAGATAGTGCTCTAAAATGACATGAAACTTAGTGCTTGTTTGTCCAAGCTACCATCATATACGCTATAAAGTATGTTCAATTTTCTGTACGGACGATACGAATACAACATTTGATTCCGAAAAGTGTTAGGTTAGGAGTTGATATAAAGAAATAAAAATACATATACAATAATCAAAAGTTTTATTTTTTATTACTGGTATATTTAATTCAATAGCTGCTATTACAAAAGCTGGTAATACATTTTTTTTAATACTTAAGCTAAACTAAGGACTATTTCTTTAATACTTTTTTACTTTTACTTCTTTCCTTTTTCTAGCTTTAAATAGATTTTTTTTTAGATTAGTTTTCTTGTTTTACATTAATTACTGTTTGCTTTGATTTTCTATTATTTATATTTTTGCTTGTGGTTGGCATGTCTTATTTTTTGTCAGCTTAACAGTTTTTTAGTTGTTAAACATTATTTAATGTTAATGTTTATTTCACGTTTTTCGTATGTTTGTTTTGTTGTTATAGGTGTTGCCGTGAAACTAATTCTGTAGTCCACTATATTCCATTCTAATTTTAGTATTTTATAGATTTTATTTTTTGTATGACATAACATTAATTCAACACAAGCTCTGGCATCATCCTTTTTTGATAGTATATAAATAATTGTGAACAGTGAATCAAACGGTAGGTATTTTTTTAAAGTGTGTCGGTGTTATCGATTAATACACTAATTTTTTTAGGCAGTCGTGTAAAAAATAGTAGATTGTACAACAAGTGCATAAAATGGGTTTTATGTACGAGTTATACACTCTGCTTTTCACTTCGATTGTAAGGAAATTAAACACTAATATTGTAAAAAAATTGTGACAATTTATATAATTATGGAATGTGCTCATCAAGGCCTTTTATTTGATACCCAAGTTTTGAAAATAAATTAAATTGTAACAAATTAGGTATATAATTTTGAAATATGCTCATTAAGGCCTTTCATTTGATATGCATTTAAAAAAAATATTTGGTTAAATTTTAGTGACAAATTATATAATTTTGGAATGTGCTCATTAAGGCCTTTTATTTGATACCCTCAAATTTTTTTAAAAAAACTTTAAATAGTAACAAATTAGGTATATAATTTTATAATATACTTATTAAGGCCTTTCATTTGATATCCATATTAAAAAAATTAAGTAATTTTTTTAATATGGATATCATCGCGATGGGTCACGCCTATGTCATTTGCCTCACCATTCTCAAAAAATGAAAATCTATCGCGTCTTAATCAAAGTAGTATATCAGAGTAGGTATTTTACTCTAGAATCAGATTAATAATTATTTTCTGCATTAAGAAGTGGGATTTTTAAGTTAAAACGCTTTACATCACAATTTTTTATAATGATAGTACTATTTACTTACATTTTTTTCACAAAATACTTCAGAAAACAACTTAATGTTTTTGTAATTGTTTTTCTAAATATAAAATAATTCTTGACTGATACTTTACCTAAATAAAATGTAATGGGGAATGTCCGAAAAAAATAAAAATGGCTGAATATTTTTTTATAGGTAGTAATAAGCTCCCTTAGTTTTAGAAAAAAGTTTCAGAATTTTCGGTTGCGTCAAATTTTTTTAATAAATTAAAGTCTCTTCGTCGTCACAAATGTACGAAAGTAACAGCAGAATGGCGATTATACCTTTGCCACCACCTGCCACAACCACAGCAAGTATTAAAAAAAAGTTTTGACATTTTGTGTGGAAACATTTTTTTTAATAGCATTTTGTGGTTTTGACAGGTGGTGGCAAAGGTATAATCTTCATTCTGCTGTTACTTTTGTATATTTGTGAAGTCGAAGTGACTTTATATTTTATTTTTATTTATACGCAACTGAAAATTCTGAAACTTGTTTCTATTACTTAGGGAGCTTATTCCTACCTATAAAAAATATACAGCCAAATTGATTTTTTTCGGACATTCCCCATTAGCATTTTTTAATTATGAAAGTAATTAAATAAAATGAAACTGGGGCAACGCTGGGACATCTCCTTTAGTAACAAATTGTATAATTTTGAAATGTGCTCATCAAGGCCTTTCATTTGATACCCAAATTAAAAAATTAAAAAAAAAACTCTTTCATTTTAGTTACAAATTATAGTATTTTGGAATGTGCTCATCAAGGCCTTTCATTTGATACCCATATTTAAAAAATGAAAAAAAAATATCTTTGCGCGCTAAATATATATGTCCATTGTCCGTTGACATTTTGGTCGTCCATATACCGAAGTTGTGGTCGCGGTGTAAGTACACTACTATCAAAGTCGCGGATGTCGAGGAACACAGAGCGACACGCGTCTTCACTACGAAAAGTCTTCGCTAGTGAAGACGCGTGTCGCTCTGTGTTCCTCGACATCCGCGACTTTGGCAGTAGTGTACTTACATCGCGACCACAACTTCGGTATGTGGACGAGCAAAATGTCGACGGATATTGTCGCCGGACAATCTCACGTAAATGTCCCGCGACTGCTCGCGAGATGTCGAGCGACTTTGTCCCCTAGTGAATACGTGGCTTGCTCTAGATCAGTCAGGGGTGCCCATTGCCCATACTTTTTCTTAAGGAGATCGATCTAGCAAAAATTTATACCTTTGACATCGACTTTTTGAGCATTTAACCCACCAAATATTTATTAAGTCACCGTTTAACCCATCAATTATTTATTACTAATAATTTTAGCTATCCTTGGCGATCGACCTTAAAACCTCTCGTATCTCGTAGACCGTATGGGCACCTCTGCTCTAGATCTAGAGCATGAAAAGCGATTTTATGCAGTCTATACCCAACATAAAGACAAACTTTACGAACATGAGAAGTGAAAAGGTTTATTATTTATTTCAACAGTTACAGTACACAAATAGGTACTTATTATGAACGAACTTCATTTGGGGTATTCGGGTCAAAAGTAGCACGTAGGGAATGCAATCCCGCACCAAAATTTCAATTGCTGGATCCCGCGGGATTGAGAGGTTCAATCCCGCGGGATCCAGGTATTTGCGGGATCCCGCAAGTATTTTGAAAGTCATTGAGAAAAGAGAGAAATCCTGTATCATAAACGAGTCTATAGAACTTAAAATGAAACTAAAAAATATTATTGAATGAAACTATTTATTAAGTAATCAAATCACTAATCAATCAGAAATAACAATTACAAACAAAGATCAAAAACTATTACAAACAAACAGAAAACAACAAGTTTTGTGAAACTATTACTAATTAGAAATAAAATTACTATTACAATCACACAAAAAACAATTATTCATTATTTTGAAAGTAGCTGCGCATAAAACATAGCATGTCAATAGTTTTGTCAGCTAAACGGCTTCTTACTTTGCATGCTAGGTATTCAGCAGCAGAAAATGCCCTTTCCGCTTCCACGCTGGTGGGCACAACTGTTAACAACGCATTGTAGACGAATTGAAGATGTTGAGCTGAAGAATGAAGATGAGCCTACTCAGTCCGCGCGCTTCTGCGTGCCGAACAACACGTTCTGTATGTCGCTGCGCAGTCCCGCAAATCCCGCGGGATCCCGCACGATTTAGGCGCGGGACTGGTCCCGCAAAAATGGTGCGGGATCCCGGTATTTCGGGATCCCGGTATCCCGGCATTGCATTCCCTAGTAGCACGTAAAGTTGTACCATGACGACTTTTGTGTGAAAAGGTAACAATCATCTTGTATGACACACAAGTGTCTTTGAACACTAAAGGTCAAGCCACACAGTGGGCGTGACGGGGCGCGGCGTGACGGGGCGCGACGGGGCGCGACGGGAGTTCACACTGCGGGCGTGATCTCGCCTACGTTCCGCCCCGCCGCACTTCCGATCTGTATTCACGCTCGGCGCGACGGCGGCGGGGCGGGACGGGACGCGACCCGTCGCGCCACGCCGGCCTGTGTGACGTCGTTCATAGTATCTAGTACATTACAACTTCTCAGCGTCGCGTCGCCGTCCCATCCCGTCACGCCACGCCCGCTGTGTAGCTTGGCCTTAAAACAAAAGAATATCAATGAAATACCGGTATAAAGGTACGTTACCTTTCAAAATCCAATTCGCTTAATTTATAATCCTTATTCTTTGTAGTTTCTGACTTTTTAAAGCACTTTAATTGTTTGAAAAACAATTTAATTCTTAAATTTACCGTTGAAATGCTGCTACATCCAAAACGAAACAAACAATAAGCAAAAAAAAAATGGCGTTGCGTGGCGTCGGAATACTTGACCGTGATTGGTTGGTCGATGGAGATTGGGCATACAAGAACGGAGACTGATATTTGAATGTGTTCATTTGAGCAAAATTTGGGGTTTGACTAAACAAGCACTTAAAACAGTTTTCATATGGGAGTTTGGATATTTTATTTTTGTTAATAGTGTAAGTTATATATATCTAAGAAAAATTAAAAATAATAATATTGTAAAGCGTGTAATCAGGGTTGCTATAGTTTGAAATAAAAGTAACAGTTGGCCATTCAAGTACTAGGGCGGCAAAAAAGTATAAAAATAGTTCCCTCAGTAACGGCGTTAGGGGGAGGCGAGCACGGGCAACCGCCCAAGACGCCAGATATAAAAGGGTGCCGCAGGCGTCCCTTTATACACACTCGCTCATTGAACGAGTCCTACAATTACTATCGTAAATTCTAAGTCAGAACAACTTGGCAATATCTCGCCGAAATTTCATCGCTGGCTACAATGTGCCGTTTAAGTAAGATTTGGCCATTGTAAAATCCAGGAGCGGCCCTAAGGTGGTGCAAGCGGTGCGACTGCACTGGGCGCCCTCGTGTGTGGGGCGTTGAAAACGCCCGATCACCGGTCGACTATCAATCGTATTGTTGCCTGCGGACGGAGTGACGACGCGACGAATGAAACTGACCAAAAGTCGCACTGCGCGGCCATTTTTTAGTAAAAACAAACTACGATACACTGTGTGGCTGGACAAAAAATTGCGCAGCACGGCCGTATTTTCTACTGTCATAAGCAAAATTAGAAGATTAGTAGATGCAACTGACTAAAAATCGCGCTGCGTGGCCGTTTTTTAACTAACAGGCAAAACTGAAAATCATGAAATCGCAAATGGGGGCGCCCGCGCCCCGTAGAAATGTCGCCCAGGGGCGCTGGTAGTGCTAAAACCAGAACTGAGTTCCCTGAATGTCATGTATAAAAATCAAGCTTGACTAAATAAGTAAAGATACCTTATTTTTTTGGGACCTTTAAGGCGTCTGGCAAAAGAAACCGCCCAGGGAAAGTGTCTGGCAGTATTGATTTATTAATTTTGAACTATATTCTAAAAAACATACGTAAAAATCAGCTTTGAGAATTTAAGAAAACATAAGACCATTTTTTGACACCTTTAGTACCTCAGCAGCACTAGGATCACACTTATCTTATAACACGTCGCTGACGGGACCAAATCCCTTAACACGCGTGTTGCATGTGCGTCAGATTGCAGTGTATGGCGTGTTAACACTTGTTGTAACACGTGCGATGCTTTAGTAGGGATGCAAGGTGTTTTCGATATCGATAAAAATAGAGATATTTATCGATAATATTCATAATATTATGTATAATTTGAATTAAGAGTAATTTTGAATGAAGAGGTGGATCATTTTTTTAAACCACTTCATGTTTTTATTTTGTTTGATCGACTTCTTTACTATTTTAATAGAATATATTGATTTTATGGCGATGTCGCTTCCAAAAAACTGTTTCATTTCAAAGATCTTATCCCAATAAGCAAAAAAATATTTAACAGTGCAAATCTATTATCATAGTCAGTTTGGTATTTATCTTTAAAAATATCTAATGTCGGTAATTTCAAAATTTTTATTTCGCAGAATATGACCCACTTAAATCCATTTTTAGGCAGTCAGTCACGAAACGATCGAACACATCGACAATTGGCGTTTCACTATCGGTGTACGTAACGTGGCATAAGACTAGTGTGATCCTAACGTAACATCGCATCGCATCATATGGCGTGTTAACACGTAAGCTAATTAGTCTGCTCCTACCGCTGACGCGTTGCGTCACAGGGGAAGGTGTGTTAGGTGTCATCACGTGGCGTCGCGTGTCATCACATTAAAACAGATGTGCCCGCACCTTCACCCTTAGAGTAGGGAAGTATCTAAGCCTTCACCGCACCTTCATTAACAAATTAATTTCCCATGGTTAAAAAATATATACTCTGGAGGTGACCGATGACTTAGCGATTGGCCTGCTGGAATGCCATATTTTAATCTGTTCTGTGGTGGTTCTGTTATTGGTTCTGTTCTGTGTCTGGGTACTAGTGTAGGGATGTTCGATATGTCCTACAATACTTGTATCGTTATTCCATCGCATGGATCGTTATCCACTGTATCGACTCTAGAGAATTGATACGATTTTCTGGATCGATCCAATATCGAATTAAATATTTAACAAAAAGTCGAATTTATAATCAAAAACAATAATTTCGACAGCCACTCCGGCCCCTTGATTACGTAACTGTGTTGCTACTAATTCTCGATTTAAATCGATTGAAACAGCATTTACATTGCTGCTTTAAGTAGGACAGTTATCACATTGGTTTTTACTAAAGCAGCAATGTAACTGCGGTTTCTGTCAGAGTTGATTGCAACAAAGTTATGTAATCAGCAGGCGAATCCAGCGGTTACGGCTTTCACTTAATGTGTGATAGAGAATTGATGAAAAAAAAATTATATTACTAAAATATTAATCCCCTAAGTTTTAGAAACAAAGAATGTGGTGTTATTAGTATTTCGAATAATAGGTGCATTGTTTTGATTTAATATTCTGTTCAAGTTCAAATCCTTACTAATTTTATAAATGCGAAAGTCCGTTTGTTTTTTTGTTTGTTTGTTACGCCTTCACAGTCTAACTATCAGTAGTTCATCATGAAATTTTGCATACACGTTGTCAGGGGTACAGAGAAAGACATAGGGTACCTTTCATCCATAAAAAAAGTGTAAAAAAGTGTGTGTATAAGAGGGATAACAAAAAACCTTTCCACACAGACGAAGTCGCGGGCGGCCACTAGTAATTACTATATTTTAAACCTAAAAGCCTGTATTCATCATTTTGCCGCTGACTGCCGTTCTTTCGCTCGCACATTTCATATTTTCTCAAGATTTCTTAAATCTGAGTGTGTAATTGAAAAATGTGCCTCGGCCACTTTTCGCAATTTAAGATTACGTACGGTCATTTTAAAATATTGCAAAAAGTGGCCGAGACACATTTCTCAATTACCCACTCAGCTAGGTGATTACGTAAAGTCAATCGTATTGATTTGACAGTTCTTATTGTATCATAATATAGATATGTCAACCCATACAAATTGCAACCGATGTAATACGATATGAATATGAAATATTTTTGTACTCCAACAAAGAGCTGTTCGCGCCATACAATCTACGGCGGAGAGATACATTGAGAGAATTGTTCAAAGAAATAAATATTTTATCTTTGGCAGGCCAATACATTTATGAAAATTTTGTTTATGTTAGGAGTCACTACGATTCATTTGTTAAAAACAGCAATATTCACCAGTTTAATACACGAAATAAAGATAAACTTGCCGTTCCAAGATTTAGGCTTGCAAAAACTAGAGGTTCATTTATGGGGAAAGGCACAGCCTTTATTAATAAAGTTTCACAATAAGTGATCGATCTTCCTTTGCATGAATTTAAAAACCATGTTAAAAAATCACTCATGGGTAAAGGTTATTATAAAGTTGACGATTATCCTAAAGATCAAAATGCGTGGAAATGATGTAACACATAACTTGCTACTATAAGTAGGTACTTTGTTGAAGTAATATAATAAGTCTATGTTGTTGCCAATAATCCTGTCACCCTGTTGTAATTATCTGGTAACGATATTTTCAAGATTGTAAAAATCGTTACTTATGGCTGTTACAGCTGATAAGTTTCTTGCGCCCGTTCTTGTCAGCTAAAAAAGTTTGGAACGGGTAGGAAAATATAGACGAATCAAAAGTACTTAATTATTAAGTTTATTTGAATAAAGCTTATTTGACTTTGACTATTTAACTTTGAATTGTCAAATGAATATGATTACCTTACGCAATCGCACCCCAGATTTAAGAAATATTGAAGAAACATGAAATGTGCGAGCAAGATAGCGGCAGTCAGCGCGGCAAAATGAATACGGGTCGCTAAAAAGTTTGTAGTTAAGTAATCAGTCTGCCGATCCTTAATGCATGGGTATCGATCACCAGCGGATCGAATGCTATTGTATTGCTTTGGTATTGCCAGGCATCCGTCACTCGCCCATACCTACCGCGATAAGTACCTACAGCGCGCGACAACTCGGAGTTGCAAAATCAGTCAGGGTTGCCGCCGCGCTTGTGAGTACACGCGTGCGTTATTCTGTGCCTCTATGACGGTCAATCGATCATTATTTATTGCTCCCAGCACTGTACCGTACACTATTATAATTTATAAATAACTAGCGGCCGCCCGCGACTTCGTCTGCGTGGAAATATTTTTTGCTATCCCTCGGGAATAATATTTTTTTTCGGGATGAAAGGTATCCTATGTCTTTCTCTGTACCCCTAAGAACGTGTATGCAAAATTTCATGATGATCGGTTCAGTAGTTAAGACGTGAAGGCGTAACAAAGAAACAAACAAACGGACTTTCGCATTTATAATATTAGTAAGGATGGAGAATCGTAATACTTTATTGTTGCGTGGACGGCTGTCGCAATAAACAGAAGGATTCTAAGTTTTCATTTTTAGGGTTCCGTACCAAAATGGTAAAAAAGGAACCCTTATGATGTGACTCGGTCTATCTGTCACAGCTGGATATCTCGAGAACTACTAATGGTATCAACTTGAAATTCGGAATAGTTTTAGATGACATTCGCCCAACTATTTTGTAAATAAGAAATTAATAAAAAAATAAATATCTTTTTTACAACAGGGACTGAAAAAGGGTCTGAAAAATTTGAAGTGGGTTCTACTAGGGCATGTGGAATATCATATGATAGAACGCCGTTAGCACCTTGTTAATCATTTTTTCTTTTTGTTTTAGGCCACATAGTTTTCAACTTATGATGAAAAATATAAAAAAAATTACCGTCCCCCCCCCCCCTTATCTCCGAAGTTTGCAAAGAGAAAAATTAGAAATCATTATCTGTGACAGCAGTTTATAATTATAAAGATTACAGGAAAAATAAAACAATGTCTCAATATAGGTAGCACACTTTTTTAGAAATTATCAAATTTCTAAAAAAGTTAACATTAGTTCCACTATCGGTCAAGAGATGGCGCTGACCTAAAGCTGCAATACTAATTTGATTATTCTACTCTGCAGTGTGGTTTGATGGTGCAATTATGATGGTACGGAACCCTCGGTGCGCGAGTCCGACTCGATCTTGACCGGTTTATTCACTTTACCGAAAGATTCTAAAATGTATAAGAAAAAAATATATTTTGTTTATTTTTCTCGTAATTTTTATGAGCAGGTACATACCTATTTTTGATAAGTAGGTGTAACCTATACTATAGGTAGGAAAGCGTGTAGTTATAGGTACTTATATTCAGAGGCGGGTCGTGACTATTTTTTCTCGATCAAATTTCCTAAGGTACCCACCTACCTAATTCTTTTTTTTGAGCGAATTATACCTACTTAACTAAATACCTACATTTCTGGATTTAAGGATTCCGTAACCGGCAACAGTATGGTGGCGGTGGCATAAAGACTGCCTCAAATTTAACACATAGTCTAATGTGGCGTTAACTATACATCTAGCCTAGGTTTATTTGAAACCTAATTTTTTCACATTTAAGTAGGTAGGTACACATTATCAACACAAAACTTGTAATAAAGTATTTAATCCTTCAAGCACAGAAAATGAGACAATAGATTTTCCATTGTTGTGTTGTGCGGCCCACAGTGGGCTGAAATTCGGCTTTCATAGACTTAGGGATTTCAATTTGCAAGTGCCGAATTTTTTGTCGGATATTGCTTCTATAAGCTGTTACTATGTACAAAAAGGACACCTGGGTCAATTCTGCATAAAAACGAAGGAATAATATTTTTTTTACGAAAAATTTGTATGAAGCTAGTATGAAAAATCCGATTATTTCCAAAACGGCAAGGAAAACCGTAATATCCTTACAGGTGGTTATAGTACTAATTATTTATGATTTTTTGACATACTCCATATATCGGTTACAACTGCCGATTTTTTTTAAAAAATCATCGAAATATTTAATTTATTTTCTCATATGAAATGGTTCCTTTTAGTGTCTCGATATGAAGAATATTATTTACTTAAATATTAAGTGTATAAAAAACAATAAAGATATAAAAAATGCGGTTAAAAATAACAAAAGAGGTTATAAAGATGTTATTTAATTACTATTAGGGCTTGCAATTCGAATATTCGAATATTCGAATTATTCGAATATTCGCCTCATTTTGCTATTCGAATACTCAAGTCGGTGATATTCGAATATTCGAATATTTTCCACTTTTTTGGATTTAGGCACAAGTCATTCATTAAATACCCGAATAGCTTTTGTGAGCATAGAATGAAGCTATTGTTAACGTTCACTTTCTCGTTTATTTATTTGTTTACCTATGTTGTTTGTTTTTCCACAAATTGTAAACGATTTTAATCTAGCTTCCCAATGAGTCAAAGACTTTAAACTTAAAACATAGAAGTCAGAACAGGAAGACAATGATATTTTATAGTGACATTGAGCTGATCTGATGATGGAACCAAGAGGCCTCAGGAAATCTGTAATAAAACCATACAAACCCATCGACTTTGTACTCGTTTGATTCGTCTTGACAAGTACAAGTGTGTGATTGTCTCAAATAAATATTTTTTCTTTCTTTTGTTCATTTTATTGCTTTTTGGCTTAAGTGATCAGCGTATCTTGCGACACGTAGGCCTTTTTCAGCTGTTTCCATTGTGTTCTATCTCTTGCTTTTCGCGATCAAAGTGTTCCTCCAGTTTTCATAATATCATCTGCCCATTTTTTGGTTTGTCTTCCTCTTTTCCCTTTTCTGTCCCATGGTTGCCACTCTGTAATAATTTTGGTACATTTAGCCTTGCTTTCTCTTGCCATTTAACCCGTCCATTGCCATTTTAACAGTCTTATTTTCCTTATTATGTCTTCTGCTTTCGTTTTTTTCCTTCTTATTTCCTCTGATTCTTGACGGTATTTCAGCGTAACAGCTATTAAGCTTCTTTTCATTTTATCTGGCATATTCTTAGCTACCAATAGTGCTTTTGAGTCAGGGCCTATGTTTGACACTCTGTACTAAAACCATAAAAAAAAGTTGAGTTTTGGCTCGTTTGATTCATCTTGACTAGTACTCTGTTGGGAAATATTGTCCAGGGTCTGATGATGGAGCCGGAAGAAAACTACAGGAACTCTGTAATGAAACCATACAAATCAATCGAGTTTGGGCTCGTTTGATTCGTCTTGGCAATAACTCTGTTTAGAAATAGTGTCCATGGTATAATGATGGAGCCGGGAGAAAACCACGGAAACTCTGTAATAAAACAATACAAATCCATCGAGTTTGGGCTCGTTTGATTCGTCTCGAAAAGTACTCTGTTAGGAAAATAAATAGTGTCCAGGTTCTGATTATGAAGCCGGAAGTAAACCACAAAACTATGTAATAAAACCATGCAACTCCATTTAGTTTAGGCTCGTTTGATTCGTCTTGACTAGTACTCTGTTGGGAAATAGTGACCAGTGTCTGATGATGGAGCCGAACGAAAACTACAGGAACTCAGTAATGAAACCATACAAATCCATCGAGTTTGAGCTTGTTTGATTCGTCTTGGCAATCACTCTGTTGAGAAATAGTGTCCAAGGTTTGATGATGGAGCCGGAAGAAAATCATAGGAACTCTGTAATAAAACCATACCTATCCACCGAGGGCTCGTTTGATTCGTCTCGACAAGTTCTCTGTTGGGAAAATAGTGTCCAGGGTCTGATAATGAAGCAGGAAGTAAACCACAAATACTATGTTATAAAACCATGCACCTCCATTTAGTTTCGGCTCGTTTGATTCGTCTTGACTAGTTCTCTGTTGGGAAATAGTGTCCAGAAACTGACGATGAAGCCGGAAGAAAACCATAGGAACTCTGTAATTAAACCATACAAATCCATCGAGTTTGGGCTCGTTTGATTCGTTTGATTCGTCTTGGCAATAACTCTGTTGAGAAATAGTGTCCAAGATCTGGGGCCCTATTTTTGAATCGCTCGTCTCCAGTCGAGCGCTCGTTTCTACTGATTTTCGTTCGACATCCCATTGTTTTCAGTCATATGTCGAACGAAAATCAGTCGAAACGAGCGCTCGACTGGAGACGAGCGATTCAAAAATAGGGTCCCTGATGATGGAGCCGGAAGAAAATCACAGGAACTCTGTAATAAAACCATACATATCCATCGAGGGCTCGTTTGATTCGTCTCGACAAGTACTCTGTTGGGAAAATAGTGTCCAGTGTCTGATGACAAAGCCGGAAGAAAATCACGAAAAATATGTAATAAAACCATGCAGCTCCATTCAGTGCCGGATTTGTCACTAGGCCGTATTATCCGCGGCCTAGGGGCGGCAAGGACCTAGGAGGCGGCAGACCAGCAACGCCATTCACCCGCCCGCCCGAGGACCGGCTGGTACCTACTCGGCCTAGGGTGGCCGGCACTGGCTCCATTTATTTTGGCCTCGTTTGATTTGCCTTGACTAGTACTTTGACGGAAGATGATTTCCAGGGTCGGGTGATTGAGTCAAAAGAATGCCACAGGAACTCTCTAATAAAATCATACAACTCCATTGAGGCTTGTTTGATTTGTCTTGACAAGTAATCTGTTGGGAAATAGTGTCCAGGATCTGGAGATGGAGCCGAAAGATGGGTACAGGATCTCTATAATAATACCATACAACCACCTCAAGTTTGGGCTTGTTTAATTCGTTTTGACATGTATTCTGATGATAGATAGTACAAGACCCTAGTCTAATAATGCAGCCAGAAAAAAGCCCAAGAAAAAACACAGATAAGACTAAAAAATAAAAATTTACTGACAATCGAACCAAAAAACATACGTTTTAAAAATATACTAAAAAAATCGGACTCAAAACATGCCTTTATAATAAACTAGTAAAACGGAGTAATAAATATAAAATAATTTCCCCTTTTTTTAAAGATATATAACTCTACAAAGAAGTTTTTAAACTAAAAACGTTGGGCGAAGCCAAAAAAAGTCAATTGAGGATAGTTTTTACACAATGCGTCCCATTAAACGAAGCATTTAACTTTGTTTTAACTTGAAAAAATAAGCAATATTTAATAATTACGACTATCTGTTTTTTTACAGAATTATTCGAATAATATTCGAATATATTCGAATACCTCCTTAAAAATTTTCGAATATTCGAATATTGAATTTCATCGAATATTTGCAAGCCCTAATTACTATACAATAATACAAAATATTTTACAAAATAATTTATGGAATTGATAACAATAAATATTGGTACTATAACTAACATAAATAACAAAACAACATGAAAAACATTAAATATTATAAATTTTCCTTATCGCTCTCGTTGTCAGACTCCAATTCTGAATCTAGATTTGATATATCTAAAAACTCGAACTCAGTTTCCTGAAACTGAATTAAATCGAGAGTTTCAGGAAAAAAGTTCTGCTTTTTCTTGGCATCTAACTTAGACCTTTGTGCACTTAGAAAAGGGTCTGATGAAACTAAAAGCATAATAAGAATATCCTGATTAGAATCTTGCCTGCTCCTTTTTCGCGAATGATGTTCCCGGAACCTCCTAAAATCTTTGTTTCGAGACTCTGATGCTTCTTCTGAAAGAGTCCCAATCGGCACAATATCCTTTTTCTCGATTATGTCAGCCCCATGTATCAATAATTTATGTACGGTTGATGACATGTAGCACCATCAGGCGCGGTCGCAGCCTGAAATTTTGGGGGGGGGGTCACTAATAATAATAATTGCTTTTCTGTAAATTTTTAGAAGCTTTTTCTATGCACCATTCGTATAATTCCACGTACATTTCTGCTGTTTTGCGGGTATAATCTTAAATTTGATTACGTCGATCTTCTCACCAGATGTTACTGCTTGCAAAATCACAGCAAATCTTTTAATTAACTCTTCATCCAATCCAGTAATAGCCGCAGTTTTACTGGGAAACTCGAATAACTTTCTTGCGGTATTCCCATCATTGGTAGTACCCGAGCCTTGTTTCACTATATCAATCAACAGATTGCGCTCATCCTTAAATTTATCTTGTATACATTTTTTTCTTGTTTGCAACATTTCTTTGTGGTAATTTCTTCTCGCTGCCCACTGTTTGAAGTCGAGCCTGTATGCAATGTGCAACAGACATTCCATGCAATTTATACGGGCGTGTAGGGATGACAAGCCAAATTCGTAAATGTCAGAAGACACATTCTTTGATGTTACAGCATAAACGATTCATTTCTGTTGGTTTTGCTAAGCACAGGTAGCACGATGCATTTGATCTGGCTTCAGAAAGGTACGTGCATACTTTAGCGTCGATCATTGTCATCATTAGTTGATGAGTCACCCTGTTATTATCACTGCACTCTGTTGGGACTAGAGCTTTAATTTCACCATCCATTTGTCTTTTGTGATCAATGACGACTGCTTCGCTCTCCTTCACAAATATAAAGCTGAGCATGGTTTTGGGTTCGTCCATAAAGTATTATCTCCATCAGTCAGTGTTAGTGGCACCAAGGAGGTCATGAAAATGCTTGAATCATCTTGCTCACCCTGCATTTTCTGCTTGTATCGGCTTTGATTGGAAGCACCATCAAATTCCCACTTTGATATCAACGTGAGCTGCTTATTTTGCACATTGACAGAAAGATTTGGAAGAATCCTCATCGCCGTGATATCGAGTAAAGCTTGAAGTCTAAACTTAGCCGTTGAATCTGTCACTGACACTCATTGCTTCGGAGGATAACAATCAAGCTTAGTTTGTTGAACTTTATAATAGGATGGATAAATATTCTTACCACCTTCCCGAATGGCTGCTTCTCGAACGTGATATATTGCCACTTTGACAGTTTTTGTGAAAGAAGCAATCCAAGCGCTTTTTCTGGAGTAAAAATTACAGTTTTCACTGGTTTCGCAAGCGTTTCATTAATTATAACGGCTGCCTCAGGATTTTTTAGCATATATTCAATCACAGATGCTATATTTTCATCTTTTTTTAAACGTGCCACAGCGGCAGATGCCAATTCAATGGAATCTTCCCCTTCATGCTCATTACATCTTCTCTTTTTCTGTTTGTTTCCCAGATCTTTGAATGGTTTTCGGGACCTTTTTGTCATTGTTCCTACGGACGATGATATCATTGCTCCAACGGATGATGATGTTGACGGTTCTGAAGAGACTGAGTGTGCTCTTGGTATCTCTTCAACAGTTGTTTCCTTACCTTAAATACCTCACATAAAAGGTGAATGAGTCCATAGTTACGCGATATTTCAAATAATTTTATCGCCTATTCAGTATCATAAGATTATTATTGTAATTACTTACAATTGTTATTTGGGATTTTAATTGTATGCAAAGTATGGTTACATGGTCATCAAATGACTTGTTTTGTGTTGATAAATAACTAGCTCAAACAAAGCTGTCGAAGTGTGGGTGTACTATAAACCTCTGCCTACTTTTTCGGGGATATCTGCGTGATGCTATTTTATGTTACGTGTTATTAAAAGTCTCTGTTACTTAACTTAGACACTAAAAGGAACAGTTTCATATGAGAAAATAAATTAAATATTTCGATGATTTTTAAAAAAAAATCGGCAGTTGTAACCGATATATGGAGTATGTAAAAAAATCATAAATAGTTAGTACTATAACCACCTGTAAGGATATTACGGTTTTCCTTGCCGTTTTGGAAATAATCGGATTTTTCATACCTGCTTCATACAAATTTTTCGTAAAAAAAATATTATTCCTTCGTTGTTATGCAGAATTGACTCAGGTGTCATTTTTGTATATAGTAACAGCTTATAGAAGCAATATCCGACAAAAAATCAGGCACTTGCAAATTGAAATCCCTAAGTCTATGAAAGCCGAATTTCAGCCCACCGTGCGGCCCGATGGGGCCGCTCGAGCGTTGAAGGATTAGAAGAAGACAACCCTAAAGTTGTTAGAAGAGCTAAGAGCTACGCGATAGAAAGAGAGGCAACCTGTAGGTGAATATAATTGTACGCAAGGAAGCGGTGTGCGACCTGAATTGCACTTTATTGTGTCTGAGCAAGAGTCGCTATTTATTTAAATGACCATGCGGAGTGAATGTTCTGTACTTTGTACTATTATGTATTCTGTGGTATTGCTACATAAATCGAGTGGATCGTATCGCAATTCGCATTATGTATCTATCCACGCTCCGATCGATATCAATATCGGATCCGATCGATATCGAATTGAACAGCCCTACTAAGTCATTCTGTCTGTCATTTGTTTGTGACAGAGGAAAGGTTTTATCAAATGATTATGGGATTTTGATAGGCTCATTAATAAAACAAGCCGGTTTTATTTTAACTGCTTTGAGGTAAAATAAGTTTAAACCACGTGCGGCAGGAACTAAGAACTTGTAAGTACATATAATATTAAAAAATAAAGATTCTCGTCTCGACGCAGACTTTTCAATACTTGCATGACATGATCAATTTAAATGCGGATATCTCGGTGATGTTCTGAAACTAAGGCAAATATGTAGTTTTCTTTACATCCAATCCAACCTACTTAACATTGCATGAAGAGTTTCTGATGAAATCGATGTATAAATAGTATGTATGTTGGGGTAAGGCTGGATTGTTTTTTGACTAGTTGAAGAGGTTGCAGCAATTTTTTTTACTTTCTTTTACCTACTTAAGCGGCCGTGAAGTTATACCATTGTGAAGATAAGGTTTGATTTCCAAAGACCAGGTAATTACAGGACAATAGTGGGGTAAGTTCGGACTTTCTTTCTAAAAGCGACTGTGTGGTTTAAAATGTAGTTATCATTGGAGAAATATCCGTGTTTTATCTGTTATAAAAGTACTAACTAAAGGAAATCCTAATAAAATAGGTAAGTAGTTTGGGCACAGCAAGCACAAATTTTTGTTTGTATTTTAGTCCGATCTTGCCCCGCAAAACGAAAGTTAAAGAAATACCATTGCAAGTGACAACCGCAGACTGACGGGAAGGACAGAATAAAATGATGTCTTATGTTGCCTTGTCAGCAATATAAAATATTGACGCATTTGAAAATTTATTGAATTGTCCAATCTTCCCCCGATCCGTCTTACCCAACATGCCTTATTAAATGTTTTGATACTGTCTGTAGGTAAATAGGTTTGTGAAGTTATAATTTTGCCTAAAACATACATTTCCTTTCAGCAATGATGGGTTATTGCCCGCCCAATGTGACTTTGGTGGAAGTGTGGGTTGACCATGGAATATCACAATGTTTCATGGAGACAATTTCTGCTGCCCTTATAGGAGGATTTCTGCTGGTTTTTGGGGCCATGCAAATTGTTATGTATAAAAGGTATGATATTTTAATTTGTTTTATCTACACCCATGCTTTAAATCCTCTGTAAGGGGTTCTAAAACAGTTAGCTTATTGCCATCATTACAATATCCCGAAATTTTTGAGTTGTATACACTTTAAGCTAGGTATATAAAACACCTAAACTATTTATGAAAATGGGGATTACTTCTTAACAAATGTACTTAATGTGTAACAATTAAATATTCTTTCATAATAAATTGGGTTAGAGTCTGTCTACAAAGTCTGTTTACATGGGTAATTTCAAAGGTAATTTTATTACCCACCCTTACTCCCTAACCACCCCACCAATACCCATCTAAATAAATAAATATGTTTACAATTTGAATTTTGACAAAACCAGTATAAGTTTTATAAATAATTTAATAATTTCTCATGTAAACAGACTTTTAGAGGGACTCTATCTAAAAAAATACGACTTGCACCAGATCAATTCTCGGACGGGAATTGAACCCGCAACCTTTGGTACCGAGTCACTCGGTAGCTCTGCGATCAGCGGATTGGACCGGATATACAAAGGTTGCGCTTTCGATTCCCGTCCGAGAATTGATCTGGTATGAGTCGTATTTCTTTTTCAAAATATTATTAAGTATAGTATAAAAATAGCTTTGTGAATGCAAAAATCTCAAATTGAAAAGTTTTATTTCTCTTTAAAGTTGGGTTTTAGGCTCACTGATTCTATGGTCTACCTAGTCTGGTCATAAGTTCTGTTACTTAGGTAAAATATCAAATTTAGAATGCAAGCCGAAAAAAATATTGTGGGCATTCGAAATTTGAACATTTAAAGAAAATAAAAACATATAGCTTCTGGAATTTTCTTCATTTTCTAAAATGGAGGGGACGCTCAAAGAAAACAAAGTCGTAGTAATTTCATTGCATCATTGCGGTCTAGCGCCAACTGAGAGTTTCAAACTGCTGAAAAGTTTGAAAATTGCACTGCGATTTATTTATCGTACTATCAAACAATTCAGAGAAGATTCAAGATTAGAAGATAATCAGAGGAGCGGTTAACCTCATTCTGTTCGGACTCCAGCGGTCATCAAAGCAGTGAAAGCGCAAATCTATCGAAATCCTGTTCGTAAGCAAAAAATGTTGGCTCTGCAGATGGGACTAAGCAAAATCACTGTTAAAAGGGTGTTGAATGAAGACCTAGGACTGCATGCTTACAGAAAAAAACAGCACACCTTCTTAACGCATGGCTGAAGAAAATCATATTCGAAAAATGCCGGATTTTGTTAATGTGGTATGCGGAAAAAAAATTGGTGAAATTGATTTTTTGGGCGAAAATTTTTTTAATGTTTTGGAGAGTTTCAACAAACTAAATGATAAAGTGTATACACCATAGACATAGAAAAATTTTCGCTGCGCTCAAGAAGACCAACAAAGCGTGGAAAAGAGAAGTTAACATCATACGGACACGGTCTATGTAAAAAAGAGACAAAGGATCAAGTGACATGTGCCAACATTTTTCACAGTAAGAGCCCCTAGCGTCCCGCCTAGCAAATGAACAATCACATTTTGTTTAAAATATTTGTTAATCTTAATTAGAATTTAAAATAAAGGTATCGTGGAGCCATGGTGTCTTGTGCTCTAAGTAATGTGATGTGACAAAAAGAAACAATCCAAGTAATCACACTTTTCACAGGTAAATAAGATATTGCCACAAATTTCTCTAAAACCAAATTTCTCTACATTTATTCGTTTATCGACGAAGGAAACAGTATGGAACATAGTTTATTAATTTCCTTTGCCATATATAGTCATATTTTATGAATCTAAGTAATTTTTTTCGTATCTCATATAAAATGTATGCATTCGTTTTCGGATCACCTGTTTATTGACATTGTTGTTCTTTGACATTCTATTTCTATGGTATACACACTCTAGTGAAAAAGCAAGCACACGTGTGCCACGTGTTCAGCGTGGTCATCACCCTTCAGAATTCATGGTTTGGTTTGGGGTCTCCTATTTGGGTCCAACGGAGGTGTTTTTTTGTGAAAAAGGAGTGAAAACCAGTGCCCTCATATACCAAAACACAATCCTAACAAACATTGTAGAACCTCTTTCACAAACAAGTTTCGAAAACGGACACTGGGTTTTCCAGCAAAATTCTGTGCTCGCTCATAAGGCGAAAAGTACCCAAAACTGGCTCACGACCCGTGAAATCGACTTTATCGGGCATGAGGATCGGCCCTCCTCCAGTCCAGACTTGAATCCCTTGGATTACAAAATATGGCAGTACTTAGAGGAGAAGGTCTGCGCTAAACCCCATCGCAACTTGGCGTCACTTAAAACATCCCTGATTAAAGCAGTCGCCGCTATTGACATGAACGTCGTGCGTGTTTCGATTGATGACTGGCCTCGCAGATTGAAGGCTTGTATCCAAGCAAGAGGAGGACATAAAGAATAATTTTAATGATGTTTAAATCTGTATTTTATACCCTTTTATTTGATACATATATGGTTGTAGTGCGTAACTCACTGTGTCACTTATTTAACTTTCCATATGTAACAAAATTTATGGCCAGACTAGGTATATGTATGCATTTGGCCCACCAATTATCTTTATTTTGACATGGCTGGATTAAGGTTTATTATTTTGTCTATTATCAGGGCCTATTATTTGGTTACAACTTATCAGTTGTTATATTGACTCATTGGGCTGGCTGCATTGTAATACCTACAGCCAGCCCCTTAGCATGATCACCGAAACACGTTATATATCGCGTGATATAGCGTTTTATCAACAGTCAACTGTCACAGTCCATTGTTTTTTGACAGTTAAACATGATAAATCTCTATATCATTTAGCGTTTCGGTGGTAATTGCTAAGGGGGGGCTGTATATTTAATTTATATAATTTATTCAGTCATTTTTATGAAAAGTATTTTTTTCTGTTTTCACAAAAGTCGTAGAATAATAATAATGTTTATGATGTTAGCAATCTTATATCCCACGAGGTGGTTTTACAATTAACCCTGTATGAAAGAGAAACAAAATGTAAGAAAATTAAGATCCGATCCCAAAATTACGTGCTCTCGTCTCTTAGTCGGAATTTAAGACATTAATATGCAAGCGCGACTTTAAATAATTATCTTCCTCTTATACCTAATTGTATTTACGTAATGTAAACATCTATACTACAGACAGTGTTTCCCTAATGGTGGATTGCGGCCCAGCGGCACCGGGTTATGAATATAAAAAAACCCGCACCCTAAATATCTAAATAGAAACTATTTAGCAACTGGTTTCATTTGATATACATTGGTACTTTTCTTTGATATGTTTTTTTCACCCCAAAAAGAAGTAGCAATGTATCACATTCATCTGTCAAATGATATTCTAATTAGATAATCAGCCCGCCGGTCGCAGCATTGTCTCACAAACTTAAAGAGTTCATCCTTACTAATATTATAAATGCGAAAGTCCGTTTGTTTGTTTGTTTGTTACGCCTTCACGTCGTAACTACTGAACCGATCATCATGAAATTTTGCATACACGTTGTCAGAGGTGCAGAGAAGGACATAGTGTACCTTTTATCCTGAAAAAACGTATAGTTCCCGAGGGATAGCAAAAAAACTGCCCACGCAGACGAAGTCGCGGGCGGCCGCTAGTAGTCAATAAAAACAAACCGTTTCATACATCAAAACTACTCTACAATATGACGTTATTATGATTGATATGATTGTTAAAAGTTAACGTTTGTTTACTTTAATCAATTACATATTATATAACTTATTTAATATGTGGACAATTAAAGTCTTTTTTATTTTCCTTATTATAAATGCACTAGGAGGGTTAAAAAATCTTGTGGTGGATCACGAGTTCACGACGAATGGAAAAAAAATAACTGGGCCAGCTAGCCTAGCATTACCGACGAAACACGATATATATTGCGTGATATAGAGTTCTATCGACACCCATCTGTCAAAATCCACTGTCTTTTAACAGTTAAACGTAATAAATCGCTATATTATATCGTGTTTTGGTGGTTTCGGTGGGGGGCTGGACATATTAAAGTTTGGGAAACGCGGTTATAATGTAGTCAGAGCGGTGCGTGTCTGAAATAAGTCACGTATATAGAGACTTAAGAGAGATTATAACATGAGATTATTATAACATGAGAAGGGTGCATTTGTGCACAATTTTAATGGTGGTAGATTATGATAGTTATTTATAGAATGTAATACGTAACACCATAGTGTAAACTTGCACTTCGTGGGCATAGTATAATGATGAGTACTATGCCGTGGGTTTGATGCAGCTCTAGTTTAAAAAAAACTACACTCGCGAGCAAAACTATGGAATCATAGGCCTATTTTCATACAAACGAGGTAACTATGAAGCCTTGGTTCTCCGCTAAGGATTGACCTAGCTGTGATCTGATGATGGCCACCCAGGGAGGAGATTCAGATTGCTTTACACACCCAACTGATCTGATCAGCATTCTAAGAGATATAAGAATCAGAGTTTTCGGTTTCAGGATTTTCATACATTTTTATGCTAATTTCGCGGTTTTTAGGGTTCCGTAGCCTAAATGGCAAAAAACGGAACCCTTATAGATTCGTCATGTCTGTCTGTCTGTCTGTCTGTCCGTATGTCACAGCCACTTTATTCCGAAAGTATTAAGACTACACAGTTAAAACTTGGTAGGTTGATGTATTCTGTTAACCGCTTAACGAATATAATACAAAAATAAAAAACATAAAAGATTAAGGGGGGGCTCCCCATACATGGAACTGAAACTGAAAAGATTTTTTTTCTTCAAACCAACACGTGTTGGGTGTTTATAGATAGGTCTTTAAAAATGACATTAAGGTTCTTAAGACAACTTTTTCTCAAAGTCAACCGTTTGAAAGATATTCACCGCCAAAGTGGTAAAATGTGTGTCCCCCCCCCCTTTAACTTTTGAAATAAGATAGTGAAAAATCTAAAAAAAATATATGCTGTAGATCTTAATAAACACTTTCAACCAAAATTAGTTTGAACGAGATATAGTAATTAGTTTTTGAGATATAGCACATTTTCCAAAACCGCAAATATAACTTTGTCATTCATACCAACACTGTGAAAAACAAAGTTATTTTTACAGACGAAAAGTTATAGGTGGTATTAAATATGGTATGGTATAAGGTAACTACGGAACCCTATGGCGCGTGGCCCGACACGCACTTGGCCGGTTTTTTTTTTAAATATCCTAATATCTCACAGAATGCTGATCAAATCAGTTGGGTGTGTATAGCGATCTGAATATTCTCCATTCACTCCCTGGATAGCCATCATCAGATCACAGCTAGGTCAATCCTTAGCGGTGAACCAAGGCTTCAAAGTTACCTCGTTTGTATGAAAATAGGCCTGTGATTCCATACTTTTGCTCGCTAGTGTAGTAAAACAAACAAGAATTTTTAAATTGGATATTTTTGTATTCACAATGCTGTTTTATACAATGCTAAAGAACTACTAAAGTGACTCGGTAGCTCAGCGGTCAGAGCATTGGACCGGATATCAAAAGGTCGCGGGTTCGATTCCTGTCCGAGAATTGATCTGGTGCGAGTCGTATTTTTTCTAGTATATTATTTAGTATTGTATAAAAACAAGAATTTGACGGATATCGAAAGTAGACTATAATGCCTTTCAATGTACGTACATAGACCTATTATTATGGAGTTTCACTTGATATTAAAGGGAAAATAAATAAATGCGTGAAGCTAATCTACTCGAAAGTTCACATTGGACGTGCGTATTGAATAACTACATAAAGATGAGTAGGATTAAAAATATTTAGAGGGGATTTTAAAATAACCTTTTTATTTTTTGTTTCAGATATTCTATTGAAATTGTGGATGTTAGATCATCCCGTTTGTTCAATGTACAAATATTCTTCACGCTGTTTGTGCCCGTACTAGCTGTGATAAGGTTCTTGTTACAAACCTTTGTCTTTAAAGGAGGACAAATATACGGCTATATGGTAAGTACCTACGTATAATAATTAATTATGTATACGATAACTCCGGTTATCTATCTGCGATTCTACAATAGTTAGTACTGTCGATGACTGAACAACCTATGCGGAAATGTCGATTGTGTGCCATGATTCCTCAGTTGGCCTACCTTACATGGTAGTTATGTTATGATAACAAAATATAGTTAACCTAGAGACCATATAGTCACAATGTGACTAAGTGATCTTGGCCACTGAAAGACCAAACTTCACAAAATTAAATACAGAAATAATCGCATAACTCGCAACTCGCAGTAGTATAAAATACTGAAGTTAAATAGATTTAATTAAATTATGAATTAAAATATTTGTAAAATGTTATAATTAGCCTGCTGATTATACAATTGTCTTAGAGAATTTCCTGTTAGTTGTAATAATAACGTAGGTACCCAAATAAGTATTTTGCAGTGATAACCAAATATTGTTTTATGCAATGAATGATTTTTGCGGATCCGCTATCTTTAATAATGAACTCGCCGCAAGTAGCGGTTTATCTTATCATTATTCGTCTTACATAATGTTTATTACTTAGGCGATTATTTATCACACTGCGTCTCGTTTAAGCTCTGGTCAAACAGATAGCGAATCGAATGCGTGGCAAAGCGTTTCTATTTTATAATGTACGTACGGTCTCGTTTGAATTTAGTCCATGGGTTCCCAACCTTTTACCCTGTGCGCTGTGTAACTATTTAGAGCCGTCCCACGCCCCCCTTTGGATAGCTCTACGCCCCCCTTGGGTAGGCGCGCCCCACTGGTTGGGGGACCTATGATCTAGTCACATAGAAATGCGAAAGCGGACCATGATTTGTAGAAAGCGACACCGTACAAACGCTTTGCCACGCACTCGGTTCGCTGTCTGTTTTACCAGAGCTGTACCGCGCGGCACGCTCGCACCTGCCCTCGCCTGCACATATTGGCAAGATTGAGCGTTTTTAGTGTGTGGTACAGTACGAGGCATATACTTACCTTGAAATCGGGTGGAGATTGCGCGGAATGCGTATTTTGGGCATGCGTAGCGGTGAGGGACGCGGGCGGCGGGAGAGGGGCGCGGGCGGCGGGAGAGGGGCGCGCGCTATTGGTCGCTCACAAGAGCACATGCGCGAACTTATCCCCACTCCGTCGAAAAAAATTCAAGATATATGCCTCGTACTGTACCGGGCATTTTTTTCTATAAGCTCAAACTGAGACACTTGCAAACAATGTTGAAAATCAGCGGCCCGGCCGCGATTGCAACAGACGACCGAAGGTACAGTGTGTTAATCGCCTTAATTGGGGTTTTTATGACAACTTAAGTATTCATAATAGGACTGACAAACAAACGAAACATTATTTAAAAAATGCATAAAAGCATCAATGATGTCTATAGAAACAGTTTTTAAAGACGTATTGTTGTAAGTTAACATAAAATAAACATGCATTACAAACTAGTAGGTACTGCAAACTAGTTTTGTTTCTTATGCTAATGAGCTAAAACATACGTACAGATGCCGGCATATATATTGGCAAGAGAAAGAAAGAGACAAAAGATGCGCGGTAGCCATAAACAAACACTAGTTTACTATATGTAAACAGAAAAGCTGATGTTTCCTGACTAGAGGAAATAAAATAATCGAATTGAATTACTTTTTTATTTTGCTCTTTCTCATTTGTTTTGCAGACAGTAGCACTAGTAATGACGCTAGTATCATTTCCGCTGTCTGCATATTTGGCAGTGCTTGAGAGGCGATTCCTGCTACCCTCAGTGCCCCCCAGAGGTCACGGATTTGTGCTCCTCGTCTTTTGGGCCCTCATCTTCATATCAGAGAACTTATCTTTTCTGAACCTCAATAAAGATGGATGGTGGTGGAGATTAAAAGAGTGAGTTAAATTTTTAAAAGGGTTTGAACCTCGTGAGGCTTGTATAGTAACCATATTTTTTTGATTTTTGACGGGGTTTTGGAAATATAGCAGTGCACGATAAAACCCGTGTATATCGATAGAGGATCTATAGATTAACACAAATGTCCTATTATCTATATAAAGTTCTAAAGCGCTTTTTTTCTCGAGGCAATCCGGGTGTATAACTGTACAGGTAAGTTAGTAGTAGGTAGTAGTCGAGTAAGTTGTTGTGGAGTGCCAAAGGATGAAAGTCACAGTATAGATTCACTATTTATTTACGTACAGAGTTTAAATAAGTTAAGTGGTTCTCACGCGACGTTAGTCATTCGCGGTTGCCAAGTTTGCACTCAATAAAAGTAATATTATAATAAAATATTTTAGTAAATAGGCATGATTCATCGACCTCAATAAAAATATGTAAACCACATGTAAATGTACGACTAAATCGTACACCGGGGAATAAGTTTGGATTTTTATCTATACAGGATCTTTAACATGGATTATTTTCAGAAACGTTGCGCTTTAGGACTTTATATCATATGCCATTTTTTGTTCATCTATAGATCCTCTATCGACACAGGTTTCATCGTGCGCCGATATATTTCTGAAATTCCTATCAGAATCAATAAATATGGTTACCACTATGCCAAAATGTTCTTTTGACGATATGATGCGGTTTATTATTAAATTAAAGTCTGTACTGTGTTTGCGGAGTAAAGGGTTTTGTAATATAATTCTCATTGGAGCAGACCGTAAAATGCGATCAGTTTGACAATCGACGGTGGGTCGCGGCAACTTCGCTCGAGAATGTATGGTGCGCCCACGATTGTCACAGATCAAAATGCATCGTATTGTACCACAAGCCCTCGGAAGTTGGTTATATCTGGTGAATATTGTCAAATTAATTGCATTGTTGACGAGCTCGATGGCGCAGTGGCTTAGCGCGTGGCCCAGCGATTGCGGAGGTTAAGCAACTTTCGCAAGGGCCGGTCATGGGATGGGTGACCAAAAATTTGCTATCTCGAGCTCCTCCATCTTTGGAAGGCACGTTAAGCCGTTGGTCCCGGGTGTATTTGCAGTCGTTAACACCCACCAATCCGCATTGGGCCCGTGTGGTGAGTTATGGCCCAGCCTCCTCATCCACCCATAAGGAAGGTCTGTGCCCCAGCAGTAGGATCATTAAAAATGGCTGATGGTTAATCGCATTGTACTTTCGTACTCGTACAGTCACGTCACGACGTCTCATGAGCAATGAAATGTAAATACCATAGCATCATAGAACTATGTCACATTTTATCAATATCTATCTATAAGTGTGATATTTTATAGAAGTTATTCAATTGTGATGTGACATGATTCTATGGTGTGTACATTTCATTGCTCGTGAGTTATATAGGGGTGGCTTATCTTTCTTAGAACGCATTTTTTTAATTTAGGGGTTTTTTCACAGCCTTGTGGTTAAAGAGGGCGGAGTAGTTTCCGCCCATGTTCGTGCCATTTGAGCTGAAGTGCCACAGTTAAATACAAATGACATTATTTTTTGATACTACTACTTAGATTTAAACTAACCCGTTTTAAAACCACTGCCATCTAAATAATAATAATAATAAATGCTTGGACAATTTCACACAGCGCCATCTAGCCCCAAACTATATAGCAAAGCTTGTAATGTGGGTGCTAGACAAGTGATATACTACTTATATACTTTTTAAATATATACTTATTATGCATAGTAACACCCAGACCCGTCACATAAATTAAAATTCATCATTTCAATTTCTGCCCGGCCGGGAATCGAACCCGGGACCTCTTGCGTGGTAAGCGGCATGTTGACCACTGCACCACTCAGGTCGTTAAATCTTTCTATCAACAAAAATACGGCATCAGTTTTAAACCAGGTTAAAGACTGGCATCAGTTATTAACTAGGTTTAAAACTGGTTAAAGACTGGCATCAGTTTTTAACCAGGTTAACCAGGTTTAACCAGGTTAAAAACTGATGCCAGTCTAGTCAACATTTTAATAGGGGTTAAAGTATAAAAAAAAATCTCACACACAGAGGCTCTCACATCTTCTATGATGTTAAAGATGCATTGGTTCCATGTTTTTATTTCGAATTATGATCATAACGGCCCACTCAGCAATAAAAATATTTCAGATTTTTTCCTGAACGTAAAAAAAAGTATCTTAAAAACATAACCCTCTTGCAGTCGGGTAAAAAGTAAGTCCTTTTTTCGTTAGCAGAAATGACCACTTAACTCGTTGTAACTTAGCCGTTCCTATTTTTTTCACTTAATACATGTGCCATTAGTTAGCTGAGTGTTAAAACATTAACGTTCATGTTTGTCAAATAAATTAAAACAATGTTAGTATGGAAAATGCTAATTATTTAAAATTCTCCATACAAAAGATCAATTTTCATACTTAAACCCCTTATATATTGAGTACCTAGTTTAATTACCAGTACCACCATGTCGTTAAAAAGTATACAACGTGCTACAAATATACCCCTAATGCCGAATATGGTAGATAGGGGCCATCAAACTGAACAACTTTTACTATGAGACCAACTCTGAAATCGCGGAAAAATGACCAACTGTTTCATACAAAAATGAATAAGGAAAATATCTAAATGTATGAAAGCCACTAATTAACCTATCTACCATATTCGGCATTAGGGCTATTTTTGTAACACGTTGTATAAGATAAGTTTTTTTTTAAACAACTGATTATACTTGATTATAGTCTTCAAGATCGCCTGGAGATGGCGCTGTTCGTCGGACGCTATGTCTCATGCATGATCATGTTCGTACTCGGCATGAAGGCTCCTGGGATACCCAATCCATTCACATATCTGGAAGATGACAGCCGACGAAATATTCCGCCAAGGGTAAGTTTGATCATCAACTCAACCACCAACTTTAATAAAGTTTGATATTTTGTATTAGTACATTACTGCCGAGGTCTATAATGACTGCGTTGCTGGCAGCGATAAATAATGGCCGAAAGTGGAGCTTAGCGCAGGTCCAGGCCGTCACAACTCTTCTATAATGAAATTCCATTCAACTTTGCTTCGCCATCATCTGAGTAGCGCGGAAAAGTTGACTTTTCTCACAGAAGGTTGTCAAAATAATGCCCATATTTACAAGCATTTTTGAGTAAATATAGTTGTTGCTATAACTTGCTTTTCTGTAATAATAGTTTATGACGACACGACACTATAATTGTTTTATGTGACTTCTATTTTAATTTTACTTTAATGGTTTCTCATTAACTTCATATTTATGTAATTTTCGTGCTTTACCCAAATTAGAGTAGTCATACACTTGACTAATCGTCGAGCGACATTTTGCAAATTTGCAATGAAAGTAAAGCATGGATATTATGATAATGTCCCCGCCCATTTACTATTAGTTGCAAACGTAAGTACTTGTTGTATGGCCTGTGGTTGCAAAACATAGGCCATATAACAAATACTGTTGCAACGGAAAGCAATTAACTTCAAACTTAGTAATAAGTTTTGCGAGACAATGTATAAAGTTGTCTCTGTATTGCTTTTATATAAATAAATAATAATAATAATTAAAAATAAAATGAAAATCTTAAAAAAATTGCATGGGCCTATCCTTAGGAACCTCGCACACTACGCAGCCACGAACCCGACCACAACCAGGCCCCTATTTCACAGACGTGACAATTGTAAATGACAATGACAATTTGCTGTCCATGGCGTCAGCTAATTTGAATTTAGAAAATATACTGATCAAACTACTCACAGACACCGCAACGTAAATCAAATTGTCATTGTAATTTACAATTGTCACGTCTGTGAAATAGGGGCCAGGGATCCAAGTCTGCTATTGTAATCGTCATAATCGTGTTTCAATTGTGTTTGAATTGTAATGCTGTTTGACATAGTTCTTGTTTCTTAAGGGTTAGGTGGCTACTCCCTGGGCCCAGTAGCAAGTGGACCAGTTTCTTAAACCCAAAACCGAAATACAATTAAAACACTATTATAACGTTAAAATAGTAGACTTAGGCCCCAGGTATAGAAACTGACCGTAATCCCCGACCAACGACTCCGGTCAAAGCGACTATTAAAAAAAATTAGCCATAATTGAACGACGTTCGTCCCACTGCGAGAAGTTATTTCCTCATGTATAAGGTTCAAAATCAATTAAATCGAACGACGAACATTGTTCTATTATCGCGATTCTTTTTTGTAATAGGCCCTCAGTTTCCTATGTTAACCTCGTTGTGGTCGGAGTCGTGGCCATGTGTTTAGTGTGCGAGGTCCCTTAGTAGTAAACCTTTGCGAAACAAGAGTGTTTATTTTCTTTTATTCGCACGCGAATATGGTACGATCTTATTGTTCTAATATTAATTCAAATCTTTCAATTATGTATTTATTGGCTTATATTCGTGCTTTTTTTGTAAATTCAGTATTGTTTTGAGATAAATATTATTAAGTTGAATTGTAAGCGTTTACAAAATTATGATGAGTTTGACTATATTTTTGTTCTGTGATATCGATTATATTTTTTTACATTGTTCCATAAAAAAAAATATTAGACTGACGGTCTTTGGAAATCATGATAGCTGTCACGAGTTAAAATTATCGTTTTTATAATTTTATTTTATTATTAAAATGTCATGTCCATATCGAAATCATTTCAGTGTCCCCGGCGAAAAAAACGTTTTCAAATTAAATAAGGTGAATTTCGTTACAGTGAATTTTGGTTCACTTCATAACCACTACGTAATGTTTTCTACGGGAAGTGAGTACTTGTCCTTACTTCTCTTCTTTGGAAATAATCTAAGCTTCTCTTGTGTTCTAAGAATCCGTTTCTTTTTGTGATTGTGCCTCGATTCAGATAGAGTTATATTTTTATAATCCATTGAGCCTTTTATTTGATATTAGTTTGTTCTGACTCGTATAAAAGCTTTCTCCTAACTTGCATTTATGAGCATTCACTGGTAATGCAGATCCGTAACTGCTGTTAATACCAGAAGTTGTTGATACTACTAGTAGTCAAGTTGCAGATGCTAACACTGGAATACATTTATTATTTCCAAGACAAACAAAATATGTTTGATTGTTTTCTTACGACGAAGGACAAAAAATTGACAACACGTGTGTGAGTTTTAGGTAAAGTTTTAAATAGACAAGAGAATCGCAAATAGTAATGAGAGACTTTCCAGGCAATGTTCCTCAAAAATCTACTAGATGGCGCTGTCCAATTCCCAACAACCTTACTTGATATTATGGTATATGAATGTGCTATCTATAGTAATAAAGAGTACCATCGTAAAAACATATGATTTTGACAATTTGTTTTCATTGTAATGTTTCTGTAATATTGTTGTGAATATTGAAAATGACCAATATTAATTTATTATAATATTATTCACTGGCACCTAAGTATATTTTGCTTCGAGGTATCTATGTATTATTACTATGCGTGAAGACCTTGTAACTTTCTTGGACTCCGATAACCGTAGACCAATGAATCAAGACTACGGTTCTTGGACTCTAGCAGCGCTATAATGTACCCCTTAAAAGGTCAAGCATGGCTTTTAGCATGTACACGTAATTACCACCACCACTACTATTTGGGGGCGTGGCCTACCTTTGAGACAGTAGCCGGCAAACATTTTGAAATCGGGTAATGGTTGCGCAGAACACGTATTTTGGTTATGCGTAGCGGTGAGGTACGCGGGCGGTGGGCGCGCGCGCGCTATGGGCCATTCGTAAGTGCTCATGCGCGAACTCATCCCCACTCCGTCGAAAGAGCGTCAAGATGTTTGCCGGAATCTAGGCCACAGTAATCACGTGATACCTACGTGCTTGATGTCAAGCCATCAAGCATCGCCCCTAGACGATCAAAATATGATTGAACTGCCGAAAAGTTTACGTGCTTGATAAGCCATGCCTGACCGTCGCGTACATGCAGGAAGGAGGCTCTGTCGCAGAATGTCCCTTTCGCAAAATGTCCCCTGGTCGCAGATCGTCTCTTTCGCAAACAGCCCCTTTCACAAAACGTCTCTTTCTCAAAATGTCCTTTTCGCTAGAGTGTCCCTTTCGCAGAATGTCCCTCTTGTACCCCTCTGAAAATCGCATAAAAGACAACTTTTTGATGTGATATTTTTTTTATTACCAGCCCCCCTAGCATGACCGACGGAACACGATATTATATCGCGTGATATAGCGTTTTATCGACACCCAACTGTCAAAATTCATTGTCTTTTGGCAGTAAAACGTGATAAATCACTATATCATATCGTGTTTCGATGGTCATGCTAGGTAGGCTAGGCAGGGGGACATTCTGCGAAAGGGACATTTTGCGAAAGGGACGTTTTGCGAAAGGGACATTCTGCGAAAGGGACATTCTGCGAAAGGGACGTTTTGTGACCTGGGGACATTTAGCGAAAGGGACATTCTGCGACGGAAGGAGTTGAAGAAGCGCAACCATAGAAATTGAGCGTAGCGAAAATTTTTCTATGTCTATGAGCCTTGGATGAATTAACCACTGGATGCGAAATGACAGCCATATTCGCCTTTACCCCTCTGCCACTTACTGTGACCGATAGCCTCAGTAAACGATATCGCGTTGTCAGTGTGATGCTAGAGCTCGTGGCGAAACATTGGTACAAAAATAGGCAAAATGCTTCGTATTGTTCAGCAAAAAAAATAGCGGGCAATCAAGAAATGTTTCTTTTCACGCGTAAGCACAATTTCAACCTCTTATAGTAGCTATTTTTCGCAAAATAAATAAAATTTGGTATGTAAACAAAGTAGGGTGACTTAGCCGGTTTGCCGGCCCCCTTTGGTTTTTGGCCATTACGGAAAATGTAAGAATGTATGAAAGAAATTTTTCGTGAAATTTCTTTTTCGCGGTGTTATCAAAAGTTGCCAATACACTTATTTATTACGTGTACAAAATATAATTAGAAACAAATTACGAGACTTCCGTAAATTTTCGTCTTGAAAGTCATTTCGCCCGAGGAAGAGCCGGCATTATCAAACTGCTTGAAAACAAGCTGCAACGTCCTCTTCAATGGCTAATATGTCAACTGCACGCAAATGAGTGAAGTTTAAGACAACTTTTTGAATACTTAGACGGTAGTACTACAGGGCCGAAAAGCTTTAGTGGTCCGATAGGGAAGGTACTTAATAATTTTGAATGTCTTCCAGTCAAATCATTTACTGCCGTAAGCTATTGTTTGCACAGATATAACGAAGAGCCGTGATGATTTAAGTACAGACCAACTGTATATTTTAGAAATATGTCCAGCAGTCAGCAAGGGCGAGTGTGATGAAAGATTGGATGTTGCGCTCATGTTATGAGCATTTTGTACTTTCTTGGTTGAGCTCGACATAACCTAGAAGAATTTGCGCATCCAGGTTCATTTTTGGATAATCTTTTAATAGATTTGTAGGACTTGTGACTTGTATGTGGATAATATAAAACCATAAATAAAAAAATATGTTATGACGTTATTCTAATTTTATTTTTATTATATTATTATCAGACGTGATAGCACATCAGCTATTTTTATAATTTTATAATGTCCCCGCTGCTGGGGCACAGGTTTTTCTTGTGGGTGGATAAACAGGACTGACCATAACTAAGATAAAAATTAAAAACGAGTTCACGTGTGCGGAATCCACACGAAGCGAAATATAAAGTATTGGTCAAAAAGTACAAAAGGTCTTGAGTTACCTATACAAGACAAGAGGGTGTTCGGCTATTACCTATTTCTGTTTATCTTAAAGTAAGTTAACTATGTTAGTTAAGTAAGTGAGCGCCTCCCGTTAACTAATAATAATAATAAATAAATAATAAGGGGCCCCAATGCGGATTGGTGGGGTGTTAACGACTGAAAATACAGCCAAAAACAATGATATATCATAGGCCATAAATAACGGCTTAGCGTGCCTCCCAAAGTCACGGAGGAGCTTGAGGTCATTTTTGGTCACCCATCCCATGGCCAAACCTTTGGAAAAGTTGCTTAACTGTCGCAATCACTGGGTGATGTGCTTACTTACTGCGCTAGCTGGTCCGTCGTGATTATTACCTAATATTTTTTGAAAATATACCTTTAGCTACGTAAAATATTAACGCCTGAAAAAAATTGCAGTTTTTTTATGTTAGTCACCGATCACAGAGGTCCCTTTTTTTGTTATATACATAAAAGATACTTAAACCTGAGAGAGATTTAATTTGCGCCGGGGCTCGGGTAATTTTGTATGTAGCCTGCGCATTCACCTTTGATGGCCTGGTAACTAAATGCGTTTTTGGGAGGTCATTTGCTTTTCGGCCGCCTGGCCGAAAACTAATGTACGAGTTTCACAATCCATAATATTTGGCCGGCAATTATGGCCGAAAACCGGCTAAATTACTCTATAACATTGACATTATTTGACAAGTGTAATCCCCCCTCACCCCGCAAAAATTGGTTGATCGTGATTTCATACATTTTTCTTACGTTACGTATCCAGTGGTTAATTCATCCAAGCTATGAGCGCAACGAACCGGAAAAAACCGGCTAACTGCATGTCGAGCCACGTATAGAGAATAAGGTTCCGTCCGTAGTCTCTGTCTCTGATGCAACTCAGAATGTTTCGGACAGACTGAGGTGAATTCGCCGCGCGATGCGGCATTTTGACCACCGAACTCAAAGCGATAGCCATAGCTATAGCCAAAGCAATGCTCTAGCAATTGTTTTGGCTATGGCTATCGCTTTGAGTTAGGTGGTCGAAATCCGTCAAATACCCATCGCCCGCGGAATACGCCTCATCTGTACGAAGCTTTATAGGTAGGTACTGTTCATTAATACGTACTTATTAGGTTTATTGAGCTGTATTTTCCCTTATCCAATAAAATAAAATAAAAGCAGATAGGGACTGACGGACGGATGGACTGAACGATCTTATGGGTAATCGTATAAGTTACGTGGGTTCCTTGTTTTACTACGGAACCCTAAAAAAGCGGTCATTCAAAGGCAAGTACAACTGCACAATACACTACATATAAGCTAAGCTAACCATATTACATTAATATTATCTTCAACATCATTTTTGCTGTCGCAAAACGATTATAAAGAAAAAACACAGTTGATACTGTCAAAATCATATACGTATTTTTTTTACGATGCTTCTCTTTGGTTAGGCTATTTGTACCACGTTCATATTATACTCAACTGCCAGGAATTGGACAGCGCCATCTAGTTAATTTTTAAGGAACGTTGCCTGGAAAATCCCTCATTAAAGTCATTATAAGTTCAGATTTCCATAGTTCCAAAAAGGTTAAATGATAGTCTGTTAAAGAAAACACGATAATCGATCGATATTATTATTTTGATGAAAATTTTATTACTTCATGTTACACACATCCATCTCTTTCCTTGTTTGTGACGTACTTTATTGGGAGGGGTTCATATTGGTCTCGATTCAGTTCGCAACGACTTATTTAAATTGACAGGACTAAACTAAATTTAGTTTTCCAATCTTTTCTTTATGAATCGAAAAGACAACAACAGAATGCTAAAATCCCCCAGACCTACCGGTTTCGTTTCTTTGCTTTGCTGTTCTACTTGCTGTTTAGACCGCTGGCCAACCAGGGTCATTTTCAATCTATCGCATATCTGGACCAGACCAAATTGGCAAGATAACCATTAGTTTGGTGTTATCAAATATCATCGTCTGGGTTGCGAAGTAGGAAGCTTCTGGGAGATATGCCACCCTGAACATAATCTCCGATTGCTAAAAATAAATCGATCGCATATTTATATAAATTGTGAACAGGGTTGTGGGTGTCATCATTACCTATCTGAACTATTTTTTTGTGTTTTCATAACGATCGTTTAAGGAACAAAGCTCACAAGAACATTATTATATGTGAAATGTACTTAGATTGAAAATATGCGATAGATTGAAAATGAGCCTCTTGGCCGGCGGTCCATTGCCGAACAGCAAAGCAAAGAACGGAAACCGGTAGGTCTGGGGGGACCCTTATGTCCTGTCAGTTTAATTAAGTCGTAAGTGTCGTAACCGAATCGAGACCATTATCTGGTTTTAAGTAATAAAATTAACTTGAAACCAATTAATGTGGACCCCACCGATAAAGTTAAACCTCCGATAAACCACTAATAAGAACCTCGGAAACCAGGAATAAGTCTTTCAAACAAGATGTATTGACTTGATGCATTGAAACCAAATATTTGTTTTTCTTCCAGGATGACAACCGGTCGACCTTCAGAAATGTGTTCAGCAAGCTTCGCACACTTCTGCCATTCCTATGGCCGCGGCGAAGTGTCTGCTTGCAAATATATGTGCTCATCTGTATATTGGCACTTCTGGCCGGCCGTGCTATTAATTTATATGTGCCTATTTATAATAAATTAATTGGTAAGTACTTTTTACCTAATATAGTAATTTAATTAGACTGTTTTCATGTAATATTTCCAGAACGGGGCGTCAAAACTAATACAATGCTTGCTTAGAAGTATCTAAACATCCAATACACCAGTAAAGTAAATTGTAAATAGTAGAATATTATTTTTCCATTCAACGTTATGTAGTTAGTGGTCTAAACTCTTGGCGTATTGTACTAAAAGTCTGATTTAATTATTACTATGTTATGTACTATTTAATGTTTCCCTAAGAAATACGTAAATTTATATAAAATTCGATGTAACTTTTTGTCACGATCATAAATCCTGACATTTAGACGATTTGCTAGTTATCAAAGTTGGACGTCACGAAGACATAAAAATGTTACACATAGTAACTGATAGTAGCTCATATATGTACTAAATAAATTATTTAGAAATTTTGAATAGCAGATTGACCTACAATTTTTAAATTTGAGATTTTAGCATTCACAATGCTATTTTTACACAATAGTTAATAATATATGTACTAGATAAAATTCGACTCGCACCAGATCATATTCTCAGGCGGCAATCGAACCCGCGACCTTTAGAAGTGCGAAATTTCGACGCAGCCACTAGTGACTCGGTAGCTTAGTTCGATTCCCACCTGAGAATTTGATCTGTGGCCCTACCATGAGTTAATGCAAACTGTTTTCGCTATCGTAAACTATCCTTTTCTCTCTTTTACTCGCATTGACTTTGAGTAGTGGCTACCGTAAGTTGATGATGAGTTGATGAATCGCTACCACAGAATAGCTAATAGTACAAGTACAGAAGCAGCATTCCGCAAAGTCATTTAAATAAATAGCAACTTTTGCTCCAACACAATAAAGTGCAATTCAGCTCGCGCAGCGCTAATAGTAGTTGCCTCTCTTTCTATCGCGTGCTCTTACCTTTTCTGACGACGCAACGTTAGGGTCGTCTTCCTTTAAATGAACTGTGTAGCATATATCATAATGTGAAAAACGACAATTGTTTATTGATTTTTTGATTTAGACATCCGTACTATTATTACGGGTACTATTATTATAGGTGTTGACCTATGCAGGCATTAAGATGCCGCGCGACTACACAGGCGGGCGTGTGGCAGGCAGCCCGCTGCTCACTTGTGCCCTCGTAGGCACGGCTAGCGGTAGGTGCTTATCGCGCGACCTTGAGCGAGTGAAGGAGGCCTGTCACTACATAGTATAAAACAACGTCGCTTTCTCTGTCCCTATGTCCCTATGTCCCTATGTATGCTTAAATCTTTAAAATTACGCAACGGATTTTGATGCGGTTTTTTTTAATAGATAGGGTGATTCGAGAGGAAGGTTCATATGTATAATACATGGTGTCAAATTCCACACTACACCGAAGCGGAGCGAGGGCGGGTCGCTAGTATAATATAATAATATGTCATATTGTTTAACTAATTTTACTATTTAACTAATTGTGAATATAAATAAATATGAATATGGATGTAAATTATTAACGTTACCGTAAACTATCAGACTGCTCACAGTCAATGCGAGTGAAAGAGACAAAACGATAGTTTACAGTACCTAACGTAACAGTTTGCATCAACTCATGGTAGAGCTACTGGTGTGAGTCAATTTTTTTCTAGTAAGTATACCGGGTGTAATAAGACACTTAACGAAGCCGAGATCTACGTATTCTGCCCATCATCAGGACCATTTCTGTTCAAAATTATTGCTGGGAAACGATTTTAATTTTTGGTGTTAAAAAGCATTGCATACATTACTACGCAATGTAACGCTTACAAAAAACCGCGCCTGCGAGTGGATGCTACACAGCTGCGTGCGGCCGAGTTGAAAGGCAACGTTTATGAGCGTGCTCATGAAATACATATTGAGTGATGACGTTTTGAAGTCATTGTTTATTACGTAAAACATAAAATTTTGATAATGTTTCAGTAGACAAAAATTAGGTTAAGTAATCAGTACTTAAAATTTTTTGATATTGACCTTCAAAAACTTCGTAGCCTAGTTCCCAGGTATAGTCTAAATGACAAAAATGATCCTGATGATGGGCAGAATGCGTAGACTTCGGCTTCGTTGAGTGTCTTGTTACACCCGTTATTATTTAGTATTGCAATTTGTTTGTTTTTCTAGTGGACAGTCTGTCCATCCCGCCTGTGTCGTACCGCTGGGACCTGGTGGTGACATACGTGGCGTTCAAGTTCCTGCAGGGCGGCGGCACGGGCGGCATGGGCTTCCTGAACAACCTCAGATCGTTCTTGTGGATTAGGGTACAGCAATACACTACTCGGGAGTTACAGGTTTGTGGCCGATTTTATTTATACTTTATATTATTAAATAAACATAAACTATCAGACAATCAGACAAACACTCCAACACGCGCGCGCGCGCACACACACACACACACACACACACACACACACACACACACACACACACACACACACACACACACACACACACATACACACACACACACACACACACACACACACATACAGACATACACACACATACGGACATATATATAGAAATACATTATTGTGTTGTGTTGTATGTTTAGATATACATTATTGTGTCGACACGACACACTGTAATAATGTGTTTCTAACCATACTAAATGTATGAAACCGATACGTACCATGTCGCGACACAACACGACACAATAGTATATTTCTAGCTTTAGAATAGGTTCGACCTAGTTTAGGTACTTACACCCGTTTGCACCAAAGTTAAGAATCGCCTAAGTCTTTCCCTAGCTACAATTCGACCAAATTAAAATGGTATCATGAACTTAGTTGTCTGTCGTGCAGCTTTCATGCGCTTGCATGCGCATCTTGGCCGTGTTATCATAAAAAGACTTCGATTTTCAAGTTTAGTGCAAACGTGTGTAAATATCAATTATTTTAAGCTATAATGTTCTGTTTTATGGAACAATAAAAGATTTTTATTATTATTTATCTTGTCAATAGAGGATAGTTTTGTCAAACTTTGCTTCTATGTTTATACAAAAAACTTAGCTAGACCAACCTGCAAAATAAGAATGTCACCAGACCTAAAAGAGAATGTACCTAAATGATTATTTCAGAAATGGTTAGTCGGCGATAAGTATGCGTGAGAGTATAGCGATGACGTCACCATCCGAACGCTCTTATGCCTGGGTGGGGTTGCCATACTTTTTTTTGGGTTTTGTCAACTAAACCCAAAGATATCAGTATAGCAACCCGGAATACAAAATCTTTTGAGTTTGTGTACCTTGAATATAGAGTAGTCAGTTAATGTGATATTGATAAGGCCGGCCACACACAGACGGAATCTCGTTACGGAATTCTGTACATACGTGATTCCGAACGCAGCAACTGCATACAAAATATATGGGCTGCCACACACATGCGGGATTTTTCCGTACGGAATCTTTTTTTATTTTTATTTTTTTTTTATTTTGGCACATAACAGTCATTACATTAACTTGGGTAGTTACAAGGGTTCCTTATTAAATAGACAAGACAGTGCCAAATATTACTAAATAACATAAAGTAGTGGATTGTTGCTTTAAATACACCATGCGCAGTGCGGGATAAGATAATAGGAAACTTAATTAAATTACAAAGTTGAGTTGCTTGCATTACAAACAAACTATAAACGGAATTTAGAAAACTAAAAGAAACTATTTAATGTTGATGTAGTTATGTTGTTAAGGTATTCAATTTTTGTGTTACTTTATCTTTGAACATTGATAAGGAGTTATTAAATATGTCAATATCAGAAAAAATATTATAATTATTATCTTCATACATTGTCGAAATTTCATTCGAGATTCCGTTACGTGATTCCGTCTGTGTGTGGCCGGCCTAAATATCAGCCGTCTTTAATGTCAGTACTGCTGAAGCACGGGCCTTCCTTATGGGTGGATGAGAAGGATGAGCTATAACCCACCACGCGGGCCCAATGCGGATTATTGGGTATTAACGAATGCAAATGCAGCTAGGTCCAACGGCTTAACGTGCCTTCCGAAGCACGGAGGAGCTCGAGATAATACGCGTTTAGTCACCCATCCTATAACCGACCCTTGTGAAAGTTGATTTACCTGCGCAATCGCAGGACCAGGTGTATAACCACCGAGCTCTTGATCTTAGAATATAATCCAATATTCTTTTCCAGTTGGAGTTGTTCAAACATCTACACGAGTTGCCTCTTCGATGGCATTTGTCCAGAAAGACCGGCGAAGTCCTCCGTGTGATGGACCGAGGCACGGATTCCATAGACAATCTGCTGTCCTACATCCTATTCTCTATAACCCCCACCATTGTGGATATCTTCATCGCTATTACATACTTTGTGCTGCAGTTCAATGTTTGGTTCGGACTCATCGTGTTCTCTACGATGATACTGTACATAAGTAAGTAGCTGCATATAACTACTTAGTATTTGATCAATTTAATCAAATCAAATCAAATGTCTACAAAATTACAGATTAAATAAAAATCTTTCTTTCAGTTTTAAAGAAAGTTGAGTACGAAAATTAATTTAATTTAATTTTTAGTGTAGGTACCTTCTGTATTAGGTAGTGTAGGTATATTATTTAGGTAGAAAACTCGGGTCCGCCAAACGTGAGTTAATCGCGGAGAAACATACATACATGCGGGTCAAACTGAGAACCTCCTTTTTTTAAGTCGGTTAAAGAACTACACATAAGATATCCCTTTTCCAACAAAAAAATAATTATCTTATTCAGTTCATAAACAAAGAAGTTATACGACTGATTATCGAGGTAGTTCACACAAAATCATACTATTTTCGTGCTTTTTTCAAGATTACTTGAAAAGTACTGAACCGATTTCAAAATTTTAAAAAATGGGACCGACTTGAATTTTTACCTAATGTAATAACGTTTTAATCATTTCAATCGGTTCAGCCGTCTTCGAGTAATCGGTGTACATACAAAAAAAAAACGGGTCGAATTGAGTACCTTTTGAAGTCGGTAAAAAATAATTGTCTCTGTTTCTTTTAAACAACTATCGTTTAACTAGCGGCCGCTCGCGACTTCGTCTGCGTCGACAGTTATTTTATCCCTCGGGAACAATACCTATTTTCGGGATGAAAGATCTCACATAATCCCGTTGTTTTTTGGACACGGGGGTATGCGTAACATAAAAATTATTAGAAGTTCTTTGCTGCTAATCTTACAGGATGCCAATAAAATATATTTTTTATTTTTCTTTAACCCAGTTGCGACAATAGTAGTGACGGAATGGCGCACGAAGTTCCAGCGCCGCATGAATCTCGCGGACAACGAACAGAAAGCGCGCTCCGTTGACTCGCTGCTCAACTTCGAAACCGTCAAGTACTACGGAGCTGAGGCCTACGAAGTAGTGTCCTATAAAGATGCCATACTTAACTTCCAGGTAGGCCTTTCAATAGTTTTCTTTTTTTTATATAATTTTTCTTTCTAAAGTAACACCTTAACAGTCGCACTCAGAGGTGCCAATTAATTTTACTTCTTCACGAAAGTAGATGCTATCTCTTTTTTCCTATACTATTGTAAAGGATGACAGACACGACATAATGGTAAGGCGTAAAGCTTATTAACAGCCGTCTCCGAATACAGCTGTTAATACCTTATATGTATAATTATTGCGCTTTGCATAGCCTTTCTATAGTTTTCTTTTTTTTTAAATATAATTTTTCTTTCTAAAGTAACACCTTAACAGTCGCACTCAGAGACGTCAATTAATTTTACTTCTTCACGAAAGTAGATGCTATCTCTTTTTTTTCCTATACTATTGTAAAGGATGACAGACACGACATAATGGTAAGGCGTAAAAGCTTGTTAACAGCCGTCTCCGAATACAGCTGTTAATACCTTATATGTATAATTATTGCGCTTTGCATAGCCTTTCTATAGTTTTCTTTTTTTTTAAATATAATTTTTCTTTCTAAAGTAACACCTTAACAGTCGCACTCAGAGACGTCAATTAATTTTACTTCTTCACGAAAGTAGATGCTATCTCTTTTTTTTCCTATACTATTGTAAAGGATGACAGACACGACATAATGGTAAGGCGTAAAAGCTTGTTAACAGCCGGCTCCGAATACAGCTGTTAATACCTTATATGTATAATTATTGCGCTTTGCATATTATGATTACAAGCAACGTTGTGTTTGTTTCAGAAAGAAGAGTTCAAATCGTTGATTACGTTGAATATGTTGAACACTTTGCAAAACATCGTTATTTGCAGTGGTGAGTAAAGCAATCAACATTATATATTTTATTTTATCAATCCGACCATTTTAAGACATAATTGAAAAAAAAACGGGAAAGTAACCTATATACACATGTACTATGGGCAACAGCGTCGCTTAACCAGCTAGCAACAAAATTCGTTTGCGCGCGTATCGCCCCTGCACGAACTAAGGCGATTCTCACACTGCCGGCGCGCGCCGTCGCGGGGCGCGGTTTGGCGTTTCACGCGCGCGGCGACGGCGCAGCGCGCCGCCGATTCGGGCGGTTTTCGACGCGCCTCCGCGCCGATCGGCGTCAGACGACGGCCCCGCGCTTACGTACAAAAACCGGCACGATACCATGGAGCTCAGTGTGTTGTATTGTACCCCGCGATTTCCGCGCCTGCTGGCGCGGCCTCGGTGTGTTGGACCAAGCGGTTTTCTATAGAAATTGATGTACTTGCATACTAAGTAAAACACGCGCGCGGGAGCCCTGCGACCGCGCGCCGTGCCAGTGTGAGAACCGTCTAAACGTACGTTGTGACTAGTGATGGGACTCGATCTCGAATCACAATTGATTCGAATGATTCGGATCACGTCAATCCAAGCTCGATTCGAATGAGTATTTATGCTGATTCGAATCATCACCTGATTCAAATTGGTTAACTGATTCGAATCATCACCTGATTCGAATCGGTTGCGTGATTCGAATCACCGTTGGAATTCGAATCTAGTTTATTTTATTCGAATCTTTGATGGCGTAATAATTATTATTAACATTGAGTTGTTTTTGTTTTATATACCATTATTGAGTACATTGCTTGTTGCTCTATAATTTATATTACTTATCTACCTCTACCTACCTATTAAAAATACTAAGATCTTTTATTTCGATTCGAATCATTCGTATCGTCATCTGATTCGAATCATCATATCGATTCGAATCATCGTTAAATTCGAATCGACGATTCGAATACATTTTTTTGATTTGAGTCCCATCACTAGTTGTGACGGCGCGGCGTACAAGCGATTTTAACCTTACGAGTGGTTAAGCCACGCTGTTGCTCATGGTACAAAAGGTCTACAACACTGCCACCAAGCGGGATAAATTTTCTGTCATCCTGCCATTAAATAATACTGCTTTTAAACAGTATTTAATTTATACATCTCGCAAGCTCCCATCTGTCCTTATGAAAAATCACGTAAATGCCTTCCAAACACGAATTAAACATTAACAAACATGCCTACTTATTTATTTTTTATTTTTGTAGGACTATTGGCGGGGTCATTGTTGTGCGTGCGCATGGTGGTGAAAACCAATGAGTTGACAGTCGGAGACTACGTGCTATTCGCGTCGTACATCATTCAGCTTTACGTACCTTTAAATTGGTTCGGTACTTACTATAGGTCAGTACAATGACAGGCCTCCTTCACTCGCTCAAGGTCGCGCGATAAGCACCTACCGCTAGCCGTGCCTACGGAGGCACAAGTTAGCAGCGGGCCGTCACACGCCCGCCTGTGTAGACGCGCGGCATCTTACTGCCTGCGTAGATATTGTCTTTTTATAATAGTAACAATGTCGAATCGACATTACTGTGCCGTGTACGGTTGTCTAAATCAAAAAACCAATAAACAATAATTTGTCGTTTTGCACATTATGATATATGCTACGCAGTTCGTTTAAAAGAAGACAACCCTAACGTTGCGTCGTCAGAAAGGGTAAGAGCACGCGATAGAAAGAGAGGCAACTACCAGGTGAATATAATTGTACGCCATTAGCGCTGCGTGACCTGAATTGCACTTTATTGTGTCGGTGCAAAAGTCGCTATTTATTTAAATGACTTCGGCGTGCTGCTTCTGTACTTGTACTATTAGTTATTCTGTGACAATGATTCATTAAAACGTCCACGATAGAATAATTTTCCAATTCCTGGAAATTAGACCTATCTTGATACCATAATCTAAGAAAACAAGGTCTGGCATTCCGGATGACACCTACTTCACAGGCCTACGTCATCCACTTTATGGTAGGTAACAAACAATGAATAAAGGATTTTTTCTGTCATCATTACAAAATTATTATCATCCATTTCAATTCTGATTTGTTTCTCTGAGCAAACGAAACAGAGTTAAAAAGATGATTGAACGTAATTTTCATTAAAATACTCAATAGTTTTATAGATCTCTTACAAGTATTATATGGGAATCAGGGAGTTTGATTTCATATGACTGGTAACACAGAAAAAGAGTATGTATATCATGTGACTTTTGTCTTTCGGAATAATATACTTAGTGCAGTATATTTATTGTACCATGCTCTATACAAAATGAAAATGAAAAAACGAAATAAATAGATTATCCCTTAGAGGTTTTTTATTCCCTACGTTTTATTCCAGGGCTATACAGAAGAATTTCATAGATATGGAGAACATGTTTGACCTAATGCGAGTAGATTCTGACGTCAAAGATGCGCCCGGTGCGCCCGAATTGTTCGTGCGTCACGGCGGCATCGAGTTCAAAGACGTCTCCTTCGGTTACGGCCCTGAAAGGCTCGTGCTTAATAATGTGACCTTCAAAGTACCGCCGGGCAGCACTGTCGCTTTGGTAAGTGTATCCGGCTCGAGGGACTTGTTTTTAATTGTTCTAAATTATGAATTTTCTGTATGTTTTTAATTAAATTGAACAGAAAACAATACTAATGTTATCTTATATTGGAATCATGGGCAGTATCGAGTTTAAAGACGTTTCTTTCGGCTACTAATTCTAAAATATCGATAACGCCTGTAGTACACCTTCGCCACGAAACTCCGGCAGTAGGTTCCGCCATGAGTTCGACAAGCGAAACAAATGCTAACAGCCTGTTCTAATGCATAGATTTTTCACGCGAAAATCCACCTGATCGGTTCCAACCGTTGACACGCAAAAGCAATGACGCGAAACCGCTACGTAGATGTGATCCTCATAATATTTTGTCAACGACAGAAGACAACTCATAGCGGAACTATGGCGGAACTACCGCGTTGCCACTGGTACGGTTTCGTGGCGGAGGTATGCTACAAGCGTAAATCTTTGAAGTAATAGTCCGGCTCCTTAATTAGGCCAAGTTCACGTCGTTCGATCGGTCCGTCTGTCCCAAAATATCGATAGATTTCACTAACAGATCCGAACACCAAAAAAAAAATATCACGTCTGATCAATCGGACTGCGCAGTCGGACCACACGATTACGAGATTTTCTTTAAATAGTTCAATAATTTAGGTGGGACCAAGCGGTGCGGGCAAATCCACGATAATGCGTCTACTGTTCCGATTCTACGACGTGAACGAAGGCGCGGTGTTGGTGGACGGGCAGGACGTGAGGACCGTCACGCAAGCCTCGCTGCGGGCCAACATCGGCGTCGTGCCGCAGGACACTGTACTGTTCAACAACACAATCAGGTACTTATGATGCGTCTACCGCTCCGATTCTTCGACGTGAACGAAGGAGCGGTATTGGTGTGCCAAGACGTGAGGACCGTCACGCAAGCCTCGCTGCGGGCCAACATCGGCGTCGTGCCGCAGGACACTGTACTGTTCAACAACACAATCAGGTACTTATGATGCGTCTACCGCTCCGATTCTTCGACGTGAACGAAGGAGCGGTATTGGTGTGCCAAGACGTGAGGACCGTCACGCAAGCCTCGCTGCGGGCCAACATCGGCGTCGTGCCGCAGGACACTGTACTGTTCAACAACACAATCAGGTACTTATGATGCGTCTACCGCTCCGATTCTTCGACGTGAACGAAGGAGCGGTATTGGTGTGCCAAGACGTGAGGACCGTCACGCAAGCCTCGCTGCGGGCCAACATCGGCGTCGTGCCGCAGGACACTGTACTGTTCAACAACACAATCAGGTACTTATGATGCGTCTACCGCTCCGATTCTTCGACGTGAACGAAGGAGCGGTATTGGTGTGCCAAGACGTGAGGACCGTCACGCAAGCCTCGCTGCGGGCCAACATCGGCGTCGTGCCGCAGGACACTGTACTGTTCAACAACACAATCAGGTACTTATGATGCGTCTACCGCTCCGATTCTTCGACGTGAACGAAGGAGCGGTATTGGTGTGCCAAGACGTGAGGACCGTCACGCAAGCCTCGCTGCGGGCCAACATCGGCGTCGTGCCGCAGGACACTGTACTGTTCAACAACACAATCAGGTACTTATGATGCGTCTACCGCTCCGATTCTTCGACGTGAACGAAGGAGCGGTATTGGTGTGCCAAGACGTGAGGACCGTCACGCAAGCCTCGCTGCGGGCCAACATCGGCGTCGTGCCGCAGGACACTGTACTGTTCAACAACACAATCAGGTACTTATGATGCGTCTACCGCTCCGATTCTTCGACGTGAACGAAGGAGCGGTATTGGTGTGCCAAGACGTGAGGACCGTCACGCAAGCCTCGCTGCGGGCCAACATCGGCGTCGTGCCGCAGGACACTGTACTGTTCAACAACACAATCAGGTACTTATGATGCGTCTACCGCTCCGATTCTTCGACGTGAACGAAGGAGCGGTATTGGTGTGCCAAGACGTGAGGACCGTCACGCAAGCCTCGCTGCGGGCCAACATCGGCGTCGTGCCGCAGGACACTGTACTGTTCAACAACACAATCAGGTACTTATGATGCGTCTACCGCTCCGATTCTTCGACGTGAACGAAGGAGCGGTATTGGTGTGCCAAGACGTGAGGACCGTCACGCAAGCCTCGCTGCGGGCCAACATCGGCGTCGTGCCGCAGGACACTGTACTGTTCAACAACACAATCAGGTACTTATGATGCGTCTACCGCTCCGATTCTTCGACGTGAACGAAGGAGCGGTATTGGTGTGCCAAGACGTGAGGACCGTCACGCAAGCCTCGCTGCGGGCCAACATCGGCGTCGTGCCGCAGGACACTGTACTGTTCAACAACACAATCAGGTACTTATGATGCGTCTACCGCTCCGATTCTTCGACGTGAACGAAGGAGCGGTATTGGTGTGCCAAGACGTGAGGACCGTCACGCAAGCCTCGCTGCGGGCCAACATCGGCGTCGTGCCGCAGGACACTGTACTGTTCAACAACACAATCAGGTACTTATGATGCGTCTACCGCTCCGATTCTTCGACGTGAACGAAGGAGCGGTATTGGTGTGCCAAGACGTGAGGACCGTCACGCAAGCCTCGCTGCGGGCCAACATCGGCGTCGTGCCGCAGGACACTGTACTGTTCAACAACACAATCAGGTACTTATGATGCGTCTACCGCTCCGATTCTTCGACGTGAACGAAGGAGCGGTATTGGTGTGCCAAGACGTGAGGACCGTCACGCAAGCCTCGCTGCGGGCCAACATCGGCGTCGTGCCGCAGGACACTGTACTGTTCAACAACACAATCAGGTACTTATGATGCGTCTACCGCTCCGATTCTTCGACGTGAACGAAGGAGCGGTATTGGTGTGCCAAGACGTGAGGACCGTCACGCAAGCCTCGCTGCGGGCCAACATCGGCGTCGTGCCGCAGGACACTGTACTGTTCAACAACACAATCAGGTACTTATGATGCGTCTACCGCTCCGATTCTTCGACGTGAACGAAGGAGCGGTATTGGTGTGCCAAGACGTGAGGACCGTCACGCAAGCCTCGCTGCGGGCCAACATCGGCGTCGTGCCGCAGGACACTGTACTGTTCAACAACACAATCAGGTACTTATGATGCGTCTACCGCTCCGATTCTTCGACGTGAACGAAGGAGCGGTATTGGTGTGCCAAGACGTGAGGACCGTCACGCAAGCCTCGCTGCGGGCCAACATCGGCGTCGTGCCGCAGGACACTGTACTGTTCAATAACACAATCAGGTACTTATGATGCGTCTACCGCTCCGATTCTTCGACGTGAACGAAGGAGCGGTATTGGTGTGCCAAGACGTGAGGACCGTCACGCAAGCCTCGCTGCGGGCCAACATCGGCGTCGTGCCGCAGGACACTGTACTGTTCAACAACACAATCAGGTACTTATGATGCGTCTACCGCTCCGATTCTTCGACGTGAACGAAGGAGCGGTATTGGTGTGCCAAGACGTGAGGACCGTCACGCAAGCCTCGCTGCGGGCCAACATCGGCGTCGTGCCGCAGGACACTGTACTGTTCAACAACACAATCAGGTACTTATGATGCGTCTACCGCTCCGATTCTTCGACGTGAACGAAGGAGCGGTATTGGTGTGCCAAGACGTGAGGACCGTCACGCAAGCCTCGCTGCGGGCCAACATCGGCGTCGTGCCGCAGGACACTGTACTGTTCAACAACACAATCAGGTACTTATGATGCGTCTACCGCTCCGATTCTTCGACGTGAACGAAGGAGCGGTATTGGTGTGCCAAGACGTGAGGACCGTCACGCAAGCCTCGCTGCGGGCCAACATCGGCGTCGTGCCGCAGGACACTGTACTGTTCAACAACACAATCAGGTACTTATGATGCGTCTACCGCTCCGATTCTTCGACGTGAACGAAGGAGCGGTATTGGTGTGCCAAGACGTGAGGACCGTCACGCAAGCCTCGCTGCGGGCCAACATCGGCGTCGTGCCGCAGGACACTGTACTGTTCAACAACACAATCAGGTACTTATGATGCGTCTACCGCTCCGATTCTTCGACGTGAACGAAGGAGCGGTATTGGTGTGCCAAGACGTGAGGACCGTCACGCAAGCCTCGCTGCGGGCCAACATCGGCGTCGTGCCGCAGGACACTGTACTGTTCAACAACACAATCAGGTACTTATGATGCGTCTACCGCTCCGATTCTTCGACGTGAACGAAGGAGCGGTATTGGTGTGCCAAGACGTGAGGACCGTCACGCAAGCCTCGCTGCGGGCCAACATCGGCGTCGTGCCGCAGGACACTGTACTGTTCAACAACACAATCAGGTACTTATGATGCGTCTACCGCTCCGATTCTTCGACGTGAACGAAGGAGCGGTATTGGTGTGCCAAGACGTGAGGACCGTCACGCAAGCCTCGCTGCGGGCCAACATCGGCGTCGTGCCGCAGGACACTGTACTGTTCAACAACACAATCAGGTACTTATGATGCGTCTACCGCTCCGATTCTTCGACGTGAACGAAGGAGCGGTATTGGTGTGCCAAGACGTGAGGACCGTCACGCAAGCCTCGCTGCGGGCCAACATCGGCGTCGTGCCGCAGGACACTGTACTGTTCAACAACACAATCAGGTACTTATGATGCGTCTACCGCTCCGATTCTTCGACGTGAACGAAGGAGCGGTATTGGTGTGCCAAGACGTGAGGACCGTCACGCAAGCCTCGCTGCGGGCCAACATCGGCGTCGTGCCGCAGGACACTGTACTGTTCAACAACACAATCAGGTACTTATGATGCGTCTACCGCTCCGATTCTTCGACGTGAACGAAGGAGCGGTATTGGTGTGCCAAGACGTGAGGACCGTCACGCAAGCCTCGCTGCGGGCCAACATCGGCGTCGTGCCGCAGGACACTGTACTGTTCAACAACACAATCAGGTACTTATGATGCGTCTACCGCTCCGATTCTTCGACGTGAACGAAGGAGCGGTATTGGTGTGCCAAGACGTGAGGACCGTCACGCAAGCCTCGCTGCGGGCCAACATCGGCGTCGTGCCGCAGGACACTGTACTGTTCAACAACACAATCAGGTACTTATGATGCGTCTACCGCTCCGATTCTTCGACGTGAACGAAGGAGCGGTATTGGTGTGCCAAGACGTGAGGACCGTCACGCAAGCCTCGCTGCGGGCCAACATCGGCGTCGTGCCGCAGGACACTGTACTGTTCAACAACACAGTCAGGTAGTTATAATGCGTCTACTGCTCCGACTCTGCGACGTGAACGAAGGTGTGGTATTGGTGTGCCAAGACGTGAGGACCGTCACGCAAGCCTCGCTGCGGGCCAACATCGGCGTCGTGCCGCAGGACACTGTACTGTTCAACAACACAATCAGGTACTTATGATGCGTCTACCGCTCCGATTCTTCGACGTGAACGAAGGAGCGGTATTGGTGTGCCAAGACGTGAGGACCGTCACGCAAGCCTCGCTGCGGGCCAACATCGGCGTCGTGCCGCAGGACACTGTACTGTTCAACAACACAGTCAGGTAGTTATAATGCGTCTACTGCTCCGACTCTGCGACGTGAACGAAGGTGTGGTATTGGTGTGCCAAGACGTGAGGACCGTCACGCAAGCCTCGCTGCGGGCCAACATCGGCGTCGTGCCGCAGGACACTGTACTGTTCAACAACACAATCAGGTACTTATGATGCGTCTACCGCTCCGATTCTTCGACGTGAACGAAGGAGCGGTATTGGTGTGCCAAGACGTGAGGACCGTCACGCAAGCCTCGCTGCGGGCCAACATCGGCGTCGTGCCGCAGGACACTGTACTGTTCAACAACACAGTCAGGTAGTTATAATGCGTCTACTGCTCCGATTCTGCGACGTGAACGAAGGTGTGGTATTGGTGTGCCAAGACGTGAGGACCGTCACGCAAGCCTCGCTGCGGGCCAACATCGGCGTCGTGCCGCAGGACACTGTACTGTTCAACAACACAGTCAGGTAGTTATAATGCGTCTACTGCTCCGATTCTGCGACGTGAACGAAGGTGTGGTATTGGTGTGCCAAGACGTGAGGACCGTCACGCAAGCCTCGCTGCGGGCCAACATCGGCGTCGTGCCGCAGGACACTGTACTGTTCAACAACACAGTCAGGTAGTTATAATGCGTCTACTGCTCCGATTCTGCGACGTGAACGAAGGTGTGGTATTGGTGTGCCAAGACGTGAGGACCGTCACGCAAGCCTCGCTGCGGGCCAACATCGGCGTCGTGCCGCAGGACACTGTATTGTTCAACAACACAGTCAGGTAGTTATAATGCGTCTACTGCTCCGATTCTGCGACGTGAACGAAGGTGTGGTATTGGTGTGCCAAGATGTGAGGACCGTCACGCAAGCCTCGCTGCGGGCCAACATCGGCGTCGTGCCGCAGGACACTGTATTGTTCAACAACACAGTCAGGTAGTTATAATGCGTCTACTGCTCCGATTCTGCGACGTGAACGAAGGTGTGGTATTGGTGTGCCAAGACGTGAGGACCGTCACGCAAGCCTCGCTGCGGGCCAACATCGGCGTCGTGCCGCAGGACACTGTACTGTTCAACAACACAGTCAGGTAGTTATAATGCGTCTACTGCTCCGATTCTGCGACGTGAACGAAGGTGTGGTATTGGTGTGCCAAGACGTGAGGACCGTCACGCAAGCCTCGCTGCGGGCCAACATCGGCGTCGTGCCGCAGGACACTGTATTGTTCAACAACACAGTCAGGTTAGTATTGAAGATAATTTATTACTAGAAAAAATATAATGTTTTTTTTGAGAGTTACATCCTAAACTTTGTCATGAGTGACAGCTCAGTCGTTGACGACTTGGTGATGTCAAGACGAGCTCATCAAGATGAGCTCAGAAATCGATGATGATTTGAATAATTTAAAGTTGACACACTGTAACGTTGAAAGCGATTAAATTGACAAATGACAGTGATCCGTAGCAACTTCACTCGAAAATGTATTTTTTACCTCAAGAGCTCTGAAGTTGGTCGAAGATACGATACGATATAGCGATTAATCACGTTTAACTGTCAAAGACAATGGATTTTATATATCACGCGATAATCATGCTTCGGTGGTCATGCTAGGGGGGCAGCGCCATATGATTTTAAGTCAGAGAAAAATGTATTCAATAATTTTCCTACCGCTTACTATTTCTTGCATTATCCTTTGCAGATATAACATTCAATATGGCCGCCTCACGGCAGAGTCTGCAGACATCATATCGGCCGCGAAAAATGCCGATATTCACGACAGAATTTTAACCTTCCCTGACGCTTATGATACACAGGTATGATAATATTAAAGTGTTTTTTATATTGTGTCATGTAATAAGCTTGTATTGTGTTTATAATTAGAATTCTTGCCCCCTTGTTAATAAACGAAGAGTAAATTTACACCTAGCTGAAACAAAAAGTTTGCTTAGGAATATCAGGGTTTGAGATATCTAACGTAAGGAGTAAGGTTGCTAAGCAATATTTTTGGTTAAACCGGATGTAAACTTACTCTTCGTTTAAAAATAAGGCCATTAGATTCCATTCAACAAATTATAGACTAAAACCTTGCTAGAGAGTTTACAACCTAGTTTATAAGCCCGTAGCGATTTTGCGCTGACTGCTGCTCTGACTGCTGCTCTCTCGATCGCACACTTCATGTTTTCTCAAGATTTCTTAAAACTGAGTGCGTAATTAAAAATGTGTCTCGGCCACTTTTCGCAATATGAGATTACAGACATTTTAAAATATATTTCAGTTTTTTGTTGCTAAAGTATGTACATAAGTTGTTGTTTCTAACAGTTATTTGAACTAGCAAATACGATATCTTTTTGTACTTCAGCAACTCGAAACTGAAATATATGTTGAAATGTCTGTAATCTTATATTGCGAAAAGTGGCGAGATACATTTTTCAATCACACACTCAGATTTAAGAAATCTTGAGAAAACTTGAAATGTGCGAGCCAGAAAGCGGCAGTCAGCGGCAAAATCGCTACGGGCTCTTGATGTTAAGATAAGAGTTATTATAATAAGTGGCCCCATACAGTGACTTTCAGTCAAATAGTTAATAATGTCCCACTTGACGTTGGCGATTAGTAGTTTTTTTCTGTTTCATTATTTACCATCATTATGTTCTTACAGGTTGGAGAAAGAGGGTTGAAACTCAGTGGAGGCGAGAAGCAAAGAATAGCCATTGCGCGGACCATCCTCAAGGACCCCGCGATAGTTTTATTAGACGAGGCTACTTCTGCATTAGACACAAATACAGAGAGAAATATTCAGGTAAAAATAACCTTCAAATAATAAGAATCATTTCTGGCATGCAAAGAAAAAGTAGAAAAAAAATGTGCGATCTTAATTCCACTACATAAGGTTCATATTAAATTGTTACAGGCGGCGTTAGCTCGCGTATGCGCGAACAGAACGACACTGATCATAGCGCATAGATTGTCTACAATCATCCACGCGGATGAAATTTTAGTGCTAAAGGATGGGGAAATTATTGAGAGAGGAAGGTGAGTAATTTATCAATAATAAAGTTATTATAGTACTTTATTGGGTCGTTATCAGGGTCCTTATTTATGAAAATACAAGTAGCCGGCGGGTCCGTCCGGACGGAACAAATTCATAGCGATAAAGTCGTCAGAAAAGATGCCCGATGGAAAGAGAGGCAACTTCTTGGTGAATATAATTTTAGGAAAGGGACTATGCGACCTGAATTGCACTTTATTGTGTCAGAGCAAGAGTCGCTATTTATTTAAATGATTTTGCGGAGTGCATCTTCTGTACTTGTACTATTATGTATGCTGTGATTAAGATTCAATTTTCAAGTTGCTAATTTTCTTTGCAGTCACGAAGTGCTATTAGAACAAGGAGGTTTCTACGCGTCCATGTGGCAACAGCAATTAGAAAATAGAAATAGCAATGCCCTCGAAACTAGCACTGAAGGCAATAACAATCAGACCCAAGGCAATCAACAGAATGCGAATGCCTTCGGCCACGGCCATGGACACTTCTAGAATATGCAATAGACAATTGAGTATCGGTGCTAGTCGGCGGGAAGTTCTCGCCACGAGTGGACCTGTCAAATCGATTCCCAGCGCCATTAAATATGGCCGACAATGAATTGATGCGACCTGTATTATGTCTGACTGAAGAGATAGTGTGAGTAAGCTCGTAAGTGTATGGTGATTTGTATATAAATTGTGATAGTTTTAGCACTTTCACTGAGGCTAAGACATAATGAAATTAAACATTGAGCACCTGTTTTGGGAAATTAATGTTTAGCTGTTTATACAAACTTTGTATGGTTACATCATGTATATTTTCTCAGCTCTCAGTGAATGTGCTTTTTATTGTAGAAATACCTAGTACCTAAATAAAACGTGATGGGAAATTGTTTGTGGTAACTCAGTGTTAATAAAACGTTTTATATGAAATCTTATTTTCATTTAAATAGTAAAACAACGAATTGCTGTAATATTTTATTACAAAGTATAACCAAAAGTTTTTAGAAAAGGAAACTAACCTCAAAATATTGAACGGTGCATGTAAATCATTCATTTACATAATTTGTCTCAATCTGAAAGATACAAAATTGAATTAGATCTTTGTTGGTACAAAATGGATTTTACGTGTAGGAGCTACGAACGGATTTTCTAATAAGTAAATTTTTAAATATTGTCAAAAACTCCTCTGCGCTGCTTTCGATCTGTGCTGGCTGACTTTTAAGTGTATGGTATGTTGTTGTCTGAGAACAAACGAAAGTGCACCTTAACGTCTTGAGATAAGGTTGATTTTTGTCAACTGTTCAGGTATTTTGGTAGGTTTGCATGCTCAGGGGCCGTACCGGCTAACGAATCGATTATCGAAAAATCTGAATCGGTTTCAACTTAGAACTGAAAAATCAAAGTAAGGAATTTCGTCTTGTACTTTCTGTTGACGTAATTTGGAAGATAACGATGTTCGTGTGACATCATGAAATGGGGTTCGCCATTTTCGCCCAATTGGGGCTCGATTTATCTGTTTTAATTTGAAACCCGGCAGACTTTTCGAAGCTCGATTCGTTAGCCGGTACGGCCCCTGATCATTTTGGCGATGTATGAATTATTTTAACACGTTTATATTAAGTCGTTTATTTACAAACTGAGACGCTTGCAAAAAACCGGACAAGTGCGAGTCGGACTCGCCCATCGAGGGTTCCGTACAAATTTGTTGGTACTTAAATAAAGACTATATTTGTTTTTATTTAATTACAATTAGAAATGTATAATTTTCAGATTTTTCCATGTTCTTGTAGTATAAGATGATATTACTTGCTAAATTTAGTTCTAGGTCAGCGGGAAATACCCTATAAATTTTGATTCCCTTGAGAGTGTCGAAATATGTGTTTTTTGTGGCGTAAACGGGCCGTATCTTTTTTTAAGTAAATTTAGAAGTTAGATTTTTTCCCGTTTATTCTCATAAGGACAGATTCTCAAAAGGACAGGAGTACACGTAAGCAGATAAAGACGCACAGCTTCAGGGGACTGTAGACTTGCGTATATGGTTTTAATTTTATCTCGATACCTCCACGCGTTCCTGAGATAAAGAGTCTTGACAGACAAAAAAGTGATCCTATAAAGGTTCCGTTTTTTCCTTTTGAGGTACGGAACCCTAAAAATGATAAAATTTGTTAAAAACACGACAGGCGCACCGTGAAGTGTGTTAATCGCCTAAACCTATGAAGGTGACGACGCGGCGTGCAAGCGATTTTAACCTTAGGAGTTGTTAGGCACCGGTGGTGTCCTCGATAAAACATATCCACATATCGCTTAGGTAATGATTTAAAAGATTAAATAATAATAAATAATAATAATAAATGCTTGGACAATTTCACACTGCGCCATCTAGCCCAAAACTAAGCAAATTTGTAATATGGGTGCTAGACAACTGATATACTGCTTATATACTTTTTTTAATATATACTTATTATACATAGTAACACCCAGACCCGTCACAGAAATTAAAATTCATCATTTCAATTTCTGCCCGGCCGGGAATAGAAGCCGGGACCTCTTGCGTGGTAGGCGGCATGTTGACCACTGCACCACTCAGGTCGTCATAAAATACACCTACCGATGTCTCTGTCGATGCTGGTGATGGTGATAATGGTGGTGTCTCAACGAAAGAATAACAGGGCGAGTCTCCGGGCAGCCGTATGCCCTTCGTCGGTGTAGCTGAAAATAATAAGAAAATTAATCGTAATTCCTAAGTGTCTATCACACACCGACTAGTCGAGAAATAAAAGACGTGCGGTGTCTGTAAACATTATCTTATTATATTGTAACTTGATGCCACAAAATTTGTTCCATCAGAAAGTAGTAAAATTGATTAAAAAACAAAAAACCGACATCAAAAAACAAGAAATAATATTCAAATCATTAGATACGCCATTACCATTGTTATAATGACGTCTATTGAAGTCGGGTGGGGCTGGAGTACAACTTCCTTTTTTTTTATTCGAAAAGGCCCACCCGACTTCAATAGACGTTATTATAACAATGGTAATGCGTATCTAATGATTTGAATATTATTTCTTGCTTTTTCGAGGCAGGATTTTTTTGAAGTCGGTTTTTTGTTTTTTAAACATTTTTTTTTTTAATTTTTAGTGTAAGTACCTGTATCAGGTAGGTTCTGTATTAGGTAGTGTAGGTATATTATTTAGGTAGGAAAATCGGCTCAGCCAAACGTAAAAAAATCGCGGAGAAACATACATACATACGGGTCAAACTGAGAACATCCTTTTTTTAAAAGTTGGTTTAAATACCAAAACCTTTTAAATATAACAAATACGATTCTGAAAACCGCATCAAAATCGGTTCAGCCAAACGCGAGATAATCGCGGACAAACATACATACAGGTCAAACTGAGAACCTTTTTTTTTAAGTCGGTTAAAAAGACTACACTAAAAGGTATCCCTTTTCCAACACAAAGGAAATCATGTAATTCGGTTCATAAATAACAAAGTCGTCAAGGTAGTTGATGGAAAATCATAGTATTTTCAGGATTACTTGAAAACTACTGAACCGATTTGAAAAAAAAATAAATGGGACCATCTCGCAAGAAAACTCAATCGAACAAAAAAAGAATAATCAAAATCGGTTCATAAATGTCCAAGATACGCGCGAACAACGATAAAAAACCGGCCAAGTGCGTGTCGGGCCACGCGCAGTAGGGTTCCGTAGGTACATTATATACCATACCATATTTTAATACCGCTATTATTTTTCGTCTGAAAAAATAACTTTGTTTTTCACAGTGTTTGTATGAATGACAAAGTTATATTTGCGGTTTTGGAAAATGTACTATATCTCAAAAACTAATTACTGTATCTCGTTCAAACCAATTTTCGTTGAAAGTGTTTATTAAGATCTATAGCATATATTTTTTTTAGATTTTTCACCCTCTTACTTTAAAAGTTAAAGGGGGGGGGACACACATTTTACCACTTTGGCGGCAGATATCTTTCAAACGGTTGACTTTGAAAAAAAATAGTCTTAGGAACCTCAATGTCATTTTTAAAGACCTATCTATAGACACCCCACAAGTATTGGTTTGATGAAAAAAAATATTTTCAGTTTCAGTTCCATGTATGGGGAGCCCCCCCTTAATCTTTTATTTTATTTATTTTTGTGTAAAAATCGTAAAGCGGTTCACAGAATACACCTACTTACCAAGTTTCAACTATGTAGTCTTAATACTTTTGGAATAAAGTGGCTGTGACATACGGACGGACAGACAGACAGACAGACAGACAGACAGACAGACAGACAGACAGACAGACAGACAGACAGACAGACAGACAGACAGACAGACAGACAGACAGACAGACAGACAGACATGACGAATCTATAAGGGTTCCGTTTTTTGCCATTTTGGCTACGGAACCCTAAAAAGTATCCAATCGTTTTGAGAACCTCCTCCTTTTTTTGAAGTCGGTTAAAAACAGCAATATTGCAAGGTCGTGGTATCTCTTTCAACGGGCTTAGAACTGCCTAGACAGAACAAATGATAAGGAACTGATTTTAAATTGGAATGTTTATTTTAGCTTCCATCTCGACCGACTGTAATGTAATGCCATACCGTATTGCGATAAAGAGCTTTCAATACGAAAATATGTTTATCTACTCTCATATCGTAAAATTCGAATTATGAATTTCAAAACGAATTTATATTGGCATACTTTATACACGCAATACCGAAAAAATATTAAAAAGTTATTTTATAACATACCTTCGCTATACTAAAGTATGCTATAATAAAATAACTTTTTTTCTCATTACGATACAGGGCCAATCCAAGAAGAGCAGGTGCCGCGATATTAAAAAAAAAACAATGATATTCCCATATACTTTCCATGATTAAAATGTACTCTATGGTGATCGATGACTTAGCGTAACGATTCGTCTGCTGGAATTCACTCATATCATTATTTTTTTTTTCTAATAGAATACGCGCCATTTTTTATTTTAATTTTTATTTCGCTTAAAAATTTTTGATAGTAGGTAGTGAGTGTGAAAAAAGACTCCCCGATATTTTAGATGCGGCGACGGAAAAACGTCTTACTTTACCTAGGTAAGTAACCTACCTACCTACCTAAATCAAAGTCGAGAAACTACTTACTCTTTTTACTATTGATACTTTATTTTGTAGGTTCAATCACAAATTGTATGAGAGTAGATAAAGTAGTGTATGAAACTGTACATAACTAGGTATTAAAACACTCGTGTGATACTATTAAAAACCTCGCCTACGGCTCGGTTTTTAAACACACACTCATGTTTTAATACCCCTCATTATGCATCAGTTTCATAAACTACTATTATGGTCTACTGATGGTTTGGTTGGTTTGTCTATAGTTTCTGAAAAAAGCTTACCTGGCAGAGAAACTATAGGTTCAATCTTTTGAGATTGCTTCTTCAATGCCTCTTGGTACATCAGATTTTTCATTTGATACGCAGACACCGTCAGCGCTGGTCTTGTTTTAGCAAACTCTATGCTTCTAATAGTATTCTCAAATTTATCTGGGTGGAATGTCTTGACGTAATCTGAAGAAATTTTTCTCACAAGCTTTTTATTATGTTGTAGTTCCATCGCATTGTCGTACAACTGGCTACTAGCACTTTTAGGTTTTCGCAGGACTACTTTTTGCATATCGCTTTCTTCGCTCTTCATGCAGTGGGGTGATATTGTAAGCAACGTAGGTTTGACTAATGACGTGGGCTGGGATCTGAATGGTATTTATTTACGGGTAGTATTTAATTGGGTAACAATAAATTCCTATTTTGGGTATCAAAAATACTGAATATAGCGTACTGAAATACTAAGTGGGCAACGGATTGAGGGCGACTACAAATGTAGAAAATGGGTGACTTTAAAATACAAATTGAGTAACTAGTTATTCAGAACGGGCGACCAAATTACTATTTGGGCGACGACCTTAGGGTACACAAAACATTTGAAATTTGGCATATATTTTATTTAAACAAGGTGACTATTATCCTAATCGAGATGACAAAAAAGGTGCACTAGTTCTACTGTTGAACTAGCCGGTTGTACTAGAGGGAACAAAGGAAAATACCATGTTGGGTAGCTTAAATCAGTTATATAGTTACCTAATAGTTGCCCACTCAGTATTTTTGTCACTCATTTAGAATTTTCACTGCTAACTTAAATTATTTATCTCTCACATGTACTCGCCCATTTTACGTATTTTTGTAATTCACAGTTTGTCGCCCGTTTAGTTACTTTGTCGCCCAAAAAATAAACCGCTGCCCGGTTTAGTATTTATGTATACCATTAATAGTCGCCTTTAATTACCCAATTAATTAATTCCCTTTATTTACATTTGAACTAACGTAGTTAGGTCGATCTTTGTCACAAAATTTCCTCATTCAAAGGTGTTGCACGCAACGCAAAAATATGCCTTACTTATAACTCTTTAGAGTAGGTTCGCTGCCATAGTCCCTACGTGTCTCTTCGTATAGCCGTTGCAGGGCCGAAGGTCTGTAGGAGTCCCGTCGGTCCCGATCCATCATTTCGAGATCCACTTCAGATTCATCGTCGTCCTCATCGTCTATTTCCATCATGCGAATGAACCCGGTGGGTCGTCGAGCGGAAAAGGCTCGGGGTACTAATGGGGCTGTAGCTGATGCTGACATATGCACTTTCCTGTAAAAAATATACTAATATTTTTGCATGTAAGTAAAATTACAAAAAAAATCTCCAAAATTTATAGGGGTTCTCTATTCTATGATCCGATCCGCGGATCCGATTTGTTGGATGTGTCTTTAGAGTCCAATTTAGTATCAAAGAGATAAATCGGATAAAATCGGATATCCAGCATCAGGTGTAGATTGGGTTTTACATTGAACATATGAATTAACCTATTATTATTATGTAAATAAATGTACATGTGCCACTGTGTACAAAAATTAAGTACTGTTTAAAGTGGTTTTGGGAAACATTGCTAATAAATCATAAAAATTTGAAACTAAACAGGGCAGGGCCTACCAGCTAACTTACATGGTAGTTCGGTCGACGAAGGAAAAATAAAAACAAAAAATTGTGTAGTCTGGGTTATTTAAAAAAATAAGATTTATTGTGTTATTTACAACTTAGTTTATGATTATATTTTACACGTTATTAATTAATAATGATATCTTCCACTTCGTCAACATCGTCATTTTCGTCTTGCATGCCCTGTACTGACCATTCAAGCAAGCTCCGTGGCAAGTACCGCAAACAACAGAACAGAGAATGTCTGATTTTCTACAGCCTGTTTTGCAGCCGCAGAATATATTGTTTAATATCAAGTCTGGAGCTATAGGCTCAGTAGTAGTCAAAGGGATTGAGGTAGTCATCTCCACCCTTGGTCCATCCCCATTTAGTTGGTAAAATTTATTTCATCTTCTTTTACGAAGTCAGGATGTAGCCATTGCTGGATGTGTAAATAAGAAAACAGACCACTATAGTTGGTCAAAAAATGTATCACACAATTGTTGTAAATACTAGCTTTACCCTGCGGTGTTACTCGGGTGCCAAATGTAAATATTAAGCTTTTTCCATCCTTCAGCAATTTTTACCGACTTCAAAAGGAGGGAGGTACTCAATTCGACCAGTTTTTTATTGTTACGAATATTATTTCTTGCTTTTTAGGGGTAGGTTTTTTTCCGAAAAATAGTAATCCCATGTTGTAATCTATGTTCTGTATTTATGTCTGACCAACATTCATAATAATATTAGAATAAGTACTAGCGTGTAGATACTTTGTAGCTAAACTGTTCAGCTTGGTTGAAGCCTTGATGTCGATGGTGCATGTCGAAGTCGATTAAGATTAACTTCTTCTGGTGCCTGGTAGATAAAATAGAAACAGCTTTTCTCCTGCCTCAGCAACCATGTCTTTGGTAGCATCAGTTGGAGAATTCGTCATTTATTTCTCTTATTTCACTGGTGAACAACCTCCAAACTGAGAAATCTGCCATTCGCGGACACCATCCTTCTACTCCATGCTTTCAGTGGGTGCGATACCTCGTCCGCCATATTAAACGGAGGCAAAGCAGGGATAATGAAAACATTTACGTGATCATCGAATCTTAATCGACTTCGACCAAGTTGAACTCTGATTTGTCAGCACTACACACTTTGTTTGGCAGACATAATATAAAGAACATAGATTACAACATAGGTTTACTATTTTTCGGAAAAAAATTGCCGAAGGATGGAAAAAACTTAATATTTAGATTTGGCACCCGAGTAACACCGCAGGGTAAAGCTAGTATTTACCACATTTGTGTGATACATTTTTGACCAACTATAGTGGTCTGTTTTCTTATTTACACATCCAGCAATAGCTACATCCTGACTTCATAAAGGAAGATGAAATAATTTTCACCAACTAAATGGGGAAGAACCAAGAGTGGAGATGACTACCTAATCCCTTTGACTACTACTGAGCCTAGAGCTCCAGACTCGATATTAAACAATATATTCTGCGGCTGCAAAACAGGCTGTAGAAAATCAGACATTCTCTGTTCTGTTGTTTGCGGTACTTGCCACGGAGCTTGCTTGAATGGTCCTTCAGTACAGGGCATGCAAGACGAAAATGACGATGTTGACGAAGTGGACGATATCATTATTAATTAATAACGTGTAAAATATAATAATAAACTAAGTTGTAAATAACACAATAAATCTTATTTTTTTTGTATTATCCATTAACTGCTTCAAATCAATAAAATCTTCAAAAAATGGACTAGCAAATAAAATGTTGTCTTCAAATATTGCTCGTAGTGAAAGCAAAGAGGAGGCCCTTTTCAAAAAATAATAAAATGATCAGTATTAAATAACCTTTTCCTTTATTTCTAGATAAACTGGGCGATAATTTTTTTTTACATTTTCATCTACCGTATCTCCCTTATTAATGAATATTAAAAAAAAATTATATGGCATTTTGTAGAAAATTTAATCAGCTTAATTTTTTATGAAGGGTTCTCATTTCTAAAACGCATGGTTTTTGAGAGAATCACAAAAAACTAAAAAAATGGGACCTATTTGCTCCCCCCCCCCCGCCCAAAGCAAGTGCCCCCCCGCTGGGGACTTTTAATATGTTATACCTGGATATCACCCCTAACATTTGAAATAATAACCCAGACTACACAATTTATTGCATTTATTTGCCAATTTCGGGTCTTCGTCGACTGGGCTATGGCTATCGTGATCGCTTTCATTTGACAGATGGATGTGATACATTGCTGCTTTACTTTGGTAAGTGTATATTTATGCCAAATAGAAGTAGAAATGAATCACATCCATCTGTCAAATGAAAACGATTACGATAGCCATGTAAGTTAGCCGGTACGGCCCCAGTATTGAATAAAACAAAATTAAATAGCAAAGTAACTTGCCTCACCGCGTCTTCTTCTTCCTCTATCTCCGATTCCGTTTTTTCAAGTATTTTACGATGAACAAACCCAGTTTGGCGTCTTTTTATCTTTCTATGATGTGAATGTTCATCTGGGATGTCAATTGTTACTTTCCTAAATAAAAAAGATATAACATAGATCTATGGTGGGTCAACTTTTGAGGCATGCTAACTGGGCTCTATTTAATAACGTGACAATTGTCAATTTTCATGACAATTTGGTTTACATTGCGGTTTAGCTATCAGTAGTTTGATCTATTCTCATTTATTTTATTTTTTTATTTATTGTTTAAATTAATACAATGTTAGGTATACATAAAATAAACACCGCTACAAAAGCCGTTTCGGCTTTAACTGTGGCGGAGGGGTTCAGTTAGGTGAATTATTGGGAATTAAGGATTTCTTTCATTTCTTAAATAACTAAAATAAATAGCAAAACATGCTGCCATTGAAGCATAATGTGAACAAAGGTCTTAATTTAGGAGATAACATAAATTAATGTAGTATCCAAATATCATGTTTTCCAAAAAATATTTCTTAACAATTGCTTTAAAATTTTTCTTATCTATGTAGTTTCGGACGAAATCGTCACTCATTTCGTTTAGTAGTTCCGGTAGCAAACATTTCCAATTTCTTTTGCCGTAAAAATTTTTGTATTTAGGTACTATAAATTGGTTAACGTAATGGATATAAAATTGACATGATAGGTGACAAATTGTCACGTTTATTAAAAACCGGCCAAGTGCGAGTCGGACTCGCGCATGAAGGGTTCCGTACCAAAAAACGGCAAAAAAATTACGTTTATTGTATGGGAGTCCCCCTTAAATATTTATTTTATTCTGTTTTTAGTATTTGTTGTTATAGCGGCAACAGAAATACATCATCTGTGAAAATTTCAACTGTCTAGCTATCACGGTTCATGAGATACAGCCTGGTGAAAGACAGACAGACAGCGGAGTCTTGGTAATAGGGTCTCGTTTTTACCCTTTGGGTCATCATCATCATCATCATCATATCAGCCGCACGACACCCACTGCTGGGTATAGGCCTCCCCCAAGGATTTCCACGACGATCGGTCCTGCGCTTCCCACATCCAGTGGCTTCCGGCAACCTTCACCAGATCGTCGGTCCACCTTGTCGGGGGCCTACCCACGGAGCGTCGTCCGGTGCGCGGTCGCCATTCAAGAACCTTTCCGCCCCAACGGCCATCGGTTCTTCTCGCTATGTGTCCAGCCCACTGCCACTTTAGCTGAGCAATCCTTCGAGCGATGTCGGTTACTTTGGGTACAGAACACTAAAATGGCCGAAACAAAATAAAATGTATTTTAAATTTTACCTAGGAAACATTATAAGTAGTTTAATAAGTAATCGTGGAATATATTTGGTAATTTCGATTTTACGCATTATGACACATTTTGATTACGCAAAATGATACATACGCAAAATGACACATACGCGAAATGACACATACGCGAAATGACATACGCAAAATGACACATACGCGAAATGACACAAACGCGAATTTACACACACACGAAATAACATGAATTAAAGACGTAAAATTGAGTTGCGCGTAGATTTGTAATAAATACCCACGTGTCAGTGTCATTGCAACGGTTGCGGTATGTGACATGAGATCCCTTTTTTGCATAATTTTTTTATTCCTAATTTGCTTTGGCATAACAAATTTTGCATATTTTAAGTCATGATAATTTTTATACAGGGTTATTTGTAAACGGCTCCAGATATAGTAAAATGTCATTATGCGTCTGTGTTGACAGTTATTTTGCTATCCCTCGGGAACTGTTCGTTTTTTCTGGATGAAAGGGTACCCTATGTCCTCTTTTGCACCCCTGACAACGTGTATGCAAAATTTTATGATGATCGGTTCAGTAGTTACGACGTGAAGGCGTAACAAACAAACAAACGGACTTTCGCATTTATAATATTAGTAAGGATTTTATGGCAATCATAGTGGTTTATTTAGGCATAATATTACAAATTACCCTGTATAAGAGATTATGTGGTCAGGGTCACCAATATGTTATTTTGCGTCAGAGTCCGATATGTCATTATGCGTAGTCACAATATGTCTTTTTGCGTCAGAGTCATAGATATGTCATTATGCGTGTAATTCTTATTGTGATCTTAAACTTACGCATCATGCTCTCGCGCCGATACCCTGTGTTCAGCTGTCGCCATTCTGTAATTTGAAATTGTTTTGAAATATTTTACAATGTTATTAGTTTTCTCCAAAGATTAGGCTTTGCCGCTTTTTACCTGACTCTTCTTAGCTGATCATCTGTAATTTGCACAAACCTGAGGAAATAAAATTTATTAAAAATTAAGATCAATATCTCATTGAAAAACTGACATCAAATACACGCTATTCTTTTCAGAGTCGTTTGCTTTAAATTAAAACTTTGAAATAACAATTTTCTGCTGGTTGAGGTACCAGGGCCCTATTTAATAACGTGACAATTTGTAAATTGTCGCGACAATTTGGTTTTCATTGCGGTGTAGCTATGAGTAGTTTATTCTATTTTCAAATCGATTGACGCAATGGATATAAAAATGCCATGACAGGTGACAAATTGTCACGTTTATTATATAGGGCCCTGGTAGGTATATTTTATTTGATGCCATCAAAGCATAGGGGGTCTAAAAGGGCAATATCCCTATTTTTCCTATTCCCTTGGTGGAAGATATTTTAACTGCCCTATACCTCGGCCGTGAAACCCGGCCCAAATTAAAATTTAATTTTACATGAATTGTGATTTCTACAGTATTAAACCTAGTACGTATAACAATTACAGAACTCTCGACATAAGAACAGTATTTAGTTATTCTGTGGTTAAGTGTCTTTTTACCAAGAAGTTTGACTTGCCTGTGCCACAATTTTTTTAACATGTTGATAAATAAGAATTGTTTCTTATATCTTTTTTTAATTCTTTTACTAAAGTGTCTGCTACACGGCTGCCAACCACGTCCCAGCCAGCTGTATACCACCAAGGCGATCTTGGTGGTTTACAGCCGTGTAGATGGAAGTTTACAACCAAATTTCGAAACAAGCTGTGTCGGTTGCCAACCAAAGTCACCTTGGTTGTGACGTGGTTGGCAGCCGTGTAGCAGCGTGTACCAGGGTAATATAAATGTAGAGGTAATTTTAATAGAATTATATGTTATATTTAGTGTCCGACCGAAACTGGAATTCTCGTCGAAACGGAAACCGAACTTACGGCCCGTTTAACTGTCAAAAATACAAAGGAATTTGACAGTTGAGTGTCGATAAAATGCTATAGGTATCACGCGATATAAATCGGTCATGCTAGGCAGGCCGGTTCTAGTTTCGGCCAAAACCGAAATCGAAACTTGTTTTCACACATTAAATTGATGTTGTTTCTTTACACATAATGGTTGGTGGTAGGGTAAACGATTTTTCACAATTAAAAATAAATCAACTGAATATTAAACCACGTAACCTCAACTCAACACGATCGCGCCGATTCACGCCGGGGCTAGTGATCTCCGAAGTTAGCCGACCGAGTTTCGACTAAACCGGCCAATATTTGGCCGAAACCGAAACTGTGGCCGAAACCGAAACTTCGGTTGGTCACTAGTTATAATAGATATTGTTCATAATATTTTTCAAGTCATTTTGAAACATTTATGATCTCTTATAAATAAAAATATCAACTCACTTTGATGGTGTGGCGAACAGGTTGGCGTTTGCATTCGCTTTTGCAATACTTTTTACTATTCCACCGGCGAAGCTCGTGCGATCTGAGTTTGCTCTACAAAAGATATTAGATTACAAAGAATAATACTAGTTGCTTCGTGAGCTGTAGACCTCGCGTTAAAGAGTAGCTCAAATTGTGTTTTTTTAAACAACACAGAATGAATATATTTTTTTTCAACTTATAAGTATCTATCTAAGTATAATGTGCAAATAATATACGCAGTCCTAGGTTCTGTCACAAAGTCACAACCTTATTTATTTTCAAATTTCGGTTGGCCAGAAATGTTTTGATGGATGAACTTTTGAGTCTTTGCTTTGAACAAAACTTGCTTTGCACCGCCAACAAAAAAGTTTTGTTATATTTTTGATCATCGAAATAAACGAACGGCTGAAATATGTTTTTTTACATATCTCCGCCATGCGCCATTTCGAAAGTTTTTGAAAAACTGGCTCGACTAAAACATCTTTATAATTATCGAACTTGCTCACAACATTTCACAAGAATTGGTTATGTGACCTGTTGTAGAGGAGCAAAAACGGACAACCGGACGGAAGGACATACGAAAGAATTTTTGCCCAAGCTGAAGCAGAGACGATTCGCGCTCGCTCGGACAAAAAAGTATTTTCGAGTTGGCTTAGGTATACTAACTAATACGTACTGATATTATACGAGTAGGCTGTAAAATACCTTAGATACTCTCGAATTGCTCTCTCCTCTTCAGAACTCAGTGATTCAGCTGTGAAAAATAATTATAAAAATGTATTGATACAGTACGAGGGCATATATCTTGAAATTTTTTCGACGGAGTGGGGATAAGTTCGCGCATGTGCTCTTGTGAGCGACCAATAGTGCGCGCCCCTCTCCCGCCGCCCGCGCCCCTCACCGCTACGCATGCCCAAGATACGCGTTCAGCGCAATCCCCACCCGATTTCAATATATATGCCTCGTACTGTACATTAGGATGAATTTATGAAAACGAGTGGCCTTTGCATTCCCTTTTGCAGTACTTTTTACTATTCCACCGGCGGCGGCGAAGCACGTGCGATCTGAGTTTGCTCTATAAAAGATATTAGATTTCAAAATAATAATAAAAAAGGATTTTAGAGTTGGCTTAGGTATACTTACTAATACGTAATGATTGATGGATTATACTATAAAAATAATAAAAACGTATACATTAGCACAAATTAATTAATACTATAGTACATTAGGATGAATTTAAAAATGACTTAAATCATGCTTACAAGATACTGATTCCGATACATCATATGATAAATTGATTTCTGATGGAAATTCTATTTGGCTTGTCTTGTGAGGTTTTTTGGGGGCCTTCGGATCTAAATCACTTTCAAGGCAATACTCGCCAGTCAGGAACCTATTTCAAATTAAAATTCTCTTATATATATTGTACTAGATTTCCGCCCGAGGCTTCGCCCGCATGGACTACAGGTTATATCGTGCGGGCGGATCTGGAGACCCGTGCCCAGCAGTGGAATAAAAAGTTGCCCATGTCCTGCTCCGCGGTCCCATCTATATCTGTACCAAATTTTGTCAAAATCGGCCCAGTGGTCTAGGTGTGAAAACGTAACAGACAGTTTTAACTTTATTCAAAATAGGCGCTTGCATGCATACTTAAACACGCACGCAGCATCGCGGTAAACGAACGACGTAAATTCTCTAAATTCTATCACAGCGTAAAAAGATGATGATGATGATGATGTCCTCTTGTCCCTTATTAGGGACATAGAGCTCTCAGAAGGGACCTCCACATTTTCCGGTCTTGTGCGGCCAGAGATCTGTCCAGCCTTGACCAGCTTAAAAAGATACAAATTAAAAACTTACTTTTTCAAATCAAAAGTAGAGTCCTTTTCTCCTGGGTACTGTACGTCCGTCAGTGGTATATAATAATGCTTTTCTGGCTTAACAACCAGGCTTTCTGTCACTATAGACATGTGTTGGTAGACGCTTCCTTCCAATTCGTATTCTTCTACGTCGAAGTCATTGTTTTCTTGGTCGCTCTCTTTGCGCGGACTAGGATCAGGTATTACTTTGGGTGTCGCCGCACTTTTGATCGATTGACTTCGGACGCCTTGGCTTTCCTTGCGAGTGATATTTTCTCCTTCCCGCGTCTCTCGTTTACGTATAAACCTTACGACAAATGTATTATTTTATTAATTCCGTACAAATAGTATAATATTTTAAAATTATGTATATCTGTCTACCTTCGCGTTCGGTGTAGATCTCCTTCTAGCATGTCTACGGTTTCCTCTTCTTCCAACATCATTTCCCTTTGCAAACGTTGCACTAGTCTTAGTTCTGATTCCAAAAATACTCTCTGCATTAAAACCTTAAAATATGACAACAATTTGTAGTGAATAGAATACCTCAGATCTTATCTTGAACCTCATTCAAAAGTGCTTACATAATTTCAATGCCATACCTCTATTAGCAATTCGCCCAAAGCAAACAAATCTTCTATATGTCCCTGAATATATTCATTAGTCCCTTTATTAACTGTAATATCATCGCATTCTAAGTTAAGTATCCCAGCTTTGTAAATGGTAATCTCGGTAGTTGGCGATTCGTACCACGTGGGTTGTTCCTCAATCGTATTCAGAGTTTTTTCACCCTCGATGAGTTGACCAAATGCTACATATTTATGGGCCATCCATGGAGCAGGTTGCAACAGAACGAAAAATTGCGTGGAGCAGTCTACGTGCCTGAAAAGTACTGGCAGCTATATGTATCTATACAACGTGTTACAAAAATTAATAACGAAAATATCAAAATATATGAAACAGCTGATTTTTTTTTCGCGATTTCTGAGTTGGTCCCATAGTAAAAGTTCAGTTGGATGGTCCCTAACTACCATATTCGGCATTAGGAATATTTTTGTAACACAACGCGGACCCAATAGATATTGGGTCCGCCATTGCCGCCGGGTCGTAGGTTCCGGATAAGTTCCAACTAAGTCACTTGACCTATTATTATTCTGTTACATTTTTTTATTTAATGTCATAAATATTATGGTTAGATATAATTATTAAGTAGTTACTTCTAATTGTATTAAATAATGTTTTTAATTAAATCCGAATTTATAGTGGATTTCTGGGGCTTACTGTGGCCCCGCGCCGGAGGTCGGACGCAAACCGTAGACGTGCGGACAGTGCGGACAGCAAATGAACTGACGACGACAAACCCCTAAAGCCGAATATGGTAGATAGGGTACGATGCAAACAACCCCGAAAAATTATTATAAACCATAGACATAGAAAAATTTTCGCTGCGCTCAAGAAGACCAACAAAGCGTGGAAAAGAGAAGTTAACATCATACGGACACGGTCTATGTAAAAAAGAGACAAAGGATCAAGTGACATATGCCAAAATTTTTTACAGTAAGAGCCCCTAGCGTCCCGCCTAGCAAACGAGCAATCACAGTTTGTTGAAAATATTTTTTAATCTTAATTAGAATTTAAAATAAAGGTATCGTGGAGCTATGGTATCTTCTGCTCTAAGTAACTGTGATGTGACAAAAAGAAACAATCCAAGTAATTACACTTCTCAAAGGTAAAAAACATATTGCCACACATTTCTCTAAAACCAAATTTCGCTACATTTATTCGTTTATCGACAAAGAAAACAGTATGGAACATAGTTTATTAACTTCCTTTGCCATAATATAGTCATATTTTATGAATCTAAGTCATATTTTACGTATCTCATATAAAATGTATTGATTCGTTTTCGGATCACCTGTTTATTGACTTTGTTGTTCTTTGACATTCTATTTCTATGTTATAAACACTGAAAAGCGCCATTAAAAAATAGTATATTTCATTACGAGTGCGGAAAGCCTGTCATTGCAAAGAGTTCCGACAAATGTCTACCCGAGCCGAGGCGCAGCCGAAGGTGAGGGTTGACAGTCGGAACAAGTTGCAATGACGGTTCCGCACGTGTACTGAACAACTATTTTTAATACAGTTGCGAAAAAATGAAGCAATAAAAACACAATAAACTCAACTAATTAATCATTTATTTCTTATAAAAGTTTTAACCGTCTGATTGTCGTTTTAAGAAAGCATTTAGTTTTGGGTATTCACTTATATCCACGTTGTTCCTTATTTTCAGCATACTTTTTATAATCGAAAACCTCAATCATAACGTAGAAGGTTTTAATTTTGCTGAGAGTTCGGAGAAGTATGCCAACATAATATTTTCTGAAAAACTATTTGCTTTTTTCTCTTCTCTCCACGCAATAAATTCGTCGTATGTAGATATGTAGCGACTTTTTGACTTTTCCGGTAAAATGTTCTCTGAAGTATTTTGTGCAGTTATACTGAATTCCGGTGGTGTTAATTCAAATAAAATATCGTCGAAATTACTCATTTTGTGCAACAAACAACAAAACTCGCAACTCCAAAAAAAATTTTGGAAAATGGCGCCAAACCGTAAAAGAAAATAAGCAGAGATTTTTTTTGTTTTCTTCACCCATTCTGGGTAGGCAAAGGAAACTTTCCCATACAGCCAAGTCTTCAGTAGATTTTTTTTATAGAAAATTAAGAAATAAGGTCCGTCTTTTTCTTTTCACTCACCAGCGCAAACTCCTATAAGCAGAGACTATGGCAGTGCACGTCATACAGCCAACTTTTTTATATTTATAAATTTAATTTGGCCGATACTAATATTAATTTAATGTTTAAATTTTAATTAAAATTACTTTTAAATCTGATATTGAAACTAATTAGTAGCTTCTTTTTAGAAATATTTGCATGAATCATAAAAACTTCTATGATTTTTTTGAGTAAAAACTTCGTGGTTGGTTTTTTCTTTTTAATAGACATTATTTTGACAGTTGGGAAAGAAAACGCACGAGTTCGGAAAAGGTAAAGAAAAAGCTCTAGTGTGTAATAGCCCACATCCCGAACGCTATACGTCCCTGCAATACGCCACTTTTTGAGCAACTGTATTAAAAAAATATTTTCAATTCAAACTGCATAGTGGCTAGATCTAAATATTTACTTATGCCCATTAACGGGTTTGTTTAATTATCGAAAACAATGATCTATTTGCGTTTAGGGTTGTCACTTTGCAGTTTTCCATACAAATAAAAAAACAAAATTTTACGGGTTATTATGAAACACCCTGTATAAGTGCCAATAATATTAACCTGCCGTCATTAGCCATGCACAGTACTCCTCGTCTGTCATGGGGCACCATAAAATTCTCGCAACCCAGATCAGTGCTCTTCAAGCCGAAGCCACCGCACTGGATCCATCCATCTTTCACAATGCGGTGGACCGGGGTGCCGCTGTACCCTCCCTTCCTCTCGTTGCAGAGACGCAAAAAGTTATCACATGTGTATGGTAACAAATCAGAGTACAACTGCAAAAATATGTTCATTATAAAAGAGAGCATTGATATTGAAAAGTGCAAGTATCGACACAGCTGCTCGCCGGGCTAGGTAAATAAAACAGCAGGCCGATTGTCTAACTTTGTTGCAATCAACTTTGACAGAAATCGCAGTGACATTGCTGCTTTAGTAAGAACCAATGTGACAACTATCTTACTTAAATCAGCAATGCAACTACGATTTCAATGGAAAATTGTTAGCAACAGAGTTACGTAATTCGGGATCAGGATTCCATGCAATGTCCCTTACCATAAACATCAAAGTTCCGATAGGTTCTTGATTTATGGATACGTGCATATATGCACAAGGTCTCTGAAAAAGCAGTATTTTTTTGAAAAAGACAAACTATGACAATCTAAAATTTTATTTATATACCTACCTAAGTACTATTATTTCCTCTGTCTTGTCTGTCAGATGTTGGACTGCCTATCGTGAACATTAATCTTGTGGCTTTAAAGAAAAACAGTTGCCATGACATGATAGTTTTAAGAACTCAGTAAGACTTACACCAGAACATCTTATGTAAGTAGCAAAATTTGATATGGCTTCATTACAGTAATCCAACTGAAGATGGTAAATGTACTTCGATTCGATCAGTTCTTTCAACTCATTTTCACCGCCGAGAAAATTGTCATTCATGAGAACTGCTACACGTGACTGAGTACAGTAGGCCAGTCCACCATATTTGATCTTCAAACTGCGCCATATCTCTGGCCACTCTACGGAAGTTACACCTAAAACAAGCAGAGGTAACCACTCACTTCCGTTTCATTTTAATTAAAACAAAGCATAAAATACTTAGATGTTCAATTTTATATTCTCGAAATTAGATCCAAAGGTGTCGCCAGACCATGGGGAGGGGGGCTGCATTGGCGACGCCCTTGATTAGATCCTCCCATAGATGGATATTCTAGAAATCACCACATCAGCCGCATGACGCCTACTGCTAGCTAGCAGGCAAGATTATCCTTACTAATATTATAAATGCGAAAGTCCGTTTGTTTGTTTGTTTGTTACGCCTTCACGTCCTAACTACTGAACCGATCATCATGAAATTTTGCATACACGTTGTCAGGGGTACAGTGAAGGACATAGGGCCTTTCATCCCGAAAAAAAGTATAGTTCCCGAGGGATAGCAAAAAACCTTTCAACGCAGACGAAGTCGCGGGCGGCCGCTAGTAAGTTATAAGTAAGTAACCACAAGTCTATCAGGCCTAGGCATAGGACAGGACTATGGGAAAAAAAGATTTAAAGTTTGAATAAAACCGTGAAATTCGTGATTTTTTTAGAAGAGGAGAATCTAAGGCCCTGGGTGGTCCGCAACTACCAGTTGGGACATTTTGCTTTGGAATTCTGAAACGGAACCATTCAGAACGAAGCAACTCTATACAAATCTATGGACCTGAGATTTTTGCATTCAAAATGCTATTTTTATTACTAGGGCAACATAACTTACATGGAGTTATACAGTACTAAATAATATACTAGGAAAGATACCGAGAGCTGACCTGGTGCGAGTCGTATTTTTTCTAGTATAATTATTTAGTATTTATAACTCCACTTATAACAAGCCCTAGTCCAGTAGGACCACGGGTACATAGTGGTATACCGTGGTCCTACGTAGGGGAAATCAGTAGGTCCACGGGCCCAGCGGGTCTATCGGCTAAAACCATTGAAGTTCATGTTAACTGTTATTTGACAGATGGATGTGATACATTGCTACTTTTCTTTAGTAAATTTTTATTTGTGCCAAAATTAAATAGCCATGTATCACATCCATCTGTCAAATTTCAGTTAACATGAACTTCAATGGTTTTAGCCGATAGACCCGCAGATCCCTGAATGCTACCACTAAAGTATAATGCGGTAATTTTCCGTTCTCCATTTTCATATATTATCGATATTCCGTAACGGAATTCCGAATCAGATTTCGTCTGTATGTGGCGGGCCACCTTGCCATCAACTTCAAGCAGTCGTCTGCACTGCAGTTGTGTGGAGTCGATATTAACTGGTCTATACCTAGTCGTGAATTCAACTTCACGCGGTCGGTTGTAGTCATGTCACGTCACCACGACTTTATGCAGTTAACATCGACTCCGCAGAACTGCAGACGACCGCGTGAAGTAGATGCCTTGGCTGGTAGGTACTCAACTGCATGCAGTTGAAAACTAGGTAGCTACCAACTGCGCGCCGGCCGTTGCGACGACGCCGACGCGCGACGGTGCAGTCCGTTTTGATAACACAAAGTGCTAAGTACTTACTTTGATGTCTTTGAAATCGGAGCAATGTAATTGTGTATTTTGTGACAATGTAAGTATCATCCATCAGCCATTTTTAATGTCCCCATTGCTGGAGCACAGGCCTTCCTTATGGGTGGATAAGGAGGACGGGCCATAGTCCATCACGCGGGCCCAATGCGGATTAATGGGTGTTATCTTAACGACTGCAGAGGCAGCCGGGACCAACGGCTTAACGTGCCTTGGGAAGCACGGAGGAGCTCGAGATAATGAATTTTTGGTCACCCATTCCATGACTGACCCTTGCGAAAGTTGCTAATGTAAGTATAGTGTCAAAATTAATAAAAAGATTTATTTGATTCGGTACCTCTAATGTCAGGGACATCGAATTTCTTCCATTTATATTTATGCAATCCGCTTACAAGATTTGCACAGTAAATAAATTCCTTTGTGAGTCTATCGCCTATAATGCTAAATTTAATAATGTCTTCATCAGGTTTCTTTTTCTTTTTCTCAGGATAATGAGGATTTTTTATAGAATTGTGTGCATATTTCTTTTCATTGCAATATTTATTTTTTAATGTTTTATCCCAAGGGTGTGTGGTTTTTGGTGTTTCTTTAACCGGGGGTCTTAAATTAAATAAAGTCGACATTTATGAGTAAATCTTCAATTTATTATTATGATCCCGATGTTTGGCACCACGTTTGAATGAAAGATGTTTGAAAGCTCTGTTAAGAGTATTTTTTTTCTATGTTTGAAAGTTTCAACCAAAGACTAGATTTTTATAAGTATTTTTGATTGAACCAAAGAGAATAAGTTGGAGTACCTCTACAACCCACTATATATAATTATACTCTTTGCCACTAATCCTATTATAGGTCAATCAATGGTAGGTACAAGAAGCCCCGCGCAAATAAAGAATGGGAATGAAAATAGAAGCTCAGTTCCATAATTATTAATGAGTTTAAAGAGCGCTAGTGTGGCGTATGGTCTATGACCTTAGCCTGTTCTTATCATAAAGTTAATATTCCACTGGAATAGAGGAACAGAGTTCGCTTGGCTGCGACACCAAAAGTGACATGAGCCAGTGTGTGAAAATTTGTAAACGTGTGCGTGAACTTTAGGGATGCCCTGAAGTCCATTTTAGATTGTCGATAACCATAATGTATTATTGCTCTAATAAATAAAACACAAACAAGATTTTGAACAATTTTATTTAAATAATTTCTTACAAGTCTCCTTGAGGCTCCCAGCCTATTCTATTTATGACATTTATCCAGTAACTTAATCACTGGATTTACAGGAAACCTGGAAATATTGTTAAATTAGTACTTATGTAGGTATAATTTACCATTTGAAAACTGTCGGTTAAAAGCAGCTTTAGATAAAGCTATCAGTGTTCACAAACACAAATAAGGTTATATTGGAAATCATCGACATGAGTATCGATAATATAATAATTTTTGATCAATCTCTACGCCTTATTTTATCAAATTCACGGATATAATATCTTTTTATCTAACACATAATGTTTAGAAATCAGCCTTTATTTAGAAAATAGGCGGTTAATAGCATGATATTAGTGTATTAGTTAGTGTGTTTAGGAATATATTCAACTAAAATATGAAATATGAAAATGGTACTTGTACAATCTTATTTACCTGTGAAATGAGTGTTTATTTGGGTTGTTGTCGTAAGAAACATTACAATTCAGTACAGAACACGACACCGTTATTGATTTATATAGCTTTATGAGCCAAACCGATCAGATCGCAGTCAAAATTACAAAATAATCGTATGGACGCTTTTCACCAAGATGATAACAGACGATAAATGAAGTCAAACTAGGTTCTGCTGTCATTTTCTTTTAACTCTTTCTCGCACATCGAATAAGCCGTAAGAATCGGTTTCTCACTCGCACCATTGTCCGTCTACTTGAGCGTAGCGAAATTTTTCTATGTCTATGGTTCTTATTTAGGCAATTTAGGAACAAATAAAAAAAAAACTAAATGTCACTGTCATTATTGAAATGTCACTGTCACTATTTAAATTTAATTTAAATGTCACAAATAAATAAATGCACGGCACAATCTGTTTTTAAATTATTTTTTAATAAAAAACCCACAGGTTTTTGCGGTCAAAACATCGTAAATATAGTTAAAGAGCTAAAAAATTCATAATATCGATAGTGATGGGCAGTGGATAATATCGATAATAAATTAGAAATTGATATCACCAAGTAAAAGATAAAAAATGGATTCGAAGTTCCCAAAAAGTTTCTCCAATATTTGTGGTGAGCTATGTAATCAACTTTACGTGAAAGATTACAACAAAAATTTAATAAATTCTCTAATAGATGAACTCAACGCTAAACCTTATAAAGGAGAGCTGTTTGTGAGAAAACATGTGAGTATTTTTGGTTATTTTCAGTTTAAACGTTAGCTATTCACTGATGTGTTTCATTTTCTAATAAATTTGTTTTATTTATTTTAGGATGCCTCCACGTTAGTTACAGCCTTGTGTGTAAATTTGAAACCTACAGATGAGTTCTTATCTGCAAAAGCTTCACATTTAATTAACAGTGTCCTCACAAAACAGAATTTGCAGTTTGATTTAGACTACTTGGGAAATGTAGTTTCTTGGTATATTCAATGTCTGAAGAAATGTTCAGATATAATTATGCCTGATATACTGCATAATCTGCAATGTATTTTGCAAGTTAATCCACAATTGGGTTCAAAGGTATTTTTTAATTAATTATCATGTCAATTCAGCAATGTATATGTCGTAGGATAATCATTTAGACCTGATCTTTGCAAAAATCCTTTCTAAGTCAATTGTAAAGGACCTGATAATTGAAATGTAAGATAGATTTTAGCAAACATTCCGAGCAATATTTAGGGCCTTTGTAAAATCCGAGTATGAAATGATTAGAAACTTGAATGCTCTTGAATCTAAGAACAGATATATAACATCTTTAGTCCAATTCGTCAGAACATTACTCTTCTAATAGGACTATAGGTAGTCATTAGCCAATCAGAGCATCTGTCAGTCCATAATGTTGACGTCTAGTTATCCGGATTATTGTAATTATACTAGAATTTTTATAAAGGTCTGTTTTGCATGAATATCCTAAGACAATACAATATAACGAAATTATACAGCCTAACTCTTTGTGTCTTTATTTTTAGTTCTCTGAGGAGCTGGTGGGGCTAAATGGCATTCTTATGAACTTAATTGATATTGATAAGAGTAAAATGTTAAGTACTCATAACCCACTACAGATCTGCTTGATTGCACTCAAGTGTATAATTTGTTCTATCAACGTTGACGATAGCAAAATAGGGGAGGAAGTTGTAACAACTGAATTAAAAGAAAGGATCTCACATATGGTTTTGAAACTCTTATTGAAAGGTTCAATTAAATCTCAAGATGAATTTCTGTATTGTAAGGTAAGCTATTGTAAAGAAAAATTCCATATATTTACTGACCAACTTTTGATTTTGTACTTGTGTGAATAGCTCTGTCTCTAATTGAACTGTTAATCAAATGTCTTAGTTTTATGCATTTAATTACAATTTCTTCTAATTATATTTCCAGGTAGTCATTTCAGCATTAAGAGTACTGAGTTTTATGCATTTAATTACAATTTCTTCTAATTATATTTCCAGGTAGTCATTTCAGCATTAAGAGTACTGACTCAGCTATACTTTAATGACCTAAAAGTGTCAGTGCCTTTACCAGAGGTGATGGGTATAAGCCGTCATTACATTTTGTATGGTTTAGTAGACCAAGGACTTAAGCCAGAGAAATTGATGCCAGCTCAGCAGACCATAGCTGCAGCTCCTGTGAAGGTGGCTCCTAAAGGAGGAAAGGTGAAGGATCAATTTAAAACATATTGTAACAAATTTGATGTTTCCATCAAGAATGATTAAAGCAAGATATTTAACCTCCTATTACTAAAGTAAACTTAAAATAGGAGACTCAAAATAAGAAACACAAAGACAGACTCAAAATAAGAGAATTGGTTGAATACTCAAAGGCTACTTAGCTGAAATCTTAAGGTCTCCTTTACTTTAAGGAAGCTGTCAGTTTCTGACAACTTTTTAGAATTTAAGATAACCTTAACTTTAAGATTTGTTTGAGTATTTGGCCGTTATCCTTGTATCTAAAGTTGAGTAAAGTAAGTAATGACTTGAGTAAAACTTGCAATTTTTAATTTATTCTAATATTATAAACACATGCAATTTTTAGTATAAATTAATTTTAAATGCACCAAAACTGCACTAAAACTGCATTTAAAATTAATTATACAATAAATTGCATTTGAATTTAATATAAGAAGCATTTGAAAATTATAAGTTTTATGGCCAAATACTCAAACAAATCTTTAATTTTATTTTATTTGAAGTTAAGGCCATCTTAAATTAAAAGAAGTTGTCCAATTTGACAGAAACCATGAAAGCGGACAGCAACCTTAATGTTAAAGACATTTTAACTAAAGATTTTAGCTAAGTAGCCTTTGAGTATTGGCCGTTACTCAAGTCATTACTTACTTGTCTATAGATATGAGCATCAAAGACAAACTCAAAATAAGAGAATAAATAAGAAACTCGAAGACAGAGACTCAAAGACAATCAAAGACAGAGACTTTGAATAAATTAAAAGATTAAAAAAAATAAGCTGGCAATATTGTTCTTTTCAGTTATAAAATACATTTTAAATTGTTTACAGAAGCAGAAATTAAGGAAGCAGAGAAACAATGCTATCGAGAGTTTGAAGAAAGAGATACCAGTATCTGACCGTAGTTTGATGAGGGATGTGGATAACTTTGAGAACAGCTCCGCTTATAAGCCAGCTAGTAAAAACTACCTTGAGCCACAAAAAGCTAAGAACTGTTGGGCGCTTACTAGTGACTCAGATATGTCTGATGTGGAGAGCAATAGAGAAGCTAAACTTATTGCTTTGAAGTCCAGAGTTAGACAGAGCGCATCAAATCTGTTACTTGTTTTAATTAAGGTAAATATATGACTAAATTCATTTATAGAAATATGTACTAAACGTACAGATGCCCATCCGCATGTGGATAATCAAATAATAAGCTACTCTCGCTGCGTGGCAATGAAGTACAATTTCAAATTGCACAGCGCTGCGTGCCTATTATCATAAGCGCCGTCGAAGCTTTTCTTTATGTGGCGTAGCTCTGTCTCAACCGACACATGACATCCCTCGTGCGCTGGCTCGACTGAGTCAGCCGCAAGCAGTAGGCTAATATAAATGTTTCTGTAGAGTGAGACCCGCTACTGCTGAATATTTTATGATATACATTCTATCAAATCTGAAACATTTTTTCTAATTCATAGATAACTGAAAAGAGAGATATGTTCGGCTATTGGTGGGCTCTGCTTCCTGATTCTCCCAATGTAAACAAATGGTTTATGGATGAAGGCGCTAAAAAGACGCTGGCATACTGTGCAGTTACTGACCCTATAGCTAGCAGCAGAGCTAGTGTGTTGAGCGTCATCTTAGCGCTGCTGTCAGGCTCCAGAATGTACTTGTCTCAAGCTGAAAACAGGTAAAGTCATTTTGAGAGATTTACATAATGAACCATTTTTTTGCCATACTTACTTTTTAAGAAATAGATATATTAGGGAGAGGCCGTTATTTCTTAGTAGCTTCCGCCCGCGACTTCGTCCGCGTGGACATTTAAATGCTAAAATTGAAAATTTATAAATTACCTACTATTTAATTTCGCTTTCACCAAAAAAGGTTCATTAATAAGTAGCTCAGATGTCTAAAATATATTTTCAGTTTCACATTCAAACTACATACTATTCTGATGGTCTAAAAATGCTAATAAGTAAGTACTTCAGTCTTTGACAAATTATTTAATACAAAATCTTGGCCAGAGGGATCAGTTTTTTTTTAATTTTTCTGCACCCCTGATCTTTACTTATTCTCTTTGCAGCAAAAAAGACGTGACATCATTCATACCGTTCTCAGTGTCCCTCGGCTACGTGATCACATGCATGCATAAAGTCCTAGTGAGCATCCTGGACAGCGAGCGGAGCCACGCGGTGGTCATAGTCGCGCTGAAGTGTTGCGCGGCTCTCGTGCAGTCTACGCCCTACCATAAAATGCAGGATGGTCTTATAAGCGAGCTAGTCCGGTCGACTAGAAAGTTCTTAGTGCATAGAGGTGAGTTCTTAGTGCTTAGCCAGGCCTCCTTTACTCGCTCAAGGTCGCGCGATAAGCACCTACCGCTTGCCGTGCCTTCGAAAGCACAAGTGAGCAGAGGGCCGCCACTCGCCCGCCTCTGTAGTCGCGCGGCACCTTACTGCACAAATAGATATTGCCTCCTTATAATAGTAACAATGTCGAATCGACATTACTGTGCCGTGTACGGATGTCAAAATCAAAAAATCAATAAAGAATTGTCAAAAGACAACCATAACGTTGCGTCGTCAGAAGGTAAGAGCACGCGATAGAAAGAGAGGCAACTACTAGGTGAACTGCGCGACCTGAATTGCACTTTATTGTATCGGAGCAAAAGTAGCTATTTATTTAAATGACTTTGCCGAGTGCTGCTTCTGTACTTGTACTATTAGTTATTCTGTGTCTAAGCTTAGTAATAAAACTTCTTTACTACCCAACTGCAATGAAAGGGTTATGTTTTTCGTATCTTGTATGTTTGTAATATTCGTTTAATTAATTTGGATAAACGACAAATATTGTGTTAGATACCTAACCTAGTCAATACGAGGTACGAAAGAGGAAATAGTCCAGAGTTTATTAGGAGATTTTGGGCTTCCGTCACAGAATAATAGTTCATCGTACAGAAGTCCATCTCCGCGAGGACAATCAAATAATAAATTACTATCGCTGCACGACAATAAAGTACAATTTCTAATTGCACAGCGCAGCGTGTCTATTATTGTATGCACCTTCTCTTTCTGTCGCATTAGTCGCGTAGCTCTGTCTTACTCAACACACACGACACGACATTTCTCATGCGATGCATTGACTCGACTGACTGAGTGAGTCGCGAGCAGTAGGCTAATATAAATGTTTAAGCGCGAAGTGAGGCCCCCTGCTTCTGTCACGCTATGATTAAGTATCGTAATAACAATTTTAACCATTTATTTATTTTCAGATGTTACATTACAAGTTGGGGCCTTAATCACAATGGGGTCTGTTTTATCTATAGACCCAAAGGTTGATGAAGTTTTGAAAGCTATTGAAAAAGATGTGTTTTCTTCAAAAGTACCTAGTCCAGCAAACAGTTCAAAAGTAACAGATGAAGAATGTGATGATTTTGAAGAAGGCTATTCGGATGACGAATTGTTCATCGCTACAGAAACTAAAGTTGAAGCTGAGAAAGATAAATCTGGTTCTAATTTTAAATCTTGGATTCTGGATATTTGCTTCAAGAATATGGGGTGGACATTTAAAGGAAACGAAGTGGTGGTATGTGGCACTTACAACAAATAATAAAAGGGAATGAATTAACTGGGTGACTGGAAATAATTAAAGGTGACTGTTAATGGGATACTTAAATACTAAACCCGGCAGCGGTTTATTTTTTTGGCGACAAAATAACTAAACGGGCGACTAACTATGGATTACAAAACATACGTAAAACGGGCGACTACATGTGGGAGACAAATAATTTAAGTTAGCAGTGAAAATTCTAAATGAGTGCCAAAAATATTGAGTGGGCAACTTTAATGCCAAGCAAGTATATAACTGATTTAAGCTGCCCAACATGGTATTTTTGTCATCTCGATTAAGATAATAGTCACCTTTTTTAAGTAAAATATAAGCCAAAATTTAAATGTTTTGTGTGCCCTAAGGTTGTCGCCTAAATAATAATTTGGTCGCCCGTTCTGAATAACTAGTTACTCAATTTGTATTTTAAAGTCACCCATTTTCAGCATTTGTAGTCTCCCTCAGTCCGTCGCCCACTTAGTATTTCAGTACGCTATATTCAGTATTTCGATACCCAAAATGGGAATTTATTGTTACCCGATTAAATACTTCCCATAATAAAATAACTTCTAAATCTGCATGGTAGCCCTAGACTTACACACACAGTAGCACGTGTACAAAAACGTTTTATGACGTCATCTGTTTATTTATAGCGCGGTCGTATGGAGTGTCCAGGGTGTGACTATACTAGCGGCCGCCCGCGACTTCGTCTGCATAGACATTTATTTCCTCTATCCCTTGGGAACGATACTCAGGATAAAAAGTGCCATAATTATGTCCTTCTCCGTATCCCTGAGGTGTATGCAAATTAGAGATGTTACGAATGTCTAATTTTACACATTCGCGAATGCGAATGCGAATATTTAGGTTGCGAATGTGCGATTGTTAAGACATCAAGTATTACAAAAACCATATGAATTAATAAGTCAATAATTTTTATTACTAAAACGGGAAAAACATGTCCAAAATAATAATACATATAATTTATGACATCCATTAGTGAATTAAATTTGTAAAAAAATTACATGCTTCTTTAATGCACATGTATATGTACTTTAATACTGTTGTAATAGTCGAAATTCAATAAAGTAAAATAAAAGATCGCCATAAGTATATCACTTTTCTTTCCCGGTGCCATAAGGAAAAACTGTCTAATTATCACAAAATACTTTAAAGCACAATTAATTATTTGTTTACCAGAAGAGGAATTATAGCAGACTGGCAACTAAAACAAAACAATCAACAAACCAAGCAACAGAGTGACCACACCAACAAGCAATCACAATTCACAAACTACCCCCATGAAATAAACGCTTTCCATTGGTCGAATCAATGAAGTTTTGCACACATTCGCATTCGCATAACATTCGCATTGATGAATGCGAATGTCAATGCGAATGTTTAAAACGATGCGAACCATTCGCATATGCGAATGCGAATATTCGTAACATCTCTAATGCAAATTTCATGATGATCGATTGAGTACCTAGTTAAGACATGATGGTGTAACTAACAAACAAACTTACTTTCGCATTAGAAATAAAACACTTTTTACGGATTACAGTGCGTATATTGGTTAATTCAGATGTTATTTTAAAAATTTTTAGTTTTGATTTCTTGGTTTTTTGGGTTTCCCGACGTTTCGACACCTTTTTAGGGGCCGTGGTCACGGGACGAAATGTCGGGAAACCCAAAAATCCAACAAATCATAACTAAATAATTCTTATAACATCTGAATTAACCAATATACGCGCTGTAATCTGTAAAAAGTGTTTTATTTCTAACGAACTGTACGCGCGGAAGCCTTAGAAGTGTATTACTTTCGCATTTTTAATATTTGTAAGGATTTACAAAACTGTTTACTATTCTTTATGTTACAGAGATGCAAACCATCAGCCATACCTTTGATTCTGGAGTCATTACAAGTGCTTACCGCAATCGCCTTCCACCACCTCTCCGAACTCCTGCTAAGCCATATAACGTTACTAGCGGACATACTGAGCGAGGCATTGCAACATGAGCATCAAGACGTAGTCCTACAGTCTGCTAGGACGGTCAGTATCATTGGTGATGCTCTACAGAAATTGGGTAAGAGTGTGATGGAATATGTTTTTTTTTTCAGTATTTTATGAACATAGGTACAGTTCGATGCAAACTTAATGGTAGTTGTGAAGTTAGTCGCTATGTGTTGTGTGTTAATAAATGTTTATTGTATTCTATTCTATGCGTGGAGCCGTTTTCTACCGCCTTCTCCCACTCACAAACATCTAAATTGTGACTGTGTTCTACGCATCGTCTCTCTCTCTCCACAAAACAGAGAGAAGACAGAAGTCAAGCTTAGTACTACGTGCGCTTGTGCAACGTACACATAGAAACGCTCTCACTGACACAGAATAACCGGAATCTCAGGCGAATCTCAAACGAGTTCGAGTGCGTGACACAGTGACGTCTCGGTCGGTGAGAGCTGTCTATGTGTGTTTGCGTTGCGTGCGTAGTACTTCTGTCCTTGAAGTTTTTAGCGCCATTTAGTCGAGTTCGGTTTGGTGACTATATTAATTATTTGCAAATTGATTCATAGTGGATATTGTGTCTTAAAATTGGTGCAGTTTTGTGGTACAAGTGTCTACGCAACTGTACAATATGTGGGATAATTAAAACAGGCGCGATCTTGATTGTGTGAAGCCGAGACTTTTACTGTAGTGGTGGATACCTCGGCAGAACTTACCGAGTCTTACCGTCTTGATATACTTAGTGCCAAATGCTCCAAGCAGCATTTGAATGCAATGCATCCGCATTCTAATGTAAACTGAAACAATCTACCACTGAACTATTCAACACTTGACACTCGCAAAAATTACTTCCAAGAGGAAAGTAGATTGCCAAACTAAAAATAAGAAAACGAAGAAGACTTCTGTCCTCTTTATTTTGTGCTCGCTCTCTCTATCTATCGCGATGTTCCGAGCCGTCATTAGGCCGCAACCACATTGTTTTTTATTTTCACGAAATCGCAGTCGCGTCGCAATCGCCGTGGCCTTAAGTTTGCATTGATCGAACTGTGTCAGTTGTTTATTTAAACGAGGCATCAATCAAACAGTATTAGTTTAGTTAGCCCATGGTCTCACAATGGGGATGAATACTGAGGAACTAATAAAAAAATGTCTTAAAATTAATTAACTTTAGCCAATCAAAGCCATTGATAACGTCGGGTCGCCGCTGGCGCCATCTGTGATTAGTTTGCTTGTGGATCCGCATTCGTAGGACGCGGTAACCGTTCAGTTGCTGGTAAACGGTTACCGCAGCCTTGAGATGTTATTGGTAGGTATCTCATTGACTTAACGTTAACTTCGTCTTGTTATTACGGGGTTGCTAAATATAAAGCAGCTAGCAACAAAAACTATAAAAATTGGTATGTACTTCAATGTCAAAATAAGGCTGACTGATGTTAATATCCATAAATAAAGTTACGCTGTAAACCAGCAGTTCACTTCCCATTGAGTCTAGTTTCTAGTGTTTATCTAATTTTAAACATTTCCGCTTCCAAGAACAATCCGGGCAACCCGCGCCGCTGCACCAGTGCGTTCCCATGTGGCAGAAACTGTTGTCGCCTCTCTCTACCGTCCTGCAGAGTTCAGACAACCCGCCGGCTAAAGCCGTTGCCTGCGACTGCATAGCTAACATAGGCGAGAAGTCATTCAAGGAACTACCTGTGAGTTTGTTTTTATTATTATACATAAGTATAAGAACAATTTGAGATTTAAAGGGTGTAAAAAGACCCTTAACTAGGCCGAACACTCCGCCCATCATCAAGACCATTTTATATATACCTGGGAAATCAATAGCTAGGAAGTTATTGAAGCTCAAAGTAAAATTAAAACTAATTTAGCTTATTTCTTAACTTTTGTCCGAAGAAACATTATCAAAATTTTAAGTTTTTCGTGACACACAATGGCTTCAAAACGTCATTACTTAATGTATGTATCTTATTCGCACGCACACATACGCTACCTTTCAACTCGGCCGCACGCGGCTCTGTTGTGCGCGTTACATTGCGTGGTAATTTGTAATCCTTTTTTATCACGAAAAATGAAAATTGTTTCCCAGCAATAATTTTGAACAGAAATGGTCTTGATGATAGGCAGAATACGTAGACCTCGGTTTCACTGAAAGTCTTTTTACACCCTGTATGTGAGAAGCGAGCTGTTATCGCTGTCCACCGTTCTGCAGAGTTCAGAGAACTGTCTGCGCCTGTGACGTGATTGTTGCAGCGGAATTTAGGCGATCACACACTGCCGCATTTTTTTATTTTAGTTTTTATTGTAACTTTCTTATCCAGTGTGGATACATTGGTTAGTGAGATCGAAAAAGACAATGCAACTTTTCCCTTGACGTGTGGCCCAATTTTTTTAAAAGTATGGTACAGAATAAACTTGTTTCCAAGTATTGATATTATCATTAGGGTTGACTTTTACTATGGCACCAAAAAAATCTATCCTGATGAAAAAAAATTAAAACTGCACTGAAGCCAAAAATATGAATGAATTTTTCTGGCGTTAGTGCCTCATTCATAACTTTTCAACATCAAAGTCAACCCTAATGATAAAATCTATACTTAGAAAAAAGTTCATTCCTGTACCATACTTTAAAAAAATGAGCCAATAAGTTGTATTGTCTTTTGGTAATTTGCCGACCTACCTTATGTATCCACATGGCGAGGCTGGCCCGTGAGCCAATGTGAGATTGCCGTGCGTCTTGCTGCTCAAAGTGGGTATTTTACGAGTAGCCCGCGAGCACCCTCGCGAGTATTACAGTATTTTTTTTGCCGATTTGATCATTTGAACTTTAATGAAATCTTCCACGCATGTTCATTTCCATGTGGTGAAAATTCCACGCATGCGCACGAAACGCTTTCATCTTCCTTTTTAATGTGCACAGCCAAGGAATGGATTTCCCTGCCTGCGTCTGTATTTATTCCTGCAAGCATACAACCCAGTAATATTTAAAGCCCGAGTGAGTAGACTTCTTCTGGGCAAGCTTGCTCCATCTTCGGCCTCTTCGAATGAGGCTAAGAGTAAGCCGATATTATATGGTACAGTTCGCACAATATAACATTAACCCAACCATAGACAATGAGGCTTGCGCTGTTGCGCACTGAACAAAGTAACTTACGCCGTAGCAATTTTAGGTACAAAACCCAAAATGGCCACTGCGTAAGTCACGTGGTATTAAAATATGGGTAAAGTAACGAGTTATTTTGCATGCACTGTACGATTTTAATGTTACATGGTGTTATAATTTGTCTGCATTTTTTTGTTCAGAGGCAACTACAAGTGATATGCTGCACTTTGCTGGTTGGCTCGTGTAGCGACGAGGAAGCCGTGGTGCGCGCCGCCGCGGTGCGAGCGTTAGCTATGGCCGTTATGTTCCGGACGCTCAGAGAGGTGAGGGTTATGGCAGAAGGAGGCAAAATTATTAGATAACGTTGTGTTTATTTTAGTTGGAAGTTTGCTACAGTTCTAAGAGGGTCAAATTGAGTGGAACAATAATAAACAACAATTGACAACAGTAACAAACTAATACTGACGCGATAGAAGTCAGTGTCTGTTCAGTGGTGGGGTGGGGCGCCACTTTTCCCGTTAAATTATTAAGTTATTGATAAGGTAAATCTTATAACTAACACTATGGACATCGTTCTGAAATAAATAAATTTATTATTAGGGGAAACTGAAGCCTGTCATAGAACGTGACAACTGTCAAAATTAGTATTTTTTTTCTACCGCGCGCCAACTTATCTATATGATGCACTGTTGCATGAAAAGCTCAAAGGTTGTGTGTGTGGTCACCTCTTCACGCCTAAACGGCTGGACAGATTTGGATGAAATTTGGTTGGTAGACAGATTAGGACCTGGGCCCTATATAATAAACGTGACTATTTGTCACCTGTCATGACATTTTTATATCCATTGCGTCAATCGATTTGAAAATAGAATAAACTACTCATAGCTACACCGCAATGTAAACTAAATTGTCGCGACAATTTACAAATTGTCACGTTATTAAATAGGGCCCTGGATTAACATATAGGCTACGAGGGGTTTTGTAGACATCAGAGTGTCTCAAATGTAATTTCGATATCGACAAACCTTTTAGTTATGCTGTGAAAATGACATTTCATTGTAGACAAAACTTGTCGAGGCTTGACATGCTACTAATAATTTTGTTGTCTAAAAAATCTTTTCATACGAGATTCCTTTGTTTTGTAACAGGATATTTACTTCGTGAGCGATTGTGGAGAGAATGTGTTACGCGCCTTGGCTGAACCCACCTTGATGGTTCGCGCCAAAGCGGCGTGGGCGCTGGGCAATCTCAGCGACGCTCTCGTATTGAACATGTAAGTGCATAAATATGCTAAAGAAAATGACTATTTATTAAACTAATGAAAAATAGGACTTTAATTCATATTTATATAACATGTTGGATTCAAACCCAGTTAAAAATGAAATGATGGCTGCGCTGAAAAAGTATAGTTTCAATTAGGTTTTTATAAATAAGGTTGCTGCAGTGACTCTGGAAATATCACCATATCCTTGTCCTATTTGTTAAACAATCTTCACCCAATTCTTTATTGAAATAATCATTAATATAATACAACTAGCTTCTGCCCGCGACTTCGTCCGCGTGGATGTTAGAGAAAATCCTTAGAGAACCTTCAACCAGGATCTGACCAGTCATTTTTACGTTTCCGGTTCCGGTTCCCGTTCCCGTTCTGTTCCCGTCCGTTTCCGTCCCTTTCCTGTCCCGTTCTCGTACCCCTTCCGTTGCCATTCCCGTTCTCGTCCCATTACCGTCCCGTTCTCGTTCCCGTACCGTTCTCGTCCCGTTCCATTTCCGTTTCATTCCCGTTCCGTTCCATGTTCCCATCCCGTTCCCGTTCCGTTCCTATTCCATCCCGTTCCGTTCTTGTTCCCGTTCCGTACCCGTCCCGTACCCCTTCCGGTTACCGTTCCTGTTCCCGTCCCCATCCCGTCCCGTCCCCGTCCCCGTCCCCGTCCTCGTCCCTTCCCGTTCCCGTTCCGTTCCCACCCCATCCCATTCCCGTTCCCGTTCCCGTCCCGTTCTCGTCCCGTTCCGTTCCCGATCCTTTCCCCTCCGTTCCCGTGCCGTTCCTTTACCGTTCCCGTCCCGTTTTCATTCCCGTTCCGTTCCTGTATCGTTCCCGTTTCGTTCCCGTTCCATTCCCATTCCGTTCCGTCCCTTTTCGTTCCCGTTCGCGTCCCATTCCCGTCCCGTACTCCTTCCGTTCCTTTTCCCGGTACCGTTCCCGTCCCTGTACCTTTCTCTTTCCCGTACCATTCCCGTTTCGTTCCCATTCCGTTCCCTTTCCGTTCCCGTTTCATTCCCGTTCACCTCCCGTTCCATTTCCGTTCCGGCCCGCTCCGTTCCCGTCCCGTTCTCGTCCTGTTCCCGTTTCCGTTCCTGTTCCCGTGCCCGTGCCTGTTCTCGTTCCCGTTACCTGGATGTGCATGTCCAGGTACAGGTCCATGATGTGTCATGTCCACCGTGATGGACTTCAAAATAAATGTCATTTTCGCAATCACCATCCCATGAAACCTCAAGAACGACATCTACATCGATTTTCATGTTCACTTACCCCATTTACACCCTAAGGGATTATTTTCAAAATAACAAAATATGTGTATGCCTATTTATTTTTAGACATGCTTTTACGAATTTTAAAGTTGTAATGTCAATTTTATATTCTTTTTCCATACATTTGAACCTCATTTTCACCCCTTTAGGGGTTAAATCATGTCCACCGTGTTGGACTTCAAAATAAATCTCATTTTCGTAATCACCATCCCATAAAACTTCAAGAACGACCTCCACATCGATTTTTATGTTTACTCACCCCATTTACCCCCTAAGGGGTTGATTTTCAAAATCACAAAATATATGTTTGCTTATTTATTTTTAGACGTGCTCCTACGAAGTTTAAAGTTGTAATGGCCATTTATTATTTTTTTCCATGCAAAATTTGAACCCCATTTTCACCCCTTGAGGGTTAAATAATGTTCACCGTGTTGGACTTCAAAATTAATGTCATTTTTGCAATCGTCATTCCAGAAAATCCCAATAACGACATCCGTATCTATTTTTAAGTTTACTCACCCCATTTACCCCCTAAGGGGTTTATTTTCAAAATCACAAAATATATGTTTGCTTATTTATTTTTAGACGTGCTCCTACGAAGTTTAAAGTTGTAATGTCCATTTAATATTATTTTTCCATACAAAATTTGAACCCCATTTTCACCCCTTGAGGGTTAAAATATGTCCACCGTGTTGGACTTCAAAATAAATGTAATTTTTGCAATCGTCATCCCAGAAAACCCCAATAACGACATCCGCATCTATTTTTAGGTTTACTCACCCCATTTACCCCCTAAGGGGTTTATTTTCAAAATCACAAAATATATGTTTGCTTATTTATTTTTAGACGTGCTCCTACGAAGTTTAAAGTTGTAATGTCCATTTAATATTATTTTTCCATACAAAATTTGAACCCCATTTTCACCCCTTGAGGGGTCAAATCATGTCCACCGTGTTGGACTTCAAAATAAATGTCATTTTTGCAATCGTCATCCCAGAAAACCCCAATAACGACATCCATATCTATTTTTAGGTTTATTTACCTCTTTTCACCCCCATTTCAGCCCCGTAGGGATTGAAATACTAACAATAACAATATACGTTGCGTTAGATTTCCATCCATAAGCCTAAATTATATATTTAGCAATTTTGACTTCGAAAATAAAGGATTTTCTTCATTACACAACTTCATCCCCCTTTTGACCCCTTCGGGGGTAGAATTTTGAAAAACGCTGAGACCCGTATTTATTAATTTTTAATCGTCAGCCTAAACACAAAATTTGACGATCCTAGTTTCAAAACTGAGGGACTTTCATACAAACTTTCATCCCTTATTTCATCCCCTTAGGGATAGAATTTTCAAAAATGCTTCCTTAGTGGATGCCTACACTGTATAAAGTATCTGTGTGCAAAATTTCAAGTCTCTAGGTCCAGCGGTTTGGGCTGTGCGTTGATAGATCAGTCAGTCATTCAGTTTACGATTTTATATATTAAGACTAGCTTCCGCCCGCAACTTCGTCCGCGTGGATATTAGAGAAAATCTTTAGGGAACCTTCAACCAGGATCCGACCAGCCGTTTTTACGCGATTAGGCGGGTCACCACCAAGCGCGCTGCCTCGCGAGGCAAGACGTTTGCCAAGACGCAAGACGCAAGGCGTTTGTCGCACGAGGCTCGCTCGCTCGGTGGGGACCCGCCTTATCGCGTAAAAACGACTGGTCGTTCCCATTCCCGTTGCCGTTTCGTCGTCCCGCTCCCGTTCTCGTTCCCGTTACCTTCCCGTTCCGTTGCCGTCCCATCCCGTTGCACTCCCGTCCCGTTGCCGTCCCGTCCCGTTCCCGTCCCGACCCGTCCCGTTCCCATTCCTGTTCCCATCCCCGTCCCCGTCCCGTCCCGTTCCGTTCCGTTCCCGTCATGTCCCATTCCGTTTCGTTCTCGTCCCCGCTCTCATTCCATTCCCGTCCCATCCCATCCCGTTCCGTTCCCGTTCTCGTTCCCGTTCCCGTTCTCGTTCCCGTTCCCGTTCCCGTTCCCGTTCCCGTTCCCGTTCCCGTTCCCGTTCCCGTTCCCGTTCCCGTTCCCGTTCCCGTTCCCGTTCCCGTTCCCGTTCCCGTTCCCGTTCCCGTTCCCGTTCCCGTTCCCGCTCTCGTTCTCTTCCGCTTCGTCCAGTTCCCGTTCCCGTTCTCTTCCACTTCGTCCAGTTCCCGTTCCCGTTCCCTTTCTCCCCGTCCCCTGGGGCTGAATCATGTATGTCCACCGAGTTGGACTTCAAAATGAATGTCATTTTCGCAATCACCATCCCATAAAACCTCAAGATGGACATCCATATCGATTTTTATGTTTACTTACCCCATTTACCCCCTAAGGGGTTGATTTTCAAAACCACAAAATATATGTTTGACAATTTATTTTTAGACGTGCTCCTACGAAGTTTAAAGTTGTAATGTCTATTTTATATTCTTTTTCCAGACAAAATTTGAACCCCATTTTCACCCTTTTAGGGGTTAAATCATGTACATCGTGTTGGAATTTAAAATAAATGTCGTTTTCGCAATCGTCATACCAGAAAACCCCAATAACGACATCCATCTCTATTTTTAGGTTTATTTACACATTTCACCCCTATTTCATCGCCATAGGGGTTGAAGTACTAATAATATCAATATACGTTGCGTTAGATTTTATTCCATAAACCTTAATTATAAATAAAGTGATTTTTACTTCGAAAATGAAGGATTTTTTCTATACACAACTTTATACCCCTTTTTACCCTTTCGGGGGTAGAATTTTGAAAAACGCTGAGACCCGTACTTATTAATTTTCAATCTTCAGCCTAAACACAAAATTAGAAAATCCTAGCTTCAAAACTGAGGGACTTTCATACAAACTTTCATCCCTTATTTTACCCCCTTAGGGATGGAATTTTCAAAAATCCTTCCTTAGTGGATGCCTACACTGTATGAGGTATCTGTGTGCAAAATTTCAAGTCTCTAGGTCCAGCGGTTTGAGCTGTGCGTTGATAGATCAGTCAGTCATTCAGTTTACGATTTTATATATTATAAGATAAATGGTTTTCTACACATAAAATACGAAAGATACCATTAGTTATTAATGACAGTTTGATGATAAGACAAGGATAATTTAAACTTATAAAAAGTGCTGTAGGTATATTCGTAATTGGGTACGTATCAGAATGTCTAAAGTTATAATGTCTAAACTTAAAATGGCAAAGTTCAAAATGTCAAAAATTTTAATGTCTAACGATTAAAATGTCGATAGTTCAAAATGTCAAAAACGAAAATGTCAAACGGTCATAATATAGATAAAAATATCTAAGTTTAAATGATCAAAACTTAAAATGTCTAATAGTCCATATACATATAAATAATGACGTATAGAATTAATTATGCCTTTCTTTCATTTAGTTACCTTATTAATTAGGTTAAATAATTGCGTATTAATATTAACCTCTGTTCCTCCGCCGCACATCACCATAGCCGCGCCGCTCCCTGATTCGGTAGCCGGTGCCAGTCACTGATTCAGTAGCTGGCGAACAAAATCCACCAATTGAGTTTGAAATAATTTTTTTTTTCTGGCGCTTCGCCGGCCGCTGCCGCGGCACGCTCGCTTCGCTCGCTTGGCTCGCGCGCTGGGTTCATGTCAACCTAACATGCTCGTAACCAACGGTCTACGGTTTCTAAGTCCCAGTAGACTAGTTTAGACTCATTTTCGGCAGCTAAATTTGCTATAAAGCATTTCAGGCGAAGCCCAAAGACACCTTCACAGACTCAATTAACCTTAAAGAAGGCGATTTGTTTTAAAATCCTACCCAATTCAAATAAATCATTGTGAACTTAGACTTAATGACCATTAATATTTTAACTCGTCAAGTATTTGAAGCGTTTGATACTTAGAATTTTGCTATTTTGAACTTAGTCATAATTATTTTTGTCATTTTAACCCATTTGAATTTTAATTTTTGACATTTTGAACTTTGCCATTTTAAGTTTAGACATTCTAACTTTAGACATTCTGATACGTACCCTCGTAATTATATTCCAATTTCAAACACGTGTTACATAAAGTTGCGCAATAAACACGATAAAAGGTTAGTTTTAAAGTTATAACTAACTCCGTAAAAACGTGACAAGTTTTCTGCGCAATGTTTATTTGGTTTTAAACTGAAACCCGTAATAACAGGGAGGAACCGGAGCTGGAGTGTATCGCCGACGACCTCCTGCGCCGGTTGCTGGAGGTCAGCATACAGTGCGCAGGAGACAATGATAAGGTAATCAATTGGGCAATACGCCTAAAAATATTTTATATTTAATTTTATTAGTTGCACAGAGTCATAAATTCATAATAATGTATAGGTAACGAACCGAATGTAACCACAGTCGATAGATATACACGACAAGGTGTCTGATTTAATAACTGTGATTTCAATCTGGCGAATAATACCTATACATATGTATATTATGACTTATGATGACCTTATGACTCAAAATCGGCAAGAACAAGCGTGATTCCCCGAGACCGAGATCTTGTTACCTGCCAGTTTTCCTTTAACCTTCTTTTTTAGGGTTCCGTAACCAAAATGGCAAAAAACGGAACCCTTATAGATTCGTCATGTCTGTCTGTCTGTCTGTCCGTCCGTATGTCACAGCCACTTTATTCCAAAAGTATTAAGACTACATAGTTGAAACTTAGTAGATAGGTGTATTCTGTGAACTGCTTTACGATTTTTATACAAAAATTAAAAAAATAAAAGATTAAGGGGGGGCTCCCCATACATGGAACTGAAACTGAAAATATTTTTTTTCATCAAACCAATACTTGTGGGGTGTCTTTAGATAGGTCTTTAAAAATGACATTGAGGTTCTTAAGACTATTTTTTTTCAAAGCCAACCGTTTGAAAGATATATGCCGCCAAAGTGGTAAAATGTGTGTCCCCCCCCCCCTTTAACTTTTAAAGTAAGAGAGTGAAAAATCTAAAAAAAATATATGCTATAGATCTTAGTAAACACTTTCAACGAAAATTGGTTTGAACGAGATATAGTAAAAAGTTTTCGAAATATAGTACATTTTCTAAAACCGCAAATATAACTTTGTCGTTCATACAAACACTGTGAAAAACAAAGTTATTTTTTCAGGTGAAAAATGATAGCGGTATTAAAATATGGTATGGTATAATGTAACTACGGAACCCTACTGCGCGTGGCCCGACACGCACTTGGTCGGTTTTTTTCATATCTATCTACCTATTACCAACCGAAGTTACCAAGTTAGAAAAAAGGTTGCCAATTATGAATCCATTTTAAAAATAGAAAATTGAGGCGAAGAAGAAGAAATAAAAAAGAATATAATATATTCTTATATATAATATTAAGTATTATTATATAAATGCTGTTTGTTTTCCATGAATAAATAAATAAAAATAATTTCAACTAAATAATCTTATCCCTAATCGTGTATCATTATTTTACTGAGATATAGTAGGTATATTATTTAATATACCTACTAGAAAAAAATTTAGAAAAAATCGACTCATCCATAACATTTCAGGGCCTAAGATGCCATTCGGGTCCGAGTCCCGCCTGAGACTCAGGTGGGACTGGAACCCGCATCCTGTTTATTTTACTGTTACGGACTTTATCAAGCAATATTATAGAGTACCTTTGTTTAATTTCTTATTTTTAGAATAATACGGATACTTACGCGCAAATATCTATGACATGATTCATTTATTATGGATGATATAGATTCTTGCAATTTGCAGGTTAAAATGAGCGTCACACGTGGTCTCGGGAATTTTCTCCGATTGATTAAGAACGACAACCTTCTGCGTGATCCGCAAATGAAGACCTTATGCGAAACTGCTATAGGGAAGCTATTGGATTGCGCGTGCAAAGTGAGCAACATGAAGGTGCGATGGAACGCTTGCTACGCCATGGGCAACGCTATGAAGAACGAACACCTGTTCACTTGCTTCAATGGGTGGCAGGTAGGTGTTTTAATAATACAATTTTTGTTGAAGGGAAACCTTTTGTAAGCCACTCTACAAAATACATTTTTCAATACAGTTGCTCGAAAATGTGAACTTTCGATAGAGTATATATAAAACGTCAACTCGTTTTAAAAACCTTTTTAACAACCTATTTTACCTTATATCATAAACTACTATTTTGTTACAGTACTAGTAGTACTACCCACTTCTTGGAAAGTCAATCTTATTATTTCTGTTTAGCAACTTTGTGTTGTTAAATGTTTTGATGAGGTTCAGTAAATGGTCAACAGCATAAGAAGTTAATTGTATAAATTGCCTAATTAGACTTTTTTGTTCCGGCATATCTTGCTTATTATGTACCTAATGATATTATTTATTACTGACACAGAAAAATAACGAATTAGATTCAGCACTGTTTTCGGAATATATTTTAAGATTGGTTATAGTACTAGTATAAAGTAGAGATGAAACGGATATCCGGTAACTATCCGGTATCCGGCCTATCCGGCGGCCTTAATACTATCCGGCCGAATACCGCATAACTACTACTCCGATAAAAAAATATATTTTCAAGTAATTATTTGCTTTATTTAGTTAGTCTTAGTATCTCTTAAGAAATATAATTACGAATCGAACCAAATCCACCCGATCATTCGCGCGCCGTCTACGTAAATGCGTGTGTGTGCGATGCACCAAACGGCTAAGTTCCGCCGGATATCCGGCTATCCGGTCACATGGTTGGCCGAATGTTCGGTATCCGGTATCCGGGCAAACTGCTATCCGTTTCATCTCTAGTATAAAGTATTATATTATCTGTGGTTATAGGTAGGTACTTTTTCTTTATGGAAAAACCGCGGAATCCCTTCCATCGCGCTTAGGATAATATTCAAATTAATTTGCATTGGGAATCATTAAAGAATTGGTCTTTGTACTTATTTTCCTTCCTTGTTTCGTATCAGATGGCGGTGTTTATTTTATTTTTAGATAACGTTATCAGCTCATTCGGTAATATGTGAACCAGTTTTAGGCAGTTATTATTTGAGAACATTATAGATATGAGTCAAGGTGATGCCTTTTCTTTTTACTTCTGGTTATAGCAAAAAAACTGGTCAAAAAGTACCCCTTTGGTTAAGTTTTTTTCATGAATATATTTTTCCTTTTTTGAATCTATCTGAATAGATAGAACATTCTTAGAATTAAAAATTTAGAATGAAAAAGGTTTGATTAATCCAGCTACCAGCTTTCGCTCATAAGAAAAAAGTTTTCAGTGATAGGGTCATCATTGAATTGGTTCCTCACTGAATATACTCCTATACTCATCAACTTTGTCTACGTATACAGGTGTTTTCTTTTCATACAAACAAGGCAACTTTGAAGCCTTGATTTTCTGCAAGGGAGGTACCGTGCTGTGATCTGATAATGGCTATTTAGGGTTCGAATGGAGGAGATTCAGATCGTTATTCACACCCAACTGATCTGGGGTGCGATTGTATAAGGTAATCGTATTCATTTGACAGTTCATATAGTATTCCATCGGCTGCAATTTGTATGGGATGACATATATTATGATACAATATGAACTGTCAAATGAGTACGATTGACTTTACGCATCACCTAGCTGATCAGCATTCTAAAAGATAGAAGGGTCAGAGTTCTCAGTTTCAGGATTTCCATACATTTTAATGCTATTTTCGCGGTTTTTTTAAACATGTCCTTTAATCTTTTAGAATGCTGATCAGATCAGTTGGGTGTGTATAGCGATCTGAATCTCCTCCATTCACTCCCTGGATAGCCATCATCAGATCACAGCATGGTACATCTCTTGCAGAAAACCAAGGCTTCAAAGTTACCTCGTTTGTATGAAAAAAAAAACACCTGTATTCCTAGACAAAGTTGATGTGTGTATATGTATGTACCAGTGGCGAGGGGTGAAATTGTGGCGAAGGTAAGCCGTTCTACAAAAATGTTGTGATCTGCATAGTGGATCGGTGGGCTGGGATTTCTTAAAAGGTAAGCCGATGGGAATCAGTTTGTATGAACCCTTCGCCACTGGTATGTACCTAGTTTACATTAAAAACTCACAGTAATATTTTATATTATAGTTAGTATAATTAATACTTTGTTAATTGATATCGTTTAAACTTCTTCCACTATAGAGGCAGGTGTTCCCCAGTCTGTGCGCTCTGAGCGTAGATTGCAAGAACCTGAAGGTACGCATCAACGCCGCGGTGGCGCTGCGAGCGCCCGTTGCGCGCGCGCACTACGCCGAACATCTCCCCTCCATCTGGAGAGGCATTATGGCGGCTATGGAGAACGCTGCTAATGTTGATGACTTCACTGAATACAAACATAAGGACAATCTTATTGAACAGGTTAGAAGAAAATATTTACGTTTAAAGAAAATACTCAACGTAAACTTCGACGATACTAAAATAACGCAAACAATGAATTATACCCGTTTGCACTAAACTTAAGAGCCTAAGTCTTTTCCTAAATACAACTCGACCAAATTAAAACGGTGTCATGAACTTAGCTGCAGCTGTCATTCGCATAATTATCTTGTTCGAGTTTTAGTTAGGAAAAGACTGAGGCGTAATTTAAGTTTAGTGCAAACAGACGTTAATCTTTTCTATAAATCAACACGCACAAAATGTCATCTAAAGTCTGTCCATCCTTACTTGTCTTATATGGTAAACAACCTCACCCAACTCTTTTTGAAATAATCATTTATAAAATACAACAAGTGGTTTTCCACACATAGATTACGAAATAAATGGTTAATAAATTGACAGCAATTTCATAAAGTTACAAACATATTTTTAAATAATGATTTAAGTTTAAAAGACGTATGACAACTGTCAAAAACTGTTTACTAAATAAGACAAGTAAGGATGGACAGACTTTAGTTTAGAATATCATCTGTATTCACAAACATTACTATGAGATCTCATAGTGCCCGCGGCCGCACAGCAGCGTCTAAGGTTGCCAACTGTACTGTTAAAAACAGTATTATACTGTTTTTCACTACATTACAATTTTTTCTGTTGTACAAAAAAATATATAAAAATACTGTTTTCAGCAAGCATCACTGGTATCCATAGATCTGTTTAAAAAGTAAACGCCCAACCCTGCGTTTTAGGCGCGTGGTGCAGTGCACAGCTCGTTTCTCGTTTGATTTTCATTGTAATGAGCCTTACAAAGCTTTCAAAAATGACACAAAATTGATAAGTTGTGCGAGAAGTACTAATAAATATGAATTAAAACCATAAAAAAAAACTGTTAATTTTTCTAAAATACTAGTGATTTTTCTTTTCCGACCATAATATATACTTCTTATCTTGTAAAAAAAGTTGGCAATCCTAGCAGCGTCCCAACTACCAATCACACGTAATATGTAAAACAAACTAACCAATCACAGAGCTCTATTTCAAAGTAGTGCGATCGCGTAGCAAGGGTGTCGTTTGAGTATTGTTCTTGAATATTGGTGTATATGTATGATTGAATACATGCTTTGTAGACAAGCGTTAGAAGTAAGACCATCAAGATTTTGTTTCACATAGATTATGGTTTATATTATATAGGTAACTAGCGACCGCCCGCGACTTCGTCTGCGTGGAAAGTTTTTTTACTATCTCTCGGGAACAATCCTTTTTTTCGGGATGAAAGGAACCCTATGTCCTTTTCTGTATCCTTGAGAACGTGTATGCAAAATTTCATGAAGATCGGTTCAGTAGTTAAGACGTATCATATAGATAAGGATTATCATGAGGATCTTTCTTTTGTTTCAGTTATGCGTGACTCTCGCACATATGTGCTGCCTACTATCCGCCGCTGATCTGGCAGATATCCTGGACCCCCTAATATTCCACCATGACTGCGCAAAGTCACTCTTCGCACAGCTGTGCCATAAGTTACCTCCTGAAAATGCCTCTTGCCTTAAAATTTTACAAGCAGCTAAATACGTCACAGTTGATCTGGCTGCTACCAATGACGCCCAGTCGCAATCCTTAGCTATGTTACAAGATATATTTATATGGGACATGTAACTTTTTAAATTGTTTATTATTGCAATTTATTTTAAACCTTAATATGACGAGTATTAAGTTTGAAATCGAATACGGTTGTGGTATTATATCACGCTTAATAAGATACTCATATTCTGTAAATATTATGAAACCATTGAATTAAGAGAAAGTACATGAAATTGACTATCTTCTTACTAAATAATATGGAAGTTGAAAACTTTTAATAGGTACTTATCTACAACGACATCTGTGATTCTGTGTAAAATAATGAAATGGTCTTTTTGTTTTTTTTTATTTATTTGTTTTTTATCGTGAATAATTTGGTATTTTTATACAAAATAAAAGTAAAATCACTGGAAGTTGTTTGTTTTTCTTATTAAGTGGTTCCTTGATAAATAACATCCGTTAAATGTAATAAAACTGAATTTTCAAAATAGTTGAATAGGTAATTAAGGTCGGGTTTCAATATTTATTTTAATAATAAGGATCAACGAGGTTTTTTGTTAAATATGTAGAGTTACAGTCACATCAAAATCAACTATTTCAGTGAAAGAATGGGTAATTGAAATTGGACCAAAAATGAGAACGATTTTCGTGCCGCATTCTCAAAAACGCCCCCCAATTACACGATTCGCTGATGACGTCATCAGCCACGTTCGCCGCCCGGCGCCGGCAGCGCGGCGGGTCTTTGTTCGGGCGATCGTGGCACGTGACGTCATCGCATGTTCCGTAAGGGCCGGCCGTGTTTCTTAAACTCCCTTTTTAAAACTTTAATAACTTTTTAATTTCTTGAGGGATTTAAGTAATGTAAAAAGAAAAGAGGATGGGCAAAAATATATGGACCGTGGTACCAGCTCCAATAGCTATAACCAATATATATTTGAAAAGATGTTTAAATGTAGGAAAACGTCTGCTATAGGGCCAGTTCTAAGTCACGTTTTGAAAGCAGTAATTCCACTAAGTATTATAGGTACATGAAAAAATTGTTTAAAAAAACAAAAAACCGACTTCAAAAAACCTACCTCTAAAAAGGAAGAAATAATATTCGTAAAAATAAAAACACGTCTATTGAAGTCGGGTGGGGCTGGAGTACAAATTCCTTTTTTTTATTCTAAAAGCCCCACCCGACTTCAATAGACGTGTTTTTATTTTTACGAATATTATTTCTTCCTTTTTAGAGGTAGGTTTTTTGAAGTCGGTTTTTTGTTTTTTTAAACAATTTTTTATTTTTTTATTTTTAGTGTAGGTACCTTTTGTATTAGGTAGTGTAGGTATATTATTTAGGTAGAAAAATCGGCTCAGCCAAACGTGAGTTAATCGCGGAGAAACATACATACATGCGGGTCAAACTACGAACCTCCTTTTTTAAGTCGGTTAAAGAACTACACTTAAGATATCCCTTTTCAAACAAAAAAATAATTATCTTATTCAGTTCATAAACAAAGAAGTTATACGACTGATCATCGAGGTAGTTCACACAAAAATCATACTATTTTCGTGCTTTTTTCAAGATTACTTGAAAAGTACTGAACCGATTTCAAAATTTTAAAAAATGGAACCAACTTGGAAGTTTACCTAATCTAATAACGTTTGAATCATTTCAATCGGTTCAGCCGTCTTCGAGTAATCGGTGTACATACAAAAAACAAAAAAAAAAAAAAAAACAAAAACGGGTCAAATTGAGAACCTCCCTCCTTTTAAAGTCGGTAAAAATATACTACAAACTATTAATATAACTAGAAGAAGGATAAAATAAGTGTGGGTTTTTATTGGGATTAAACCCATTGGTCGGGTTTAAACCCGAATCTTTGCCCATCTCTACAGGTAACTGATAACAGCAGCAAAACGTCGTCACAAGCAAAAAATAAACGAGAGACTCGTTGGCGTAGCGCTCGCGTACGCCAACGAGTAGCTTGACGGGGATGCCCCTCCGCGCACCCCGTGCCCCCCTTCCATCGTTGTACCTTGGGCCTAGATGAGTTAAAGGGAGTGGAGCCTGGCGTTGGCTATCGTAAAACTGTTTTCAACATAAGAGCATGAAAGAAATGTAGAAAAAGATACGTGCCGGACTACAGCTGCGCCACAAAAAAAAAAGTTGGAAATCTGACTTTTTGACTATGCCATGATGAAGTCGATAATTTGTCGGAATTTGTCGCACAAAAACCTGAATTTGTCGGTCTTGCGTTTAGGAGATACGTGTGGCCCAGCTGTAGAGACGTCTCTACAGCTGCGCCACACAGATCTCGAAAACGGAAGGTCGTAGCGAAAATCTGATTACTTGTGTGTGCAGCCGTTAATTTGTCGGAATTTGTCGCACAAAAACCAGAGTTTGTCGGTCTTGCGTTTAGGAGATCTGTGTGGCGCAGCTGTAGAGACGTCTCTACAGCTGAGCCACACAGATCTCGAAAACGAAAGGTCGTAGCGAAAATCTGATTACTCGTGTGTGCAGCCGTTAATTTGTCGGAATTTGTCGCACAAAAACCAGATTTTGTCGGTCTTGCGTTTAAGAGATATGTAAGGATATGCTGTGGAGACTTTTCTACCTGGATCTTGAAAAAGGAAGGTCGTAGCGAAAATCTGATAACTCGAGTGTGTAGCCGTTAGTTTGTCGGAATTTGTCACCAAGAATCAGAGTTTGTCGATTTTGCGTTTAGGAGATATGTGAGGATACGCTGTGGAGACCTTTTTACCTGGATCTCGAGAACGAAAGGTCGGAAGCATATCCTCACATATCTCTTAAACGCAAGGTCGACAAACTCTGATTCTTGGTGACAAAATCCGACAAACTAACGGCTACACACTCGAGTTATCAGATTTTCGCTACGACCTTCCTTTCTCAAGATCCAGGTAGAAAAGTCTCCACAGCGTATCCTCACATATCTCCTAAACGCAAGACCGACAAAATCTGGTTTTTGTGCGACAAATTCCGACAAATTAACAGCTGCACACACGAGTAATCAGATTTTCACTACGACCTTCCGTTTTCGAGATCTGTGTGGCTCAGCTGTAGAGACGTCTCTACAGCTGCGCCACACAGATCTCCTAAACGCAAGACCGACAAACTCTGGTTTTTGTGCGACAAATTCCGACAAATTAACGGCTGCACACACGAGTAATCAGATTTTCGCTACGACCTTCCGTTTTCGAGATCTGTGTGGCGCAGCTGTAGAGACGTCTCTACAGCTGGGCCACACGTATCTCCTAAACGCAAGACCGACAAATTCTGGTTTTTGTGCGACAAATTCCGACAAATTATCGACTTCATCATGGCATAGTCAAAAAGTCAGATTTCCAACTTTTTTTTTTGTGGCGCAGCTGTAGTCCGGCACGTTCCATAGAGATAAGTAGTAATATTGATGTATGAATATCTCCGAACGCAACCAGATTTCAGACTAGTACCGATAGTAAAAGTTGTTCGTCTTGATGAGACCTTTCAAATGACACTACAAGCTTAACTATTGGAACCATGTACCATTCGGCCCATCCTCCTTTACTCAGGTATTTATATTGTATTTCATGTGATATACAAAGTTGATAGATTAATTTTTCGAGTTGATCCTCATTGTGAAAATAGAATAAGAAACTCAAAATTCTTGTGCACAAGACGACTTTCACATAAAAAATAGAACTTAAATATACCGGTACGGTCGAAATCGGAAGTATCAGAAAATTTAAAATAGAATACTGTACCGTATTTTCACTCTCAAACAATTTTTAAGGCGTACGCGATGCATTTGGCATGTTCACGCGTTGGTTGTGTTTATTTCGGTCGCGCCGTACGTAACAGACTGGCAACGTGCGCATTTCAAATATTGCTGTTATTATGAGCCAAAAGTTGATAAAAATTTAAATTTCTGCGCAACGTTTTCGCTTACACCCACTTTTTGTTATTTTAAGTCACTAGGCATGAAGGAAAGCAGAAAATAACATGAAATTGGTGTTCTTTTTTGTTTCAAAACCAATTTAATATTACGATTTATTTACACAGGGCGTGTCGAAACTCAAAGACAAGCGGTTGGTAGGACTGCTATTGAAGACTATTGAAGAGCAGGCCAGGTGATAGGTAGGTTCCAGCCAATTTAAGAGATACAAAATGATTTTAACGAAATGTTAAACCTTTTTTTTAAATTGGTGGTCAAAATTATATAATAGCCGTAACAAATCAAACCAAAAACACTGTTGGTTAAGAAAAATAAACGTAGGGTGGTAAATTTGGTTGAGTTACGATTTACACAAATTAAAGCAAGTCTTCAACACACACATAAAAATGCTCTTTTCCAAAGGGACAAATTACCTTGTAAGTTTGGAAATATTAAATATTACCGTTGTTGCCATTACGATACGAGTGGTTACTACTCACGCCTACGCGTTTTACAATAAGCATCTATGGATAAGTACCATTGTATTCGATTTTTTTTTATTTTTTTTTTATTATCACCTTCGTAGTGAACACACCTCTTTTCTGAATAGTATTTGGCTTCGTTCCACATCTAACAAATCACATGCCTTTGTTTTTATTTGTTTACATAAGTAACCACGTTTTACCCTCCCACTCATATAGGTAGTATAGCCAACAATAACAGACGTCGTTTTGTGTATTTTGCCGTTACTATTTTTATGTAAAACATTTCTTTTAAACACAAAGTTGTAAGTCTTGATGACATATCAAATTCTTGCATAATACCTATGAACCTATCGGACTAATTAATATACTTATTGAAAAAAAAAACTAATAAAAGTTGACTCACCCGTAGCATCTCAGACGGGATTCGAACCCGCACCCTTGGGATTTCGGCCCAATGCACTGACCAAGTTTGCGTCCGAGGTGCGGGTGAGTCGATTTGTGAGTCGATTTTTTGTAGTAATTTTTTCTAAGTATATTAATTATCTTAATATAAAAATATCATTGTGTATGCTTAAAATCTAAAAATTCAATAGGTACCTTCATACATTATTCACTTTGTAAGTAGATTTGGGGATAACCTTTAATGAATGCATGAGGATGTCATTAGTTGTAAACCCCTTTTTATGGATCTCGGACTGTTAACTCTTCCTTGCCTATACATCTATCAAACGTCCATCTTTGTAAAGGCCAATATGCATCTATTTGTGCAGCGACAAGAGACATGCTCATTTAATGCCAGGTACCCAAATAAGCTAGTGATTCTTAGCCGTAGAAATTACATTTACTCTAGGAATTCATATTGTATGTGTGTAAAAATATATAAACAACTGCCTGAAACTATAAAAAAATTGACATTTAATTTATTTAAACGTGCTTTATATAGCTGGCTCAGGGAAAAATGTTTCTACAGCACGAAAGATTTCTTGTCTCAAGCACATAAGTAAAAAAACCGGTCAAGAGCGAGTCGGACTCGCGCACCGAGGGTTCCGTACAATCATAAATATATTTGGATATGTTACTTTAGTACAGTCTTTAACCACAGCTGCTTATGGTGACTGAAAAACGTTTCAGCCACTCCACATTACAAACTGTTTATATTACTAAGTAGGAACTTATTCTTCGTTTATTCGTACGGCAAATAGTAGGTAATTATTTTAGAACCAGCCACCAATTTATTATTGTAGTGTTAGATTGCGCCATCTCTTGACCGATAGTGGAACTATATTTTTCCTTAGGTTAGCATGCTTAGGACAGCGCCATCTGTTGACTGGTAGTAAAACTAAAAAAAATTTGATTGTTTTTTGAATTTCTTAAAAAGTGTGTTATATTGAGACATCGTTTTATTTTTCCTGTAATCTTTACATAAACTACTATCAGATAGAATTATTTCAGATTTTTCTCTCTGCAAACTTCGCTGTTGTAAAAAAGATATTTATTTTTTTATTTATTTCTTATTCGCGAAATAGTTGGACAAATGTCATCTTAAACTATTCCAAATTTCAAGTTGATACCATTAGTAGTTCTCGAGATATCCAGCTGTGACAGACAGACAGACAGACTAAGTCACACCATAAGGGTTCCTTTTTTACCATTTTGGTACGGAACCCTAAAAAGAAGAATATTAGACTGTTATGATTTATTATTTAAATTTTATTTTAGCGTATACAATTATTTAATTTATTGAATGTATTAAGTATCAATTATTGACATTACAAATTTATTTTAATTGCTAATAGGAACTCAATTTATGACTAAGTATTTTTAATTCTACTAAGTTTTTGCATGCTGGAAACAGCTAATTGTGAGGTCTTAACATTTTATTAATATCTCTGTCTGTACCACAATTACTGCGAATAAAGTTTATTTCTATTTCTATTTCTATTTCATTGTCAGTGAGGCCATCATTGTATGTGAAATCCTGGCTGGTTTAGTACATTATCTTAGCTGTTAGTATAGTAGAGAGTAAACGTAGGTACATTGCCTGGTGTGTTTCACGTTGAACACGACGAACATGCCAGGCAATGGACTCAGTAGGTAATATCATTGAATGGACTTACCTCTACTATCGACTAAGAGCTAAGATAATGTAAACCAGCTATAATGGGAGAAATTAGGTAGGTAATGCATTGTTGCTTGTTAACTATGTTCTAGAAGTTACAGGTAGCCAGTTCCTCAGTACTTGAGCATTCTGGATCAAGTTTCTATTTTGCGGTCAAGCGCACGTGTGTGCATCGTTACTAAGGTCAAGTCAGATAATGGTTCTTCAACGCCGGCCCGGCCGCATGAGGCCGGCATAGGTACAGCATCGATTAACCGTTATTTTTTCATAGATATCGGCTTTTCCTGTATGGGCAACTTAAGTTTGTTGACAAGGCTTAAATTTGTAATACTTTGTGACTGATTGCGAAATTATCGGGTTTTTCGTGAAAAACGTCATTTTAATTCCTTAATGCCAGTCTGTGGGCCCAGTGCCTGATTTAGAGTTCCGATAGTCCTACGCTAACTATGAACTGGCGCCCTCCTGTCTTAATTCTTACCGAGCCTGCCCTGATTTTTAACCGATTTAAAAAAAGAGGATGTTATCAATTCACAATAAAAGTAGAGCTATCCCGTAGTCACTTATTTTTTTTAATATCGGCAAAATAAACTTATGAAAAGTTAAGCCTATAACTGATAATGATAAGTCACGAAAATGCCTTATCTAAGTGATAATAAGGGGACCAAATACCATGACATTGAGGTTGGATATAACGCCTACGCACGCCGCATTTCTACAATCTGGTTTACTCCAGACTGGTGTGGTGTAGTACTATCACGGAGTTACTCTCTTCAGTCTACATGAAAGAAAGAGATAAAATATACTTTCAGTGTCTGATATTGATTATACCAATAGAATCCATACCCAATTAATTAAAGGCGAACGTTTCAGTCAAAGGCCATTGACGCAAATGCTCTGAATAGGTGAGAGGTTATACTGATTGGTGATACCTATACCTAGTGCCATATTAAATGGATTATTTTATCAGTCTGTTGTAGTAGGTGATCCATTTATAGCTTTCTATCAATAGATTAAGTGAAGTGATTTCTGGTTAATATTTTTTTTTAGGTTCAATTAATCTTTTCAAAATTAAATTAAATATCCTATTTTTCTGTGCCTATGGTCTGGTCACCAACCCAATTAATACGACTAAACCTGAGAAATTTGCAAATCAATTTCCTATGCAGACGAGCATTCCTGTTGCCACGCACCTCAGTCATGAGGATAGGATGAAAGATCCAAAAAGTAACTGTTTCTATCTGACTCTTCAGTAACTTTGAACTCGAGCGCGTTTTTACAAAAACACTCGGCCGCGTACAGCTGTACCAACAATCTTTTACGTCAATAGGTACAGTCAGTCACGTCTAACAAATATGTAAGTACATAATATATACAATTTAGAACTCTGTCACTCTAAAAGCTATATTACTCTTTGAACGGAAATCAATGACAAATGACATCTACAACAAAGTGACAAAGTTCTAAAGTTACGGCTTATTCCCGAAGAACGGCTACACCTAGTTTTAGCTATAGCCGGTCGCTGTTGGTTAAACCTAGGTGTAACCGATTTGCTTACTTACAGCTAATACTAGGTGTAGCCGGTTAACCTTAGGTCTAACCTTCCTTCTTTGTGCTAACTAAGTAACTAAGGGGGGGTATTTTATGGGGTAGGTATTAAGAAAGTTATTTTTATTGTTTGTTCTGTATCGTTTCGCTGCACTTCGCGCTCGCCTTTTCTCATCTAGGTACATTCAGGACCTACAGGAGTAAAGCAAATCGGTTACAACTAGGTAGGTTTTACCAACAGCTACCAGCTACACCTAAGTAGTTTTAGCCGGCTAAAACTAGGTGTAGCCGTACTAGTTAGGCACATTAACCGTGACATTACATATTTTACATACATACATTACATTTTACTTACATATTTTAGACGTGACTGTACCTGATGCATAGTTCAATAGCTTAAATCAATTGTCTTGCCGATGATTGTTCTAAATTTCCTACATATCAGGGTATTTTCCACAAACAACACGCTTTAAAGGCGTGATTTTTTTTTACATCTAGTTGATAACCAAAAATTATTGACTGTCCACTGTATCATTGCAAATTGATTTAAGTAGTTCTGCACGACTTTTCATACTAGCTAAGTAAGTACTATGCGCGCTAAATAAGAATAGTACTGTCAAACGGCCATTTTGATCTTTGTTCCTTTTCTTGCACATTCCTACACCCTGAAGAGGAAGCGAAACGCAAACAAAAATGGCCGCTTTGACAGTACTATTCTTATTTGGCTCGCATAGTACTTATATTCGGTATTCAAGGAGAATCCGGTGGTCTGAAACTGGTTACCATTATCATAATTATCACTATTAGTAAGTAGCTATATTTTTTCCATAACAATTTGAGTATTGGCGCTTTATAATGACTGTTACACTAAATGATGATGTTGATAGCTGAAATAGTGGATCTGAAACTCGTAAGACGTAAATTAAAGATAAAAAAATGGTGTTCTGTTTCAGAGTGAGTATGGATTAGATACAGTAGTTGAGCCTAATTTTCAAATCACAAATGGTACAGCTATTTTAGGATAAGTTCCAGTTAAATAACGACTAGGTACGTTTATAATAAGGTACCCCTACAATAAAATAGGAAAATAATTATTACCTACGTAGCTAGGATTACATTTTTAAATGCCGTAACTCATTCCTACCACCTAATTTCCTCTTATAGCAACTACATAATTGTGTATAGTAGGTCTTGTAGGTACCAAGGTACTTATTCTTAATTTGTCTATTAGTTTAATACCTACCTACCTATACCTAATTAAATTATCAACTTGTGCTCAATTTGTTTACTACTTACATACTTATAAATAACTTAGATTTTGGTGTGGAATATTTTTACTTCAGCTTACAGTTACAGGGTTATCTTTCAGGTCAGACAAATTTAGTAAAGTTCAACTATCAATTTTATTGTAATAATGCCTCAGAGGAAATCTACTGAGTAATGACCGTTCGTTGACGTCATTTGCTTAATTTTCATTTACCATTGTTGTGATGTAACTATTTTAGTTTTGCCTGCCTGATGAAATGTCATAACGCAAAGTTACAATTTCAGTCACAATATACCCGTCGTCGTATCTAAAGAGCACTATGAGACAGTTGCGATGCAAGTTTGAATTCCTTTAAAATGTTATATAGGTACTTACATACATATCCCAAAATATGAATAATTCAATCACTGAATGCTAAATGAACGAAATCCTAAATCGTTAACGCAAAAAAAAAACGAAATCTCAAATCACTCTCTACAAAAAAATATTTTAAAGCAAAAAAAAAAATCGGTTGGCACTCCGGGAGTGCCGGCAGAAGTGAAAAATTTCAGATATTTTGAAATTAGCAGCAAAAGATTAAAATTATTTCTTTCCTACACTATTTTTTATACTATACAGTCACACAATTCAATCAGTTTGTAATTATAGAAAAATTCTAAAGATTTCGCGCCAGTGGCCTTTTTAATTTCTACATGCACGCATTCTACCATTCTACGATTAAACATATAGTCAGACTATAAAGTATAAAGTCAGACTATAAATAAGTCTCTGATTTCACCGAAGAGATCGCTGCTATTAGTTCCATTTTCAATATTAGCGCGTTGCTGGTGACACAAGTGTTTACATTTCAAAAGTTTACGCGCCGCCATTTTCAACGCTCCCCGTAGAAAGAGAGGGGAATACTTCCGCCGCCAGCTGTCTACTCTCCATCCGTCACATCAGTCTTACGCATTTTCGATCAGCCACGTGATTCTTACTGACGCGAGTTTAGCATTTTTCCCCATACAAAAAGCGCAAAACGCCGCTAAAGAAGTTTTCACTTCAAAAAATCGTAAAACCTACTATAGACACAAATTACCTACCAAAAAATAAGCATTCTATAAATAAACATTAATAAACCATCTTGGAAAATACTAACAAAATCACCATCATCATCATGATGGTGAACGTGATTTGATTTAAAATGTTTTAGGTAAAACGTGATTTGGGATTTCGTTCATTTAGCCTTCAGTACCCTTAGCACGAATAGCTATCGAGAAAAAAAACGCGCGTAAAATTACTCGATAGAGAATTATCTATGGAAATTTTAATTTCGCTATTCGGCGGTAGATGGCGTTGTACAAATTTCCAATACAAAATTGCACTATCGAATGATTTTACGCACGTTATTTTTTTCGATAGCTGTTCGTGCTAAGGGTACAGTTATTGAATTTTGGGATATGATAATTTTACACTCAAAGAATACGTCATGTAAAATTATCATATCGCATATTATATAACTAAGTAACAAGGGTGGAAAAAAAAGACGGTAGGTAGTGGAGGGAAAGTACCTACCCTAATTGACGATGGCAAATACTGAAAGAAAACATTTTTTTAAAGAAATTAGAAGAGCTTGATATGGCTCAGATTCGAGACGAAAAAAGGAAGTAGGTAGGTATGTACATAAGACATAAGTACCACCCAGGGGCCGTACCGGCTAACGAATCGAACTTCGAAAAATTTGCCGAGTTTCAAATTAAAACAGATAAATCGAAGTAAGGAATTTAGTATTGTACTATTCAAGTTATTTGGAAGATATTGATGTTTGTGTGACCTCATGAATTAGGGTTCGCCATTTTGGCCCAATCAGGGCTCGATTTATCGGTTTTAATTTGTACCCAGCAGACTTTTCGAAGTTCGATGCGTTAGCCGGTACGGCCCCAGGTAAGACCCAGGTAGGTAGGTACAACAAAAACTTATGAACTAAACTAGGTAGGCTATTTTTTATCTTTCTTGAGTCTGACTTTAATTTAAAATACTATGTAATTTAGAAGAAAATGACCCTTATCATTGACCCTATCGATTGGTATCTTAAAAGTACAGGATGTTATGTTTTCGGATTTCAGCCCGTTCGATTCCTGGCTGAGACAAGTGATTTATAAAAAAAAAATTTGAATGCAGTTTTACTTATTTTTAAATATAAAGGAATGTTTCCTTTTAGTGAAATTTGCCATCATCAATATTAATAGTGTTTTCCCTCCAAATACCAAATCCCTCTACCTTCCGTCTTTTTTAGGGTTCCGTACCAAAATGGTAAAAAAGGAAACCTTATGGTGTGACTCAGTCTGTCTGTCTGTCTATCTGTCTGTCACAGCTGGATATCTCGAGATCTACTAATGGTATGAACTTCAAATTTGGAATAGTTTAAGATGACATTTGCCCAACTATTTTGCAAATAAGAAATAAATAAAAATATAAATATCTTTTTGACAATAGGGACTGATCTTAAAAATTTAAAGACCGGCTACTAAGGCATGTGGGGATATCATATGAAAGAACGCCGTTTGCACGTTTTTAATCATTTTTTCTTTTTGTTTTGGCCGTATAAAAAAAAATACCGCCCCCCCCCCCCCCTTATCTCCGAAGTTTGCAAAGAGAAAAATCTGAAATAATTATATGTGGTAGCAGTTTATATAAAGATTACAGGAAAAATAAAACGATGTCTCAATATTGGGAGGGTGCGAAGGTATAATAATCGATCGCAGCGCTCATGGTGGCAAAAAGTAGAAATAAAGAAGGCTCTGTAATCTGCTTGCAAACGATATTTAATTTATTACTAGCGATACAGGAATAATTATATATGTTTATTATCACTTAGTAAAATTATTAAAGTAGCTTTATCCTCTTGTTTTACGAAATCTACAACTAAAAAAGAAGTAAACAAACCCTGATATGACCAAAATAAAACACTCTTTTTGAATAGATCTTACTTGCCATATTTAATTTAAATGACCAAAAATGATTTTTACAACACTTTGTCCACCTAAATCACAGTAATTTTGAAATTTACATCAATAACACAATATGTATAGTATTTTTTAACATTTTGTGGCAATGCCGCATTACATTACATATCAAAACGTCAAAACGGTCAGGTCAGAGCCAACAAAGTTGCAACACGCTAGGTGGCGCTAAAAGCGTGCACGGAGCCAATAGCACACTTTTTTAGAAATCATCATATTTCTAAAAAAGTTAACATTAGTTCCGCTATCGGTCAAGAGATGGCGCTGACCTAAAACTGCAATACTAATTTTATTATTCTACTCTGCAGTGTGGTTTAATGGTGCAATTATGATGGTACGGAACCCTCGGTGCGCGAGTCCGACTCGCTCTTGACCGGTTTTTTCCTTGTCTGTACTTAGTTTTACACTACTTTTCTTTGTCTGTACTTAGTTGTACTGTTTGAATTATTGTTATTTATTTGCTGGCTAAGTCAGTTTTTGAGAACTTAATTTGTGTTTGAATTCTTATTACCTATCTCACTTATGAAATATATTCCTATCGATTGATTAATATTTTCCTAAATACAATTTAATTTGTATCAATTAAATCTACATTTATATGCGCTTGCCGCACGTTCGAAGATATGATATCGGCAGAGAGATACAATACAAGCCACGCTTGCCACGTGCTACTTCATTACCTATTACTAGTAAACTGCCAAGTTCTTGCACATAATAAATAGATAATAGTACCTACTTACTAGCGTAGTTCTTGTAGAAAAATCCTTTTCGCATAGTCTAGTATTTTTAGAAGGGTCTTAAAATGTTCTATTAAAGTAACAATAACTTATTAAGGTTACTAATACACAATTTTAATAATGTTTTAGGTGGAATTTTTAGGGCCCACAGTCTAGTATTTTTAGACAGTATCGTTACATTCCCTCGTAATCACTGCTAAAAGTAGATAACAAAAAAATTGTTTAAAAAAACAAAAAACCGACTTCAAAAAACCTACCTCTAAAAAGCAAGAAATAATATTCGTAATAATAAAACACGTCTATTGAAGTCGGGTGGGGCTGGAGTACAAATGTCTTTTTTTTTTATTCTAAAAGCCCCACCCGACTTCAATAGACGTGTTTTATTATTACGAATATTATTTCTTGCTTTTTAGAGGTAGGTTTTTTGAAGTCGGTTTTTTGTTTTTTTAAACAATTTTTTATTTTTTTATTTTTAGTGTAGGTACCTTTTGTATTAGGTAGTGTAGGTATATTATTTAGGTAGAAATTAAAATCGGCTCAGTCAAACGTGAGTTAATCGCGGAGAAACATACATACATGCGGGTCAAACTGAGAACCTCCTTTTTTAAGTCGGTTAAAGAACTACACTTAAGATATCCCTTTTCCAACAAAAACATAATTATCTTATTCAGTTCATAAACAAAGAAGTTATACGACTGATCATCGAGGTAGTTCACACAAAATCATACTATTTTCGTGCTTTTTTTCAAGATTACTTGAAAAGTACTGAACTGATTTCAAAATTTTAAAAAATGGGACCAACTTGGGAGTTTACCTAATGTAATAACGTTTGAATCATTTCAATCGGTCCAGCCGTTTTCGAGTAATCAGTGTACATACAAAAAAACAAAAAAAAAAAAAAAAAAAAAAAACGGGTCGAATTGAGTACCTCCCTCCTTTTGAAGTCGGTAAAAACTGCTAAAAGTGGCCGTTTTTGACACATTTGCTATCTACTTCTACGAATGACTACGAGAGCATCTACATGCTACGTAGTATGCTACTTCACTACGTAGTACCTTCTAAAAATACTAGACCATGGGTCCTAAAAACTCCACGTAAAACATTATTAAAATCTTTTTTTATTAATAACTTATTAAATAAAAACCTCTGAGGGCGCCACTTTCTTCGGTATGATGGCTTACGCCAGCTTATTGTACTTTCTACAACAATCACTTTATGGATTTGTTTTACAAATATCTCCACAGCGATGTATCAGTTCAGATGCGGATACAAACTTGAGACGAGGACAAAGATATGTTTCGACGATGCTGTTGCAACAAACTAGGAAAAGACATTGAAGTTCTAAGTTCAAGTTAGGTAGGACCTTCATAATCTACCATCAGCATCATATTAGCCACACCATGCACACAACACCATCTGCTGGACATAGATTAGCCCAAATGCGTCTTTTAATGATTTTAAAGACTCTACGGACTTTCTACCAATATTCAGTTGTTTTTAAATGTTTCAGACTTTGAATATTACGATATTACCTACCTATCTATCGATTGACCACAAAGAGTTACTGAAATAACGAATCCTCAATACTTTTATTGACTGTCTTTGTATAAGCAACTCCTCCTCGCTTCTAGATGTAGGTAAATACAAAATTATCTACTCTCACTATTAAATATTTTCTCTACTTCGAATCCCAAGGAAATATATTTTAAAACAAACCTTATTAATTCTCTTTAAAAAGAAGTGATAACAATGATACAATGGCTTCTACAGAAATATGAACTAACGTTTTGTTAAACAAATTTCTTATTTTTGTTGAACATTAATCCGTTAGTTAGTCTATCTCTCAAATATCCCAGAGCCGATAGCTTTGGTTCCATGTTTCATAAACATCGGGTTCCGAGAACAGCGTCAGTGTCATATGTGTTATGTACACTGACAGTTATAGGCAATAAAATTATGACATACACGACACCCCTTCCGTACAGGGATTGGATTGATCTTCGAGCAACAAAGGCTTTGTTTCGTCACAAAGGGAGAAGCCTTAGCGATTATTACTCTATTCAAATTATTCTGGCATTTTTTGCGGGGGGAGGGAAATGCACACAAGTGCAGTTCCGCATACCCACATACAAAAACAACACTGTAATGACGACGCTCACACATAAAAAATAAAACAAAATAGCAAAAATTTGTGTACGGATGAGTCACACATCAAAATATGACACGTTATTGACATAAAGGGTTGGGCTCAACTGTCGATGCAGCAATATCGATACGGAAAAAGGAATAAAGGTTACAAACTCAATCATTTTACGATGGGGTGAATAACAACAAAGAGGTCATTTTTATACGCTCGAGCTTTATACAAAAATCTTGAGAGTGTAGGTGATTGGGTTGGGATTAATGTATACCCAGGGAAGTTGGGCTCAGGCTGCTGACACTGAACATCGCTCCATGACAGTACTGCTATCTGCACAACCAACAATTTGAATTTTGAAAGATACCGACCGACTGTTGAATAAAAAAATAGCAAACTGATTTTAATAATGTCGTCAATATAGTAAAATATATCATTATTTTTTTAAGAAACTGTACATTCAATGTCTCAAAAATGGCTTCATCATCCCTGATTTATCATAATATGATACCTCATTCGAGGTGGTAGGTATATTGAAGGAGATATGATTTTTTTCTGAAGTGCGGCGGCGCGAAACTTTGAATGCCACCCCTCCTTACCTACCAAGGGGGGGTACCTACCATCCATCTCTCTTAGCGTGGTTGTTTTATGTCATTGGAAAACTTCTAATTTCACGCATGGGTCGGTCATGGGATGGGTGACCAAAAATGTATTATCTCGAGCTCCTCCGTGCCTCGGAAGGCACGTTAAGCCGTTGGTCCCGGCTGCATTTGCAGTCGTTAACACCCATCAATCCGCATTGGGCCCGCGTGGTAGGTTATCGCCCATCTTCCCACCTATAAGGAAGGCCTGTGCCCCAGTAGTGGGGACATTAAAAATGGCTGATGGTCAACTATAAATACTAAGTATAAAGTACTGTTAGGTACCTATTTGCTTTCTCGCAGTCAATGGTAAAAAGTAGAGTACACAACACAACTCGTGAAAAAAAATTTCATCTCGGTTCTTTGTATACCTCGAACTAAATTCCCTTTTTATTCACTTGTTGTATAATCTACTATTTCGAAATTTATTTCGCGATATCTGTCGCGTCGCGCTCACATCAGTGCAAAGCAAATCATGCAAACATCTCGCAAATGTATTTGACGCATAATCAGGGCCAGATTGACCAACACTTTATCGACAAACATTATTTAACGGTAACATCACTAAGTTGCCCATCGGCGAGAACTCGGATTTATCTAGCGACAGATCTGAAATTTGTACGGACGAGCCATGGACTAGCAGACCCGATGTCACTGAACAAATTTGACAACTAATCAAGAATAAAATATACGAATTTAATGTTTAAATGTAAACAAATAGCAATAATACGATAAAAATTTACTTTTATGTGAAATGTAACACCGTCTTTTTGTATACTTGATGTTCAAGACCTCTTTTAACAGCAAAAAACTCATAAATTCGACATTTTAAACACAGTAGCGTTCACATGCGCGACTGGACTCGGTCTAGAAAGAAATCCGGGCGCAACTGGTTTTACTAATGCGTATGCCCATTTGGGCTTGTACTTCGGCAGAGGGGAACGCTTCGTATGGCTTCTCTTTCTTTAGAAGCCCGTCTTACTCTAAGGGATTGATTGAAAAACTGTTGTTCGTTTCTTGTTGTAAGGATATTTGAGTTCGTTCTAGCCCCCGTAACATGACCACCGCAACACGATAATAATTAATTAGACATCGATTTTTTTTCAAGACATTTCAGTGTAATTAGATAGCGATTTATCGCCTACCTACTTGACTGTCAAAACACTGGATTTTGATAACTTTAAATCGCTAATGTTTTTGGTAGTGAAGTTTTCTTTACATTAAGGCGGTGATAATGCTACGAGCTACGAGGGCTGATGTTCAACGTCTCGAAGGTTATCTACATAATGCCAACCATGCATATGAGATCTTATTATTCATGGTTGGGTTTTTTTTTTATTTATTTATCACTGTAAAAGATACAAAAAAAATTACAAACTTAACTTTCGCCAAACTGCATAACAGTTTGTCGGCGAAATGTAAAAAAAACTATGCTCTAGTTCTTAACAAAAGACATAATTCAATATAGGTATATTGAATTATGTCTGATGAATTATTATAGGTATCAATATATTCAATATAGACATAATACAATATTTTTTATAGAATACTTGGACTTTAAATTATTGCTGGTTAAACCAAGTTTATTGAATATTCTGGGTGTAACATAAGATCTTGTCCGTTGTTTATAATAATTACCTGTATTTGGCTCTTTGTACTTATTTTTTTTTTTGATTGTCTGGTATTATACGTATATAATCTTATCTCTTTATTCATGTCTGACTCAAATTGTTCTAAAGCTATCATATAATTTACTTTAACATCAATAGGCATTATTTTACAAAATTTAAATAGATCATAACTATTGTTAAGTTTTTTCCTCTTCTTTCTATTAACAAAATGCTTTAAAAATCTGAATTGTATTTTTTTATTTTCTCTAAATATGTCTTAAATGTAAGTCCATAAGATGCAAGTCCATAGCTTAAGCCGGCCATATACGCTAGGTTATGCATGATGGTTATGCCTGTAAGGTCAAAACCTTCATGCATAACCGAGCGTGTGTGGGATAAAACTGCATGCCTGTCATGCATGCCTGTCATGCAAGCCGCTCGGTTATGCCTGTGGTCAAAACCGTCATGCATGCCTGTCATGCAAGCCGCTCGGTTATGCCTGTGGTCAAAACCGTCATTCATAACCTAGCGTTATGCATGACGGTTTTGCATGAAGGTTTTGCATGATGGTTTTAAAGCCTTAAATATTGAAGATGGTTAATTTTACTGAAAGAAGACTTCATTTTGTTTATAAAAATATATGGAACTGCATTCAATGATTTTTAGAAAATCGCCTGCCTTAACCAGGAATCGAACCCACCAAAAACGAAAACATTTTTGTATTTATTTTTACAACACCAATCGAAAGGGTTACTTATAAGGATTACTTTTTCTTAAGTGACACTGCATCTTAAACAAATGGAAGGCCATGAAATTTAACATTTAAAATTTAATAATTACGGATTGCATCAATTCGTATCGAATCAGTCAATCAATTAAAAAAAAACTTTGAATTCAGTTCCATATATTTTTATAAACAAAATGAAGTTTTCTTTCAGTAAAATTTACTACCTTCAATATTTAAGGTACTTTCCCTTCGTGTGGCAAAGTTTTGGGACACCCTGTATATTTAATAATATGCTTATTTCATCTAAATGAATTAATTCTGCTAGAAGTCATTCATCCCAAAAATATAAGTGAAGAAATCTGAGGGACAGGGCAAATACCGGGGGTGGGGCTACAGTTCTTTTTTAATTGCTCCAATGCCAACAACACCACACACGCTAGGTTATGCATGACGGTTTTGACCACAGGCATAACCGAGCGGCGTGCATGAGCTGCTTGCATGAAGGTTTTGCAGCTCGGTTAAAACTGTCATGCGTAACCTTACGTGTGTGCTCTCTATTGAACTCGGTTTTGCATGAAGGTTTTGCAGCTCGGTTAAAACCGTCATGCATAACCTAGCGTATATGGCCTGCTTTAGAATAGAATCAACATACATTTTGTAGCATACGTCAAAAAACATTTGGTAGCATACGTCATGCCAGATCATTGTCCAGATCAGCCATCAGTCATTCTAATATGTACTCAGTGCTAGATCTACTGAAACTAACTTTCCTTATTGATGAATAAAAAGGATGGTCCACAACGCACCACATGAATCTAATGGGGATTGGTGGGTGTTTACGACTCTAAATGAAGTCGAAACCAATGGTTTTACATGTCTTCCGAAGCACGGAGAAGCTCGAGATAAAAAGTTTTGGTCACCCATCAGATGACCAAACTTGTGCGGAAATAATTTTTCGAGCTCTTCATGCTACAGACAGAAAGATACAGAGTTAGATTTTATATCCACAAGAATTACATGTGAATAGTGGAAATTATTGGGTGGTTCTTCGCTTTAAATCAACATATAGCATCAGTTGTTTTCGAATACTTTTGAGAATAAAAGTTTTAATACGGAACGGAAATGTTTCACAATCAATAACTTTGCTCACATGTTTCAAACGAACTCGTGCAAATACAAAAATCAACTCGTGTGCGCATAAAATATTTATCAATTATATAAGCTAGCAGCATAGAAATAAGTATTATCGCCATTTTGTAATAGCAATAAAGATTTTCATATTTTTTACAGTTTTAGACTAGACTTGCTTGAGACAGTTTATCTTTGAAACAACGTTTCTCTTATCATTTATTTGTTTTTGATAAAATTCTGCAGAAACTTAAAGTGAGTAAAGTTTGGTTGATAAGATGATTATCTTATCGTAAAAGATTTTTAATTACCCTGTGATAATACAGTCAGAAAACGCGGAAACATCATCTAGGGATTAATTTGGACTTACACAGTAATCTTTACTCGTTCTTAACAAAGTTTTATCATTTTTTTATTAGATAATGATAAGGAATTTATTTCTCTACTTAAATTATAAGAATAATATGATCATTTATTATTTACACACAAATTGTTTGTCTTTATCCCGTCAATATAAAATAAATAACAATACATGGCGCATTTTTTTAAGAATAGGTGATATTTAAATAAAATGTTATTTTGTATAGGTAGGTAATACATTTTCTGATAATTATTTTGTAATATAAGCAGAGGCAACGATTTTAAGTCTAAAGAAAAGAATTAAATGTTTTGTAGTAGAGGTATAAAACTCGAAGACAATACCGTGTAAAAGGATAATCATTATTTTTGTATTTCTTCGAGTCTTCGAATTGATCAGTTCTTAAAATAAATTGAGGCCATTGGTAGACAGTGGAAAAAGTGTTCTACTTTAATATCACAAGTGTTTGTGAGCGATAGTTTTTAAGATATGGCCAATAAACTTCTTTTTTAATACCTGTCACCGAAGTATTGAATGGGTTATTCCATATTCATCCCCGTTATGAAGTTGTTTTGCGTAAAATTTGTTTTTTTTACCTCAAAAATCATACTAAGTAATATTATAAATGTGAAAGTTTGGATGTGATGACTCAATCACCCAAAAACGGCTGATCGGATTTGAATGAAATTTGGCACACAGGATATCTACATTTTATCCCGGTCAAAGTGTCCTCAGGTATTTTTTCCGAATATCCAAGGGGCCCGTCGCGGGCGGAAGCTAGTTCTATAATTTCAATACAAATTCAGTACAGTTTGGAATACCAAACTGCAATCATACAAACCTACAATATATATCAAAAAGAGCTTATCTTAAAAAAACCGGCCAAGTGCGAGTCAGACTCGCGCATGAAGGGTTCCGTACCAAAAAACGGCAAAAAAAATACGTTTGTTGTATGGTAGCCCCTCTCAAATATTAATTGTATTCTGTTTTTAGTATTTGTTGTTATAGCGGCAATAAAAATACATCATCTGTGAAAATTTCAACTGTCTACCTATCGTTATTAATATCGAGCAAAAAACGGCAAAAAAATCACGTTTGTTGTATGGGAGCCCCCCTTAAATATTAATTTTATTCTGTTTTTAGTATTTATATTAATTTTATTCTGTTTTTAGCGGCAACAGAAATACATCATCTGTGAAAATTTCAACTTTCTCGCTATCACGATTCATGAGATACAGCCTGGTGACAGACAGACAGACAGACTGACGGACAGCGGAGTCTTAGTAATAGGGTCCCTTTTTTACCCTTTGAGTACGGAACCCTAAAAAGTAATTAAATTCGAACATTCTAGTATTTAGGTAATGGATATAGGTACATAACTACATAATAGGTATAGTAGATAGGTAGGTACACCTACTCATTGAAATGTGTGAGGAATCAAATCAATAAGCAGCAGCGGTGGACTTGCTGATATGGCTTCTTCGTAATCAATTAGAGCTCTTTTGCTGAGCTAATAAACTGTCTATGTCAGTCTTGTTTAGTTTATTCATTACTAAGGACTGCCCGCGACTTCGTCTGCGTGGTCAGTAATTTCTCTATCCCTCGGGAACTTCTTTTCTGGATGAAAGGTACCCATATATTTTCTTATGTATTTTCTATATGTATTTTCTTTGGCCATAGTATTTGGATCTATTTTTCTATTATTGTAAATTATCCTTTTTAATTAAGTATTTTTTTTTCTATTTCTGGTTAGCAATGGCTTAATCATTTTACTCTAAACTTGTAACATAGCTGTGGAGGTTTGTAATAGGCTTTTGGTTTTTTATTTTTCTAAATTACGCTGTATTGAGAGCTGTAAACCCCCCAAAGATCAATAAAATAAAAATAAAAAATAAATAAAATATCCTTCTCTGTACCTTGACAACGTCTATGCAAAATTTTCATGATAATCGGTTCAGTAGTTCAGAGGTAAAGGTGTAAAAAACAAATAAACAAACTGACTTTCGCATTTATAATATTAAGTTAGGATATTGGCATCGGAAATAATACCTAGATAGATTCACTTCTCAAGCTTACGCGCTCACTAGACATGAAATAAAACACTTTTTAACGGATACTAGCGCGGTTTTATTGAATGTACTTTGGTATTTAGTTGGTATTTGGTTTGATTTTTGGTTTTCCCGACGTTTCGGCACCTTTGCAGCTGCCGTGGTCACGGGGGCGGGGGGACTGAAGCTACCCGTGAGCCTACCCTCAAGCAAAACCAAAAATCAAACCAAATACCAACTAAATACCAAAGTACATTCAATAAAACCGCGCTAGTATCCGTTAAAAAGTGTTTTATTTAATACCTAGATCTTTTTATTATCTTTCGGATAGAAAATGTGTCTTATGTGTAAGAAAGCTCTAGAAAATTCTGCATAATTCTCTCTGTAACGAGGTCATGCCAAGGCTGTTTGAATAGCGGAGATGTTTATAAACACACATTACTGTTCTCCCAAGATTTTGTGAAATTATACCGTCTTATATTTTTTCTATTTCATTTGTATAGTCTGCATAGTTAAGTATGACCTAAAGTTCGTCTTTTCCTGCCTCCATTGTATACAAAAGATGCTTTTGTGACATTTGGGTAAATGCAAGACAATACAGACTATCTTCTCAATCTAAAAATGAACCTAAAGGTGTTCAGCTCATAGCTTTGCTGTATATGTAGGTATTTGATTTTCCATTCTATTCAGAACAACTTTAAGGAATGATTTACGAATAGGTCTCTGCTTACGAAATAAAACGTTAATTGTAGTAAGTCGGTACACTTGGTACTTAAACTTAAAAAATTCAAATACAGGAAAAAGCTTCAATACTTTAAAAACAACATTTTCTAGAGACGTACAGAACATCAGATGACGTCTCGGTTTATGTGCAGTTTCAAATACGAGTAGATAATGAGCCCAGAATAAATAATTTGAGTCATTCGAAATTGTTTGTTGATAAACAAATTTACTCCACATTCTCAGAATATTTGAGTCTTGAAGCGTTATCAAGTGCTTCTGTGGTTGCTATTTTTGCTACAGCCAAATCTGGGTCTCGTGGTAATATTGAAAGAGGAGTGATATTGATGCGAGAAGGTAATTCAATTTATTACCTACCTAATGAATTCATATTGTTTTACTTATTTTCTCTTTATAGCCCATAGGCCCATATAAGTTCCGACTGTAATTTAAGTCAATTATTACTGCATAATAAACCCTGAAATTTTTGTTCCACTCAAGAACAACTTTTACTATGGGGACAAATCTGATATCGCGATAAAAAAATCTGTTGTTCCATACAAAAGCGCAGTACCTACCTACTCGGCCTAAATGTATGGAACAGCTGATTTTTTTTTCGCGATATCAGAGTTGGCCTCATTGTAAAAGTTGCGTAGTTATTAGTGGAACCACCCCACGGCGGGAACCAAATGATTAATATTTCACGCTGTAATATCTCTTGCGTTTTGGAAATTGTTTATAGCTTTCGTTATAGAAATGGAAAGTAAAAAAAACAGAAGCTATTTTTCCTCCTGCTATAGTTTCTCCTACGGTCACGTTTTTCTATCCAAAGTTACCCAAACTTTCCTCATAGACATAATACAACCATCTGAACTTTGGTCCGAAAAGAGGCCAATGACGTTGTCCTCGAGTCTCGTCGCGACACCAACGTTGTCGTACGTATCGATAGCCTCGGCGCATGCGTAATACTTCGTCTGTCTGTGTGCGGTTGGTCTGGCTGGAGGAGGTGCACGCGGTCCACGCGTGTTCAAACCTCCGTCCCTCTCAGGTCCCATATCGTCATCTTTTTCTATCAGCCGAGTGAGGTGCCTCGGCTGGGGAGCGCCAATGATTCAAGTTTAAAATACCTTCGCGGTTGCATTAACCCACAGTCGTGTTCAAGCTGCCCCTCGGTACGGTACACATCGTAGGCCTGTGACACGTTCGCTGTAATCGCTGTGAATTTTATTGAATTGTAGATTTTCTGGAAGTCTTCACATTTGCAAGCTGATCGCCTGTCTGAAAAGCAGTTGACCTCATTTCTAATTTATTCTTTTGGTAAGTTTTCTGTTAACTTAATGGCATGAATGATAAAAAAGTAGAAACAGTTTCTGTAGTACCGAAAGAATAACAGTGAAAAATGTTACCTTATAAAGAAAACGAGTATGAAGAAATAAAAAATAAGTTTGACACAGATTTCGTCAATTCATTAGATAAGAGCATACCTACTGTTTACTTTTCATACGTGAACCATTTCTATGAAATTTCAAATTCATTACTATGCCAACAATTAATTTGAGTCGTAGACAAAAATTGGGATTTAAGTTGAGGGTTAAAGCTGTAGAGTGTCATAGAAAATTCTGGAAAGATCCAGCCGTCGATGGAGCGCACGCAAATGGCCGACATTTTCATTGCATCGTCGTCGTCGGTCTGTCCGCTTTCTCTTGCATCTAACACAGCCGTTTGAATGTTAGCTATCACTTTCGCTTAATAGATTTCAATTTGATATTTACATTTGTCTAATTATTTAAACAAATGAAAATAATTGTTTTTTCTATTGAGATATATTGTAATTATTAAGATTCATTAATGTTTTAACGAGCAATAAAGCTGTAAGTTTTAAATTTTCCTGGACACTCGTTATTCAACTAGATAGATTATTTATAACATAAGGAAAAGGTAACAAATGCAAATTATGAATTATCGTTATAAATTAATATGTAAGTAATGCTGTTTTAAAATTATAGTAGCCTACCTGTTTAACGATGATAAAATTTAATATCACGTGGTTTATATTCTATTAGTTTTCTATCAAAGTTTTCACAATAATAGAATTAAACGTGAGTACATAACTATATTATTATCAACTATGGAGAGCGATCCAAAACCGGAATTTTAATTCACCGTGTACAGTGAGGGGATGCGATGGTAACATAAAAGAGTGACAAAAAATGTAGATCGACTGCAACCTTTGTTGTTTGGAAATTCTACAAAAAACTTTTGTGGGATAAGGTAAAAAAGATTTATAAAAAACATCATTTTAAGAGATTAACCACGGAAGACTTTATAGATAGAAAAGTTAGTAAAAAAAAATATTTTTGGATCACGAATTCTTGCAAAGAATCATTTCCAGTATTCTGGGACTAAATCTAAACTTTACTGCGTTTAATTTAAATTCAACTTGATTTCTAATAGATAGGCGACATCTCATTTCAATGTTGCTTCCGAACTGTTAACATCTAGCATCAACAAAAAACGAATGTAGGGTAGGTATGCATGATTGAAAACTAATTTGTTTCTGTTTTTCCAATTTCTCCAAAGAAACAGCTCCTGGGGCCCTATTTTTGAATCGCTCGGCAGGCGTCGAGCGCTCGTTTCTACTGATTTTCGTTCGACATCCCATTGTTTTGAGTCATATGTCGAACGAAAATCATTCGAAAAGAGCGCTCGACGTCAGTCGAGCGATTCAAAAATAGGGCCGCTGGGGCCGTACCGGCTAACGAATCGAGCTTCGGAAAATTTGCCGAGTTTCAAATTAAAACAGATACATTGAAGTAAGGAATTACTTATTGTACTATTTGTTGAAGTTATTTGGAAGATATGGATGTTTGCGTGACCTCATGAATTAGGGTTCGCCATTTTGGCCCGATTGGAGCTCGATTTATTTGTTTTAATTTGAAACCCGGCAGACTTTACGAAGCTCGATTCGTTAGCCGGTACGGCCCCTGGGGCCCTATTTTTGAATCGCTCGGCAGGCGTCGAGCGCTCTTTTCGAGTGATTTTCGTCCGACATATGACTCAAAACAATGAGATGTCGAACGAAAATCAGTAGAGACGAGCGCTCGACTGGAGTCGAGCGATTCAAAAATAGGGCCACTGGTTTGCAATTTCCAAACTTGTATTGTACGGTCAGTAACGAAAGTTGTTTAACACTTTAGTGCTTTGTCATAGTAAATTTTTTGACTAATGTGTCAAACCGTGAGAAATCTGTTAAAAAAGTTGCTATGACAATGTACCAAAGCGTTTAGTGACTTTCGTTGCTGACTGTACATTAGTTTTACTTATCTTATTGTTGTAAGGCCAGCCGCACACACGAAATATTATTGGCAATCATTTTTATATTGACAATAATATTGTGTGTTTGCGGGCGGTATTGAGGATTATGTCAGATTATATTGTTCAATATTATTGTTGCCAATATTATTGCGTGTGTGCGGCTGGCCTAAGTATTGTATTTTACAATACTAGTAGAAAAACTCAATATAGATTATTGTACATTAATTTTATGGTATTGTTGAATTGTATTGTACAATAATACTTATTGGAAAAACTCAATATAGGTGCATTATTTGGTTTTTGTCTGACGTCTTCTGTTGACACAATTGTACGTAGGCTCACGTCACAACAAGCTCACAATCTACCAAAATTTTTCCATAAAACCTTTAGAACAATGTCAACAGTTTCGGGGGCATTTTTGCCATTATCATGCCAAAAAGAAGATCAAAGAAAATGCATAAAAAATAATTATGTGTTTTCAAGTCTTCTGTAACGATTTCGAAAGTTGTGAAATAAGATGAGATGAAGAATGGTTTTTTTCTGTATAACTAAAATAGTCTAAAACACAATAACTTAACCGATTTGGTTAATGTAGGCAATATGGTTAAAATATGCAAAAAAAGATTAGGAACTTAAACAAATAGATTTGGCGCTCTATTGATAAGAAAACGGTTTTTTTTTTCTGTTCACGCACGAGAGGCATGATTTCTGAATAAATTTGCAATCGGGTTTAGTTTTCTAAAGAGTTAGTAATACTCAGTAATAACTATATCGGGTAATTTTGAACTTACCATCCAAATTTTGAGGATGTGTTCAGTCCATGAAACTGAACAACTTTCTCTAAGGAACACATGGTCAAATATGTAAAATAAAAATCGACTTTCCATACAAAACAAAGAGATCACGTGATCAATTTAGTATGGGATGACCAAAATTTTCTGGCGAAATTTGACATATGTTTCTTAAAGAAAGTTGTTAAGTTTCATGGACTGGACACATCCCTAAAATTTGGATGGTAAGTTCAAAATGACCCTGTATAATTTAGTTCAACCATTATGGTTTTGTATCACCACTTTCAAATACACTGTTAAGTGCATTTTTGGATAAGTAACTTAACGAAAAAACTGCAATTTAAACCATTTTTTAGATTCAATTAAAATATGTTTTTTAATCAATTACTTAACTTACCTATTTATTTTTGGATTGTTTACTTTCGAATTTTATCCTTGCATTTCCTGGAATAACTCGTTTACTGAAACACCCGGGCATGTAGATAAAACTTATCTTGGAGTTACAGAAATACCAACCAATTTTGTGATCTAAAATATCAAGCTTGATAATTCTTAAGATAATTAATATATTAGAAAAAATACCAAAAAAACATCTACTCACTCGTTGCTACGAGTCCTATCTGAGGTGCTCCTCAGATAGGACTCGAACCCGCACCCTTGGGATTCCCGCCCAATGCACTGATCAATTACACTAACGAAACGAGTCGCTATCTCCGTAATAAAATAAAATATTTATAAAAATAGCATTGTGATGTGAATGCCTCAAATCTAAAAATTTTATAATTAATTTTTTTTAACAGACTAAACAGTACAAAACGTACCAAGATGCTCGCCAGCCAAGCGATGGACCTTCAGACCGAAGAGACTCCCCTAGCCCTGCAGAGGCTGTGGAATCTGACTCGCGCCCGTTTGGCTGGTACCTCCACCGCTTTGGGAGATGACCCTGAACTGGTGGAATCCCTACCTTATGCTCAGGTAAGAATTTCATCCCAATAATACCGTTCTCCGAGGATCTCGACGACGCAGTAGTTTAACGCCTGACCCAGTGATTGCGGAGGTTAAGCAACTTTCGCAATGGTTGGTCATGGGATGGGTGACCAAAAATGTAGTATCTTAGCTCCTCTGCTCTGTGCTTCGGAAGGCACTTTAAGCCGTTGTTCTCAGCTGCATTTGCAGTTGTTAACACCCACCAATCCGCGTTGGGCCCGCGTGGTGGGTTATGGCCCATCCTCCTGGCTCCTTATCCATCCATAAGGAAGGCCTGTGCCCCAGCAGCGGGGACAATAAAAATGGCTGATGGTCTAAACACCGTTCTAGAATCTTATCATTATTTTTCTTATATCTCTAAGTTTTTAAGGATCATCAGTGGGAAAATTATTGGCATTAGGTCGTACCTAGTACTCCTTTCACAACTGCATTTTTTTAAATAATAAGAACACAATGATTTAAGGCATCCAAAACCAAATCAATCGTTTTCTCGTGAAAGGCGTCAAGGAGTGCCTACGCAGCACTATTCTACTTACACTATTTGATACTTAAACTTTTTAAATAGTTCCTATAGTCACGGAAATACGATTCCAGTTCGGAATAAAGTATACAAATGAAGACATATTCAAGGTTGCGGTGGGCGTAAAAAACGACATTGATTCGTTAAATATTTTACATGAGCAGGAAGCTTCATCACTATTAATATCCGATCGAAGACCGAGTTGGTCTCGTAGTTACTGACCTATGAATTCTACGGTCGTGGGTTCGAATCCTATGATATGAAATTGGCATTTGTGTCCATGTACGTGTTATTTGGTATCAATAGGACAACCATTGCTAAGTTTGAGAATTTTTATTTGTATGAGTAATCTCCAATTTTATAGTAGGTAGGTATATTATTTTCTTATTAGTTGACTGAATGAGATTTTATAGCTTTCTATTGGACTACAACACAACAAGAAGGGTCCATGATAGGAAACATGGTTTACGTGGGCCATATTTTTATATAGAAAACGTAAAGTTGTAGCCACAAAAAAAACATACGACAAGCTAAAGAGATTATCTAGTAGTTACAAGTATTAACGTCACAGATAATTGTAAAAAAAACAGAATATCATCAAAACCCCTTCACCCTGATTATCTAAAAAGAAACTATTTTGCGACCGGTTTCATTCCACATACATTGCTACTTTTCTTTGCTATGTTTTTTTTTAATCCAAAAAGAAGTAGCAATGGATCACTATCATCTATGAACTGCAACCGGTCGCTAGGTGGTTTCTAATTAGATAATCAGCCCGCTTGTCGTGGTGGGTCATATTTTTGGCGTAAATAATAGCGGAAACGTATTGAATTCTACATTAAAATACACTTTAACGTACTGTGAAGTTGCTCCAATAACTTTTTTCAAGAAAGATAATTGTACTAAAGATAATGATGAAATAACAACGAAAGACATCGAAAAAGTGCAGAAGTGAGGTTATTTTCCATACTCTTTACACCAAAGAAAAAGACAGAGACAAATGTTTCCGCATAACCGAGCCTTAATAATAAATGAATGTCAAGATAATACATTGATGTGTCAAGGATCGGCCTAGTTTCCTCATTATCTGTCTTGTTTATATTTGTATGATAACGACAGTATTAAAGAGAATTGTCGTTCCGGCTCATTAATTTTGCTGTTATAAATCTGTTATATGACTGATTGTACCCACAATACGATCAATACTTTATAGTCTTATTTCGAAGTTCAAATTATTTGTTATAAATCTACTATTTTAAGCATTATTTGAGCTGTAACATTTTATGCATTTATAATAGTTAATGGATGACTAACTCCCTTGATATTTGTCTAGGAACCTGAAGTGATCACAAAAACCTACATCCCGGTTCCAAGTGACTATGAAAGCGATGCTGAAGAAGCGTTTCCCGAGTTGGAAATACCTGTAAGTATATTAAATTCTTTAAATAGTTACAGGTTGTCAGGTCAGGTCTGTTGACGAAATACGGTAAAATGATTGAAAGTACCTAATCGATATAGCCGCACAGAATTATTGAGGCATCAGAAAATATGATTTATTTCTAAACAGTCGAGTACCAGGTACTACAAAAAAGCCTGTATCAATTTAAATCTATAAAACACCATTTTTGAAAACACCATTCAAAAATGATACAGAATTAGGTGTTCCACACATAAAATTAGTTATTCACTTCTCAAGCTTAGGTTCGCGCTCACTAGACATGAAATCAAACATTTTTTAACGGATACTAGCGCGGTTTTATTGACCCTCGTGACCACGGCAGCTGCAAAGGTGCCGAAACGTCGGGAAAATAAAAACCGACTAAATACCAAAGTACTTTCAATAAAACCGCGCTAGTATCTGTTAAAAAGTGTTTTATTTCATAAAATTAGTTATTAAAAGGATGTAGCATCTGGTGTTCAAATAACAAACAGTCTAACACAGGTGACTCTAGTAAACAATGGCATCGTTTGACCCACGGATGTAGTCGGAGAAACAGACATTGTCACGCACGAGACACACCCTTGATATCGATGTCATTTGCGTCATCCCCCAGCATGGCCAATCGTTTTAAAAACAACAGTATGTACTGTAGTAGGTATATGCATCGCTAATACAGATTGATAAGATGAAATAGATATCGTCTCCACTATTCATTCTGGTGTAATTGGACAGTTGTTTTGCTTCCCTCGACCGCTCATTCATGAGTAGAAGTAGGTCGTCAACATAATCTATATGACTACTCATTATTAGATTTCTATTGTTTTTATCGGATGTTAACCTTGCCTATTTATTTACAATAAAAACACGTGGTAAAATAGCTGAACAGTATTTTAATTTTCTGTGTTAAGTTGGATAAATTAAAGTAGAAAATGGTTTTCGTTCAATTGAATGACCGTGTAATTATACGGTCGCATTCACTAAAGATTTTTCAACTTAGGCCTTTGTATTCGTAAATTAGTTTTCCGTTACAAAACAAACTATTATTTACAGAAGCATTTAAAATCATCTGAAAATATCAAGTTTTCGTTTGCGAAATGTTGTGTGAATTTGTTAACGTGGGTGGTATGTTTTTATATTATCCGGTAAACCAATCCCGGGCGATGTGCATACGACTGAAATAGAACCAAGGAATTATAAAAAGCACGATCAATCTCCGATCGGACTTTGCTCCGTTTTTATTTCGCTCAACCACAGAATATGTTCAACAATAGACCAATTTTCTCTGATTGCCCTCTGCTGCGCATAAGTTCAATTTGAAATTGACGCATCTTCGCAATGATTTTCATGGCCAATCAAGGTATATTGTGAGTTGTTTAAATTGAACACAGCTTATTTAGATTGATTGAAGAAGTTGATAGTTTTATTTTCGATATTCATTTTAATCTTATAGTCTACGACTCGATATTAAGACTGGTCTTGAGTGATTGCCACTTAGTCTTGTACTTTTCCAATTTAAGACTGACTGGTTTTAATGCAACTATCCTTCCTTGAATGTTTTTTTAATGATCGAAGAATATTATAAATTGTTGTTACACAATAAGATACCTATTATATCTACTGGTTTTAAATCATAAAAATAGATTTTGTTATACATGGTTAACATAAGAGTCATAACTTTTACTTGGCAAGAAAATACACAACAGCGTGACGTTTTGGTCATACATTGCCAACTAGGTATTTAGGTTTGGTAACATTTCCCTATTGTATTTAGCAGAGGCCAGTCGATTGGTCATTGCACCCCATTTTATCAGACAAAATCAATAAAATGATTGCCGAAATTTTGCTGTGCGAGTTTAGTGAGGAATCGGGGAGCATCTACTTAGAAATTTTCGAAGTGGGGATTATATATTTTCTGTTGAAACGTTTCTACGAAGAGATGGTTCAAGAAGAGCGTTTTTCAGGAACTACCCGAGGTGCCAACTAAGGGTTATTGGACGGAGAACGCATATGAAAAGGTGGTGTTGTTGGATGCCGGCGCCCTCGGCGATGTACCGGCGGTATACCGCGTGCCCCAGCCAGCCCCCCACCAGATGCCCGTGATCGGGGTGTACATCGATCCCCGCGTCAGAACCGGTTTCAGATACAAAGTTAGACCGATGCAGGTGAGATGAGTAATTTTATAAAAACTCATTAGTTGTCGCAACCTTTTCACTAAGCAAGGTGATGTTGAATGGTCGCGATCATATTTATCAGAAGTGTTGATGATTGCGACGTAATTAATAATAAAGAACACGCAATCCTCCACATTTCGAACTATGTAATTTTGTAATTGTAAAAACATAAGATTACGACGATTCATCACGCCTTTAATTGAATGTCGCTTTACCATCGAAGATATGGCATCAAGACCTATCATAAAACGCTTTTGTTTGTATCATCATTGTGAACATCCAATTTGAAACAAACGGGAAGAACTACGAAGATCCATATCAGACTAGGTCAAAATTAATTCAACTGAACCGCGAAAGAAACGGCTGTGCTTGATTATACTGAAATTTAGGTATTGAGAAATGAGTTTGGACATAAAATGAGGTAGTGATGAACTTAAAAAAGATTAGGACAACTTTATTGTTTCATACTTAATATTTTTTTACAACTAATAGGAGTTCAATATTTTTCTTTATTGTTTTTTCTTAAAACAAAATTTCTTAACTTCGCGTTATTACGGATAATCGGTTGTGGTTACTTTTGGAACATTTATGCAAGGTTTAATTTTCAGAATCAATAGGATGGTGAGTTATTTTACATCTTGCAAATATGTTCATAAACTTAGCGAAAATTTACGTACTTTTCCATTGTTTTACAAACGTTTATACACAGGAAAAAAAACTTTTTTGGAAATACATTAGTAGAAGAATCTTCGCAAAGTTTCCTGTCATGTAACTACAACCGACTCATAGTTATATTTGACTTCATGTTAATATTATATTCGATAATATTATTACATGAAGTTGATTCGAATGTAAGGTTGTCATGTCTCTTATTTACTTTCACGTCTGCTATTTGTATCGACGAAGGTTTTTTTTTAGACTTACCCATTATACAGTCATGTTGCCACAAATTTTGCATATATTTCTTGTAAGTTCATTGATAATTTATAATTTCAGCTGCTTTTGTAATGGCAACCTTATAATATATTTTCTGTTATTAAAGTATAAGCTCATTAAAGTAATAATACCAGTCCAAATTCAATTCTGGAATATCTGCCAGCCGATTTCAGCGGATCAGATCTATTCGGTCAAATCACAAGTCAGGCTAGATCAGTGAGTAGCGGTGCCCGTTGCTGAACTTTCCAGAGTGAAAATCTCATCAACGACAAACACTGTTAACTTGCATTTCGCGCCAATGGTTGTTGCTTGTCGTGTAGGCGATGGTATGTGGATCGTCCAGTTTTTCAGACCCTCGCCCAGAGCGGCGTTGAAAACAAACCACGAAGCTTGCGGACTCAACAGGTCGAATGAGACACGGATGGCAGCATGTTCTGTCCGAAATAGGTAAACCATAAGTATCATTCATAAGAGTTACACGCCATACGTTATTGTATTCAACTATCCATTTGTGGTCATGTAATGGTTGTTTCTTCATCAACTGAAATAACCAGACCTCTCATAATTATTATCCTGTCACGCATTTCATTATAATGACTACCTACCAAGTATATTACGGATTGCTTTATAGCATCACTATTGGTGATACTAATGAAAAAACAATCATTGCATGGGGCACGAAACACATAAGGGATTAAAACAAAGACTTGCATTTTTATATAAGTATAGAAAACAAATTATTGTTTTATAAAATAAAATAAGCATTAAATTTATTCATAAAAAAAAATTACGAACGGTAAATAGTGATAAAATAATAATGAAATAAAGATCTTGCAATTTGAAAAGCAGATTCAGTATGAAGCAAATAAGATTTGGTTTTTAAGAGCAGATTTGTCAATATATTCAATGTTTTCAGAGTTTGGACGCTCAGCCCCTGTCCGTGAAGCCAAGATACTTGTTCGGAGGGAAGGCTCTCACACTGCAATCCATTGGTCGTGGATTCGCCCGGCGTCTCACGTTTGAGCCGATTGACTCAAGTCTCAATGACAATACCAATTATTTCTGGACCGACTCAAGACCAGAAGGATTTGTATTTGAAATTGAAGCAGTATCTGTTGGAGATAAATTCACCATTTATGACGCCAATCATGAACCACAAGGCACTCTGGAAGTTGTACAACAGCAGGTAATTAAAGTGATTAATAACCTATAAAAATATGGAATATTCGATGTCCATGATTTGTAAATACTATTTTTTTATTGCAGAAGAATCAAGTGGAACTTGACCAAAAGTTCTTCGAAGATAGCTCAATTGAGAAGAAGGTGAGAGTCAGCACTTTATGCAAGGTTGAATGGTATGAAAATGATGGTGCTACTAAGTTGGTACCAGTAACAGGCCTGGCCATTCTTAAGAAAGGAAGAGGCAATGCAGCCGTGACTAGAGTGATCAATGTCGCTATCGGTATCAAGCAACTCAAGAAGGGTTACGAGCTCAAACCTGGCATTGTATCATCGGCCAGAAAAATCACTGTAAACGGTGGAGAAATCAAAGACATTCCTTGCCAGTACACTCTGGTTGGATTGGAGAAATACGAGCTTCCTGTAATTGGTAAGATTTTTTTTACTGTCTAAGAAGGATTACTTTATTCGTATTTTTCAGAAATGTTGAGTTATTATGTCAAATATCATTTTTCGTAGGAACTTATGTGGACCCACGCATCATCCCTGGATTCCATTACCGCGTACGTCCAGCTGGAAGCAGAAGGCACTTGTTCGATGGTCGCAGTTTACTTCTCCAATCGGTTGGCATGGGCTACGGGAAACGCATTACTTTCAAGCCTGATACACTGAACGCTCCAGAAAACTATTTCTGGTCTGACTCACACCCAGAGGGCATTGGCATGGAACCTCGAGCGATACACCCTGGAATGAAATTCACTGTTTCTGGAAATGGGGTAAATATATTACGTAGTCTTTCAAATTTATACCTTTTTTTCATTAAAATAAGATATAGATTAATTTCAGTGTTGGCTGATAATAAGAAGATTTTTTTTGGCATGGCCAATTTCTAATTGCATTTCTCGTTGGCTCTCAGCCAAGCTAATTTAGGATCGTACCTTGGCAGTCAGTTTGGAATTCCAAATGCTTATTCATGGTGGCGTTTGCTTTTTTGCAGGGACTTTTGGGCGAGGCAAGTGTGTTCAGAGCTGACTTGCCACAGGTGGAGGAGAAGACTGAATTTGTAGACGTGCCAGGAAAACGCGGGAGGGCTGTTGACAAATATATCCACGTTGATGTCACTTGCCATGTCAAACTTGCCACGACTGGAGGTGGATCAGTTGACTCTGAAGTACACCTCATGAAAGTATCTGGAGTAGCATTAGTGCGGAAGGAGCCTGGACAATCAATCGCCAAGCTTGTGAAAGTATTCAACGTTGGTTTGGACTCCCAGTTGAACTTGCTGTTCGCGCACTCGCAGACCGAACTCACATTCCATCCTCTGCCCTAAACAGTATCCGCGGTCTGAATGGTGCTGCAGCGTCTATGACAAAGTTTGTCTGCTAAGACGTTGCAGCGTCAACAAAACCCAACCTGGCGCTACAGTGACTCCGTCAAATGCCAACCGATTTGGTCACAAGTTTGCAACCGAGAGGGGTGGCCGAAGGTCGATCATACTTATGCCATACGCAATTTGGGCTGTAAACTTACGTATCGGCTCAGTATCGAATGATGTTTTCGAGCTATTCCACTCCAGGGCTCGGTCAATCTCAACACGTCATCTCGTTGAGGATTGCTTATTCAACAACGAATAATAGGCGAAGCAGTTTAGCAGATACCTATTGGAATTGGTAATTTTGTAGGCTCATATAACTGTGATTTACGTTCTCCTGGAATTTTATGAGTTGATTGATCAGTATTCTTGATAATTAGAAAATTAAATATTTTGATATTTAAGTTGTTAAATAGAGTTCTAGAATCATCTGGACCAAAGTTAATGAATTTTGTAATTAAATTACCGGAGAGAATAGTAAAAAGACTACAATTATGTTTAATGAAATATTTATTATGATAATGTATTATAATTTTATTTCCTTAATTTCTATAAACTGATGTCTTATCTTGGTGATTTTTATTTTATTCCTCGAATATTGTAAACGGACTTGATTCAATAAATTGATGAATTATTTATTGGTTGTTATTTTTCTTTTCTAATTTGAAAAAATATTTACTTCAAGGGATTTCTAATGTGTCTTATTTAATTAACTATCAAATCTGAATTATAATGGCTTTTAATTTTTTTTTATTTCATAGGAAAACATACAGTGACTTAATAGCTTTGTAAGTAATCCGTGTAGGAGTCTATGCACCATTATAAGTTTTCGCATATAAATCTAATGCTTGATGATTAATATGGAAAAAACATGCATTCACAGACTAAATACTAAACAATCACAAAGCAAATAAGCAAAAAAAGGTCAGTTAAACATAAGCGCAGATACAACACAAATTAAGATAAATTAAGAATGGTCAGTCAGAGAACCATCAAACCACTTCTGCACCATAAGTTTTTGAATATTTCGCGAGCTAGAATTAAATAGATCTAAATCAGTAAAGTCTACAATTTTATTATATTCTACAGCCGATCTAATGAAAAAAGAGTTACGACGATATTTAGTCGCGGACTGTTCTCGCTGGTACTCGAAGCTGAATATTGGAGAGAGGTTCCGATGAGTCTATTTCATTTTGAGCAATATTCAAGAGGGTTTTCAAATCTGAAATATTACGCCTTACTTTCAAGGGTAAGATATGGTGCCTACGACATCTATCTTCATAGCTAGGGTCAGAGCTTCTACATTTCTATTGCAGAAACTTAAGGAACCTGCGCTGGATTGATTCAAGTCTTTTGATTGCATAATCATACTGCGGGCAAAGCTGTGGGTTCCAGACTTGCGAACAATATTTGCGAACTTAATGTTTGATCAATATTTTTTTTACCTAACATCATAGACAATACTTTGCTATAGTAATAAATAAATATTACATACAATAAGCTCCATTTAGATAGCTTCACAGAGGTCGACAAAGAATTTAATATCTTTGACCTCGAATTAGCCGTATTGCTTGCTTAATGTCTTCAAATATCCCTTCGTCGCGGTGAGATTTCTTATTAAGTATAATTTTGTTAGAGATATGGCTATAGGCCATGATAATTAGAATTATTCATAGTCAAATTCATTCAGGTCCCAAAATAAGTTCAGTGCTCTTTCTTCATTCTGTTCTGCAAAAGGAAAAAAGGAGGCCTAAAGAATTAAAGATCATCTTCATCGTCCATATTGTATACAACTTCATACAATAAAATTTCTTTACCTAAGCTAAGTAAAGATACCGCTTTGATGAGTATGTTGTGATAATAAGTCCTAAATGAATTTTGAAATTTTTCTTTCATCATGCATAAGGTGAATAAAAAATAAAGTGTTTTTCGCCACCATTGAATGGCATGATTGCCAATATATTCTGAAATATGGCTGAAGCCACCTGCTGAAAGAGAAGTGTACTTTCTGCTCGTTAGTACCACGGAAAACATAATACTAATGATTCTGTTGATCCGCCATAGATGGCGTTACTGCCGTTACTGTAAGTCTCTAAAATGGTACAGATCTATGAACAAAGATGGCGTTAGCAGCTGTTGAATGACTCGCTTGACGTGAAGTGGCGCGTGTTTGCCCGCGGTCGGTTCGGTGGCACTCTCTACGGTCTCTACATTGCCGAGAGACGAGCACGGAATACTCGACCGGTGAACGGCGAGCGCGCTGGGGGTCTATCGTCAATCGCCGTCCCGAAACTCTTGCGAAAATCGCGATGTGTCAAATAAATGATAGAAGACAGTGAATAAGTGTAACAACTAATTTAAATAAACGAAGAGTTAACGAACATACACGAAAATGGCTCTACGAGTTGTGTGCGGTGGTGTTATAATATTGTGCATTTTACATAGTGCCGCTAATTTCAATCTAGAACCGAGGATCCCTGTAATAAAGTTCGGAGAAACTGGTTCGTACTTTGGATTTTCCGTCGCCGAACATCTGACGATCGAGGATGGCGGGAAAACGACAAGCTGGTAAGTAATTAATCGGACTAATCCTAAAGTAATATGGGAATGATGTCATAAGCGAAGGTCGACTTCCATCTGTTTTGTGTCGGAGTGTTGATCTCTATGAATGTTGTGTTACAAGTTTCAAGAATATCGTATCCAAGTGTGATAAGTATCACATTTATCAGAAGTGTAGTTCTTATCAGTACTACGGAGTCATTGTGTTACTCGGCAAATTCTGCTTGTTTTGTTCGCTGTAAAATGTAGAGTCGTTGTTTCGTCGCTCGAGACTTTCATTGTATCGATATGTTTACTAATTTCAAGGCGTTATTTGATACACACGTGGATTCATTTTTACAATTTACTGAGAAATATTTACAACATATCACTTCAACTTTATTTTGGTTTGAACTAAACTTTAAAATCGCCATTTTTTGCACACAAGAGTGCTTGTAAATCTACTTCCCAAGTGACTAACAATGTTTCTAAAGGATAGGTACTTACTTTCAATGTTGCAGCAGTTTATCGGTCCAACCAAAGTCAAGATATGAAGAGAAGAGGTAACAAAAAAAAAAACTCGCCGCAGAGCCTGCCCGTTACCTGTTCAGTTTTGTTTGCAACTGCTCACAAAAAGGTCTTATAAAAAGCAGATGAGACTTAAGACTTCAAATAAAAAGTTAGGAATTTCATCTTGTCGTATTAGTGGAAGTGGGATCTTTTACTATCTATGGCTTGTTTTAAGTTACATAGTTATCATTAAGTATTGAAAAGGTATGTATAAGTAGTTTTTCTGATACCGTAGATTTTAAATTTAATTGATAGATATCTTATAGCTTAGCACTAACCGACCACGTTAATTATTTGTGCCATACAGTAAGTTTGGTCTACAAATAACAGTTTTAAAAACTTAAAAATTTTAACATTACCCTGCTTATACATTTTAGAAATGTGCAAATTTGTTAGGAAACATGCAAATCTATATATTAAAACCATAGACGCGCCTCGTCACAATGTCCCGCGATATAAAAATAATCTTGTGCAAACTACATCTAAATTAATTTTACATAGTTCGGGTACTTACCCGATGTCAATAAAAATTTATAATAAATTACCAGAAAATCTAAAAGCCGAACCAAAAATCAATAAGTTCATAAATTCATTAAAACAACTATTACTTGCCAAATGTTATTATTCTGTTAACGAATATTTTGATGATAAGAATATCTAAGTGTCTGCCCCTCTCTTCACATTGCTATGCCTGTCAAGGTGCATGCGATAATTAGTTACTTTAAGATTTAGTAGTTAAGTCGCATGTAGTGCAAATGTTTAAATAAAGAAATAAAGAAATAAAGTGTAGAGTAGTACGTATCATTGCCATTTCAGTTAAAATATGATAAGAAAGAATTATGTGTTTTGATTCTAACTCACATCCGCCAAAACACATGTCAAGGTAAAATATATGTTTTACAATTACAATTTCATGTTTGCTATGGCAAAGGTAGAGTTCATTAGCATAGATATCACATAAATCTCTTTGGCGATTTGGGTAATGCCTGATATTAAATGTTGCAATAGATATGCATATATTCGCATTGTGTTTATTTTTCTGAAATCAAAATTCAAAATATATAGTTACTATGTAACAAAAAATTAATAAATCAAGTAAGTAGGTATTTGATTTTTATCGCAACGTAAACATTTCATTCATCATCGTTGGTTTTCTGTTTTAAAGGTTAATTTACATAATTACGTAACACTTCCGTTGCGCCTAGCGCTGTGAATGAACTTTGGCAGACTTTAGTATGCATTATTGACGTTCTCTGTGAGATACCAAACCAACTGCACATCCATTGCGGGATAAGCACAATATCACTGAAGGCGCCACACTGCTCTGACCTAGTCGGCAGGCTATTGCACTATCGACCCTATAAAAACTTTCGACTTTCAGTTGATAACAATAAAGTTTACAATCCTCTCTAAACTGTAAAAAGTTGTCATGGATCAACGTCGATCATGACCTACGGCAATTTCACGTTGAGAGGGTGAGAAATTGTTCCAAATATAGTTTACAAAAGGGAAACAGTTATTTGTTATAGTAGAGACCAAAGTTTTGTGCTGCGAGTGCTGACTTTAAATCACGAACTAGCTACAAGTCTCATCCTTTTCACTCTATTTTTTTTCTATTATCTTTATTATTCCAAAAGGTGGTGTTAGAAATAAAAAATAACTTTTCCTCGCACGCTTGCATTGCATTGCATTAAAAATCGGTTTTAAAAGAAGCGATCGTCACTTTTTTAAACACAAGAGCATTGATTATCACTAGGGTTCTGAATTTTCTTTTGATAAAGTTACATAACATTGAAAAAAAAAACAAATTAAGAAAGTAGTCCTTTAATATATATTTTTTTAATTGAAGTAAATGAAGAAGATTTACAGTTCACTAGAAAGAAAACACTTTTTATAGATTACAGCGCCTATATTATTAATTCAGGTGTTATTTTAGAATTATTTAGTTTGGAATTATGTATTGGTTTTTTTCTGCATTTTGTTTTATTTAAAAAGATTCGAAATATATCTTGGTCGAAGAAACCCAGTAACTTGGATAAAAAGAATGAAGTTACAACCTCAGTAAGTAGGGTATCAGATCCACAGAGCTGGCTTGCATCCAACTTATCCCAGCGGGGTTTGACCGTATACCTACCTACTTACATATACAGATGTAGTATGTATTGTATTATATGGCATGTTGTGTAGATATTATTTTAACATACTAAGTTTCGGAATTTGGGTCGGTATCTGTTTTTAGTCGAAAGATTTCTTTTAAATCTTTCTGGGAAGAGTGTACATTTACCTTCAAAAATCTACATTTTCGCTTTATTACATACACATGTAAAGTTACTCAACTATAAGCATTATAATCGTATATAAACATTCCGAATATCAGCATTAATTTTTTAACTTAAAATTGCAGTGTGACCTGAATATCTGTCTATTTGTCGCTATTCTTTGCAACGAGCTGACCTAAAAATACAGTACACGACGAACAACTGAAGTGTGTTTGCAGAACGCAAATACAGATACTAATCACTACTTTACTATCAAATTACATTTAAGTTTTTGTAACTATTTGTTTTTGCCAACACTTCGGTTAGGTATGTTCTTCTTCTTATTTTTCTTGTGACAAAACTCACTTCTTTCAACATCAGGGTAATTTAATTACATTACATTTCCCGACGATTCCTCCATTTTCTGGTGTTAATTAAATATTGGCGTAGTTTAAATGGCTAGCAAAAAATTTGCATTTTGGTGAGCGGAAAAATATATTCGGTCAGCCAAAATGGTTAGTTGGTCAGCAACTTTTGGCTAGAAAATATTTTTAAATCAATAAGCAATTAATATCATACTGGACTGCTCTACATTTTTAGCTGCATTTAATAAACAGTGACCTACGTTTAATAAAATGTTGGTGAGCAACGTTTAAGAAAATAAAAATTGACGTTTCTGCCGATTCGCCGGCCACTGACAGATCAATTAAATACATACCATTTAATATATTGCAATGTAGGTAGTTTAGTTCTCATTCATACTCTTTACATTGATGATATTTTAATCTCGAATCTCTTATCTTATCGGTTAATACAATGAGGAAGTGAGTAAAATAATATAAACATACAACATTGTTTTAGGTTAGAGTAATGCTTTCATTTCTTAAGGTTAGATAATTAATAAGGACACATTTATCACAAAATATTGTGTGCTTTGTAAATTAATGTGCTAATCATACACATTTCAGATGTGATGTGGGAAAATAATGTATATTACGTTACAAAAAAGAAAATAAACAGAAAATCATTAATTGTAGCTGGAATCTACCATTGTAAATTCTGTAAAGTGATCTTCCAAAGCTTATGTATAAAATTAACTGACTGTATTTTCACAAATGTTAACGATATTATTATAAAATAATAATTAATAGTAATATCGTTGCACATTGCCGGCTGTAAGTCGCACGTGGTCCCGCCCGTACGAATACAAAAATAGGTGCGTGGGCGGAACGCCTAACTTTAGCAGTTTGCCCACAAATAGAGACGTATTCTCACAGTCTGACATGATTTCGTAACTTGTTTGTTTACGAATAGTTTCTTCACCATATTTGTCGCAGTAAAAACCGTTAAAGCAGAACTTTTATAGCGTTTGCTCGATAAAATTTTCTACAGAAATGGTGTGACATATAAATATACCGTGACACTTCATTTAAAAAGTTTTTATGTAAATAATATTGTGGTTGTAAGCTCGTTTCAATAATCCTCGTTTTTGTAAGTAGGGTGTCCCCTATGGATTTGTGTGCCCAATTAAAGTGTTCACACATAGTGCGCAGCGGGGTGCGTCCGCGCTGGAGTGAAATAACTATCGTATTAATATAGGATTCAATGAGCATGTTGACTGGTATGTGTATCTAAGTAGATAGCGGTGAGATCCCATCTCAGGACTATCGCTGTTCAAAAAATATAAGACTCGTTTGAAATGATTTTTATTTTTATTTTATCGATGCATCCGATGTACAGTTGAAAGATATTATTTTTAATTGACCTTCAATATTAGAAAGACTCGTTTAAAGATGATTTTTTTGCTTAGAAAACTAAATAATATAATTAAAAAGAAAACATTACAATACTACTATCTATGAAATTAGTGTTTTTTCTCTCACAGAGAAAAATAAACTTCTGTGATTCAAAATATTTATCAGTTGCTGGATATTATATCAAATTATGACCATTGCCGTCCACTATCAACATAATTAAAGTCTATTTATTTTAAGATAATTAATTTAAGTATTGGAAAAAATACTAGAAAAAATTGACTCACCCGTATTACCTCAGACGGGATTTCTCTCTATTTATTTTGTTTTCTTGGCATTAAACAATACCCTGAAAGTGACTCTTTTTTTGTAAGTGAAAATAACCACTTTATCCGTTGTAACTTAGTTAAAAAAAATTTTTTCACTTAAGTCATAATTGCCTAAACTTAGCTTAATGTTAAAACAATTTTACATAAACGTTTAGTTACAATAGCGTTAACGGTTGTAAAATAAATAAAGAAAATGCTAGTATGAAAAATGCAATTTGTTAAAAATTCTCCATACAAAAAGACAATATTGATTACTTAATTTATTAATTTTCCAAAGACAATATTGTGGTTTCGACCGCGTGAAATATAGAAACGGCAAAATATGAGCTTAAGATAAGCTAGAGGCGCTAATTGTACTAAAGTGATTTAGATTAATGCAGGGACTAAAATACCGTTAAAAAAAATAACGATAAAAAAAACGTTAAAAATACCGTTAAAACATTTTATCGGTAAATTTACCGGTAAAAATATCGTTAAAAATATTTTACCGGTAAAATTAACGTTAAATATAGCGTTAAATTTAGTACCGGTAAAAATATCGGTAAAAAATTAACGTTATTAACTGGAATAACGTTAATTTTAAAATTAACGTTAAAATTAACGTTATTTCAGTAAATAACGTTAAATTTAACGTTATTTCTCAAATTAACGTTAAAATTAACGTTATTTATTGACATAACGTTAATGTTAAAATTAACGGTAATAAGAGTATTAATTAACGTTACATTTAAAAATAACGTTAACATTCCCTGGATTAATGGACATTAAATTATAAACTTAACAACGATTTATAGATCAATATTGTCTTTATTAAGCAAGCAGAAAACTTTTCTGCATTGCCGCGGCATTTCCCTTATTCAGAAGAAATTATGCGATCGATTGACTAATGGGCACCATAAGTTGACGGCGTAGTACTTGATTTATCAATCCATAGAGATAAACGTCATGTCATGTAGTATGTGGTGTCGTTGGTAATCCACTGCCTGACGCCTCCTAATGGTCGGTAACTCTTGACAGGCTGGTTCTACTGATAATCTCACGACAGTAGCAAGTTAACTTTATTTATTGGGGTTATATATAAAGTTGTGCTTTGAAGTGTAGTTTTATAACTCTTTCATACTTTATTGTATGAAAATATAACGATATGTGTTTACTTACCGTGTCGTGTGTAGAATTTTTGTAAAGTTTCATGTTTGACAGGCAGGACTATGCCTGTTTACGAGCAATATACGATGTAATTGAGTTTCGTTACAAGATAAAGTGATTTTAGTTCTCGTTATTATAATTTGAAAATTACAGCCTTTGTAACAACGCTATTTCAGCCCAAGGCGTTTATGGGCAGCAATTATTATTAGATTCAGAATGGCAGCGATTACTATCTGTATGACATATCAAATTTATTATTGCAATTTGAATGGAGCGGGTATTTCCTATTGACCAACGTAACTGGGATTGTAATCTCGCAAAATTTAAGTCCCGTGATCTTGCTGGACCCTACAATTTTTTTAACTTTGCAATGAAAGTCAAGGAAATATCGTAAAATCGTAAAACTACATTTTAACACATTACATCAGGGATGGCGAACCTTTATGTATCAACGAGCCATTTTTCTAAATGTTAATGTTTAATGAGGTCATAGAAGTGCCATTAAATCTTCGCGTCTACATATTTTCAATTAAAACAATAAAATTATAGTAAGTGCTCAAATAATTTCTTAATGCTGAAAATTATTTCATTTGTTTTGGCAGTAAATACTAATTCGTTGATTAGAAAAAATACTTTGACGTGTAATTGATTTAAATGTTCATCAAAATTCGAGGTTTGTCTAATCCCGCGGGATCTCCAACACTACTGGGGGATTGTGATCTCTAAATGTAATAGAGTATAAACTCAAGTCTATTGTGCGCGAGAATCGCCCACTATCTGATGCGAAATCTAATAGTTACTACGAACAATACTTATCTAAGTTGATGTTTTACGTGTGTCAGGAGATTATATCCACGATATAGTGTAATGATCTTCATTCTAAGGCGGATAACCTTTTCATAGGACCTTATTAACTCCACTATGCAGATGTTCATTAAAGAACAAGTTTCTTAAAGGTGTTTCGATAGAATGTAGTGTCGTAAACGATGCTTATGAATAATTTTGGTCATCACTTAATTAACCGACTGGTTTACAGCGACATATCTTTATGAAAAGTATGATGTCAATTTATGTTCGTATTTTACAAGATTTTTTTTTCATTAATGTAGGAAGATAAGTACCTACTTGTATGAAAATTAACCTTTAGTTTAAAAAACCGAAGAGCAATATTTTGAACTCGGAAAAATAGAAGTAAACAAAAATGATTGTATAATTCTTCCACTATAATTCGCTTGAAAGCTTTGTAGGTAATTTAACAGCCCTTAAGGCTGGAGGGTCTGTTATGTTATGATACTTATAATGTTTTATTACTTTATGCAAATCACTTAATGCTATTTTATTTGAATGTAAATTTCAATTCGATATCAGTGCGTAGGTTTGTGTTAACACATTTTATGATCAAGATAAATAGATTATTGTGTCATTAAATAGGGTAATTGGCAGATTCATATTCTTTAATACTATGTATGTTATGTCAATAAAATATTTACATTATAATATCTTACAATAGCCTCCTTTACAACTCAACTATAATAGTTGTTGGGTATAAACGGGACGAGTTGCAGAGCAGGACTATTCAGCAGAACAGGGTTGTCACAATTGTCTTCCTAAACCAACCATATATTTCTAAAATATTAGACTAATCAACCTCTAACCCAAAAATCTTCTTCTCTTGGTGTACCGATTTGTTTGAAACTTGACGAAGTTCTATTTCTAGCAAAAAAAAAATGAAAATCTTTGTCTATTCGTTTGAAACCACGATGGTACAGATAGATATATACATTAACTTATACACCCATATTTTTTCGTCGGAGGTTAAAATTAACAATATAAAAAACCGTGTATCCAATGCCATTGGATTGGAAAGCCAATTTTCTAAAGTCTATTCCACGAAACGAGCTCCCAAATAAAATCAGTCCATCACGTGACCCTCAATAGCCTAGCTAGCGCCTATAACCTAGCTCTAGCCGTGCGCAATGACTAATGAGCTGCGAGTATTTCGTTCCCTAGGAGTTCGATCCGTGGAACGGAGTATATAATAACAACTTCTTGATACCAGCCCTACAAAGAGTCAAAGCTAGTTGCTGCGCCTACGCAGCGTGGGTGCAGCGTGATCTTGAACCGTCCACCAGCAGTTTAAGTGCGCCGTTATATGGCTGACTGATATTTCGCCATGCCACAGATAACATAATACTAGTGCCATGTTAAAGAGGTTTGATCGTCGTGATCACATTGTCTGTGGCACCCATTAATATTGTGGTTTATTTAAGCGACGACGCGACGGAAGTAAGTACGTTTCATAGATGAGTAAAGATATGGAGTAAGTATTGTGTTTGGTAGACAACCAACTTATATCGAAAGAAATACTTTTATTGGGATCATACATTCATTTTTTAATGTAGCTTATAATTCTATTTACTTATTGAAAAATATTTTACTATTAAACTTTATTACGATGGTTGTTATTGCAACAATTGGAAAATCTTGGTAGGTAAATAGAAATACACTAACGTAGATTTATACTACACGGAATCATACGGCTGATTTTCTACTCTGATTGAGTAGGTATAGTGTAGAGGCTCCTTATATTTAGGTATGATTTATGTTGTATAGAACTAATTATTACGTTGTACATAAGCGACGCGTCTGCCGAACCACAAGTTTTACAAAACTTCGTCAATATTTTTTCTCCTTTTTCCCGAAACAAAATACGAAGTCTTACCGTTGACAAAAGTTAAATATAACCGTTATCAAATCCCGATAATCTTTAAGCCTTCCCTGTCGGTAAACCGGGCATAACTGCATAATTTTATAGGATTGAGTCACCAGTTCCAAGTACAGTCACAATCACAACTTATGGTGCTAGAATTTAATACACGCGGTACAAAGGGCCGACAAGGGCCGGCTATTATCAGTTTGATTGAAATGCAGAATGGCGCTTGATCAATAGTGATGTGGCCAGAATCGATTTCTGTCCTTCATTTAGATTAAATCGAATCGTTATTGTTAAGTCTTTAGTTGATATCGAATCGTGCCCATTATCTGTAGATCAAAACTAACATATTTGTCAAGATCAAGAAATGTGTTCACAAAAAATTTGATCGTTTGTTTGGGATATAGAAATTCCATATTAGTTCTCTATTTGCCTACACACAAAACAAATACAATATTTTTCTTATCATCATGTTTTTATATTATGATTATGAATGTTCACAATGTATGACTTACCTTATATAGGTACAATGTCAAACCAATTTGACGTCAGTCAATTAGGATTATTCTTATTTTAATCACAATTAATCAAAGAAGATTATATTTATTAAGTTTAAGATTAGTGTCGATATATATATGGCACATCACTATACGAGCTCGACCTTTATTGAATAAATCAATCAATGTATGATTATTGAACTGTTTGCATAATGATGTTTCGTCGCGTTCAGAACAACGTAATTAATTGAACGGGGCCCTTTCTAATTTGTAGTTGTCATAGAATAATTAATACACATAGTACATTTTTTTATGTAAAGTTAAATTTTTCATGCAAACTATTAAATAAAAAATTTCTGATAATATTTTACTATTTGAATTCTGGATTTTTTATTATATTTTTGATAGTATAACTTCTGAAAGATGATCACAGTTAAAATTAATACAAATAAAGTATTCTGATTTCCTAAGCACTTACTATTTTTATATTTTTAATTTTCAAATTATGTATTTTATGAACTTTCATGTTGAATAAAATTTTTGATTAACTTCGGTACATAAATAATGGTATACACGGCGAGTAAGAGACAACATTTGCGCCAAATTACTAAATTTGATTTTTTTTAACGATATTAACTATTGTTATACACATTCAAATAATACTGTCGATAGAGTTATCATTGTAACCTAATTCGCACCGCATCTGCTCTATTACTGCAGATAACAGATATGACGAAACTGGGTTTTATTAATGTTGTTTTACTGTTTATCTTATCCGGGGGAAGGATATGGATGAAATTAGTCTGTGTCTTTCTTTAAAAAAAAATCTAAATGATCTATATCATAAAACCATCATGAAGTATATATGTCTTGATGCTTAATTGATTCCTATTTAGCAATTCTGATTTTACGTTTGTGATGATTATGTTAATTTGGGTCCACAAAGTTGTATCAAACATCTTAAAATCAAAATCTTACCAACTCGTTGTTATACAAACATGCAACATCCACAAAAGGCTACCTATATTATAGTTCTAAACAATCAAATATCTACGCTATACGCTACAAAAAACTACGCATAGTCTCAAAAGCGTTCTTCAGAATTAAAATGACGAAGTTCCCCGCTCAGCTCCTAACATTGGCGTTGTGTTTTATTTTTTTGTGGCAGGTCTTACACTCGTTTTATTATCGCTGGCCAGCCTCACGCGCAGCCTTCGTTAGCAAGGCCATTGGTATAATCTTTATTTACACCTGGTAAGGCTGCCCATTTCTGTTAGTACTATTTTCAGACTCTTTTTTTGTAGTTTACGAGTAGATCGCGTTTAGATAGTTGTTGACACAATTTGTTTTATATTAGTTGGTGTTATAATCAGGAATTTATTATAACAGAGATTAATATAGAGATGGAGCAGTGCATTTTAAAGGTATATTTTAAACTAACGAGATGTTTTATAGCTTTTAGAATCAGTAATACTTCGTTTTAACAAGCTACAGTGCTAAAAAGGTAAAAGTATCCAATTAACTCGGAAGATTCTGATAAATAATATTAAACTAACGTTAAAAGTAATCTACGGAATAAATCAATACTGTTGTAGCAAGTTTTATCGTATTAATCGTAGTGTATTTTTATGTTGCGATGTTGCATTCTTATTAAGTGTTGAATAAGTGTTATTTTTGATTGGCTGATACGTCTGATAATGATATCACGGCACCCGGTGCGATTTGCCCGCTGTCGTCGCGTAAAGATAAACGCTGATAGTGGGTAATCCGAGGTATGATCTATCACTACACGTGGAATCATTTATAGAGAGCTAAATGTAACATACTTCAAAGTTCTCTCTCACATTTGGGTAGATCTAGGTTGTGGAAAGAAACGTAGAAATATATTTAATTGAGACAAATTTTGATGCTTATCGTTACGTATATCACGTAAAGGGAAAATTAAAATCAAATGTGAATAATTGAAAACATTTGGTATATTTTATACAGGATGGAAAAAGACTATATTTGGAGGGAAAGTGAGTAGCTACCCCGAATATTGATGATGGCAAATTTTACTGAAAAGTAAACATATTAGAGCGAACTTATTAGATTTTTTGTAATGTGGTCATGCATTATCTAGCCATATATGAGTACATGACTAAGATTTAATGCATTGCTGTTTGCATAGGCTCAAGGTGAAACGCTGACGAAGTCAACGCGCGACAGAAATGGTATGATAAGAAATTTCACTGAACTCTATTACAAGTCACGGTAATAAACTGAGTCAAGAAATTATATATGAATCTAAGTACCTATATGAGCAGAGAAGAATAGTAAGAAATAGTCACATAGAGAAGTAGTCAAATTGAGAAAATGGACTATTTGATAATAGTCGTCTGGCGCCGGAGAGAACGCCTGGGCCCTAAACTAGAAACTTGAAAAGGGATTTTTTCTATCCCGGCTTCACGTAAACAAGTCGTTCTGTAAAATGTATTTTTACAGAAAAATATAATTAAATTTAAAATTAATTTCCTTGTAAGTCTCTTCGCCGGAAAGAATATATAAAAATAAATCATTTAAAAAGTATTTTTGCAAAGGAAATATAATCACAGAGTTGTCTTGCCTTAGTATGTAAGTACCTAATAGTGTCAAGTTAATTAACCCACTGTCAACCAAAGAGTACATGTATTAAAAACTAAGTTTTTACTTTTTACCAACTTTTTAATGTCAAAAATGATAACATCTGAAAAAAAAATATTTGCTCTGTCTCCTGTACTGTGAATCTATATTTTCTATTATGCTGTGAATGTTGTTTCGACTGCATTTTCTTTGTAAACCGGATTATCTTTGTTATTGCCGATTTATGTTATTATATTACCTCAAAAAGTGTAAAAAGTGAGTAATAAAGTCCATCAACATGAGTGATCAACAAAAGTGAGTAACAAACATCCAACAATGTCAAAGTGAACTAATACATTTATTTTGGAAAAACAATCATAAATAACTTCTTTCAGACAATTACAATATTACACATGCTTATTTAGACACATTTTTAGACTTTCCGGCAACTTTATTACTATAATTCATGTCCTTTAGATACAAAGTATTAATAATGGGAATCATATACAATTATATTTAATGTTCACGTAAAGCCAAAGCGCCCTTACAAACTGAACCATTCCCGTCACCTGTCATGACAATTTCATATCCATTGCGTCAACCAATTAAAAAATAGAACAAACTACTCATAGCTACACCACAATGTTAACGAAATCACCACAATTGACATTGTCATGTTATTAAATAGGGCAGGTTGAAATACTGATTTATTTTATAAATAAAATAGTAAGTGGTATGCCAAAGAGTTAGTGAATAATTTGGCATTATTGAACTTACTCAAATGTGAAATTAATCGTATAACCCTACACTGAAATTTTTACACTTTGTCAATATTTATGACATTTTGATTGGCCTGATATGAAAGTTGCCACGATTAATAACTGAAAATTATGGAAGAATACATAGTTTATTCGATCTGAAGATTCGAAAGATAAATCTTAAATATAACTTTAACTGTAATGTTCACTCTTTATAAGGGTGAGTTCTCTCCCATAAGCACTTTAGTTAATTGTTCTGACGTTGCACCGGCAACGTCGATATAAATGAGAATCCTTAAAATTTATGGCATTCCGACGGGTTTCATTATTTTTGCAACCATAATCGTGCAAGAAAGTCTTTGGACGGTGTAAATTGCTTTTTCCATAATAAGTGAGTAACGTGTTTCTTTTAATGTCTTGTGTATTGAATTGAAGTATTTATTCGGTCTTCATCATTTATGATTATTCATAAGTGATTGTGATCTAAAGACACATATACACTGTTAAAAGTTAACAAAAGAAATAACAAAAACTTCATCCAGTTAAAACCTTGCAATTAATTTTGTTTTTGTTTTGGTTTAAAATACTAATAAAATGAATTTTAATGTTTGCCCACGGTCACGGCGGATTTATTAAATGCCAAAGAAATGCAAATATGTAGTTATTTGATTATAACAAAATAATGACACATAAGTTATTGGTCATTAGAATTCTTCGAAAACAGTTTGAATAATTTTCCACCTAGCAAGATATAACAGTCATCTCATAAACTGGACCGATGGAGCATTACAATAAGCATTAAGCAGGGCAACTTGTAAATAAAACACGTTCCATCGGCATGCAAATAACAACTTAGTTGTAATCAAGTGGAGTATGATAGCGAGGCATGCGACTTCCACAGTGGAACCGCGTCTTTAAAAAGCGATTTAGCGAGTCTGGAACAACGAGACATAATATTTTCTCCTCAAATGAGCCAAGTTCCCAGGCCATTGTCGACGGGACGCCTTTTAAGGCGCGCACGCATACAGGCAGATCTAAAACCAGATTCTTTTGATCCTGCCACTTGGGTAATACCTCTGTGATTACGTACTTATTGCTATTTACGTGCGGTATTTGTTTGTCTATGAAAAAGGGAGCAATTCTATATGTGTTTGTGTAGGGAGCAAATCGAAAGAAAATCTTTTAATTCAAGACATTATCTTTTCAAGGCGGTGTTGTTGAATTCTCAAAGTGACACATTCACAGCTCCAACACCAAAAGTTCTAATCAGACGTGGAAAAGGAAAACAATATAAAATTATTATTAATTAACCACTTTACTAGAGTAATGAACGTTTTAATAATTATTAATGATATATGAGGATGAATAATATAAATTACCTACTTGGCCACAGTGTACGATCGAACCTCATTATTGATACCAAATATTGCAGAATTGTTATCAAAATCTGTTCGGAAAAACTTTCGATATACCTAGTTCGGCCCAAGTACGCTGGTCCACTGCAGAACGTAGGCCGCTCAGAAGTTGCCATTATCAGTTAATCACCATGTCTGGCAGGCGTGTTGGACAACTATCGCAGAATTGTTAGCAAAATCTCTTCGAAAAACTTTCGTTTACTATCGCAGAATTGTTAGCAAAATCTCTTCGAAAAACTTTCGTTTACTATCGCAGAATTGTTAGCAAAATCTCTTCGAAAAACTTTCGTTTAAGATCGGCTGAAGTCCGCCGACTCTTTTTCTACAGATAAAAACCGTAGGCCGCCCCCATGGTAGGAAGTTGCCATAATCAGTTAATAACCATGCTTAGCAGGCGTGTTGGATATCGTAGCTTTGGACCGCTCATCGGGACACGTTGCCGCCCATACTCTGGACCACGGAAGTGAACCGAAGGTTCTCTATTAAACACAGATCAGTGCTATTAAGCCATTATGACACCCCTTAGTGCGAAAACTGCGAGGGATTGGTGTTATCCTACGCTACTGGTGGTCAAGTCTGCTAATGTTTTTGTCAAAATCGTAGTTCAATGGTGTTTGAATGGTTATGTCATACCATACCCATAACTGAAACACATTGTGTTTCTTAAACCCAACACGGTAATATATTGTGTCTTGATTTTGGGTTTAAGAAACAAGAACTGTGTCAAAAAGCATTACCATTAGTTACACCATTGAACTACGATTTTGACGAAAACATTAGCAGACTTGACCCCCATAACGCCACGCCAATTATCCTTTTCCCATTTATTGCAATGCTAAAATGTAGGGACAAACATGACGATTCAAAAATGCTTCATTTCATTAATTATTTTACTTCTGAATAAAGAAATAATCAATTTCCAAAAAGTATTGCATTTTTCTACAACACCTTTGGTGTTTTAGTAAAATTGCAATACTTTTAGGGCCGAATTGCTTACATCAATAATTTATTGTGAGTACATAAATCATCGACTACATAAATGTAGTCAAGTTTTCGTCGAGGCTTTTAAAATAGGAAAATTCCAAAATGGCATCGAAACTTTTAAAATGGGAAACTCGGACACAATTGAGCCTTTTTGTGGCCGATATGCCGGTGGTGAACTGGTGAATCTACTACCATAAATTGTAACTCCCTGTGAAGCGGCGCGCGGCGCGGGCACAGCGCGAATTCCCTCTAATTGGCTGATCGCGCCACTTTTGGTATGATTCGGACGACTTTCGCTTATTCTAAACTTGCAGTTTTTCTGTAACAGTTTATTTTCAATCTAATTTCTTTTAATTATAATTTGTGTTAGTTTATTTACATACAGTAGTGCTTCTCGACCATAAGATTTAATTTATCCTTTTATAATTGTCTTGCAATTTGATAAATTTATATCAATTTAAGTAATCTTATAACTGAGTACTCTTACAGCCACCAGTCCCAAATTCCAACGGTTACACCAATGACCAGTCCACTTTCACTCAAGGCGAAAAGTAAACGTTTTTATATTTATTTACCGATTCCATTGACGTAAGACCACATCACGGGACTGAGAAAATTCCAAAGATCTCTTAATATGCCGCACTTAAAAAAGTATTTTGAAACTAACTAAAATCTAACGATTCCAATAAGTTCATCCTATTTTCTAAACAAATGCCTACGAGGGACGGACGGACCCCTAACATGTAACATCAGATAATTGTAAATAAAAACACCGCTCACGGGCGACTTTTCGTAGTTGCGATAATTGCGGCGTTAATCGCGGCGATAAACGCCGCGTTTATCGCAGCTACAAAAAGTAGCTCTTGGGCATTTACGTATAGAACTCCGTATGTTCTATTCTCAGCGACAAAAATCGCTCAGCAATAAATCGCCCGTCAGCGGCCACGCGATTAAGCGAAGTAAGCGATTTTTTAATAAATCATTTCTATTTCTGAATGAAATTTTAACCGTCTTCAAAAAAGGAGGAAGTTCTCAATTCGATTGTATATTTTTTTATCGACGTTCGCGCGTAAATTTCATATTTATGGACAGATTTTCGTTATTTTTTTTTGTTTGAATGAGTTTTCTTCCGAAATGATCTATTTTTTTTTAAATCGGTTCAGTAGTTTTCAAGTAATTTACGGACTTTCAGGCGTAACTTCTTAGTTTATAATCCGATTTCGATGATTTTTTTATTGTTGAAAAGGTATAGCTCAACGGTGGTCACATTTAAATTTTATTGGCATTGGACTTTGGACTTTGAAGATACACAAGGGAACTCCTTAAAAACAAACAGCATGAATGTGGACATTGAGTAAACAAAGGAAAACCTTCAAAAACCTGAAAAAAGAACTGACAACACACTGGTGTCACACACTATAATAGACCGGATAAATACATTAAACTACTGGTTGTGACTAAACTGTGACTTTAAAGTATCAAAATAATACAAAATAATGATAATAATTAGAGGAAATTGGTAAACTGTAGTGGTATAGTAGAGCTATAATAATAAACTATTTTGATCATCTGAAAGCAAATATTTTATTCCTAATTGAAGTCAGCGATTAAAACGAGTTTTAATGTAAGTGCTATATAATTTTATTAACGCTGAGTTTACTTTATAGGCAATTAAAAAGCTGATCCGTTATCCACGGCTGTAAAATAACCAATTATAAGTAATTCACGTCCTTATACTTATGACCTCAAAAAATAAACAGTGTAAAACAATAAAAATGCAAATCGATTTTTTTTTATTGCAGAGTCAATTTATATTTCTATAGCGATCTTTAGCGACTGTCATTTTTTACGCAATTGACGCTCATTGATGCAAAAATTGATCGTTTACATGTGCAATTGAAGGGGTTGTCAATTAAGGCACCCTGAGCGAAAGTGGCACTGCGGTGAATTTTATTTAATATTTTATCTACACCCATGCTTTAAATCCTCTGTAAGGGGTTCTGAAACAGTTAGCTTACTGCCATCATTACAATATCTCGAGCGAGAGCTGGTCCTGCAGCGCCGCGCGCCCACGCGCGAGCGTTGCATTATGAAATTCAGTACAACATTATAACACTCTTGCGGAAGACATAATGACGAGGAGGGAGAGGAAAGTCAAAGTCAAAGACAAAGTCAAAGTCAAAACCTTTATAGAGGATACATATCATGGGTTTAGATAAATTTCATGGGTGTTTTTAATCCATATGTATTAAAATATTGTTTTCACTTCTCATGCTCGTAAAGTTCGTCTTTATGTTGGGTATAGGCTGCATAAAATCGCTTTTTATGCTCTAGTGCATAAAGTAAAATCTTCGTCTAAGTCTCAGACTTTAAGACAAAGGTCGTCAGGTAAACAGCCACACACGCAATTTAACTTCGTTAAATTAACTTGTTATTTCATTGTTTCTTCATTGTTTGTTGTGTTATACTTAATACTTTTTAATTTTTGAAAATGGATATCAATTTTATTGAAAGATCTTGATATTTTTTTTTTAATTTCAATTTTTGGATATGGGTATCAAATGAAAGGCCTTGATGAGCACATTACAAAATAATATTTTTTTAATAAAAAAATGAGTTTTTTTTTCAATTTTTGAATATGGGTATCAAATGAAAAGTCTTGATGAGCACATTCCAAAATTATATTTTTTTTAATTAAAAAATGAGTTTTTTTTTCAATTTTTGAATATGGGTATCAAATGAAAGGCCTTGATGAGCACATTCCAAAATTATATTTTTTTTTATAAATAAAAGTTTTTTTTTTTTCAATTTTTGAATATGGGTATCAAATGAAAGGACTTGATGAGCACATTCCAAAAATAGATATTTTGTCACAAAAAATTAAGAATTTTTTTTTTTTTTATATTTACATTATTGTTGTTTAATTTCCTCACAATCGAAGTGAAAAGCAGAGTGTATAACTCGTACATAAAACCTATTTTACCCTCGACTTGACTATCCACCCTCGCCTGCGGCTCGGGTGGATATATACGTCTCGGGTAAAATGATGCGTTTTATGCACTTGTTGTACAATCTACTATTGTTTCCCTAATAAAAATAAGAAAAAATAAAAAATGGGTGCAGATAAAGTCTTGTATGCAACTGTACATATTTAGGTATTAAAACACTCATGTGATACTATTATCACACTCTGCTTCGCCTCGTGTGATAAACCCACATTCGTGTTTTAATACCCCTCGTTAAAGTACAGTTGCATAAATAACTAATAATTCTAATACACAATTTTAATAATGATTTACGTGGAATTTTTAGGGCCCGCAGTCTAGTATTTTTAACGGTATCGTTACATTCCCACGTAGTCACGCCTAGAAGTAGATAGCAAAGCTGCTAAAAGTGGCCGTTAATTTTTGACACATTTGCTATCTATTTACTTCTACGAATGACTACGAGGGCATGTAGTGATACCTTCTAAACATACTAGACCATGGGCCCTAAAAACAACTCCACGTAAAACATTATTAAAATCTTTTTCTAATAATAACTTATTAAATAAATCCTCTGAGGGCGCCACTTTCGGTCATAGAACCGCCTTAATATAACAATGGCATTGACGTAAAAATTGACAATCGCCTCGGGAGGCCTTTACATCTGAATCAAAATTGAAAAATACCTCAAATTAATTTTTAGAATCTTAAGAATTATGCACACTGCTCATCCGCTTGCGTTTTACACCTAATTAAGCAGCAAGCTATTGATAGCAAAATGTCTTACTCAAATATTCATACACCCATCAGATGCCTGAGTAAAGTGTTAGAAAAACATTTATTTCAAATTAACTTTATTGTATACAAAGCCCGCCGCTATACCGCGCGTTGCCCATTTAGCTTGCAGATCAGTCACATCACTACAAAGTTCGTAGCTCGTTTTACACCTAGTTAGGTAGCTGTTGCCCTATTGATAGAAATGCTTTACACGAATATTCATATCATACACCCAACAGATAACCGAGTGTTATTTTAAGTGTTAGAAAAGTACCCACCTCAAATGAACTTGTAGAATCATTGTATTAAAAGCCCGCCCTTACAGCGCGTTGCCCATTGGCTTGCAGATTCACAGCACTATAAAGCGTGTAGCTTGTTTTACACCTAGTTAGGCGCGCGGCTGCCATTGTGCTCGTTATGGCAAAATAGCTGCCCTCTGGCGATGTCTAGGAGCTGGGTTCAATGGGTAAGCCAAATTTTTGTAAGCGATTTGGGATATTTTTTCTCTAGTGTTTTAGACAATCTTAGTCTTAGGCGTTTCCTGCAACCATAAAACTCAACTGTCGATATCAAATAGTTTATTAAAAAATACTTTGTAAAGTCGACGGAAGAACCTGTTTATTTAGTTTGATCGTGATGAAAACCATAATTTAATCAAACTCATTAAATAATGGTGATTGAATCGAATAATGACAGATGATTATTTTAATAACATTTCTAAATAAATATTGATCTTCAACAATTTGTGCTCTTTCGTTAGTCTTTAGTCTTTACTTTACCTTCTAAAAATTTAAATTTCTAAATAATTAAGAAAATTATTTTATAGCAACTTTTTTGAAAAATATTACATTCTTTTGAATGACTAAAAATAATTTTGAAATAATGTTATGATTCTATACGAAAGTAGTAGAAATACCAAACAGACAGCCATTTGAATTCCATACAAATCCGAGGAAATATGAACAGGGAAGTATTCCTATTCGCATTGCTCGCTCGCTGTGTGTTTCAATAGGATTATTGTTGCTCGTTAGGAGAACTTGTGTTATCCCGGATATTTTGAGAACGCGGGGTAATAATGCGTGGAGTTTATGTGAAGCTTTTTGGAATGTCATCAGACGTTGTTTATTGACTACATTTTAGTAGTTTATTATTTAGTTCGCTTGTAACATTTAAAGAAGTCAAATTTAAAATAGGTAATAAAGATAACTTCGTTGTAAATGTATGTTAACTTTTATTTTATGTCTTTCTTGCTTGGAATAACTACAGAAAAAATCTGGAAAAATATTATATTGTGCGCGCGATATGATCATCACAAAAATTTAGCAACTTTTTGAAAGTAGTTTATTTGTAACTGTTTTACTATCGTAGCCTAATATTTCTGTCAACGTTTTTGTCAAGATGTTATTTTGCTGACACATTTAGCTGTCGGTCGGTAGCAACTACAATCGAACAATAAGCGAGTAAAGGTACAAACGAAACAAGACTCGAACGTGACTTCTCGGAATTTTGTTAAACAAAACTGGTTGATTGATATGCAAGTAGAGCAGGTAAACCATTATACGTTTGAGTACGCATTGAAAGAAGCAAACCTTTTTCAATAAGTGAAATGGAATATTTTTGTGGTCGCAGGACGCGATCGTTGCCACAAACTTAAGATAAAAAGCTCAACAATGCAAGTACAAAAACTATGCTTGCTTTTACGGAAAAGCTGATATCTGCGGGAAGCTTTTGTCATCCAGCGGCTTATTAGTTGCCCTTGTTATTTTTGATTAGATTGTTTGTAATTAGATACTTATGTTGATTAACTACAATACACTAAAGTGAATTTTAATACCTACGTCAAACGTATTTGAATGAAAGTTTTTTGCTGAACTGCAGCCTATTAAACAAAAGGATAAAATTCAACTTGCAAGTCATTAAATTCACAGACGCATCGTTAACTACGAGATTCCGTACAACAATGACAGCGTATCGAGATAAACATGGACCATCGACATGGTCAACGTTTCCGAGACACCGTAAAAGGTCACCGACAGACTATATTCTTTAGGTGCGTTGGTCGTCACTATAACGATCTGTCCCAACATGATGGTACTGTCTGTCAAGTTCTAACAAGGCTTGGGGCTCTTTGCTAGTAACTTTGTAAGATAATGTCATATTGTGTTAACAAAGTTCAATATAATGTATGTGAATTTCACTACACAGATCGCCACACTTGGCTGTTAAAATTTAGTCCAATAAAACTAGCTTTATCTGGACATAATTAATAAACTCGTTGTTTTTATTAGTTTATCGAATATTGATATTAAGTGTCAAATATTAATTAGATATGTGATGTAAGAAATCCGGGGTGGTAACCGTTTCATATAAAAATCATGAGATTTCGTACATTACCTAGCTTTTTCCTAAAAGCAAAATAGTTAACCAAATACCTTGTTAGTATAATTTTATGGTGCATTAAAATGCTATCACCTAATAGCAAAATTAAACTAAATTCGCATGTTCGTTTTTTTCACAGTATTCATCTGATCTCAATATCTAGATAAGCCAAAATGGTAACTATGATGCTTGTATCTTATTAAGCTATGCGTCTTTATAGACATTTTAGACAAAAATTAAACATTTATTTTTTACGTTTTAATAATAATGTATTTCTCAGTAGTTAAATTTTTTTTTAGTTTTATGCGAAGTTATTTTATTTAGGAAAAACAATCGTAAATTATGAACTTGTCTAGTCTTATTCACTTCTCAAACCTCCCAATTTTGTGAAATGGTGGTAATTTTAAGAGATTCTCTCTTTTTAGCATTAATTAAATCACAAAATTAAATAATAAATTTACTTAAACCAATTAATTTTTTTTGTTAAATATTAATTTCTGAACGTCTTAAAAAAATTCTTCGCTTGAGGGTAGGCTCACGAGCAGCTTCAGTCCCCCGTGACCACGGCAGCTGCAAAGGTGCCAAAACGTCGGGAAAACCAAAAATCTGGTACTTTCAATAAAACCGCGTTAGTATCCGTTAAAAATTGTTTTATTTCTTGTCTAGTCTTATTACCCGACTGCAAGAGGGTTATGTTTTTCGCGCGTATCTTGTAAGTATGTTTGTATGTAATATTCTTTATTACCTCATATCTTTTAAACGACTGAACGGATTTCCATGATTAACATATCGTTAGATTTGTCTTGCCATCCCAAGTGTTCTTAAGAAAGTGGCGTTATAAAAAAACCAACATGGCGGCTGCACGGTGCTATTATAGGTAGTGAAAAAAAATTTTTTTTTAGAATACTGCAATATGGGTGTCAAATTAAAGGTCTCATTAAAAGGATTTCAAAAAGGTATATCATGATTGTAATAAATAATAACTAAAAAGAAATAAATAAAAAAATAAATTTAAAAATATTAAAAAGACAGACAAGTCAACTGAAAAGATGGAAACAAGATTAAATATTAAAGGCAACATTATAACATGCAGTCGGAGGCATATAACTCAAATCATTCATAATGTCACTTTCTTGCATGCCTCCGACTGCATGTTATAATTTTGTGTATTTGCGATAAAAGGAGAAAATAAAACGAATTCTATTTTTAGTGAGATATTTTTTATAAATCTTGGATTGGTTAGCGTTGATTAAACATATTAACGCAATATACATAAAGACACGCTATGTTCACAGCAATCGGCAACACAAGGTTATCGTTACCAAGAGTCAAAACGAAGATTAATTAACAGAAATATCTCCTGCTGGACAAATAATATACACAGTATGATATCCTGTTTCCTGTCCTGATGTATGTATAAGTTTACTTGGTGGTGTCATCTTGGCATAAGCAAACATTCCGATTAAACATGAAGGAGATATCAAGGACTCTTATCAGATAGCAGCCGATATGACTTATTAAACATACTATAGATTGTAAAGGACTGTAAAAGTACCCAACCATGATTTTGATTTTATTGAATTTTAATTGAAAATATGTATCAATATTGATACGATAATGATGAATTTTTGCTAACTTTTATTCTAATCTTGTTTTTTTTCTGTTACAGGTATGTTACGTTACTTTATATTCGTGTAATAGGTATGTAAAGACTTAAGCTTACGCGCTAGTTACGTGCTCACTAGACATTAAATAAAACATTTTTTCAATAAAACCGCGCTATCCGTTAAAAAAGTGTTTTATTAAACTTATGTCGTTTAAATGTTTCTTGTCACTTTAAAACTGAGTATTGCCATTGCCATCATTGCTATTTGGCTAATTTTATGGAAAGCAAGAAGTATTAGTTTGGTCAGCTTGGTATGAGCTTGTTAAAACTGGAAAAAGATAAATGGTTTTATTGAGATATCTTGCAATAAATTTAAGTAAATATGGCCTGCGGGTGCAAATTCCATTGCGTTCGTCCTTTCTACCACTCATTATATATTTTTTGGAAGTCACGTTACTTACTTGCGTATTCAGTTTTTATATCGAAACCGGATTATTTTCGGATGGACACGAAAAATAAAATACACGAAACATAAAATTTATTGTCTGTTTCAGTTGAAATGAAGTGGTTATTTTACTTTAGTTTATATTTTTGATACAGTGATCTGAAAAGATCTGAAAAGTGAAAAGATTTCCCCATTTTCTACATTTCCGCATGTAATAATTTAAATTTTACATAAACAATGCTTAAGACATAAGTTTTATTTTTGCATTTCCCAAAATTCCATGGGTCGTGTTTACAGTTTTATTATAGAAATACTTTAAAATCCATCGTGGAGAATAAACAACAGACAAAATTAATGAAAGTTTTTTTTCGATGCTTTGTACTCTATTCCAACTATATAAGGTTTGAAATAAAACACTTTATACGATTTTACTACAAGCTTTTATTTGTTTATACATTTTTTGACGTTTCGACAGCTTTGCAGCTGCCGTGGTCACTGGTTGTCTTCTCGTTAGCGTTATTTAGTATACTATAACTGAAATGTCCAAGATTACATTTTAGGGCATTCTAAACGCATGTTCATGTGGTACTCACAGATAAGTAGTAGGTAATGATCGAGAGAATGCATACTTTTAGCGCATGCGTCCGTTACCCATACGAGTTTGCGAGCTAAATAAAGACCTAAGCTGTAGAACTGGTTAATGGGTAGACTTTCTCGATTTACATTTGATCAAAAATTATACGCCAAGGTTTCATAAGAAAATTATGAACAATAACTTTGATTTTATCCATTGAGGACCTAGGCGTAAAGAAGCTTTTATCTACTCTCATATCGTAAAATTCGAATTATGAATTTCGAAACGAATTTATATTGGCATACTTTATACACGCAATACCGAAAAAAAATTAAAAAGTTATTTTATAACATACCTTCGCTATACTAAAGTATGCTATAAAATAACTTTTTTTCTCATTACGATACAGGGTAAATCCAAGAAGAAGGCAGTGCCGCTATATTAAAAAAAAAAACAATGATATTCTCATATACTTTCCATGATCAAAATGTACTCTATGGTGATCGATGGCTTAGTATAACGATTAGTCTGCTAGAATTCACTCATTTCATTATTTTTTTTAATAGCATACGCGCCATTTTTTAATTTTAATTTTTACTTTTGCTTAAAAATGTCTGATAGTAGTGAGGTAGTGAGTGTGAAGAAAGACTCCTCGATATTTTAGATGCTGCGACGGAAAAACGTCTTACTTTACATAGGTAAGTAACCTACCTAAATCAAAGTCGAGAAACTAGGTACTTACTCTTTTTATTATTGATATTTAATTTTGTAGGTTCAATCACAAATTGTATGAGAGTAGATAAAGTTGTGTATGAAACTGTACATAACTAGGTATTAAAACACTCGTGTGATGCTATTAAAAACCTCGCCTACGGCTCGGTTTTTAAACACACACTCATGTTTTAATACCCCTCATTATGCATCAGTTTCATAAACTACTATTACGTCGTAGCAATATTTTCTGTATAATAATAAAAAACGATTATAGATTTTTCATATAATGTAATAAATCCAACATTGACTTAAGCAAAATAAAAAAAAGTAACCTCAAGTTTTATTCTTATTTTGTCATGAAATTTTTTAAAAAGAATTATTGTAAGATCAGATAACATCTGCGTTCGTAGGCATAAATGTCTCAGAATAATGTTAATTTAAATGTAAACATGTGTCTTTTCTCGTGTAACTTTCGTTACGCAAAACGGATTTGTTTTACGTTTCAACCATATTTTAGTTCCGCAGTAGGATGTGAAAATAGATTTAGTCACTTCCTCCTATTTAATTTGTAGGTCACGTATAGGTACTAAAACGTTCCTAATATGTTTACTATCTGCCAGTACGTGAATTAAATTCAATAAGGATCCCTTTGCTTACAATGAAAACGGCGCCTAAATTTCTTAAAGAACATTCTTAAATACATATTTATAACGTATTGAATACTTCCATTTAATGACGCATCAACTTAAACACAAAGTTATGAGCTGTTTTGTGCATGAGTAGTAAACATTATGATTGATTCCTTATTTTAAGCTGTCTTAATCATCAATCATCATTTAACTTTGGTTGACAAATGAGTGAGACTTTACAAAATGTTTGAGGTTGAGCATCTTTAAAAAAAACCGGTCAAGTACGAGTCGGACTCGCGACGAAGGGTTCAAAAGGGTGCCAAAAAACGCCAAAAAATCATGTTTGTTGTATGGGAGGGAGCCCCACTTAAATATTTATTTTATTCTGTTTTAGTACCTATTTGTTGTTATAGCGGCAACAAAAATACATCATCTGTGAAAATTTTAACTGTCTAGCTATTACGGTTCATGAGATACAGCCTGTTGACAGATATACAGACGGACAGTGAAGTCTTAGTAATAGGGTCCCGTTATTACCCTTGGGTACGGAACCCTAAAAATAAGCTCATTCTTAGAAGTTTTGTTGAAGAATTTTCTTCTGGGTTTAAGAAAGTTTTCTTTATTTATCAGTTTCGATGGCTGAAAATACAGTTACACAAATGGTTGATGCATGAATAATAACAATTGATTTGAAAAGAAAATCTGTATTTATAAACACTGTAACATTAAAGATCGTAAGAGAAAATTTTACAAATCGTTGATACAAATTCCTCGAGTGCAATGTCTCTCTCTACCAAGCTAGATTTTTCTGAAAAATAAATAAAATACAAAAGTATCCACTAAAGTGGAATACGTTATCAGTTATAGTAGAGCTAGTATAATTGAAATGTTTTCATTTTTTACAAGGTCCCTCAAATCGAAAACCATTTAGAGGTTTTTCATTTTCTGACACCGTACATATTTTTTCGGGGTTTTCGATCAATTATTTAACGAAATATGTGGAAAAAACCCTGTCATCGAGATGAAGGAATATTAAAAATTTCTCTCCGTTGCGTAAAAAAAAGTTGTGTGATTTTACCATGATTTTACAATGTATGTCAAAGTCTGTGTCAGATATCAAAATATTTTTGATTTTTGCTCGTCAAATTTCTTTATTGAAAATAAGGTAAAAATAGCGACAATAAAAGAAAACAACCTCGAGCAAAACATGAACAAACGTCATTAGCGTCCATTGATTAGGTTGACAGGTTGACGTCAAAGTGTATTTTTTTTATCCATATGGGCCAAGGAATGTTCGGCAGAATTCCTTCAAACAGCGCTCACGCTCTTTTAGAATGACAAAGTTTTCAAATTAATATTATGTTATGAAGACTAAAAATGAAAATTTTGGAAAAGAAAAAAATACGTTAAAAATACGTGCTCTTTTTTTCATCAGTAATTTCTAAATAACAAATACAAATACAGGACAATTTTTTTTTAAATGTTGTCAATTATCGAGTGGTGAATTGGCGATCGCGTCGAGGGGCATTGCGTGCGGGCGGACTCAAGTAGAAACAAAGTAATATTTCCCACTAAAAAAAAGAATCAAAGAATATCGACTAAAAGTTCAAAAGTGGAACACGTATAGTTATCATTAGAGGCTGGTAGTGTATCGAGTGGCATTGTGGGTCTCATTATGTACAGTTACCGCCGTAACGGTCGTGTCGCCGGCGCGGGCGCAGCCATCTCCGCACAGATTAACTCGTCACGTCACAGATGAAATTCGTGTTACGTAATGATAAATAGTGGACACAAAGATGTTGGAGATAATTGATTTATTTCAATGACTTTTACATGATTATTTTGTTGGTAGAAGATGACAATGTATTTAAGAATTTAATAGCTTTGATTATAAGGTTTCGTTCGGGAAACATTTACAATCAACTACAGGCCTCCCGCGATTTTTGTATTCCTCGGGAACAATACTTTTGTCGGGATGAATATGTTCTTCTCTGTACCCCTGACAACGTGTATGTAAAATAAAATAAAATTAGATCTAGGAATAATTAACGAAATCACGATGCAGCTAAAATTTTGTAGATTCAGCAGTAGTAACAATGGACAGGACATAATTGCTGAAACACGTATTGCTTACATTTCCAGACAATTATCGCTGTCGTAAAATTGTTTGGTTTTAGTTCTCCATTAATTATGATTCCAAAAGCATAATAGTCAATAAAAAAATAAGGGATATTGTAATTAATCTTTTATAATAAATTAAGTATTCATAATAATTATAATAATTCCGTAAATAAAGTCGTAGCAGTGTCGTAGCGTCGTTCAATAAATATTCAACAAATAAAGGCTTTCACACATTTGTTTTGAACATCCATTGTTTATACATCCAGTAATAGAACCCCGGTATACCAGACCTACACAATAGTTCTGACAAAGAAAGTTTCTTGATTCCAGGCCAAATATTCTTACAATAGTTCCAGTGCAAAGTTAAACACAATTAAGAAACATAGTTAAGTAGGTAATTTTTTTTTTAACGAGCCCTTAAAATTTGCCTTGCATGCGGATCTTAGACGCAACCAACGGGTCAAAATAAGGCTATAGGTATTGTAAGTAAGACAGAAATTTACAGAACAAAGATTTTTTTCCTTCCAGCATAATATTGTTCAGGATATGTTTTCAGAAATCTTGAAATTAACATAAAATATATCGATTTGAAACAAGGTTCCAATAGAAATTAATCGCAGATGTTTCATAAATTAGTGTCACAATAATTACGGGTTTCAAAGTACTTATTTCTGATACAAATCAGAATGTTTAATTAATATTCCTTTTAAAATCTTGCCATTTGGACCCCCTGCAATTCTTGTAGCACGTAGGCTATTCGTTTTACGTAACTGTGCTTCTAATGGCGGTGAGTTTTTCCTAGTAGTGCAGTACATCTATAATTAATGTGGGCCGACCGGTCGTGGACCGTTACTAGTGGGCCAATATCATTCCGACGGCTTGCATTTATTTTATAAGTGACATAGGTGTTACTATTTCTTGGAAAAATTAAGCTGCAAAAAACTGTAACTTTTTTTTCGCAAAGAAAATCCAACTCCAAACAATCTACGGCAAAACAATTACGAAGAAGATACAGAAATAAAAGTCCCCTCATCAAATTGCTGTTAATCATTATTGAACGTTTGTACTCAAATTAATACAATTATTATTTTCATACAATCGCCTCAAAGAGGTAGGTACCTCATACAGTGTCTCTAATTGCCTATTGACCAATTGATTAAAGTCACAACGAAAAATCTCATAATTTTGCGAAAACATACTACATAAAAACACTCGTGATTCTACAATGACGTGACGGCAAGCAGTAAAGTAATCGCATTTCACAGAGTTTATGCTGTCATATTTTTTGGAAATGTAATCTGTATGATAGTATGTGGTCAAGGTTACAAGGCTTATGTGTTTTATGAAAAAGATTGCGTGTGTGGTGTTTGCACGCGAGTTTTTACTCTAATGAGAGATTTCCACGAAATTATTTTGCCTTTTTAAAGTGATCACTAGTCACATGTTTAACTTTTCATTTTAAGTTTGCATGTTAAGTTCCATATTCTCTATTTTTTACCAAAGCATCATATTAATGATTTTTCGCTATAACGTAAGTAAACGACATTAAGTACACGTGTAAGCTATGACGCATAAACAAAAATAAAATGACCATGCTACAAATATTAACAATGTATTTATTACTATGTTTGAGTAACATCGGTATCGCAATAATGCTTGTCATGACTTCTTAATACAATGTCAGTACCTATTGTAAGTCAGGTGTAGGTTTTAATGAGATATCTCTCAATGATAATACTTTGCGAATTTATGGTGTCAACGACCAGGAATGTCGCCCGGCCGGCAAAACCTGCTGCTACATCGGCTTAGTGTGTATTTATAAGAGGGAGGTTATTACCACCTTGTTTAATATGTGTTTTACGTTATTATGTCCAACCTATTCTAACTTTACCAAAAATACGTTATTCGGTCTCGGACTTATCACAAGTTCTTCTATGAATATTAGAATGCTAAACTGTATATAGACTTATTGGCTCCGTGCACGCTTTTAGCGCCACCTAGCGTGTTGCAACTTTGTTGGCTCTGACCTGACCGTTTTGACGTTTTGATATGTAATGGCGGCATTGTGACAAAATATTAAAAAATACTATACATATTGTGTTATTAATGTAAATTTCAAAATTACTATGATTTGGGTGGACAAAGTGTTGTGAAATCATTTTTGGTCATTTAAATTAAATATGGCAAGTATGATCTATCCAAAAAGAGTGTTTTATTTTGGTTATATCAGTACCCTTAGCACGAACAGCTATCGAAAAAAATAACGCGCGTAAAATCATTCGACAGTCCAATTTTGTATTGGAAATTTGTACAACGCCATCTACCGCCGAATAGCGAAATTAAAATTTCCATAGATAATTCTCTATCGAGTAATTTTAGGCGCGTTTTTTTCTCGATAGCTGTTCGTGCTAAGGGGTTTGTTTACTTCTTTTTTAGTTGTAGATTTTGTAAAACAAGAGGATAAAGCTACTTTAATAATTTTACTAAGTGATAATAAACATATATAATTATTCCTGTATCGCTAGTAATAAATTAAATATCGTTTTCAAGCAGATTACAGAGCCTTCTTTATTTCTACTTTTTGCCACCATGAGCGCTGCGATCGATTATTATACCTTCGCACCCTCCCAATAAACTTTAAATTACTTCGTCATACTTGCCTGCACCTAAAAAAGGAGAATGGCTACTTAATCTACTTTTTTGTATCACTAATATTCCACTAAATGGCATGCAATTGAGCGAATAGCAACTGAAGCATTCCACTTAGAGCAACTTTCAATATTTTTCAACAGATACTCGAAAATAATGCTATGAAATAGCATTGTGGAGTACAAGATATTCGCTTGGTATTGATTATAATATAAAATATTAGTAAGCGGTTATTTTTCTATCCGAAACGTGAAAGTTTATTATAATCGTCTAAATTATTTATTTGTCAACGTGTGCAGGTATTATGAATATTTGAGTAATAGAATTTAAGGAAAATATTCGATGCGGTCTAACATTTAATTCCAACTGCGGTATGATAATGTGGTTTTATTTATTCCATTTGAAAGCACGTCAGTTGGAATGGAGAACGGGTCACTATTCAGTCTGTGGGTGTCAACAAGTATAATAGAATCTGGGTTCAAAACGAAGCAGCCGCAGTTTGAGCATTGAATTATTATTGGATATACTTAAATGAAACAAAATAACTTAACTAAGTTAAATAAAAAAAAAGATTTTACTAATTAAATAGTTTCCAAAAAGTTGTCCTTTCCTATTTAATTATAATGATAATCAAGTTTTTGGATTACTCAATTTATTTTAAAGAAACGATGCTGTAACATTAATGTTTAATTTTCCAACATAGGTATTTAAAAGGAACAACATTTATTTAGTCAATTGTTTATAAGTATTAACCTCAAAGCCATTTATTTTTGTAAAGGTTACTCATCTTAATTTTATGACTGATTGTAATAATGTGTCATTGCCTAATTTATAAATACGTATAATTACTAAACATTGTAAATTATTCTCAATTTTCTGGAGGCACCGATATATTTAGAACTATAAAACAACGACCAAAATATTATTCTGAGATCATCGTTATAGCCGGAAATACGATGAGCTTGACACATTAATTATTATTGGTACAATGCAACAAATAACTTTATCATAAACTAATATTATAATTAAGTTTCAGGCTTAGAAGGCGAAATTATTGTAATTATTATTGAAAATTAGCTGAGAGACATTAAAGTTGATTTAAAGCATAAATCCGGTTAGCTTTGGCTAGATAATTTTCCTATTACCTTTTCACTTTTTCTCATAACAATTTATTTCAAGAGATTTATTAATGGCAGAACTAGATATTAAATGATATAGTTTTAAGCAATAATTCTATAATTATTTTCTCCCAAAAGGACAGCTTAAGTCTTGATGCGTAACACGCCATATAATTTAATGCATGTCAGCTAATTTTCAATTCTAAGATGACTCAGCTAAGAGTTCAATGACATTTGCATTCTCTAGTTGATTTTGTGCATAAATGAATTTGAATCAAACATTTCATTCGCTCTAAGAAGGCGATGCTAATTTCATTTAAATACATACATACGCATGTGTAGACTTCTGCATTGTGATTTCAATGAGTGTTTGTTGTGATCTATGCTAGAGGAGCTTGATGGCGCAGTGGTTTAGCGCCTGGCCCTGCGATTGCGGAGGTTTAGCAACTTTCGCAAGGTTCGGTCATGGGATGGGTGACCATAAATTTATTATCTTGAGTTCCACCGTGATTCGAAAAGCGCGTTAGGTCCCGGCTGCATTTGCAGTCGTTAACAACCACCTTTTCTTTCTTATCGAATGAGGATTAGTGGCCACCTCTGGTGTTAGAGTTTATCAAGCCGCCTGTAAGGCCTCTAACTTGGCTCAGTTATAATTAATGATTAAACGAACTTACCTGTAAGTGAAGTTCTATCATAATTATACGAAGGATTCGACCGAAGATATTAGTATATTAACACATGTAGTACCGCTTGCATGTATCACCACTTAGCACGTTATTTTAAAGCAATAACCTAAAAAAAACCTAAAAAGAAAAGGTTTTTGACTTAAAATTGACAGATATTTTGACATTTCCGGTCCAAGTTCACCCTGTCACTGCTACACGCCAACCACTTCATTTAGTTTAAAGTCCAAATCCTATGATATTTCCTCATTTTCTTCAGTGGGTAAACAGTTATTGTAATTTACAATAATGAGTAGGGAGGGTGGGATTCTATACTAATATCTTCGGACGAATCCTTCGTATAATTATGATAGAACTTCACTTACAGGTAAGTTCGTTTAATCATTAATTATACTTCAGATTCGTCCTCGATATTAGTATATTAACACATGTAGATGTTAAAAGCATTATAATAAGAAAATGGAAATATCATTTCTTGCGTATTAGTCTTTTTAAAAAAGAAAAGAATACCATTTAACATCATTGTGAACGTTTTACATGATTACATATATTAAAAACGGTACCTATAGATGGCTGGTACATCTATAGGTATATATATATAGTGTATATATATACACGCACATATATACATATAAAATATACAAGGTTGTTTTGGAAAACTCAGTTTGATTATCAGTGATAATATGTTTTAATATTTTGCAAATATAGCGGAGTCATTGACCATTTCGCCGTGTTACCTGGAACATCTATAGTAACATTTTTTGTTAGGGCTATAAAGGTATCGGCATACGTCGAGTACTAAAACTGGTTGGACACAACACAAGTCTACTTCATTTCATTAAATGTTTTATTTCAGCAATTTATTACTTACATTACATATAGAATTTAATTTCTTTCTAAATAAGAAGTGATTATGAACTGTTTATTTAATATAAATATGTATGATCCATTCTTGATTTTTTTTGTATTGTTTGCATTATTTGTGCAATAGGCAAGGTAATCAAAGTTAAACTTTTAAGATAAAAATGATGAAAAGAGAATAAAATTGGAAAATATGTAATAAAATGTCTTAAATAATCTAAGATAACCATTGTATTTGTACAATGAAGTCTACGTAAAGGCGTACTTAGTTAAATTCTTTACCAAACCTTGAGATTAGCTCAATTTTGTCCATTCAATAATGAACGCAATATTATGTTATACTGATAATTGTGTTATACACATCTGTAAAAAAAAAAAAAAAAAAAAAAAAAAAAAAAAAAATGTTTATTATGTCTATATTAGTATTTGTTAAATAATCGAACCGTTTCTGTTACCAAACTCTGTACTTCCTGATAGTATTAACAGACAGCAGCTTCAATAATAACATAAATAATATACCTGTAAAATAATACCACCTTGATAATGTTATGAAAACCAATGTATTTGTGCGATTAATTTCCGTCCCTGAAATTAAAAGTTATAGAATGTTAATACTTTATATTAGAATAAGATATACGAAGAAGAACCTTACATGTGAATAAGAGGTGCCAAACCGAGGCTCAAGATTGTGACGATTATGATGGCACAATCGTTACACCTTCGTTTAAAAAACTGGTGGAAAAGAATTAAAGTAAAAGGTATCTTAGTGTCCGAATAGTCTTTGTACAATACTAAACCAAAATAGCATTGTGAATGCTATAATCTCAAATTATAAAATAAATATTGTTGAAATCAAATGCTAGAAATAGAGAAAAAATAAATCTACTGCATTTTATCTCCACTGCTTAATTCGACTTGCATTGCATTTGAATTTACTCAATCTCAATCTGGAAAAAAAAAACCAAAACTGGTGATTAGTTTTTGGATTTATGAATTGAATAATTTCTATTTAGCATCAGAATAATAATATCTAGAATACTTAACACCCCGCACTGAATACAATAAGAAAAATTGCAATGAAAGCATATTGAACTGCATGTTCTAGATAATTGATATGCAAATATTTTGCAATTTGTGATTCCTGGTGTGACCACTAGTGTCTCCTAGTCCACCCCGTTGTTGAAAGGCCCAAAAGAAAATATGTCGTCTCTAATTAGACTTACGCGGAATTCTGTGTAAGTATCGATGACATTCGACTAAGTGATTTCTGCCGTTTTGTGAACGTTTGTCTTGTAAAGATCATAATTGCTAATACATCTGTAATATAATGGAAAGTTGCAAGTTGCGACGGTAGCTGTATATAAAAAAAAAATTGAATATAAAAAGATGAACTTCATTTATTTAAAAAATGTTCTGAGACCCTTATAAAGAGTAAATATTGTCCAATAACAGGGAAATCATGCTATTTAAAAAAAAACTTTATAGCCGGCGGCGGTAGTTTTGTAATAAAAATATGAGCACTAAAATGCCCAAAATTTATGATTTTAAATTCGTTTATTTCTATCACTTTCCTTATCAATATTAAAACCTAAAAGGTGATGGGATGTCTAGACTGTGTTTTTAAAAACAATAAGTTACATTTTTAATCGTGATAAAATTATTTTTAATTAATTAGAGTACGTAATTTTTTATAAAAGCTAAATTAAATTTTAAATAGTTCTTAACTAAATCTGATATGACCTGTTTTTTTTTTTTTTTTTTTTTTTTTTTTTACTCATGTCACCTTTTGTTGAACCTTCAACAAATTGTAACAAAACTATTATTTGGTATTATAACTGTTATGCATTCTGCTCGACTGGAGATGATATACTATAGTATATAATATATATATATATATATAACAGAAAAATATAATAATAATCTGGGTGACCTGTGTAGCGCGGCTAAATGGTATATTCACACAGACGATTACCGGCGCAAACGATTAAGTGGACCTTTGCGCCTGTAGTCGGTGACCACTGCCTGTATTCGCTGAACACAGACAGATGTCACACCAGGATGCACCCTCACGAATACATTATCTTAACGGGTGTCCTTAACTCACGTATGATGATTGAAGGCAAAAATTGATGATACGTCATCGGCAACTATTTGGATGGGCCGTAATGCCCGTGCCCCTGCTGTGACTGACGAAACAAATAGCTGATGGGGCTTCCTCGCCGCGTCTCGCTGTTCGCTTGCCGTCGGAGATGAAGCATGTGACATACCTGCCTACGTCTTTTGTTGTCGTTTTTAAGGCAAATAAATATATAAATCCGTTTTAAAATTGTTTTATTGAGTACTGCGTCCGATTTACTTACAGTTTTTTTTTTTTTGTTGATGGATATCGTTCACATCAGGCCTGTGGCCAATGCATCATTCATATTCGCCTGAACTGTCGGTGGCCTTTTAAGTGAGCAGCCTCAGCTACACTAGAGTTGATCGTGTACGGTATAATTGAACGTCGTAATGCCCCACATTATGTAAAAAATTCGAAATATTGTCACAAAAAAGGTGTATATAGTTTTGTATTGGAAAGAAAAAACTTCACTGACACTTGTAGCTAATAATTTTCCCACATCAGAAACATTATTTTGTACACACTCACACAAATTAAATTTGAAAAGTAATAGAGATAATTTGTACAAGGCCATAGCTTAGAAAGAAACATTCTAAATAATTAGTGATGAACAAGTTCAACATGTTAGGTCTACCCGCCTGAAATACAAGGCTTCCTAGTTAAGGCAAATTATTAATTTTTTTTACTGTATTCCAACAAACATAAATTGCAATTATGATTTACTAGCGGCCACCCGGGTTTTCACCCATGTGGTTCCCGTTCCCGTGGGAATATAAGGATTAAAAGCATTCTATGTTTTAATCTAGGCTACTTACCATATGTGTGCCAAATTTCAACCAAATCCATTCAGTAGTTTTGGTGTGATTGAGGAAAATACATCCAAACCCACAAACTTTCACATTTATAATATTAGTAGGATAATTGCATTGCAATTATGATTCATTTATAGATAATAAAATGTAAGGATTCTGTTATTCCATTTTTAGTTGAAATTTCTATCAGCATGCAAGCAGCTAGCTATTTCAGCAGCTAAGCTATTTCACATAATAGGTGTGTGAAGTATCAAGTATGAGCTATTTGCTGTATAACTCAATATCTTGTTCCATTAAGTTATTAAGTTTTAGCATATATAGCTAACTCTGTCAGTTTTGTAAACTATAAATTTATCTTAGTACCGATGGTACACTATAATACCGTTGAGATTAACTCAACACCAAGTATATCATGATGTCAAAATTCATACCTGATGAGCAACGCTGTTCTGAGTCAGGGCTGCTCTTGCAGCTCCAGCACAGCGGCCGCCTGCCTGGAAGGTGGATGGCGGCGACTCAGCGGACGACGGAGTCACCCGATTGGTGCTCGGCAGCGGTTCCAACAACGTGGCAACCTTTGAGGGTAGTCTGCTTTTTTACAATGTCGCGTCGTCAACGGCACTTTGAGTTGCTGCAGTAGCGTTGTTTGACGTATCTATGCGGTGAAATAGTCCAATATGACTATCTCGAATGCAATAGATATTTAATTGTGTCTTAAACACAATGCTTTGACAGAAAGTACCCAGTATGGTAAATTCGCATCAGACAAATAAATAAACTGACAGAAAGTACCCAGTATGGTAAGTTCGCATCAGATAAATAAAAAACTGACAGAAAGTACCCAGTATGGTAAGTTCGCATCAGATAAATAGCAGACAATTATGCTGTTTAACCAAGTAAACGGCATTTAAAAGTGTTCCTCCGTCTTGACTTCTTCTTCTTGTCCTCTTGCGTCTTGAAAACTTTTTCCTTTCTTCACGAAGTAAATGCTTAACTAAAATTTAATTTTCACTGTAAAAATATAATTCTAAAGAAGTCTCACTTTGAGACAGTATACGTGCGTCCGTGGCGAAGCACGAAAAGCGAATGAAGTGGTTGGCGTGTAGCAGTGACAGGGTGAACTTGGACCGGAAATGTCAAAATATCTGTCAATTTTAAGTCAAAAACCTTTTCTTTTTAGGTTTTTTTTAGGTTATTGCTTTAAAATAACGTGCTAAGTGGTGATACATGCAAGCGGTACTACATGTGTTAATATACTAATATCGAGGACGAATCTGAAGTATAATGCAACTTAACGGTCACCCATCCGACACCTAGCCGGACCGAGCGTTGCTTAACAAACGTGATCGAGTACGATCAGTCTGTCAAGTTCCACCATGAGCGCTTCAACCAATCCGCATAGGGCCTGCGTGGTAGGTTATGGCCCATCCTCCTTGTCTACCCATAAGGAAGGCCTATACTCCAGCAGTTGTTGATGTCGACCGTGATCTATGCATTTAGAGATCGTCCGATCGTCTGGCAGAGTAGAATTTCAACAACCTTTCATACTTTGGGGCGACTAATAACTAGGGGTAGTACATTTAACACCTACAATTACTATAAAATCATCAGTAGATACTGCAATCTCCAACCAGCCTGCCAAGCCTGGCAGCGTCCGCTTAATGCGATAACTTTTTCGAAACAAGCTCTAAGTTTATGCTATGAACTTAAAGGGGTTAAGACTTGCTCATCTTATTCCCTTTACGGAATTTGCGTGGGAGGATCTGGGAATCGTTGGCTTTCACCGCCGCGAGTGCGAAATGGCTACATCGTAATAGTAAAGTTATTTTACGTCTTGGAATGCTATATAAATTTTATTGTGTTTAACGCACCCTTTAAAATTGTAATATACAGACAAACATAGAGTTAGAAATTGAACGATTTTTTATAGAACGAGGAAGAAAGGAAGGAAGAGATGTGGAGAATTTTCCTTTACCTTTCCGAAATCAATTTCTATGTAACATTATACAACATTATACAGACGATGACGACGACGAGAAATGCAGAGAGTTTTAAAGAAAAGATTTAACTATAAGTTGAATGTGAAGCTAATTGTGAACGAGTACTTTAGGATTAAACTCATACAACTCAACTATATTGAATCAATCGGTTCCGCATTTTCCTTAGTTCTCTTTCCGCCCGCCACATAGAAACATTCGTTCGCTAGAGCAAGAAAACCGCTTCTCTTTCCTTAGTCATCGATCATCATCTTCCTACCCTTATACCAATTTATTTGGGGTCGGTGCATTGCGTCCTTTTCTTCCATTCCTTCCTGTCACTCGTCATCTCCTCATCCACTCCCTTCACATCGCCACTTCGTCGTAACTGCAACATCTAATTTTGCTCATTACCTGCGTCATCACGTCCCACAGACTCCGCGAACGTTCGCCAACATTGACTTTTCGCCGATTATCTATGGAGGCTGCTTGTTTTATGGGGAAATTGAGCACAATTGTCAATTATACAGGATAGGTCTGTTATTAACGGGATGTGGTTTCAGTTCTCACACCTTCTAGGGTTGCGAATCTCTGAGTTTTGATAATTGCTTGGTATCTTGAATTTACCTTGAGTGTATGTATGTACAATATTTATTTGTTATACAAATGACCAAAATCAATTTGTCTCGTGTAAAACATACAACTTTTCACCTCTACCAGAGAGGTGTTTCAATCAAACCTATGCTGAAATTTTTTTTCATAAAGTAGATTCCCGCCGTTTTGTTTTACATTATTACGTTGTGCTTTTCTCTTATTCATTAATATCCCATCTTATTTATTTATCTAAAATCATATAACACTAATTTGTTAATAAATTCATTAATTTTTAATATTTTATATTTAGGTATTTCAAACATGCGACCTCATTTCGTCCATACTCTTTATTTCGAATTATCAACCTTCTTTTTTAACAATCCTTATTTAAAACTACTTGGTATATCCGTGCATTTTTTTTTTACTTTTTAATCCATGTATGACGCCATAAAGCACTCTATCTATCCTTTTCTCACATATCAATTTAACAAGTCTTATCCTTGTCACTTTATTTATTTTTTCTTTATTATTTTAAAAGTTGGTATTAGAAATTAAAAAGCACTTTGCCTCACGCTCGCAGCAAAAATCGATTTCGCTGCGAGTTTTTACGCGCCAAAAGCGCCCTTTTCGTGCTGGAGAGGTGAAAAATATTTTTACTGTGTTATACATAATAGTACCTAATATAAATATAGATGATTCAAAAGTGTTTAATTTTTAAGTTTATTTGAATAAAGGTATTTTGTCTTTGACTTTTAATATAAGAGAGGAGAAATAGAAAAGGTTCTTTAATAATGAAATATTTTAAAGTAATTGATAGTGTAGAATACAGAGCTTTATCGGTCGGAGATAAAGTAAAATTAATTTGGTGCCGTTTTGAGATAAGAAGCATTAAACCTTCAAAACCAGTATCAAAATCAGTTGATATCAGAACCATCAAGAACGCGGAAAATCATTACGTCTAAAGTTATAACACATGAAATGTATACCAACGCATCGCCTTAAACTGCACCGCAATACTGAAATAGGTGCATTACTATTCCTGTGGCAATGCGCACGCGCGTATTTACATTTCTATAAACAGCTGGTTTGATACTACGTCTGAAATGAAATAATAAAGTTTGAGGTGGTAATAAGTACCTATATAGATGCAGTTACAATGTTTTCGAATGGATAGGGTACTGAAAAAAGGTATGCTATGTTTGCTATGTTTGTTTCAAATAGAAATTAATTAGATTTAGTTACTGTAAAATTGTTTGCTCTTATTTTTTTCAATTACTGCACAATAGTGCAGTAATTGAAAAGTAAGTAAAAAATATAGGTAAATTTGTTAGTCTAAACAAACAAAAAACCTCTAGCGTAATTTACTTATATAGTAGCCCCCTTACTAATAAAGATTGAATAGCAGATGTTTAGTTACATAATGGTTACTCTCTGTCAAACTATTTGAATTTGACATTAAAAAGAAAGTGACAAAACACTGTGTAACTATGCAGCTGCTATACAATCTTTATTAGTAAGGGGGTAAGTATTTAGAGAATGCAAGTATTTTTTGTTTCTCATGTCAGAAAAATATGAAATCTGATTGTCTGATAGCAGTTTTAACAAAAGAGTTGGATGACAGAAATCGTCCCAATCTTCAAGTAGCTACTTTAAGGGCGATACCCTACTGACTAATTAATCACCCCCTTGCATCAAGTATGAAATTAACGTCAACGTTGGATTTATCGTGCTTATTACGTTAAATTTCATGAAACGCATGAACCTTTTTGTACAGCACTTTAAAATTACTTCGGCGCGTTAAAATGAGAACTTTGTGAAGATCGAACATTAAAATTAATGTGCCTCTTGGATCGTTAATAATCGAATAAACTTCACGAAAGCAACGAAAGTAGGTTTTTAACAACTGCTCTTTTTGGGGTTCCGTAGCCTAAATGGCAAAAAACGGAACCCTTATAGATTCGTCATGTCTGTCTGTCTGTCTGTCCGTATGTCACAGCCATTTTATTCCAAAAGTATTAAGAGTACACAGTTGAAACTTGGTAGGTAGCTGTATTCTGTTAACCGCTTAACAATTTTAACACAAAAATAAAAAAATAGAAGGTTAAGGGGGGGCTCCCCATACATAGAACTGATACTGAAAAAAATTTTTTTCTTCGAACCAATTTGTGCGGGGTGTCTATAGATAGGTCTTTATTTCTCAAAGTCAACCGTTTGAAAGATATACACCGCCAAAGTGGTAAAATGTGTGTCCCCCCCTTTAACTTTTGAAATAAGAGAGAGAAAAATCTAAAAAAAATATATGCTGTAGATCTTAATAAACAATTTCAACCAAAATTGGTTTGAATGATAGTGGTATTAAATATGGTATGGTATAAGGTAACTACGGAACCCTACGGCGCGTGGCCCGACACGCACTTGGCCGGTTTTTTTATTATTGCGGAGGTTTTTAATGTAATGTTAACAAAACAGTTATGTTTATTAACTTAAGCTGCATATTTTATTTTGTCTCACACGATTTAATTCTTAAGTTACGATAAAAAAATAGCACTACCACGCGGTTATTCCAATAACTTTATACTTGTTTGATGACTACAAGTTAAATATAAAACTTACCTAATTAACTCCGTCAGCTCAGTTTGTATTCTTGTGTTGAATTAAAATTGACTTAATAACGAAGTTAATAAGGCAATACGTACGTTAGTCTATTAAGTTATCAAAAATATTTTATTAAGTGTACGTATTTCCAGTTAGTTATTTACATGACTTTATCTCAAAAATTTGTTTCAAATAGACCGCAGCTCCGTTTTTTTAATTCTTTTTAGTTTTCCCAAATAATGATTTAATTATATAAAAAAATCATGTTGATTCTGGACATGGATTTGGTTTCTTTTGTTTCTTTTTATTATATAACTATGGAATTAAATACAAACTTGATTAAAATATTATTGCCTTTTAGATTATTTTCAAATAAATTCCTCCCTTTTTGTTTACACAATTTCATTATTAATGCAATGAATTACTTTTATGACAACTTTTTATTGTTTTGGGCCATTTTATTACGTCTTTCATCCATATTTCGTGACCAAGAAAAGCTTTGACATCGCAATCTGGGAGTGAAATTCATCAGTAATTTATCTCCAGTTTTATGACTTACGACATAAATATTTATGTTTGTTGTGGTTTCATTATTTTTATAGCTGCCCTTTAAATTTTGCTTGCTTTTATGAGAATGCTAGATTATATTAATTATTCGATTCTATGCTTATAAATGCTTCCGTTTTGTAATATAATTACTGCCTATTTATACAAAAGAGTCTCCGTCAGGAAAGTTAATTGATGGGTTTTTCATAAAATTAACGCCGTGAGGATGTTGAAAACGATGAGAGATCTGTAATTCATTGTTTCTATATAAGGAAGAGGCAGGCGGTAATGAAAGCACCACTGAAGTGATGTATAGTGTCTTTATGAAACGTGCCACACGAGGCACGTTAACAAAGAATTCCGGGTACAAAATAATTTCTCTTCTCAACAGAACGCTTAATCCTTTTGAGGTAAACTTAACGAGTTGCATTCTCGGGAACTCGTTGTTTTCGTCTTTCTCTGTCTGTTCACGTTATTTTTGAAGTACGGCCGGTGTTCAAACATGACTTCATTGTTCACCGAATGTTCATCTAATTTACGACGGTTACGTCTCAGTACCGAACTATTTCTGGTTTACAATGACCCAACTATCTCGGGACGGGTCGAATTGGAAACGGTTAATTAGTTTAAAAGCTTTAATAAAGCAATTTGAAAGCTACTAATTGTGGTATTCAATTCTATTTAGATTAGAGATTTGTTTCATTTGCATTGGGAAATAGCGTGTTACTACTCACTAATGGGTGCATTTTTAATCTTTCTCTTTCTGAGACAGTTATAGATGTTCTTTGTAGAAAGTTCACTTTTATTTTGGGAATGTCAGCAGTGATTTATAAGAATACGAACGAAAGTGCAGAACAAAGAATGTATTAATGTTTATGGACAATGAATTGTTGGATCCCCTCAGTCACGTCTGTGGAAATGACTGGCATGAAGTGGAACACAATAGACGTTTGGGGTGGCCATATCACATAAATTGTTTATAAGAGTGATGGCTACCAAATGAATACGGGTTTAATTACTAGAATCCACCCTCTTTTTCCAAATACTGGGGAAATTAATTTGCTCACATTTGATAGCTTTCCCCTTAAAAGTTATAACTTCGATCTAGGTAGTTACATAAAGTTAGTCAGCGGCGCACACGAAAGTAAACTGGCTTTTCTCTTTAACTGCCGTTGCCATAATTGTCCATCAGCCATTTTAATGTCCCCACTGCTGGGGCACAGGCCATCCTTATGGGTGGATAAGGAGGACGGGCCATAACCCACCACGCGGGCCCAATGCGGATTGGTGGGTGTTAACGACTGCAAATGCAGCGGGACCAAGGCTTAACGTGCCTTCCGAAGCACGGAGGAGCCCGAGATAATAAATTTTTGGTCACCCATCCCTTGATCGACCCTTGCGAACGTTGCTTAACCTCCGCAATCGCAGGGCCAGGCGCTAAACCACTGCGCCACCGAGCTCCTCATAATTATCGTGAGAAATTACTGGATAAACTGAAAACTAGAGCTGAATTCTATTAGGTACCGTAAAACCTCCAAACTATAATCCTAAGGGGCAACTATAGTCCAATTCTCCTACGACGGTCAGACATTGTTTTTTTTTAACCAAGGGCTATCTAGTGATCTGGCGCAGAATTACGTGGTTGTCTAGATTACTTACTACCATGTGAGGTGGTAATTGTTATTCGGGCGCCGCTATTTTGCAAATCACATTCACGATAAATTCGTCATAGTTTTTGCACGTAGTGAAGTGTTCCAAAATTTAAAACCTACCGGCTATCTGTAATAATTAAAAAATATATAAAACTTGTCGTGTTTTATTATTTTTTTTACATTATATAACATGTCGGTATTATAAAGTTGCATAACCAGTCCCGAAATATAATCCAATTTCTACTTTTCGACTGATAAATATGACATTTTATCAGCTGGACCAAAGTTGCGAGCTCCTCACAACAACTATAGTCCAAGTTTGAATTAAAATAAAATGCATTTCTACCTAAAATAGCAAATCCAGTTTTTCAGATTTCAAAGTTCATATCATCATTTATTAAGAAAACTTTTAGATTTTTCCTTTAGATAAATATATTAAAAGTTACAGGCAGAAACTTAAAAAATAGGTAATTTTGGATCAGTGATAGGAGGTTTTACGGTACCTTTTGGAAAAATATTTTGCACAATTTATGAAAATTCTTCTGTACAGCAGTCGAATAATTCTAAAGCAAACAATGGCTAAATATTTTTCAGCTTAAGTTTATTGAAAGTTTCTAACGTGGAATTTTACCTTAAACCTTTTGTTACAGGTAAGTGCAGTCAAGGGCGGAGTGTGACGCAGCTGTATATCCTTGAGTCCGACCCACGTGGCAAGTTTATTAATATTCATAGGACATAGATTCTTGACTTGAGTATTTATACTCCAAGCTTTGTTTACCGGTCCATTTAGTATTTGAATTATACAATTATAAAAAATCGCGATATCGATAACTTCACTAAACAAAAAATGACGTAGTATTATAAGTACTTACTACGTAATTTTTTGTTCAATAAAGTTTCAGGTGTTTCATACTTTTAACAACCTGAGTTCAAACAAAATTTTGTATGAAACAGCTCTATTCATGATTACAGCTAGCTGTAATCATTAATAACCTAACAACCCTAGGGTTGTTTCTAAACAAAAAGTTATTCATAATAATAAACTCTATAAATGTTTGCAGATTACAGAGTGAAAAATGTTGCAAATTAAGTAAAAAAATTCTTTTGAAAATTTGTTACCATAATTGAATAGCTAATTTAATTTTTAACAATCCTTTTTTCTGTATGATGTACTTCCCTGTACTCCTGACAACGTGTAATGTAAAATTTCATCATGATCGGTTCAGTAATTTAGACGAGAAGGCGTAACAAACAAACAAGTAAAGAAACGGACTTTCACATTTATAATATTAAGTAAGGATTTGCACTTTTTAGCTTTATGTGTGTAAGGTCAATTTTATGGTAGACATAACGCAGTAACACAATATAAGTAAAAAACCGGTCAAGAGCGAGTCGGACTCGCGCACCGAGGGTTCCGTACAATCATAAATATATTTGGATATGTTATTTTAGGACAGTCTTTAAAAAAGTAGGATAAACGGCAGACAGGTGGAAGGGCGAACAGGCGGACAGTTAATTTACAAATGCTGCTTATGGTGACTGAAAAACGTTTCAGCCACTCCACATTGCAAAATGTTTATATTACTAGTCCATCAGCCATTTTAATGTCCCCACTGCTGGGGCACAGGCCTTCCTTATGGGTGGATAAGGAGGACGGGCCATAACCCACCACGCGGGCCCAATGCGGATTGGTGGGTGTTAATGACTGCAAATGCAACCGGGACCAAAAGCTTAACGTGCCTTCCGAAGCACGGAGGAGCTCGAGATAATAAATTGTTGGTCACCCATCCCATGACCGAACCTTGCGAAAGTTGCTTAACATCCGCAATCGCTGGTCCAGGCGCTAAACCACTGCGCCACCGAGCTCCTCGTTATTATTATATTACTATATAGTAATATATATAATTACTTAGTAAAGTATGAACTTATTCTTCGTTTATACGTACGGCAAATAGTAGGTAATTATATTTGAACCAGCCACCAATTTATTATTGTAGTGTTAGGTTGCGCCATCTCTTGACCCATAGTGGAACTACTTTTTGCCCTTAGGTTAGCATGCTTAGAACAGCGCCATCTGTTGACTGGTAGTAAAACTAAAAAAAAATTTGTTTGTTTTTTGAATTTCTAAAAAAGTGTGTTATATTGAGACATCGTTTTATTTTTCCTGTAATCTTTACATAAACTACTATCACATAGAATTATTTCAGATTTTTCTCTTTGCAAACTTCGGAGATAAGGGGGGGGAACGGTATTTTTTTTTTACATTTTTCATCATAAGTCGAAAACTATGCGGCCTAAGAAAAAAGGAAAAATTGTTTTAAAATGTGCAAACAGCGTTCTTTCATATGATACCCCACATGCCCTAATCACCTCACTTAAAATTTTTAAGACCCCTTTTCAGTCCCTGTTGTAAAAAAAATATTAATTTTATTATTTCTTTCTTATTTGCAAAATAGTTGGGCAAATGTCATCTAAAACTATTCCAAATTTCAAGTTGATACCATTAGTAGTTCTCGAGATATCCAGCTGTGACAGACAGACAGACAGACAGACAGACAGACTGAGTCACACCATAAGGGTTCCTTTTTTACCATTTTGGTACGGAACCCTAAAAAGCAAGTCCAAGTAACCAACTCCAATATTTGAAATAGAACAATCAAGGTTTTGTTCCCCGTATTTTAATTTCCTGAACAATCCTTTGTTCGTGTTTACGAGTAGGCAGTTACACCTGGCCTCTGTGGGCTTGAGGTCAAAATGTCTAGTGCAAAGACCCTAGGTAAATGGAACGTTCAAAATGCTTACAAAGGTTTACACATTTATAATATAATATAAGTACGATATTATATTAATCTAAAAAAAATAATTAAATAAACATTTTGCTAACTATCAAAATAAGCTAGATCACAGAACAGCAAATAAGCACTGAACTGTTTTATGATTCTGTGGAATATTGAATCATGAAAATAAGTGAATTTTTTCTTCAAATATGAAAATATTCTACGAATATGTTCAGTTCTCCAAATATACTTACTAATAATATCTCTGACTGTTTACAAAGTGCATAGGAAGTTTTTAGTTAAACAAATACATTTAACAGTTATCTATAAACAACATGCGCACGATAACTTTGTTGAAATATGAGATCCCACAGATACACAAAGTGATTTCACTAATTCACATTTCTCTTCAACATAAACAGTATTGTGTGGAAATATCGGATTGCTGATCAGAGTACCGTAATGCAGCAAACATAAATAACTATTTAGCTCCTATGCCTCAGCAATAAGATTTATTTTAGTGTATCTACTCTGGTTTACAAATAACAGTCTTTCATGGTAACATAATACTTCCGATTTAAGGTCTGGCTTTGAATCGCACTAAAGGGGATTACACAATAGATTCGCAAATATACCATGAAAGGTGTTTTTGCAGAAATATCCTTGATTATTGTTGATCTCTTTTGTGAAAAAGAATCGTGTGTGGACAACAAAAGACCATGAAGAGGCTATTGGTAAACGGAAGCTGTTATAGGTTTTTTGGTCAAGGCTTCACAAGAATTGAATTAGTCACGATTCAGCACTTACAAATTAATAGACCTTTTGATCAATTCAAAATGTCAAAGAAGAAGTTATATCGATGTCGGGCTTTAACCTTAAATTATGTAGTAATTTATTATATTATAATAATTCGTTCCTTGATATACGTACTTATCGTAAGAGATTCATCAAGCGGTGTCTTTAGGCGCATAAATTGTGGGCGTATGCACATTTATTCGAAGAACCTTCAGTATACGTAGGTACTTAATTCAGAATTCTCTCTGACCCTATTATGACTATCAAACTATTGACAGCTTTCCATACGTGGTCAGAATTTTACGAGATTCTACAGAATGTGGTTGGTGTTTCGAATTGAAATGAATACATTTTTCGACAGCCTTTTTTTTCTGTTTTTTTCAACTGTAGAGTGCTATGTATGCAGGAATTGAAAATTAATCATTAAATCATTGTCAATCATCCAAATCAAACCTTAAAATCGATACGGATATCGTTAGTGAGGTTTAAAGGGATGTTGATTGACACGTTGGACATGATTCTTATCCTGGTTAAAGGTTCTCTAAGGATTTTCTCGAATGCCCACGCCGACGAAGTTCCAGGCGGAAGCTAGTTGAAATACAAAGTAAAAAGCATTTTCCCGTAAAGTAAAAATGAAGTTAGAAAAATATAATTTACTATAAAAATATTTTTTTTTTACTAGAAAATATGTCAAGTTTAACTTACATTACATCACATTATTTATTTAGGATACGAGTAAATATACAAAATGATAAATATTTGAAAGCATTTGTTATTATTGGCCTTTGGACGGGGATATTGACTGTTATTGGTCATGGATTGGAAGTGATCTACTGACTGAATGGGTGTATTCACACCAAGGCGGGTGGCCTTGGTGTGAATACACCCATACCTATCTTGATGTTTAGAGAGAATCCCTTGACTAACATGGCTTTGATAACAGAATTGAATATAATTTGTTAAGTAGGCATACTTTATAACGTACTTACATGTATAACGCTTTTTATTTATTTTATTACAATGTAAGTTTACAGAGAGGTTTAGAGGTATACAAAACCCATTGATTCAATAATTCGAACAATTTGACCTTATTTTTTTGAAAATTTATTCACCCAATATAATCTTAAAACCAATTCTCCTTGAATATACCATTCAATCGTTCTATATTATCTAAACTAAAAGCTTTAGTAGCTAAACTATATATTATACAGAGACGGTCCACTTTCTGCTTCGCTTAACAAGTATACCGTCACGTGCTATCATTCGATGCGCGTGCGTCGCTCTAGCTAGAATCTATCGAGTGTGAACCATTACCGAAATCATACTTATTTTCATTCAAAATCTCTCTATCTCCGTCAATTCGATCAATTGTGAACGCCCCCATATCTATATCAATATTTTTTTTGTATTGATTTATCAATTTGGATGCAATGTTATTTGTAATTGAATTTATTGAATGATAAATATTAAGCCATTAAATAACCCACTAGTTTAATTTATTACTTTCTAATATAGAAGCTGAAGCTTTTGGAATAGTTTAAAATCTTAAACGTTTAGGCAAACTCCAAACTAAAGTATTGTTTTTTGTGTCGTAATTTTAACTTCAAACTAGAGTGAGTTTAGTTTGTAATTGTAACCTACTGTCTTAACTGTTTTATTAACTCGTTTAATAGTTTACCTTTGTTTATACTTCGAGCGTGTTTACGATCTGTAATCTAGGTGTGGGTGTAACGCGAAGATTTCTTCCGACCATTACGGTTTCACAACATAGAGGTATACAAATCGAATCATTGTTATGAATATTCTTTACCTATATAAAAATGTCGTTATTTTAAATCTTGTATAATCATGAAAAAGCTATCCGTGATTTGAAGCTATCCCTGACTTTTTAAGTGTCATTAACAAAGACGTTGTCAAACAAAGGGGCAAAACTTGGCTAATCGGCGATATACAGTAATTTTGAGATTGTTTATTAGTCCTTTCTTATAAAAGAAAGGAAAGCTAGCTATATAGGAATAATAAAATGAAGAGTGCCAAGCCAAACCATATAGTGTAGGAAAGAAAGGTAGTGGACCCTAACAGTAAATCCTCAGTAGACGTAACTTAACAGTATGATAAAGTATCATAAATGAAACATATTTTTTAAATTAACCAAATAGTTATTTTTTTTGTTTTTGGATGTTTTTTAAGGTTTTAGTTCATACTATATTACATCTCTGCAAGGTTTCATCGACTGAGGATTTAATGTTGTGTTGGGGTCTCCATACAAAAGATCGCTTCATTTCGTACACTAATAAAGCTAATATGTATTTTTTCCTAGGACTAATAATTATAGTTAATTAGTCCTAGGAAAAAATACATCACAGAATTACTTCAGTATCACCAATTAGCAATGTTTTGCCACAGTTTACCTAGCTCAAAGGTATGGTGTGACAAACGGTCCTACGTGGGCCCCATAGACTTCTCCATAGAATTCTCCCGCCGCGCGCTGTTTTATTCTAAGAAACCTTCGGACTGATTCTTGGAATCATTAACCAATTTTATTAGCGTTTGACAATTTTTATCAGTAATACGGCGTACGGGCGGCGTTGTTTCTAAATAAGACAAGATAGCAAAACACAATTTTGTTCTCTTGTCTAGAATGATCTTGATTTTTGTAGAATAAATTGCTTTAAAAATATGCTTTTGTCTATAACTTGCACCTACAATGTGGGTATGTACCTACTGTTAAAGACATAAAGGTATAATCATCTAGTACGAGAAACTCCCACTTAACCCCTTGACCCTTGGCATTACCGTGGTAAAGAGAATAAAGCGACGGATATCTATGTGATTGTGATTGAATCTTGAATGGTCCCATTATTAACCCTTCTGAAGTTATAATGCGGAGATTACTTTAATGACTTAGTTATTATAAAAAAAACAATGCAAAACTATTTAACTAATTCTTGGCTTTAGTTTAGGTGTTAAAACGCTGACGCTCTATGTTTGTATAATTTCCGGTCGACTCCGTTAATAAAATTCATTCCACGTTTTTGCCTCATAATTCATATAGAAAAAAATGACAAATAAATAAATAATTAGCTACTACATATTCTGGTCAAACCACACCAATCGGTCAATTGCAGCTTGAAAACAACTTGTTTTTATCAAAATCTTAGTTCAATGGTGTTCTAATAGTAATGCTTTTTGACTCAGTTCTTGTTTCTTTAACCCAAAATCAAGACACAATATGTTTTGTGATTAAGAAACACAATGTGTTGCAGTTCTTGGGTTTAAGAAACAAGAACTGTGTCAAAAACATTACCATTCACACACCATTGAACTACGATTTTGACGAAAACATCAGCAGATTTGATCCCCTGTACCTTGGAGAATAGTGATAACAACGGATAGAGACTCACCCTCGTATCACAAAGTAAGTAAGTACTTAGTGGTGCTCGTATCCTATAGACGAGTAAGTAATGACTTGAGTAAAACTTTGCTTCTAATATTATATTCAAATGCAATTTAAAGTATAATGAAACTTAAATGCAGTTTTGGTGCTTTTAAGATTAGTTTATATTATAATATAAATTGTATTTGAATATAATATTTGAAAATTGTAAGTTTTACTCAAGTCATTACTTACTCGTCTATAAATACGAGGGTCATATTAAGAATATTAAAAAATCATCACCTATGTATTCATAAACATGTAACGTAAAGTGTCGAGACATAGTAGGTACTTACCTATGTAATGCCATCAATGTAAAGCATTCGTAATGCCGGTCATCGGCCGCGCCGAATTTCGCCAGAGTATATTTGGCATCTGCGGAGTGTTTTTCTTGGCCAATCCATCACACTCACTTCAGTTGGTTGGAACACTATTTGAAGTCTTCCAACTCAATAAACATGCCGACTTTTGATTTTTTTATTTACTATGATCATGAGTAGTAAAGAAAACGATGTTGGTATTACGCTTTTTCAAGAACAAGATTTAGAATTTTATTTAAACGAAGAGCGGAACACATTTTGTAGGTAATATTAACTTCTCAAGCTTTTCTGAACGTCTTTAAAGATTCATCGCTTGAGGGTAGGCTCACGAGCAGCTTCGGTCCCCCGTGACCACGGCAGCTGCAAAGGTGCCGAAACGTCGGGAAAATAAAAATTAAACCAAATACCAACTAATTACCAAAGTACTTTCAATAAAACCGCGCTAGTATCCGTTAAGAAGTGTTTTATTTCACATTTTTGCTTCATTTTTGTAAGTTTCCTTTAGCTTTTGATATTATATTACGATTTTAACGATAAATTTATGTATGGGACTAATAATTATGGTCATTCTTCAGATATATCAGATCGATGCACAAAAGTATAGACGAGTCTGAAAAATATGACTCATTTGTTATCTTATCATAATTGCCTTTTCCGATTTTCCATATTATAATACTTCTTATATAATTATTGATAATTTAATTAAAGGAACTCCTGAGCATCCGAATAACATGTTTCATTTATTACACAAAATACAGTAGGTATCTAGGTAGATACCTACCATTGAACCTACCATTGAACCAGAAAGCTCGAATAGAGTAGGTACTCTATTCGAGCTTTCTGTTACAGGATTTTTTACGTTAATGAAACAACAAAAACGTTTATCACGACCCTGGTTGGAGAAAAGCGGCCATCCGTTATCTAAGCTACGACAGACGATCCGATATAACAGTCCGATACGACTGTCCGACTCGACGACGGTCCGACGCGCTAGATTTGAGTCTCTCACCTCTCACGATCAGCATAACAAGTAACAATCGGTCTTTATTATTTCGGTGAATAGAAGGCGTGTTTGGAAGCTGGGTCACTGTTTCATAATACAGGTCGCAGTGAGATTGTACTGGACCTCAGATTGGTATTATTTCTTTTTATCCACTTTATTTGTACCAACAAACAGTCCTTGTCCTTTAAAACAGCACTAAAACTACAGAACTACAGTTATATAGTACAAAACAAAATAAGTTAGATAAATGAAAGGACATAATTGGGTTGATGACTAATGAATAAAATAACGATATACTAATAAAAATCGTAAACATATTAAACTTTTAGAGTAGCTTGTGTACCTCTTGGTTTTATATATTGCATATTATTTGTTTTATGACCCTTCAAAGTTGGATGGACAAGTCCATTTAAAAAGTATAAAATTTATATTAAATAAATGATACCTTTAATTAGTCCGTAAAATGTATAGCAAATTTGTCTAAGAAACCATTTTGATAAATGATAAATATGTTGAAACACAATATTTAATATATCTGCCGAACAAATTTGCTACGCGTTGCATACAAACTACTCAGGCGTGACGTCATAATTGAGTAGCCGTTAGTATGGAGTGTTTTTGGGTGAGTCCATTTGTGTGCATTTCAAACTGTGATATCTCGGGCAGTTTTCATGCTAGCGAAATCATTCTTTTACCAATGTTTCTTTTTTTTTGAGAGGTAATTTATGTAACATAAATTAAAAAAAAATGTCATCATGCCTATTAGGTCATGAGGAGCTCGGTGGCGCAGTGGTATAGCGCCTGGCCCAGTGATTGCGGAGGTTAAGCAACTTTCGCGAGGGTCGGTCATGGGATGGGTGACCAACAATTTATTATCTCGAGCTCCTCCGTGCTTCAGAAGACATGTTAAGCTGTTGGTTCCGGCTGCATTTGCAGTCGTTAACACCCACCAATCCGCATTGGGCCCGCGCTATGGGTTATGTATGGCCCATCCTCCTTAACACCCATAAGGAAGGCCTGTGTTCCAACAGTGGGGACATTAAAATCGCTGATGGTCAATTAGGTCAAGGATCTATTCAATCTTATACCTTAAAACGAGCAATCCTTGTATATAAATATATTTCTGTAGTCTCGAAAATGGCTCTAACGATTTCGCCGAATTTTGATATATAGGGTTTTTGGAGGTAAACAATCGATCTGGATTGGTCTTATGTTTGGGAAAACGCGTGTTTTCGAGTTTTCATGCGTTTTTCTTTCGACGCAGAATATGATTGCTAATTTCGTCCTCCCGGCCACTGTCCGTCTGGTCCAGCGGGTTAAGACGCGGACGGCAAGAAACGAGTGTACGGGTTCGAATCCCGCTCGGTGACTTACTTTTGTTTTTTTTTATATGTTCAAGTTTATATATAATTTTCTAATTTTTATTATTTTTAGACAAGTTTAAAAAAATGTAGTTAATGTTTGAGATAACAAGTAGATTATCACCTTAACACCAAATATTACAATAAATAGTAATAACCGAGGAAAGCTCGGGCGCGCAGATATTATACTATTATCAGAGGATTGAAGTAAACATACTTAGTCATCAACGAAAACTTATTGTGAACGTGCTTATTATGCGCCTGAGTGGATGCGTGTGGATACCTTACGAAGCTATCAGAACTATTGAATCTCACCTCCCATTACTTGTCTCGTCCTTCGCCAGCTGACACGGCCGTGTTTAATAAACAGATACTCGTTGAAATATCACCGGAGATAACAAATATATGACATTGTTTCAAATAAATCGTCGCTACACATATCGAGTTGTCACACTGAGCGAGTCTTCGAGATTTCCAACATACTTGGCTATCTCTGACAGCCCGTTAGTACTGTAACTTGTCTTTCGCAATACAACATGGTTGTTTTAGTAAATAGATATTATTGCTTGAAATACTGATGATAGTAAACACTGCTTGACAATCAAAGAATATGATATTGAGATTTTCTATGTTAGATTCCATTAGATAGTTAGTTACTTACTATGTATGTATTTAAAAAATGTCGATACTTTAATAATTTGACTGTTCACTATAGACTTAAGATACAGGGAATGCACTAATTTACTATAGCCCTCTTCTTTTTAAAAATAAACATGTGGATTTTAATTTCCTAACATAACACCTTTGGCCATCAAAGTTAAAAAAATACCTACATTAAGTTTATTCACTTCTCAAGCTTACGCGCTCACTAGACATGAAATAAAACAATTTTTAACGGATACTAGCGCGGTTTTATTAAAGTACTTTGGTAATTAGTTGATATTTGGTTTGATTTTTGGTTTTCCCGACGTTTCACGTGGTCACGGGGGACTGAAGCTGTCCGTAAGTCTACCCTTAAGCGAAGAATTTTTTTTTAGACGTTCTGAAATAAAAATTTAACAATTTTTTTTTAATTGTTTTATGTTGATTTATAATTTAATTTTATAAATTATTTAGTGCTTAAAAGAGAGAGAATCTACTGAAACTACAACATTAAGTTAAACATTAAGTTTTTTAAGATTTAAACACGTCATAGATATTGGTGGTGTGTTCTTGACTTTGTTCACAACAAGTCTACTGGACTTCATACGAGGCTATCTGCGGATAGCGCACGCCCCATAACTCTTCCCGCATGAATTATTGACATGTGTGTACTCTACGTCGGAAACTGTCCCTTATGTCATATGCCTAAGAAGTTATTATTTACTCAAGAACGCATCTCTTGGCGCTATATCTTTGAAATGGGTATTTTATTCTTCGATACTTACCTGACTATATTGGATGAAAGCTTCGATCATATCGAATCTTTTCATGAAGAACATTGCAACCAACATTTTGCATTTTTACAGAAGAAGGTATTTTCAAAATATATTTTTAAAATTATCGCAAACGACAAGTAGGATGCTTGATAGAAAACCTGAAACCTAGTATTTTATTGTAAGCGACCTAGTATTTTGTCGTAAAGCGACATGTAGTATACACCAGTGGTTCCCGAATGGTGTTCGAGGAACCCTGGGGTTCTGTAAGAGGCTCTCAGGGGTTCCGCGAAAACAAGAGTTAAGATACCTATATCTTTTTGTTCTAACTAAATAATTTTTTTTATCCTATTTTTTATTTTATTTTGTAAAGTCAAACTATACTAACAAGATGCACACGCCAAGCCAAAGCCTCAGTATGGTGTGATTTCATGTAAAAAAACAGTCACAATTAGTTTACTTCTTACTTTAGCTATAGTTCCGCCCAAAACGGTGAACCAAGAAGGGTTCCGTGGCCAAAAGAATTCGGGAACCGCTGGTATACACAAATCAGTCAATGGAGGTTATGACAAAAAACTGAACGGGTTGTAACTTACGATAAAAACATCAAAATTTAATAAAATATACATATTTATATTCTACTATTGACTCGAAAGTCAGTGTATAAGGAGCAAAATCATCTGATATGGCGATGGGGCGGTTACTATAAAACACTTTTTTGCTAATTTGGCGCTTACGATGTTCTTCATGAAAAGGCTCGATTTCGTCAAAATGAGGATTTATTAACTTTTATTTTTATTGTTTAACGTCAGCTGTAGCTGTTGGTATTGTAGGGACCAAAGAGGTGATGAAAGGCGTTTGAAACAAAAGATGTTAGAAAAAAACACTCATCGTCTCGCGAAGCGCGTTCGAAATTTGAATACAACTGACGGGGCGTGAATGCGGCGTAATAATTGTTCCCGGCTCAATTTAGAATTTTGATTGCTTGTCCCTTCATTGTTTTACACTCTTTTGTTTCTGGCTTCACTGATTGAATGTATTAACTATGCATTTTCGCAGCGTTAATTTATTTTGAATCCTCTTTTTTAACTTGTAGTATTAAGTTTCATTACTTCTCATTATATTACTTCACTAATATGTGTGAATCAGGTAATACAGGCTTTCTAAAAATCGAGTCCTAAGTAGCATGGTATTGGGCACATAAGGGCACCTATATTAGTGCAAGTTTACGACAGCATTAGTTATGAGAACTTCTCGGTCGATATTTAGGTGTGCGGTCATAAACCGAACAATGCAGGGCCTTATTTGACGCTGAACTATGAATTTTACGATACAACTTTAACTTTTTATGTCAAGCAGTAAAGATATAATATCTTTTCTATAAGTTCATTGTAACCCACAACTTCTCTTGTAAAATAGTTTTAGGGTAAGCAACCTACAATTATTTTGAGGTGACCAACAAAATTTTTTTGTTGTAATAACTTCATGTAAGTATTTGAAATTGTAATTGTAAATAAGTAATGATCAAAGCCCATCAGTAACTGAACTTATCTAGCGTAACTTAGCCTTGGAACAAAATTCCAAAGCCATATAGCCCAGGCCCAGCCAGATCCATATAACGTACTATTAAAAGAACTACAGGATGATATCGAAAACAGTCGACAAATATTGTGGTGTAGCTTATTTAGATGAAACTTCTGTTCATTTTGGTTGAGTAGATTATTGACGTTTTCTATGCAACAGCTGATTATTTTTCTGCTCTGATTAAGTTAGTCCCATAGACAAAGGTGTTCAGTTTGATGGTCTAAAGGGCCCCCGAGACGGCCAATCGGTTTGATTCAAACTTTACGTGTTTGATCTAATGGTGTGTCCCCACTTAGGTTCGCGAAACTCCGCGCTCCGCGAACCTGCAACAGTGCGCCCTAGCAAACATTTTATTTTCACTTTGGTTATAGTGTGTACGTGTGTGAACCAGGTTCACATACATGTTCGCACACGTACACACTATGGCGCACTGTTTCAGCACAGCATAAACAATTTTTTTGGTTCAGGTTCGCGGAGCGCGGAGGTTCGCGAACCTAAGTGGGTACCCACCCTAACAGTTTGGTGTTAGTTTGAAGGATCTTTCAAACGGAACTGCGCAGTTTGGTTCGGTACGCTGCGCGCTGTTGTAATAGGGAATTACACCATTTTTTGAAAACTGTTTTAAATTAATCCTGAGGTCGAAATAAGCCAGCAGAATTTTTAATTTAATTTTATAAAACCATTAAATGCCCTAAAACACGTTTTTAATTTATGATTTTGAATTTTCGCGCGGAAACACTAGCCGCCATGCTGTTTAGGCTCGTGACGTCACTCCGTTAGTAAACAAACAATAGTGCGGAAGACCAAGTATAAAGTAACAAGAATTAATGAGTTATAAAATGTAAATCTTTGGTGTCTTGTGCCTGAATCCAATAATACAAGTGTAAAAACGCCACAAAATTGTGGAGTCAAGTGCCAAGTGATAATAAAATGAGAAACACTAAACTGGCAAGAGAGATAATAGTATCCAAAATCATTGTCCCCAAAAACTAGACTAGAATGTATTTCTGTGAAGATCAGTTTGATGTAAGTACCTATGCGCTAGAAATGGTAAATTAACTATGGAATAAACATAATAAAACTTCATGTTAGTATTACAAAACAATCGTCATATTTTGTGACCTATGTATTTATAGGTTATGTTTTGCTATATTGTGATTTGAAAATTTCATAAATACCTACTTATTAGTTTCTATATTTTAGCTACAAAAAATGATGTGAAGAATTATACACAGTATAAGGTAGTGGGTTCTGCTTAACTCAGATGAAACCAAACTGCGTTCGATCCAGATTTGATTGCCAAGCTATAGGAAACACAAGTCCACTCCAAGTGAACATCCGCATGCCTTTATTGAAAGGCAAAGAATGTCTACAATACAATTAAGGAGATTGAAGAGACCATACAATATGAAAATTATGGTAAATCAAAGTACCATCTTGTAATCAAGGTAATTTATTTTTAGTATTTTATGCAGTTGTAATAAATTATTAACATTATCACTAGGCTATGATAGATATTATACTAATCATATTGTACTATTATTTCTAGATTTTTTGACACCTGAAATTAAGAAGTGTGATGATAGAGCAGTCCAAGTAGTACAAAGCTGAAGTGCGGCAGGCGGCAGACGAAACAAATAGCCAGTTTTGTAGAGGGTCATTCGAATATTGAGAGAGTTTGCCATGTTTTAAAGATGCGTTCAGTGATCTAGTGACTTATTTTAAGTAGAAATTGTGTTTATTTTTGTTGATATTTTTAAATGTGTATGTACGCCTGCAAAGTTAGAAACTAGTGATATCTCTATTTGTAATTAACAAGATCTGATTTGTAACCTTGTTTCTATGCACAATAAAGCACTTACTTACTCACCTGCCTCGCTCGGCCTAGACCAGCTATCTACACACACATTATAGTCAAAATATCAAAACATTGATTTTATAAAATGTAGTTATTATTAATATAGCGGTCAAATAAATATATCAAATATTATGTAGTTTTTTTTATTTCCATTGCGCACTGTATAAAAGATGATGTTGGTGAACACATAGCCAGGTTGATTTAAAGAATGTAATAGATGTGTATTTATCTCATGTGCATGAGTGCAAAGTATGTGAAAAAGTACCTACATAATATGCACTATCTATACTAGACATAAGGTAGGGTACGGTAGGATACTCAGATGCAAAACTCATTTCTTTGATCTGTGGTAGGATAGGAGTAGAGGAGGTAGGCTTAAATTATAAAAAACTGTTATTTTTATAGCATGAAAAGTGTATTTTCAGTAGTTTACAAACTTTAATGTTGGAAAAATAGTCCGTGCTTGTTTTTCACTAGATGGACACTTAATTTCAAAGTAGGGTTGTTATTAATTTGTAAATAAATGTTAATGCCTCAGAAATAATATATAGACTGCATTTTTCTATCTTCATTCCATTTTCTTTTCCACTGTTTTCCTGACTTCCTCCAGTTTCTTACCTCTTCATATTGCTGAAGTTCCTGGAATTTTTGCACAAAAATCATAGCGACCCTCTGGTCGCATCTGGTACCATCCACTGTTTTGCACTGGCTCACTAGCATTTCGAGGCTGTGATTCTGCCATAATTTTAGTTAATGCCACAAACAAAAGCCACTTTTATTGTTGATCTCTAGTTTTAATTTCTAGGAATGATATGGTTTTTTGATTGAAAAGATGAGAGATCTTACTTATAAAACATCACTCTTCATCATTACTTTAATTATTAGGTGATACAGTGCTAAAGTTGACTTTCTCCGTCCTCCCAGGACCTGATAACAAAAGAAAATAGGTTATGTTAGATTGTTATAGATAACACAGGGTATCATCGTGTTGTATTGTTATTGCGATTATTGTTAGACAAAACTTGATATATGCTAAGTACTTACATTGCTGTTTTAACATTTCTCAACTCTGCAGAACAGAAATCGGGATTGGATTGGACGCAAAAAATTTTGCCACCATGAATGAATGTATTTATCCTTGGTAGATTTGTACTTTCTGCTGTAACAAAACTGTATTTCATGATGCTATTTAATAAAATAAAGGATAATAGTCCACAGATGTAGTAATCACTTATAAGATTTCAAAATAAATCGATGAAAATCTAATTTGTTTAATATCACAATCACAGAGAGAAAAGAGCTGTCATGTTTGTTTACTATCGGAGTGACGTCACATCGTAATCCAATATGGCGAAGGGCGTTTTTAACATTTGATGAATAGATTAAAAAAGACGATTTTTAAAATTGAATTATAAAATTTATATTGCATTTTTATGAATAAATATCGACGTTTCTCGTTTACTATTTATGAAATCTATCTTAAATATGCATTTTTATACTTTATCTTACATGGTGTAAAATAGCCTATTAGACTTGTGATTGTTATTTGTGATTGTAATTGGGTTTTGATTGGGTTATAATTGTCAAACGCGTCAGAACACGATCAAACGGCGTGTCAAACACAACAAAAATATGAAATTTCATCAAACGTGCATCAAACCCGTAAATGTTTGACAAACCGTTCAAACTACCTTTGTAAACGATCAAAATGGTGTGATTCAAACCAAACCTTACGTGTTTGAATCAAACCGTTTGACCGTCTCGGGGGCACTTAAGCCACACCACAAAGTTTGTCGACTGTTCAAAAAATCACCCTGTAGAACAGGTACTTTCAACGCCCCACTAAGTCACCAAAACGACTCTTTATTTACATAGTGTTTGATTGACGCCTTATTGATATTCGCGATATGACTAGCCGGCCAATATAAATCACGACGCGTGACCGGCGGGCTGATTATCTAATTAGAAACCACCTAGCGACCGGTTGCAGTTCATAGATGATAGTGATCCATTGCTACTTCTTTTTGGATTAAAAAAAAACATACCAAAGAAAAGTAGCAATGTATGTGGAATGAAACCGGTCGCTAAATAGTTTCTTTTTAGATAATCAGGGTGCCGACGCCCCTGTGTGTCACTAACGATGCCCATTTTGATTTCTAAGTTGTGAGGATGAGTGACTAAAATTATAATATAATGTAAGTACATTGATTATTAATACCGTCATCACCTCGTCATCTGAGCTGAGAAGAAGACTAGTGATAGGATAGGAAAGAGTGGAAAAATGGACTCACTACGCTGCGATAAGGCTCATGGAGATGATGACATTGATAAGTATTAGGTAGATATCATCACCGTCAAATTTTTCACTGCACAAGCCTTGGTTATGGATGGATAAGGTTTTACTTAATACATAACATAACTTGGGCTTAACACAGAGTACCTTACATAGTAGGATAAAAAATATTATACCTTGAAAGTATAAAGATAAAAGAATTTCGACTTCGTTTTATAATGATTGAGTAAATCAATATTCAAATATATTTACGTCAATTGGTATTCATTAATATCTGAAAATAAATAGAACGTTTAAATCAGTCAAGTCTACGTACCTAAATGTAAGGAATACACAGAGAAAAAATGTGGTGTACATTCTGTCTGCCTCAGTATGGCTGCCACAGTATAAAAGTAGTTAATAAAGCTGTTGTTTGTTAGCAAGCAATTTCAATTTTAAAGAAATTTTTATCTTTGTTTAGTTATGTTAAGTTTGGTAAAAACTATTTTTAAAATAGTATAGTGTCTATGAGTATGTATTGTATGTAGGCTTAGAGTAAGACGGGCTTCTACAGACTTTGTTGCTAGAAGTATGTAGGTATAGATACTTACTACCATTTGATAGGAACGTTCAATGAATTCCGTAAATAATTCATATTCACTTCTCAAGCTTACGCGCTCACTAGACATGAAATAAAACACTTTTTAACGGATACTAGCGCGGTTTTATTGAATGTACTTTGGTATTTAGTTGGTATTTGGTTTGATTTTTGGTTTTTCCCGACGTTTCGGCACCTTTGCAGCTGCCGTGGTCACGGGGGACTGGCCAGTCCCCCGTGACCACGGCAGCGCAAAGGGACTGGCCAGTCCCCCGTGACCACGGCAGCGCAAAGGTGCCGAAACGTCGGGAAAAACCAAAAATCAAACCAAATACCAACTAAATACCAAAGTACATTCAATAAAACCGCGCTAGTATCCGTTAAAAAGTGTTTTATATCATGTCCGTAAATAATTTTAGTAAATTCCATGTAAAACTCATGTATGATTGCTCTGTCTCCTGCATGGATTTAGTACATTTATCTTGGTGTTCCTTGGTCTCCTGCTATACTTAACGCATATAACCGTCATGGTATACCTGAATATCATCCATATTGTGGATGATCGTTGCGAATAAGTACCGATATTGGTTTGTTAATGACAAAGTCCATAAAGGTACGTGATAGCACAGTATTACTGTGGTGATAGCGAATTTACATTTCATTGGGGTCAATTGTGTGTGTAGACTGTTTTACTTATGCATTTAAAAAGTTTACATTCGTTTTTGTTTGCTTTTTAGTAGCTTCTACAAACTATATTTTATTACTTTTCAACCAGAAACCTAAAGACACTGAGAATATGAAAACTGAATTTTATCGTAGAAAAAATTAAATTTATTTCAAAAGAAGACTTCCCAAGTTCCAAGTTCCAATGGGTTTGATGTAAAAGCTCGGCCGAACGTCAAAATCATAAAACTACTTACAATAAAGATAACTTTGAACCGAAAATAATTTAAATAGGTCCGTAATGAATATTCGTTTCATGACGGATCGTATTAGAAAGTTTTTATGTTAATGTGTGTCTAATAAAGTAAGTGATTTAGTTAGTAGTCATTACCAGCTCGTCTGGGTTACAATTTGGTTTCTGTAAATTTCCAATCATTTGCCTGTGATAAAGCTATTGAAGTTGAAGGATATTTGTTAAAGTTAAGAGTAATGTAAGCGTGTTGATTTAAATTCGTAATGGGCGGTAAAACAACATAGTTGTTCCAGTTATCAAGACACCAGTGACTCTACCATGAGTTGATGCAAACTATTTTCGTTACCGTAAACCATTGTTTTCTCTTTTTTACTCTCATTGACTGTGAGCAGTATATCCGATAGAGTTTGGTAGCGAAAACAGTTTGAAAACATGGTAGAGCTACTGAAGCAGACTAAACCTAAAAATTTGTACAAATAACGATTAAATCATACAGCCCGCTTTACTTATTTCAAAACAATTTTGCATGTAAGTCTGATTCTATTTACACAATTCATTAATGCCTCTTACAGTAGCTGTAATGTAAGGTGCGTCTGAAAGGCTTGGCTGAAACCTCGCACGCGAACGTCCTGTCCTACCTGACAATGACAAACTTTTTCACAATAAACATCCTTAAGCTCTACTCATAGAGTCGAAAATGTACCTTCATTTATGTAATACTTTTGATTTATGTTCCATCTGAAATGGTTTAAGGATGTGGTTATCCAAAAACTCGCTTTCATAATGTAGCAGCGATAACTCATGTGATATTTTATTATCCTTTTGGCTTTTACGTCCGTGTCGATAAGATAAATTAAAATGTGTTAAAAGACATTTTTTTTCAAACGACGGTTTGAACATCCGATTTAGCAAAGGATGGGTTGTAGATTAAAACTGAAACGTGGGAGAGTTTGCCCTAATTTGCCGATGATAATTTCCATTTCCAGCCTGTGTGTGTGGTGTCTGGTAGAGTCAAATAGAACCAAACCTTACAGAGATTCGAAAAGATGACTAATGATTTAGAGGTCTTATATCAAATACAGCCGTGAACTAGAAAATGGGCAGCAGCGTTTTTCAAAAACGGTGAAACGTTAAAAGTTCGAAGTCTTTTGAAATAGTAGATTGTACCATAAGGGAGCAAAATAATATTTTTACGGCGAGGACGTTTTTTTTTGAATCCAGAGCGAAGTGAGGAATTTTAGAGTAGAATCCCGAGCGTAGTGAGGGATTCTTTAGTAGAATCCTGAACGTAGCGAGGGATTCAAAGTACGTCGCCTGAGCCAAAAATATATTTGCGCCCGAGTGATACACTCTACTTTTCATCACCCTCTATGAGAAAATAAAAGGCGCCGCATATTTTATTTTAATTATTATTATTATTTAATAAAACATAGAGTAACAACTAAATTGAAATTAAATAGTATCTAATAATAAAACTACTAAAAACATATATAGGTAAACATTTGAGACATTTTCGAAATTATGAAAGCATTGCATTTCTCCATTCAATAAAATTACCATAGGCTTTCATATTTCTCCCGCGATCTTGCAGGTAATAGATTATTCATCACATTACTTGCGTCAGTTGATCAGTTCTAATTCTAATAGGTACTTTTAGGAGTTAATTTTATACTTTCACTGTCATTTGGAGAACTCATTTTTCAAAACAAAACCATGATTTTCTAACAATCCGTGAAAATTGACGAAAACGCGGGCCGTAGTTCGCGCGTTTTTAATTTAATTTCTTTTTTTTATTCAGCTCATGTGACTATTAGGCTGTCGTACCAGCCAGTCTTTATTCAAACAATATTTGCGGCCGATTTCTTTGACGCTGTGCTAAGATGTTCCAAATTCAAAAAGTGCGCGTCAAAGATATTTGCGGCGCACTTATAAAGAGGAATAAAAACTCATTACTGCCCATTAAAAGTTTCTTATATAAAACAAAATTCAAAGGTGGTCCTTTGGGTGCACTTAAAGGCGAACCAAGTCGTCCTTTTCGAATAGATGGGATGAAAATGTCTTTTTCAGTAGAATGCTTTATTATGGAGTGGTTCAAACAACAAATTGATATATTAAAGAAACATTAGGTATGATGACCCACAGGATACAGCTGTCGTGTTCCAAAGAAAACTATCGCTGATAAATAAACATTTCGCACTCAACTGTTAGGTATGTGTCTCGAGCTTACTGTTGAGTTGAGAACAACTAAAATGTAATACTTTGTACATTAAAGCACCATATTCCATTGAGTTAAAAACTATTTTTGCTCAGCGCTTTTTTGTTTTTATGGGCATTAAACTTTTAAATTCTATTTTGATATAATGTAAACTTCTACCTTTTATGATCTGTGTTCTGTGTAATAGTAATATATAAGTCAATGCAATTCGCATCGTGCAGAAATCAACTTGTTGTTGCAGTTCAAGAAGAAGAAAAAGGCATTACTGTAAAAAAGATCTCTGTATTTGACATTTGAAACTCTATGGCTAGGGAGACTCTTATTTAACATATTTACAATGTTTTTACAAATATGCTCTTGTCTACGGGGCCAAAAAGTTCTAGCAGCCGTTTATTTCAGAACCATAAAAACAAAAAGCTTCATTTGACTACAGGCTCGGTTAATTAGTGGCTAGATCAACGCGAGTACAATGAACTTGACTAATAAATCCACATGACATAACTCGCAAACATGCGCGCCATGTGCGCATGTTACTTATAGTGCGATCGTTAAATTGAAATTATCTTTATAAAAATAGACTTAAGTCACGGCACGAAGTTGTTTAATAATTGTTTTTAATCTGCTACTTTAAGACAATTATTATCTCTTCAAATCTAATAGGTAGGAGAAAGAGAAAAATAACTTTCATTCAAGAGGACTATTACAAACTGTGTAACCAAAAATGACTTTTTTAATAACCTGTATTTCAAATTCTGACATACCATTACAAAAGCAGATACTTTATAATTTATTTTAATAAAATAGATGTCATTAGATGTAGGTGCCTATGTAATGTTTTTTTAGACCTTTCATTACTTTTAAGGAAGTTTGTAAAATCTTTTCTTTCTTTTACAAACTCAAATACTTCGTCAAATACAAGACACAGTAACTAATCCTGCGGAAACTACTATAGTGTGAACTATGCACATTCTAAGTCGACACAGGTGTTAGGCCAACTGGTCCCCATACGACCTGCATTGACTAACATACCATTGTCTCAGAGAACAATGGATGGTAATTAAATTAACTTCGGACACAGATAAACGCATATTCCCATACGTTTCTCCGCTCGATAAGTAATTAATGCTAGTTTACATCGTTATTGGGTTAAGGCGATGACCGACATTAAATTGGACTTATCGTTAGATTATTATTCTTGTAATAAGGTTGTTGAAAGTGTGATAAAATGTTAGTTTAATATTAACCTCTCAAACTTACGGGCTCACTAGATACGAGTAGTATGAATTTTTTGTTCCACAATATCCGATAGATACCTGCAAAAGATATCTGAGATTTTTTTGTGTAGTTTATAAGAAGAGTTCGACGTAATAAAGGAATTTGATTTAATTTGTATAAATAGCAATGTCGTAGGAGAAACCAATTTTTTTTTTGCGTTCGTTCGTCGATATGCAAAGTAGTTTATTTTTTTATATACTACGGGATAGTGCTTGGCCTTCATCACACTTGATGATAAGTGACGATAAGGCCGAAGGTGGAAGCGCACTACTCCCGGAATCCTCATCACTGAGGAACTGGCTATCTTACCTCTAACTGCCGGAACACAACAATTTTTAAATTGTTGTTATGGCGCCAGACTTAGTTAAGATGGTGGTAGCTAGCCAGGCGGACTTGAAATAAGCCCTACCACCAACCAAACCGAGTACAAATTGTACCCCCCCTGGGAATCGAACCCGTGACCCCTGCGTCTTACACGGGTGGGCGAACCACTAAACCACAGAGGCGGTAAATACATAATCTACATACAAAATTAGCATATATTTTTTCTAGTTCAATTATTTATTCGAACCACAGACTTTACACCTAACCAAAAGTCTTAAATGGTCTGTGATTGTGTATGAAACACATCTTCCCCTTAATCTCCATAGTGTTGGTTACAAGTTAATAGTCCTGTGACCATAGTTAAAAGGAACGGTTTACGGCCTTTGATTTGTATCGTGGTGTAATTTAAGTGGCGTGGTGACGTACGGAAAGATATATTGGATGTTTTTTATTTCTAATCGAATAAAATATGTGGAAGGAAAGTCATGTAAAACTGGTTAAGGATTTTAATCGACTGTTACTTCAAAATCAGTCGGTTAATTTTAAAACTTTCTCATTAATTTCACTAAACTAGTCCCTATTTAGTAACCTGAGATAAAACCGTTAAGGTTTTAAAAATAAAAACTATAAAGTACTATGTTTTTCAAAAAAAAACCACTATCATTCTTTATGTTATTCTAACTTAAAACTTAAAATTTTCTTTCGCTTAAATACACCCTTTACTTAAAAAAACTAAATTTCGTACACAAAACCATAAAAGAAAAAGAAATTCTTTACCGTCAATCTCCAGGTAGGTATGCTAAGCAATTGTTAAATAGTACTAGGAATTTTTAATTTTCCCTTACAGTTTCAAACTTAAAACACTCTACAATACACAAAGGGCTCAAATACCATAAATAATGGGTGCCCAAATGGACGCATTGTGGACTCATCAAATCAACAGGTTATCAAGCGGCGCATCAATGGAGGTGTATGAGTCTGTATGACCAGGCGCACAGCAATTACTGGGAGCATTGAGCCGCAAAATGGACTTGAGTTGAGTGCGCCACCGGCACACGTAAATGCTCATACACACTTTACTTTACTAATATCACAAAATATTAAATAGCAAAAGAGCCGGAACAAATAGCGGGTTTCGTGCACACCAAGACATTTCGTACAGATAGCCAGTCTCGGGCTAACCCAGATTATATTCATTACTTTTTTGTTTTTTTTTATTTGACTTACAAAACTAAAGTAAAAAAATATAAGTACATATGAGAACGTACAATATTGGAGAAAGCTAATAATCTACCTACTAGATGTAAGTACATTATGCGTATTATAAAAAAAATATTTTTTCTCTGAATTACCTAACTCAGCTCAGACTTACAATAATAACTACTGACTTCGATATAGGTAGATTAAAAATGTAAATATTAAGTTCTAAGTGTTAATTATAAGAGTCTCATCAAGCTTCAATTCTAGCGGAAGCGACAGAACCATTACCTAATGAAAATATCAAAATCATATCTTACTGAATAATATATATAGAACATAATGCGATAAAGTGGAGAGTGATGACCGAGAATAGTTCTATAACTAGGAAGCGAAAAAGTTTTTCTGTTTTGAAGTCAGCTGTTCTTGGTATTGCAAAGTTTATTTTCTTTAAAAATTTTGGGGCGTTAGTAAAACCATGAATTAATTTAAAAAGAAACATGATGTCGAAAACTTTCCTGCGAATGTGGAACGTATTCAATCTATTAAAACTTACTTATCGACCCGAGCAGATAAGATCTTTTTATTTTGGACTATTATGTCCATTATTGTACAACTTACTTTTGAACTTTTTGAACATCTTCAATGCCTGAGGCAAAAACTATGAACACTCCCGTCTCAGCTAGCTACAGGTACTTACTTTACATTAAATGCTGTAGTAAAAATAAAAAAACCAAACTATTGTAAACCTCAAGAATCCGAGCGGTAAAATTTTCCCCAACAACAAAGTGTGTATCCCGCCTAACTACTTGTTACGCACCATTGAAGTCTCCACAAAAACTGTAAAGGTATAGGAAGTGAGGTTCCTATTATTTATGTTTCGGGTACCTTAACACCTCAACTGTGAATACGTTTTGATTAACCATTGTTAGATCTAAACGGACATGATTGTTGCCCTTATATTGTCCATTTTGTTACTGATGGACAGTTTACATAAAATATTGTGTAAAATATAAAAAAGTAATGCAAAAATAGCGCATAATTAATGTTTGTTTTAATTTATTATTGCGTACAATTCGAAATTAATGTACAATTTTATTGAAGCATGATTGAAGCTGTAAGCGCTTATTAACGTATTGGAACACAGCGTAGTACTTACTTATTAAGTACTATAGTGTGCCTCAGGGGAAGGTATTGGATGTACAATTACGCCCTAGACTATTAAGATACTTTCCTTGTGTGGCCGACTATAATTAACTACATGTTTACATCAACATTGAATAAGCATGTGAAACGATAAAATACAGTTATTAAACTCCAACAACTTTTAAATAAATTAAGTGACGTGTTCGCTTAATTTGATTTCGAAAGTAAGGTGCGCGATAATCCATGAAACTGTAAAGTTTATTTAATTTACGTAAGTATATATTGTATGTTATGTTGGTAGGTATAAGATTTTGAAGTTAATATTCTTATGTCTTAAGAGTTATGAGTATAAATAGATGTTTTTAGTAAACTTTTACTCAGTGTTCCGATAAAAAACGCCATCTGAGGTTGTAAAGTGTGGTAGTAAACTAACTCCTACATTTTGATGCTAAAAAAAACTCGAAAAATCGCCAAAATCATCTCATGTAATTAATGGACGCCCCTTACACTTTTTTGGATTTTGATTTGGGTAAGTATGCTCGTCGAATTTATGAAAACTGATTTAAAGCTGAAAGTTAGCAGTAAACTCTACTAAAACTATGTCAAATCTTTCATAATCACAATGGTTTTAGATTACTTATTTTTCTTTCACATTCTGATAACGATAATAAACACAACCGACGCCATTTACATCTAGGCATTACACGTTAATCTAGCTATAGATACCTACTCGTAGATATTCTAATCCGTAAAACCTGTCCGTAGCGCCTTTGCACGAATTAAAATATCGTCTCATAATAAATCAACCCGTCGGTCGTAGTCTAACTTATAACGAATAAGGTGTTCGCTAGGATTGTATTCCATATGTGTAGCGGGCATAAAACTAAACGTAGCTATATGAAGACCATAAAATAAGATATCGATCTCACGTTTTCTGCGATCATATTTATTATTCTTTGAATAACAATAGCGTACTTCGATATTCGATTTGTGAGCCATTGCCTACAATCAGATAATTATGAAGCCAGAAGTCAAGGAACAATCCTGCCCCTTAATTACATAATTCTGTTGCTTACAATTCTCGATTGAAACCACAGTTACATTGCTGCTTTAAGTAAGATAGTTGTCACATTGGTTTTTACTAAAGTAGCAATGTAACTGCGATTTCTGTGAGAGTTGATTGCAACAAAGTCACAATATCCTTGATTGTAAGTAAAAAAACACAAAAGTTTTTTATAAGCTCGAAACAATTTCGATTGGAAGGGAAATGACAATATGAAATACTTTAGGTATGTCCACAAATTCTTAAAAAATAAATGTTGATGAAAACATAAAAGCGTACTTAGGTACTGAAGGATAATAGATGAAAAACTAATTAAAATGAATGTAAAATTTTATCTCAAGAATGACTGCAAAACTAATCTTTTACAACTTGAGCTTATGACATATGCCTTTTTATTTCGTTTTGTTGTGTTTCCTCATATGAATATGAAACTCTTGGTTTCCTCATTAAGTTTGTAATGTATTATTTATTCTGGTGTAGTTAAGTAAACAAGTTAGGAAAATGTCTTTCTTGCACTTGACACTAGAGATTTTCCAAGCAATAGTATCTTCGAACTACAACTCAAAGCCATATTTTAAAAAGCTAATGACTTATTTGTTTAACTTAAAAATATAATAATAAAAATAATAATAGCTGATAGTAGTTGAAAAAATATGATGAGTCATGTGTTCTAAGAATAACACGAGTTGTAAATAATAAGCTTTCAAAGCTCTCCAGCACCAGGAAAAAGTTCACGTCTTAAAGGTAAATAAATAAATTTACGATAAAATATGCTCTAACACTTAGCAATAAAAATCTTTTTTACTTGCCACTATATCTTAGCACAGCAATGTTGTTTTGATTGCAAATTCAATGGTTGTAAGTTTCAGAGAAGATGGGTTCGTTGTCCTGATGACGTCACCCTGAAAGCGGTTCTCTTCTTTCAGGTGGTAATTTTGTATGAATATGGTTATTAGAATATAGAATATGTATTTATGAAGAGATGCGTAAAACTACATTTTCCATGGATTGGAATACGGAAATACCGTTGAGTGGACACGGCTACCAAATGTAGGAGATACGGAATCATTTTGTTCTAATGGACTTTTAGTATAGAGTGCAATCTTAATGGAATGATATATGAAAAACTTTTATTTGAACAGTTCAAATAGAAGTGTGTGTAAAGTAATAAAGAACAAAAATCGATTTTTATAAAAATACAGATAATCTATTCGCCACGTAGTTGGTCTTGAATTTGACCTTATTTGCCATCCATCATTCATAACATATTAATTTACATTTTCTCACGATAACATTACTATCGCTTGCTTACCGCAAACATTCGGGTAAATATTTAAATTGGCTTCAACAAAAACTGACGGGCGTTTCTGTAACCCTACACTGCTCGTGAATGGTGTCTTTCATCCCGCCTGCCTTATTACGGGCTACGAAAAATAAAGAATACGGTATGCTATTAAACAGAAGCATACCTATATGAAACTATTTTATTACAGAAGCTGTCTTTTCTGTGTGATTTCAAAATTCGTCAATTTAATAATTTCTCCATCAATTAATTTTAACGTGATGCAGTTGTTTGAAAATACTAAGATTGGTGGGAAAAAATCTATTTAGAAAATTACAAAATTATTATTTTGATAATCTTTAAGATTTTTTATTATATATAATTCAATAATAACTATAAATCACAGTGTATTTATTTATATTTTCAATAAGGATCTCTAAACTACGGATCAAACAGGATGTAAGACGCACCCGTTTGGGACACCCATAACTCTAATAAGCTACTGAAATCCGATACTTTACTTTGATTCTGTTTTATTTTAAAAATCATAACCAGGAAACTATACAATAAAGCCATTGTAACTTGGAATATAATAATATGAAACCCATTAAAATAATTCAAACGGGTGTTTTTATTTTTAACCTCTGAAGTTATTGTAGAGTTAGTTTAAAACGTATTTTATACTTTGGTATCAACAGACATTGACCGTCTTTTCAATGTAGGGACCACTTCTTACGATCTTCAAGTTATCGATAAAGGAGGAGAGGATAATAAAAATAACAATAAAAGTGTAGATAAGAATCAACATTGTGCGGCGCCGGAGCGAGCGCGTGTCTACGAAGTTTTATCTGTATCCCGTGTAAAATTGGCGTGACGTTACATTGAAAATGTTTGGGGGAAACATCCTGTACTTTGTTTTTTCATGGTCCAATTTTAGTATAACGTCTTTAGAATCGAACACGCTTTTTATTCATGTGAAAAGATGACCTAAAGATGTTTTTCCGTTTTTCAAATAAAATGCTCCGTCCGTAGTGTGTATGCGATTTGTCTTATACCATTGTATTGTTAAAATTATTTCAAATACCAATTTATTTGTATCTAGATAATAAAATAATTTAATACTCCCTAATAATCAATAACATAAACTTTACGAACTAAATTTAAAATAGATTTGACGGGTAGTGTACGATAACGTTGTTTATACTTATCGAATTTACCGATACCATCGCTCTACCATTATAACATTTAAATCAATTGCTATAATTATATTTGTTGAGGCCACTTTTAGTGGGCGTCTCGGCTCAGATATAATTAATAGTACGGTGATAAGCTGAACATTTAAGATTAAAATAGAAGGGCAGACGTATGCTGGAGGTTCGGCTATTGTGTAAGAAGCGCCCACGCTTTACTTGAACGTTCATGTTTTTATGATAAGCAATAAAGATGAATACTTGTACAGTGCAGTTGGCTGTGAACTGCGTCAAACTAATATGTATGATGGCGGCTGTTTTCTATAGATTACATAAAAGTAGCAAATAATTTGCTTTTTTATATAAGTTTAACAAAGGCTTTCAGAATTTGCAAAATTAAAAATTAAAAGCTTGTGATTATTGTGTGTGTAAAATTGATCATAATTGATAACTTTTCCAAGATTTGATTTTGATTGATTGTAAATTGAGTGAGAACTTGCACAACACGTGAGCAGAGCTATTTCTTCGCATTTCTAACATCGAGGTAGAATCAATTAGATAGGTACTACTAAGTGAATGCTAGTTAGTGAATATTAGGTAGCCAATCAGTATAATTGGTTGAAAATCGACCATTTAAATATTCCGAATTTAGTGAATAATTTGCGTCGAATAGTTACATAACGTTGCAAATAGCGAATGTTACTCAAATTGAACTCAATAATCATTTAAACAATTCTACTTCAAAAACGAACATGCGTTTCGTTAAATGATTGGAATGATATATTTTTTTAACGTATTTGACCTAAATTGTTTAAACAGTCGGTTCTTTTGAATTGAATATGTTTTTTTTATTATGAATTTTATTAAATTTTGATTAAAATTGTTACTCTTTTCGTTTCAGGTAAGTTTGGTGGCCGTCATTGTGTGCTGCTCTCGCCTTCGTCTGGAATGCGCGTGGGTTTTTGTTCTGTTAGAAGTACGTAAGTGTTATAGCTTAGAACTAGTTCATGGTATTTTTACCATTGACAAGAAGCAATAACTTATTCTTTTATTATTCATATAGATATAATAGTCTGATGATAGTGGGTATTTTGAAGTGAAAACTTCTTTAGCGGTGTTGTACGCTTTTTTGTAATGGGGAAAAATGCTAAACTCGCGTCAGTAAGAATCACTTGACCCTGATCGAAAATTATTAAGACGGATGTGACGGATGGAGAGTAGACAGCCGACGGCGGAAGTATCCCCCTCTCTTTCTACGGGGCGCGGCGAAAATGGCGGCGCGTCATTTCAAGACGTAAACACTTGTATCACCATAGCAACGCTCTAATTTTTAATTCAATGTCAAAACTCTAGATTTTCTGTCAAGCTATGGATAAGACCTTCGTACAATACAATTCTGTTCTGTATTCGTAAATTCAAATGCAGAGTAAATTCGTAAGACGGCAATTCGTGCAAAATTATTCCCTAACCCTTCCAAAATATCAAATATGCACAACGATTAACATTGTTCTCATTCAAATTTTCACTTCTGCCGGCACTCCCGGAGTGCAACCCGAATTTTTTATTGAAACTCATATAAAGAGCTTGGTCCTGTTAGCGAGTTTCAGTATAACGAATATAATAAAACTATTTGTCATATTGAGTTGAGATATATCAAAGAAGTCAAGCTATAATGCTTAATTTGAACACTGACATTTTATAAGAAGTCAAGACTTGTAGTTAATAGGTTGAAATAGGTCAAAATAAACTGGTGCATCCAGAAGATGCTTGATTCAAGGGAGTCGGCGATATGAAGCACAAAAGTAATGAGATACATACAAATGAGCCACCGCCTGCTGTGAACAATGCGATATTAGAGATATCTTGCGCATCTGCTGGGCGAAGGGATTACGATGTACAGAGATGACGTTGCTTGTGTGAAATGAGATTATAAACGTTAAAAAAAAGTAAAGTTATATTTTTAAATTTGAGATGTTTGCATTTACAATGCTATTTTTAAACAATACTAAATAATATACTAGAAAAAATACGACTCGCACCAGATCAATACTCAGACGGGAATCGAACCCGTGGCCTTTGGATATCCGGTCCAATGCTCTGACCGCTGAGCTACCGAGTCACTAGTGACATCGTCGAATTTTTCCTAGTATATCCTAAACTCTTACGCTGTAATCCAGCGTTATTTCACCAATGTGAGGAATTACCTCGACATTCAATTGAAATATCTTTCCAGATATTTTAACAATTGATTAAGATGAAATAGCTATATAACTCAGACGATTCCCGTCTGAGTATTTATCTGGTGCGAGTCGTATTTTTTCTAGTATATTATTTAGTATTGTTTAAAGTTATATTGTTTGATTTTGTTAAAGTTATATTAAAGTTATATTGATTGATTTTGCCGAAACGGCACATGTAACAAACAATGAAAAAGCATTACTATGCCTAGCTTTGAATGTTTTTGTTTTAACATGAACTATGATAATTTACTAAACCTTACCAATTTTGACAGAGAGAGCGCGAAGTGAGAGTGATCCATCAACTAAGTCGCCTGGAACATAACCCAGAGTCTGTAAAAGTGGCCCATTGGCAAAGTGAATTTGTTATTTAAGAGGCAAAAATTATAGATACCTACCGAAGCTAGAATTAAGGCCATCTGATTTCTTGCAAAGATCTGTAGAAGAAGTTTATGTGAAAGAGTTATCGCATAGAAATTTCTCGCGAATAACGACACCGGATCGGTGTGAGAACTAAGTCGTAAACGCCCCGGCATGTTTACGAGCTCCTGTTACGTCGAACAAGCCTGCTGCCTCTACAAGCCTCCTGCGAGCCGATTTATGGCGAATCGGAGCAAATAATTCGTAAAGTTATAAGCATCTCGCGAACAAGCTCTCTTGTGTTGGGTGCTTATAGTGGCGATTGGAAATGTCGATAATTTATGTATCCCGTACGACAAATTTCTGCAATTTGCTCGTATTATACTTGGCTAGCATTTGTAAATGAGTCGGAATTGTATTTTGCTGCGTTGGCTCTCGGATTAAGAATGATTTACTTACGAATATTAGTCAGTGGTAAAGTCTGTTCGGGCTTTGTTTTTTTACCATCTTATGGCTTAGTGTGAGAGAGTTTGAATTCTGCAAAGTCATTTAACAGGAATAAAAATGAATAAGAATTATGCTATGACAGTCAGTACCAGTAATGATAAAAATAGGTAAGGAATGCATGCGCATAATATTGATAATGCTAAGCCTCCCCGTTTAAGCTCGACAGCAATTTCAGTTTTTCAAGTCACAGTTTCTCTTTGAAGTGTCTAATTAAAACATCTTAGTAAACTTCATGCCCACTTACTCGTTTTATTATTAGAAATCTTGTTCTATTATCTTTAATAGGAAAATTATGGCTTCTGTACAATGGTAAAAGAGCGTCCAGATACATGCTTTTCAAGTGGCAAGATCAAATAACTTGAAAGCGACCGAGATCGGCGTCTATTTGGAGAGTTAGTAATCTCGAGCACCACTTTGCTTAGAATATTAGTACAAGTATTTCCGGTCAAGTGCAAGTAATCACATTAATATTTTAGACTAGCAAGGATTTCCTTTGAGTCATTGATTTGTGAGAAATTATGTAAATAGTTCGTAGAAAAGTGAATAATGTCTAAAATTAGTTTGTTTATTGCAGTGATTCGACGGATTACTAAAATAACAGTAAAGATCATCATCACATTTCGGTTCAACTGCAAAAACAAAATATGCGTAAATTCACTCTGACACAAAACAAGATTGGCTTTCGAAATAGTCGAAGTTCATAAACGAAACTGATGCATAATGGGGGTATTAAAACACGAGTGTCTTAATACCTAGTTATGTGCAGTTTCATACACTTCTTTATCTATTCTCATACAATAATACTAAATAAAAGATCAAGGTTAAAAAAAGAGAGAGAGAGACTTTGCTGGTATTACCTTGATTACGAGTAATTTCATTTATCTCGATATGGTCATTTCCGTCGCTGCATCGAAAATATTGGGCGAAGTTAAATTTATTTACTTTCACTGCTATTAGACATTCTAAAGCAAGAACAAAAAAGTTCTACAAAATTAAGTACCTACAACAAAAATTTAAAATTGATATCAAAACTTTTTGTTTTGATTTCGCGCGCCCCGCACGCACCACAGACACAGACCATACAACAAGGTCTGTGACCACAGATCAAAGATACTACAATGAACCCATACGCGCTAATAAATTAAAAAGTAAAAGTGTGCTATAAAAAATATATTAAGATGGATGCAGTTCTTTTTAAATCGAAAGAAAATGTTGTACTGTAACCTTTTTAGGGTTCCGTAGCCAAAATGGCAAAAAACGGAACCCTTATAGATTCGTCATGTCTGTCTGTCTGTCTGTCTGTCTGTCCGTCCGTATGTCACAGCCACTTTATTTCGAATGTATTAAGACTACATAGTTGAAACTTGGTAGGTAGATGTATTCTGTAAACCGCTTTACGATTTTCTCACAAAAAAAAAATATTAAGGGGGGGCTCCTCATACATGGAACTGAAACAAAAAATATTTTTTTTTCATCAAACCAATGCTTGTGGGGTGTCTATAGATAGGTCTTTAAAAATGACATTGAGGTTTTTAAGACTATTTTTCCTCAAAGTCAACCGTTTGAAAGATATATACTGCCAAAGTGGTAAAATGTGTGTCCCCCCCCCCCCTTTAACTTTTAAAGTAAGAGAGTGAAAAATCTAAAAAAAATATATGCTATAGATCTTAACAAACACTTTCAACGAAAATTGGTTTGAACGAGATACACTAATAAGTTTTCGAAATATAGTACATTTTCCAAAACCGCAAATATAACTTTGTCGTTCATACAAACACTGTGAAAAACAAAGTTATTTTTTCAGGTGAAAAATGATAGCGGTATTAAAATATGGTATGGTATAATGTAACTACGGAACCCTACTGCGCGTGGCCCGACACGCACTTGGCCAGTTTTTTATTTTATTTTACCTATCCACGAAAAAAGTAGTGCCGTGTTTATACAATATTTTTTGAATTCATATTAAATATCTCGTGAGTGTAGATTAAAGTTTTAATATTTTTCTTAATAACTTAACACCTCTGTAGTTTAGAATGTTCATACAGTATAACTGCAATATTAAGTAAGTAGGTAGTATTTGTTATAATCGATTTTATGTAGTCGATCGATCTTATTGGGTTTCTTGATTATTATTTAAATTATCAGTTTCTTACAAAAAATGTATTTTGAACTGGTTTCGTGGCCGGCCACCCACTTCGACCTACATAGTTTCCGTGTCCATCCGTTGAAACAAACAAATGCATTGTATACTGTTGTGATTACCGTCTGTTTGTGTGTCCATCGCTATTCATATCCGCCCTACGATCGAACGCTTTGTCAGTTTTATAGGGCTATCAAAAGACTAAAATATCAATGGTTCATTAACACAAATTTTGTGGGTGGGGTTTACACTTTAAGGTCTGGGCACACCGGCTGCGTAGACACGCGAGTAGTGACGCGCAGCAAAGATACGTGCGTGTTCGGTGTGACGTCCAATAGGGAATGCCATTAAGTACAACGTCACGATCTGCAATGCGTAGGGTTACGCATCAGTCTACGCGTTACGCAAACGGTGTGCCATGTCTCATAAAGTTTCAGACATTACAACGTCATGGTACGTCTACGTGCATCCGGTGTGTTCCGCACTTTAATGTAACTTTAAAAATCTAGGTGTATTTTACTTGATGTCTAGGCAATATGCACAACAGCCATTTTTACTGTCCCTATTGCTGAGGCACAGGACTTCCTTAAGGGTTGATAAGGAGGACAAAACAATATGAATATGAATGACTGTATGTAATACGTCTTCTTTGCTCTATGAATATTTTTTTCTACATCCATATCAAGAAGGATGACGTCAACGTGACGTCAAAAGTTAATCGCATTAATATGATGCGCCTGGTTGATGCCATACTGATGCTGATATTTTATTTATATTGAAGTTTAACATATGACAGTATTGTATTTTTCAATCATATGTATGGTATGAAGTGAAATATCAAGTATGTACGAACCGGCGCGTCTTTCGATCCATATTACAAATTTGGGGCGAGCTTCATATGATTTGGATATGTTCTAGTTATCACACTTCATAGTTTCACCCAAATTCTGTTCCATTTTAAATTAAACCGAATAAGCGATAGTTTGTGAAATAGGACTTTTATGTAAAAACTGCCAACCCTACAGCACGGATGTACGGCAGTAGATCAGGAACGTTAATTAGAAAAAAAATGTTTCTAGCAACTCGATGAATGATATAATGTTACTTATCCCCGGGCAACATTGTACAATTACTTAAAGCAACTTCTCCGTCACATTGCCGTTGAAAATATCAGTTGTTATACTTAATTAGTAATCCGCTGTACATACTTACCTATACATGTACAGTATAGAATTTTAAAAGGGATTAATATAGGTACTTAAGTCGGGAATGATATCCAGACTATGTTCGTGGAGACGATATCTTTATTAACCGACTTCAAAGATTTTTAGTTAGGTATTCCGTCTTCTGTTGGCGTGTTGGTGATTAAGCTCTTTCATAAATTACGTCACCATCATAACTGATGTCGATTATCTCCACCAATTCACAAGAATGTCCGCCATATGTTTCATCTCTCGCACTATGATTTGCCGCTTCCTTTTGACTCAGAATCCTTGTCAAAAAACATGTGCACCAATAATGAGTGTAATTGCTTCTTTTCTCACATTGTGATTCATTTTGGAAGGCGTCGGCACTTCAGTTTGTTTGTTACCCTCATTTTAATTGAACTGTGAGTCAACTGAATCCTCAGCCGTGCATGATTGATTAATGGGACTACAATTGGAGGATTTATTTGAAAAATGTCTTGGGCGTGGGGGATACGATTATGTATGTCTACTTGAATTATGACTTTATTTTTAAGATGTTACAGTTTACATTCGTAAAAATCTTCGCTAACTTTGGTAGAAATGAACATTCATAAAACCCCCAAGTCTTGATGTTTTGTAGTTTTTGAAGAAGAGTAATGTAGGTAAATAAAGAACAGGTTTTAGACATTGCTCGTCAGTGATGAGCAACCATGAGTCCGGTCATTTACAAGGACGATTTCCCAGACAAAGAAGGCACTCGTCGTTTACAATGTACTGTGTACAGTAAATAGTATATTTATTATGTAGTCCAGTACCCATTTAAACAAGCTGCACGGATACAATGTCTGCTTAAAGTTTGCAAACTTAACGAAGCAAACTGTTCTTGTGTAGCGAAATGTAAAATTGACACAACGGTGTTATAAGAAAACATAAGTAGGCGTGTCGTTTATAATTAAAAGATACCTAACATCAGAAGTAAATGAAGAAGTAACTGAAATTATTGTTTCTAATTTGAAAGTCAGTTGAAATTATAATTTTGTACACAATCAAGTAGGCGTTAGTTGCAGATCATTAAATATCTTATATATTTTTAATGATAGATGGTTCTCATGAAAAAATTACCAAGACCTCCGTGGTTGAGTGGTTTGTACACTGGTTTTCAAGGGTTCCCTATGTATTTGCATAAAAATTTAAGGCATAATATTTCATAGCATAATATGATTTCGCCGAATGATGTTTACGCATAATATATATAATTACCTTGGATGAATTAACCACTGGATACGTAACGTAAGAAAAATGTATGAAATCACGATCAACCAATTTTTGCGGGGTGATGGGGGATTACACTTGTCAAATAAGGTCAATGTTATAGGGTGATTTAGCCGGTTTTCGGCCATAATGGCCAGCCAAATATTATGGATTGTGAAACTCATACATTAGTTTTCGGCCAGGCGGCCGAAAAGCAAATGACCTCCCAAAAACGCATTTAGTTACCAGGCCATCAAAGGTAAATGCGCAGGCTACATACAAAATTACCCGAGCCCCGGCGCAAATTAAATCTATCTCAGGTTTAAGTACCTTTTATGTATTCACTTCTCAAGCTTACGCGCTCACTAGACATGAAATAAAACAATTTTTAACGGATACTAGCGCGGTTTTATTGAAAGCACTTTGGTAATTAGTTGGTATTTGGTTTGATTTTTGGTTTTCCCGACGTTTCGGCAACTTTGCAGCTGCCGTGGTCACGGGGGACTGAAGCTACCCGTAAGTCTACTCTCAAGCGATGAATTTTTTTTAGACGTTCAGAAATTAAAATTATAACAAAATTTTCAATTGTTTTATGTTGATTTATAATTTAATTTTATGAATTATTTAGTGCTAAAAAGAGAGAGAATCTACTGAAGCTACCACCATTTCATAAAATTGGGAGGCCCTCCAAGAAAGAAATGGCAAAAGAAAACTTGGAGAGGAAAACCGACCTTTGTCTTTTATATTAATTTATTTATTTGCAAAAGGAACTAACTGTATCATTAGATCTTACAGTGTGTGTGAGGGGCTTAAGCTTGTGAATGATGGGGTCCCAAGCTGGTGGAATTTTCCAACCATCATCTCTATTGAAATTAGGGTATTTATTTATTTCGAAGGCCTCGCGGAGCATTCTAGGAATAAATCTACGTTCCCTAGCAAGGATTTGGGGTTTGTCAAATCTAATATAATGGTTGGGGCCCTCAAAGGCGTGTTCACTCACTGCAGACTTGTTATCGCGCCTATGTTTCATGTCAGCTATATGCTCTTTGACGCGGGTCCCTATGCTTCTCTTTGTTTGCCCGATGTAGGAGAGCCCACAGTCACAATCTAGTTTGTAGACGCCTGCGACTGGAAGGGGGATATTACACTTGACAGGTCGTAAGAATTGGTTGATCTTCTTCGGCGGCTTGAAGAAGAATAACCAATTCTTGAAAATGAAACATAAAATTATAAATCAACATAAAACAATTAAAAATTTTGTTATAATTTTAATTTCTGAACGTCTAAAAAAATTCATCGCTTGAGGGTAGACTCACGGGTAACTTCAGTCCCCGTGACCACGGCAGCTGCAAAGTTGCCGAAACGTAGGGAAAACCAAAAATCAAACCAAATACCAACTAATTACCAAAGTGCTTTCAATAAAACCGCGCTAGTATCCGTTAAAAATTGTTTTATTTCATACCTTTTATGTGTATAACAAAAAAAATATTGGACCTCTGTGATCAGTGACTAACATAAAAAAACTGCAATTTTTTTTTCAGGCGTTAATATTTTACGTAGCTAAAGGTATATTTTCAAAAAATATTAGGTAATAATCAATGTATACGTAATAAATAAGTGTATTGGCAACTTTTAATAACACCGCGAAAAAGAAATTTCACAAAAAAATTCTTTCATACATTCTTACATTTTCCGTAATGGCCGGAAACCAAAGGGGGCCGGCAAACCGGCTAAGTCACCCTACTTTGTTTACATACCAAATTTTATTTATTTTGCGAAAAATAGCTACTATAATAAGTTAAATTGTGCTTACGCGTGAAAAGAAATATTTCTTGATTGCCCGCTATTTTTTTTTGCTGAACAATACGAAGCATTTTGCCCATTTTTGTACCAATGTTTCGCCACGAGCTCTAGCATCACACTGACAACGCGATATCGTTTACTGAGACTATCGGTCACAGTAAGTGGCAGAGGGGTAAAGGCGAATATGGCTGTCATTTCGCGTCCAGTGGTTGATTCGTTCAAGATAATTACGAATGATGTTTACGCATAATAATATAATTGACCCGCGTCCCGGCTGGGTCAATTTAGAAAACGAACTTTTCTATATTGGTTATGGTTCAGGTCTGGGTGTTTGTAGTTTCACTGTAGTCTCTGATTTTAATAACACAAGTGCTTTATGTAACACACAAGCTACAAGCAGAGCAATGTTTGTAATGTTGTCTTATATTTTATAATTATAATGTGTTGTTTATCTTCGTCAATACCAAATAAAAGAGTTTTATTACGTTCGGAGCATGTCCAAAATAATTAGCAAAATTTGTTGCCTTCACTTCCACAAAAGTACCTACAGAATTTGCTATTACATAACAGCTGGAACTAGAACGGATGAGTACACGAAAGCTAAAACGTTTCCGACGAGGAAATGACACAGATTTTCCCCATAACTCCCCGAGAGATACGGCCGATGGAAGTCATAATCAGCTATTTACATGACATCCAAACAAAGCTCAACGGCTGCCGCACTAATAAAGAGAGTTACTGATTACCATCTGTTCCGCTTTCGATTCTAAACTATATTCAATTTTAAATCACTCATCTTAAAGCACAAAGTAAATGTATATTTTTGATGCAGTTCTGTACTGTATTAGGTAGGGCAAAGGGCGTAAGACTACCGACACTGTTTAGTTAGACTGACAGTTTTGATTGTTATAAGCGTCGTTTGAAAGACATAGGTCCGTTAAATATTACATGATGGATGTCAAAGTTCAAGATGTGTTTTAAAGTCAAAGTTGGGAAAAAAATAAAATATTCGACACATGAATCGTTATTTAAGCTTTAGCGCCATTTATATCAAGAAAAGAGGTGTCGGACCAATATAACAAGTCAATTGTTAGGTGAAACCGTAAGCTAGACCAGTCGATGGTAGGTCAATCTGTTAAATATCGTTTAACGTGTCTTACTTACCACTTCAATACCATATTAAGACGTTTTTAATGAATATACATTGTCAAACAGACCTATTTTGCATACGATTCTGAAACTTTATAACAGGTGTAAAAAGAACCTCAACGAAGCCGAAGTCCACGCATTCCGCCTATCATCAGGATCATATTTGTCTTTTAGGCTATACCTGGGAAACCAATAGTTACGAAGTTATTGAAGGTCAAAGTAAAAAGTATTTTATTCAAAATTTTTATGAAATCTTATTTTGTTCGTTATTTCCTGATTTTTGTCCAAAGAAACGTTATCAAAATTTTTAGTATTTCGTAACAAACAATGGCTTCAAAACGTCATCACTCAATGTATCTCATGAGAAACATAAACGCTGCCTTTCAACTCACTCGGCCGCACGCAGCTGTGAAGCATACACTCGCAGGTCTGTCGTATGCGTTACATTGCGTGATAATGTATGGAATGCTTTTTTAACACCAAAAATTAAAATTATTTCCCAGCAATAATTTTGGATAGAAATGGTACTGGTGATGGGCAGAATACGTAGACCCCGGCTTCGTTGAGGGTCTTGTTACACCCGGTATTTCTAAATAAGCATAGTTTCCATGTAAAATGATTGCGCGTAAGTCTCGTTTCCTGGTTGATGAGATCGGGACAGGATTGGCCTGTGCGCACGATTTATTAGCGCTCATGAAGTGTGCGACTTTATCTCCAACTAACAAATTGCATCTTTCATCTCTCTGACTTGATGAATTTGCTTATTTTACGTCGCGCAATACTAATTTTATTAAGATTTCAAGTGTATATTAAGACAGGAAGCTGTGCAGATAAGCATGCGTCAGTTTGTGGAAAAAATTGTGACTCACATACCGAAACTCGAAATAAATGTCGAAACTCTTATTTTGGTCACAACGTAGGTACTATAATAAGAGCGTAAATACTTTGCCGCAAAGTTATTGGTAAAGCCTGAAACGCACAAGGCATTTAGATGCATTGTTCCGAAATAGCATCCTGGCATTTGTAGTTAAAGGTTATATGCGGAAAAATGATTAATGACCCTTTGAACAGGGCTTTGAGCAATTTAGCGATACGATGTCCAACGCATTTGGCAAACTCAAAATATTAATTAGCACATGTTTTGAAATTCAAAGTTTCTTTAGATACTATTTTCGTATTACCCATAAATTGTAAACGAAAATAATCTGTATGAAAATGTATTTCATTTCATTTTGTAAATCATATAAATTATAATGAAGATAAAACAATTTAATGCACATTACATGAATTACTTCTCATCATTCAATACAATTGTATTTCTGGGCCTTAGCCCTGCATCATAACTTATAACCCATTGTATGGTAATCGCCACACGAGTGTTTGAGTTTCTGATTTTGATTGTGCTATTATTAGTATTGTGTTTCTATTCATTCATTCATTAATTTAATCAATGAGTTGCAACCTTCAATTTCTTGAATAAAACAATATACTTACCTAGTCATCGTTCAGAAAATAACTTTATTAATAGAGTACTTACGTCAATAAAAAAAGTCTTTTTTTAAATTTGTCATGGCAGGTTACCACAGCATAATTTTTTAAACAATTAAATTATTACCTTGTTTTAAAAAATATGCTCAATGTAAGTTCAAGGTAAGTTTAGAAAAGTGTTTATAAGTACTTCTAGTTGGTTTGTTTCTCTACATACAAAATAATCTATGGCACTTGCGAGTTAGGCAAAGTACCTAACGAATGTGAATCGTACCCAAAAAATAAACTACAGCAACTACAACTAAAAAAACTTTATTTTTGTCAGACTGCAATCTGCACTTGTTATTTAGCGCGACAAAGACGGTCGACTTAATTAAAGCCAGGCCTTTTCGAAAATCTTATCGCGAGTAAATATGTTTATTTATATATCTCAATTAATACACAGTGTTGGATTTTCTTATCGCGATTATCCTTCTCGTGTTATTTTAACGAAGTCTTTTGGGTTCATTGCTTGATTTCTTACCATTTGTTTACACGTTCGCAGCATTACGCCCAACAATTTCGTCTACCGTGTTCATTTAATCGGCGATTGCCTCAGAACTTTCGACACGACACGTTACAACAATATTAAACGTTTTTAGAACCCACGCGTGCATCTTTGTTTTGTTTACTATATTTACGCAAACTACTTTTGCATAACTTTGGGTTGTAGGACGCACATGGCCACGTTGTTTTTCACCTGCAATCAGTGATTTAACGTAACCGATTTGAAGAAGTACTCAAATAATAAAGGTAAAAATACTGCGTAAGGTCAAAGTGTTCAGCAGGAATTATTATTACATACTTTCCGAGTCTAGAAAATATCTGATTTCACGTTTTATTAAATTGACAATTTGAAAAAGCCCTGAATTCACCAGAAATGAACACAGCATTTTGTTATTAATAATTACCATATTTTGTCAGAACAAAGTTATATGATTGTGAAATTGACCGTCAATGTTAATCCAGGTAACGTTTGCCCGTTCTTCGTGAAAGTGGCCCTTAGTAATTGATGGCTTTCTATTTTTCGATAGCGAACTCGATTCGAAATTCGGTCGTGGGCGCGCGCGCGCGTTCCGTAACTAAAGTGGCGAGAGTCGAATTTGTGGTGATGGGATAGAGTGAGTGGTTAGGCCCTTTAACACGTTTATCAGACGTTAACTCAACTTTAAAGAAAAACACTAGCAACAAGGCATTTATTTAACAACACTTGAATTTTACACCCAGATAATTTGGGTAAAGAAAGTTTGATTCGCTACTATTATGTCCCGGGGGATCAATTTAGGTATCATAAATAATGTTTAGTAGCTTTAAAACGCCCCACTTTGTAGCAGTACCGTTTTCGGAGACTAATTAGATAAGCAAATGACCATAAACAAAAGAGGCGGGGTACGAAAAGCGCAGCCGATGCGCGCGCGCAATAAATCGTGTCCAATTAGCGGCGATATCTGGCGACAAAGCCGCTGCCCACTTATAGGGCCTGCGCCTAACAAGGCTGGTCCGATATACGCCGGATGAAAAATAAAGACTAGATAAAGGTGGACAGTGGCGAATAGCAAGCGAGAAACGAAGGGAACTGTTCGAAGAATAATTGACAAAAGTTCAAACTGCTTTCGACACCTTTGGCAAAATAACTCTACCTAATAGAATAACTACGCCGTCTCTCTGATAAAATATGTAATTGCAATTTTCATATTTTTTATTATAAAAAGTATCTCAAAAATCTCTCTCCAATATAGTTATAGATTTCAGCAACATAACTTTTCAGGAATTAATGCACAAAACTACATTATGCACAATTATTTACAGATTTTCTTTCAAAATAATCAAAATTATTTATTGAAATCTCTCTGTGATATAAACTTAAGTATTTTACGATGAAAGATATTCCCTATAAAAGTTTTTGATCAACAAGTTTAAGGCCAACACGCAGACAGAGCATATTTACGATGTCTATGTCGCGGGAACAATGGTTAGACAATGCGGACACGATACCGACCCATCTACTTAATTTTGAGTAGACACCTTTGTCATGTGTTTTTGTTCGCGGTCATTTCCATAAATTATAGGGGATAGCACCGTAAAGACAGCTATTATATAGCATTTCCCTAGGGACTTCTATAGTGATAGCTTTAAGTTCCATTTTTCTATGAAAATTTCAGTGTAAAGTTTGTGGTATGGTAAAAGTTTGTACCTGCCATTGTTATGGTAAACAGAAAACGTGACGGATACCCCACGCGGGGGATTCGGTTAACGCCGACAAATAGTTTCAAGATATTAAATCTTTATAAGAATTATTGATTTTTTCCATGGGACAAAACTTTTTTTAGTATTATAATGCTACCTTTTATGACGTACGAGTATGTAACATATTCGTCTTTTGTTACTCAACCTTATTAAGATAAAATATAGGACTTGAACTATTAATTGTCTGTAAGGTTGAGCGTATATTTTCTATAAAATGACAGCAAAAGAATCCATTTTTTTTTTGGAATCATGAAGAAGTGAAAATACCGGGAATCCAAATTAGGTGCCAATTAGAGCCAGAAAATGGTTGGTAGCTAATTCGACATCGCTCGGTATTGTTCTGTAAGGCGATCGGTTTAAATTTCGCCCGGTAAGGAGTTGCCATTTATGGTCGGAGGTAATGCGTACGCGCTGCGCACAAAACATCCGCTAATTGGCAGAAATGTCATATTATATTGGAGATGATTGATGGTATCGGTGATCGCGCCATCTTCGGAGACGGCGCTTGCGATAGCTGTTTTTTACAAATATGTTCTTGTTGGTACAATGTGGCGATGTGCCAGAAGATAGTGGCGTGTTTCTGAAGTAATAACTCCATTGAAACTGATGGTGCTTTTTCATGTAATAGGAAGGAAGTTGAAAGCGGAGTGTTTTATTGCCAAAGCAAAAACATGGTTTTCACAAGTACTTATACTAATTCTATAATTTATCTAACAGGTATGTTGTCATGTAAACTAACAGTGTTTGAAATTATCAGCATAGATGATCTTTTGATAATTTCGAGTCTTTCCGTTTTTTATGAGAACGTAGTGATTTACTTTTGGGTCTGCTCCCTTTAATGATAGGGATTATTTGGACGCGATTCCAAATATTTATCGAACTGTATAGAATTCGCCAATATAATCTTTAAAAAATCAATATTTTCCTATTGATTGTTAAAATCTCAATACTATGTAGCAGCTTCACAATCTATTCAGCGAAAATATACAGCTCACCATGACAACACATCCTCAAGTGAGGTGAGTGACTTGTAGCTCGCGACCCAGTTCACACGCGGTCAGGCCATGGATCCGCGCGTCATCAGCTCAATTGGTCCTTCCTGCTCGTGACAATGTTTACATTCAAGGCCACCGGTATAGGACCCACTGGCCTACTTTTGGAAGACAAGTTTAGTACAGCATTCTATACTTGCAGTCATTATATGTTAAATAAGCCTGAAATGATTTTTCAGTTGGTGGAAAATGAAAAATTCTTTTTGAAATATAATGTTTGGTACAGCCCGGAGAGTTGGTATAGGTGCCGGCATATAACTTGGCAAGACAAAGATGAGACAAAAGATGCGCCGAGTTTAGTATTTGTAGCTGCTGCGCATCTTTTGTCTCATCCTTGTCTTGCCAAGTTACGTGCCGGTAGTTGTAGTAGAAATAAGTGCGTTTTATATGTTGTTTAGGCTTTCGGCATTGTTAGGTAGGATGTATAGACGCATATAAGATTTGTGCCATATCTAGTATGTATATCAGAGTACGGAGCTCGGTGGCGCAGTGGTTTAGCACCTGACCCAGTGATTGCGGATGTTAAGCAACTTTCGCAAGGGTCTGTCATGGAATGGGTGAGCAAAAATTTATTATCTCGAGCTCCTCCGTGCATCGGAAGGCACGTTAAGCCGTTGGTCCCGGTAGCATTTGCAGTCGTTATCACCCACCAATCCGCATTGGGCCCGCTGGTGGGTTATGGCCAATTCTCCTTATCCACCCATAAGGAAGGACTGTGCCCCAGCAGTGGGGACATTAAAATGGGTGATAGCCCATATTAGAGTACTATTAATTCTTTAAAATAGAGTAGAAAATTGAAACTTTAAAATGGATCTAAGTTATTGAAATATTTGTTCACTATTACGCTATTGTTTATTCACGGTTTAGGCATACTCATTTTCCTCATTATGTATCATAACCGTTTCTGTTTATTTACATATTTCTAGCTAATGACAACTAATTCAAGGTTCATAGTGCTATAGCTACGCCACACAGCCTGCTGACCGAGTTTTCGGGTAATTAACCAATTAATTCCTATTAGCAACAGGGCCTTATTTACATAGCGTTACTATAACCGTTGCAAGTTTTTTTGTAACCCAATTATGGCTACTTCAAACATAAATAAACTTGATTAGACCACATTTCATTTTTACGATTCTCTATTTCTTTCTATCGCTCAAAAACAACATTTGCTAAAAAAAGGAAACACTCGGGTCGGCGTTGACTGTCTCGCCGATGCTGAAAAGCGCGGAAGCAGTGTTTTTCTCGCTACAGTGAAAGATATTTTCGTGTGACGGAAAGAGCTAAAGTTACGGAAAAATGCGGCGCTGGGTTAGCCATGTAAGTAGAACTACTAGTGCCGCCAATACATTTATTTTTATTACCAAGTCAATATTTAAAAAAAGCTTTTGTTTTATGTAATATGTATATATAGTACATGTAAAATGTGCTAAAAGTGGCTACTTTTGGTTAAAATGGATTTTAAAACTTACAAAGGAATGGAATCTGTTGAAAAGATATTCTAAAATATTAAAGACAATTTAAGAGATTATTATATGAGCTTTTTTAAATATTGACTTCGTTTACGAGTAGTATTATATTATCTGTGTTAACGAGTAATAAAAAATCGGGTTGCACTCCAGGAGTGCCGGCAGAAGTGAAAACTTGAATATTAAAGTTGTGCATTTTTGATATTTTGGAATGGTTAGGGAATAATTATGCACGAATTGCCGTCTTACGAATTTACTCTGCATTTGAATTTACGAATACAGCTTGACAGAAAATCTAGAGTCTTGACATTCAATTAAAAAATTAGCGCGTTGCTATGGTGACACAAGTGTTTACGTCTTGAAATGACGCGCCGCCATTTTCGCCGCGCCCCGTAGAAAAAGAGGGGGATACTTCCGCCGCCGTCTACTCCCCATCCGTCACATCCGTCTTATGAATTTTCGATCAGGGTCACGTGATCCTGACTGACTGACGCGAATTTAACATTTTTTCCCCATTGCAAAAAAGCCTGATTCGTCCAAGAAAAAAGCGTACAACGCCGCTAAAGAAGTTTTCACTTCAAAAATAAATGTATTGGCGGATCTAGTAGTTTTACCTACAGCGGCGCTTTAACCCTAAAGTGGCGATGGTGCGGTGCTTAGTAATGAGTCATATATGCGTTTTGAGCGGGCAGACGCGGCTTATTTTAGCCGTGAGTTACATCGCATGTGCAAGTCTCATTCGTTGACCCGAATCGCGAGACTGATCCCGCTCCGATTCTAAAATTAACGCTTGCGCATACGCCGCTTTACCGGAACCACTTCGTATCTGATACAGCAATCATTGATGTTGATAAATTAATAAAGGCACCAAAATAAAATATACCTACTTGTGATTTCACTAAATTGTTTAAAACCGACCAAGTGGTGCGTGTCGGGCCACGCGCAGTATAGGATTCCGTAGTTACCTCATACCATACCATATTATGACCAAATAATATATGGCCATATATTATTATTTGGCTTTAAACTTAAAATTTACTCTCTGTTTACACAATTAACGACTATAACTAAATTTAATACCTAAATATTCAATGAAAGTATTTACAAACATTTTACTAATTTTTTAGGTTGATCTACTATTATTGGTCAACTTGTAAAGCCTACTTAGCAGTGAAACTTTCCCTTTTAATTTCATTATATGCACTATTGTCATATTTTTTTACATGTCTGCCCAAAAAAGATGATTTTCACGTAGTAGTAGTATTTTTTACGCGATGAACAGTTTTCTTTTAAATGTACAGCTATCCCATTATTGGTTCAACAACATTCTTTCCCTGTACGCAATCAGTATGCGGTATGTAACCTTAAAGAACGAAGTAATTACATTACCGCTGGGAGCTAGTTCTGTATGCGCCGGCGACTAATATTTACGCAGGTCCAACCATTCTCACGGCACGCCGCGATCGGTTAGTCAACAAACAATGTTTATTGTAGCAATTTCACTTAAGCATGTGATGATGACTTTGAGTTCAGCTTTTAAAAGTTGTCGCTGAAGGAATGACGGACGTGGTTTATTAATAAGTGTGGAAGTTAGCGTGTTAAAGATTACTGTAACTATTTTATTTTTAACGTCGTATGTAAAAGGTTATTGGAACCACTTTATTTATCACGTATCAGAAAGTGACATGACGGTAGAGTATATTCGTGGGTTTTTCTTGTTCTGAATTTTTTTATTTTTTATTTCGTAATTTGTTACAAATTGGTAATTCTGAATGTTACTCTTTTGAACTATGTTGTATCACAAAGCTAGGATGTGGTACAATGCGACCACACCCACGGCCGTTTCTAATGTCTTCAACACATTAATTTATTTAATGTTTGCTTGTTCCAGAACAAACACAGCATGTACAATATAAAGTATCTCATAACCAATTCTTTAAGATATTTTCGAAAGTATAATCAGCTTTATTGAACCTTTTGTGTAGTTATCTTGGTAAGATATTATTTCAGTTGAATAGTCTGTTAGTTTGTTAGAATTTTTTATTTAGTTAGTTTTTATATTATTCAGTAATATCAGCCAAAGTTGGTAAGGTATCAACTTTATCAAGAGGAACTTTCAATATTTCTTTACTTCTTCATGAAAAGTGCTTGAACGAAATGTTGCTAAAACGCTTCTCACGTATTTAGACGCAAATGCATTTTTCAATGATTTATTTAACCCTGCAATCGCATGCATACCTAGGACGTAACTGCGCAACCGGTGCCGCCCACACAGGCTATATCTGACTAATGCACACCGCAGACCATTATTTACCAACTCGAACAGGTTTCCGATTATCCGCACGGAGCCCCGCATCTCGTGCACTCACGCCACCTCACTTTGATTTACAACAAACTCGATAGTGCAGAAGTCGATCTCTATAAAGGAATTTGTCAAAAGCTGTAAATGTAAATATTTATTGGCTGAAAAGCCTGAGAAACTTTTTCAGTACGCGGGTTGCACGATTGCAAATGAAAAATAGAAAAAACATTCGGCAAAGTGAAAATTGTTCTTGAGTTTGTGTAAATACTCTTTTAGGGATTAGGTATGCCTTATGTTACTGTCACTTAAAAATAGCATGAAAGTACACTTTGTGTAGAATGAGTAAATATTCTTGAGGGATTATATCTTAACGTACTTATGACTGTAACGTTAAATAAATAGATCACTTACTGGATTACTTAATTTTGAGATTAACATTTAAACTTGTGTTCTTATGTTATCGCTTAAAAAACTCTACAGTTTAGTGATTTCGTAATCCAAAGCTTCACAGTTTATTACACAAAGTGAATGTGTGACGAAAGCTAAGCCCTCAGCGGGATTTATTCTATTTACATTGTAAAGATAGTCGGTAGTAACTAAACGTTAGAACAACAAAACAGCAAATGTTAGCGCTCATTCGCGTGTGAAAGCTGCCATGAACGACCACTGGCCGCCTTTAAATGTTTATTTTCTCTAAGACCGACTGTAAAGATTGTTTCTTTTGTAAAATGTTCACGAGATTGCATTATTGGTCTTTGTTCTTGATAGTTCTTTTATAGTTTGTATTTCATTTACGATAGGAGCATAATGAAATTGCACGAAAGCGATGTTGTAAATATTCAATTCCAATTTATCAATGAATTTCTATTGAATAACATTGACTTTACGTATGTATCTACAAACGAAATTTGATATCGATCATATTTGTTCAAGTGTTTTAAATCTTATCGTTTGCCTTTTAAGTACAAATGGACCTTCAAGCCTGTGTGACTAAATTATGTTATGTGATGGTGCACTGTACCATGACTGCTAAGGTTAAAATCCCTTGCACGCCGCACCCGCTGTCACATACCTACGTTTAGTTCGTGCAGGGGCGATACGCGCGCACACGAATTTTGTTGCAAACTGGTTAAGCGACGCTGTTGCCCATAGTACCTAACTGAAAAATAAATTTCTTAATAAGTAGTAACTAGTATTAAAAAGTGCGAAAGTATCCTTGCTTGTTCATAATATTTATTGCTGAATACAGGTAGAATTTTTTTCGTAGTTCAACTTTACCCTAAAGAAGGAAATATCGCAGAAAAAGAATATTGTGTTGAAGCGATCGAAACAGCGCGGGTGGTCGGCAGAATCTTATAGTTAAATACTTTAGCTGAAAATTATCTGACTCTTTCTTTCTTCAAAAAGTAAATGTTCTACTTAATCGAAATACAATCGCGCAATAAGGTCTTAACCGAGAGGCTTCGTGCACGGCGGCGGCGGAGAGCACGTCAATATGTTGTGTGTCGTGTAGATATCCCGATATGGGTCTACTGCTTCATTATGGTGCTACCTTTAATTTACCTTTCATATACCTACTTTTATAAACACATTTTTTAAGAATTTAGTTGAGAATTAACCCTTTTATTCTATTTTGAGATCTTTCGCTATTTTTTTATTATATTTTAAAGGTGGAGCCAATTTCAGTGTAATCTTTTAGTTGATAAAACTAGTAGCTCCGTGAGCTGTAGACCTCTCGTTAAAAGTAGTTTATTTGTATGTTTTTTAAAACAAATAAAACAGAATAGATATTAGATAGAAATCTCAAATTTAAAAATTATATAGCTATTTCATCTTAATCAATTGTTAAAATATCTGGAAAGATATTTCAATTGAATGTCGAGGTAATTCCTCACATTGGTGAAATAACGCTGGCTTACAGCGTAAGAGTTTAGGATATACTAGGAAAAATTCGACGATGTCACTAGTGACTCGGTAGCTCAGCGGTCAGAGCATTGGACCGGATATCCAAAGGTCGCGGGTTCGATTCCCGTCTGAGTATTGATCTGGTGCGAGTCGTATTTTTTCTAGTATATTATTTAGTATTGTTTAAAAATAGCATTGTAAATGCAAAAATCTCAAATTTAAAAAAAAAGATATTAGATTTTTAACTTATAAGTATCTATACTGTGAAAATAACATAGACGACGCAGTCCACAAACTTATTTATTTTCAAATTTCGAATAATGGCCAGAAATGTTTGGATTGATTAATTTTTGGAATTTTTGAGAATTGAAAATTTGCTTTGCACCGCTAACAAAAAAGTTTTGTTAAATTTTTGATAATTTTTCGAAACGGCTGGAATATGTTTTTTTACATATCTTCGAAATTTCGATACCTAAACTAGCTCTATTGAAAAATTATATATAATTATCGAACCTGTTTACAAAATTTCACGATAATCGGTTCAGAAATGTGACCTGTAGAGGAGAACAAACGGACAGCCGGACATACCATATATCCGCCAGAAATAATTTTTGGCCAAGCTGAAGCAGAGACGCTTCGCTCGCGCTTCGCGCTCACTTGGTCAATTAAAGTTTGATCATCAAAGTTTTGCAAACTTCTATGTGGCAGCACGTTTGCCTAATATTTGTTATGCACAAAATTGCGACTGAATATTGTACTTAAAATAAAAGACGTTCGTGAAAGACCAAAAAGGCTCGTTACAACCGAAGGTTTTAATTAGAGATCTACAGTAGCAACACAGGGGCGGACTGGGCCAGTCACGAGTGTCGCTAATGAGAGATGGCGTCCGATGCCGACACGACACACGACAGTACACGGTTGAAACATTGCCCTTTTTGTGTCCGATATGACACACGAGAGATAGTGTCAACCGATGGGATGATGGCGCAAGCTGACGCGGAGGCACGATGAGCCCTGTTTATGTATGTTGTTAGCAATCATTTGAAGAGCAGAACGCTTCAGATTTTTTTTTGTGCTGTTTTTATTTGCAATCAGCTGGTATAAGTAAGTAATTGTCATTGCGGGTGAACTCTCCACTGAGAGTTTCTCCCCTTCAGGTCCTTCGAGCATTACTCCAGTTGAAGTATGTCTTTTCTTTAAAGTCTTTTTATGTAGCTACGACTGGTCAGTTGTTTCCAACTGACCAGTCGTAGCTACATAAAAAGACTTTAAAGAAAAGACATACAGACAGGAATGAACACAGTAAAGGAAGAAATTCAAAATAACACTGATAAATACCGTAATCGCCTTGAAAAACATCCCAATGCATTAGCGAAAGCTAATGCATTGGGATGCATTAGCATTAGCGAAAGCTAATGCATTGGGATGTTTTTCAAGGCGATTACGGTATTTATCAGTGTTATTTTGAATTTCTTCCTTTACTGTGTTCATTCCCAGATGTTTATGTATCTCTGAGTTTGTGATGTTCCAAATGCTTCAGAAATGATGAAATAAGTATTATATTATGAACCGAATTTAACCATTATCATCTATGCTATAAAGGCAGTGTTATTTCTAGCACATAGCTCTGAGAAGTGTTGAAAACTAAGGGTTTTACAAGGCGGTCGTTAGAATTTGATGGCTTCGTGATATCGGTATCACAAAGGGCACTTTCCAAAGTTTCGTCACAGTTCTGCGTTGCTACACCTCCTCCATCATTTAGACAACGGTAATAAATTCTAAATGTCACAGAAGATGATGCATAATGGATTCGATGCCGCGAGGTGTCATCTTAGCGGCTAGTAAATTTGATGAACTTTAATGTTTAAGACTTAGAGCGCTTTTTTGTTTGATGTAATCAGTTGTTTTAAGAACAAAACCGCATAGTGACATGTGGGTTTGGTCACGAGTTCAGGGTTGTGAGTGTTGCTTGTGAATTTGATGTTGTTTTCATTTAAATTGGTCACATTTTTATTATGTAGCAGTAATATTTTAATATGAGTTTACTTTGTAAATAACATGGCATATTTTTTTTTTACTTTTGCTTCATTTTCGACCTACGAACAGCGAGTAATTTTCAATATATGTGCCATATCAACAACAACGTCAGAAAATAGTTGTTTTCATTAGATATTATTATCAGACCCCGGATTTGCGATAGCACGAATAAAATGACGTTTAATAGTGCGTGGACAACTTGATTATCTATTTGTGTAATTTATCGATAAGAAAATTATAATTATGTAACGTGATATTTAGACTTGCTGTCGGAAATAGTAGAAATTACTTACCTACATTAAGTAAAGTGAAAATCGTGAAATGTATAAATAATAAAATTCACTGCAGTTTTTCTTGATGCAAAGATAGCAAAGTCAAAGTGAGTGAAGTAGAATGTAATTTTTTTAAGAAATACATCCTCCTTGGTAAAATACAAAAAATAAACACAGACGCGATCAAAGAAGTTCCACTTCAAAAATATTTTCAATACATTTACGATAATTTGGTAATCACTAGCAAGTTTGTATTCCTGCCACCGCAAATCCGGCCTTTAATTATTATGATCAAACACTGATGATTATTGATTGTAAAGGTCTGTGTGTAAAGTGTAATGTCTGATAGTAACTAGGAATTAAAAATTCCTAGTTACACTAGGAACTAGGTTTAACTAGGAATTAAAAATTCCTAGTTACTACCAGACATTACACCTAGGTATGTTTTGGTAAAATTATTTGATTATCAATTATTACAAATTGTGTTACAGCAATTGAAACGTTAATAGCAGCCCTAAAGTCACGATTTGTTCGTATTCGTAATTACGAGTTAATATAGAGGTACATGAAGCGCAACAGGGCTGCCACGTGGAACAACCTTAATTAATTACTCTTTTAATGTAGCACTAATTAAATGCAATAAATTACATTCTAGTAGCAATAAAGGTGATAATTGAACGTATTTTGTATAGAGGAAGCTTTTATTGATTTTAGCAAATAAAGTAACGATTGTATAAAATCGGCGAATTCTTATGATTACACAATTTTCAAAATACATTGTGTTAACTTTTTAATATATGTAGGTACGTCTAAGGTATTGTTTACACGAGCCGACTTGGCAAGCGACTGGCTGGTCGATTTTAGTAAATTTGCGCTTTTTATCGACAATCGCTTGTAATATCGAATTGCCACTTCATTGACATTAGGTTTGCGATTAGATTTCACAAGGGATTATCGATAAAAAGCGCTAATTGACTAAAATTGACCAATTGACCTGCCAAGTCAACCTGTCTAAATACCACATAAGGAACACAGGAATTTTCATACCCTTTTCAATTTGAAATAAAATTAATCTTAATTTTAGCGACTCCACTAAGATTTATTCGATTATGATGATGAGATATGAGATCCGTAGCAACATTAACAACTTAGAGAGTTTTGTTCTCGATTTATATTGCAGAGATCGTTGCAATTTGTTATCTCGTGACATTGCCGGACACCGTACAAATTAGCATTTTGTATGTAGCCCGCCTTATTTCCATACAATTTGAGCCACACACGTTGATCGTGCGTGCTTTCAGAGAGTTTTTGTGAAATTGACGATCCATTAGCCAAGACTTCATTTAAATGCTTTGCATTCGTGTTGTTATTGCAATATTTGTGACAAATAAAAAATTAAAAATGCACGACTTTATTATCATTCCTCTAAAAGTATGCAAGTATTTACGTGATACCTAATAAGTAAATATTTTGCCTCATATGATCAGGAGGACTTGAGTTTGTTTTACTACTGTTTATTAAGTACTTAGAGGTAGCACGATTTCTTAATATAGGTAAATGAGAGAAGTACATTGCTGCCGGTATTTATCATTTGAGCAAAGTCTCTTAAATACGACTGAAGCTCAAACACCTACTCAGATATTGAACGCGTCAAAAATAAACTATCTACTAACCACATTCGATCCTATAAAAACCACAGTGTTACTTTAGGCCTACTGTCAAAGCTCGTAACTGTCGTTCTTCGAAAGGGGTGAAGGTGTAGTTGAGGTTTTATTGTAAATAGTTAAGGTTCTATTTAGCTTGACACTGATAACAGTGTATGACAATAAAGTTTGGACAATGGTCGTGGTATTTGCGGTGGGACCACCAGCGGCGAGCTCTGCTGCTATTGATGATGAGTTTTCGATGACATAAAGTTTCAGGAACACTTGAGCTACCTTATAAGGAATGATTATCCAATTAATCGCTTTTACTCGCACAGGATGTTTTTCGACATAAGCGTGTAAGTGTTGTGTTGTAATAATATTATATATTATGTGAATTAATGATGTCTAAGTGGCTTGGACATTGAATTGGGGTTGTGTATATACATTTTTCGGTAAATACATAATAAAATCGTACATGAAGTAAATAATAATATTATTTCTACCGAAGAGAGACTTAAAATAATGTGGGATTGGTTTCCCCATTAGTCGATATGATTATCTGAGTCTCTTGAATTTCTGTGGCTATGCTGTTTCTCCGTAAAACTTACTACCATTTAATGTATTTTTTTAAACAGTTTATTTGATATAAATAGGAATGTAGATCCTTAGTAGAAGATCTAAGTAGTTTTTTTCCACTTATCTCTACCGTATTTCTAAGTGGAAATTTATTCCACTTATCCCTACCAGTAGGGATACCTTGGTAGGGATAGGTGTACCAGGGGAAAATAACAGCACAAATTCCGAAGTTATTTTTTATTTAGATGTGTCGTTGAACTGCATTTCGCTCTAAGCTTATTTCGGTGTCGCGCTGTCGCATGTCGCCGCGTTTATGCGTTCTGTCTGACATGAGACTCGTTCATATAATAAGTGCATATCGCATTTCATAAGGCGTCAACCGCATCCGCACTTGTGAAGATTCGGTGTAGTTTGAAATCTATACTATCATTGTTATGGAAATTATGTTTTTGAAAATCAAAATCTTTATTTCAAATAGATCAACAAGGTTTCAATGAATTGTTTTTCCCTACCACCCATTCAAGATATCTTTAGCTGACAAGAAACTTATCATCTTTAATCATATTCTTCATTTTCCTAATTAGTTAGGCTTGGAGCTTATTTTCCCTTACAGCGCTTAAAACGTAGATAGATAAAAAAGATGTAGGCATGTAAATTGATTTAATGTCATCACATTGAATCTCATCAGATGTCTTCAATAAAGTTCGTTGAAATCTTACAAGCGAGTATTTTATAAAGCTCATAAAAGTTTATAGTACTTCATATTCGGACTAGTTTGAATGAACTATGTTAAATGCTCTAAGGAATTATACTTAGAGCATTATAAATAATACCCTATTGCGGCAATCTCAAAGAGGGTAATGTTTTTTATTTATTATTCGGTATCTACGCGTTACATCGCTGGTTTCATTCAAGCGGTGTGCGTGTAGACATTCAATTCAACAGTGCTATGCTATCGCATCGTCGTCGGGCAGCGGGTTGCTCTTTGATCTCTCACCACAAATAATTGACTTAATCGAATAGTCCTTACGATATATCACTACTCATTCCCGCTACCGATGAAGACATTGTGAATGGACCGAGTTGATTGAAATTATGATTAGATAGACCATGGTGTCCATGATTTTTTATTGTTGAAACTAAGATGATTACATTTGAATTTTCAACCAGCGTTCTAATAGCGTGGGATACCTACATTATACTTTGACTTATTGAATTTATTAACGATCTCCATAATTCAGAAATTTAGCTCATAGTATTAGTCTTTTAGATCAAGTCGTATTACAGAGGTCTATTAGTAGGTGTACAACTATTTGAAAAAAAAATCAGAGAATTCACAGTGACATGTCATGATCTCATGATAATGCGGCGCCCACATATTGTAACGGACAGCAGATCTCAGAAAACGGCCTAAAAAGTTAAAACACAATGGCATTTTAAACAGCAAAGATTAGTCCAAATGAAGATTACCACCCACGAAATGCACTTCCATTGTGGTGCTTATCTAAACGGTCGTGCAGTATGGCGTCGCTATCGGTCGATGTCAAGGATGTATAGCATTTTGATGGCAATTTATTGCCCTTCGCAGGCCCGGGCGCGGCCAAGGATACGAAACACGAGATGTCTGCGGGGCGCGGTCTTTGATAGACGAATAGATGTGTTTGCATTCGACTAATGGCAGAATGGAGTTTGCGTAGATATTGGCTTACAGAGTAGGAGACGTTTTCTATGCGATGATAAATGACGAGCGTGGGCGCAAACCGTGTTTGACTCCAATGAGGGCACGATCGATCGCCGCGATGTGGGCTCGCCGTCCGGCTCACCGTTGCACCGCAAATGAACCCTTTGTACCACAAATTGATCATGAGGGCTTGACCGATTGCCTTTTGCAGTTATAAAAATTAAACGCCTTCTTCGTCCCACGTGTGACAGCTTGGCCGTGAGTAGTTCCCCGAAATTAGGGCGCGCATTCACGGGAACAAAATGTTTAGATAAGGAATGTCGTAACGCCAAGCGAAACAATGAAATCTTAATTGTGAATACTGTTTTAGTTACACTTTTCACCGTCAAGGTGCGTTGCCCTTTGTGTGGGTGTTGGGTTTATGATTCGAGGATCAAAAGAAGCGCATGGCATTTTAGAGTTTATGTTATAAACAATTCAGTTGCTTAAAGTTATTTGGAATAAAATAAATGACTAAATATAGTTTTATGGAGACTACTGAAGTGTATCTATCTACTATTGTAATTATCCTAAATACCAATCTAATAACTTTAAATCAAAATTGAATACTTCTAAGATAGACTCAGTGGCTATATTAAACTGGATAATAAAGCATTACAATGGATGTGCGTTGGTGAACGGGACGTTAGCAATGATTTATATTAATTTAAATGCGTTAAGGCCCTAGGCTCTGTAATAATAACTTGTGCGCCGTGACCGATGTTAAATTGAATATGCGTTGTTATTAGCAGCCGATCGAACTTGCGCGTGCGCTAATCGATTCATTGCAAGATGATCGATCGTTAGTCGGATAGTGCAAGATTTATAGGTACTAATGCCAGTTAAAAATCATATTATAAAGCTGATTTGGCAAGTTGAAGGAAATTTTACGTTCCACTTTACGCGATAGCAGAAATATTTAAGTTTTATGTAAAGGCTACTGACAATATGCGTAGTGTAAGTGTTGTATACTATCTAATAATCATAATACTGTTTGTAAGCCCCAATACTTATATTTGTGTAAGAATTCGTAATAATAGCGTAAACACGTAGGTAGTGTAAAATTTAATTTAATTTATGCTTCCCTATACCCTAACCCTAAGCTTGTCAGCACGGAGCCATTCATGCTGGCGTACCTTATATGGAAAACAATAAGTGTACAGGAATACGGGGATGCCAATAGCACCACTAATTAAGTTATATGAACGCTGTTAGGGGAGATCTGAGATATAATCAAATGTACCATTATAGTTTAGATAATAATATAGCCACAATATAAAAAAAAGACTCTACATTATGACCCATTTTATTATAAGTGTTTTCTGTATCGAATATTCGTATCTCTAATGACTTACAAGTTCTTCAAATCTTTATCTAATTTGCTATCATAAATCTTATTATAAGACGTTTGTCATACCGACTCGATCAAGAAAACAATGTACCATGTCGCATATTCTTGTTTTGTTCGTAATGATAAAATGAAGACCCTAAGCTAAGACATGTCGTTATTGTACCGTAATGAGGTATTCTTATTAACTGCGTGGGTACAACCAACCTTAACAATAAAATAAGTAACGAGACAATTGGAAAGAATTATTAATTTATGTCTCCAAAAAATATGCTGAGTAAAAATATCAGTCCTTTACGTAGCTATGCAAAATAATATTTAACAGAATGACAATCGCGCTAATTTCGTAGTCGTTAACGTAGCACCTTCGTAGCAAATAATTATGTTAATAAAAATATATTGGAAATGTCATTGAAACTTACAAGCGGAGCCCCAGATGCTAAGGCATATCAAACTTTGACGAATATAATTAAAGCTAAAGTTTTTTTTTCATAAACATGTTGTTTCAGTTCCTCATATTTACTTTATCTACATTTTTTCTACAGTATTTATCACATCCCAAATCAATCTTGTTTCAATCTATAATGACGCAATAAAAGAGTCAGAGTGCACTGTAATCATACGCGTATCCCTATAACGAGATGAATGTTTGACGTCGCTAACCATGTAATTTATTCAATTACTCACTTTCTTGGCGGCCTCATGTTAGGGAGTGCGTGTGTATCTATGCTATTATTTATGAAACTATCTGTATCCTGTAATTTCTTACGTAAATTATTTTTATGCTGAGGTGATCGAAGTTGTTGAGAACATTGGTCGCCAACTGTTTTTGACTTAATCATAGTATGGTCACATGTCATGAGTAAAGAAATGTGGTATATATATTAAAATAAGATTTTTAATACGGCATTAATATAGGCCCTTTGTAAGTGCTAAGATAGCATTTTTTCAAATGATTAATTTCTTTACAGGTTACTGGTAGGAGCTCCGTTAGGCCAAAACCTTCAGCCCAACACGAAGAAATCGGGGGCCCTTTGGAAATGTGCCCTTACACCAGCTGTGAGGGATTGCGAACAAGTCATCACCGATGGAATGCGAAGTGAGTAGCACATTTAACTGTTTTCCAACAACAGCACGTATGACCTCATAAACTTCATTTAAAGGCATTATCTATAGTACCTATTCTAAATTACATCTAAAGTTTTGAAATGTAACTTCAGTATCATCAGAAACTTCATACTTTGTTGTTTCGCCTTCAAATTTTCCGACAGCTTTATTGGAATGCGTTTCAACTGTGATCCAAAGATTTGCTGTGATCATTTCATTGGTGCAAGCAAACTTTTTATATTTTGATTATCATTCAACGTTTAAATGAAGTTTATTTAATTAATTGATGCATATGCAATGCAATTAGTAGTACTTATCACGCAGAACAGAATTAGGGTGTGTAAAAATGTACCTACAACAAATTGATTGATATAGTTTTTGTTAGTGTAGATGATCACGAAGTTAGAATAATGATTTTGAGTAAATAGGAATTGAAAATACACATTATTAGACTTTTGATAAATACACATTGTTAGTTTTAGAAAAAAGCACTAAGTATTAAGGATTACGTATCTTTAAAATTATAGTAGACATTTTAGAACTTGTTATTTCACCGTAGTTTGTAAGATTACATCAACAAACAGATTTTGGGCAAAATAATTCAACCTTGAACTTTTATGAAAAATTACTCCATGAAAAGTCGTTAATAGTGGATCAAATTATGACTTTTAACTAAACTGTTGTCTTTTGTCGGTGGTGCCCCAAACAGCGAAGTACGGCAAAATAAGGACCAGTAAGTGAGCTGTGGTCTCAACCTCCTTTATTCTTAATCATTTGCTCTCGACTAATAAAACTAATCGCAGTATTTTTATTTTTGTCTACTAAACGGCCTGTCTTTATCAAGTTTCGATATTTTATACAATCAGATTTGGCCTTTGCTGAAGTATTTTTAACGTCACTGACATTGTTTGTTGCATTACTCGCTCAGGCTGTATCTGATTTTGTATTGTATCGAAGTCATTAATCTAAAAACGAAACTCTCATATGCAACGCATGATGTACCTACACTAATAGCGATTGAAACGTTTATTTTGCATAGTCACTTAATATTAATTGGTTTGTATGTAGGATCTCATTAAAACTGGGTTCAAATACCAAAATCTAGCACTATGATAGATCCTGCATGCGATCCATAGCACTAACTGCTTGCAAAAGCACCTATTCACAAGCTTGCGCTAAAAGCACTACAAGTATTGCACAAATCATACTTATTAAATATATTTTATTTTATAATATAAATAAAGTAATGCAGTCTAATAAAGGTAGAGCTAGAGCTTAATTAAATATAGAAGAAGTAGAAGCTTTTTAATATAAAAGAAGCGAAATACTGAGGACTATAAATTATCCCTATCAGAATCCTAATTGGAGTGATATAGATAATAATTATACAATACAATACCATGAAAGTGTTGAAGGTGACTGGTTTAATAATTATTATTTATCTAATAACACATAAAGTTTAATACAGCGAAAACCCATCGTAAGAAATACGTATCGCCAAAACCAATGGTTTTGCATAGATAAGAAATAGTCATAATCCTTCTAACAAAGATATGAAAATAACACTGGGCCGATTAACTTCATAGATTTAACAAATATTAAAAAAGCAATACTTACTTCAAACATAATTGGTGTCTTATCTGGTGTTCTAACGAATCGGCCATCATTAATGACGTCAGTATCAGCTCCAAATTAACATCACGTAGTCCTCGATAACGATATTAACCTGAGACCACATGTTTTAGCCGTATCTTCTAAAAGTTTATTTCAGGTTTGCAGGAGTTTGTTCTATCTTCGTCACCTTAAGCAACAATGTCACCATTCGTTAGGTCAATAGTGTTATTATTTTATAGACCATCAATATGCATGATTTTATTTTCCTTATAGTCAGTTTTGTCATTAGCACGGAATTGTACAACCAATGTATTTAAATCATCTTTTGTATTTTTGCTATTAGTTGTAAGGAAGAAGCATCATACACGCCTGGTTGCAATGCTTTGCATTTGCCAAGTTTACAACGAGTAAAATTTTGGGATTCAACTTTCTAAACAAAAGCAATTAACAACTTATTACATACTCATGTTGCTTTTGTTTATCAGATTATTAAAACTAAACAAGCGTTCCCTCTAAATCCACATTTAATTTTGTGTTTTGGGTGAAACTTAAATAACATGGTATGGTATGAGTAGGGACCATCCCTATACCATTTACAAAGTAATTGTGTCTAATTAGAGCTTTTAAAATTTCTGACAGAAAACTTTCACGATCATGTTTAACAATTTTAATCCTGTGTATTTAACGATATTTGGCTACAATTTTTATTTTGGCAACTTACTTAATATTTTGAGGCTTAATTTTTTAATCTTGATATAAACTGAAATTCCGACCGTACTGAATCAATATTTTCTATAGGTATAGGCTTGGAATCAACAAATGTAAACCTGACTAGTCCCTACCCTGATGAGATCAAGGAAGGCCAGTGGCTCGGCGTCTCAGTGAGGAGTCAAGGGCCTGGGAAAAAAGCTGTTGTGTGCGCTCATAGGTGAGAAATATTACATATGTAGTATGTTGTTATCGACGCATTTAACATTATCCGGAGCTTGATGCACTTTACCTAAAGCTCCGTAGTATGTATTAATGTGAACAAAATACTGGATTACTGTTCCATCCAATATACGTGTTTATTGTGTGCGTTGTATTGTCCATCAGCCATTTTCAATGCCCCCACTGCTGGGGCACAGGCCTTCCTAAGGGTGGATAAGGAGGACGGGCCATAACCCACCACGCGGGTCCAATACGGATTGGTGGGTGTTAACGACTGAAAATGCAGCTGGGACCAACGGTTTAACGTGCCTTCTGAAGCACGGAGAAGCTCGAGATAATAAATTTTTGGTCACCCATCCCATGACCGACCCTTGCGAAACTTGGTTAATCTCCGCAATCGCTGGGTCAGGCGCTAAACCACTGCACCACCGAGAGATTTAATAGCGGGGTGCCTACTATCGCACTTAGCCGAATTTTTCAATATTTCATACAATCTGTATATTGAAAACTTCGACTAAGTGCGATAGTAGGCATCCCGCTATTAAATCCACCGAGATGCGTTGTATGCCTGTATTTATTTATGTCGGCATTAGGCTACTGTTATTTTTTCCAAGTCCTAATATTTACAGTCGTGTCTTTGACACATTCTAATCCAAGCATTATAATAAATCCTTTTTTGATGATTTTCAGATATATCCGCAAGGTTGGTGAATCCCAGTTGGGTCAAGGACTATGTTACATGCTGAACAACCAACTGCGACTTGCTGATATATGGGAGCCGTGCAAGGGGAGATCAGTCGTCAGGTAAATTAAGACATTTTTTATTAAGACAAAAATAAATTAAGCTGTTAGCTGCTGCATTTCTCTTTCTAATGTCAAGAGTAACTCCTTGAATCACTCGGCGATACCATGTTGCGACGTGCGTGAGTGAAAACATTGATGTGGTTTAATGCAGGCCATACACCATCAATTCGATCGTCCAATCGGCATGATACTGCCGATCGGATCCAATCAAATTGACCGTATGTGGCCGTGGATCAAACGTCAATTCGATCCTATCCTGCCGATCCACGGGCACACACATCCAATCGGCAATCGGCAGTATCATGCCGATTGGACGATCGAATTGATGGTGTATTTCCTGCATTAGGAGAACAATTTTTAATATTTTCTTTGTGTGTGGACACTATTTTTTTATGATCAATATTATATTTTATGCATCACTGCACATTACAAAATCAAACTTCTTAACAAATTACCTTCGCACAAGAACGCAATAAAAAAATTACCATGCAGTGAAGTTGTGGACTGGAAATTTGCAACGCTCAAGTGATATTATGATGCAAGTTTTCTTAGATTATTACTGTACTCCTAGAGCACTGACTGTGTGGTTAGACAATATTTGTTTAATCCATAGAAACATATAATTACGGTTCAAATGGGTGCAACTTTAAGCGAAGTAAGAGGTTGTGCTAGCCTAGTAATAGTAACGACTTGAAAAACATGGTACCTATTGGTGATTTCAATGTTTACCCTATTTATTATTGGTTCATTCTGCATTATTTTGTTTAGATAACAATAAATAGAATTATGATTAGCTATAGGTACCATATCCATACCTTTCAGGTTCCTGGTTTCTATTCCCGTATGGGATTGTACAGGAATGAAGAAGAATAAATAAATATATTATACCTGAAAATATATTGTTACCTTGGTCGGTGGTACTAGTACCGTCACGTCTCTGATTTCTTAAACATAAAGCTTTGTATCTTTTGTCTGAATATTATGGTCTAATCTAATATTTTACTTGGATATTTCAGGGAACACGAAGACTTTGGGTTCTGCCAAGTGGGCACAAGCAGCTCCTTCCTTGGAGATGACACGATACTAATGGGCAGTCCTGGTCCCTACACCTGGAGAGGCACAGTCTTCGCCCAAGATGCCAACGACGACGTACTCGGTCGGGACAACACCGTCTACATGGCACCTGTTGCTGATGGTGCTAGCCCTGTTGAGAAATATAGCTACCTAGGTAAATTATTTTTGGTTTATCCATTAGTATCTATACCTATATACCAGACCAGGGAGACTCTGCATTGTGCTATAAATTATGTATTCAGGATGCTCAGGTTATACCAGCCCATTATTATAGTCTGTGCTTCTGTGTAAGGATTGTGCCATAATCCTTTCGTTAGAAAGGCGGTTAATTGAGTTGAGATCGGGATGTTTATCACAGAATTATTTTTAAATGGGTAGTATAATCGGGTAACAATAAATTCCCATTTTGGATATCAAAAATACTTAATATAGCGTACTGAAATACTAAGCGGGCGACGACGGACTGAGAGCGACTACAAATGTTAAAAATGACTTTAAAATACAAATTGAGTAACTAGTTATTCAGAACGGGCGACCAAATTATTATTTGGGCGACAACCTAGGGCTCACAAAACATTTAAAATTTGGCATATATTTTATTGAAAAACCGGCCAAGTGCGTGTCGGGCCACGCGCAGTAGGGTTCCGTAGGTACAAAGATAAAAAAAACGAAAAATGATAGCGGTATTAAAATATGGTATGGTATAATGTACATTATACCATACCATATTTTAATACCGCTATCATTTTTCGTCTGAAAAAATAACTTTGTTTTTCACAGTGTTTGTATGAATGACAAAGTTATATTTGCGGTTTTGAAAATGTACTATATCTCAAAAACTAATTACTGTATCTCGTTCAAAACAATTTTAGTTGAAAGTGTTTATTAAGATCTATAGTTTGTATTTTTTTTAGATTTTTCACCCTCTTACTTTAAAAGTTAAAGGGGGGGGGGGACACACATTTTACCACTTTGGCGGCATATATTTTTCAAACGGTTGACTTTAAAAAAAATAGTCTTAGGAACCTCAATGTCATTTTTAAAGACCTATCTATAGACTCCCCACAAGTATTGGTTTGATGAAAAAAAATATTTTCAGTTTCAGTTCCATGTATGGGGAGCCCCCCCTTAATCTTTTTTATTTTTTTTTATTTTTGTATAAAAATCGTAAAGTGGTTCACAGAATACACCTACCTACTAAGTTTCAACTATGTAGTCCTAATACTTTTGGAATAAAGTGGCTGTGACATACGGACGGACAGACAGACAGACAGACAGACAGACAGACAGACAGACAGACAGACATGACGAATCTATAAGGGTTCTGTTTTTTGCCATTTTGGCTACGGAACCCTAAAAAGGCGACTTATTATCCTAATCGAGATAACAAAAATACCATGTTGGGCAGCTTAAATCTCCTAGTTGGTATAATAGTTGCCCACTCAGTATTTTTGTCACTCATTTAGAATTTTTACTGCTAACTTAAATTAATTATCTCCCACATGTAGATGCCCGTTTTACGTATTTTTGTAATCCAGAGTTAGTCGCCCGTTTAGTTATATTGTCGCCCAAAAAATAAACCGCTGCCAGTTTTAGTATTAAAGTATCCCATTAACAGTCGCCTTTAATTATTTCCAGTCACCCAATTAATTAATTACGTTTTTAAATCGCTTTGTCTTTAATTTTTTGTATGGAAATTCATAAAATATGTTTCTAAAATTATAATAAATAATTTGAAGTGTCATCGTCTTTTATAATAACAATTTTATTATGTAAAATGACCACATTTTTTTATTTAATTAGTTAATATGATTTGTTTAAATATTTTCAGGTATGTCAGTGACAGGGGCCAGTTTCTTCGGCGACAAGCCGTCGTACGCCGCCGGCGCGCCGCGCGCGGCCGGCACCGGGCAGGTCGTCATCTTCAGTAAGCCCATCATCAAGGACTGGACCCGATACGACATTGATATCCTCAAAGTGGCGCAGATCTTCAAGGGGGAACAGTTTGGCTCCAGTTTTGGGTACGAAGTAGCTTCTGCTGATGTGAATGGCGATGGGTAAGCATATTTTGTTAATGAAATCTCTTAAATGGTTGATTTACTTCACAATACGTGTAATGATTTAAATATCAAAGTAATGTAATCTTAGATAAAAATTGAGAATAAGAGATAAATCTATGAAGAAGTTTGATCGACTGTTTGTACCTATAACTTACGACCTCTATGGTCAAGTGGTCTTGTTTTTTGAAGTGAAAACTTCTTTAGCGGCATTGTACGCTTTTTAGGGTTCCGTACCAAAATAGTAAAAAAGGAACCCTTATGGTGTGACTCAGTCTGTCTGTCTGTCTGTCACAGCTGGATATCTTGAGAACTACTAATGGTATCAACTTGAAATTTGGAATAGTTTAAGATGACATTTGCCCAACTATTCTGCAAATAATTTATTTCTTATTATTTATTTATTTATTTAATAAAACACTTTTTAACGGATACTAGCGCGGTTTTATTGAATGTACTTTGGTATTTAGTTGGTATTTGGTTTGATTTTTGGTTTTTCCCGACGTTTCGGCACCTTTGCAGCTGCCGTGGTCACGGGGGACTGAAGCTACCCGTGAGCCTACCCTCAAGCGATGAATTTTTTTTTTTTTATACGTTCAGAAATTAAAATTTTAACAAAATTTTTAATTATTTTATGTTGATTTATAATTTAATTTTATGAATTATTTAATGCTAAAAAGAGAGAGAAATCTACTGAAACTACCACCATTTCATAAAATTGGGAGGCCCCTCCAAGAAAGAAATGGCGAAAGAAAACTTGGAGAGGGAGCCGACCTCCGTCTTTTGTATTAATTTATTTATTTGCAAAAGGAACTAACCGTATCATTAGATCTTACAGTGTGTGTGAGGGGCTTTAGCTTGTGAATGATGGGGTCCCAAGCTGGTGGAATTTTCCAACCATCATCTCTATTGAAATTAGGATATTTATTTATTTCGATAGCCTCGCGGAGCATTCTAGGGATAAATCTACGTTCCCTAGCAAGGATTTGGGGTTTGTCAAATCTAATATAATGGTTGGGCCCCTCAAAGGCGTGTTCACTCACTGCAGACTTGTTATCGCGCCTATGTTTCATGTCAGCTACATGCTCTTTGACGCGGGTCCCTATGCTTCTCTTTGTTTGCCCGATGTAGGAGAGTCCACAGTCACAATCTAGTTTGTAGACGCCTGCAGCTTGAAGGGGGATATTACACTTGACAGGTCGTAAGAATTGGTTGATCTTCTTCGGCGGCTTGAAGTAAGTTTTGATTGACGCTCGCTTCAGAATGTTTCCAATCTTGTCAGTGACACCCTTCAAGTATGGTAGGATGGCAGGTTGACGCTCTACTGTGGCTGGTTTGGCGCGTTTTCTGTGATTGAGGTGTGGTACTTGCAACTTGTTGTTACGCAGTACTTGTTGGACGTGCTGAAGCTCAGCAGTCAGGTGTTGTTTGTCACAGATTCCGCGGGCTCTCTGAAACAAAGATTTCCCTACGGTAGCTAACTGTATAGGATGATGGTGAGAGTCACCATTAAGGTATCTGTCTGTATGGGTTGCTTTACGATACACTGTGTGGCTCAAGGTTTGGTTCGGATTCCTGATAATGAGAATGTCTAGGAAAGCTAGTTTATTGTCTGCCTCTAACTCCATAGTAAATTGTATGTTGGGGTTTATGGAGTTAAGATGGTTAAGAAATGCAGGGACACTGTCTCTAGGTAGTATTGTGAAAGTGTCATCTACGTACCGTTTGTAGAACCGGGGAGTCACTGGTGCTGTGGCTAGTGCTTTCTCCTCAAAATCCTCCATGAAAATGTCAGCAACGATGGGGGATACAGGAGAGCCCATTGCTGCTGACATTTTCATGGAGGATTTTGAGGAGAAAGCACTAGCCACAGCACCAGTGACTCCCCGGTTCTACAAACGGTACGTAGATGACACTTTCACAATACTACCTAGAGACAGTGTCCCTGCATTTCTTAACCATCTTAACTCCATAAACCCCAACATACAATTTACTATGGAGTTAGAGGCAGACAATAAACTAGCTTTCCTAGACATTCTCATTATCAGGAATCCGAACCAAACCTTGAGCCACACAGTGTATCGTAAAGCAACCCATACAGACAGATACCTTAATGGTGACTCTCACCATCATCCTATACAGTTAGCTACCGTAGGGAAATCTTTGTTTCAGAGAGCCCGCGGAATCTGTGACAAACAACACCTGACTGCTGAGCTTCAGCACGTCCAACAAGTACTGCGTAACAACAAGTTGCAAGTACCACACCTCAATCACAGAAAACGCGCCAAACCAGCCACAGTAGAGCGTCAACCTGCCATCCTACCATACTTGAAGGGTGTCACTGACAAGATTGGAAACATTCTGAAGCGAGCGTCAATCAAAACTTACTTCAAGCCGCCGAAGAAGATCAACCAATTCTTACGACCTGTCAAGTGTAATATCCCCCTTCAAGCTGCAGGCGTCTACAAACTAGATTGTGACTGTGGACTCTCCTACATCGGGCAAACAAAGAGAAGCATAGGGACCCGCGTCAAAGAGCATGTAGCTGACATGAAACATAGGCGCGATAACAAGTCTGCAGTGAGTGAACACGCCTTTGAGGGGCCCAACCATTATATTAGATTTGACAAACCCCAAATCCTTGCTAGGGAACGTAGATTTATCCCTAGAATGCTCCGCGAGGCTATCGAAATAAATAAATATCCTAATTTCAATAGAGATGATGGTTGGAAAATTCCACCAGCTTGGGACCCCATCATTCACAAGCTAAAGCCCCTCACACACACTGTAAGATCTAATGATACGGTTAGTTCCTTTTGCAAATAAATAAATTAATACAAAAGACGGAGGTCGGCTCCCTCTCCAAGTTTTCTTTCGCCATTTCTTTCTTGGAGGGGCCTCCCAATTTTATGAAATGGTGGTAGTTTCAGTAGATTTCTCTCTCTTTTTAGCATTAAATAATTCATAAAATTAAATTATAAATCAACATAAAATAATTAAAAATTTTGTTAAAATTTTAATTTCTGAACGTATAAAAAAAAAAAAATTCATCGCTTGAGGGTAGGCTCACGGGTAGCTTCAGTCCCCCGTGACCACGGCAGCTGCAAAGGTGCCGAAACGTCGGGAAAAACCAAAAATCAAACCAAATACCAACTAAATACCAAAGTACATTCAATAAAACCGCGCTAGTATCCGTTAAAAAGTGTTTTATTTCATGTCTAGTGAGCGCGTAAGCTTGAGAAGTGAATTATTTATTTAAATTATTATAAATGCGAAAGTCCGTTTGTTTGTTTGTTTGTTACGCATTCACGTCCTAACTACTGAACCGATCATCATGAAATTTTGCATACACGTTGTCAGGGGTATAGAGAAGGACATAGGGTACCTTTCATCCCGAAAAAAAGTATTGTTCCCAAGGGATAGTAAAAAAACTTTCCACGCAGACGAAGTCGCGGGCGGCCGCTAGTAAGAAATAAATAAAAAAAAATATCTTTTTTACAACAGGGACTAAAAAGGGGTCTTAAAAATTTGAAGAAGGGCTACTAGAGCATGTGGGGTATCATATGAAAGAGCGCCGTTTGCACGTTTTCAATCATTTTTTCTTTTTTTTTAGGCCGCATAGTTTTCGACTTATGATGAAAAATGTAAAAAAAATACCTTTCCCCCCCTTATCTCCGAAGTTTGCAAAGAGAAAAATCTGAAATAATTATATGTGATAGCAGTTTATATAAAGATTACAGGAAAAATAAAACGATGTCTCAATATTGCACACTTTTTTAGAAATTATCAAATTTCTAAAAATGTTAACATTAGTTCCATTATCGGTCAAGAGATGGCGCTAACCTAAAACTGCAACACTAATTTTATTATTCTACTCTTCAGTGTGGTTTGATGGTGCAATTATGATGGTACGGAACCCTCGGTGCGCGAGTCTGATTTGCTCTTGACCGGTTTTTTTTATAATGATTGTGCATCAGTTTTCAATGTGTAGTTCGATACCCGGCTGGGTTAACTTAGAAAACCAAACTTTGCTACATTGTCTCTAGTCAGGGTGTTTGTAGTACTACCGTTGTCCCTGATTTCTATAAACCAAGTGCTTAAGCTACTTACTTTGGAATCGGACCAATGTTGTCCGATATTAAAATTTAATTGTAGACAATGATCCTTGTGAGTATCTCAGTGGTGTCGATTCGGCTGGCAACGACTTAACTAAATTGACAGGACTAAACTAAATTTAGTTTTACATCCTTTTCTTTCTGTATCGAAAAGACAAGAACAGGACGCTTAAATTAAGTTTAGTCCTGTCAGTTTAGTTAAGTTGTGCCAACCGAATCGACACCAGTATTTTTCTTTACAGTCGGCCAGATCTTCTAGTAGGAGCACCATTCTACTTCTCTCGTGATGCTGGTGGTGCTGTTTATTTATATCTAAATAATTATTTGAACTTCACATCAACATACGACGTCAAGCTGACTGGTGAACCAGAGTCTCAATTCGGGATAACGATTGCAAATGCTGGTGACCTTAATAGGGATGGTTGTGAAGACATTGCCATTGGAAGCCCTTATGAAGGAAATGGCGTAGTTTATATTCATATGGGGGACAGAAAAAGTGGCCTGAAAACGAAACCTAATCAAGTTATTCGAGCTGAATCTCTGCCGATGACTTTGAGAACATTCGGTTACTCTTTATCTGGTGGTGTTGATTTGGATGGTAATGGCTACCCAGATCTACTTGTTGGTGCTTATGAAAATGTAAGTCGTATTGTCCAGATTTAAACTTGATTTCTTCTATATTACAACGTACGATATTAATATTTTGTCTATTTTATATTACAGAGTAGCGTCGCACTCATCCGTACGAGACCAATTATTGATATTAAAACGTCAATACGACCTTCGAATACCATCCTAAACATAGATCCTACAGTGTACGGTTGTGAGAAAGACCCGAGATCAAATTACACGTGTTTCCATTTCCAAGCCTGTTGCATCATCAAATCTCTAGTCAGATCTGCTAAAACCAACGTCCATATGTTGAATTACGTAATAGAAGCCGAAACATTCCCTGGTGGAAGAAAGTATTCAAGGGTGTTCTTCGATGCAGAGAAAACAAATATTATCAATAAGTCAATCCGTTTGGGTAAAGATGTAGAAGATTGTAGAGAACACGTCGTGTATCTGAAAAACAATACTAGAGACATACAGACACCCATAAAGGTAAATTTGTACATTTCTATTATAGTCATCTAGTCATTACCATTTTTGGAAATAGACCTTGCATTGAATAGAAAAATCTGGGATCGATAAATTAACTGTTCAAAAAGAAATTAAAACATTTTCTGTTATCAGTTTTATATGATGATAATTATCAACATTGTCTTTTATATCACAATAAATCAACTTCCCAGCTTGTTATGTTTCCGTCGTTACTTCTTTCAGTTCCAAGTAACATACACTCTGGAGCACGAAAGACCACGTTACTCCACTATAGGGCAGCTGCCCAACATCGACGACTACCCGGTGCTGAACGCCACCGCCACCTCCACCTTCAGTGCTAACTTCCTGAATGACTGCGGCGGCGACGGCGTCTGCGTAAGCGACTTAGTGGCCACTCCCGTGTTGCAACTGCCTAAGGGTAAGATATCTGATTTTTGTAAGTTAGCTGAGGAGATGTGGCCTGCAATTGAGTCAAAAGTCATCTAAATAAAAAAGTTCATGGACTTGGATGGTAGGTAATGGCCAGTCTCCTTATCGACCATAAGCAGTGGGGAGATTAGAGGCTTATGATGAAATATAGCCATATACAATATTATAAATCTGTTGTTACATTTTGGTTCTAATGGGTTACAATTATTTGTTCTTTGTCTTGAAATCTTTATGCAAGAAAAGTTTGCAATCAAAAAGCGCCTGCTACAATCCAAGAGCAATATTGTAAAACAGTATCAGTCATAATGTTGCAACGGTTTTCTATGATTTCAGCTGAAGGAAGCGATGCGTTTGCCCTAACTCTGGGCCAGGAAGAAGAAATTAGACTTTCGATAGCAGTTGATAACTACGGCGAATCAGCTTATGAGACTCAATTGTTTGTTCAGCATCATGCTAGTCTTCATTACATAGCCGTTAATACAACTGTGAGTATTATCTTTTTAAAAAGCTCATATTTAGCCATATTTATAAAATTGTCAATAATAAAGCTTTATCATCAAAACATATTTATGTTTTATTAAGCTCACAATGAATAGAAAAGCTTCTTTGAATTTATTTCCTAAAGCAAATCAAAACTAAAATATATTATTTGAGTTTCCATCTTCTTTCAGGAAAAACATGTGGTATGCACCAGTTTGAATAAAACGGTTGTCTCGTGTTTACTAGAGAATCCATTCCGAAAACAGCCAAAAGGCACACCGCCTATCACTATGAGATTTGACGCAAGAGCACTCGAAGACAACGAACCCTCAGTAGTATTTACTGTGTGGATTAATTCTACTTCCAAAGAACTATATCCTGGAAAGATACCTGCTAAAGTCGAGGCTCTTGTTATTAAAAACGCTGAGCTTCTAATCAAGGGGTAAGAAAAAATGGCATGTTGAGATGAACGTCTGTAAATAAGGCTTTGAGTTTTATGTTGATGCCATCTTTAATGAAAATAATAACATCATTACCTAATTCATTAGACAACTTTTTATCATATAGAATACTAAGATCACAGGAGTTTTCTTAAATATATCATTATTTTATTCCAGTGCTGCAAGACCGGAACAAGTGTTCTATGGCGGAGAAGTAAAAGGAGAATCCGCAATGACCCACTTCGATGATATCGGTACCAGAGTGGTACATACATATCAGGTATTTATTCTAAGATTGATTATTAAACTAAATGATTAACTGCCTGTTTATGAAATTACTTCTAACTAACAAGCAAATCAAATCTTAATGTGAATCATCTTCTAAATTTAAGGTCTTCAACGAGGGTCCATGGAGAGTATCTTCTGTTCAAGTGGTTATATCATGGCCGCACCAGGTGGCTTCAGAAAATGCCCAAGGCAAGTGGCTTCTGTATCCAGAAGATGTGCCCACAGTAGATGGAGAAGCAGGTAATTTCATACTCTGAATCTTGTCCACGCAACTGGTGTTATCTAATTATATGAACAATTTTAATAATCAAATTAATATTTCAGATCAAAGCAACGGCGAGTGCTTTATCTCAGAAAATCAGATAAACCCGCTAAATCTGACTCCAAGACCTGGAGCACCCGAACCCTACTTAGAGAATCTAGAAATGGATCCATTCTTGAGGACAGGCAAACTCAGCGTCAGCTCTAACGAGAAGCAGCACAACGAAACGAATAAATCTTATGAATTTTCGAGCGCTATAGAGAACAAAGTTAGAAGGAAACGAGAAAACGATATTATCAAAGCAGAAGCGTATACGGATAAGGATGGTCAACGCAAGCAAGTTGTCAATATGGTAAACTTCTCTTCTTTTACCTTGACTTATGCATGTAATGTAATTTCCAAAACTATAACACCTTGTCTCCCAACAAAATCTGTTGCTTTTGCTTTCATACGTAAAATGTATAGTTTCATCCAAATTAAAATACTGAAGATTGATAGGTACTATGAATTTACGCATTTTTTCACAGAACTGTCAAAAGAAAACAGCGAAATGTATACAGTTCCAATGCGTGATCTACCGGTTGGGACGCATGCAGGCAACTACGATCACAGTGAGGGCTCGTCTGTGGAACGCGACGCTGGTGGAAGACTACCCGCGGGTCAGCCACGTCAACATCGCTTCCTCTGCGTACATCCACATACCAGAACATTACAACCTCCACCAGAACAAGCACCATGATGACAACGCTACGGTTAGTACTTTGTTTCGTTTACCATTACCAGCCAGCCTGCATCCAGTAAAGTAGGACTGCCATAATGTTGATACAGCGACACAGTATTAAGATGCTAGTAGAAGACTACCTAAAGGTCAGCCAATTTAACATCGCCTCATCCACGTACATACATTTGACATTTCTTAGCATTAAGGATACTTCCTTAAGGCATACCTCCTTTATGCGGAATCACTTGTCTATGTCTTTTTCTTTACGTTAAACAGTATGGAAAATAACCTCACTTCTTCACTTTTGCGATGTTTTTAGTTGTTTTTTCGAAAGAGAATGTAATAAAAACTAGGTTTTTTCATCATTATCTTTAGCACAATTATTTTTCTTGGAAAAAAAATATTGGAGCAACTACACAGTACGTTAAAGTGTATTTTGATGTAGAATTCAAATACGTTTCCGCTATTATTTATGCCAAAAATATGACCCGCAACAAGCGCTTTTGATGATATTCTGATTTTTTTACAATCATCTGTGAGGTTTATACGCAATTTAATACTTGTTACTAAATAAAGCTGCTACTAAATAATCTCCTTAGGTTGTCGTATGTTTTTTTGTGGCTACAACTTTACGTTTTCTATATGAAAATATGGCCCGCGCTATCCATGTTTTCCTATCATGCACCCTTAATGCTAAGAAATGTCAAATCACCTTACTAGGTAATTAGGGATTTATTGAGACGCACGCAAAACAAGTTAATATCAAATTTTAGACATTTTATAGGTACAACGTGTAACGAAAAAACTTCAAAAGCTGAGTATGGTCAAAAGGGACCATCAAACTTAACAACTTTTGCCAAGGGACCAACTTTGAAAACATGAAACAAAATCAGCTCTTTCATACTTTTTGATATTTTCGTTAAGTACCTTATTAGTTTTTGTATGAAACAGCGGTTTTTTTTACACGAGTTGGTATCAATTTGATGGTCCCTATTTACCATATTTGGCTTTAGGTTTTTTTTGTAACACGTATAATCAACGGGATAGCGCTTGATGTTTATCTCACCTCGCCATGACAAGTGATGAGGAAAGCTCATTTCATACAGAATAACCAACAGTTGAAACCAAAAATCTTATCTAATTGAAATAACTAGAAGTTAGAAGCAGAGAAATTAACAATGTTGTTTTGGCGTACTTGCCAACAACTTGAAATAGTGAAGGTTTTTCTCGTGGAATCGTTTGTTAGTTCTATCCGATTTGTAATGATCCTAAAAGTGATTATTTTAATATTTTCAGGTGGAGACCGTTGCTTATCCAGATCTCAAGATAAGCGAGCCCACGGAGGTGCCGCTGTGGGTGATCATCCTTTCAGTGATAATAGGACTAATAGTTCTAATTCTACTTATAATAGCTCTGTGGAAGCTCGGCTTCTTCAAGCGCAGTAGACCAGATCCGACGTTATCGGGGAATCTGGAGAAGAACAACCACGAGGCAAGCCCGTTCATAGTGCGGGACAGAAACAGTATTCGATAGCTAGAGTATTTTATGGCGAGAAGTGACAGTGAAGGACTTCAGTGCGAAAGATTTTGACTTGCGTAGACACTTTACGTTTCATATCGCCTGTTTAGTGAAACAAAAACAGTGACAAAAACAAAATAGAAACGGATTTCCGTGATCACAACGAAGAACTACGTTCTATTGTTAAAATATGTCTATGTGCAGTAGGTAATGTATGTACATTATTTATAGACCAAGCTCCCGTTGCATGAAACCTTACCTCACAAGGTGGAAGATCATAAATGTGTTGCAGTAATAGATACCTACTACTTAGGAACACTGGATTTTAGTGGTTTGCCATCGCATATCCTGGAAGAACATATGATGTGAGGTAAAGTTTCATGCAACGGGAGCTTGGTCTATTATGGTTAAGTGTGTCTATTCCCAATGGCTAATAGGTATCCCAATGTCTGAGGAGATGTGTTTTATTAATTAAATTATAAATATATTTTGACTGTGATGTCTTCATAGAGGAAATGTGTGCTTATGTGATGTTCTAAACAGTAACATGTTTAAGTTTTGTTGAATTTGCACGAGTCCTTGTATTAAGAAATTTTATTATTATTTTTTCTAATTGCATTTCTATAGAAATAAGTTGGAACAGTTGAAAAAAAAACATCGTTCCGCAAACAAACAGAGTTCCGTGCCCAAAGGGTCCAAACGGAACGAATATCCGTCTGTTCATCTCTTACAACAATCAAACGGATATTTGTCTGTTCATCTCTTAAAATAATTGAACGGAGTTTTTTTTGTAAATACTTGCCTTAAAGAAGACTTCAGATTTTTGTGGCTTTTGGCTATGTTTTTCCAATAAGAACGGTCATGGTATTATTGCTGTAAAATAAAGGAAATGAGTGTAATGATGGATAATCACGTATTTCTTTTTACTACAATAAAAAATTCAAATATTGATTCAATATTTAACTCAATTTATATTTTTGACATTTTTGCAACGCTCGCTTGTATTCATGTGATCATATTATAACGACTCAGGCGACATATTATCCGAAAAAAAATCATCTTCGGGCGAAATGTTTTCTTTTTTGAAATGATAGGTCACCATTTACACGAAACAAAATGCGCCAGCGGGCGGGTGAATAGTGACCTATCATATTTCATCTGCAGGTCATTATAACACCGAATGAGGATCAGTAACGATTTTTGTTTAGTGGCTTATCAGAAAGCTTATGCCACCAAATGATTAACTGTGAAGAAATTTTTACGATATCTCTTAAACCTGAGAAGATATACGAACTCAAACACTGGTTTTTTGGGGGTCCTTATGACGTCATCGCGACGTACGCGAACCTTATGTCGTACGTAATAAAGCACATATTGCATTGAGCTGGGCATTTCCTTCAAACCCTATTAACTCGACCATTTTTAAACGGATTCCAAAAAATCTTTCACTAAGTTTCATAGCTAGGAATATTTCTTTTTATATTATACCAATAAAACTATAGGATTCAAACCTGTTACTGATCCTCATTGTACAATAGTTGTTCGTTAAAAAAATACCTACAATCTTTTTAGTTCGGTTAATCAGTAGGTACCTACCCGCTGCCTCTAGCCACAATACTCTGTAGCCTACCTTTATTTATGAATAGTTTTAGAGTCTAATTAATCGACTAGATTTCTAGTCACAATAATTATGTTGTAGATTTATAATAAATTTTATTAAAGTCGATGATGTTTATTGCATTATCACTGTAAATATTGGTCACAAAAATGTGTTGATGAATAAAAGAAGTGTTATTCAAGTTATTTTTTATTAAGTATTTCCTTTTTGTTACATAAAGGAAGGAAAACTTATTATGACTAAAATTATATAAATAGGTTTATGCAAGATTTTTGTACAATTTGCGGAAGTTTATAAATGGAAACATTTGAAATCTTTTTTCGTATTAAACACTAATAGCAAACAATGTTTGTATTCTTAAAATATACTTTATGTGACTTAATATTGTGATTAAGGTATTCTAGCAGAAGTACTTACTTGACTTTGGACACCCTATTAGCATTCAGTACTGTAAAAAAAAACACTTATTATTGTTAAGAGTTGTAAATTTGTATATGTACATGTAGTTTTTTTTACTAAATTTCTTACGCTTTACTATGTCAGTAATTTATTAAATAAATGACCGTAGCACTGCCAGAGTGAGTTACAAAAAGTACGTAGCTTTTCAACATGTTTTTAATAAATATTATTCACAATATTTCGATTAAAAATCCTTGAAAACCTAAAACTAGTCTTAGAATTTGATTGGTGAAAAAAAAACACAAAATGGAAAGTTGTATTTTGAGATTTTATTTCCATAAAATTCGTAAAATAATAAATTATTTTTTCGGATACAGCTAATTATATGAACATTCTTAAAAACGTGAATTTCATAGTTTACAATATATGTTAACTAATAGATACATTAACCCCTAACCAATTTTAAGAACCGGTTGTGATTGCTTCTGTTTCCTTTTTCTGGGAGAGTTCTCCTCTTATTTTATGAAAATAAGTAGTACATTTTTTATAGAAATAAAATCGTGCCATTTTATTCGCAGTTCTTTTATTACCCTTCCCTACCATTCTCATATTTTAAGTGAATATTAAATATATTGTTATGTTATCTTACATTAACCAAGACTAGAATATAATAATTTGGTTACTAATTATTTTAGTAGGGAGTATCGTAGAAGTTGCGATTAGCAGCCGGAGTGATCTGAAAATAATTGGATTGTCAATATAAAAAGTAATGTCTAATAAACTTTAGTTATACAGGGTGTATTTATTCACTCTCCAAATTTTAAGGATCTTTTCAGTCCATGAAACTGAACAACTTTCTCTAAGAAACATTAGGTCAAACATGTAAAAAAAAGACTTTCCATACAAATCATAGAGATCACGTGATCAGTTTAGTAAGAGATGACCAAAAATTTTTGGCGTATTTCGACTCATGTTTCACGGAAAAAAATTATCAGTTTCTTGGACTGAACATATCTTAACTTAATTACCTAAAAATTATAAAATCTTTAGTGGTCTGTCTGCTCAAGAATAAATAATAAGTTCATGAACTTTTTAGGTAAAACCACATAAATGTGGTAACCGTAGAAATATATTGGTTTAAATGAAGACAAATATCTGAAACTGGATAATGAGCTTGGTGAAAAAATATTTCCCTGATTTTTCCAATGGAGTTATTTTGTTAATTGATGTTTTGATTCAGAGAAGTACCTAGTTAGTATACTTATACCTGTCATTTTTGAAATACCTATTTGCATAGATTACTTACGTCTTTCTTTACAGTTGACCAGCAAAATGTACATAAGGACTGGTTCTTGTGATCCACATCGCTCTTTTGTAAGCACGGTCTTTCCATGTTTCCTAGAATATGTAAAAAAATGATAAAATGACACTAAAACTTAAAAGGTAACTTCAAATCAAATAAAAAGCAAGGATTCGAAAAGTAACGCAAAACATAGGTAAGTATTTCTTCAGATATCTTATTCATCAAGTTACAGCTGAAGCACATTCGTAGGGATAAAAACCCGTAGGGTTGTCTATCACTCACAGATTTTTAAGAAATCAAAGGATTTTTTTGTGTAGCCGAATGAGCACCACCCCTGAATATCATAGTCTTTGTGACATGGATCTTTGAATGAAGACTGTTTGCTTCAGGGTTCTATTTTATTTAATAAAGTGACAATTTGTTATGGTAATTTGGTTAACGTTGTTGCGTTGTAGCTATGAGTAGTTTGTTCTATTTTCAAATTGGTTGATGCAATGGATATAAATGGTTAATGCAATGGATATTTTGTCATCAGAGGTGACAAATTGTCACGTTTATATAAGTAGGGTCCAGGTTTTAGGTGCGCGTCCACTGCATCGGCACGAAGCGGACGGAGCGGACGGATCTGTCACTTTGTATGGATTTCTAGGTGTGGAAATGCCGATGCAGCATGGCGGGGTGGCGGCGCGATGGCGCAAAATCCATACAAGTGACAGATCCGGCCGCTCCGTCCGCTCCGATTCCGATGCTGTGGACGCGCAACTTTTAAGTTTTCCTTTTGAAGTTATTACCTGAGTAAAGTTGATTGTCGAGGTGCGTGATGTAGCTGCCAGCCAGCCGCAGGATCTCGATCTTGCTGAGCTTGCGGTCGGGCGGCTCCGTCGGGATGAGCAGGCGCAGCGCGTTGAACGCCATGTTCACACTGCTTGAAGACAAATGGTATTTTGATAACATTTCTCCTAATAAAGAAGGCTTCAGTAAGTTTGACGTTACATTTTAGGTGCTGAGGTCTTAGTTACACACCAAACTTGAATACGACGAGTCAGGAACATGACGAATCCGGAACAAATCAGAAAATCTTCCAAAAACAGCTGAAGTTGAATTGATTAGAAATACCGTTTGACCAGAAAACAGATAGGGTATGTATTACATGTTGGTCAGTTATCACTTAGCTCTAAAGTAATTATAAGTATTTTACGTTTGAAAATATTTAGTCAATCAATAAATTATTCTAATATGTTTGACTTCTCTTACTATTCTTGTCACATATTTTGCTAAAATTTTTGATCTAATCCCGTACTTCTACCATAACCTACCACTATAACAGTAAACTTTAGTTACAGGATTAGTTTAAACTATTTACACTAACTTTTGCGTACGGTCCCTCTCTCGTGCATTAGCTTGACACCTCTGTTTTGCTACCGGTACCGTTCCAACTCCATTACTGTACGAACTTAACATTGGCTGCCCCCAATTTTCATTGCACTGGTAGTTCAAAATGTTCTCCATGGATTAAGTAAAACAAAAGGATTAAAAAATTTTCGTCTTTGTAATTGATAACTTTTTGCTCTAAGTTACAAACTAGTGATTCAAACGTTACTTTCGAAAGCTGACCGCATACTGAGGCATATGGTGTGTGGGGCTGTAATAAGTATCCCGATGGATATCGCTCATGAAGGAATCATTTAGGAAGAACAGCGCGCGCCACTGACTCGGTTCTTAGCCGATAATTGTATAAACAGATGGCTCCCGAGTACACAGGGCCGGACCATTTAGTGACATCAACAATGACACATCTACTTGCAATAAATTTGTTAAGTTGCAGAAAAACTACAACACAACAGACAACACACAACGTGCAAGTTTAATAAGTTCATTCGAAAGTCACAATAGTTCTTCATGGAACAATATTACCTAGATATATTAATAATGATTTTTAAAATAGATGTATCAATTTCATTTAAAATATTACATTTCTTAAACAGCTTACGTAATGGTATGACCATTACGTTAGAATTCGATATGAATACAAAACCACAAAGATAAAATTTAACTTCTAATATGAGCTATTATTAGTGTGTAAGAAAGACCAATTAAAATTCATTACGATAAGCATCGGTTTTATAAGTATTTTTTTGAAAACATTATGCTTGTTATACCTGTTTTAGGGTTCCGTGCCCAAAGGGTAAAAACGGGACCCTATTACTAAGACTCCGCTGTCCGTCTGTCTGTCTGTCTATCTGTCACCAGGCTGTATCTCATGAACCGTGATAGCTAGACAGTTGAAATTTTCATAGATGATGTATTTCTGTTGCCGCTATAACAACAAAAACAGAATAAAATAAATATTTAAGGGGGGCTCCCATACATCAAACGTGACTTTTTTTCCTGTTTTTTGGTACGGAACCCTTCGTGCGCGAGTCCGACTCGCACTTGGCCGGTTTTTTTGACCTTTGACCGTCCCAAGCCCGTGCCTGGTATACGAATGGTACACTTGTCAACGAGAATGTAAAACTCAGCAGGCTCCCCTTGTCTCGTTGTTAGTTTAGGCTAACTACCGCAATAAATATGTTTAATGATGCCGATGATTTTTTCCTACTGAAAAACTCATCACATGAAATCTGAATATGTACTGTGATACAAAGAGAGTTTACTGATTACGACAACGTATCAGCATTTTCGTTTGTCAAAATTAAATCTACTAATTCAATCACACATCAACTTTGTCTAGGGATACAAGTGTTATTTTCATACGAACAAGGTAACTTTGAGGCCTTGGTTTCCTGCAGGGGATGTACCGTGCTGTAATCTGATGATGGCTATCTAGGGAGTGAATGGAGGAGATTCAGATCGCTATACCTACCCAACTGATCTGATCAGCATTCTAAAAGATTAAAGGACATGTTTGAAAAAACCGCGAAAATAGCATTAAAATGTATGGAAATCCTGAATCTGAGAACTCTGACCCTTCTATCTTTTAGAATGCTGATCAGATCAGTTGGATGTGTATAACGATCTGAATTTCCTCCATTCACTCCTTGGATAACCATCATTAGATCACAGCATTGTACAACCCTTGCAGAAAAACAAGGCTTCAAAGTTACCTCGTTTGTATGAAAATAACACCAGCTGTATCTTTAGACAAAGTTGATGAGTATATTTAGAATTTAACACATTTTATTGGTTCATTTTTGGGAAACTCTAGAAATTAGACGTAGCTTTCAAAATACTTATATTTAACATTCCTTGCGCAACTAAGTATGACGATTTTTAGATTCCTTAGTTTGAGTTCGTAGGAACTTACATTTTATAATTTGGTCGTGAGAAATATTTTTTTACGATGCCTTATCCATCATTATCATTAATATAATTGAAATTCTTTCAGTCTGTCTTTCCCCAATTCGCGTCTCAAGGGATGCGAGCACTTCGTGGGAACTTGCTAATTGGTTAATTTACGAGTTGTCGGCGCCCGCGCAACGTTTCATACAGAGGGCTGAGTGTGAGTTTTTTAATGTGCAAACTTTAAAATCGTGTTTAAAATGTATAAGATAGACCTTAATACATTGAACATAAGTTCTTCACTCATACTCGATAGACGTTTGGTCGTTTGAAGACTTCACCTAAGGTTAGCCCTCTGGAGTTCACATAATCAACTTATAAAAGCAATGAACTACGCAATCGTGTGACGAATACGTACTTTGCGTCAAAGTACCTTATTTCTCTGTTACTTTAGGATGAAATAAAAAAAAATGGATAGTATTTTATACATTTGAATGTAATTATTTAAATGCATTAATTAGGCGATAAAAAATTATTTTGACCAGCATATAATTTTTAGCAAAAAAGTGAATTTAGGTGTCATGTAAATTCAATGTCTGTCTTGTCTGTCTACTTACAAAATTATCTTTATGGCAAAATGTATGACTGCATTTTTGTAAAATAAAATTATTGTTTGCATTTAGCACATAAACGTAAAAATTATCCATCAGGGATAATTTCCAGCTTTTTGTGCGGAAAATCATTGATTACGCCGTTGATTACGTCATATAGTAATACATGTGGGAATAATATTTTTATATCAAACACGCAGAATGTTTCTGTCTATTTCTTTTAAGTCACATTATTAAGATATTTATAATAATTTTAAGATAATGTTTATTGTTATAACAAAATGGATAAAAAGTTAATTGTTATAACAAAATGGAACTGTGCTGCAAAATATTAGACGACTGGGCAATCTTTATGAATCAAACTTGTTCGTTCTTCGTGTCTTTTATAGATTTTTTCTATTTTTGTTTGATAGCACTTAAGAAACTCGTCAATCTCGTTGAAGAAGTTGATTTTGGCAAACGAATTAAATTTGGAAGTCGCGATTCTATCGATGAAGCAATCACAGCAGTGATGTTCATAGTGTTCAGGTGTCTGTTGGTTTAGCGACGTCACGCCCCCTCCACGGCGGCGTCCAACCGACGCGGGCGCACCACGGCCGAGACTTTCTCCTCGCGACACCGAACAAACGACCCGCAACGAGTCGCACACGAACCGCGCGAGAATCAACCGTCTCAGACGCACGCGCGACCGATCGCCTATTATCAACGAACTTCCGCGTTCGAATTACCGCTTTCGCTCCGTAAACAGTCCTCGTGTGAACGATTCGTGTTTTCAAACAAATTTCGACATAGACAATTGCTGTAGATCGGTGAATGGGTGCAGTTCCCGAGACGATTAAGCGTTTGCAAACGCTGCCGTGATGCCTGATCATAATTAAAGGTGAGTTGCTGCCTTTCTACTAGCCGTAGTCAGTTTTAGACGATGACATTCTATGATAAGGTAGCCGCGGTGTCTCGCAGTGAACGCAAGGACGCGTACACACGCTGGCTACCCGCTGGTCACAGGCCACTGTGCTAATTTGTTCATAATACTGTCAAACACATTGCAGAAGATATCCTTGATTCCGCATTCATGCTTATCTACGAAAAGCTAAAAGTAATTCTTAAATATGTTCAGCGTTATAAGTACTAACCAAAACAATACTGATTTTTATTCATGAGAAGTTACATACGTACACAATGGGTTTTTATCATGACAGTTCGGTACATTTTGTGAACAGTTAGAAGACCAGTTAACTTTGCCCCGCATTTGCGTATCAGCTGATGCCGTCCATAAATTATTGCTATCTTATTTCTTGATTTTTCTTATTCAAAAAACGTGTATAGTTTTTCATAGTAATGGTAATAATTGTGAAAAATTACGCTTGTTTTGCCAGAAAGAATCTATTTCTTATACTTACCCCTTTTAATGTAAGAACCTTATTAATTTATTCTAAGTTATAAGATAATACACACTTGAAAAATATTACACATACAAATCAAATTCAGTTTCACTTCTTACATTCAATGCAAGGATTGGACAAAAACAAAAACCTTTTACAAGTGATTTTCTGCAAAAGACGTGCCTAAATGATCCAACTTCAAATCTTACAAAAGACAGTTACAAAATTATCTGCCATTACAGCGTGTGAATGAAGAGGCATATAAATGTTATGGTCGAAAATTAGAGGATAATGACGTTCGTCAAGCAAGCATGCAGTTTCCTATTGAAGATCCGTGATGAAACACCATTACGTGATGACGTGAGGTTATTGTGAAATATGCGATCATCCGACGAGAATGTTTATGCCCGAAATAATAGCAAAGGGCCAAAAGTCACGTGTGTATAGGCCGAATCGCTAACGGCTAATGAACAGACTGATAAGATTTATTTAGTGCACAAAAAAGGCTTGACTCTCTTAATAATTATAGAACCTAACTTAAAGGGCAACAATTACTATTTATTTTATATCCTGCTTTTGCCCGCGACTTCATTCACGTGGACATTTTAGATAATCTTTAGAATTCCTAATAGAAGGCATTCCCGACCACATGTTCAGAATTGGGTTCACGATCTTTGTTTGTATCCCGTTCCTCTTAAAATTTTTAATCGTCATCGTCAGCCTACACACAAAATTTTAACATCCTAGCTTTGAAACTAAGGGACTTCAATACAAACTTTCATCCCCTATTACATCTCCTTAGTTATTATATGGGGATGGATTTTCCAAAATCCTTTCTTAGCGCTCATCTACACCATGAAAGGTATCTACCCTCCAAAAATGGAGTCTCTACATTCAGCCGTTAGGGCTCTAGGCGTATCCCAACAATCAATCAATTTAGAGTTTTATATGTAAATATGTATAGATTTCACTTTGGCCTAGAAAAAACATCTAAATTTGTTTTTTTTGTTTTTCGGCCGTAAATGTGATATCAATATCAGTTTTTTTCAAACGTTGTGGGTAAGTATATCTTTTTCGTAGAACACTTAAAGATTTAGTTTTTAAGGGAAGGGAAGATAATCGATTTGTACCTTTTTTTCGATTTAGGCCTAAAACACTAGTTCCAATTAATTTATTATTGGGGGTAGAATACTTAAATCGTTTCCTCAGTTACCTACCTTTATGCATAGAACATAAAGTGAATCATATAAGAAATCAACAGTTCGCATTAATTAGTTGACTGGTGATAAAAGGTTCAAAAGATAACGAATAATTTTAGAACGGTTTAAACATGACAGGGACTACTATTACACTTTGGGGTTACACTCGTTGATCTTTCTTCCTATACTCTTCTTATTTAAAAGTACACAACAAATTTTCCAGATCCTGTTTCAAATCAAAAAACTGGCCAAGTGCGTGTTGGGCCCCTCGTAGTATAGGGTTCCGCAATGACCCTAAAGTGCTCCGGTAACGATCATTTGCAATTGTCAATTTTTACGTCATTGGCGCTCATTGATGCGAAAATTTTTCGTTTTCGCGTGCAATTGAAGCGATTGTCAATTGCTCCAACAATGGCATTGACGAAAAATTTACAATCGCAATTGATCGTTACGGGCGGACTTTATACACTTACCATATATTGCTATAAACTTATATTTAGTTACTGTTTTACACAACAAAAGTCTTAAACTAAAATTGATGAAATTTTTTCTACGAAAACCTTACCAATATAAATTAATTTTGAATGTTGATCGATGGTCGTTGTTACTTATGGCCTCAGAGCTAAGCCGCGGACGGAAGGACGGACGAACGAACGAACGCACAGATGGACTTGGCGAAACTATAAGGGTTTCTTGTTGACTTGACTATGGAACCCTAAAAAGGTATTTACAAAGTCCTGCCGCAACTGAGAAACCCGTTATTTAATGCTACGGGCAATTCCTCTGTCAGAGACAGTGTTCGAACTATACAAATTATGTACAGAATAATCATTATGATTCACAGAGGTTATTCAAGATTGACATCCTGCCAATGACCTATTAGTGAGCACGTGGTAACAATAGCGGGCGAACGCGGCAATTAATTTATTGAATTGAATAACATGGTGTACGTGAGATTTATAGGTATAGATCAATGAGTTCCAAAAATAATGTTTCAAATTGAAATAAGATGTTTTAGGGGTTGTGATCAACATCAACTTTGTACCAATCTTGTTGTAAGTATAATACTTAATCCATTTATCCCCCAAGCTTTGAGGCCACGCAATACAAAATTCATCTACCTATCTATAGTATTGATTGAGATGCTACGATACTATCTTGTATAAAACTTATAACCACATCTTCGTTTACTTTGGTATTTAATTAATATTTGGTGTGGGTTGTCCGGAACGAATTTGTTTCTTTATCTGATAGCGTATTATATGAACCAGTGCTCAATATCCTGTTAAAATGAGTCATCTCAGTTCCGTAGCCGAAAAACTAAACATAGGGTCATAAAAGGCAAGATTGTAGATGAAACATTTTACTCATTTGTAGCAGAAATCTTTTAAAAACCATTATTTATAAATATTATATGTGGGACAAAACAAATATTATAGTAGTTTAAAATAATGCGTAACCTACTAAGTTTCACTCAAGTGCATAAAGTACTAAAACACTTGCCGTGGTCACGGCAACTGCAAAGGTGCCGAAACGTCGGGAAAATCAAAAATCAAACCAAATACCAACTAAATACCAAAGTACATTCAGTAAAACCGCGCTAGTATCCGTTAAAAAGTGTTTTATTTCATGTCTAGTGAACGCGTACGATTGAGAAGTGAGCATAAAGTACTTTTCCTTGGTTACCGTAAATTATTCTTCAATACAAAGTTTTTATTTATTTTATCCAGAACATTAATTTTAAAGGTACATAAGATATTTTAGATCCACAACAATTTGATGATGTTTGTGATATTACAATTTTGCCTTTTTAAACTCCTTCCTCTTGTAAGTTGTAAATGCAAGTTGACAACCGATGTGGGTTTTCCACACGTACCTAAACATTATGGGTATTGAATACTTACATCCGTAGTCAAGTCATCAAGTCCTCAAGGCTTGTAAATTGTCACCGACGCTCCTACGCGTGGGCTGAATGGAGCTGACCAAACAAAGATGCATTGCATACAAGGAGACGAAGGTCGGTGTTTTGTTTGTCTCTAAAATAAATGATCGCAAGTCGCCAGCTGTTGCTAGGAAATACACATATTAACATAGTATTGCTGTAGGTCATGTATGCAACCGTAACACTAACACGATTAACGCTCTTCAGCATTATTATATAAAACGGAGCATAATGATCCTAGTCTTGAAGAATTGGACCCTATCCAATTCTTCAAGACTAGGATCATGATGCTCCGTACGATACGATAGGGTCCATACGATAGGGATACTAACCCAACCCTTAAACTCGACCGCTATTTTCTGTAGTCAGAGGCTAGCCTCTGCATACTTAATTACCTACTATTTTTAGGGTTCTGTACCAAAATGGTAAAAAAGGAACCCTTATGGTGTGACTCAGTCTGTCTGTCTGTCTGTCTGTCACAGCTGGATATCTCGAGAACTACTAATGGTATCAACTTGAAATTTGGAATAGTTTAAGATGATATTTGCCCAACTATTTTGCAAATAAGAAATAAATAAAAAAATAAATACATTTTTTACAACAGGGACTGAAAAGGGGTCTTAAAAATTTGAAGTGGGGTTACTAGGGCATGTGGGGTATCATATAAAAGAACGCCGTTTGCACGTTTTCAATCATTTTTTCTTTTTGTTTTAGACCACATCGTTTTCGACGTATGATGAAAAATGTAAAAAAAAATACCGTTCCCCCCCCTTATCTCCGAAGTTTGCAAAGCGAAAAATCTGAAATAATTCTGTGTGATAGTAGTTTATACAAAAATTACAGGAAAAATAAAACGATGTCTCAATATAGCACACTTTTTCAGAAATTCATAAAACAAACAAAAAATCATTAGTTCCACTACCAATCAACAGATGGCGCTGATTAAATTAGTTCCACTATCGGCCCAGAGATGGTAATGACCTAAGAAAAAAAATAGTTCCACTATCGGTCAAGAGATGGCGCTGACCCTGGTTCTAATATAATTAACTATACCTACTATTTGCCGTACGAATAAACGAAGAATAAGTTCCTACTTAGTAATATAGGCTTATAATATATAAAATCGTAAACTGAATGACTGACTGATCTATCAACGCACAGCCCAAACCGCTGGACCTAGAGACTTGAAATTTTGCACACAGATACCTCATATAGTGTAAGCATCCACTAAGGAAGGATTTTTGAAAATTCCATCCCTAAGAGGGTGAAATTAGGGATGAAAGTTTGTATGAAAGTCCCTCAGTTTTGAAGCTAGGATTTTCAAATTTTGTGTTTAGGCTGAAAATTGAAAATTAATAAATACGGGACTCAGCGTTTTTCAAAATTCTACCCCCGAAGGGGTGAAAAGGGGTATGAAGTTGTGTATAGAAAAAAATCCTTTATTTTCGAAGTAAAAATCACTTAATTTATAGTAAAGGCTTGTGGAAGAAAATCTAACGCAACGTATATTGATATTGTTAGTACTTCACCCCTATGGCGATGAAATAGGGGTGAAATGTTAGGTAATAAACCTAAAAATAGAGATGGATGTCGTTATTGGGGTTTTCTGGTATGACGATTGCGAAAATGACATTTATTTTGAAGTCCAACACGGTGGACATGATTTAACCCCCTAAAGGGGTGAAAATGGGTTTCAAATTTTGTATGGAAAAAGAATATAAAATAGACATTACAACTTTAAACTTCGTAAGAGCACGTCTAAAAATAAATTGGCAAACATATATTTGGTAATTTTGAAAATCAACCCCTTAGAGGGTAAATGGGGTATGTAAACATAAAAATCGATATGGATAACGTTCTTGAGGTTTTATGGGATGGTGATTGCGAAAATGACATTTATTTTAAAGTCCAACACGATGTACATGATTTAACCCCTAAAAGGGTGAAAATGGGGTTCAAATTTTGTATGGAAAAAGAATATAAAATAGACATTACAACTTTAAACTTCGTAGGAGTACGTCTAAAAATAAATAGTCAAACATATATTTTGTGGTTTTGATAATCAACCCCTTAGGGTGTAAATGAGGTAAGTAAAAATAAAAATCAACATAGTCCAACACGATGTACATGATTTAAACCCTAAAAGGGTGAAAATGGGGTTCAAATTTTGTATGGAAAACTTATGGAAGAAGAATATAAAATAGACATTATAACTTTAAACTTCGTAGGAGCACGTCTTAAAATAAATAGGCAAACATATATTTTGTGATTTTGAAAATCAACCCCTTATGTGGTAAATGGGGTAAATAATCATAAAATACTATATATGGATGACGTTCTTGAGGTTTTATGGGATGGTGATTGCGAAAATGACATTCAGTTTGAAGTCCAACTCGGTGGACATGCATGATTCAGCCCCAGGGGACGGGGAGAAAGGGAACGGGAACGGGAACTGGACGGAGCGGAAGAAAACGAGAACGGGAATGGAACGGAACGGGAACGGGAGCGGGACGGGAAAGGGAACCGGACGGGACGGAGACGGGAACGGGAACGGGATCGGCAACGGGAACGGCAACAGGAACAGGATCGGGAACGGGAATGGGGACGGGGACGGGGACGGGACGGGAACGGGACGGCAACGGGAGCGAGAACGAGAGCGGGAACGGGATCGGAACGGGATGGGATGGGACGGGAACGGAATGAGAGCGCGGACGAGAACAAAACGGAATGGGACGGGACGGGAACGGAACGGGACGGGATGGGGATGGGAACGGGACGGGACGGCAACGGGACGGGATGGCAACGGGACGGGATGGCAACGGAACGGGACGGTAACGGGAACGAGAACGGGAGCGGGACGAAACGGGAACGGGAATGGGAACGACCAGTCGTTTTTACGCGATTAGGCGGGTCCCCACCGAGCGAGCGAGCCTTGTGCGACAAACGCCTTGCGTCTTGGCAAACGTCTTGCCTCGCGAGGCAGCGCGCTTGGTGGTGACCCGCCTAATCGCGTAAAAACGGCTGGTCGAATCTTGGTTGAAGGTTCCCTAAAGATTTTCTCTAATATCCACGCGTACGAAGTCGCGGGCGGAAGCTAGTATAGTATATAATCCAGACCTGAACAAACATAAAAGAAGGAAGGGAAAAGTCTGTGATTTGAAAACTGTTCAAACTAAATGGGCCCATAGATACTACTACTATTTAGGTGACTATATTTATAATAAGACTAATGCGCTAATATCCATATACCATCTGCCAAAAGGTAAATGCAAAAATACCATCTCCAACTGGCTGAAATCCCTGACATATGATGATACGGAAAAGGTATTAGTTCCCTTAGATTCTTAGTCGTTCTTACGCTTGCGTATTACCCAGTAACATTCACTCACTGATTCTCATACACCCATTACACACGCACGCATAGGTATCCACACACCTAAAACTACCTGTGTAATTAGTATAGCATTATATAATGTGCTCTGTAATCCATATTCTCTATTGATGGTATCTAATATCAAACTAAACACTGTCTTGTTATTTCAGTATTTTTTGATCTTTTTTTACTACTGTGTATTTTTTTTATCACATAATATGTAAACTGGTAGCATCAGTAACATTCATTTGTCTACTTTTAAATGATACAACCCACTAACAATGGAGAGGACCTGGTGACCTGCAGTACAGATACTATATCTATGTTAGGCACCAGTCTTTCATAAGCAAGGTGTACTTACTTAATTTAAATTAGACAATAAGATAGTTAAGTAATTAGATAATGTACTACCTGGTTTGTGACAGAAATAAACGATTATTATTATTATTATAATTAATATAAACAATTTGCAATGTGGAGTGGCTGAAACGTTTTTCAGTCACTATAAGCAGCTGTGGTTAAGATTTGTAAATTAACTGGCCGCCTGTTCGCCCTTCCACCTGTCCGCCGTTTATCCTACTTTTTTAAAGACTGTACTAAAGTGACATATCCAAATATAATTTATGATTGTACGGAACCCTCGGTGCGCGAGTCCGACTCGCTCTTGACCGGTTTTATTTTATTCATAATGTTGAAAATATTGTAAAGAAACAGATTCAGTATGGTTAGGTTAAAACTGTGACAAACAAAAAAAAATCTAAATCCCGTTTCTGTCACCGTTCATATTAAATTTAAGTTGAAGATATTGCGAACTTACTTAAAAATTGTGTAACCGTAAAATTGAAGCGAGCGACGATGGTGAAGTGCAATACTTATCTCGAACCTTAATAGATCCTGTGCAATAAATTTAATCTTTGTGCGACTTCACAATCATCGTCGGAGCGGATAAGGTTTGAAGGCTGCATAAATATTGTTAGCTATCTTCAAGCTTCGCTGGAGGAGCATCAAAAATAATGAGCTTAGACTTATCTAGGTTCTTTAGGTTACTAGTAAGACGACGCTCATTAACTTAGCTTATATGTTAAGCAATTTTTATGTAGTTAACTGTAAAAAAGTTTATTGCAACTTATCCTTCGACTACAAACTTCACCGTACGTAACTCAAACTGAAAGACAAGTAACTTGGGAAAACACAATTTACTGTATTCTTCGCCTAATCAAGACTAATGCCTAAACTTAAACATATACAACGTGTCACAAAATAATCCCAAATGCCGAATATGGTAGATAGGGACCATCAAACTGAACAACTTTTACTTTGGGACCAACTCTAAAATCGCGAAAAAAAGCTGTTTTATACAAAAATTAATAACGAAAATATAAAATGTATGACACAGTTGATTTTTTTGCGATTTCAGAGTTGACCCCATAGTAAAAATTATTCAGTTTGATAGTCCCTATCTGCCATATTCGGCATTAGGGGTTATTTTGTAACAAGTTGTATAGTAGTTTAGTAAATTGATGATACCTACGAGTATTTTACAGTTAACCCTGCTCGACTTCACTTTGCTACTCTTTTCCATTGTTTCTTGATGAGCAGATCGGATAAACTGATGATGAAGAAGATAGACAGACAAGCGCAGTGTCGGTAAAGCGACCTCGCTTGCAAATGGGCCGAATCCACGCGAGTTGCCCAACCACAATTATACATGACCGACCATTATTTTATTTAATAATTCAACCGCTTATCGGCACCATCATGAGAAATAGGCAGCAAGCAACTACAAACCAGTTTCGGAGTGTTGCATAGAAAATACATTAAGATTGGCAAATTGCTTAGACGCCTTGGGAATGCTGAAGAACTTACAGGAGCGCGTTATGAAGTTTATATTTTTTGCGTGTATTATGTCCCTCAACTTTGACATAAAATGATTAATACTAATATTGGATGCTTCTTTATTACGAGCCATATGTTATGCTTGGTTGCCACTTTTTAAAAAAACCTCATTTTTCATTTTACAGAAGAAATTTTTCTGGTAGGTAAATCGCAACCATTATACTCAAGTCAGTTTTCCAATGCCAGCCAATTAACCACCGAAAATTATGAAAAATTAAATAAATACAACTTCAGAAACCCAAAACATTAATAAATGACACCTTTTACTTTCGCCGCTCTCCTGGTTTTACGTAACTGGCTTATGAAACGTAAAACTTTAGCTTTTATGGTTGAAGAATGAGCATCTCACATAAATGGGCATAAAGAGATGTCTTAAGTGTGCTTTAAAGTATTTATAAGGCAATTCATAGTACTTCGTTGTATATCTTTTCCACTTTGATATTTTTTTCACGTGGTAAATGAGATTTTTTTAACTGGTCTTTATGTTTTATCATGGAAAATAAAATAAAGTAGCCTCAAGTTTTTGCTGTAATTTAATAACTTGTTTTATAAAGTGTCCTGAAAAAAACGGTTGATTGGCTAATTTATCAGATTTTTTTGTATGATCTAGAATTTGCTGTGTTAGTTTACTATTATATATATGTCAAATATTTAGGTGATATTAGAGATTAATCATAATACATTTTCATTTTCATTTTTCATAAGTAAAAATGACTATAACACGTTATGATACTAGTGTACACTTTGATAACCATTCCATATTTTTCTTGCATTTTTAGGGTTCCGTACCCCAAAGGGTAAAAACGGGACCCTATTACTAAGCCTCCGCTATCCGTCTGTCTGTCTGTCTATCTGTCTGTCTGTCTGTCTGTCACCAGGCTGTATCTCATGAACCATGATAGCTAGAAAGTTGAAATTTTCACAGATGATGTATTTCTGTTGCCGCTATAACAACAAATACTAAAAACAGAATAAAATTAATATTTAAGGGGGGCTCCCATACAACAAACGTGATTTTTTTCCGTTTTTTGCTCGATATTAATAACGACAACAGGTAGACAGTTGAAATTTTCACAGATGATGTATTTTTATTACCGCTACAACAACAAATACCAAAAACAGAATAAAATTAATATTTAAGGGGGGCTCCCATACAACAAATGTATGTTTTCTGTCGTTTTTTGGTACGGAACCCTTCGTGCGCGAGTCCGACTCGCACTTGGCCGGTTTTTTTTTTATAAACTGTGCCACTACTGCATTAAAGCCTTACCTATCTTAAATACTTAATCATTAATTTACAGATCGAAAGGCATTTAGAGCATTTTTTGTAAGGCATTATACTGACACGAGAGATGGAACAAGTTTGAAAGTCCATTGAAGCATGAATTCTACTCAAATAACTTTGTCAACCACTAATTACTTCACGTCACAACGTGTCATACAACCCACTCGGCGTGACAGCGCAGCCTGCGCGCACGCACCTGAATTTCTCAATACTAATGAGGGCCAGCTACTGATTTTCGTCCTTGAGTCGTATCATGATTATTATCAGTAGATAGGTGTACACTTAGCGAGAAGAACTGATGGCCGTTGGGGCGGAAAGGTTCTGGAATGGCGACCGCGCACCGGACGACGCTCCGTGGGTAGACCCCCGACAAGGTGGACCGACGATCTGGTGAAGGTCGCGGGAAGCAGCTGGATGCGAGCTGCGCAGAACCGATCGTCCGCGTCGTGGAGATCCTTGGGGGAGGCCAGCAGTGGGTGTCGTGCGGCTGATATGATGAGGTAGCAAAAAGTTCTTATCGTAGAAAGTTTAATAACTATAAGGTTATATGCTCGACGAATAATGCACTTATATATTATTGGATAACTTATTTGATGTATTTATTTCCTTATCTTTGTATATTAGGTGCGCCGTTCCATGATGATTAAAATATATATTTTTTACTTGATCCCCATCTTCGCCTTCATTCATAAAGCGTTGAAGAAACGTAAAGTTTACTAATTCATATATGTAGATATAACTACGTTTAAGCTTAAAATTGGTCCTAACTAGATTTATCTTCGTTTTGGCACAGCTTGCCATTGACCTTTCCCGAGGTTCTTGTAGCTGGAAAATCAGTAGTTATTAATTTATAATTAGTGTTCAGGTATTCATGTTCATTCTTATATCTTACAAATGAAGGCAAGATGAAATATTTTGATTAAAACTTTCATCCAACTTATCTCCCATTATGACCTTCACGTCAATCTTCCAAAGTCGTCATATCAAATTACATGAACACTTTCCGCATTTCAGTTTGCTATTTTTAGATCCAACAACGAAGAAGTTATATTTATTAAAAGCCAGTTTCACAGGCTTCGGATAAATTGTAAATAGGTAGGTACTCACTATTTTTTTTAATAATTTATATTATTTTAAATTAAACCCGAAGAAAGATGATATCTGGATAGCATCTAGCCCTCTCCCTATGAAGAGTCGACGAGAGCTCCGCCGTGCTTCGGCAGGCTTATTACCGATCAATCGGCTGCATATAAGCAAAATCTAACTACTGAGTTTGAAAGGTGATTTAGATATAGATGAAGAAACATTTATGGCCTCTAAAAAAGAACAGAAACATTAAAAAAAAAAACAGAAAAGATGGAGTAAAGTTAGGGGCATAAAAATTACGGGTGAGGCCAATGGATAGCTATCTCAGCTGTGCTGTGTGATGTCTGATTGGTCAAAAAATTGCCTAGTTAGATTTAGCGCACAAACTCTAACAATTGAGTGCTCGGTCTTCAATGAGCGTGCTTCAATTTTTAGTCATCAATTTGTGCTAACATTTTTTATTTAGGAAAAATGAAAATCTTCCAAGTATTTTTAGGGTTCCGTACCAAAATGGTGAAAAAGGAACCCTTATGGTGTGACTCAGTCTGTCTGTCTGTCTGTCACAGCTGGATATCTCGAGAACTACTAATGATATCAACTTGAAATTTGGAATAGTTTAAGATGACATTTGCCCAACTATTTTGCAAATAAGAAAGAAATAAAAAAAAAATACCTTTTATACAACAAGGACTGAAAAGGGGTCTCAAAAATTTGAAGTGGGGCTACTAGGGCATGTGGGGTATCATATGAAAGAGCGCCGTTTGCACGTTATTGATCTTTTTTTTTTTGTAGGCCACCTTATGATGAAAAATGTAAAAAAATACCGTTCCCCTCCTTATCTCCGAAGTTTGCAAAGAGATAAATCTGAAATAATTTCTAATAAAGATTGTTGGAAAAATAAAACGATGTCTCAATATAGCACACTTTTTTAGAAATATCAAATTTCTAAAAAGTTAACATTAGTTCCACTATCGGTCAAGAGATGGCGCTGACCTAAAACTGCAATAATAATTTTATTATTCTACTCTGCAGTGTATTTATTATGATGGTACGGAACCTTCGATGTGCAAGTCCGACTCGCTCTTGACCGGTTTTTTATTTGTATAGAAAACCCTAATCTGAACGCAGATGTTGCGTTTTTCGTGTATTGTCAACCAAACCACTTGGGTTGTCATTTATATTTTTTTTTAGGTAAACACATATTAAAAATTTCTAGGTAATGATAATGATGATGAAATTACATAGAAAGGGAATAAATATTATAAACCTATATACAAATTACAATATTGCTCATTATAATTTATGAACTAATTTAATCAAAAGAGCCTCATACCACAAATTACCAGTGAACTTGACATTTCGGAACCCACCTGCACTATTTCATCCTATATTTAAAGAACTCACTTCCTATTAATTTTAAACTCGATAGTTTAATTAATCATAGTAAGCTGCATTTTTTGCTTTCAATTAATTATCTTGTCAAGATTCGGCTTTGTGTAAAGTTAATGTATGATTAAGTAATTACTAAGAAAAACTACACAAGTATGGGTATTCTTTATAATTCAAGCTATTACTCATATCGTATAGTATAATAGACATTAGGTAATCTATGGCTGCACTGTGTGTCGGAACATTAAGGCATTTTTTAAGTTTTGACTTGTTTGATTTTAAACACTCTATTAATTAGAGAGAAAAAACTACTTTACTATCATTTCTGTATAATATTAAATATGTAGCTAGCACCGAACCAGTTATTTCCATAAAAGTGGATCTAAAAATAAAAATCACTATAATAATTTGAATGAAACACAAGTAAAAATATAGAAACCTTTTAAAGGTTTGTTGTTACAAAGAAAGAATTACGGTGAAATAAAGAAACTTACATGAACCCTGAACACAATACACTTCTTTTTTGGGCAGTTGTGTAAAAATGTCAATCTTAATTAAAATATGATAGATACTATAATAATAATAATAATAAAATGTATTTATTCGTCACTTCACAAACTTAATACATTGATGGATGTGTACATAGATCAAAGCATTTATAACCTAAATTTATGAAGGACTGGTGCCCGAAATAGGTTTCGCAGAAACCTGTACCACAAGGTCACCAGCCTCCTCCCGCAGAAAGGATTACAAAAGCTAGATAACACAAAGCAAGCTGATGAGCTATAAAACCAGTAACGTTAATATAAGAAAAAAGTCTAGGTAAGGTAATGATAATTATAAATTAACCTAAAGTAGCATTAACTAGATAAGTTATAGAGAACCAAGTATGGGTATGAGTGTATATTAAAACTGTGAATGTAAGTGTGATTGGGTTACAGTTGTGTGTGTGTATTATGATTGTGTGTTTGTGTGAGTGTTGGTGTAAGTGGAAGGTGTGTGTATGTTAATAGGGGAGAAACGCAAATAGTGAGTGGACATGAAGGACGAAGTGAGCAATCTATAGAGGGTAAGCACCGAGACTGGGACAACAGACAAAATCAAATACATGGGATGGAAATTCAATAAAAAACCCAGTAGCGAGCAGTTTCCTGTTTACGAGAGGGGTACTAGTAAACACTCAGTAGCCTCATAATCCACTGTCTTGAGGTATTGCTTTAAGGAGCTTTTACAACTAACTGTGAGTAGAGGGTAGATGTTGAGGGTGGTGTTGAATTTGTTATACAGATAGGATCCTAGATAGCAGTAGAAGCTTTTAGCAAAGGAAGTTCTCAGACTCAGAGAAGGGCAGACATCCCCTTTCCTACGCTTACCTTTCATCTTTTCAGGGTTGTATGGGGTTTGCATATGCTTTCTTAAGATTGTTTTGAGAATGAACGTTTGTCGGACCGTAAGCATGTCCCATTCTCTATAAAGGGCAGTAGTTGGGTGACGATATGGGAGTCCCGCAGCAACCTTGAGAATAAGGCGTTGAGCCCTTTCCAGGCCTAACATGTGGGTTTTGGCAGCTCCACCCCAAGCTGTGATGCAATACTCGAGAAGGGAGTGACATAAGGCATAGTAAACTGTTCTTATAACATTACGATCAGCGACATGTTTGAGGTTTCTAAAATGTAAGTGAGTTTCCTTAACCTTGAAATCGTAGTGTCAATATGAGGCTTGAAGGTAAGGTTATAGTCTAATATGATGCCTAAATACCTTATGCAATCCGTTGGGCAGTCACATGCAGTTAAGGGTGATTGGGGGAAACAATTGTGGGCAGTAATACCATATGATTGAGATGGAAGCTGGTCAGATCTGATCGCAAAAGGAACATATTTGGTCTTTGTAACATTGAGTGTTAACAAGTTGCTACTCAGCCATTGGTTGACCTCGTTGAAACCCTTTTGCGCATTGCCGAAGGCTTCATCCCAGCTGTCTCCACTAAAGAAAAGGGCGGTATCATCCGCAAATGTGAAGACCTTACCGCCAGTGAGGAGAGTTTGGCAGTGGTCATTTATGTATAGCAGGAACAGTGTAGGGCCAATAATGCTGCCCTGAGGTACACCATAGGTGACGGTGGCCTCATCACTGATCCAGCAATCAATTTTAGTCCTCTGAGTTCGGTTGCTCAAATAGTCTTGGAAGAGTTGAAGGGGTAGTCCCCTGATTCCGGCCCTTTCCAGGCTAGACAGAAGGCGGGGGATCGAAACCGTGTCGAAGGCCTATGCCAGATCTAGGAATATCACCACACACTTCCTTTTAGTTACTTGCTACTATAGTTACTTGCCTTAACAAGTGTGTTTATTTGAGAAATTGTAATGGTCTTAAAATGGTATTGTAAATGGCATTTTATTTTTGAATTATACATAACGGGAAAAAAGTAAAAAACCCGGACAGGGCGGGGACGTGCTGGGGGTCAAGACTGCTGTTTCAGTGGTAATGCTGTTTGACTCTGTTCTTGTTTCTCAAACCCAAAACCGAAACACATTGCGTTTCTTAAACCCAACACCGAAACAAATTGTGTTTTAGTTTTGGTTTTAAGAAACAAGAACTGTGTCAAAAAGCATTACCATTGAAACACCATTGAAAAACGATTTTGACGTTAAGGCTGCGCAGTCTGCACACTAACGCCGCCATTAGAAAAAAAAATCATAGTGCTTAAATAAAGACAAATTTGTAAATTATCTCTCTGGAGTGCACTCCGAACAAGCTTTGTGGTACTTTTTATCACTTAAGCAATATTTTCTAGCCTGTCGTTTAGTTTAATTGACTTTTATTGTTAAAAGTGGCCACTTTTCGCAATAAAAGTCCATATAACTAAACAACACGCTAGAAAATATAACTTAAGTGATAAAAAGTACCGCAAAGCTTGTTCGGAGTGCACTCCAGAGAGATAATTCATAATTTCTTTTTTATTCATTCATCGAGCACTATGATTTTATTTCCAATGGCGGCGCTAGTGTGCAGACTGCACGCTCTTAACATTAGCAGACTTTGACCCCCTGTACTTGTACACCATACATTTTCCCCGTCCACGCCCCGTCCCATCCGTGATCTCGTCGCGTATATTTTATTGTTATTTATAAATTTTTATATGCAACGATTGCAACGATGTCAAGAAATCGTCCCGTTTCTTCGGGAAAAACACGTTGCATATACAGCTCTGGGATGAGATTAATATTTTGGGTGTGTTCTGCTACTTAACGTTAAATAGCTCATATTTAAATTAGTACTAGTTATATTGTAAAGTTATATATATGTTACGGCTAATACCCGAAGTGCAGCTAAACCTAGTTTAAGCCGGCTAAAACTAGGTGTAGCCGATTTGCTCGCGGCTAATACTAGGTGTAGCCGGCTAAAACTAGGTGTAGCATGGGGTATTAAGAAAATTATTTCTGTTGTCTGTTAAAAAAAATAACCACGAAATTTAAATTTCTAACCTATATTCGGGACCTACAGGAGTAAAGCAGATCGGTTCACCTAGTTTTAGCCGGCTAAAACTAGGTTTAGCCGCACTTCGGGTATTATAGCCGTAACATATAACTCGTACTTATCTATATTAGCATAACTTAATGTAAAGTTACTATGCAGTAAGGATCATATCTAAAATTGTATAATGTATGTACAAATAAGCACAATTTAGGGCTGCTGTTAAATATCTTTATTTTATGTACAGTCAGCAACATATCAAGTATACATATTCAAAACTCAAAAATCTACAATGAATTTTGAACCTTAAAGTGCTTGACTTAAAGTTTAAAAATGATTGAAGAAATTTGACAGGTTGTAGAAGTCCAGGGGCTCTATTTTTGAATCGCTCGTATGAAATAGTGTTGTCGCATGCGACTTAAGTCACACTCGTTTTCCAAGTCGCATGACGCCGTTTTTCCGTATTTTTGAATCGTTCGTTTCCGGTGCTGCCAATATAAACGAAATGTTGGATTTTATCCGTTCCATAGAGAATCTAGAGTAAACTGGTAATTACCGCAACGTAAACGAAACGTACTATCCATGTTTCTATTGGCTGTTACATAAATATCTTTGTTTTTAGTAGAAAAGAATATCGCTCGACTGCAAACGAGTGCCCTCACCCACTCGTTGCGCTCGAGTGATTCATAGATATGGAAAGTCAAACGTCGAACGAAAATCAGTAGAAACCAATCGCTCGACGCCAGCCGAACGATTCAAAAATAGGGCCCCTGCGTGCCGTCTACCGTGGTCCAAATATAGCAAAATCATTTTAATTTAGGTATTTTTCTAAGACATATTTCTTACCCACATTGTCATTTATAATGAAAAAAATATTAAATTTCAACCTCTGTTTTAAGAAAATCCATCAAAATAAAAACGCTACTCGTCGTGTCGTGTTATACAGTACACCTGCAATCTTCTAAGAATTTATTATCTTTTAAAGAACGATGACAACCCTGTAATCATACTTGAACTGCATAAATTTACGAGTTAGCATATTTGCATAATACTTACGGATTTCTCAAATAAGGTAACTGCAAACGATCCGTTTCTTAGATAGGTACTTAGGTAGGCTTTGCTTTTTAGGTCATTCATATAGATATAACAGTTACTACCATATTTGGATCAATATCCTGCACATTATATTATTATTATGACTGACATATATTTTGTTGGTATCTTTTATATAACTACCTCAAACATGAGAACATTAATGTAAGTATTAAAATTTTTAACGAATCAAATATCTGCAAGCCTAGTTAGTTACACGCACTTTGTTTTTAAAACTGCTCAAAGGAACACGTAATGTAGCTTTCATTCAAAACATCTAAATGAGTTCTTATATAATTTAGGTAGGTATACTATTCGCGATTGTCTGCGTTAATATTAATCACAGTAAAATATGAGTTACAATTAATCAACAACATTGTCTTAATCTACGTAGGTGTATAAATAGGATATAACTGTTTCAATAGTCTTTGGTCAAGATAAATGGGTTATACGTACTTCTTCTAAGCTTAATTTTTATAATACCTCTTGTGTTTTAGTTTTAAAGATAATGATTATGAGTAATTAAGATCATTATAGATATTCGATATGAATATCGATCAAAACAAATAAGGAGGACGACAGACAAAGCTCTTGAGTGGTGTTGGAATAGACAACTTTGATTAAGCCATTATCGAGCAAATATTTGTTATTACTGAACTATGAAGACATCGTGACCGTGGACAATCTAAGATTATAGCTCGCGAAACCGAGAAATGATATAGTGAGCGCGTAGCTACATTTCTTGATTATTAATACTTTTAGACTTTTGTTAATTAGATAGGAATTATATTTTATACATACTTTTAATTTTTACTATGATATACTTGGGAGACTCTCGATACACGAACGAGGTTTTGAGATCGTATTGATTGGTATCGAGTCGTGTTTCGGGAGTAACCGCCCCATACAACGGAAACCATGGCAATCGTTTTCAATGCATTAAAATAACATATTTTTGTCGTTTAGGTATTCAATCATTCATATGATTTTCATAACTCAATCTCATAAGTTTCATAACTCGATCTTAGGGGGGCAGGACTTCAAAATGCTGCTTGTTTTAATCACAGAACAATTTGAACTTAGGTGACAAGTGACATTAAAAAACATTTTTAAAGAATGCTATGTTAGAGCTTTTCTGTAGCACAATGTAAAATTCATAATGAAGATGTCAAATAAAAATATGTTCTACCCGTAGCACGAACATCTATCAAGAAAAAAACGCGCGCGAAAAAAATCGATAGCGTAGTTTTGTATGGGATTTTTTTACAGCGCCATCTACCGCCGCAAAGCGAAATGAGATTTCCCATAGACTCTATCGAGTACTTTTTCGGCCGTTTTTTCGATACAAGTTCGTGCTATGGGTACTGTTCAAGTTCTTCCTTTTTTATCTTTTGTAAAGTCTAATTTTGTTTACAGAGTGTACCACGGACTATGGGTGTGGGTTTCGGAGCGCGTTGCTGGCTGGCGTGCGCGCTGCTTGCAGTCGTCTTGTCTCCGAGTCTTGGGGATTCGGGTATGTACGAGTCACTACTTTACAATTTTTTATTTTTTATTTTTAAGGTTGAAGATTTTATTTTATTTATTTATTTATGGACAGCTTACATTACGCTTACACTTACAATAAGTAGTATACTTTTCAAAAGATAAAAATATCAAGCGCTGCTGCCTTACATCTACTTTCCTTACAGATAAAAGTAACAAGGAAACAGCACAACTTACAAGAAATATAATATTTACATTTAGGTAGGTACGTTGATGAAACTTTCTCAAATATAAGAAAATATTTTTTCAGGTTTTTTTAATGTAATATTGAATACATATTATGTAAGCAACTTATTTATGCAACACGTCTAAATTTTCCTAACGAAAATGTTGACTTCTTACATTTAGTCCGTAAACCTACCAAAAACTTAAAAAAAATCACACGTAAGTGATTTATAACAAGCATCGAACCAAAGCAGTCGTTGACAACTGGTTCTTTGCGGTGACAAATTGTAAACTTAACTCTATAAATACTCCAGAGAAGTACATTAAACTTTAAGCATTGATCACATAGAGTCTGAATAGTATAGAAGCTTATTCTTATTAGCTAGGTATAAACGCAATCAACAAGGATGTGAACAGTTTTTATTGTCATCGGTACAGCACCGCGTGAGAATCGGTCGTGAGTCGTGCGGATCATGCATGACATGACCATACATTATTCCTGGCATAGGTAGTTACTTTGAATTTTTGTATAACCACTTGTAAAAAGATACGGTATACCTACCTGCCTACCTGCTGAACTAATTGTTCAATTCTATAGTACAGCGTACTAAAATCTATGGAAAAGCATTGTGCTCAAAAAATGGCACCACACGAAAAGTACAACCAAGTGGATGGAGCCAAAAATGCTGGCATTTAATTATGCAGCACAAAGTGTCTGAGCACTGGTTGCTTATTAGCGACTATATAGATATTTTCTATACTTAGACGAAAAAATATGATACGTTTTTTCTGCATATTTTTACTGCTTTCTTTGCGTCTTTTACACCATTTGACAGGACGTCATTTCTAATAAACTCTTTCTTTCTTTTCTAGGAAAAAGTTCCTTAAATTCATATTAATTTCTCAACTATGATCTAGCTACATTTTGCAATATATTTTTTGAAAGAAAGTTAAGAATTAATTAATAGCTAGCCAAGTTGATGACTAATAATATGACATCAATAAATACAAACTGTTTGGTAATAGCCAAATACAAACTGGTTGGTATAGCCTTACAAAGGCCTTACGAATATGAGGGACCATCAAACTATATGGAACCATTTTCCAAATGTCCACGCGGACGAAGTCGCGGGCGAAAGCTAGTTTCTAATAAACTCTTTCTTTCTTTTCTCTACAATACAAACTGCGATTATTGTAAAGAACGCTAACGTCGGGTGCGTGGCTGGCCCGACTAAGGCAGAGCGGGTTGTACTTTTTCCCGTGGTGTCATTTTTTAAGCAAATTTTGTTTGCAAATACAAATGCGATCGTCTTAAATTTCGTGGTTATTTTTTTAACAGACAACAGAAATCTTTATTCCACAGGTAGATTATTAATTAAATTAAATTATCACAGTAAAGAATGTGTTTTTCATACATTTAAATGAAAAAAAAACATATTCTGTACCTAATTTAATTCTGACTGGTCAAACCCCGATTTGATCGAATTGCATTTCGGTGTTTGACTGTCCAAGTTAGTCTCTCCTAGGTTTGGCTACAAATGCGATTGTCTTAAATTTCGTGGTTATTTTTTTTAACAGACAACAGAAATCTTTATTCTACAGGAAGATTATTAATTAAATTAAACTATCACAGTAAAGAATGTGTTTTTCATACATTTTAATGCGAAAAAAACATATTCTGTACTAATTTAATTCTGACTGGTCAAACCCCGATTTGATCGATTTGCGTTTCAGTGTTTGACTGTCCAAGTTAGTCTCTCCTAGGTTTGCCTACAAATGCGTTAGTCAAAGGCCGAAACACGCTGTTAGTTTTGGACTTTGACTAAGCCTTCTTGTCAAACCTGAGGTTTGACTAGGCAAACCTAGCTAGGAGCGCCTGGACTTCGGGGTTTGACTATAACATATCAACAAAACAGGTTATTTTAATGTTTTTCATTATCTTTCTATCGTTAATTTAAACTTAAACTGTTCTATTTCTATAGCTGACTAGCCGTAATAGTATCGTCATTCCGGTTTTAAGAATATTAACACAAATCAGATAACATTTTAATATTCATCCAATACAATTCTAAGAATGTTTTCCTAATTCTAACATAAAATGTAATTCTAGATAAATTTTAACACCGAAGACAGGTAATAGCGATATTAAGATAAATATTTTGCTTTAAATATTACAAACCATTATAATTAATATACATTAAATAAAAAAAACAAGAGTAAATTGAATTAAAATATTAATTAGTAATTCAAGCAGTCATAAATTATTTGTGAACATAATTATCGTGACTTGGCGTACATTTATTGCAATGTAATGATTGTATTAAATTATAGGTTTTTTTATGCATGATGTAAAATTCGCGATACATATCCGTTTCATTAAATCACTGCAGCCAGTTAGTAAAATTACTATTGTATGAGAAAACTACTCGAGAAATGTACATTATAGTCTGTTGATAGTAAATCGACAGTAATGGTATTAAAACTTTTAACTTATGAACTTTTAAGAACCAATATTACAAGTATTTATCTTCTCTACAACAATCATAGAACAATTAACGACAGACCAATAATTTGATAAAATTATTTGACTGTGTAATTTAAACAACACAATAGCTTATTCGGAAATCATTACAAAGGCATCAATGATAATAATTCCCTACCAAAAAACCGAACAATTCAATTAGTTTTTTTATTTAATTTTCAAATCGATGATCTATCCATTGTGTATTCGTGTTGCAGTGAGGAACCGAATATTCAATGTCATTTGTCTTACTAATCCATTCGTGTGCCCGTGACCCAGCGTGTTACATTAGAATATTCGGTAAAACAGAATTGAATCACCGCACTTACTTCAATGAACTGTACGCTACGTATTTCTTTAACTTGGATGTATGACTACTTTGAATAAACCACAGTATAACCAAATGTACCAAACACATACCACAGTATAACCAAATGTGGTTATACCTGTCCGTGCCTAGCCATAAAATATTTGTGTAATCTAGAGTAGTACCTTTTTCATTTATGGATTAGTGATCGAATATAATTATATTTATTCTAACAGATCGAAATAACTGGTCTTTAAGACGGCATACTAAGACCAGTTATTCCGACTGTTACCCCAAAGAAGCCACACTGAGGTGAAATTCTGGGAAACCTATGTCCGAGAATTCTCCCTCCCTAGCTTAGGGTACCTAAATAGATTCTTGGACGTAAATTTACTAGGAGGTGCTCGGCCTAGCGATTGCGGAGGTTAAGCAACGTTCGCAACGGTCGGTCATGGGATTGGTGACCAAAAATTTATTTTCTCGAGCTCCTCCGTGCTTCGAAAGGCACATTAAGCCGTTGGTCTCGGCTGCATTTGCAGTTGTTAACACCCACCAATCCGCATTGGGCCCGCGTGGTGGGTTATGGCCTGTCCTCCTTATCCACCCATAAGGAAGGCCTGTGCCCCAGCAGTGGGGACATTAAAATGGCTGATGGACAAGTACCTTGAAGAACAATGAATGATCCAGATCATCATATAATTAACTCATATCATTAATCAAAACTACATCTGCATCAAAAAATTCTTACTAACATATAAATACGAAAGTCAGTTTGTTTGTTTGTTACGCCTTCATGTTTTAACTATTCAACCAATCATCATGAAATTTTATCTTTAAGGACATAGGGTACCTACCTTTCATTCAGAAAAAATAGTGTTCCCGAGGGATAGAAATAAACTTTCGGTGGTCGCTAGTATAGATTATAATTTTAAACACTGATGTAAATTCTGTTTGGCCACAAAACATTCTACTGTAGTTTGGTAAAAAAGATTGCTCTTATATCACAGTTCGCTGTTGCCAACATAAGTAAGGGTCAAAATACTTATTAAAAAATAGTGAATCATGAAAATGTCGAGCGTTGAACTAGCAGATGTGACGTCAAGATCTTGACATTTTAGACGCGTGCGCGCCGCAGTCACGACACTGCGGAGAATTTCCCCGCGGCCTTCAGATAACTTCCGCTTCCCTCAGGTCAAGGTTGCTAGAATTATAATAAAAAAATCACTTACTAATCATTAGGTCGCATCCACAGACCATCTCTTGTCTAAGGGCTTAGAATAATAACACCTATAGAACGATAGTTCTCTACAAAGCGCACTGTCAAAAGTGAGGCAACTAAAACAGCCAAAATGGCTCCGTTTTCAGATTGTTATTCTACATTATTACCTAATCATACCATTATTGGGTTTCAGTTACGATTAGTTAACGTAGCAAGGATATAAATTTGAAAACTAAGCCATTCTGGCTTGGTATTAGTTGCCTCACTTTGCATACGAGGATACGGCTTCTAGATGTTATTATTCTAAGTCTAAGGGTGCTTCTAGATGGTGCAAGTAACCACTTGCGCAGGTTACATGCTCCGTGGAAACACGTGAGTGGGTCCAGCTTCATAGCATCGTACCCCGCGCGCAAGTAACCCACGCCTCAACTTGCGCAAGCTACATGCACCGTGTGCAAGCACCCTAATGATCGCAAGTAGTAAAAAATTTGGGTTTCCCAACACCCATGAGCTGCATTCTATGGCTGGACAAGCACAGAACACTCCTGACGCAAAATAAACGCAATTGACGTTGATAAGCCACCGCCCATATAATTTCCAGAAGAAGATAAGACGTATAAAATACTTGAATAAATTTAAAAGCAACTAAGAAAATTATCCTGATACAAAAAAAATATACAATGCAGTTGATTAGAATTAGGATCATGCAATATTTAATTGTTATCTATAGTCCTTGACTCTGTGTGAACTCAAAAGTACTCTACAATACTTTAATTATGGCTACAATACCATAAATAAAACCTTGAAAGACTTATTTGAAGATTTCATTAATTCTGTGGAGTTCTATGAATAACATTCGATTAGAAAACACTGTATTAAAAAAAACGACGGCAGGCAAATCCTGTAGCCTCTAAAGCTTATAAATAAAGTACTTAAAATAGTTAAGAAACTACTCATTGGAACGTAAAACGCTCTCATAAACACAGACTTTGATTAATTGAAAGCAAAGCAGCAAATGGCTAATGTTCTGTCAAGCTCATGTCCAAATTTGGCAGTAATTAGTTACTTGCGCGGTCGTTGCACGCGCTCCTTTGGAATCACAGATCCGTAACATAATATATATTTTGACATTTAAATGTCATATGCATCGAACATCGATTGATCGTAGACTTCCTGCATGAACGAATGTTTGGGATGCTTTAAAACAACCTTGTTATTTAAACGCTTTCAATTATACATAGTTACCAGTGATTATAGAGGTGGTTAATTCCGTACCATAAAATAGGAACTACTAACTATAGGTATAAGAGGTAGTTTCTTTTGGTTGAAGCACGGAAGACTACTCGACTACGCGTATATGTCCATACAGATTTTTAATGCGATTTATATTCAAGTCTATGATCTTTTTCTTCTTGTCGATGCAGGCGGTTTCCGCAACTCGACGTATATTGCGCCTATTTTGCGTCTGGAGGGTGTGCGGTTGGATCACTCCAGCCAGCCCAGCTCAGCCAGGAACGCTCCAAGGGTTTTCACATTTGTGATCGCTTCTTGGACGCTGCCCGGCGAGCCGAGGTACCTCGCCTGGTAAGGGGCCACCCATCTGCAATCCAGCGGTACGTGGGCGGCTGTTTCTTCTTTCTCCATGCATCCTCTGCATAGGAGACTGTCCGTGACACCTAAGTTAAAAAGATGTCTGTTAAATTGTCCTTGACCAGTAATAGCACCTGTTACCAGGCGAAGTGGCGATTTGCACAGTTGTATGTTGTAATATTGTTGCCCTGGATAGACGAGCGTCCATGCGCGGTAGTGCGAGTTTCGCCTGTCTGCACGAGTCCAGCGAGCTCCAGTTCTGTAGGTGTCAAGTCTACGATTTACGGACTTTTAACTCTGTCTTGGCCGGTGCGACCACGGTTAAGAAATCTTTGTGACGCTACTTCGCCAAATTTTATGTTTCCAAATGGAAAATAACTTATATTTTTTATTTATTCTAGTACGTACGTACGTAGTCAGTACCCGTAGCAAGAACATACATCGAGAAAAAAACGCGTGAAAAAGTAATTGATAAAGTAATTTTGTATGGGAAAGTACAGCGCCAACTACCGCCGAAAAGTGAAATTGAATTTCTCATAGACATTATTATTACTCTATCGAGTACTTTTACGCGCGTTTCTTTTCTCGATAGATGTTCGTGCTAGGAATACTGATTTTTTTTTCACTTATTCGTAATTATTTATCCGAAAAATATAAATAGCATAATTAAAACTATATTGAGAAACAGATATCCAATCCTTATGGCGGGTCCATAGCGCGTGTTTTGCTTTACACAATCAACAAAAACATCTCAACATTCAACAAAAAAACGTATGAGGATTTTGTTTCGCGAAACAATGTTTTGTTGATTGTGTAGGACAAAACACGCGCTATGGAGCCGGCCTTATTAAAACTTTATTATGCGTGTTGAAATTATTTTCTCTATGTATGTACATCCACCCAGACAATGAACTACTATGTCTAATCAATTCGTTATTGTACGCAGATGAATGAATTGATTGCATAATTATGGTTATCATATTTGTTCAGTAGCTTAATTTGCCATTGAAATTAGCTTACACGACAACTCAATTATGAACTGGAATTACCAGCTTTATTTATTGTAGGTATCCTTGTATGTACACAAAATTAATATAGTTTACTACTTTCACTAGGTAAGTGAAAGTAAAAGATTATAAATGAGAAAAGATTTTCATACTAGTTACCTTTTTTAATTAAGAGGACTAAATTCAGAATCCCCTATATAACTTCGATGATCAAAATGTGTTGGTAATCCCAAAGACAAGTCAACCAATCTTAAGCCGAAATTAGATGGTTCATCAAAAGCGATTCATTTTCGATGAAAGGCAGTGAATAGTGACTAGTGAACGACTTTTTGTATAGGCACATCAGTGATGAAAGATGAAACTTCATAATTAAGACACTTCATTTTCACTGATGAAGCATCGAAAATAAACGTAAAAAAGAACCATCTAATTTCGGCTTTAGTTTCCGTAAAAGCAATAAAGAACAAGATGCTTGTATTGTTAATTAATTATTGCCTTCTTACTAGTAAGAAGTTACCTAATCTACCTCAAATGGTTTTTCTTTTAAAAAACATTTAAATCTTAGGGAAAAATTACAATCCTAAAGTAATAATTTAAAAGTTAAATTGAATAAAGGTTTGTCGTTTCAATTAATAACTCATTTCATTTCATTGTCTCGACGGGAATTAACGAGATGTTACGATGTTATTTTGGTACATTGAAAACAGTTGCCATGGTTTGCATTCCATTGAACCGTTTTGACGTTTACTCTCGATCGCGTTCGGGAGCAACCCGCTTGAACCCGGTTCAAGAATGTACTATGCGAGCCAAATAAGAATAGTGCTGTCAAAATGGCTATATTTGTTTGCGTTTCGCTTCCACTTCTGTGCAAGAAAAGGAACAAAGTTCAAGATTGCCGTTTGACCGTACTATTCTTATTTGGCTCGTATAATTACATTTAAATAGGATGACATCAAATAGGCTTCATTAAAATGTATCCGTTGCGCTTGCGTTTGCTCACGCACCGAGAATGCGACGCGTCATAAGGCACGGAGCTAGTGAAAGCGCGGGGCCTTCGCAACGATGCCTCGGACCGTGGACTTATTTAGATAACCGCACATCAGTTGACCCACACCAGTGACAGTGATGGAACAGAGACAAAGAACGTACACAAAGACCTTGCCTTCAGAATCGATGTCCGGGATTCAAAACTGCCACCAAATGAAATGCGTTCACTTTAGTACAAAATAAAATTCTAGTGCTCTGAAGTTAGTACTCTATGTTTAAGAATTTTATCTTTGCTATTTCTCGAGTGAAGTTGCCGCGGATCACTGTCTAATTGTCAATTTAGAGGGCAAAGTGACATTTAAAAAATAAAAATAGTAACTATTCGCCTCACTAGATGGTGTTGATACTCTTAGAAGCCTAAAAATATTAACTATTTGATTCACTAGATGGTGTTGATACTTATTCTTCGAAGCATAGTAAAAAAACCGGCCAAGTGCGAGTCGGACTCGCGCACGAAGGGTTCCGTACCAAAAAACGGCAAAAAAATCACGTTTGTTGTATGGGAGTCCCCCTTAAATATTTATTTTATTCTATTTTTAGTATTTATTGTTATAGTGGCAACAGAAATAAATCATCTGTGAATATTTCAACTGTCTACCTGTTGTTGTTATAAATATACAGCAAAAAACGACAAAAGCCCCTCTTAAATATTTATTTTATTCTGTTTTTAGTATTTGTTGTTATAGCAGCAATACAAATACATAATCTGTGAAAATTTCAACTGTATAGCTATCACGGTTCATGAGATACAGCCTGGTGACAGACAGGCAGACAGACAGACGGACAGCGGAGTCTTAGTAATAGGGTCCCGTTTTTACCCTTTGGGTACGGAACCCTAAAAATCACATTGACACCCATTTTTATCAACGCCATCAAGCCTACATTTTTTTGTCATTGTAAGAAACCCTCAATGCATTGTAGACAAGATAAGGCTACACCCGTTTGAAAGCAAATAGTGCGTAGTCTGTGGCTGATTTAACATTAAGGCTGTATATTTGCATTTCAACAAAATTAGTGTTTTTCCAATGAAGTTATCTAAAGAATGAAAGCATTATTATTGATGTAAACTTTAGTTTTAGGAAGCAAAATTCTTAAATTAGTGCCGTATAGAGAGAAAAACATAATAAATTGTCAGGTATTTTAAAACGAAGACAATCTGTTCAAGTGGAAATTCAAATTTGCTTGTCGGAGGTATTTTTCAAAAACGTTTCAGCTGTAACAAATAAGAATACGACTCATATTATTTTGTTTGTATTGTCAAGGACTTCCCTATTGAGAGAAAATTTAAAAAAATGCTTTTAATCACAGAAAAATAAAATATTAAGAAATGCTCAAATTGGTACACTTTGACATGTTTTTTACTGGTATTTACAGAATCTAATGTAATTTTTAATTTCTCTTAGGAATAATTTAGGTATTTGTCTAATGTATTGCGTGTTTTGTATATACTTATATCTATTTAATAATTTAATAGGAATTTTCAAAGTTCGCCCTTATTACGGCTCGCGCAGAGTTGTTTTGATCATTTGTATTGAAAATTTAAAAATGGAACTTGATGCGAGTCTACAGCCTTAAACCACGAAGGTTTGTATTTTCTCAATTAATCATAACGGCCTCTTTTGTTATCAATCTTCTTAATTTAAAAATAAATGTGACGCGTCGAGTGAAACAAATGAAACTTGACTATTTGCGTTGAAGTTGTGATTTTTAATTATTACTTTCTGACTAATAAAATCAAAACACCGACAGAAATTATTTATAAAACTCTCTGAACATTTAACAATTTCCAATACTGTAATAGATTTAAGTGCATGGTTGTTGTTTGGATGAGTTCCTTCTTTGTGGGCTTAATAACTAAACAGGTAGGTTAATAATAATAACTATTAACTTTACTCTGTAAAATAGAAGTCAATACTATAATATATACGAAGGTTTTATTATGTCTTCCTATATTTTTCACCTGCGATGTGGCTTAATGTAGATTACTGAGTGTTGCAAGAGAGTACCTTGCTTGGAAGTTGGAACGAAGCCTTGGCAAGTTCAAGTACCTAGGCCTTTCTTCACTTTATTCATTAAGTTGTTGGTGGTACTTTTTATTTATAATATAACAAGTATATTCTACTAACCATAAGTATCCTCATAGCTACAATACCTACTACTCTGTATTTTTTCTAAATAACGCGTTTTTATTGCGTTATTTTGAAATATCGTTTTAACTTACGTATTAACGGATTAGTAGATAATAGGATGTTAGCATTACAAGTAAGGCGAAGGCGGATACAATAAGAACATCGTCGTTACAATATCCTGAATGCAAATTCAAAAATACCTATCATTAGTGTACCATCTACAATAAGTAGGTACCGGTAGTCCTGTTAAGTGATCGAAGCTCCGGCTCACCAACGCACCAAGGCAGGGCACACTTCACTACCAGCCTTCTGTACACCAGGAAACTCCAGCAGATCCCATAATATTATATTATTTAATCCAACATATACATACACCCGCCATCATCATCCAGACCAGTGCTTCCAAATTAAAAAATGCAAAATACAGTAGTTTAGTTTGAAAATTACAGTAGATGTATGAAAGTCAAAAAAAATACTGTAGATGTTGTAAATGTATGAAAATCGAAGTCACAAAATTACAGTAGTTGTATGAAAATTCCCAAAATTCATTACAGTAGACGACAGTGACGTGACGACACAAAAATACAGTGTACACTGACCTGCATATATTTACACTGGACAGGCTTATGTCAAACTGTTTTTGTGCCTATTTGATTTCCGCCATTTTGGCGCTGTAGGACGTAGCGTGAGCATAGCGTGAGGGACATGGTACTAAAGTTTGAAGTCTGGAGAGACCATCGCGGCAACTATTTTCATATTGTACGTCAAAATTAGTTCTTTAGACGCACGCTAGTGGCGTTTCAAATAGGCACAAAAACTTAGCTGTCAAATCGTACAGACAGCCAGTCCAGTTAAATAAAAAAAAATATTTTCATGTCAGTGACATTGTATCTACATCTACTGTAATTACCATAGAAATAGAATGTCAAAGAACAACAAAGTCAATAAACAGGTGATCCGAAAACGAATCCATACATTTTATATGAGATACGTAAAATATGACTTAGATTCATAAAATATGACTATATTATGGCAAAAGAAATTAATAACCTATGTTTCATACTGTTTTCTTTGTCCATAAACGAATAAATGAAGCGAAATTTGGTTTTAGAGAAATGTGTGGCAATATCTTATTTACCTGTGAAAAGTGTGATTACTTGGATTGTTTCTTTTTGTTACATCACAATTACTTAGAGTACAAGACACCATAGCTCCATGATACCTTTATTTTAAATTCTAATTAAGATTAACAAATATTTTAAACAAACTGTGATTGCTCATTTACTAGGCGGGACGCTAGGGGCTCTTACTGTAAAAAATGTTGGCACATGTCACTTGATCCTTTGTCTCTTTTTTACATAGACTGTGTCCGTATGATGTTGACTTCTCTTTTCCACGCTTTGTTGGTCTTCTTGAGCGCAGCGAAAATTTTTCTATGTCTATGGTAATTACAGTGAATCTGGAAGCACTGATCCAGATTGACAGTGACCGTTCAGTGTTGCCATGGCACAATAATATACTGCGTGTTGCCCTCTTGTGCGTGTGTGACAGACTATTATGCCTATTCCATAGATACAAACACTACAATTAGATTAGCAAAACGATTAATTTTAACAAAATTAAATTAAAACTGTGGAATTAAGTAGTATTGAATTTTCGTCTACTGTAATTCGTTTGGTTTAACCTCTTGAAGGCCAATTTTACTTACGAAAATTAGCTCCTAATCCGAATTGAAATCTAAAACGGTAATAATACCGCTGCTGCCTTGACGCTTATCGTTAAAATTAGTGTAATAATGTCTCCCGATTTAGATTTCCTTTGAGATTATCCCTAGAAGGCGATACAGTTAATATTTTATATTGTTTTAAATTTCCATGGTTATTGACGTTATTAGAACAAACTATATCGGGATTTACACCATGTACCTGTTTATTTTTGAGACTCCGATATTTCCTCTCCTTTCCGATACCCTCCGTCTAGTTCTCTTAAGTATCGAGCGTAATAAAAGAACTAGACGGAGGGTAGACCGATTCGTCTGCTAATAACATCTACCCGCACGCAACAATCAACAGTTCTTCCGTGATCTGGCGCATGCAACTGTGCCAAAATATCGGAGTCTCAAAAATAAACGGTAAATTTGTAAATACCGACATAGTTTTTTTCTAATAAAGTTATTATTTTATTTTTAAGTAACACAAAAATCAAAAATTATACTCCTAAACAGTTCATTTTCAATATTTAAAAATAATTGACGTATTCTATTCTCAAAGACATAGTGAAAGAAGTTAATAAGTTTACTTATATGATGCATTCCGTCCATAAAATGATTAGCAATTATTATCTCAGAGCTTAAATAAGCACACATAAACTTTATAGCAGCAAGTTGGGTACTCAATAAATGCATGTTTATTGATGAGTTGATGTTAACAACCGCTAAATACTTCCTGGTTGCCTTTTTACCTGACTGCATTGCTAAGGAAAACATGATGAGTTCTATAGAGCTAAGTTATTACGATTTAATGATATTTGCATTACGTACACTTACGCAATTATAATACCACCCATTAGGATCACCATGTAACCACATGTGAGTAGCTGGCTATCAAACTTCTTATATTCCTTTTTTACGATGTCTATTTTCTTATTTTGATATAATATAACTATGTGTGATTTGTTACTAAACAGCTATTTACAGCAATATAATCAAAATCAGTAATAACTGTGAAAACTTTGTAAATTACTAAATAATGGATTTACACCACTTAATTAGTATCTGTGCAATTTAGGTTTTACTTATAAGTTGGTCGTTAGGGTTGATACTCCAATGTCAAAAAAATAATTGCCTGGTATTAGATCTAGTTTTTAGGTTGATCGCTTGTGTGCCATGATCTCATTCCATCTTAAAAACTATTATTAGTACAAAAAACGTATTTGTATTAAAATGATGGAGATGACGATACCGGACCTCGTTTTTGTTAGGAAACGAACGGAACCTTTTTTCATAAACCACCTTCATGCACAATAAGACAAGAACCCATAGTTATGTTGCAATTTACTATGGGTTTTGTTGTTACGTTTATAATAGGAAATATTGATGTTGCACAATAAACCATTTTCGATAACAAGTCGATAACATAAGACATCAATTAAATCAGAGATAAATTATTTTGTTTTTATGTGAAAAATTGTCTAGGCAAATAATTTTATTTAAACGTTACCACACCCCGGGCACTTCATACAAAACGCCGCGTTTCAAACATCTATTACACAGACGCTACACAGTGACGTTTTTGCACTCGCGCAACTGTTTGCGTGAAGTCTAGGGCTATTGAATGAGCATACAGACTGGCCTACGAACTCGCGGGGCGCGGTGAGGTAGTTGATTGTGGGGCGGGGCGAAGAGTTTCCTTTCTGTACGGTAGTACTTATATCTATTCTGTGACGTTAACAAAACGCGAAAGTAACTCTGTCTGTTACGTTTTTACGCCTAGACCGCTGGACCGATTTTGACGAAATATGGTACGGATATAAATGGAACTTTGGGGAAGGACATAGGCTACTTTAATATCACTGCTGGGCACGGGTCTCCACCCGCACGATATAACCTGTAAAGCGGGCGAAGCTGCGGGCGGAAAGGTAGTATTAAATAAAAACCGGTCAAGAGCGAGTCGTACTCGCGCACCGAGGGTTCCGTACAATCAAATATATTTGGATATGTTACTTTAGTACAGTTTTTAAAAAAGTAGGATAAACGGCGGACAGGTGGAAGGGCGAACAGGCGGACAGTTAATTTACAAATTTTAACCACAGCTGCTTACGGTGACTGAAAAACGTTTCAGCCACTCCACATTGCAAACTGTTTATATTAGGAACTTATTCTTCGTTTATTCGTACGATAAATAGTAGGTAATTATATTAGAACTAGCCACCAATTATTATTGTAGTATTCGGACAAACATCATCTTAAATCATTCCAAATTTCAAGTTGATACCATTAATAGTTTTCAAAATATCCAGCTGTGACAGACAGACAGACAGACTGAGTCACACCATAGGGGTTCCTTTTAACCATTTTGGTACGGAACCCTAATAAATGGTAAAGTATTAATCAGTTCATTGGTTTCCTTGGGTTTAATTGACTACCTATACATACATATATTTTCCTATTACGAAAGAGCAGCGTTAGGTAGATATTTTATACCCAAAACCGCAACCATCACGAATGCACAATGCGCTGTTGAGTTTCTGTCAACTGTCACACTGCCACTTGTCATAAACCTAACCACTGACAACCCTAATTATATCAAAAACTTGTATAAAATATTATCTCGCTATCATTTGAAGATCTTTATGCAACACTGTTTTAAATAACAAATGCACGCACTATCCCTTTGAGAATGTAATTAAGTAGACGTTAATCTGTGATAGAATTGACACAAAAACTCGATCGATTCCGGTTTCAATGCTAAGCCGTTCGGTTGCTTCTAAAGTGCACCTGTCCAATCAGATGACATTGGGTTTGAAGATAAAGAACTTTTTTTAATAGGTAGTAATATTATTTATTTCAAGAAATTCTAGTTGATGAATGCTAAAATGTTTTTGGTGCTATTTAGATTTACCAATCCGAATTTCCTATAAATCCTTTGAAATTTTCTACATTTTAGAGACAAATCACTCGCTAACTCTTAAATAGGTAATATCATTCTCAAATATATTGAATATCTAATTCAAATTGAGGTTAAATCCTTTCAATGAAGACTGGCTTTACTGTCGGTCGGTAGCAATAGGTCTGATTTATAAGATCACTAGATAATAAATAATTCGCTGTAAACTTAGTACCTAGACTAGAGCCCGATTGCGCTAATTCTTAATAAAATCAAAACCCTTACGTTGTCATTCAGGTTGTTTACCTAAAATCTTTGGTTTAGGTTTAGAATTCTCATTTAAATTGTCCAAGATTGACATAGTAAGTTAGGGAGGCATAGCTTTCAACAATTTAATAAAACTAAAGCTACTATTTTTCTGTAAACGAAACTGAAACTCTAAAGATTTAGTTTTTGTTTTATCGTAAAAAGTAGCGCTTGATAAAACAAAATATCCTCAAATCAGAAACTTTCTATTCATTGAATTTTTTAGATTTTACGTATTCACATTGCAAATTACATTATCAAGATTATTATTATTATCATCATATCATATTATCATTATTAGAAAGAATACGGAGAGTCGATTTTTCCTAATATTTTTACTAATATAGTAATTAATTATCTTAACTTTCTATTCGTTAGACATGAGTTTGCAGATCGTTATTTAATCATTTATATTGCTTTCTGAGTACTAAGCTAAAAACAAGTTTTTTTTTCACCTTACGTATTGTCATGCTCCACATGTCTCGATAAGGATCTCTCTGTTATGAACTTGGTTCTTGACTTGGTTCATTAGTGTTTACTCCCGCTATCTGGATTTGGAAGTCTTGTGCTGAACTCAGACAAACCAATTTAACAAACTATATAAAAATAATGACCATCCAAACTAATTAAAAATGCAAAAGTAAGTTTGTTTGTTTGTTACGCTTTTGTTTATTGTCAAGGATACAGAATACTTTTCATCCAGAAAGAAGTATTGTTTTCAAGGGATAGAAAAATAATTATCCACGCAGATGAAGTCGCGGGCGGCCGCTAGTAAATAATAAAACGACCTATACAGTTATAAAATTGTTAAAAGGTGATAAATAATTGATTAGAGCTTGGGAATGCATCTGTGACTTGGTTTGGTAAAAAATTGTGTCATACAATAATGAAACAATTACTCACGTATTTTTATAAGGATTTATAGTAATCGTGGAGCTTAGCTGCAATGAAATACTTCATGAAAGATACATGACAAGAATGTGTGCTGCGCCGGCGCAGGTGGTGTATCCGTTTTAATTATAAAGGTCACAATAAATCAATTGAATAAATACGATGTCAATAAATTGATATGCATTTATTGCGAACAAAAATAACTAAATGATTTGTATAAGAAAAAATATCCTTCCATATCATAAATGTCATATGCGCCACTACACTGTAATTAACAAAACGTAGTGATTGAATTATAAATACGGGACTAGTGGAAACGCGAGGACTTGGAAATCCTATTAGACCCACTGATGGAACCATGTAGTGGAACCTACAGTCCGAAGGGTAGAAAACCACTTTTTGTTTGAATTTAAAGTGGGGTGTAGCGAAGAAAGAATATAAGTCTATCCTAAGTTTTCGGAGTTCCTTAAATGGTCAAAGTACAAAATAGGTTATTCACCCACTAAGGAAACGGTTCCTTTATACATTTTTTTTAGACACAAAAAAGTAGAAGGGTATTAACACACTTTAGGCACAGAATACATTGCTTTAGGCACAGTAAGGACAAACCACATACTAACTATTGTAATCTCATTAAAGAGAAAGACATTATGCACTACTGTTGGCAAGTTCTTATCAGAAAATCTTAGCTGTAGACAGCAGTTGACAAGTGCACTGAATACCTACCTTTATTGATTGTTTAGTGTTTAATTATTAATTCCTATTATCTTATTAAATTATAACTTCTACGTATCTAATAATAAGGTGGTGAATACTTCAAGCATACTCGTATATCAGGCGATGTGATCAAATTATCGCCACATTTTTCTCATTGAATATTTAGGTCGGGTTTTTAATTGACACTGATTGATAGATAATGGCGACCGCTAAATTCATAAATTGCTATGAATAAGCCGCTAGGCATAATATGTAGGCAGATAATCTTGCTATTAAGTATTTATGTCGTAATTAAATACTCTTGAATTACCAATGGAGATGCTATAACATAAGGGGGCGTACAACGCAGGAAGAAATATTCGTTGTCGAAATTATGGAAGTTATTGAATACCTATATATATTACTAATTATACTATATCTTATTTTAGAAAACTGTCAATCACAAAAGGTTGGTTAATGGTTGGCACAGCATTGCAAAACTACAAAATTTGAGGTCAATTTACGGTTTTGTTTCTATCGAGAAAAGTTTTAGCTATCATGTTTCTGTCAATCATATAGAGTACTGTAATTTACTATCTATATATTTTTGGGACCGATAAATCAAGTATACTGTGTGAAATCGTTGCTCAATTATGTGTATTTGTCGTTGTACGGTCCCTTAAAAACATATTATATTTATTTTACATAAATAATAAATATGAATTAGACAAACAAACACTGTTTTGATTCCAAAGCTTCCAAAGTAAGTAGCTAGAGCACTTGTGTTATGGAAATTAGAGACAACGGTAGAACTACAAACACCCTGACATGAGCCAATATAGAAAAGAAAATCGTTTTCTAAATTGACCCAGCCGGGAATCGAATCCGGGAACTCAAAGGCAAACCACTTGACAACGGAGGCCGCTAAATCGAAAAAACATAAAAATCGCTAATCGATGAATCGTACGAATGTAATTTTGATTTTACTTTTAATCATTCAGTTATTAATGCTGAAGTAGGTAATAATATTTAATTCAAAGTTACACGAAAATTCTTCAGAATTTGATTAAACTTTTCATTTAATTGATTTTCTACATATTATTTAAAAATTAGGCACCAATTACTACCTCGTTAGTTGCCCTGGCCCTCCCGCCGATACAATCTCAATCAGCCCATTACATTTCAATATGTAACATACCTTATGCTAATCCGAACGACTCGTGTTTTTGCAGCTGATGTATGAGACACAGAGCGGCCTATGGAGCCTATAATACAACGTGTTCCTTTTGATATCCCATAACTCTACGATAATAATAATTAGCATGTGAAATATTTTTGTGAATTGTTATTTTTCAAAGTTCACATAAGAATATCTGCATGTGGAAAACTAAAATGTCAAATTTTCTTACATTAAATTTTAATTAAGTAAAAAATTGGTAAATAAGTTACACTGGTTATTATTTTTAAAAAATGTTCTACTCGTATAGGTACAAATAAAACATTAAATACTATTGGTAAGCACATCACTTGAGAATGATTAGATCGATTTAGCTATCTTTTAAAGCTGATTTACATCGATTCAGTAAAAGTGATTCAGGGGGCTACTCAAATGGCCACTTTTCTATTCGTTCACTAACTTAAAAATTAAAAATAAGCTATTAACTCCAAAATTACGTGTTTTTAAGCTTGTCAATTCCATACAATTAAACAATGTCTGTGATTTATATAAACGTGCGACGTGTGCCTTGATCGTTTAATTGCTTTTTTTAAGCTTTAAGTTAGCGAACGAATAGAAAAGTGGCCATTTGAGTAGGGAGCAGTAAAGATACATCACGTGGTGTGTTTGACGTTCTTTTGAAATTAACGAACATGCCAGCCACCTTCAACAAAATTTATCGTCATATTTCTATCAATTTACATAAAACCTCAATTTATTATACACATAAACCTTCCTCAGGAATCACTGATGAAGCTCCGTTCAATTGTTTTTGCGGACGTGGCGGAGGACTTTGTTTTATAATAATACGTAGTGATAGTGATGATGGTATGAGTCCGTTTGTATGGACTTTATTTACAATTTTTTTTTAATTATGGGATATCAAAAGGAACACACGTTGTATACAACCTTGTTTGAAACGTGCACAGCCGAGTGCATCGGTAATGAGCTCCTCATTACGCACGCCGCAACTACCAGAGACAGGTTGGAGGCAAAAAATATACGACCTCCTTACTGCTACGTTACGACTCCTTACCTATTGCAGATATTAATAAAAACCACAGAACAGCGATTTTTTTTTTCATTACGAGATGAAAATGCAACGATATATGATTGCCTGACTCACAGAGGAAATAATCACTACGTTTTAGCCTGCCTAGCGATGGGTTGACTTCATTTGATTTTTTTTTAGAAAATTGACATGCGATTTGAATATTATTTCAGAATATGAATATAAGGTTCTTGATTATTTCCCAAAGACTTCTATGTTGTATACTACACTTATTTCTTGCTATTTAGAGCTTTTTAATTTTGAAGCTAATTTGTTTTTATTTTCAGATTTTTTGCGTTTACTTAAATCACTTTGTAACTAATATCTCTTTTGTTACAGAAATATATTATGAGAAGCAACGCTATGATGGCTGGTACAACAACAGAGCGTATCCTGATTGGGGATCTGTCGGTAAGTTACGATTTCTATTTATTAATTACCTATATACAGTAGATACACTACTAGTTAGATAAAGTAGATACTTTAAATATTCCTAAAAAAACAATACTCTAATCTAAAAACCTATTTTTAATCTCAGAAGAATTTATAGCAATAAAATGAGTTTTCGGTATTGCAAGATAAAATCTAAAAATTTGCTACACCTACTTGACTCGTTTAAATCGAGATTTTTTACATATTTTCTCAAATTATGTATATTTGTCATTTTTTAAAAACATTAACTACTCAATTCTTCCGCAAATGTCTGGATCATTTTATCCATTTGATGGTTGATTTAACTAATAAAAGGTACTTTCAAAAAATATAAAGAGGTGAAATAAATTTCTTCTCAAGGAGGCTATAAAGCTTTGAAATTTATATCCAATAATAAACATTAAAGTCGGTTTGCACCATAATTCATTTACGATTCAGTTTTAATTATGTACAACTGAATAAAACACAACTACTCATAAAACACAACTTTCTGAAGTTAATATATTGTGTAAAATAAAGCACAAATTGTTAAAAATATCTTTAAACAAATTATATAACCTTAAAATCTACTGAGAAATTAAAACTCTTAGATCTTCTTAGTAATTCTTATGTGTAAATCACAAAAATCATCGTTATTTTCCATATTATCTATTTCCCTTTCCGGTATTGCTACAAATCACGTAATTTATTTCACTTAACCAATTTCGAAACTCACACTACATATATCAACTGCCAATATTATATGAATCAAAATCGATCAGAAACAATCCTGAGTAATCGATTAAATGCTGCTACAGCAAAAGAAAAACGCAGTAGATCATAAGCATTAGATATGACGTTTATATTTCTTTAAAAAATAGTTCTCTGTCACTTATAGTTTCTTGTTTCGGAAAACCTTTCTTAAGATTATCGACCAACCAAACATAGAAAATTGAATAAAAATGATCCAACTTTAAACCAATTAACGATATATTAACATGTCAAGGACACAACATTCTTTCACTATGCATCTTTGAATTATCGCTTTTATTTCTCACAATTTTTGCTTGCATAAAATGTAAATAACTACCTACTCCAAATCAAATTATACTGTGACATCAGTTTTATCATTGAACATAATCAGTTTCATTTATGTTCTAGTTCACCGTTTTGTATCAAGTAATTGATGTACCATTCGACAAATAAATGATACTGCAAGAGTTGTTTCAAAATTATACAACAGTTTATCACTGTCTGGTAGTACCAGTCTCTGGCATTAGTTAGGTACTATAATTGTAATAGGTATTAGTTTGTAAAGTGAAAAGAAACATCTTATGACTCACTGGTTTTTTATAATTATTTCTTATATAGTCTTAATAGTATTTCTACTCTTACTTTTTTTCGTGATGAAATGTATTTATAGTAAGTACGTTTTTTACAATATGGGTGGCAAATGCAAATTATTCCTAGAAAAGTAGCCACATCAACTCATATGTATAAATTTTGAAAGATTCTGAAAATAAGATTAAGACGTAGGTACTTACCTATATGTATTATGTGATTAAGAAGTCAATTAAAATATGTGTAATTTTTATATTATTTTAATGATAAGTACTAAATAATAAACTTCTAGAAAAAATAAGACTCGCACCAGCTCCTATATTTTTCTAGTATTATTTAGTATTGAATAAAAATAGCATTATGAATGCTTTTTGCATTCATTGAGATTTTTTCTCAAATTTAAAATTTATTTTAATGACTTCAGTCGCAAATAAATATGTTCAATATGTTTCCATTCGAACGCTCGCCGTCCATTCGTGATCGCGTGTCAATGTATATGTAATTAAGAACATTAAGAGCGATTTAAGAGTATTTTACTTAATTTCTATTATTAACATTCATTACATTACCAAAATCCATACAAGCCGTTCGGCAAAAACCTTATTAAGTTGAAACACATATTTATTTGGAACACTTTAGTGAAATACATCAGTCACAGTTTAAAGATAAAATATACATACATTTTACACTTATTATGAAAAGAAATGAAATATCTATATTTTATTTTAATATGGTGGGACTATGTTAGTGTAAGTAAATGAATATCAACTGTGCGTGTGTGTACTCGATTTTATATCTTCAATCAAGATATAGTTTTTTTTGTCGAGCCTCTTCTCACATATGCATTAGATTGATCTGATTGCCTCAGACCGCAACATAACGTGTGGTCTTGACAACTGCTCAGTAACAATTTAAGGAAACTTGACCGCGACAATCACTGAGAAAAATAAAATTGCTCTCCGTGATTTCATGTCAATAATCGGAGCAAATATCACTAATAAGGCATGATCCACATTCAGGCCGATACATAAATTACTTGTTGATTCTTTTGAAGTTATTGCTGTTACATAACTACATGTTGGTTACATTCTACAACTCATAAGTACCCTGAAAGTTTAAGATACAAATAGTCTTGTAAAAGTAAAATTATAACTTCATAACCGTGGCCAATCTCGAAATGTGTGCTAATTAAAGGTATCTGTTTGTATCTCCATTTAAAAAAAATATAGCCTATACTTAACATAACTTAAACTCTTTTTTGGATGAAAATATGATATACGCCCAAAGTACGCGTAGAATCTCTTAATTAATTGACTCGTTACGATGTTGAAAAGATTTTAACAAGTACGTACTAAATAAATGAACACTCAGTGGGTGGTAACTGTACTCCATTAAAAATTATACTGGCAGTTTCATCATGAAGTTTGGTAGTAAAAAGTAATCATTAGACTTCGAAATCAATTTGAAAAATACTTTATTTTGAATTAAGTTACAAGTAACTTTAATAATAGTAATAAACGGATTCTGAAATATAGTTGTTCTATTTCAGAAAGATCGTTTTGCTATGAATGTTGTTAGGCGTGCACATGCACATTATTTTAGTGTGCATAATACGAGAGCGTTCAGACGCACACCAAAATGCCTAACACATTCATAGCAAAACGGTCTTCGTGAGACAGAAGAATTATACATAATTAACAAATTAAAAAAAAATATATCTTACGAGAAAAATCTGGAAATAGCACGCAAGAACATAGTAAGCATTGTTGACCTACCGGATCGTCGATACAAGATGCCTCTCCGATTGCGATAAGGCGGCCAACCGTCCCGCATTTTGCGGGACGGTCCCGGAATGACCGATGTAATCCCGCATTGCAATATTTAATAAAATAGTCCCGGAAATCGTCTAAGCCGTCCCGGATGTCCCGCATTCCTGGTTTCCCATCGTCTCGCTCGCATAAAATTGTTCCACATCAAAAATACGAAAGACGAGATGCCCCGCTCGCTGCCGCCGTCGCGCCGCCGCCGCCGCAGCCAGGAACAAACGCTCCTACTACGGAACGAGTATTTTCTTTCCTTAATGAATAGCTTATGGATGGACATCCGAAAAGTCGTCACTAAAAGTAGAAACATTACGTGCAATGCTAATTATAAAATTTAATATGGGCAGCTGTGAACATTTTTTGGACATTCTAAACCAAAACCCAAAACTTGTAAAAAAATGCCACTCATGTGAGAAATATGACTTTAAAAATAAATGTTAATTCAGTAGTAATGTTGTTTGTTTCTAACTCAATTACACCACCAACAAATCCTCAGTCTCGTTTTGAATAGGGGTAGGTGTCCCGCATTGACTTATCATAAAGTTGGCCGCCTTAGATTGCGAAAGTGTCTGCTACTAATGGAACGCAAGGTTGACAATGTAACAACACTACAAATTGATTTTAATGTTGTTTTTAAACATTTTCTTCTTTAGGAAGTATTAGGTTTGAAAGGAAAACTCCTGAAATTATTATAAATCCGAAAAAGAGGAGTGAATTTTGGTAAACGCATTATTTTATTCTAAGTATTATTTTATAACTTCTTGGTTAGCTAGCATATTATAGTTAGTTAAGGGGCGGTAGTAGGAAAACATGATTTGCGCGGGCCATATTTTTATATAGAAAACGTAAACTTGTAGCCACCAAAAAAATCATACGATAAGCCAAAGAGTTTATCTAGTTGCTACAAACATTAAATTTCGTATAAATTTCACAGATGATTGTAAAAACAAATCAGAATATCATCAAAAGCGCTTGTCGCGGGCCATATTTTTGGCATAAATAATAGCGTAAACGTATTGAATTCTACATCAAAATACACTTTAACGTACTATGCAGTTGCTCCAATAACTTTTTTTCAAGAAAGATAATTGTGCTAAAGATAATGACGAAAAAAACAACGAAAAACATCTAAAAAGTGCAGAAGTGAGGTTATTTTCCATACTCTTTACATGTATAGAAAAAGACAGAGACAAATGATTTCGCGTAACGGAGCCTTAAAAACCATATCGAGGTTTGTCATTTCATACAATGTATTTGAGGCAAAAGATTCTTAACAAAAGACATCAACGCGTGTTTGTAAAGTCCATGATGTATTTACTAGTACGTACATACTTCTTATGAAGTCATTGTAAGTCGTTCATATAACAAATCTACTGTTATTAATCGTTTCAACTAATTTAACCGCATTCTAAAGTGCTATTTTGAAATATCTTTGTAAGATAAATGAGACATGAGTACCTAATAAATAACAGTCATAATTATTTCATGAACAATTAAAGTTCGTTTCATTGGCAACGACTATTTTATGACAATGTGCTTACAGTTTCACCTTTTGCATAATATGTGTATTAATTTATTTATTACATTTATATTGTGCAATAAATAAAACTACGTTCCGTGTTAATATAACTTTCAGCGTCATTTACACAATTTTCACAAGCAGTTATTCTGTTCATGACTATTATGTCCGATCTACTAAAGGTTCAGTTTCACTGATTCCGGTTAAATTCAAATCAGCTTATTTGCCCTCCGTATCAGAAATTCAGTAATTTAAATAAGAAGTTAGTGCTATCCTAAGCCATTCTAAAAGGCCAGTTTTCAGGTTCTAGATAGCACCTACCATCCTTAGATTATTTATATGTCAAGATAGACAGTCGAAGCTACGACAGCGTCGAAAAAAATATCACCCAACAGTTGGGTGACCAAAACACGCACACATTGTCAGTAGTGTGAGCCGGCCATAGTTTTTATTACAATACTCTTTGGACGCGATGATGCTAAAAATGCACACCACCTTAAAAAAGTTGGCCTGTTTTGTTTAATACGTCAAAAGCCTAAGACTCTATCTAGACATATAAATAATCTAAGCTACCATCTTGTTGGAATTTAAGGTTTAATCAACTTTTTGTTGTTTTGTGGCATTTCATGAATCTACTTGAGCCATTTTTAATTATGTTAATCTATAGTTGCAAATACTCTCAGCTGATTATCTTGTAAGAAAACTTGAAAGACATAATTTTTTTAATAAGCTTCCAAAGAAAAACATTGGTGTCCCAAGGGAGAACCTCCTTTTTTGCAGCTGGGGGTAAATTGTCCCCATGGTTGCTACCCATGGTTTTCTTATAAATTATTGATTATTTTTATACAAAACTAAGTGTGTTTGGTTGGCAATTAATCTAAATATCATAAAACAGAGATTCTTTTAAAAAGAGTTATCTAGTTTTGTTTTAATTTATGAAAAACGCACGGTTCGTTTTTCCTTCAATAAAAAGTTGATTCACCCTTATTGTACAGAACTTGATTAAAACTATCCGTTAGGTAAGACATCTGAAACAAATCCTGTGAAACTGGCTCCAAATATCCTAAATAAAGTTGTCACATTTGATGTACAAGTCGCTTTCATATGTCACGGTAAATCGGAAGGCTGTATCAGTTACAAATCTGAAACGTTGCGTCAAGTGGTCAGCTCGTGAGATCCCGTGCTTAGATAGAGCCTTATTAATTTGTTGCGTTATGCAAGTCACTCGTTGACAGCTTTCAATAATCTACTTACAGCCGCTAATGCATATGGTAACGATAGTTGATGACGACAATTCCTAGCATATCTTATGCTGCTGCTAGTTAGGACTATTAATTATAATTGAAAAGATTAGCTATCAGAAAAAAATACTTGTATTTTGTATTGAGATATATAATCTCAGACCTTGTTATTTAAAGTCTAGCAAGAGCTTTTTGCCTTTATGATGTGATGACATAATTTTCATAGATCTGAGCTATGAATTAAGTAATAACTTAATAAATCGTAAATGTCTGAAACTTGTGCATTTTAAATCACAAAAAATATATTTTCCAATAAATCTTTCCCTTTCACACGTAATTAATTTTTTCCGAAATGACGTGCCAATAAGAGGTGAGATTTATGAGTTGTACACTTGTCAATTAACGTACGAACGAGTTTTACAACTCTTTACAATGCAGGTATAGAGGTTCAATCTTACTTGAGCAAATTATAATTTGAACCAATATGTTTAGGTACCATTAAGTACCTACACAGTGTACCATTTATGGAAACTTCAATACGTATATAGCTTGATAATCAATTATCATCAAACTGAACAACTTTTACTTTGGGACCAACTCTGAAATCGCGAGAAAAATCAGCTGATTAATACATTTTGATATTTTCATTATTATTTTTTTGTATGGAACACCTGATTTTTTTGCGATTTCAGAGTTGGTCCCATAGTTAAAGTTGTTTAGTTTGATGGTCCCTATCTACTATATTCGGCATCAGGGGTTATTTTGTAACACGTTGTATAGGATTTGTAGGTATTATGAAAAAAAATATTTTGCGAACTATTTCTTATTCTTAGAAGCCAATCTTTATCTAAGTAAAAAGATAATCATGGATTATTAGAGAGGTTTGTTAATAAAGAAGGTTATATCTGAATTTCAACACAACACTTGAATAACAATCAAAATCAAATTAGACAAATATCAAACAGCATTGAGGTAATAGAGCAATGATTTATGAATGTCAAGAAAAATGTTCTCGTCCGTTGTTGCAACGTGAGCAATTTATATTATTTGGGATCGATAATCGGCGTCGGAGCGATAATAACAATTATGAACATAAATTACGGAGGTACCGTTGTCGGGCCAAAATCTCCTTGTTCCTAATTCGTTATTCATGGAGCTATATCGAGTGTAGATTGCGCAAACGCAGCGTCACGAGAACATGTTAAATTGTTCGCCGTCTCTGTGATGCTAGCCATCAATCACGAATCGCCAGATATATGCAATAGCCCTCAACACGAGTAACGGTACGTCTGTGAATAAATGAAACAAATTAAATGTACTGCAACGTTATTTCTTATTTTTTTTTATCAAAACCATAATAGAGATAAAATATTAAATTTATATTCAACATAGCAAAATACATCGTAAACGATGCTGAACGTGTTTTCAGATATTGATGTAAAATTTAAAAAATATATCAGTTAAAGAAAAAGTTAGCTCTCACACGGTTGTGAGTTTAATACCGGCTTTACACTCTCTCCCATCCTCGCACGTATGTCTCGCACGAGAGCCCCAGGTGTGAGAGCGACCCTGTACAGTCGCAGTTGTGAACTTCGAGGAGATGGACAAGAAAAGTATCACTTGCTGCTGCCGTTGTCTTGTATGCATGGTGCTGTCTCTATTTGATACTATTCTAATAAATTAAGTTCTGTGAAAAACTGCCAAGACGATGCGTTCATAGCCGAAAGTCGCGAGATTGTACAGGGACGCACTGGCTCGGCTTCTCGAGATATAGTGAGACCCTTTGACTCGTGCGCAAAAAACCGACACAGGGCCGAGAGCGAGCGAGTGACAGCAAGACACCCCAAGAGGAAACGAAAGCTACCCCGACACACTCTCACGCTCAGCTTGTCTCGTGGTATCTCGGCGAGAGTGTACTGCCGGCATTAAATGTAGTTTTCAAATCACGTGCGCAAAGTCACTTAAACGTTAAAAAGGACATTATCATTTGTAAGAAGCAGAAGTTTAGCAACATTTTCACTTGGTCGAATGTTTTAGGTAATTCGTTACCAAACTTTTACTTATAAAAATTGCCTTCAATACTTGCTTCTTAAACATTTTACGATGCGGGCTTAAAACAAACATAATAATAATTTCCAATTTATGAGCACTAATTAGATGTGCTAGTAAATTATGAAATTAAAGTGGACAAGACAAATGGCTTGATGACAATTTTTTATTTTATGTTATTCTAATAAATTAATTTCTGTAAAAAAAATGGCAAGACGATGCGTTTGCATCGTCGTTATAGCATTAGCATTATCTTTAAAATATACAGGCAGCGTTTTTATAAATTTTTCTTTCAAGGATGTGGTCAGTCCATGAAACTGAACAACTTTCTCTATGAAACATGTGTCGAAATACGCCACAAAATTTTGGTCATCCCTTACTAAATTCATCAATTAGTGATCTCTTTGATTTGTATGGATAGGCAATTTTTCTACATTTAACCCTATGTTTTTTAAAGAAAGTTGTTGAGTTTCATAGACTGAACACATCCTTAAAATTTGGAGAGTGAATAAAGAGACATTTTGTATTGTCCCTCTAGTCCCCAATTTTTGTATTTTAGTATATACTATAATTATACATAACTTCAAGTTTAAAGTGAGGGGGTTTCTTAACCTACTTCAAAAAAGAGGAGGTTCTCATTTCGTCGGAATCTTTTTTTTGTTTAAAAATTTCGATACCAAAAATATCTGCAATCTCTCAATATCAGATTTAATTACACTTTTCACAACAGTATTTTAACGGCGATTGTTGTCTGATCGTGGTTATTTTCGAAATGACAGATGCGCATTATCTCGATAACGTCTTGACGTAAAAGGCAGTGAGAGGGCCGCGAGCCGCGGTGCGCAGGAGCCGACAAAGTGACAGATACAAACTGGAGCAAAGATAAGGCCAGTTAATGAGGCACCGTCGGTCACGATGCGGATGTACTATGGGCAACAGCGTCGCTTAACCAGTTTGCAACAAAATTCGTGTGCGCGCGTATCGCCCCTGCACGAACTAAACGTATGTGACAGCGGGCGCGGCGTGCAAGCGATTTTAACCTTAGCAGTGGTTAAGCGACGCTGTTGCCCATGGTACCGAAAGTTGTACCAATTGCGAACTGACCAGAGTAAAAAATCTGTTTCGTCATTTTAGAATACTACGTATAATTAGTCATCGCAGGATTTGTTCACGTCTGTTTATTGAACGTGACTATTTCATTATTGCACGATATGAATAACATACTCAATACTTATTGTGGTAACCCTAACTAGCCCAACGTTCAAAATTGTTGATAATTTTCTATATGTATACCTTGTCAAGTGCGTGTCATACATTATAATTTTATGACACGCACTTTTTTTTACAAAAAATCTGATTTTAGAAAATGTATCTTTTTGAAAATGGTTTTTTACATGAAAACTGCATAAACAGGAAAAATCTTAAATGATACCTAACTAACTTTTGTCCTCATAGGCCTTTTTAAATTCGTACACAATACACGCTGAAATTTTAATCATTTTGTTCCCGCAGTGGGGTGGTTTCACTCATGATTACAAGCAACTTTTACTAGGGGGCCAATTCTGATGTCGCGAAAAAAAAACAGCTGTTTCATACATTAAGGTCGAGTCGAGTAGGTATTGCCATTTTGTATGGAAAAGCTGTTTTTTTTCTCGATATCAGAGTTGACCCCCTAGTAAAAGTTGCTTGTAATCATGAGTGGAACCACCCCACTACGGGAACCAAATGATAAAAATTTCACGATGTAACACTAAGTATTATCGTTTACTAAGTAACACGAACAATTTTAATAAGTAAAACAAAAATTTCGAAATTTTAAAAGTACTTATAATTTAAATCCTTTTACGAACCCACCATTATGCTAATTACTACATCTTCATTTTGTTAATTTTTAACGTAATAATTGTTATTCTTGTCGAGTAACATTCTCTCGCATGTCACGTTTGCTGTCCGATATTGCGATACTCCGTTTCAGATATCGTATAACTTTGCTCTGATTTCACGTAATTTCCTCGCGCAAACTGACAAGTTATGAGGTGCATTATAATGACCATCAAATTATACTCCATATACGTCTGAGCAGAAAAGCAAGATTATATTATCTTCATTTACAAATCACGTATTTCGAAGCCTTTATATGGTAGCTGGTATATAAATAATGAAAATGATTATAAAATAATATAGTATGTGTGTTATTTCGTCCGCTATACCAGTATAATTACATTAAAAACCTTATCATAAAAATACATTATTTCACAAGTATGCAAGATTCAAAGGGCTTTGTTTTAAATAGCTGAACAGACTTTGATATACTTTTTTATACTTAGCAAATACAGCTAGCTAGTATTTACTTAGTATAAATAAAACCGGTCAAGCTCGAGTCGGACTCGCGCACCGAGGGTTACGTACCATCATAATTGCACCATCAAACCACACTGCAGAGTAGAATAATAAAATTAGTATTGCAGTTTTAGGTCAGCGCCATCTCTTGACCGATAGTGGAACTAATGTTAACTTTTTAAGAAATTTGATAATTTCTAAAAAAGTACGCTATATTGAGACATCATTTTATTTTTCCTGTAATCTTTATATAAACTGCTATCACATAGAATTATTTCAGATTTTTCTTTTTGCAAACTTTGGAGATAAGGGGTGGGGAACGGTATTTTACATTTTTTACCATAAGTCGAAAACTATGCGGGCTAAAACAAAAAGAAAAAATGATTGAAAACGTGCAAACGGCGCTCTTTTATATGATACCCCACATGCCCTAGTAGCTCCACTTCAAATTTTTAAGAGCCCTTTTCAGGCCCTGTTGTAAAAAAAATATTTTTTTTATTATTTCTTATTTGCAAAATAGTTGGGCAAATGTCACCTTAAAATATTCCAAATTTCAAGTTGATACCATTAGTAGTTCTCAAGATATCCGGCTGTGACAGACAGACAGATAGACAGACAGACTGAGTCACACTCACACCATAAGGGTTCCTTTTTTACCATTTTGGTACGGAACCCTAAAAATTGAATGACGTCGCCCTGTTTAGTAGATGTTAAACAACTGTTTTAATTCAAACATTCCTTCCACTACTGTCACAGTAATAAAACGTTTGCAAACGAGAAATAAAACTTCCCCTAAATTACTAATCAAATATAATTTTCTATCATAAGCCGGATGACCCAGATTTTATAAGTGTGAACTAAAAATTAGTATTGTTGTCTACCAGGTAGCCGACTCACGCGCAAGTCGCCGGCGTCATACGCGGATGGAGTGTATATGATGGCAGGCGCAGATCGGCCGGGAGCCAGGGCACTCTCCAAGCTATTCATGAGGGGGCAGGATGGCTTGCCTTCGATGGCCAATAGGACAGCACTATTGGCGTTTTTTGGTAAGATTCACTTTTGGACTGTATTCCATTGGCGAAGTGGTCCTTTGAATGCGAATAACACTTATAATGATCGCCTACCTGGGGGCTAGGATGCTCTCTAAGCTCTCCATGAGGCGCTGTATGAAGCTTACCGTCGTTGGCTAATAGAATAGCACTGTTGGCGTTTTTCGGTAAGAATCACGCCTTTGGATTGTAAGAGAGTTAAGAAACTGTTACAGTTTTAATTAAGACATTGTTATTAAATATGGTCTAAAATGGTAGAAAAAATTAAACAGTTCTTATAATGGGCTACGAACCCGTAATATTTCTATTGAATTTTCTATTTTCTATAGAACATAGATAACTTGAAGTAAATACTATCATTTGATAGGTAAGTAGTAACATTTTGCCCGTTTGAAATATTGATTGAGTATAACTTACTAGAGCCGAAATCAATATAAATATTTCGGTAGATACGATACAACTTTTTTACAGTAACAACTCCTTCTAGGTCAAATAGTAACTGGCGAGATAGTGATGGCCTCCGAGTCCGGCTGCCCCATCGAGCACCACCGCATCCCTGTGGAGAAGTGCGACCACATGTACGACGCGGAGTGCCAGGGCGCCAAATACATGCCTTTCCTGCGGGCCGCTTACGACCGGAACACGGGGCAAAGTCCGAATAGCCCGAGAGAACAGGTAGGCTTATTTTTAGGGTTCCGTACCCAAAGGGTAAAAAACGGGACCCTATTACTAAGACTCCACTTCACTGTACGTCTGTCTGTTTGTCACCAGGCTGTATCTCATGAACCGTGATAGCTAAAAGACGGTAGAAAGTTTCACAGAAGATGTAGCTAATTTCTGTTGCCGTTATAACAACAAATACGAAAACAGAATAAAATTAATATTTAAAGCGGGCTACCTTACAACAAACGTGATTTTATTGCCGTTTTTTTTGTATGAAACCCTTCGTGCCCGAGATCACACTTGGCCAGTTTTTTGTAATTTGTATAGTAAAGTCCGTTCCACAAAACGAACTCCCAAATAAAATCAATTCGTGTGCGCCCATTGAAGCCCAGTTATAATCCTTACTTCCTTACTAATATTATAAATGCGAAAGTCCGTTTGTTTGTTTGTTTATTTGTTTGTTTGTTTGTTACCCCTTCACGTCTTATCTACTCAACCGATCGTCATGAAATTTTGCATACACGTTGTCAAGGGTACAGAGAAGGACATAGGGTAACTTTCATCCCGAAAAAAAAGCACTGTTCCCGAGGGATAGCAAAAAAACTTTACACGCAGACGAAGTCGCGGGCGGCCGCTAGTTTAATTATATGTTTGTATGGTTATGCACCCTTTGCAACTTATAAGATCTTTTAAACCATTCAATACCCAGCATACCTAATGATTTAAACACGAACAACAGAAGCAACAGCAGAAGCGAGCTGTCAGTTACGCCCATTAGCATTTAAACTCATCGCTATATCGTTGGCGGTGTGCCTGCTCCGCACCGGATATTGAATCTTTTTCGCAACTTTAGAAGTTATAAATATGGTATAAATAATAACTAGTACAATACCCATTAATTGCGTAGTACTTTGAATGATAGTACAAATAGATGTTTAAAACGTTCTTACGGTTAAGTTAACGTGCGTTAATAAGCGCTGTTGATTACTTTACCTATGTATTAAGTTTGTTACATACGCAACGAAACGAAGTACAGATCAATATTTTTTATTAGTTAATTATAAATTAATTATTTGTTTACAATAGCCCGCTATGTCAAATTGCTGAATTGCACTGCCACTGCACAGCAAAGATAAAATTGGAAACAATTTTTTCAGTATTTTATTCAGTAAGTACCTAATTTTTACTGAGAGTAGGTATTCGTAGATTAAAATCTATTCAAATAGAACCTAACCGTTTGCTACATTAACCCATTTATTTCAATAAAAGCAGGCAAACATTAACCACTGCCGACGAAATAATTCACGTTCGCCATCAAAATCAAATCATTGCTATCTTATCTGCGGGTTGCATGTTCCAAATTAAAACGTGACTTGCGATGCACATCGAAGCCTTCTATTTCGTTCGTTTAGGGAAATGAGGGGGACCTTGAGTGCATCCTGCAATATCGTGTATTCTTTTGTTTTTACGTTGTAAGTATCGTTTTTGTAGAGGATAAAAGTTAATTGCACAATCATTGTACTGTGATGTGAGTGGTTAAAGGTCGGTGACTTTCGAAGCAGGATATGTGCAGAATTATAAGCTAGGAATGTGAAGACAAAGCTGAATTGATAAAGTTATCAAAATAAAACCATCATCTAGTTGTGTTTCTTTCATTTCACCAATTTAAAACAAATAAGGAAAACACAGATTGCATTTATACATCTAACCTAAACTATAGATAGTCTTATCTAGAGCAAATTCTATTATTCAATAGTATTGATTTTTAAATAGGCAGTGTGCGTAAGAAGGCCGAATACCATGCGAGCAATAAAACGTAATGGAACCACGTAACCCAGATTTGCAAGACTCTAGGGATGCCAATTTTCGCAAAAAAATAAAAATAAACTTTAAAATTAATACAATGTTAGAGAAGGCAAAAATTTCATAAATACAGAACCCAGTCATGATAATAATATTAAGTAATTACCTATTTCAAAGTTCACTTATCAGAGTATTGATGTATTTTAATTATAATTAATGTCGAAGCATTGCCAGCCCTACTCGTCTTAGCATTACGGAGATTCCGATTGTAAGATAAGTTTACAACCAATAGTTCTGTGTGATTAACTGCTGATGGCATGCTAATTTTTGTGTAAATAAGTACCGAGAACTCGGTGCGTATAGGTACTTCACATTCTTTGCCATTTTTTACAAGATGATTAAAAATTAAGATATATACCTATACAGATTACATTTTTATATTATATTGTTTTCAGAGATCATTTACTTATTGAAAATGATTTCTGAAAACAATATAATATAAAATACATGTCATGATGACCTTAATAAATTACAACTGTTACTGTTGAAAATGAATGTTGACTTCTTAATAACTTTGCATTGATTAACTAGACATGATAAACTTGTATGAATGAAATAATATAATTGTTTAGAAAATACCGCTCTTGGTAATAACACCGCTCAAATTGTAACGCTCTAAATCTAATTGCATGGTTTTTCCAGTTTAGTTATTAGTGATTCAATCGTGTTATCTCTGTCTTCAAAGACAAATTTGTAAGACCTCTACATAATTAACCAGGTCATGAAACAAGACCATGGTCAGTATTTTCTTTCGTTTAAGAATACCACCCTTCAGGAGTCGGGCAGCATCATCTCCTAAAAACCTAGCCCCTCCGCACACGGCGTCGTAGCGTAAGCGTATCGTAATACGCGCGTAGTACGAGAGCAATACGAGCACGTACATTTTCAAATAAGTCTGCATATGGCGTCGTAGCGTAAGCGTATCGTAAGAGATTATATTGTCAATACGATAGTCGTAGCGTACTGGCGTAAAAAAGCAAGCGTAGAAAATACTTTCTATGCGTTTGGTGATGAATTTCCGTCAACGTGACGCTCTAGTTATTATTCTGGTATAATATTTACGTCTACGCTACGATTGGTGTGTAGAACTCTGCTCGTATCGTACTCGTCGCGTCATTCAAAAAAAAAAAAATCAAAAATATTTATTTACATTCAAATATCGTAACAATAGCAGGTGGCCAGAGTCTCCTTTTAAGCATAAATATACTTGTGTCAGAAGGCTCTGCTCTTCATATAACATAAAAATTGTGACATTTGAATAATGATTACATGCGATTTTTAACAAAAGAACAAAAAATAATTAAAAGTTTACAGATTGACTTACGGGTAAGGTATTAAAACAAAAATAATATTCAGTCATTACGATACCCTTACGAGGCGACTACGCTTACGAGCCATATGCGGAGAGCTATAAGCCGCTTGCCAACCAAGCGAAGCACTTTTAACGAAACTTTTGTAGTAAAAGGCATTATAAGTAGTTTCGTGTGTCTGAGATGATAATGACCCTAATTTTACTTTTTCTTCCAGATAAACCAAATGACGTCGTGGATTGACGGCAGTTTCGTGTACAGCACGAGCGAGGCGTGGGTGAATGCAATGAGGTCATTTCAGGTGCCACCCAGCAGCCACGCCTGCATCTTTACGTACATTTCTATACGAATATCTTAACATTTATCACACGCACATTATGAGTTAACTTAAACATAAGGCTGTTTTGAACTTGGTTAAAACAATGCCTTGAACAAAATTCATACATTTTTATGTAAATGTTACCGGCAATGTATGAAATGCAGGCATTGTATACAATGCCTAGGCATTGTATACAATGCCTGGCCCTTTTAGGCAATGTATGAAATATAATGAATATTGATATCTATTTCACACATTACCTAGGCAGTGTATACAATGACTAGGCATTGTATAGAATGCCTGCTGGTCCACCGGCAATGTGTATAATAAAAAGATTTTCGAGAATAGATTCGAGGGGGGATCGAGGGGGGCTTGGGAAAAGCTCGAGGGGGGGGGCTTGAGGAAAGCTCGAGGGGGGGGGGGGGCTCGGGGAAAGCTCGAGGAGGGTTCGAGGGGGGCTCGAGGGGGGCTCGGGGGGGGCTCGGGGGGGCTCGAGGGGGGCTCGAGGGGGCTCGAGGGGGGCTCGAGGGGGCTCGAGGGGGGCTCGAGGGGGGCTCGAGGTGGGCTCGAGGGGGCTCGAGGGGGGCTCGAGGGGGGCTCGAGGGGGCTCGAGGGGGGTTCGAGGGGGGCTCGAGGTGGGCTCGAGGGGGGCTCGAGGGGGGCTCGAGGGGGGCTCGAGGGGGGCTCGAGGGGGGCTCGAGGGGGGTTCGAGGGGGGCTCGAGGGGGCTCGAGGGGGGCTCGAGGGGGGCTCGAGGGGGCTCTTTGGAATCGAACCTGTTTTACTCCTGTAGGTCCCGCGTATAGGTTAGAAATTTAAGGCGAGCGCGGAGCGCAGCGGAGCGTGAGCCTTAAATTTCGAGGTTATTTTTTTATAACAGACAACAGAAATTTGAGTTTGGAATCAAACCTGCTTCACTCCTGTAGGTCCCGCGTATAGGTTAGAAATTTAAGGCGAGCGCGAAGCGCAGCGGAGCGTGAGCCTTAAATTTCGAGGTTATTTTTTTATAACAGACAACAGAAATATACTTATTTTACACATTGCCGGTGGACCAGCAGGCATTGTATACAATGCCTAGGCAAAGTATAAAATGAATTATATTTCATACATTGCCTGATCGTTTTAGGCATTGTATACAATGCCTAGGCATTGTATACAATGCCGGATTATACACATTGCCGGTAACATAAACACCGATGTTTTTCTTAAGATTCGATTGTACCTATACTTTATCCATAATATTATGGATAAAGTTACGTAAAATCATACTGTGGCAATTCAATTGCAATTTTCTCAGCTTTTAATACAAGAGTAATTTTTATTCTTAAAGCTTTAAAACAATCATATTAAAGGCTCTTTTGTTCATCAAAAAATCCATTAAAATACACCGTTTGCTTTGTTGGCGTTGTGTTGTCTTTATTATTAAAACTAAATATTTTATTACAGAATGGAAGTCTAGCAAGTGAAGGTGGTATGCCCCTCAAGAATACAAAAAGGGTACCTCTTTTTAATAACCCAGTACCGCACTATATGAGGATGCTCAGTCCTGAAAGACTCTTTTGTAAGTCATCTTTAAATACTGACTTACTTATTTTTATTTAATGTAAACATTAAAGGCAACAATTAGTTAATGGGATGTTTACATGGGCGAATAAAGCCGCACAACTTTCGCCACACGTCGAAAATCGACCGTGTAAATGGCAATTCGGCCTAGGCCGCAGGTGACTGAACAAAATTATTTGAACCGGTGGCCAAAACTGGAACTACTTCGATATTTATAAAAATGTTACCACCTTTGATGTAAAAAAATATCCCGTGGACCCTGTTTTTGGTCTTATTTGCAAAATTTTCCGGAAACAGAACATTCGTTTATGTCAAAACCAACGCATAAAAAAAATCAGCGATGTTAACACCTTAAATCTTAATTGAACAGTTTTTTTTTAAACTAATTTGAAGGCGAAGAAAAGTAATAAAAACATGTAAAAATCGAGGATTCGGCGCCCGACCTCTACGCAACCGCCGCGTTGGAACGCGCACTGATTTGAACCCAAAGCCTGTAGAGTTACGTTCGATTTCACTCCATCACGGATAAACCCGCTCAGATTGACGTATGTTAACGCCTTAAAGCGAACTTAAGTTTTTGTCCAACCACTGTGAAAATAATGAAATGTCTACTTGAAATATGTTCTTCTTCATCAGTGCTGGGAGACCCTCGTACAAACCAGAACCCGGCAATGGTAACGTTCGGCGTGCTGCTGATGCGCTGGCACAACGTGGTGGCGGCGCGCGTGCACCGCCAACACCCCGACTGGAGCGACGAGCAGCTGTTCCAGCGGGCCAGGCGTATTGTTATCGCAAGCTTACAGGTACGGGTTGCAATGTAAAATATCTAAAGTAGGGCCAATTTAATAGATCACATTTGACAACTGTCAGTCCATACAATGATTTGTCAAAGTTAATTGTTAATTTTGCTTTCTTTCGTGATTATTTCAATACCTAAATAATGTATTATTAGCTGAAAAAAGTAAAGCAATTATGACTTGGAACATATAAATATTGTGTGCCTGCCGTTAGGAAATTACGTTGGTGAGTTTTGATGAAGTGTCAAATGTGATCTATTAAAATGGCCCTACTTTAATGTCGGAGTTATAAGAACGTTTAATTTGGACACGCAACGTAATCACAAGCGGCAAAATTCCGTTCTTTATTTAATAAAAAAAATATTACCTTATGGTGATATAAACATTTTTTTATTAGAATATTTTTCTCCCTTGGGTAAAGATGTGCCGTTGCCGAGAATATTGCCTTATGTCCATCAGCCATTTTAATGTCCCCACCCAGACTGGAGCGCGGGCACAGGCCTTCCTTATGGATAAGGAGGACGGGCCATAACCCACCACGCGGGCCCAATGCGGATTGGTGGGTGTTAACGACTGCAAATGCAGCCGGGACCAATGGCTTAACGTGCCTTCCGAAGCACGGAGGAGCTCGAGATAATAAAATTTTGGTCACCCATCCCATGACCTACCCTTGCGAAAGTTGCTTAACCTCCGCAATCGCTGGGCCAGGTGCTCAACCACTGCGCCACCGAGCTCCTCATTGCCTTAGGGTCAGGAATATTCCTAATATTGCCGGGAATATAGCCTAAGGCAATATTCCCAGCAACGGCACATCTTTATTTGGGCCATGTTTCAGTAAAGTAATAGGGTCAATGTATGGTAATGGAAAATGTATCACCAGCTTCATTGACTGCGGTGACTACTTCAAGAACTTGATCTCCTTTGATAACCGCTTAGTGCTTAGTTGTAGATACTGATTATTCCATCAAAACTTTCAGAATGTAATCCTGTACGAATACGTGCCAGCTTTCTTGGGAGTGCCGATGCCCCCTTACGAGGGTTACAAAGCGGAAGTAGCGCCAGGAGTGACGCACGAGTTCGCAGTAGCCGCGTTTCGCTTCGGGCACACGCTGGTCCCACCAGCCATTTTGCTGCGGGATAGAAACTGCAGATATGGAAGAGCTCCAGGGGGCCACGATGCCATTAGACTGTGCCAGACGTGGTGGGATGGAAACGTAAGTCAAAAATTTAAACACTCTAAAAACTCCTCCTCATCAAAAAGTCTAATTTCCATTTAACACAACTAAAAGACCAATAGGACTCTTAGTTGCGGTAAATGGAAACAGCAGTAGGTGTCGTACGGCTGATATGATGATTCAATGGTCACATTCCTTTAAAAACATTGAAATCGCTTAGAAGATTATAGTGCTATAGATACATCATGTATCAAAAACCCTGTCAGATCCTGAAACAGGTGTTAGTGTTACTGAAACTAAATACCATCCTCCATAGAATATAGGTCGAAAAACGAAAAAAATTCATACTCCCATACAAAATTTATTGGTCAGCTAACCGACCTTACTATGGAAAGGCGAAAAAAAATCGATTTTCGACCTGTTTCTTGGAGAATGTTGTTCAGTTTTAGCAACACTGTCACCTATAAAGATATTATAAATTAATTTAATAGAAAAAACACCTATTTATTTTAATAGATATGTCACCTATTTCAGGATCTGACAGGGTTTTTTGATACATGAAGTATAGTGCGATATACTCTTGCATATCAGTAATTCTTGCTTAAGTATTCCATAACAATTACTATTACTGACTTAAATCCGCCAGCTAAGCTTTTGGGAGACTACTTAGATGTTTAAAATATAGAATTACAGCCTCTCATAAAGTTAACAATCTTGCATGTTTCTCTATCAATAAAGAACAATGTGTTCTAGGATGTGGTATCACAAGTACCCATAGAAGAAATACTGATGGGGATGGCATCGCAACTATCTGAGAGAGAAGATGCTCTACTCTGCTCCGATGTAAGGGATAACTTGTTCGGACCGATGGAGTTTTCAAGAAGGGACCTCGGTGCTCTCAATATTATGAGAGGAAGAGATAACGGATTGCCTGATTATAACACTGCCAGGTAATAAAAACAATTACTAAACCTAGCCTGGAATGTTGCTGCGAATATCTGAATGACATTCATAGTTGTACCTATGAATTCAAATTCTAGATTATATATTTTTCAATGTTAGCATTGTTACTAAAAAATTTGGTTTATTTCAGAGAGTATTTTGGTCTCCCAAAAATCAAAACTTTCAACGAAATCAATACACAACTATTTGAGAATAATCCAGATCTACTACAAAAACTTATTCAAGCTTACGATGGAAGACTCGATAACATTGACGTTTATATCGGTAAGTTAGACAATGAAGTCGCAAAATAATTTCAAACTTTAATAAGAGAACTTCAATAAGAAAATGCTTGTGTTTTAGGTGGTATGCTAGAATCGACTGGTCACCCAGGAGAGCTATTCAGATCCATTATAATAGACCAGTTTACGCGAATAAGAGATGCCGATAGATTTTGGTTCGAAAATGATAAAAATGGGTGAGTAGATACCGTTCAAACACACGTAATACATAGGCATAGGCCTATACGAAAGAATATTTTCTTAGAATTAATGCTTGTGTTTAAGAAAAACAAGAATCCACAAATAGTTACTTTATTTCAATTCACGCGTAGCTTATAGGCTAGGAAGAGACCAAAAAAGATTAGTCCCAAGTAAAATAAAATAAAATAATTTCAGAATCTTCACTCCAGAAGAAATTGAGCAGCTCCGTCGGATAAAAATGTGGGATATAATAGTAAACAGCACAGCAATAGGTCCGAGAGACATTCAGAGGGACGTGTTCCACTGGAGCTCGAACGATCCCTGCCCGCAGCCGTACCAGCTCAACGCCTCCAAGTTGGCGCCCTGCAAATATCTGAAGGGATATGACTATTTTGAGGTATGATGCTACAGGCTGGCTGCTACTAATTTCCATAATGGATTATGGATTAACCACTAGTTTATATTCCAAAAGAAAGATAGGATCAGTGCACATTAAATCCTAAAAGTTTTTACTTTTTCCGTGACATGTGTATTAGTTATTAATCTTCAATGTATTTCTTTTTTCAGGGCAATGAATTTGCTTACATCTACACGTGTTTGACACTCGCGTTCGTTCCAATCCTGTGCGCGGGCGCCGGCTATGGCGTTGTCAAACTGCAGAACAGTCGACGACGCCGCCTCAAGATACAACAGGAGCACCTTAAAAATGCACAGTACAAAGGTACCTATGGTTAATGTTTTAGTTTCTCAAACTTCCAACAAATAAATTGATGATGCTCTTTATAAATAAAAATACTGTTCAGAAAGAAAAACGAGTATTATGCGTGTTAGTGCACCAGTGATTGTGGCACTTATTAAACAACTAGCGCTTGGATTGACCGTCGGATGGTTGACTGAAAATATGTTATCTCGAGCTCTTTCGTGCTATGGAAAACACGATGCACGAAGACTCGTAGGTCCTAATCTGCAATAGCAGTCGTTAACCACTCACTAACCTGCATTGGGCCCGCATAGTGGGTTATGTTATGGTCCATATTTTTTATTCAGGCATTTTTAAACCTTTCCTTAACATCATAATTCCTCGTGACGAAATAGTCGTACCTCTAGTTGATATCTATTTTTTTTCTAACCTTCTTCATACCTTCAAGGGTCCGTGGACAAGATGGTGTGCCGTGAATGGGTGCATGCGTCCCTGAAGCGACTCGTGAAGCTGCGCCTGGGTCCGGAGCCCGCGCTGCACGTCATGGACCGCAAGGGAGACAAACTACGGACCGTCCCCCTCGACCACACCGAACAGCTCACTGTTCTGGAGAGTCAGGTGAGCAGGACTCTAACATTTAGATCACCTTGTTTTGTTTACAATTACTGTCCAATCGTTCGCTTTTGTATTTTCTTTTTTTTGTGATTGATTGTTTTTGCGATGATTAACATAATTTAGGAAAGATTTCCATGTAAATAAGGCTAATCACTCCATGGTTTCATCTAGAAATTACCGCACGTTTGCTCGCGGACTAGACATCCGAGGCTCCGGGATGCAGGTTTCGTATAAGCCAAAACCAGAAGGTTCTTGTTTACCTTAATCTCATTAAAAAGTAGCATTTCTTGTTCATATAATAGTTCCATGTCATCTTCCTCTGAGACCGACTGTACCTGTTACGGGATAGTTAAAGTGCAACACACACCGGATGCGTAAGCGTATGCGTAAGCGTATGCGTATGCGTAAGCGTATGCGTAAGCGTAAGCGTATGCGTAAGCGTATGCGTAAGCGTAAGCGTATGCGTACGCGTATGCGTAAGCGTAAGCGTAAGCGTATGCGTAAGCGTATGCGTAAGCGTATGCGTAAGCGTAAGCGTATGCGTAAGCGTATGCGTAAGCGTATGCGTAAGCGTATGCGTACGCGTATGCGTAAGAGTATGCGTAAGCGTATGCGTAAGCGTATGCGTAAGCGTATGCGTAAGCGTATGCTTAAGCGTATGCGTATGCGTAAGCGTATGCGTAAGCGTATGCGTAAGCGTATGCGTAAGCGTATGCGTAAGCGTATGCGTAAGCGTATGCGTAAGCGTATGCGTAAGCGTATGCGTAAGCGTATGCGTAAGCGTATGCGTAAGCGTATGCGTAAGCGTATGCGTAAGCGTATGCGTAAGCGTATGCGTAAGCGTATGCGTAAGCGTATGCGTAAGCGTATGCGTAAGCGTATGCGTAAGCGTATGCGTAAGCGTATGCGTAAGCGTATGCGTAAGCGTATGCGTAAGCGTATGCGTAAGCGTATGCGTAAGCGTATGCGTAAGCGTATGCGTAAGCGTATGCGTAAGCGTATGCGTAAGCGTATGCGTAAGCGTGCACGTAGACGTACCATGACGTTGTAATGTCTGAAATTTTATGAGACATGGCACACCGCTTGCGTAAAGACTGATGCGTAACCCTACGCATTGCAGCTCGTGACGTTGTACTCAATGGCATTCCCTATTGGACGTCACACCGAACACGCACGTATCTTTGCTGCGCGTCACTACGCGCGTGACCACGCGCGTGGCTACGCATCCGGTGTGCCCAGGCCTTTAGTCATTAGTGGAAACATTACCAAAGATTGTTGTGGCAGGAGGGTCGCACAAACAAGCGTCCGCTGGTGCTGATCCGCGCGACGCGCGAGCACGACCTCGTGCTGGAGATGGAGTCAAGTGCGGCGCGTCGCAAGTTCCTAGTCAAGCTTGACACCTTCCTCGCACAGCACAAGAAGGGGCTCAGCCTCTCACAGGTATTTTACATTACTTTTTATTATAAAAGCATAATAATATGGACCTGCTCCTGAATCAGAAGGACCATAAATTGGAAAACAATGATTCTTCTTAGTGGCATTATTTCTCAGGAATAAGGTCCTAAATTCTAAATTGAAGTCTAAGAAAATTTGTCGCTTATCGCGAGTCTTATTTCATAGTAGGCTCTTTGAGTAAACAACCACCGCTAGAGACTGTAGATAACAACGCTATGTAGGTACGTAGTCTTAATTCTGTATTGAGAGACAGTCGGTTCTAAGGCAATATGGGGTAGAAAATAGAAACCTATCAGGTGGAAAGAATTTTTAAAGAATCATGTTTGATACCACTTAGATAGAAATATGATTTTTGTTATCTTATGAGAATCACTTGTTAACCTAATCTTGTTCACCAGGGTCATCGTGAACAGATACTAGCCACAGCTGAAACGAGAGAAAGAAGGCAACGTAAACTGGAACACTTCTTTAGAGAGGCATACGCAATTACATTTGGTTTAGCACCAGGAGAGAAAAGAAGAAAAACCGAGAATGCTGATCCAGAGGTATTCAAAAATAAGCCAAGATTTATAAATATTGTTTGATAACATTGTAAAAAATATCTTCTTCAACGTTTAAATATCATTTCAGTCAATAGTTATGAGGACTTCATTATCTAAAAGTGAATTTGCGAGCGCTCTAGGAATGAAAGCTGATGCCGTGTTCGTCAAGAAAATGTTCAATATTGTTGACAAAGATGGAGATGGAAGGATTTCGTTCCAGGTGAGTTCTGAAACTGTTAACATTCGTGCATGCAAATATTGGATCACTTGTGTAATAAAAATCTGGTCCCTGATTCCAGGACCGCGACAGTGATATTTTTGACATGCACGACTTGATCAAAAACACTGTTGCTTTTTAGTTCATTGAAAACCTCTCGTGGGGTTGATCAGATCATCAAACTGAACAACTTTCATTATGGGACCAACCTTGAAATCGCAAAAAAAATCAGCTGTTTTATACATTTCGATGGAGTAGGCATTGTACTTTTCAGTTTAATGGTCTGATCAACCTCACGACAGGTTTTCAATGGATATAGCGTTTTATCGATACTGTCAAAATCCATTGTATTTTGACAGCTAAACGTGATTAAATTGCTACGTCTATATCATGTCGCGTTTCAGTGATCATGCTTGGGGAGCAAGGCCTCTAATACTGGGATTCCTTTCTGTTAACTTTGATTTTTATCCCACTACTAGGAATTTTTAGATACTGTAGTCCTCTTCTCTCGTGGTGCGACCGACGACAAGTTGCGCATAATATTCGACATGTGCGACAACGATCGTAACGGCGTCATCGACAAGGGCGAGCTCAGCGAAATGCTGCGTTCCCTCGTGGAGATCGCCCGGACCACGTCACTACGGGATGAACATGTCACGGAACTCATTAATGGAATGTTCTCTGTAAGTGTTATTTTCATCATACTCTACCTTTAGATAACAATACTTTTCTGAGAATTCTTTTTTTGGCTGCTACTGTACTGACTGCATGAACTCTACAGAAGTATATGAAAAACTTCACAATACCTAAAAATCTTATTTGCCCGTGTGACTTTTTAAACCTTGTGAATCATTCAAAAACATTTCTCAGGATGCAGGTCTACAACATAAAGATCACCTTACATATTCTGACTTCAAAGTTATGATGAAGGAATACAAAGGAGAATTTGTGGCCATTGGTTTAGACTGCAAAGGAGCCAAACAGAACTTCTTAGACACATCAACCAACGTTGCAAGAATGACCAGTTTTCACATAGAACCATCTATGGAATCGTCAAGGTAAGAAACAGACTATGATTTATAAGACAGCGTATTGACGCATTCAACGAGAAGAAGAAATACATTAGTATTCAACGAAATCAATATTTAAGCTTTCACAATTATCCTTTTACTGTGGTATTTTAGTTCTGATTAAAAATTTAAGTCAACGTAAAAGGTTTAATACTCTTGCAATTATATTTTGTTCTAGACATTGGATCCTTCTCAAATGGGATTACCTTACCACCTTCCTCGAAGAAAACAGACAGAACATATTCTACTTGTTCGTTTTCTACGTCGTGACCATCGGTTTGTTCGTGGAGAGATTCGCGCACTACTCCTTCATGTCAGAGCATTTAGACTTGAGGCATATCATGGGAGTTGGCATTGCCATCACAAGAGGCTCAGCAGCTTCGCTATCCTTCTGCTATAGTCTGCTCCTGTTAACTATGTCAAGAAACTTGTTAACTAAACTAAAGGTGAGATTTCTTTGGTGGTGTAACAGCCATACATTACACCAGTAAAGATTTTGGTACGATTGTTGCTTTTATCGGCTATCTCGTGTAAGACAACGAAACTCAGTAAGGGCATTTGCATTTACATTCTTAGTCATTTAGCAAATTGAATTCCTTAATATTATGCTTACCAGTGTAGCGCGTGCCAACCAAACCTGTTAAAATATGAAGGAAAATAAAAGACAATTTCACGTTCTCGGTTTATCAACAACAAATCAACATTTATAAACACGTTATCAGTGTAAATCTTGTCTCCCTCACGTACAAAAAAATACGGTAGTTACGGTTGTAGAACGTAATGATCATCATTTGAGGTTAACATTAACTGAATATGCTAACCAACTGTAGGTATGTGAAGTAGCGTTATCATTAAGTTGTGTAGGTATATCAACAAAATATTTTTTCTACATTGTTTTGGACTTCACAGCATAATGCTTATTTAATTACCACAATAAAAAACAGAAATAGTAAGAGCATACTTTTACAGGAATTCAGCATCCAACAATACATTCCACTGGACTCGAGCATCCAGTTCCACAAGATCGTGGCGTGCACGGCGTTGTTCTTCTCGCTGCTGCACACGGCGGGACACATGGTTAACTTCTACCACGTCTCCACGCAGCCCGTTGAGAACCTACGCTGCCTCACCAAGGAAGTGCACTTCACCTCCGACTTCCGCCCCGGCATTACTTACTGGGTATTCCAGACTGTCACAGGTAACATTTACATAACAATACGATTTCTCTTTACAGCTCGTACACGTATGTACTATATAATTTTTCTCTCCACTTCTTCGCAGTCTAGATTGCGATCTTCGACTAATCTCACCTTAAAAATCCCGCAGCACTCTCTTCTTCTTCTTCTCCTCTATCTTATTTGTAAAGGCAAATAAATTAATTTCTAAGTAAAAACTTATACAGATATACACATCACATTTGTTGTTTCCTTTTTAAAATTGCACCCACTCCCCTATTTTTCCTTTTTCTATTTATATTTTACACCCAAAAGTTGCCTGGGAGAAATTGCTGCTTAGCAATAAAGCTGCCTCTTGTATACTTTCATCTTTGTATTTTTGTCCTCTTTTCTGTAAATTTTTTGTTTGTGTGTAATAAAGCGTAATTTATTATTATTATTATTATTATTATTATTATAAATCAACCCCCTTACTGAAAAGCGCTCCTTCTACGAATGTTATGCTGTGTTTCCCCATGGTGAAGCTGGCTCGGCAGATTTGCAATGTGGAAACGCCTTTGCCTCGCAAGTCAACGTGGTATTGCCGTGTGACTTACCATTTAATGTGAGCATTTGGAGAGACGATACACTGCATTGGAATAATTCTAAATTACTATAGGATGTAGCTATTAATGTTTTGTGTAAAAACCTTTACACATGATCACAATTTTTCCCGATAATATGGGATAAAATACTTGTAAATAGATCGGATGGTCATAGTAGCGCCCGATAGTATCCTTTGAAGTCCTCTTCTTAGTATGTATCTCATAATAATTCTATTTCAGGTGTGAGTGGAGTCCTCCTCTTCATAATAATGTGCATAATCTTTGTATTTGCACACCCGACGATCCGCAAGCGCGCATACTCATGGTTTTGGCGTGCACACATGCTGCACGTGGCGTTGTATGCGCTGTGCTTGGTGCATGGGCTTGCAAGGCTCACTGGGGCGCCTCGCTTCTGGATCTTCTTCCTGGGACCTGCCATCATTTACACACTAGACAAGGTAAAGTCTTTTTTGGTGATGTAATTTTCGGTAGATTCCAAACCCCTCTGACTAAAACGTCAACCCGACGTTTTAAGTCAGAGGGGTTTTTGATACAAAACCCGAGGATCTCGTATCAAAAACGTTTAAATACCTATGTTATGCTTCCTACGCATCTACCACCGGCGAATCTTTTATCCATTCCAGAAGTGTCTCATGTTATTTATTCTACCAGGTGGTATCACTCAGGACAAAATACTTGGCGTTAGATGTACTTGAAACGGAAATGCTGCCGTCAGATGTCATCAAAATTAAGTTCTACAGACCACCCAATCTAAAATATCTATCAGGTAAGCTATTATTATTTATTTTCGCTGACCTACTATCCGTTATTCCGTTAAGTCTTGCACTTGAGGGAATTGCCCATGATATCAATTTACGTTCATAATTCAGACATTTTCATCTGCTTTATTAGGTCATGCATGACGATATTGTTACTTATACAGGGTTATCTGTAAAACACCAACAACCTCGCAGGAGTAGATTACCAACATCCTAAACAACAACATTTGTTCTACGGCTTTTGATAATTCGTTTGATTTTACTTTCATACAAAAAAATATCATTTTAATTTACCGTTCGTATGTTCATAGCTCTACGCCCGAAAAAGGTGAACAAACCCGTGTCACATAGGTACACTCACACATAGCACGGCGATATGCGCGATTGCTTGCTTACTCAAAAGTATTATTGAAAGGGCGCGTCCGAGTAGTGCGCGCGACCCGCCCGCCCCGCCGCCATCCATAGACGTAAAAAGTGTCGAACTGTGCAATATACGTAAAAACTTGAAAATTAATTTTTTGTATTGTATTGTACAGAATTGAGTTATGATAAAAGTCATAGAACAAACGTTGTTGTTTATATGATGTTGGTAATCTTCACCTGTGAGGTTGTTCGTGTTTTACAAATAACCCTGTATAAATCTTTCCGATCAGGGCAATGGGTTCGCCTGGCTTGCACGGCGTTTAAGAAAGAAGAGTTCCATTCATTCACATTGACGTCAGCGCCACACGAGAACTTCCTCTCATGCCACATCAAGGCGCAGGGACCTTGGACCTGGAAGCTCAGGAACTACTTCGACCCCTGCAACTACAACCCCGAAGACCAGCCACAAATCAGGTAGATAATTTAAGTTTATGAAATATTAAGAAGTGCTAAGAACCGCCTAATGGTAATATGACATGGGCAAATGAATATAATAATGATAATGCCTAGCAATCAAACGGTCTATAGAAATGACAACTAATAACAATTTCCACAAATATACCACTAAGCCTATAAACGATGTCTTCACACTCCATACAGCAGAATATTGCATCAAACCGTATTATATCATAATCGTCTTACATGTCATAGTCACGTTTTGAATAGTTTCACATCACTGACCTTAGCAATAACCCTAACACATATTTTATATTTGTCTGTACATTTTGATTGACCGTTCTATAAACATTGCTCAACCAAATTGATAGAAGCACCGCTCACTAATTTGAACTCGATGTTTACATAGAGAATGAATATTAATTGAGTGTGTATGTGAATGAATATTAAAAAGTGTGTGTAAACGATTTGTCCACAAACTTTCTTTTATTAACTAAATATAAGTATTGCGATCTTATACAACTTTATAAACTGTATTTTATCGTTTTTCGAACCTTGGGTTGTACTATTAGTAATTCTGTGCCTGGGGCCGTACCGACTAACGCTCCGAACTTAGGCAAGTCTGCCGGGCTTCAAATTAATACATATAAATTGAGCCCCCACCAGGCCAAAATGGCGAACCCCGATTCATGATGTCACAAGAACATCGATATCTTCCAAATAACTTCACCAAATAGTAAAGTTCGAAATTCCGTACTTCGATTTATCTGTTTGAGTTAAAGCCCGGCAGATTTGCCGAAGTTCGAAAAGTTAGCCGGCACACCTGCCGGCAAACTTTTCGAACCTTTCGTATTTCAAACCATCGCGCACCGTCTGAAATACAAAAGGTCGCAAACTCAACAATCAAAATAGTCCTATTCGTACGATAAATAAAACCCCAAATCGATCTACAGCAAAACCGTTTGGCACAGGTATACTTGAGGTCAAAACAAAATTTTGGACCCGCGCAGTTCTTAAAAATTCTTCCCATAAGAGAGGAGTTATAGTGTCTTTTTTTGTATGGGGAAAAATTTTTTTGAACGGGCTTGATGGGCAAGCACATGAAAGGGCTTGCTGAGCCGGTTCTAAAAATATATCACATCTTATAAATGATTATAAATATTTACAAAAGAATTTATTTTATACCTTTTTAGTCTGTTTTTCCTAGTCCGTTTTAATGTTTTAGTCCGATTTTTATAATTTTTGGTCCATTTTAAAAACGTGTTTTTAAAAAAGATTTTTCGATTCATTATCAGGATTCAAGGCCCGTTCGGAGGGGGCAACCAGGATTGGTACAAGTTCGAGGTGGCCGTGATGGTGGGAGGCGGCATCGGAGTAACGCCCTACGCGTCCATACTTAATGACCTCGTCTTCGGGACTTCCACCAATAGATACTCTGGAGTAGCCTGCAAGAAGGTATGTACAGGGTGTTATACGATAGTCGTCCGCAGTTCGTAAGTAGTAGTTATAATACACATTTTGAATTTAGCTATCGTAGCCCATAGACTACTGAACGAACGATGTGAGATACGCTAGAGAGAAACTGTCCAACTCACGCAATCACTTCGCAATATCGCATACGAAAGTGATTTGTAAGGGTGGGTACCCACTTAGGTTCGCGAACCTCCGCGCTCCGCGAACCTGCACCGAAAATATCGTTTATCCTCTGCTGAAACAGGGCGCCGAGGTGTGTACGTGAGGAAACTCGTATGCGAAGCTGGTTCGCACAGGCACACACTGTAGCCAAAGTAAAAATATTTGTTTTTGCTATGGATCACTGTTCTAGGTTCGCGGAGCGCGGAGGCTCGCGAACCTAAGTGAGTACCCACCCTAATAGGAAACAATCAAAACGAAGCACGGACGCAGCTGCGTGTATCGCATTACTTTTCGTAATAGACCCCCTGATGCGAGTCGTATTTTTTCTGGTATATTATTTAGTATTGTAAAAACTGCTTTTCGGATGGCATATTGTAACAGAATGAAAACAGTCGCGAACAGTAAAATATATGAAGAAATTAGACTACAGAGAATCTATCAATGAAATGACATGCAATGAAAACTTATTGTTTAAGATAAGAATTGATTTAACAGGATGTTTTTTTTTAACACTGCACAAATTTTGTGGTGTGGCTTAGACCGTCAAACTGAACAACTTTGTCTATGGGACCAAATTAATCAGAGCTAAAAAATAATTAGCTGTTCCATACATTTTGTTCGATTAGATATTGACGTTTTCTATGGAACAGCTGATTAGTTTTTTGCTTTGTCTGTGGGACAAAACAAACAGCTGATTATTTGGTCCCATAGACAAAGTTGTTCAGGTTGACGGTCTAAGCCACACCACAAAATTTGTGCAGTGTTCAAAAAATCACCCTGTATTCTTATCTTAAACAACAAGTTTTCATTGCATGACCAAATTATTGCTAGATTCTCTCTATTCTAATTTCTTCATATATTCTTTACTTCTTTACTGTTCGCGACTGTTTTCATTCTGTTACAATATGCTATCCGAAAAGCAGTTTTTACAATACTAAATAATATACCAGAAAAAGTACGACATCGCATCAAATCTTTTACAAAGTATTAAGAGCCATATGACAAATCTGCGCTCTGCGTATATTCACAGACTAGTAAAACATACTGAAGCGTTAACGACAACTCACGAGTTCACGATACTGTGTTGAAACTACGACCAAGCTATTTTGGTACTTTGCCCAAAGTTATATGTTTTAGTACTTCTATGGAGTAATTTGCTATCGCTATGCCGCACATTTTCAGAGTGCCATGGATCTGTATGTGAAGAAACAGATTATAGGAAGATGATACCATAAATGAGACAGATGATTATATTTGTTAAAAATAAAAAATATTTTATTCCCTAGTTTTTTATCTAGCAAAGGAAGTTTTTCGTTTTAGATTAAAACTATAGCTTAGAGCATGCTCTAGGGTTTGTAAAAGTTTGGCGACCCATGGGTCGCCAAACTTTTTAGCCTAAGGGCCAGAACACCTCTTTCGGCCCTTTTTTGTAAATGTACCTATTCGGTGCTAAAACCACAAACTAGCTGTCACCTGGAGCCGGGTGGGAAAAAGGGTGACCTTCCCTCTTCCGCCTTTTAATGTTCCGATGTATGACACTTTGCGATTACCTATTACTAGTAACTTTTGAAAAATACTCACTCATAGAATAGGGATTAAAAAAATTCCAAAAAAATACTTAATGTTGATATTTTCAAAATTGCCTCCATGATGTAAGATAAGAGTATATTACAAAATATTTGGCGTATGTTTCATAAGAATTCATTTTCTCCCTGCAAGCGCAAAAAAAACAGCTGTTCCATACATTAAGGTCGAGTAGGTACTGCACTTTTGTATGAAACAGCTGATTTTTTTGCAAGCAGGAGAGTTGGCCCCATAGTGAAAGTTGTTTGTAATCATGAGTGCAACCACCACACAGCGGGAACCAAATGATTAAAATTTCTGCGTGTATAAAAAAAACAAAACTAAGTCATCGAGCGGGATTCAAACCCGCTACACTCGTTTTTTGCCGCCCCTGTCTTAACCCGCTAGACCAGACGGACTTTGGCCGGTAGGACGAAATTAGCGACCATATTCTGCGTCGAAAAAAAAAACGCATGAAAAAAGCATGAAAACTCGAAAACACGCGTTTTTCCAAACATAAGACTAATCTAGATCAATTGTTTACCCCTGAAAACCCCCATATACCAAATTTCAGCGAAATCGTTAGAGCTATTTCCGAGATTATAGAAAAAACCCGTGTAAGACGCAGAGGTCCCGGGTTCGATTCCCAGGGGGGGTACAATTTGTACTCGGTTTGGTTGGTGGTAGGGCTTATTTCAAGTCCGCCTGGCTAGCTACCACCATCTTACCTAAGTCTGACGCCATAATAACAATTTAAAAATTATTGTGTTCCGGCAGTTAGAGGTAAGATAGCCAGTATTCCGGGTGTAGTGCGCTTCCACCTTCGGCCTTATCGTCATTTAACATCAGGTGAGATGAAGGTTTTGTATGCGGGCCGATTTCGATGAAACTCAGTTTTTGGTAGTATTTTGACAAGAAAACAGCAACGCAATGTTAAAAAAGTAAAAAATTCAAGATGGCGGCCAACTTTTTTGTTTGCAGGCCGATTTCGATGAAACTCGGTTTTTTGTAGTATTTTGGCAAGAAAACAGCAACGCAATGTCAAAAAAAAAAATTAAAGATGGCGGCCTACTTTTTTGTTTGTGGGCCGATTACGATGAAACTCGGTTTTTGGTAGTATTTTGGCAAGAAACAGCAACGCAATGTTAAAAATGTAAAAAATTCAAGATGGCGGCCACCTTTTTTGTTTGCGGGCCGATTTCGATGAAACTCGGTTTTTGGTAAAATCTATATTTATAAATTTTAATCACAAAAACAGGAACAATTATTTAAACTGGAATATTATTTTAGTCTGGCTTATATTTTTTTTATTTAGTCTGGCTGAGAAAAGTAGAAAATAAGTAACGTTGTTACAAGTCAAAGTCAAAGTCAAATAAGCCTTATTCAAATAAACATAATAATTAAGTACTTTTGAATCATCTATATTTTCCTACCACCCGTTCTAGACTTTTTTAGCTGGCAAGAAGAAACTTATCAGCTGTAACAGCCATAAGTAACGATATTTACAAACTTGAATATATCGTTACCAAATAATTACAACAGGGTGACAGGATTATTGGCAACAACATAGACTTATTACATATATTACTTCAACAAAGTACTTATAGTAGCAAGTTATGTGTTACATCATTTCCACGCATTTTGATCTTTAAGATAATCATGTACTTTATAATAACCTTTACTCATGAGCGTTTTTTTAACGTGGTTTTTAAATTCATGCAAAGGAAGATCAATCACTTGTTGCGGAACTTTATTAATAAAGGCTATGCCTTTCCCCATAAATGAACCTCTAGTTTTTGCAAGTCTAAATTATCTTTATTTCTTAAAAAGTTTATATTTATTTCTTGTATTAAACTGGTGAATATTTCTGTTTTTAGGAAATGAATCATAGTGTTTCCTTACATAAACTAAATTTTCATATATATATTGGGCTGCCAAAGTTAAGATATTTATTTCTTTAAACAATTCTCTCAAGCTATCTCTTCGCCGAAGATTGTATATGGCGCGAACAGCTCTTTTTTGGATTACAAAAATATTTTCAATACTGGCAGCCGAGCCCCACAATAGCAGTCCATAGGACATTACACTGTGAAAATAACTAAAATATACTAACCTTGCCGTTTCAATATCAGTTAAAAGCCTTATTTTCTTAACAGCGAATGCCGCTGAACTAAGTCTACTTGACAAGGCTTCAATATGTAGATCCCATTGCAGTCGAGAATCTAGTGTAATACCTAGAAATTTTGTACTCTCAATAAACTCGACTTCATCGTTATTTAAATTAATATTTAATTTTGCCTGCTCAACATTAGGTAATGAAAATTTTACACATTTAGTTACGTGCTAAATTATTGCTATTAAACCAGTGTGAAACTTTAGAGAGGGCACTATTTACTTCGTCCGAACAGTTATTACCTCTGTTTACTTTGAAAACTAAAGAAGTATCATCCGCAAATAGTACTGTCTCACATAAATTATTCGCGTAGTTGGGAAGGTCATTTATATAAATTAGAAACAGCAATGGGCCCAATATTGATCCCTGCGGCACACCCATAGTGGTAGTAGATTCAGTTCTATTAATCACTACTTTCTGAGTTCTATTGTACAAATATGATTTCATAAGGCTAACTAATTTATCAGAGACACCATAATGTTCTAGCTTCTTTAATAGTGTATGGTGATCAACGCAATCGAATGCCTTAGAAAGGTTACACAAAATGCCAATTACATCTTGCTTTTCTTCCCAAGTGTCAGGAATATGTTTGAGAAGTGCAATTCCAGTATCAGTAGTATTTTTACCCTTGGAAAATCCAAACTGATTTTTATGAAGAATGTTATTGGATGTGAAATAATCTAATAATTGGGAATATATAATTTTTTCAAATATTTTGCTAAGTGCTGGTAGTATAGATATTGGCCTAAAGTTAGCTGGGTCACTTTTATCCCCAGATTTAAAAAGAGGAATCAATTTACTATTTTTCATTAGATCAGGAAAAACCCCTTCATCAATACATTTGTTAAAAATAAAAGCCAAGTAAGGGGCTAGTATATCAATTATTGATTTAATAATGCTTGTTGGTATGCCCCAAAGATCTTCTGTTTTTTTGACATTAATTGTTTTAAAAGCTTTAATAATATCTTCACTATTTATATATTTAAAGAAAAAGGTTTCCTTGCACTTATCAACACTAGACTCTAGGAGGGAGACAGCGATGTTGGGACAAGCACTAAGAGTACTGGTAGTTTCTATTGGTATTCGAGCAAAGAAATCTTCAAAGACTTTAGCGACCTTATCGTCAGATTCAATAGTTTGATCACCAATTTTTAAACAGAAGGAATTTATATTGGATTTTGATTTGCCCGTTTCATTGTTAATAATGTTCCAAGTAGCCTTAATTTTACTATCGGCTGATTTAATTTTATTTGAAAAATACTTCGGCTTTGCTAGAATACAAACTTCTCTGAATGTTTGTGAATACTTCTTGACAAATTCAATGAAGTTAGGATCACAGGAAGTAACTTTCTCTGCATAAAGTTTGTATAATTTCCTTCTGCTTTTATATATACCGGGTGTGGCCCAGTCACTAAATTTCGTACTATCATTACTCATGATGACTTTTTGTTTAAAATTTTCGCTAAATTCAGTTTCAAGTAAAAATTAAGTACCTGGCTAGTCTAGACTTTTATACTAGAATTTTATAACTAAATAAATGAAACTTCTCACAATTATTTACGCTCAGAAAATATATGATCTCAGACAAACATACCTATTATCTATATTTAAACGATCGAGATCAAGCTGCAAGCAAGCAAGAAAGCAAGAAACTGAATGAAAAGAAAGATGGAAGGAACTGAATGTGAATGAATTCAATGAAAGTTACATTCGTTGTTTTACATAAATGTTTTTTTAATTTAAATTTTTTAATGTTCATAGTTACATTTACAGTTTTACGAATGAAAATTACATTTAATAAAAGAAATATGAGTACATTTTTACAGTTACATTTTTAAGTAACAAAATTAAATTTATACATCAGATTAAACATTGCTCCAATTCCATTCCAAGTAAGCAGCTGAAGCACTTGTGTTATGGAAATGGGAGACAACGGTGGCACTACAAACACCCAGACATGAAACAATACAGAAAATATCGTTTTGGCTCAGCTGGCAATTGAAACCTGGTCCTCAGAGATGACAACACCTAGAAAACTTGTACACAAGCCACTCGACCACGAGTTTCATCGAAATCAGCCTACTAACAAAATAGTTGGCCACCATCTTAAATTTTTTACTTTTTTACATTTTTAACATTGTGTTGCTGTTTTCTTGGCAAAATACTACCAAAAACCGAGTTTCATCGAAATCGGCCGGCAAACAAGAAAGTTGGCCGCCATCTTGAATTTTTTTACATTTTTAACATTGCGTTGCTGTTTTCTTGCCAAAATACTACCAAAAACCGAGTTTCATCGAAATCGGCCGGCAAACAAAAAAGTTGGCCACCATCTTGAATTTTTTACATTTTTAACATTACGTTGCTGTTTTCTTGCCAAAATACTACCAAAAACCAAGTTTCATTGAAATCGGCCTGCAAACAAAATAGTTGGCCGCCATCTTGAAGATTTTACATTTTTAACATTGCATTGCTGTTTCCTTGTCAAAACAGTAGCAAAAACCGAGTTTCATCGAAATCGGCCCGCAAACAAAAAAGTTGGCCGCCATCTTGAATTTTTTACATTTTTAACATTGCGTTGCTGTTTTCTTGACAAAATACTACCAAAAACCGAGTTTCATCGAAATCGGCCGGCAAACAAAAAAGTTGGCCGCCATCTTGAATTTTTTACATTTTAACATTGCATTGCTGTTTCCTTGTCAAAACAGTAGCAAAAACCGAGTTTCATCGAAATCGGCCCGCAAACAAAAAAGTTGGCTGCCATCTTGAATTATTTACATTTTTAACATTGCGTTGCTGTTTTCTTGCCAAAATACTACCAAAAACCGAGTTTCATCGAAATCGGCCGGCAAACAAAAAAGTTGGCCACCATCTTGAATTTTTTACATTTTTAACATTACGTTGCTGTTTTCTTGCCAAAATACTACCAAAAACCGAGTTTCATCGAAATCGGACTGCAAACAAAATAGTTGGCCGCCATCTTGAATTTTTTACATTTTTAACATTGCGTTGCTGTTTTCTTGTCAAAACAGTAGCAAAAACCGAGTTTCATCGAAATCGGCCCGCAAACAAAAAAATTGGCTGTCATCTTGAATTTTGTACTTTTTTAACATCGCGTTGCTGTTTTATTGTCAAAATAGTAGCAAAAACCGAGTTTCATCGAAATCGGTCCAATAATCAAACAAAAATACACAAATATCAACAAATACATCAATGTGCGGCCGCCATTTTGAATTCCAAATCTAATATCAAAATCGTGCCAGAAACACTTTTTCATGACACCCACATCAAAAAATTGCAAATACTACTTTCAATATAATATAGTATAACCCAATCAGAAGCGTAAGCCCTGACTGGATAGGGCCCGAGATGCATACATTGCCAAAGTATGGGCTCTCAAGCCCTCCCACCCCCCCTTCTATACCGCACCACCCCGCACGATTGCTCTGTCTAGACGCCTCCGATGGCCGACTGTATGAAGACTATCCCTCGGCTGTGCCTGTACTGTGCTTAGATGATCAAATCTTATAGTCGCACTATACTACAGACTAGTACTGAGGCGCGTTCAAATCCTTGATCTATGTTTTTGTGTTTTGTTTCTAAAAGTACATGGTTGATCCTCAAAAAAACATTTTATTTGATTTAGAATATATGAAAGTTTAAATTATTCGTATTCCAAATGGAAAACGAAGTTTTGCTAATTAAAAGTTCTTCGGTCGTTCCGAATCCTAACACAAGAGCGAAATAAGAAACAACCGCAGTCGTCTTCAGAACGTGCCTCTGACGCAAAAATTCGACACACGTCACACTTTCAACACTGAGAAGCGCTCGCGCGGTACTGAATTCTGACGGTCGGTGCATCGCATTTTGTAGTAATTTTGCAGTTAAGATTTCTCATTATTATTGAATTAAAATAACAAATTCATGCTTAAAAATTATGAAATCTTTATTCCTTATGAAGTAACAATTATTTGTGTATAAATTTTGCTCAACAATATTATCGTAGATAGGAGAAATACACAGTTAACTCAAAGCGATTTTCGAAGTTTTTTGGTTTAGAATAAGATTTTTTTTCTAATTTATTTCAATGATATTTCAAAATTCCGAGGCCGCTATGATCTATTCTACTATATAAGAAATAACACTCTATTTTTTTTATTTCATTTGCTTAGAACAGTAGTCCAATCCATGAGCCCAAAAACGTGCCCTCGCGCATTTTATGAAAATCTTTCTCTGCCATTTTGGGTTTAATTAAAAAGTTAAGCAAAATTTACAAAAAGCGAGGCCGCTATGATCTATTCCAATAGCTATTCTGCACTATTCAATAAGTCAAAATTGTTAATGTATGTTTGTTTCTGAGATCGACGACGCCAAAATTCCCCATTTTAACCAAAACTCACAGTCGATACGTCATATGGCTCTTAATATTATGATTTATGCGTGTAAAGCTTTGACCTTTGTCATATCATCTAAAACCGTAATTCAAAGTCATTTCTAGGTATTTTGTTGCTTTCAAATTTCTTAGACATTTTTATGATATTTTGGCAGGTATATTTTCTATGGATATGTCCATCGCACAAGCACTTTGAGTGGTTCATTGACGTGCTTCGCGACGTCGAACGCAAGGACGTCACCAACGTCCTTGAGATACACATCTTCATCACACAGTTCTTCCACAAGTTCGATCTCAGGACGACTATGCTGGTAATTATGATTTAGGATAAAAGTTCTTCTTGTATTCTAATCGTCCTCCTAATCAAGGATATTACACAAACCAAATTGTGAAAATTTGCTGTACTAAGAGTAGTCTCAAAAAAGTAGAAATGATTACGTATAAAAACAAAAAATTTAATTACCTTTTACGAAGAAAGATTAGTAGTTTTAAATGCAATTATTAATGTACTAAATATATTTTCTAACCCAATTTTATGTTGCATCATATAACACAAGTTTAGCAACTGCTATTATGAACTATCAAGATCAAGCAATTCGAGAGGTTTTATACAGAGTGTTTTTTTGAACAGTGATCAAATTTTGTGGTGTGGCTTAAACCATCAAACTGAACAACTTTGTCTATGGGACCAACTTAATCAGAGCAAAAAAAATCAACTGTTCCATACATTTTGGTCGAGTAGATATTGATGTTTTCTATGGAATTGTTGAATATTTTTTTGATCTGATTAAGTTGGTCCCATAGACAAAGGTTATTCAGTTTGATGGTCTAACTAAGCCATACCACAAAATTTGATCACTGTTCAAAAAACACACTGTAGATTGTAGTCCTTCCTTTATACTATCATTTCTAAAATCCTGAAGAATGTTCCCTTTGGTACAGTATATCTGCGAGAACCACTTCCAGCGGTTGTCCCGCACGTCCATGTTCACGGGGCTGAAGGCCGTCAACCATTTTGGCCGCCCCGACATGTCCTCCTTCCTCAAGTTCGTGCAGAAGAAGCACAGCTACGTGAGTACACCAACTGGATTTTGTAACAATATTTATCTACACCCATGCTTTAGGTCCTCTGTAAAGGGTTCTGAAACGGTTAGCTTACTGCCAACATTATAATATTCGAGAGGATGTCGCGCTGCGCCGCGCACGCACGAAGTATTTCATTATGAAATTCAGAACAACATTATAACACTCTTTCGGATGCTAAAATGAAGAGGAGGAGGAGGAAAGTCAAAGTCAAAACCCTTTATAGAGGATACAAATCATGGGTGTACATAAATGTCATAGGTGTTTTAATTCATATGAATTAAAATAGGTATTGTTTGTTTCCAAAATAAAAATGAAAATGGGCGTAGATAGAGTCTTGTATGCAACTGTACATAATTAGGTATTAAACACTCATATGATAAACCCACATTCGTGTTTTAATACCCCTCATTATAGTACAGTTGCATAAATAATTATAACCAAGTAGTCTGTTTATAATTTCTCATGCTCTTTAGGTATAATTGAAAAAGTATCTAAGAAGTTATTCAACCCAATGCCAATATCTAATTTACCCGGCTACATTTAAATGAAATCAATACGTGCTAGCAACAGTTTCAAAAATGTCTAATTCGACTATAAAAACATCGTTATATTTTCCAGAAAGCTATATTTTTGAAATTGCTCATGACCATTATTTCGTTATTTCTATTGAACAAATAATTAAGGATTTTCGACATTTGTTTTGTAACATCTATCTGTTTTCTTTACATTATTTCCAAATAGATTGTCTGTTTGTAAATTTTCGTGCTCTTTATCATTAAAAAAGGATCTAACAAGTTTTTCAACTCAATGCCAATATCTAATTTACTCGCTACATTTTAAATCAAATCAATACGTGCTAGCAACAAGGTTTCAATCACATGTCTAATTCAACTATTAAAACATCGTTATATTTTCCCGAAAGTTATAATAAGACACCCGTAATTAAAGGTGTTATAAATAACTTTGTAGGAATTTATTTTGACAAGTTTTGAAACAGCAAAATTAACCTTCTTGAATAATTTTACATGTTTAATTTTAATTATGCAAAAACATGATTTTAATGGTTTTACTACTACTGATAATATATTAATTATTAATATGTCCACTAAAGAACTTCAAAACCCTTAAAAATACTTTATTAGTTTATAATAAAAACATATGACATTGGGCGAAATATTATGAGAAACCTTTATAATTAGTAAAAATATTACCAATTTCAATAAGTTATTACTCTGTTATTTTAAATATACCTAAGCTTGTATTTTAATCCAAATAGAACCAAACTAACCATTTGGTAGTGTTTTCTGCAAATTTGTTAGCATCGTTTCTTAAAATTATATTTTATTTCATTATTCAGATGTTCATTTCCTAATCTTTCTTTTGTTGTAAAGGTGTCAAAAATCGGCGTTTTCTCTTGCGGTCCGCGACCGCTCACCAAATCTATAATGTCTGCGTGCGAGCAAGTCAACAGAACGCGCCGGCTGCCCTATTTCATACACCACTTCGAGAACTTCGGATAGAATCATTCCGTTTAAAAAATCATCATCAACCTTGTCTACTTACCCCGACTTGCCTTGCACCATAAATTAAGTATTGTTTAAGTACCACTTAAACAACATTTAATTTATGGTGCAAGTCGCCCTGAGTCCGCACCATCACTAACGGCCGGTGACTTTTGATCGAACTTAAATTAAATGATGTCTATTCCTTTATATCAATAAAAGTATTATTTGAAAAAAAAACAGATACCATAGTAAGTGGCGCTACGTCTATCTGCCATGAGTGGTGGTTAGGACTCATCATTACGTTAGCTCCTATTCTCATTACCTTTGATCAAGAAGATGCCCTGTTTTAGTTCGTGAAGAGTTACCTAGGATATTCTTGATCAAAGCTCGTTACCAAAAGTTCAGTTACCATCTAAAGTGTTGTTACTATTGCCATAATTGCCGAGAAAGTGTGATTAAAAGGTGATTTTATCTTTTGTTATCAGTTCTACCGTTTTTGAACTAATTGTATAGCTTTACTTGATTGCTTCATCGTTATTTTATCGAATTTATTGTTTTTAGGAAAGCTATTTATTAAAACACTAAAGGGAAATGAAATAACTCATGGCAAATACTATGTTATTATCAAGTAAATGTAACAGTTTCATCTTAGTTTCATACATAGCAATTCTTGTAATTTATCACTAATAGTAATAAAATATTTTTTACTTAAGGCTCTTAAAGGCCTTAAGTGACGCCCTCGTATTATTTCTTATGCTCGCTCAGTACATAGTGTATCATAAATTCACATATGCAGATTGAAGCTAAGGTTCTATAGTTCATTTAGAAGCAATAATCTTAGTAAAATATAGTTCATTGTAGTAGTAGTAGACAAAAGAGCCATGTGATTTTTTGATTGTCTGTGAAATTTGAGAGACTCTGTTTTGATTCTCAATATTTATAAATTTCAAAACCCTATCGAAATAATAAAAAAATCGAAAAGGCATTTATTAAAGTTGCGGCTGCTACAAAAACAGGCAATGACGTTAAAGTGGCGGTACTAAAATCCTGTAAACTACTGAAAACTACCACGCGCCTTCGCGCCAAAATTCAAACTTGTAGATTGTCAGAACACTACGTTACAACATTATGTACCGAGCAAGATGAAGGCGCCACTTTGAGGGTTATGGGGACTTTAATGCTACCAATACTGCCCGAAACATCTCTTTTTTATTAATTCAAACATACTATTGAAAAATCTTCCTTTCAACGTTTGCTACGAATTTTAACTGAACAAATGCAATGTTAACATAAATCTTAATTAAGAAACTTTTTTTACTCGAAATATTTTTATTTAATTTATTTTACTTTAATTTTATACATTATTAAGACATCATTACTTAAATGCATTGCAAATTTTTAGTACAAATACATCACAACTAAGCATTTGAATGTACAAAATATGTAAATTCTTTCAAAATCGTATATTTAAACAAAAATAACAAAATACTCATTGCGTTCTTAAAAATATGTTAAAATCATTGTATTTATTCATTTTAAGTATATTATGAGAGTGTATTTTGTAAATAATGTAAAAATATAGACAATTGGCTAGTTAATTATGATCAAGTTTTGTTTATTACTTGTAGTGTAAATAAATAGTTATTTAATTAATAAAATTGTTCCAATTATATGGTGTTTATTTAATGCCCTTAGCAATAAGTTCTCACTTTAGTAACAATAGCATTGCATCTGGGAAATAATTGGTGGTAGACCTTAAAGATCCGTTCTCAAATTGTTTATGGGCGGTAATTTGCGCGGCCGGGCTTAATCCGAAGTAAAAGGTGAGTCAAACAGCCTTGCTACTAAATGTATTCTTCGGAGATAACCAGTTATTTCTGAGGAATAGATTTTCCTTATCAGATAACTATTTATTTTAACAGTTATCTGCGAGGAAAATGTATTCTTCGGAGATAACCAGTTATATCTTAGGAATAAATTTTCCTCACATATAACTAATTATTTTAACAGTTATCTGCGAGGAAAATATATTCCTGAGAGATAACCGGTTATATGAGAAGAAAAAAATTCCTCACAGATAACCAGTTATCTGGGCATGGTTATCTCCGAGCAATAAGGGGTTTCGAATAGCAATAACGTGACTACGAGGATTTTTTTTTACCCGTAATCACACCAGTGTGACTAAGGTTAATTTATCTATCTATTTTATGGTATGGTCACACCGATACATCTTTGACCTAATTTGCTTCTTTAACTAGTGTCAATGATTTTTTTTAACATAAGTAGGAAGCTTGCATAGTCCATACTATTTGTTTCATTTAAAAAATGGACCAAAGAAATTATCTGTCAGGTAAGTTAACTGAGAGTAAACCGAAACCTATGAAACTGGTCGTTATTGTGAACTGATTTATTTCATCATACTGTGACGGATGGATAAGTCCCCCGAGCATGACCACCGAAATGCGATATGATATAGCGATACACGTTTAACTGTCAAAGGACAATGGATTTTGACAGTTACGACAGTTGAGTGTCGATAAAACGCTATATCACGCGATATACACGCCGAAATTTTAATCATATGGTTCCCGCAGTGGAGTGGTTCCACTCATTATTACAATTACAAGCAACTTTTACTATGGGCCAACTCTGAAATCGCGAAAAAAATCGGATGTTCCATACAAAAGCGCAATACCTTACTGTATGGAACAGCAGATTTTTTTGCGATATCAGAGTTGGCCCCATAGTAAAAGTTGCTTGTAATCATGAGTGGAACCACCCCACTGCGGTACCCAAATGATTTAAATTTCACGATGTAGGTATATCGTGTTTCGGTCATCTCCTTAGCCTTTACTTAGCACAGATTACTAGAGGTTACTCTACTTTTACAGCAAATGTTTCGTTTTTTTTTCTTCATGCGCTACTTTTACGTTTGCTAAGTCAGAAAAAGCAATTAACATTATAATTAACGACCGGCTGCATACATATTGTTCGTCAACCCTGGCCCAGTGCATTATGTTACCAATTGCTTCTAGCGTTTTACTGCAAATTGGTGCAGGTTGCAACACATTATTATACGTGCAGTTGCGATGCAACAGGCAACCTTCAGCTTACCTTCATTCGACACCGACGTTATTTTATATCATTTTATTTTATTATTTTGAGAACAATGGGCTGAGGTTATATGTAATAACCGTTGAATTATGTAGCACTTTTAACTCAATGGTTATATTACAAATCTATATTTTTTTTAGTTCCAGGTTTCGTAAATATTACACTAATTAATATACTTGAAAAAACTTTCAAAAAAATCTATGTTCTGTAATAGTAATAATAATTAACAAACGAGTAAAATTTATAATAATAATTAACACTTGGTTGCACATAAGACAGGAAAAAAATTACAAAGAGATACAAAAACAGACATAAAGCACACAAAAGGCGGCCTTATTGCTAAATAGCAATCTCTTCCAAGCAACCTTGAGTAGTAAAAAGTCAAGATGAAGAGGATTTAGGGGGAGCGGGTGCAATTTTGGGAAGAGATATCAGATATAGATAGATATAAATATCTATATCTATATAAATATATCTGTTATCTCTTCGTCCTCTCTTTAGAGAGGAATTATGAATGGACTTTAAAGATAAAGAAAAGACGAGGACATACGATAGTGTATTAGGTAAAGCAGAGGAAATGTCTTCTGGCTTGATCTCGAATCGATCTCAGAGTTGGAGCTTTCCTGGGAGGGAATTCCACATCCGTACAGCATGCACAGAAAAGGAATATGAGAGGAGAAATATGAGAGGAAATCAGTAAAATTATTGTAAGCCCATTCGCCCCCTTCTCAAATGTCCAACATTCTATACGTTTGAGCGCTACGCTTACTTTTATAGCTTAAATGAGCAATAAACGATTAAATCAAATGACGCAAACTTATGTAATTCACAGAATTTGATGCAATTACCTATAGTTTACTAAGCGTAGCGTTCAAACGCATAGAATATTGGCCCTTTGAGTAGGGGAGCAGAACCTAAAATATCACATATTTATGCGGGAGAATTCCCGCATACAAAAATATATTACAAAAGTGAAAACATATAAGGTAGGTAATGAATCTAAGGTGTGGAGACGCAGAAATTATAACATTTTTTGTCTTAAGATCACTGGTTTCATATTTTATTTTTCCGATATTTTTACAATTCACCTGCAATATCTATATAATTTGCACACGGCTCGCCACAAATGAAATATTCCAAGGGGACCCTATTTTTTATGTAACTACTGTTTCATTGTGCTCCACAGTCCTATGGTGCATTCTCGCACCTTGCTTTAGGATACTCAAAGGGTAAAAAGGGACCCTATTTTTTATAAAACAGTAGTTTCATAAAAAATATCCTAAAACCAAGGTGCGAGAATGCACCATAAGACTGTGGAGGGTCTATGCTCCCACACTGCGAGCTGGCCACAAGTCTGTTATTCGAATCAGATATATTTATTTTCAAAATCGGAATATTTTATTTTATATATTTGATTCAGGCTACTGCCTGAAATACTTTTCTTTCTTCCTCTCCCAAACAATAACTATGAAAGAACGAATAATGACACTAATGCATTTGCTTCATTCTTCACACAAAAAGGAAATAATTTGTCTCCGTCCGTACGAAATCCGAAATCACAATAGAATATAAGTGGGCTGCAGATTTCAATACAAATAATAAGAATCCATTGGTTTCTCTAATGGAGCCGAAAATGGGCTAAGTAAATAATAAACTTTTAAATTTAATTTGCACGTAATAGAGTCATCTTACGCTCTTAGGAAATTGTAATAAGATGTCTTTACAAAATACTTATCTGGCACAACAAGAGGTTGTATGTCGTTATTGGTGAACGTACAATAGTGTATCATCTGTAAAACGTTTTTATACTTGGCATTACATTAAAAGGACATCGCTCGTTTCCCCATACATTGATGCCCCAGAACGCACAGCAATGAAAAAATGCTAGTTGTGTTCGGAATCATTCACAAATTCTCATCAGGCATTTGTTGAAACACGGACAACTTGAGGAACTGTGGCATACTACAGAATGTATTCGATTTTGAGGTTATACTTAATCGTAAAACATGTAGGTACACTTTATATGTTCTGAACAGATTTATTGTTTACCGCTGTGTTAGCACTTGTTGTATACAGCGAAGAATCTGCTCAGCTTCCAATACCATGGAACCACCTGCAGAGTCACAATTAACACAAACACTTTCCATTTTGTATTGGGTTGTTGGGGTCAGTTGGGGTGTATCAAAAATCCAATGTCAATGCCGAGTTATCGTTCGAGCAGATCACAAAGTCCATAAATCAAAGCCGGTGTCTAATGTTATTGCAGGAAATCAGTCCGTTAGAATAGCAAAGTTATTAAAAGTAATCCAAAAATAATAAAAATAAGAACCCACTACACAACCAAGAAAGCAAGTGAGCGAGCGAGTAAAAAAAACAATTGGAGATGTCACTCACTTTCACCTCCGTAGAATCGATACCGCTAATTGAATTAACGAATCTAAAATCGATTTTCCTCAATATCGATCGAAACGCTATTAATAAGCTATTTTACATAATTGTGATATTATTATTATGTATAAAGTATTTTGATTATTATTTTAAATCATCGATTTCGTTAAGCATCAATTAGACCACACAATTTCAAGCGTGCGATATCTTGGCTCAATTGAATAAAACAAAGCATTGCCTTTTGCTTTTATTATTTGAAGTAAAAGCTTCGGATTTCATGAAAAATTAATCAATTATTCATCAATTCCAAAGAAATTACTTCAAATAATAGAGCTAAAAGGCAATGCTTCAGTTTTGTTTAAACGGCTCCTTGTCTTAGTGTAGGTAGTGTAAAAAATTGTCTGTTCTAATCTTGAAATCGCGCAGACGAGTCTGTTCAATAAATCGAGTCAATAAATTGTGTAGTGCAGTATAGTGTAAGTTGCACCACACAATCTATCAAGTCTTTAAGGGATTGTTCACACGAGCGATTTTTTCGCCGCGCGATATTTTTACCGCCGACGACGTTCCACGGGAAAAGATACAATTTATTTTCAACAATAATAGCTTTGCATTTGAGTATAAAATTGATTGAATATATCCTGTCGTGGAAGCCCAGCGGGCCGTTGACCGGCACCCTGATTATCTAAAAAGAAACTATTTAGCGACCGGTTGCATTTGACATACATTGCCACTTTTCTTTGGTATATTTTTTTTTTAACTCAAAAAGAAGTAGCAATGGATCACGATCATCTGTGAACTGCAACCAGTCGCTAGGTGGTTTTTAATTAGATAATCAGCCCGCGTACCTTATGTCCAGGCCCTGGACATAAGGTACCTTTTCCCGTGGAACTTAGTCGGCGGTAAAAATATTGCGCGTTGAAAAAATCGCTCGTATGAACGAGCTCAACTGTACATACGATGGTTTTGACTTTTATTACCTAAGGCCGTATACAGTGAGAACGCTGGTTGCCGACCTGCGCTTGTCAGCGCTGGTCCGCGCAGGTAACCAGCGAAGGCATTTGTATGAACAAGCGCTGATAAGCGCCGACAAGCGCTGATAAGCGCTGACAAGCGCCGACATGCGCCGGTCAGTGCTGGCGACGTTTAGTACGAAATCCTGCTTCAACCTGGGGCCCTATTTGTGAATCGCTCGGCTGGCGTCGAGCGCTCGTTTCTTTCTACTGATTTTCGTTCGACAAATCAACTCAAATGTATGAGATTGAGTCAAATGTCGAACGAAAATCCGTAGAAAAGAGCGCTCGACTGGAGTCGAGCGATTCAATAATAGGGCCCCTGCTTGCTTTATGTTAACGGTTACCGGCGCGGGCCTGCGCCGACAAGCGCTGGTCGGCAACCAGCGTGCTCTCTGTATACGGCCTAAGGCTGGGGTTTCCGACTCTATGCGCCCCACCCAGCGGTATGCTAAAATACTGATAAAAATGGCAGTTACATCAACATTGTGACAACTATCCTACTTAAAGCAGCAATGTAATTACAGTTTCAATCGGGAATTGTTAGCAACAGAGGAATTTAGTCTACTCTCGATTTCAAGACAGACTAGATATCGCACGCTTGAAATTGTGTGGTCTAATTGTGCCTTTACACATAAGCGGAACATCTCTAATAAGAAGCTTTTGAATTTAGATGACAGCAAATTGTGTAGTAGTTACAGAACTTTTAATTTTTCGTTTTTTATCGCAGAATGTCCGTTTACTATCAATAATTGCTAATAAAATAAAAAAATAATAGAAAAATTATAATGAAGGACATTTGTTTGTGCATGCTAGGGCACATTTCGACGATGTCCTTTACATAGTATCGGCACTCCTATGATTTTCGCAATTGCTTTATTTGACGTGATAGTGCTAAAAGCTTCAAGATGATCCAGCGATAAAACTGCTTAGGCTGTGCTGGTGTGTATTGGTTAGATACCAAGATGATGCCAAGAACAAAGTGTCAAGAGCTATGCAGGTTTCAAGATCCATCTCACATGATTAAAATGTATCAAAATACAATGTTGTCGTTGTAATGTTATACCTATAATTATCAAACCACTAATAGTAAGTATCATATAATATTAATTCTCTATATATTAATAAAATAAACAATAAACTTAGCTACCTAGCTAAAAAATGCATTTCTGATAATAACAATAATTATTATCAGAAATGCATTTTTTCCCAAGAACCGTTAATGAACGTTTACGGCAAAATAAAATTATTTGTACGTCGTAAATTATTTCGTTAATCTGTAGTTTAATACTAGTAACTTAGAACCTACAAGACACACCGTGACAACAATATAGCTAGTTTGCTCTTGATTCAAAATAATACCCCTTTGGATTAACTGTAACGGGTTAAATACTCACTCAGGGGATGGCAACGCAAAGCTAATTGTAGATGTCGCTGCGTACGCTTGTTCCTAAGACAGTAGGTAGACGTTCAAAACAAAATGTATAGGAAAATAGGTATTTATTTTGTGGTATTTTTTTACCGAAAAGGACCCATTGACCTAAAATGGATATGAAAAGACTATTTTCAATGCAAATGCAGGAATTAAAAGCCAAATCAAGGCGTTTTTATTCTTACATAACTTAAATTTTTTTTCTATATCCAGATTTTTCGGAAATTTGCAAGTGCCAACATTTTTAAAGCAGACAGAATTTAACCATTTTCAAGCTAAAAAACTTTTTTTTTAAGTAAAAGTCCTTTGTTTTCATAGTTCTCGTAGAACAAGCGTATGCAGCGCCACTTTGACAGTTGCCTTTTTGATCTATATTGTGTATTATATATGGTTGCCTTCCCCATTCTTTGCGGTTGGAGAAAATCGTTTGAACTTTGTTTCAGTGATGTCGTAAGAAATGTTTTGATGCGAAACCCTGTAGGCCTGTACTACCCAGCTGTCCGATTTTTTCGCAGTTATGCATAACTTATGTTCGTATCATGACCTTGCTTCACATCAAAGTTTCATGAACGTGGTCTACATTCACCGTACTAATAATATGCATACAAAGAGCCATAATGATAGTTGTCATGCTATGTCTCAAAAAATTTTTAATAAAATACCGAGTCGCTTTAAGGATTTATCTTTACAGCGTTTCAAAACACTTTTGCGTAGGTGGTTGCTGGAACACACATTCTATTCCATCGATGAGTTTTTGAATCATAAGGAGTCCTGTTGTAGTCTATGCACGGCTTAGTTAAATTTAAAACAAAAGAAAGTAGGTATTGACATAAACTGTTTCTTGTTAATTAATGATTTAAATTAAAATATTAAACTTTATAAAATCAACAATGAAAATCCCATATTTGCATGCTATCTCATATGGCTAAATAGGTTTTAAGCACTTAACAAATGACGACCAACATTATTGTAAAATACCTACCCTATTTACTGCAAATAAATAATTCTATTCTATTCTATTCTACATTTTATTTGTTATCAAAGCTTATCTTGTAGCATTTGTAGGATTAGAAGAAAAAATAAAAGGCCTAAGTTTGAAGCCGTTTTTTACGTTATCAGAATTTTTAGTAACTAATTTTTTTTTTCGATATATATACTTATGAAGCAGCATTTAAAATAATTGAAATAAAAAGATAAGTAAAAAAGAGTATTTTTGCTATGGAAATCGTATGTGTGCATTTACCGGTTTTTTCCTCGACTTAATAAAGCGGGAAAGCCCAGACAGACATGAGAGTGCCATTATGAGACATAATAACTGTTGTGCAAGTCAAGCATTAAAGCCCAAAGGTACTACCGAGCATGAGTCACACTCATTACCTTTAAAAATCTTATAAATTGCTAAAACAATTTTATTAGTTTCTTGGCAGACTTTACATACATAAGCGTGACTACCAAAAATGTATCTCCAATAATGTTATCTCTATCCCTCATCTCTCACTCTCTCTTTTTCAATTATTTTTAGGGTTCCGTACCCAAAGGGTAAAAACGGGACCCTATTACTAAGCCTCCGCTGTCCGTCTGTCCGACTGTCTGTCTTTCTGTCTGTCTGTCACCAGGCTGTATCTCATGAACCGTGATAGCTAGACAGCTGAAATTTTCACAGATGATGTATTTCTGTTGCCGCTACAACAACAAATAGTAAAAACAGAATCAAATAAATATTTAAGGGGGGCTCCCATACAACAAACGTGTTTTTTTTGCCGTTTTTTGCTCGATATTAATAACGACAACAGGTAGACAGTTGAAATTTTCACAGATGATGTATTTCTGATGCCGCTATAATAATAAATACTAAAATCAGAATAAAATATATATTTAAGGGGGGCTCCCATACAACAAACGTGTTTTTTTGGTGTTTTTTGGTACGGAACCCTTCGTGCGCGAGTCCGACTCGCACTTAGCCGGTTTTTTTTTATTATGTGTACTTATTATTATTATTATTATTATTTTATCAAACTCTACCAAATTAATTCTTAATATTTTTATTTCAAATCAGTTTGAAAAAATATTGAAAACCTTAATGTGTAATGGGCAAATCTCGACAGTGACTGTAATAATTTCCAGATTTCAGCCGCAAAGTTGTATAAAATATTTACGTGTAAAAGGGCTTTATTTAGAGCACTGTATTTGTATTTCTATTTGTACGGGTAATTTAATGGTGGCCGGACTTATTGTAGAGATAAAATCAAAATATTTTGATGGTATTGTTACGAGTTTTGGTAATATAAGTGTATCAACTTTTGGTATTACGAATGAATAAGATATATATTAAATAGATAAGTTTAACTTGTGGTTGCAACTTTCTGTTTACCAGGTGAAACGTTTATTAACTAAGGATAATTAATTATTATTTAACACAAGTAAGAAGTATGAGCGAAATTGTTTAACATAATAATAATAATGTTTAGGGGATAAATGGTATAAATGAAATGAACAAATCGTAATGGATGTCGTTTCTGTGATACGATGTTGAATGCGAAAATAGCATTTATTTTGAAATCCAGCACGGTGGACATGATTCAACCCCTAACGGGACGGGAAAAGGCACGAACAGGAACGGAATCTGGATATCCTACTAGTATTATAAATGTGAAAGATTGGAAGTTTAGGTGTTTGGATGTTTGTTACTCAATTACGCAAAACGGCTGAAAGGATTTGAATTATTAACACGCAGATAGTTTACAGCCTGGATTAAACATAGGATACTTTTCATCGTGGTTAAAGGATCCTTAGGGATTTTCCAACACGCGGACGAAGTCGCAGGCGAAAGCTAAAAAAATCAACTGTTGACTTTTCGTTATACCCGGTAGCCAAGTTGGATGTTGAGAAAGTTGAAAGGAATGACTCTACATTTTATAATAACATACAGGTGTCGGCAGAATATCTTCCGTAAATGGTCGGTGCAAACAAAGTGCTTTGAAGATCTTTTGTTTACTAATAATTAATGATAAACACAATTACAATTTGTTGGTGTTCGAAATGTACTCGTATTTCTCAGCTACCTAGGTATACCTAGTTTGTCTTAGTTATAGAGAATAGAGATATAAATGTCAAGTTTTAATATTTACTTAAAAGATTCATGTATAATACCTATTTAAATAATTAATTTACTGGAAAATGGGGTTCGTAAACCTTTGTCGAGACCAAAAGCAAAAAAAAATACAAAAATGCATCTTTATCGATTGTTGAGTAAACTAATATAATAGATAAATGATTTTTTCGTAGGTAATATCTAGATTATATCACCGGCAAAGTACTGACAGTATTTTGGCCGTCTGTTATTTAATAACTTGCATCTGGTGAGGCAAAGACGACACGTCAACAGTCATGTAGATCCAGATTAAAGTACTAGAAACAAAAGTTACTTCGAAATAAGTCCCAAATTGAAGAGTCAGCGTGAACCGAGCAATACAATCAGTCGCCGAACTTAGCTCGCCCATTGAACTATTGGCTGATCGATAAGAAAGCTGACATTTGGCCTCGGGAGTGAAAGAAAGAAATGAGCTGCCGTCCTTCTCTGACTTTCGTCGTCGTGCTGTTCACGGCGTAAGAGTGAGCGCGCGCTTAGTTTTCAGTGGTCGCGCGACGGCGGCGGCGCACTCTGTCGGCGACCTCATCAGTTTCGTAACGCAACTCGTTTCCTAGTGTTAGTGGTGTGAAACAAAACGCTTTGTCCAGCGGAAGTACCTCGGTCATTACGTGCACGTCTAAATGTGACTGGACAAGGATAATTCGGCGTTGGCAGCAGGTGAATAGATCGATTAAACGCTCGCCGTTATCTGCGGCCGAAGTCGCACGCGGCTAAGGCCGACATCCTTGTCCTCAATTAAAACAATTTACGACAACTCTTATTTGAATTAAACATTTTGTAGTCCCTAAGTAATTTAGCGTTAAGTGCAAACACTTCTGTTAAGTATTCACCCACCTTTATACAAACTCTTGGCTTGACTCATGCTAGCGCGTTGATGTCTTTTTAAGGAGACGATGTCAAGCGTACACGGAATATTTGACCTTATTTTTAAAACAATGCACCCATCGTCATAATATCTTGTTTCAATAATTTGCTAGGTTCCCGAAAAATTATTAAACTATTTATTAAGGAGACGTTTTAATTTGGACATGCCTACCTCGCGTCAATTAAGTTAGGTTCACATGTTGACCTTTGCAAAATGTCAGACTCGAGTAACTGTGTGATAAATACCAGGCATTCATTTGCAAGTTGGCCAAAGTACGTAGGTACCTACTACTATATACGTTACATTAAAGTTGTCAACAATTTAATTACTGCATATTCATTGATTTTTATATAGGTATTTGTAGTAAGAATTACATTTGTCCATTAAAACACATTTGACATTTTAAAAAGGCTGTTTAATTTATATCATATTTTTTTTCACTTATTATAATCACGTTTATAAAATAGCATTTTTATTGTCTATAAGAATATAATAAATGTAACAGTCAAAAAATAAGTAGCAGTTGACTAATCATTACATTATAATAAAAGCACTTTTTGCAACAAAAGCTGTACTAATTACAATTAAATAAAAGAAGTGATTCCCACAGACTTATACACTTGGCTGCTTTTCGTAATTACATTAACATTGATAACATTGTTCTAATGCTCAGCTTGCGATGGGCACCAAATGAAACTACAGAATAACGCTATGTAAAGATATTATTTTGAAAATACGTAAGTTCATGGAACACCTTAATGGGATTTGAACACGAAATGTAGGTTGTACTAAGTAGAACATCCGCCAAAATTGCAATAGATGCACGACTATGAATTAAGAATTAATCGAGTGACAAAAGACTTTATAACAATGACATAACCAAATTAAAAAGTTCTTCAGATTCCATAAATCATGGCTCGACAGTATCTCCTTATATAACTGTGTGGCAACAAAGGTATCTGGTTTAATTGCGAGGTGGTACGAAGAAACGTAGTGTACGTTGGTGTTGCTTAAAAGCCTTAAGGGAGAATATAATTATGCAGCACATAAAATATAACATCGAATATATTCGTAGGTTGCATAAAGTTTGAGTTACAAAAGGTCAATTACATGATGAGGACAATCATTCTCATTTTATCAAACTTCAACATCTCACAGAAAGATAATTTACAGCGTCGATAGTAGGTATATCAGTGACATCATTTATAATGGGCTTGCTTTTGATCCCAATCTAGCCCCAGAGCTAAGACGGGATCTACTATTAAGCAAGCTCATCCAGAAGGTATCTTTTCACACTTATTCACTACATCTATGTTTCCATTGACAGTAATCCTTTTGTTTCGTTTAATTAGCAACAAATGACTCAGCCCGACCATCGCGGTAGATTACAGATAACAATTTGAGCGACTCTGTACAACGATTCGTTTGGGTTTCTAAACCCGTTTCGTACCTATTTGAATAATATTTTTTCACAACTGATTTACCAATCATATCGCAAGCTAATAGGCTTTCACACGGCCACTAAAGAAGAGAAAACCCTAGTGTTAGCAGTAACCTAATTTTCTCAATCAGCTACTATGCTTGATAATGTATATTAATATAACTAGCGGCCCGCCCCGGCTTCGCACGGGTGCAGTGCAATGTTGTTACTAATGTAAAACTGTGCTAATGTGGTGTCAGTGTGAAGTTATTTGATTATACTACAGGATATCTACATATATACGATGTACGCAAGGGGTGTTAAAATATAATTGAAGTATGTGTGTGTCTGTCTGAGGCCACCAGCTCCCAAACTTAAAGATCGATTTTATTGCGATTTTTATGTATAGTTTAAGAGAAGCGTACAGTACCCCAAGCACGAACCACGCTCGTAATCGTATAGTAATCGTTTTTACTTACTATTCGATAACGATCACGATAGTGAATCGGCAGCATGAAGCTATGCTAGGTTACTATCGTCAACTCGATAGGAATGCGCTACCGGAAACCATCCGGATAAAGTAGACGTCTTGTAAAAAGAGCGCTGATAAGCGCCTCAAAGGTGAGCGAAATAGTATCTTATATCTTTTGATTACAGTATAAATTCCTTCATCATTTGTGTGTTAGTTAGCGCTCTTTTTACGTAATGCGATTTATACTACAATAAACTACTACGTAGCGTAGTAGGTACAAGGCGCGTTCATAAATCCCTGTTACGTCATTGTTGTTTACCACCAATAAATGAAAAAACTACTTAATCGTTATGAAATTTATTTAAAAAAATAAAAATTATTAATTAACTTTTATACTAATCCTAACAAAAATACGACATAACAATGTAGTTTGTTGTTTTTTCGGCACCGACTGACCGATCGACAAAAATGAAATTTTAAACAGACGCAAATCAATGTCAACTTTAGACTCTACAATACAATTTTAACATAAACAAACAAAACCTTTAAAAAACAATAACTCGTAGAGTCAAGTGGCTATTCAAATGTGCAATGTGCAAGCACTTCAACACTTCTAGGTTGAACATGAAAAGGGTCTAAGTATGATGGAAGTTTCGTATTTGGAGATGTAGTATTTATATTAGCTTCGGGATTATTCTCAGCTGTATCGGTGATAGCCATGTCAGCCAGCAAACCCGCCAAGATCTTTGTGTATATCCAAATTGCCTACGACAAAAGAAAATTACGATATGATAAAAGGCTTTTTTAAATATTTATTTTTTATTATTTTAAGTTCTCTGTTAAATTTCTCTGTGTAGACAACACGAAAATAAAACCAATAGTAAAAAAATATCCATAAATTCAATAAATTAAACACAAATAACCCACCTTCTGTTTTTTTACACCTTTTTATTACGTCGCTTTTTCTTCCCTTAGAATATTTACTTAACGCCAGAAAAAGTCATAACAACACAAAGGACGGTTTCATAATCACATACACATAATTTTCAGCCACTTAAATGACCTATTATCACTAAAATAATCACTGTATATCACACAACAATCTTAACGATAGTTCTCTCACTGAAAAATTCTCGGTGAGTGATAATACGATGGCTAGCTGTCGAATAAAACGATACGATCCATAAAAACTCAGTTCGTGCTGCCGATTCCCATACATTAGCTTACGTTAACTATACCATTACGGTTACGATTACGAGACTCGAAAGTTCGTGTTATAGAATTTTAGTTTCTTAAACGACCGTAGCGGCGCTGCTCTGGTTTTCATACAAAAATAAACGATAACGATTACTATAACCAGAACGGTAGTGGTTCGTGCTTGGGGTACAGATGGCGGGAAGCAACATTGTTTTATACTATGTTTAGCTTTTTCCCGTGGCTCCGCCCGCGTGGGAGTCGGTAATCGTTGTAAGTCTTCCCTTGGAAACCAATGATCGGCATGAAAAGAAGCCTGTGTTAAGTATTCCAGACTATAATCTATCCTTGTGCCAAATTTCTAGCTAACTACATTTAGTTAGCTAGAAATTTGCTCATTAGCAATTTTACCGATTACAATAAATTTAGGTAGCTATCTAAAATATTTTGTGATGAAAAAAATATCTTATCATTATCTTATTTATGATTTAAAGTTCCCGTCCCGTGCAGTGAAGTGAGATTCGAAGTGGGGTTCGAGTTTGGTTACAGAACCGACGCCCTACTGTTCACGATTTTGTATCAAGGCTGGTTTACATTATCTTAGTCTTTAGTAGAGTGCTTTAGGAGAGTGCTTTAGTGGAAACATGTAAACGGTCGTCTTATGACTAAAGAGAGTAACGTTCTAGTAGCCATTCTACTCGCTTTCCAGTAGCACCCCCTGCGCGCCCGCTCACCCCCCGCGCGATATTTTACTCGCACTCGCACTGGAAGCTTTGATTATATACCTGTCTAGATAGAGTGTTCGAGCTTCTAAACGCCAAAAAAATATCAGCCAACTGTTGGCTCATAAGCTCGTCCCGCCCGCTCAGTAATGATACCGTTGTTGTACAGTAAACACGTGATCTGTGGGAGTTAAAAATTACGTTTTTCGTTATAAAACTGTGCAGGAATTACAAAGGACGATTGAAAACAACTAAAAATGTTACCTATCATCGGAAAGTAAACTTTAAATAAACATTTAGCTAACGAAACAACGAAATTATTCAAATGTTATTTTGTACTAAGATACAACGCCATGTTTACAGGGTTGCCTGTTCATTGAATTGAAATTTCCCATGAGAATATTAGTTAATTTATAAATAGGTTTAACTATGATCCAAAAGTATATTGAACACTAAATATAATTATAACTTTACTTCTTCACTTTCTTCTTTGTTACTTCTTTACATTTGGATATTTTTTTAATAAAATTACAAGTTGCAAAAGAATTAAATTATTTATTAAAATTATAATAATTGTAACAGTTTTGAGTGGTGCAGCCGATATCAAGTAAACTTTTTATTTTACTCATATTTTTTTACAAAATACCTAGCGATCCTATTTTAAGAAGTAGGTGGATAGAAATAATAAGAAAAAGTCGCAAAGATGATGTCTGGCGACCAGCTAAAATAACTGTTGTATGCTCAGATCATTTTCGTACCAAAGAGCTGTATTTTGTTAACAACCAAAAGCGTCGAGGGTTAAAAAAGGAAGCGATCCTGTGTAAACGAAAACTGTTTAAAAAACAAATGCAGAGAGAAGGTTACTAAGGTTTCTACTGTACCTATATAAGAATAAGAATTAATAATAATAATAGTCCTAGTACCTACTTGCACAAACCTACATAATGAAAATGTGCAAGTAATTAGTTTTATCGTACAACCTAAAAAGATAGTAAAAATAAATAACTTTCAACAATAATTTTCTTTCATTTTATGTAAAAAAATATCATAATTAGTTAATAAATTATAGATCACTCAAACTCAAAACTTTTTTTTTACCCTACTCTTATGGGAAATATTCAGAGAACTGGTATCACTCAGCACACCTGCAGGTACGCAAATGCGCTTGTAGAACAATAGCTGTTACGCGTACTTGTGTTTGTGTCACGCACACAAGTATTTCAAATCTGGCCTGTTGTTCTCGTAGCAATTGTAGCGCCACACTCTATCTAGACAGGTATATAATCAAAGACTGGAAGCATGTAAATCAATCGACATTTTAGTAGCATCTTTGGTAGAGTGCATTTGCCGGTGAACGCGTGACGTGTAATTGAATTAAATAATAGGTATTAGGTATGGCGAAAATGTCACTCTATTGGAAGCGTGTAAACGGTCACTGGAAAAGCACCAAAACTACTAAAGCACTCGCATTCGAATCTACTCGCACGCTACTAAGCACCTACTAAATACTAAGATAATGTAAACCAGCCTTAAGGTAGGTACTTAATAAAATTTCTTAGCAGTAATATAACAAAATAAGTAGCTATAATAATATTATGTAACCTTTAATACTCATACTTAATAGTTTGGTAGGTATCTTCTTTTTAAATAAAAATCTATGCATGTTTATTTGTTCCTGGTTCCTGGCTAAAATAACGTGACATTGCAAATTATGTCGGGTGCAACTTATGTTGTGCATTATTATCCGGCTCTCAATTTCAACACTTTACACCACATTCCTTGTCACGTTAGATATCTGATATTTGCTAGATTTTGCCACGTTTTATAAGTAGACTAATATTTCGTAAAATAGGTAGTGAAAATCAGGATAAAATCATAAACAACATGAAATGTCAGCTCGTGCGGTGACATAATTACAATCTCAGGGGAGGTGACAACCTGACAACTGACATTTATTTTTCTTAATCGTACAAATGCACTAAGAAGTTTTAATTCCGATATCGAAGTCAACCACCCTAAAAATAGCTTTCTACCCATTTCAACCCTGTTAGGGGATACATTTCAAGAAAATACGAAACACATATTCAATTAATTTTGTTAAAGAATGTCTATGCCAAATTTCAAGTCAATCGGGCCAAGGAATCGCTTTCTCCCATACAAACTTTGCCACCCTGTTTTACCGCCTTAGGGGTTGAATTTCGCAAAATCCCGTCTTAGTGAGCATCTTCACCCTAAAAGGAACCCCCATACAAAATTTGAGACTCCTAGCACTTGTAGTTTCTGAGATTTCGTGATGAGTCAGTGAGTGATTTACTCTTTTATATACAGTGCCTTTGGTCTTGAACTAGCGATAATTTAAAGGCGTGTAATCATTGATTTCAAAAGGAAGGATGCGCCCATCCGAATGTTTTGCTTTATAATTCCTTCATACCAGCAAAATCAGCGACATCTTTTAGAACCTACTCGAACTACTGCCGTATTAGAGGTGGGCAAAAAAGATTGAAGTGAACGATTTAGTTCAATTGGAGTTAAGAACTAGATCACTCATCTTTAGGCCGCTAGAACTTTTAACAATTTTTTTAAATATTTTTATTATGGTAATTATATCAGTTTTTCGATGGTATTAAGGCCATAAATGAAAAGTAAACATAACAAAATCTCAATCATGTTTATTTCAAATTAGATGTTTTTGTGCTTTTTCTCAGCTATACTAAACTAATATTATAAACTATAAATTATTTAATATAAAAATATATATTATTAAATATAAAGAGGAAAGATTTGTCTATTATTTTGATTGTTTGTAATGCATAAACTTAAAACTGATCAGATTTTAAAATTCTTTCACATATTGAAAGCTTTTATCAGCGAGTAACATTAGCAGTATTTTATTTCAAAAAAATAGAGATCCCTATGAAAATTGGAATAATGAAACGAACCCACAGTACATTATTTTTTTCTATAAAAGTAATAATTATTGATTGGAAGATGATGACATTCGTATCACAATCCTTATCCAACTAAATAATGACATTGTCAAAATTGATTATTTACATGCAAATTTCTCTTAAAATTTAAGCATCAATATAGGTACACTACACTACCTAAGGTTTTTAAAGGTATGTATAAAAAACTTTATTGATTAATCTTTATGTATAAAATCTATAAAATACACCGAAGCGAAGTGAGGGCGGGTTGCTAGTTGATTATATAAATATAGTCTGTTTAATATGACAGAGATACAACAGTGATTATTTTATCCTAGGTTTTTATACAAGGAATAAATCTTAAAGCAAAGCTGCGGCCGGTCACTATACTGCATATCCTTACTACAATATTATAAATGCGAAAGTCTGTTTGTTTCTTTGTTACGCCTCCACGCCTTAACTACAGAACTGATCATCATAAAATTTTACATACACATTGTCAGGGGTATAGAGAAAGACGGTACATTTCATCCCAAAAAAAGTATTTTTCCCGCGGGAAAGCAAAAAATCTTTCCACGCAGACGGATTCGCGGGCGGCTGCTAGTACTGCATAATTATGGGAGGCAGGAGTTTCGTTTTCTGAGTTTAGTTATTTTGTTATACGCGTGAATGCAGTAAATATTTCAATCTCAATTCACGGTATTGCCATTGCTTTCAGCTTCCGTAGTCCAGCTTTTGACATCTGTGTCATAAAAATTAGCAGAGCATGTTCTTGCGTTTTTAGGAGGCTTGAAATAGGGCTCTTTTCATTATTTTGGAATAATGCGACTCCATATTTCTTTACACACTAGATCATTAGGCAATCTGTAATTATTTGAATTGAAATGTAATGTAGTGTAGATACTTAATAAAAATATTTTTGCAGCGAATATGTTTCATAGGAGACATTTCTGTACGTAGTGTTCGTAATCTATCCTTACCGTTTACTCTCGTTCTTGGAGTTAATTAGCTATGGAACTAAATGAACTAAAGATCTTATATGGACTCAAGTGAATTAGTTCATTTGAGTCATGATGACCCATCTCTAGTGCCTCGAACAATAACAAGTAATAGTGAAATCTTTTATACTTTATTAAAATTGTTAGACACGTAATAAAAATAATGTAAAGCTACTAACCGATGAAACGATATTCCATGAAACTTTTTAACATTTGCATCATATTTTTTGCAATCTACAAATGCACAATTTGGCATTTTTATGTCACGTCAATCACCATCTGTCTACCATAGTCTCCCGCGGATGACTGAAACGCGTTGGCCCTAAAACTGTATTTTTAGGGCCAACCAACTGGCGTCATTTCATAGTGACTTTGACCGGGTCCTTACGCTAGTAATATAATAAGTCTATGCGTGTAATACACCTAATTTTATCGACAAACACACCCACATGTCGGGGTCTATCCCCACTCCTGTTGGAATGGCCGCCATTTTAAATTTGACTTTTTATTTTAGATGACCCTGCAGAAAAATATTAATTTCTCCGGATTTAGAATTATTGTATATATTTTTATAACAAAAATATTGTTTGAAATCTAATAATATCACCTATTAATTAAAAAAATAAAATGTGTAAATTTTTTGTTTAAATACGTCATAAAAAATTACTGAAATAAAATTTCATACGAAATTTGTGCAATTTTTTTGAGTTTTTATTACATTTCTCAAAAACTAGGTCATTAATGTCCACTTTTTTTGCACTATTCAAATACACAAGAATATTATCTACAAAACGATTTTAAAATTTATTGCTCTATGTTGCATATTTCGAGAGTTATTTTTGTTTGAACTATGACCCTTACGTAACCAAAAAATGATTATTTTCGAAAATGGACATAATTACAAGCATTTTGAACATATTTTAAATTAGGTTGTTAATATTATCTGAATACTAATTTCATCAAATGATAAAATCTAGTTTTTAGGAATTTAGATTTTTTTTATTTTCGAAAATAACCATTTAGTACTTGTAAGGGTCATATTCAAACAACAATAGCTCTCGAAATATGCAACATAGAGCAATAAATATTGGAATCGTTCTGTAGATAATATCCCTGTGTATTTGAATAGTGCAAAAAAAGTGAACATTAATGTCCTAGTTTTTGAGAAATGTAATAAAAAGTCAAAAAAATCGCACAAATTTCGTGTAAAATTTTATTTCAGTAATTTTTTATGACATATTTAAACCAAAAATTTAAATATTTTATTTTTTAAATTAATAGCTGATATTATAGCTTTTGAACAGTATTTTTTTATAACTGTAGGACTTCTAAATCCGGAGAAATTAATATTTTTCTGCAGGGTCATCTAAAATAAAAAGTCAAATTAAAAATGGCGGCCATTCCAACAGGAGTGGGGATAGACCCCAACATGTGGGTGTCTTTATCGATAAAATTAGGTGTATTACATGCCTTTAAATTATCGCTAGTTCAAGACCAAAGGCACTGTATATAGATAATAATGTTCCATTAATTCCATTCTAAAAAAAAAGATTCGTAGAGATGCAATGCAAATGCATGATGCAGTTCATGACGATATTGGTATAAAATTAAGGTTTAACAATACAAAGGATATGCAGGGTTTTTATAAGAGTGTGTTAGAGAAAAACTTCAGTTTTCCAACGACTAACATTTGGTTAACTCCTATATCTATAGTCACTCAGTGTATTAACAATGTTGAATAGCGACGTGCCACTTAGTGCAAATAAAAATATATAAGATTAGGAACATGTTAGCGATAAGTGCAGAACAAGTTATATTGAAATCATTTCCGTTCCTAAATGTTAAATTCTCACTCCAAGTGAATGAGAACCTGACATTTATTAGGTAGGTACACTTTATTCGTATCTCAAGTGTTCTCGTCTTACAATACAAACGTTGGAGTGCGTGATACAGTTCTATTAAACTTAAACATAGTGAGATAATAGCTTTGCCTCTAACATTTATATTACTTAACAATTATTGAACATTAAGTATATTTTATCTGTCAACGCTCCATTTGTAAAAGCCTTTATCTATTTCTAATGATGCTAAGCTGGTTTTATTGTTAAGCTTTGTGAATTATGCCGGCTTGAGTAATGGCCTTTTGTGTAACAGTTATTATAATTTAATAATGTAAGCTCTTTTTAATTATGAACCTTATTAGAATAAATACCAATCTTCTCGTAATGTATTGAAAAATCTTATGCAAAATTGCAAAAAAAAGGAGTTTGCGTAGGTCCTTAAGCTAGGGTTTCCTAGGATGACGGTGCTGTCATATTACGGCCGTAATATAACGGCGTAGAACGTTGTCTATGTAAATAATACGGCGCGTCGCTGTTCTACGTCGGCGCGCCGTATTGTTTACATAGAAAACGTTTTACGCCGCTAAATTACGACCGTAATATGACGGCACCGTCATCCTAGGAAACCCTAGTTTTAGTTCTCGAAATGATTCCACATTGAAAGGTAACAAAACTATATAATTATTTTGTATTTTATTGCTAAAACGAAAGATTGAAAGAAAAGTTTTTCCATCCGTTTTCTAAAAGCTGCATTTACTTGACAGACAATCTTTCATATTTTCCATTTCTGCAGTCCTGAGTAGAATGAGTAGTAAAAATATTGAACATCTTAGATTCTTATTACCTTTTATTATAGAGAAACATCAGCTGTATAGCAAATCGTGAATCACGGTGATACAATGGGAAATCTCTCATAATTAAGAATAATTCGCTAATCAAGGTATATTATAAATAAAACACGACCTTAACGCAAGCCTAAAGAAAGACGACGCCAGGACTGTCTTGAAATTTTGAAATGACTGACGTGAGAATTATGGTATATTATACCCAGTACAGCTAATTTGCTTCGTTAAACAATTGTTTTGGGTTTAGATGTACCATGGGCAACAGCGTCGCTTAACCACTGCTAAGGTTAAAATCGCTTGCACGCCGCACCCGCTGTCACATACGTTTAGTTCGTGCAGGGGCGATACGCGCGCACACGAATTTTGATGCAAACTGGTTAAGCGACGCTGTTGCCCATAGTACGTGCTGGCTTTTAACTATTGTGCTGGCTTACCTCTTATAAAAGTTCCCACACAGCGAGCTGCACAATGCGATACATTTTCTCAGCGGTTGTGACTCAATTGCACTTCTCTCTAACCAATAGTTCAATCCTAAACCATCATTAAATACTTCATCGACTTTGCTGGAAAGTGAAAACCTCATTGCCAATTTATTTCACATGCAGCAAAAGTAATCCATGAGAATATCAGAAATAAGGAATCATTAGAAGAAAGAAAGAGAAAATCATATATTCTGGTGCATTAGCCGTTAAATACAAAATTATAATCCTTTATTGGTCACTGTTTACTTATTGTTTAATTTAATTTAGAGTTGAACATTTTGAATACAATGCATGGCGTGACGTAAACCCGCAGCCTTATTACCTAAAATTTAGCAATCAGCAATAATCGCGCAGTTATCGCGCGATCTATTGCTAGACGTCAAAAAAAATCGTATTACGTATGTGTTTGCTGGCTAATCGCTCGCTGATGGATTGAATGCACTTTTTGCTGCGACACTAGCGCCAACAACAATTTCGTGGCAATCACTGGAACTAAGAATGTCAATGGGTGCATTCCAGCAGACCAACCGCTGAGTCATCGATCACCACAGTATACATTTTAACCATGGAAAGTAATTATAAAATTTCTTACTTTCTATGGTTTAAAGGTACTCTATGGCGACCGATGACTCAGCGGTTAGTCTGCTGAAATGCACACATTGTCATTTTCTTCAGGCAAACAAACATTTACTTATTTATTTTCATAAAATCCAACTATAAATAAATATTTTAAGTCTTTCTTCTGAAAGGGAGGGACTGGCCAAAATGCGCCAGAGGAATAAGCTATAATAAGCCCCTAGTACCTACCAAGTCTTTCTTCAGGCTGAAGGAGTCGCCTGACTAATATTTTACTCTTTGTGACTAAGTAAGGGACTACCGAACGAAATGCACCAGAAGAAGGGAATATGAGACAGTTCGAGTCCTTTAGCTGCTAGCTGCAAGAGTCGAGGGTGTGGACCGTCCGCGGGAGTGGGTTGGAGAGTCAGGAAGTGCCTATGGCGGCGCAGGCACACTGCGGCATGGCCGTGATTGTGACCAGAGGATCGCATAGCGGCCGCCAGTCAAGAAACAAACAAACTGCATGCAAGCATTGTCTTGTGCTGGGCCTCCGTAATGTGTTTAGAACTTGTATAACAGTGACCACAATGATAGTGTTCAAGTGAACTTGCTTGTACCACATAAGTTTAAGTTCTGTGTGTAGGTTCTGATGTTGTTTCTTTGAATTTAGCTGAGTTGTAACTTGGTTTCACTTTGTAGAACTGGTATAGACATTTTTATGGGGGAAATGAGTAGTTAAATTGAACTGCTGAAACTTAGCGTGTACGCTCCAGTCAACTTGTCCACAATGTTGTTCGAAGTAATTATATTATACCTACTCTTTGGTGTTGTTATTATTTTAGTTAAGTTGTATACGTATTAAATACCTAGTTGTTGGTTTAAGCAGACTTTTATTTAACTGGAACTGTTCAAAGCAAATACTTATGTTTTCCAAGATAGGTATTATGTTTCAAATTTGAGCACCTAATATAGGTAGATACCTACACAATAAAATTATTCCTCAGACATATTTTATCCTCTTACCGTCACAACCTAAGCAAATCATTATACTATCATGATTAAGTAGATACTTAACTTTATTATTTGTGACTGCTCACAAAGAAAGTACGGTGATGATCTGTAATAATGCAATAAAGTCTATTTTGTATAAAAGTAATGATTTGCTTAGGTTGTGACGGTAAGAGGATAAAATATGTCTGAGGTGAGGACAGACTAATTGGATGGCTAAATGTGGAAATGGTATGTAAAGGAAGTTATAAATTGATAGGAATAAAAATAATTACTAAAAAACAAATTATGAATCAAACGGGGTTTACAATAGATACTGTTTTAATAAATTTATTACCAATCATTATATAAAAGTTATTTCTACACACACTTGTAACATTAATTTGATGTCGTAGTAAACCATAATCTTTGTAAAATGCGAGATGAAGAATTTGATTTTGCTAAACTCCCCGAGTGTCAGCACTCGGCGATTGTGGTACGAAGCCGATATCCGTTGCAGATGTTACTTAACACAGCTAGCAAACACCTCCGACGAGCGTCCAGAACACCAATTTAACGCTCCAGTGCATTCCTTGTCAGGCGGTGAACATTGGTGTAATTATCTTCTGCACTAACAGGTTCAGCATTGATAATCGCAGTCAAAAGCCATGGCCTTAACAGGGAGGTATCCAGAATCACCTGTAAATTAATGTCAATCAAATTTTATTGCATTTTGATATATAATGGTAATCTGCTCAATACTAAAATAGTAAGTTAATACCGCTACATACCAAGCAGCAAAACGGCCTCTCCTCAACTATAAAAGTGTTGGATATGCCCTTGTATATATATCTGACATTCTCTAAATATGGGCATCATGTGTAGCTCCACCAAATGAAGCGTCTACATTAATTATATTTAAATCACTACCTATCACAAATCTGAAATAAAAACAAAATGTATTTAATTTATATTCATGATTATGGAGGTTAGTGTTCAGAATAAATGTAACTCCTTACTATTTGTACATTTCTGGAATAGAAATGTTTCCAAAAATATCTCCTTAGACTCCGTTGGACTCCGTCAGAGCGACATGAGGGCCATCGATGAAAAGCTCCAGTGCCTTGGCTTCGTCACGAGAGCTACGCCTCAATCGTGGTGTGTTGCTGGTGAAATCTATTCTACTCTCATAATTTAACGTTGCTAACAATAATAAAAGACGAACCATGTCGATACAAAAGCGTAATTAACTATCAAATACGCAGCGATAGTGAAGCAATTGAAAAAAATCACCTTTTTTGTAATTGTTATCTGACAGCTCAATTTGCTCGCAGATTGCTATCGCTTTGCTGTCAAAAAGGATAGCTAATACGAAAATGACACAATTCCAAAGAGTAGAATGCAGTTGAATTCATTTTTTAGTTCATCTTTGGTTCGGTAGAGGCAGCACTGTCGTTAGTTTGCTATGGTTCTGTTTTTGCTGATGCGTAATACGAATTTGCAATTTTAAAGCAAAAATTGCGCAATTTTCGCTATCGCTTGGCTTTTGCAAGTTAGGTGATAAGGCTGCCGATTGTTTTGCTTGAGCCATATGTCGTCTATGCCCTTTCATAACGCAACAACAACGATATCAATTTCATAAGCTTTGTTTTGTGTAATTTCGTGTAAACACAAAACTACTTTCTCGAATTGCATATGGAGCATTGTTATGTCATTGTGATTATAAACTATGAATAGTTCACCATGCTCAGTGTATTGAATATGGTGACAGTGTCAGTATTACAAGGTTGGAAATTCATCATACATAGATGATGTGGAACACTTAAAGCAACCGTATCTAAGTATCTTGACAAATGTTGGTTGCTACATCAAAATCTATGCGACAGACATGATAAGTACTAAAAACTTATCCGACCTCCTTTGCCAACTGTTTAGTGTACTGATTCTGAATATTCTGATGTCACTAATCCGAGGTCCCTAGTTCGATTCTCGCTGAATATGTAAAGAAAATTCTAAGCCTGAGGCCCAATCGCGCTTATTTTCAACGATCAGCAATAAAACCAAAACTAAATCGTTACCGTTTCAGTTTTGGTTACAGAAAAATACTCTGAGTGAGTACCTACTAAGTACTTTTGTAACAATGACTATATAAAACCTATTCTTAGACAATTTCAATGAGAATAATAAAGAACCAAATAATTTGAGGTAAATGTAATCTAAAAACAACGTAGCAGTTTTTAGGGTTCCGTAGCCTAAATGGCAAAAAACGGAACCCTTATAGATTCGTCATGTCTGTCTGTCTGTCTGTCTGTCCGTATGTCACAGCCATTTTATTCCGAAAGTATTAAGAGTACACAGTTGAAACTTGGTAGGTAGGTGTATTCTGTTAACCGCTTAACGATTTTTACGCAAAAATAAAAAATAGAAGGTTAAGGGGGGGCTCCCCATACATAGAACTGCTACTGAAAAAAATTTTTTTCTTCGAACCAATACGTGCGGGGTGTTTATAGATAGGTCTTTAAAAATGACATTGAGGTTTCAAAGACAATTTTTTCTCAAAGTCAACCGTTTGAAAGATATACACCGCCTAGGTGGTAAAATGTGTGTCGTCGTCGTCCCCCCCCCCCCCCCTTTAACTTTTGAAATAAGAGAGTGAAAAATCTAAAAAAAATATATGCTGTAGATCCTAATAAACACTTTCAACCAAAATTAGTTTGAACGACATACATTTTGTAGTTTTTTAGATATAGTACGTTTTCCAAAACCGCAAATATAACTTTGTCATTCATACCAAAACTGTGAAAAACAAAGTTATTGTTGCAGACAAAAAATGATAGTGGTATTAAATATGGTATGGTATAAGGTAACTACGGAACCCTACGGCGCGTGGCCCGACACGCACTTGGCTGGTTTTTTGTTTTATCGTTCAGCGAGATTGTTCATGTGTAGAAAATATGTGACCGAAGTTAATTTTTATCAGGTTGTAACAATAAAATTTATAGGTAGGTAAATAATCTGCAGTCTCCGTCTGTAATAAAACCTAAAAATGTTTTTGACTCAATTTCGACCACCTATAAACTATAATGATCAGATAAACTAGTTATAGAGCAAATGCTTTAATAAAGAATAATTACTATGTTGTATTGTGTACGACAGAGATCTAAAACAACTCTTAAGGTCTTTTAAAGTATCACTTTCAAGGTTCTTACTATTATATACTTAATTGAAATATAATTCAAAGTCATTGCATTCAGATTGCAAATACCCGTTCATACACTTTGATAGGTGATCATTTTATCCACACATAGTTCATGTTTGCTTATTTAAAATGCATTAGTTGACCAACCACCTGCTATTTGACCAATAAGTAAAGTCATGTCGTTTGAAAAAATCTTTTACATTTATATTTTTATCATTCTAGTTAAAAATTCGCCCAAGTAGTTAAATCTTTTGATCTAATTTGTTAATATGGCAATATGTATGTAATGGCAACACTGCGTGTGCACTATTAGTCTATGACTTGCTTGCTAAAAAATTGAGGACTCGTAATGTAAAGCTTTTGTGTATTGGATAAACAAAACAACAGTTCATTGAATATAAAGTGTTTTCCCTTATTCCCCTGCTACAAACAAAATAACCAAAATTATTAAGTCAAAGTTAGAGTAAAATGTCTTTATTCAAATAACCTTAATAATTATGCACTTTTGTATCGTCTATATTTATTACCACCCGTTCCAGACTTTTTTAACTGACAAGAAGAACGGGCTCAAGAAGCTTACGGAACTTCCATAGCACGATTCCGAATCACACTCCCCACTTTTATTATACGGTTACTTATACCACAGATAATATAATACTATACTTATACAGCAATTTCATTTATCATTCAGTTAGAACTAAACATGTGCGAAATGGTTATGATGATTGATAGGATATTTGTTTGATTTTGCTGTTCCGTGCAAGGGTCTGGTTTCGCTGAAGTTTAATGAGTAATTATAGGCGGCTGGTGCGCGGCGATTGTGCCTCTCCTGCACAGCTAAATATGAAGGTTATAATGATTGATAGGATATTTGTTTGGTTTACTTTTCTATGCAAGGGTCTGGTTTCGCTTTAGTCGAAGAAGAATTTCGGGCAAGGCCGCGTTTGATCGATGCTTGTGACCGGTTGCGCAAGCGCTGCGTCGACGTCACTGCTTCTCTGTTTACTTTTTATACATTAACATATACGGCGACCTTCTATGCTTGAGTTAAGCCACCTCAACCGATAATCCTCTGATCAAAATCATTTAAACAAATATAACGCAGTTTTCTATACCACGTTGTTGATAACGAAGACACAAAAACTGTATTTGATTTCTTAATTTTATACGAATTTATACTAATATGCTAAACAAAGTTAGACTATATCCTCACTATTTACATAATGGACTGCCAATGAAGCTTTTGTTTAAATTTATTATGATTACTTGTATTAACATAAGAACTCATTACACGACTACTAAAAATAGATTTTCTTTTAACCTTCTTTCTTGTGAATATTAATTTAGATGTACCTACTTATGTCAAAAAGTTTAAAATGGTACATGACAGAGGTAGTCTCTAGGGCATAGAAAAAATTTACTCTAGGGTTACCTTTTTAGGTAGGTACGGCTTTTGGTGATCGAGGGATTTTCTTTAACAGGGTGAAACTTCTGAACCCTTAGATCATTTTAAAAAGGGGAGCCACGAGGACGGTTCGCCAGCTCTTTATCCTGAAAACTTGTCTTAAAACTCACAAACTCCTGCTAAATTCTGATATACATAAAACATTACTAAAAAAACGTGTTTTCAAAATCCCTCCACACACTGTTAACTCGCGATTTGCTAGAAGATTTGGTGATTCAATAAGGGCACATGTTTATAATTCTGTACTAAAATATTGTGATATTAAAAACGCCTCAGTAGCGGAGGCTAGGATGGTTTTATTCAAGTGGTTGCTTTCTATTGACTATCGCTCTACAGAAGACCTCGTTGGTTGATGTTTCAAAGTTAATGTTATCTATGAGTACTTATTGTTAATTGTTTGTAATCTACACAAGCTTACCTAATTTTGATTTGATCCTGATATTTTCCTTTCAAAATTGCTTGCATGTTTAAATATATAATTCTAAATATAAAAGTAGCTTCTCTCTATTTATAATAAACAGTTGGTTTCCCAAGATACAGGTTTGCCTAGTTTGGGGACCTCTTCTTGATGTCTGATATAACTATAATATAAATCTGAAGTGCACAATTTCTTGTATGTAATTCCTGTTGAAATTATTTTGTGATTTGGTGCAATAAAGAACTTTTTATTATTATTATTATTATATATTATCTCCACATCATTTTTTCTCGAAAAGAAACAGGCAATGGATGTAGGACAAGTAAAAAAAAAGTAAATAAAAAAAATAAAAAAAATAGATCATTTGTTTAAACAATCTGGCCATTCTTGCGTCAAAAATATTTAAAATTCGTCGATAATCTAAGATTAATACAATTGATCATAATGAATAGAAGCGTAATACAGATTTGCAAACATTATCAAATGCAATCAGCAAATGGAGGCCACTCACAACAATGAAGCAGATCGTATCACATTTCGCAAAGTGCAGCTGATGCAGCGTCGTTTGGTGCAGCGGAGCAGTATAGCTAACGTGCTCCTTTACATCGTGACAAGGCAAATAATGCAGCGGCTCCGATCGAAGATCCATTAGTTTAATGATTAATTATAGGCGGCTGGTGCGCGGCGATTGTGCCTCTCCTGCACAGCTAAATATGAAGGCCAAGTTTTGCAATTTGAGTCGACACTTAAAGTAAATTTGTAATGTCCCTTTTTAAATCCATTGTCGCTGGGATTTTCCATTAGCACGTTTGACAATGTTTAGACATGGAAGTATTACTTTACTTACCGAATTCATTTTCCTGAATTAAAAAATTAGGTAGGTACCTATCATAAAAATTTTCAAGTTGTTGATAAAAAATCAATTGAGTAGTATTTAATCGGTAACAATAAATTCCCATGTTGGATATCAAAAATACTGAATATAAGCATATAATTATAAGTGCATACTAAAATACTGTGTGGGCTACGGACTGAGGGAGACTGCAAAAGTTGAAAATGGGTGACTATAAAATACAAATTGAGTAACTAGCTATTCAGAACGGGCGACCAAATCACTATTTAGGCGACAACCTTAGAGCACACAAAACATTTAAAATTTGGCATACACTTTATTTAAAAAAGGTGACTATTGTCCTAATCGAAATGACAAAAATACCATGTTGGACAGCTTAAATCAGTTATATAGTTATTAGTTACCTACTTGTTATAATAGTCGCCCACTCAGTATTTTTGTCACTCATTTAGAATTTTCACTGTTAACTTAAGTCATTTATCTCCCACATGTAGTCGCCCGTTTTACGTATTTTTTGTAATCCACAGTTAGTCACCCGTTTAGTTATTTTGTCGCCCAAAAAATAAACCGCCGGCAGATTTAGTATTTAAGTATCCCATTAACAGTCAGTCGCATTTAATTATTTACAGTCACCCAATTAATTAACTCCCAAAACAATTTGCTATGCCTATTTTTAAGCTTAATTTTCTGTGAGCAGTTTTGCAATCAAAAGAAAATATTTCCTTTGTTTTACTCAAAGTTGACTAATCCAGTCAAGGTCTCAAATATAGTTGACTATAAAAGTTTCAAATTATAATAGCTTAAGTTATTGGAGACCTTACAAAAACATTAATAATTAAACAATGAACATAAATCGTCGACTACAACAAGCGCAATCAGAATTTATTGTTTCGTCATTCTTAACAGTATGTCAAAACTGCAGATTCTTATGGGTTATTTCTAAATAAAAATGTCGTAGGCTCTAACAGCAAATCATTGACCGAACTCTCGCTAATGACAAGATGCCACCAATTTTTATGTACAAATGCAATGAAGATGCTGAGACCGGTTTGACAAGCGAGATGTGCGAAATTAGGATAGCAACGTGATAAAATCATGATGAAAAGGCGCGATGTCCTGTTATAAGAACTGTTAATCTTATAAAAAGATAACGCAACCTCATATAAAATAACTGTATCATATTGTGGCATCAAATACTTTTGGATGTAAAAAACACAGTGTACAGTATCTTAACATCGCGCGAGATAACCAAAAGGTTTTTAAGGTGTCTCAGTATTATTTGAATACATACATTAATTGGTACCTACATCAAGTTAATATTATATTCGGTGCCATGTCAAATCCCAATCCAAACTTCACAATTGTGCCAAAATTATGTTTAATTAATCTCCATGTGCGTTAACCGCTTGAATCTTGAAAGTGTTTCATACCAAAGTCATTTTGGCAAAGGTGAGAAAGTACTTCACGCCAGAACAGCTACTCAATCTAAACCAATTGCAAGTTTGATCGTGTATGGATTACTGTTCTCATGTTTGGGATGGCTCCGCCAAATATCAGCTCCAGACGCTCGAGTAGTTGAGTCCATTGAGCGAAGGGCCAGGAAGCTCTTTGCAACGATAATCTTTTCTGTAATAAGCTTAAAAGCTTTTAGCCTTTATTGGTTTTTTATTGGATACATTTCGGCGAGTATGCAGTGAAATTGGACGACCTAATTCCGTTATCTTCCTTCTTCAATCGAACAACAAGATGTACAAAGCGTTTTGCTTCAAATTTTATCATCCGTACAGCTAGAGAGTGTATGGAACTCCTTGCCCGAGTCTGTGATTCCCTACAATCGGTGGGCCTTCAAGACGCGAGTGTTTTTGAAAAATATTGAATATTACATATAACTACCTATCCATTTACACTTTATAATACCATAGTTTTCGACAGCTTGTGCTATTTAGACTACATCAATGCGGCCGAACTACAAACCTCCCACCTTTAAGAACCTCCACAGCCCACATCTGTCGTCCAATCATTTACCCAGTGGGATTATTTTGTAGCCCAATTTAATCTCCAAATGCTTTTTTTTCGAATTTAGATTAGATTAGGCCCCTCAAAAAAAATATTTTAATTTTTGTCCAACACGGCGAAAACATTTTACATTTTTTTTTCAAAATTTCTCAGAAACTACCTGATCGATTTTCAAAATTCAAGTGCTATACGATAGATCTCCGTGCCTTGCACATTTTGACACCATCTCTCTCATCGAGGTATCTCGAATTTTGACCGATCTACGGCCATGCCGCACTTTTGGTTGAACTTCGGCCACATACACTGGTGATCTGATCACATAAACATTTTCAATGATAAAATGCAAAAGTTCAGTGTGATGATTAATCTAACTATACACTTCATTCGCTCCCTATAACACAAATGGCTACTACATAACTCAAACAATTTTCCTAACAGTTTGTACCCAGTACCAATCACCAAAATCTTTAAAGGAGAGATATGAAAATCATTTGGCCAGTGTTACGCCAACGAGGTCATCATACAACTTATTTCCTACAGCCATCATGACGGATGTGACATTGCATGTTTAAAAAAACACTCCGACTTCCCCTGCCTATTCTGAACTACAATTTAAATGCATTTACACTAATTTGATGGTGACCTTTTAAGGAAATCGCAGCTTAATTCACATGGGTATATCTAGGCAACGAGAGAGCTTTGTCGCGATCACGTAAGTTCCCAGTGAATATAAAGATGTATAAGTTACACTCTCTTTAGTCTAGAATATTCCATATTATTACGTTTTCGTTAACTTTGTGTAACTTTTATTGATTTATATAGTAGTTTTAAGGAGTAACACAACGATATATAATTTTTGGCCATATTTTGCTTCAAGGAAAAATTACACAGTGGTACAAACTTATTTTCTTACAATATAATTTAAAAGCATAGATAATAATACATCAATTGATAATAATTCATTGCGAAAATCTGACATCTTGTCTGACGTAAGCCAACTAAAATGATTCAACAAAAAGTTTGATAACTGAGAACTGCATTATTTATGATTTTATTTTATTATTAATAACTTTATCAACACTATTATTTCATAATAAAAACCTTATAGATAAAATTTCCCTTTATTCCATTGAGTGCGGAAGTATCAGACCTATTAGTTTTTCATAGTTTTGGTTCTCGCATTATTAGGTTTCATCTAACAAAGACCAGTTTCCTACTAATACCCATTTTAGACCATAAATCAATATGGAATCAGCAACCGATACAATTATGGAAGGTGGTGATGAATTTTTATTTGCCTAAAAGTTTACGGGTACACACATGTGAAGCAAAGTAAACAGGAATGTTTCACGCTTATAAGCCAAATATTTCTACAAATATTAAGTCAGAAGCATTCATGACACAATGCCAATTCTAACAGCAGTTTTTAAATTTCATCAGTATTACCTCACGAATCGTGGTTTTTGCAAGTTTTTTTTTTAACTTTAGTTATAAGTTTCTTTTACGATATCCGTCGATAATTTGTTGTTTTTTATATTGTTATAGGTGGCGATTGATATTGTGATAAAGACATCAGTGTAATAGTTTATGAAAGTATTTTGCCTGCGCTCGAGCGTGATGGCAGTGTTGAGTGAAATGCGGTGGCGACATTGAACTAAGACGTGGAAATGAAAAGAGAAAAGTACAAGAACTCCTCGGAACTTGGGTAAGTGCAGTGACTTAGGCAAAAAGCCTACTATTACATAGGCCGAGCAAGCTTCCGTATGAGATTATTAGCAATAACTTTTCATTCTTAGGTTCTTTAGTTCTAGAAAATGCGAAACATAGTGAAATACACATGTGAGACAATACAAAAACTAACGATAGCGTTGAACAAAAATATCAAAATACATCACATATAAATAATTGGGAGCATGGCTTCCTTAATACGCATAACATTTCTTTACGTTACTAAAATAAATCGAATATAAATAAATACAATTACACCAGAGATTTAATTAATAGATAGAGAATTAGCATTATTATCTAATTATTTACATCGAGTCAGTCTATTTTAACAATCAACTTAAAAGGTTTTAAAGTACAGTGGATTTACAACTTAGTTTCTGATTGTGGCTCGAAACAATTGGCTATAATGGCAGGTGTTCCGAATGTACGGTGAACCGAAACTTACGGGCAGTTTAAATGCTCTTAACTCTTAAATAGATGATGTTGTAAAACTTTAACAATACCATTAGCTTTTCCCTTAAAAAAAATTACTAGAACCACACAACCTTTATTTGAATAGTCTATGGTAGCATCACAAACACTAATTCTAACTCACGCGCCGAGAGTTTCGTATTAATAGCACTAGAAATACTAGGTATCTATACCTAATCTTAGTTATCTCTAGTTTTTATGTGAAGTGATTACAAAATAACTTTTTTTTTACTTGTACAGTGATAATAAATCGGCTTACTGCCAAGTTTTATGATTCTTGGTCAACGGGTAAAACACACCTTTGGATTTTGTTTTATTCAGAATCCAAATATACCTACGATACTAAAATAACGCTGTATAGTTTGGGGTTTTAAAACAAACAGGTCTATGGGGCCGTAAGTCTTAGTCCTTGATGTTTATTTCACGTCATGATTGCACCAAATACTGATATTTTATCAATGTGTATGTACAATTATAACAGCAAATCGACAAACAGAATCGACCTTTAAAAATGGCGTGTCATGATTAGTGGCTGGCATTCTATGTTTTTTTTTTTATTTTTTTATTAAGGACAGCAAACAAGAACATACACCAAAAACAAGGCAATGATACATTCAAAGGACTTACATGCTACAGTGTTGTCTTTTTTACAAGCTGCCACGACATGCATTTTTTTCTCGCATGTAGAAAGTTGCTATGGATTCAGGTAGGTATTTTATTATAAGATTTAAGCAATATCTCTATCTCTAGCAATACCCAACACCGAAATTTAAGAAATACATATCTCTAGATTTTGATTGTTTTGTCTACAAAATAAACTAAAGATAAGAAAATGAATTTAGAACAAGGCAACGTTAGAAACAAATGCTTTTATGCAAAAATACTAATATTTATTTAGTTTTAGTACAGTCGTGACCTCAGGGACTTTTGTAATCCAGTGACAGTGAAAGACACGCCGTGAAGAATATAAATTACCAAGAAACTAATTGCGACATTGAATGAGAACAATCCGAATACCGAATAATACCGAAAGCAATCAAAAATTGTTTTGTTCTACTAACAATGCAACTCAAAACCCGGCATAAATACGAGTATTAGTAAGGCCAAGACTTCGCAATGAAATAAGTATACTAAAGCTTTAAAACCAACATCATAACTCATTACTTTTTCTAATTCCGTACCAAATATAAACATGTTCGTATCGACGAGAGTCTATATCTCAGTAATAATTCTAAGTTTATGGTTTTTTTATATTTTTACATCCTGTACACATTAATCAAATCTTCGACGCGCCATTCAAAAAAGGAGATCGAGCAAAGTTAAACTAGAGATTTCGGTTTCGGGCCAGTGTGCCACTCAGCAGCTGAATATTAGTGATGATATAATTGCGCGCGGTACCGCCGATGACGTAAGCGCCAGTAAGCCCCGCGGTGAAAGTGTCAACAGACAAGCGCGGAACCCTGACACCGGCATGCGGCTCAAACGGCCTTTGTACACTTGACAGAAAACTACTAAATAAGCCTCGAAGATTTGCCATGCTACCTTGTCTAGACGATGTGTTGGTATAACAGTATGTAAAATCGAAAACAAAGTAGTGGAATGCTATACAGCGTGCATCGTACAGCCAGCCCACCTAGCATGCAATCTAACATACCTATATTATGATATAGAAATTTATCGCTACATCTTATTATATCATGCATGGATATCCATAGTATCGATCAATCGCTAGCTAGGACGAATGTGTAAGATTTTACTACAGTGGTCATGCTAGGAGATAAAAATAAAGTTCCAAACCTATCATTGAAAAATAATTTTATTACAAATATCTTAAAAATAATGAAATAAATAAAACAAGTAACCATGCAATCTTAATTTGTAAAATTTTTCGAAAACAAAGACAATAAAATGATTTTTTTTACGAATACTCTAATATTAAAATAACAATGTAAATTAAATCAAAAGCATCAGTAAATGACAGCACAGACTGTCATTTACTGATGCTTTTGATCGAGCTGTGGCTCGATCATGTTTGCCACAAGAAACGATTAACTTGGAACGGAAATAACACTTACATGTCAGTGAAACTTCGAAAATCCGTCGCGGTGTCGCCTTTTCGGGCGACCTCAATATCGGTTTCGTAATTAGGGTCCTTCCGATGGTTTTTGAAGAAAGCTGGCTTTCCACCCATGTTGCAAAACAGTCAAACAGCTGTGGGTGGGACAAGGTCGCTGTTGTTTGTATTCACATTTTTGTTTTTTTTTATATATTTTTAAGGTAGAAGATGAAAAGTTAAAGACGATAACATTGTTGTTAAAAACGAAATACATTTTATAATACCTAAAAAACCAAAAAGATATTTTTAAAAACATACACAAATTCTTAATTAATTCGTAGATAGCACAAAAACTGGTTTTGGAATATATAGCTTGAATTTTATATTGTAAATATCAATAGAATTATGTAAAATAAATTGTCGAAAATCTAAGAAGAGAATCTATATTATCAATAGGTAAAAAAAAACTGTTCAGTAGCTTTTTCTACTGTATTTGTGAACTGATTTTCTTTTTTTATTAGTTATTGACGATCGAATCCATAACTGTTTTCCTCTTTTCAACAATGATAAATGATTGGACTTCGACTATCGGACCAACATTATTGTATTTCTTTATTGGCTACGGGGCTCTTAGGAGCTCGGTGGCGTAGTGGTTTAGCGCCTGGCCCAGCGATTGCGGAGGTTAAGCAACGTTCGCAAGGGTCGGTCATGGGATGGGTGACCAAAAATTTATTATCTCGAGCTCCTCCGTGCTTCGGAAGGCACGTTAAGCCGTTGGTCCCGGCTGCATTTGCAGTCGTTAACACCCACCAATCCGCATTGGGCCCGCGTGGTGGGTTATGGCCCGTCCTCCTTATCCACCCATAAGGAAGGCCCGTGCCCCAGCAGGGGACATTAAAATGGCTGATGGACATTGGCTACGGAAATAATTGATGAAGAATCACGAGCTCAAGCCACGCACTAGATGCAAAGCCTGACCGTGTTGGTCGCACACCGGAACCACCCACCCAATGCCACCGGGCCACCCAATGATTATGTTATGTCAGTTCAGTGCTAATGATGAGCGTAAGTCGTTTATGTAAATAGAATTATATTACCAACGCATGATGATCACAATTTCATAAAATATAAGAGGATTTAATGGTTGAAGATCTTTTGGAAATCAGACATTTGGATGAACCATAGATTGTATAAACGGAATTATTAAATTCTGAAAACTGTACTTTCTTAACGTTGAGAATAATAAAGCTTTTTTACTTTCTAGAAAAAGCTTTGATTTTGTAATTCTATCTTACTGTTTATCTGTAAGATAGTGTTACAAAATAAATACTTAAGTAAACCGACCTCAATGTCACGGCTTAACCAATGGGATTGTGAGTCATTTATCTAAATACTTGAAAATCCGAAGAATTATTTGACCAGTGTACGATAAAAACAGAGTTTTAAAAGAGTTTGATTCCATAAAAGTTGAAAAGCTTTTAGAAACATTTAGTTGAACATAATTAGTATTATCGTTTTGATAACTAACCTATTTTAATAAATTCTAAGTCTGATATGATGATGGTTTTAAAAAATTACAAACTGTTGGATTCATGTTATCGTACAAATATTTTCTTAATTTTCAGAGAAACATTTGATAAAACCTTTGAATTTGTACCTAATTCTTTTTTACTGACAAATGTAGCATTGACGGTTTTAATAATCGTGGTTAGTGGTTAAAATTCGGCTAAGTGCGATTGTAGGCACCCCGCTATAAAATCGGATAGATGGTAGTTAAAGTAATGCATTGGAGCCATTTATAAAAATCACTGCCACAGGGGTTAGGTGTTATGTGCAACTCTATTTGCCAAGTCAACTAACTGTATGATGCTAGCTAGTCATTAGTTATTCAATTGAGAGTTACGTGAGCAACCAAAGATAATATGTTATAATAGGAAAGAAGCCAACCTCCGTAACTAAAAAGGGTGTAATGCGGGCCGGGCTCACTGTGCATGCGCGGTATAATGTCCGGTTGTCTCTGCCTTGACTTAGTGAATAATTTAATGAGTACCGTAATTTTATTATATCATGGTGTTCAATAAAAAATAATGATTACGAAATTACAACAAACACTAGTATTTTATGTGCGCATTTAGAAATTTTTAATGGAAGAAAAGCAAAACTAGACTTTTAGAGACTAGCTTTTTTTAGAGTTTTTTTTTATGTCTGAAGGAGGTTTTGCTTTTTTTAAAAAGCTTTTTTATTTTTAACTTTTTTTTGGTAGGTACGGTATATTCCTCGTGGTCAAACCAGTTTGACCACGAGGAAGAAAAGACCAAAGATATTACAAATAAATAGTTTTAATATTTCTCACTTTCCAGTAGTATAATAATACCCTACTCATTATTATAATTTTACTTGTTATCGTAGAATTGAGAATTCATAAAACTAGTATTATATCTACTGATTAAATAACATAAACACAATATAACAAACGCGTAATATTCCTTTTACATGATATAACAAACCGTTTTCGTTTGACCGTGGCGTGAGTACCTTCAAAATGGTTTGTAATTTTAAACTACTATACAACTAACAAAAGATGTGTATTTTACTCATAAATAGATGAGTTTCCAAACTGTAAACATTTAACTTAAGATTTCCACATAGACCCTTTGTTTGATATGACTACAACAATAGCAGGTTGTCTAATTAGCCTTGGAACTGAAGCAAAACTAAAAGTTTAATGTTGATCCCGCTCATCTTGTAAACAATAACATATAAAGACCTTGAGAGCTCACCTCGAGGTGCGCACGCGCTCAGGAAGCGATCACGACGCAACCCATCATTGAGAGCCTCGCATGGCCCATACTTAGCATTGCACGCACGCATCTAATGCCATAACTACATCCTTTCTAGAAAACCCCACGCAAATACAGCTTATCAAATTCATTATGTAAAATGCTGCAGCTCTTTGACATAAGCTGGGGCTGCGATTAATTTATTATAGTACTTATATTAGAACCTGGATTTACCTATTTAATGGTTAAAATTAAATGTGTATAATTTCGGAATATGTTAAATTGTTTGACAATGTAAAATTGTTACCTACACATACACAATAATTTTGCAACCAGAGTACTTGCTTATAGAAGACATACGATTTCAGATACAACTTCTTAGTTATGTTTTATTCATTTTACTTAAATCGCATTTATCACATTAGGTACTAAGTACATGGGTCAAATCACACTTTCCTACTTGTACTAACAAATTACAGTCATGAATTATTGTTCCTACTGCATAGGTACTTATCTAGATAATACCGGCATATTACATAACAGTATAATAGCGCCTGCCTATATTTTAATCAACTAATTTCTCAGACGCCGACCGCCTAACCCTATTCCATCCTCCATTAACAAAACTTTTAGGCAATAACGCATATTTCATTTGTCTAATTCAATGTAAGTAAGTAGGCTAGCAATGTTCTCAGGCAGTAGCACAATGCCACGTCATAATGTGTCATATAAACCGCTATGCGCCGCCGCATGCGCGCGCAAGACTTACATAACGGGGATAATTCGCGAAGAAAGCGCGAGCGTGCATGCCGGTTACCTAGTGGTTACCGGTACGCCAACCAGCTGATAATTATAGTCCCCCCAGCTGAGATAGCTATGTAAGAAAAAAGCACGGAATGAGGTAGAAAATTAACCGGCCTGAATGAAGCAACTTATGTAATTCTTTTTTCATCTAATTTTGGAGTAATTTTTCTCTGCTGTCATTGTGGGTGGACATATACTTTAAATAAAAATTATATTTTCAAAAATATTAGATAAATAGGGATCTGTAGTAAACGAGTCAAAGTGCTTGCTACATAGTCTTAGCGAATTATATTAAAAAATAGTTATTTTCGAACATTTCCTTACATTATAATAGCACAGTAGTTTGTTTGTAAAATGCAATGTTATGTTAAACATTGTTTTTTTTTTGTTACTAAATAATAGTTGATAATAAATTGCAAAACATCTTAACATATTCAGAATACAGAAATGGCAAACAAGATCAAAAGCGGTTAGAGATCAAATGATCGAGCAGCGTTGTCCCAATGGCATTTGACATTATAGCCCCATCACAGAATACATAATAGTACTAGACCCATGTAACATCTTTGTACTTTATAAGTAAGTATAAATAATGTTTCTTTGTCAAAGGTTACTTGCAGAGGTGATAGCCATCATAGTTACATGACCCCTGCCTTGTATCAAGAGGCGATTTCTATTTAAGTCTATTAAATATTATTGATAGGCACTCAGTAAGTTATGAGCAGGCAAACCTTTGGGCATTAGTATTGTAACAGTTTTAACTTTAATATCCAGATATTTTTCGATAATTATGTATAGTAATTAAATTAATATTAGCATAGCATTTGCCTTCAGTGCAATACCTAAAACAAATTAAATTGTGTCCTATATGAATTTTAATTAACTGGCATTGCTGGACTTTTACTGGTCCTTTTAAAAGACACAACTGCAGGAGATTATGATCTTTAGTGTACCTACATCACAATTGCTAAATACAAACCAAATTATTGCTTATTTATTGCTCAAAATTTATGGTAAAATGTTGCAATAATATTTTTTATACCGGTAATATATCCATAAAAATCATGGACAAATTGAGAACCATGGATCAATTAAAGTAAAGTTGACTTGCCTAAAATATATGATATAAAAAAAACACTACTGCCTTGCCAAAAACGATCAAAAAGTTAAATAACAATTAAGTGTTATTGCAGTCGGCGAACCTTTGATTAAAAATTCTTCCACAGAACGGTCCCCCGACTGCAATGACACTTGTTATTTAACTTTTTTGTTCTTGGCTGTTGGCTGGGCAGTCGTGTTTTTAAATTTCTTAAATTTATTTTAACATTTGCTGCCTTGTTTATGGATGGTTAAAAAGAATGAGCCATAACCCTTAACGCGGAGTAATGCGTAATGCGTACTAGACTGCAAATGCAGCCGGGATCGACAGTTAACGTGCCTTTCGAAGCACTGAGGAGCCCGAGATGATAAATTTTACACCTATCCGATGACCGACCTCTGCGATAGTTGCCTAACCATTGCAGGTCGAATGCGCTACCATTGCGCCTTCGAGCTCTTCAAGAGTAATAGTCTAGCTCAAACAGTTTGGTAGCGTCGTGGGAGAAACTCTCTTGCGCAATGCATTCCGCACATGCGATTGTCACTTGCACTTTCTTTGCCAACACGAAGTTATTGTAGATATCACTTTTAGCGATTGACATAGCGTTTCCCATTCTATAATTTTTACTAGTGTACTTTTACTTATCTAAAGATTGTAACAACACAAAGCAGCATACTTTGATTTACTTTGTCGTTTTCATTAAGTAATAGGATCATAGATTAGTTCACTAAACCTCTACCAGAGCTTCATACAAAACATGCCCATTATTATTAATTCTGAAGAATAGCAATATTAACATATTGTTTTATTGGCGAAGCTTTTTTTATGACAGTATTGAATTATAAAAGCCTATTTTCAAGACATTCAAAGACCCTACCATAACTAATCATAAGAAACATTTCACAATGCCCAATGCAATAATAAAGCCTGTGATAAATTTATCTTGTTCATAAATAACCACAGTATACTTCACCATAACTTATTATATCACCTAGAAATATTATAAAATAATATACAAACTTTTCCAGAATAAGTTATTTTGTCAACATAAATCTCAGAATTACTTAATGATCTAATTTGTTATGTTAATAAAACATAATTACGAACTGGTTTTTCAACTTAAATAGTTTTTAAATTGAAAAAATCTTTAATGGTCTTATTGACTTCGAAGTTCATTATAAATAATTTTCGCGTGTTCATTATGGCTGTATATGATAGACCAATAAAAATGTATGGGAACTGACTAGTTAAATACTCCTAAGTAACAAGCCGTGTCTTGTGACGTCAGAACGCGTGACTGACTAGTGATGCTAGAAACGACTCGATACTCGCCGAGAATTTAATAAGCACCAGTTTTTACTAAACCGGTCGCAGTAAACCTTTACGTATGGCACCTGGCACAGACCTTATTCTGGTTTTCATTACGTGTCAATGACATATCGAATAGATAGAGTGTCTGTGTGACTGTTGAATACGATAATTTGGAAAATATTAGTAACTATTACTGCGTTTACTACAATAAAATGTAACCAAAAAAAAAATCACAACCATTTTACTTTTTAAAAACTTAAAAACATTTTATTGGAATTATTATACAATTATTTTTGTTACAATTAAAATTGATAAACCGAACCTTTACATTTAAAATAAGTGATGATGCCGAATCTTTCTCAAAACTTATTCGCATCTTTTCTAATTTTATAAACATGTGTCTTTTAATTGGAAACCTGTCTGTTAAATAAATACTTATGATTAAACTTGGCGCTTTTCATCATAGTATCGATCGATAAATAAGTCTAATCGCAAACTTAATTTCAATGATATGGCAATTGGATTTTACAAGCGATTGTCGATAAAAACGCAAGTTGACTAAAATCAGCCAGCAAGTCGCATGTAAATACCACTTTACTTCCCAAACAGTTTTATAGAGAAAAAACTTTATTTTGCGGTGAAAGTTTCGAAGTTTTCAAAATAATAGAGCAGCTTTTAAAACCCACGATCAATATTTATAATGAAAAATAAATGTATCGATAAAAAAAATTGTCACAACACTACGAGTACTACGACTTGTAAATTACTTGAGTACACAATAGATATTGCTTTGTGGCACTCGATAGTTCACAGGCACGCTTGCCACTGAATGCATATAAATATGCTGATAGCTCCTCGACTACGTAATGGGTTAGTGCGATATTACCAAATATATGGTGATCACTGCACTGTGAAATCTATTGTATTGAAATATTACAATATGAATAGTATTATTTAAATAAAATGGCTTTATAAATTTAATTCAGGCGTGACACTGATAAGGAGGGTTTTTTTGTAAAACACCAACAACCTGGCAGGAGTAGATTACTGAAGGTAGGGTTTCCAAAGATGATGGTGCCGTCATATTACGGCTGTAATTAAGCGGCGGTGGCGTAGCGGCGCACCGCCGTGCGCTGTTCTACAACTTTTCCGAAAACCGACAAAAAAATTCGACTCTCGAGTATTGTATGAAAAGTCGATTTTTTTTGTCTGTTTTCGGAAAAGTCGTAGAACAAATGTTGTTGTTTATGATCTTAGTAATCTACTCCTGCGAGGTTGTTGGTGTTTTACAAATAACCCTGTATACAAAAAAACAATAATAATTTACTTGTTAAAATGGTGTTTACGTAATATATTATATTATCTGTGCATATACGAACGAAACTATTTAAATGAAGCTTAAAAAAATTGTAGGTTATTTTTATTTTCACTAAACTAAGACAATATACTGACTAAGGTAGAAAAGTCATGCACTGTAATAGTACATTATGATATAAGTGCGGTAAGTCGAAAATTACAGCCGAGGCGATATTGAGGCTACCGAGGCTTCAAGAAAGCAGAGGCTGTAATTATCAAAGCGCACGTATGTCATACGACGTTTTATAACATATTTGCGAGGAAATAAATAAAACTCGGACTTTGCACCTTTGCTTGTTTTCCATATGATTAAATTTTGACACGCTTGTAAGTATCTTATCGGTCAATTTGTCGGGCAAGAGTCTTAGAGTAGCCTTTTTCGCTGCCTCTGAGACTTCTGGCGGTGTTGAATTAATAAATTTATCACACTACTTGACGACATTTTCAAATAAAAACAATAGCAAAAAAATTAAATAAGCAATGCGCGCGCATCAGCGCTTTTTTTTAAGGCAAAGGCATAAAAAACAGCCATTATTAATAATAAAGTAAATTAATATTTTTGTGTTTTTGTTACAGATAAATGGTTGTAATTTATTGTCAACATTAATTAAATTATAGTACATTATGATATAAGTGTCAAAGCGCACGTATGTCATTCGACGTTTTATAACATATTTGCGAGGAAATAAATAAAACTCGGACTTTGCACCTTTGCTTGTTTTCCATATGATTAAATCTTGATACGCTTGTAAGTATCTTATCGGTAAATTTTTCGGGCAAGAGGCTTAGAGTAGCCTTTTTCGCTGCCTCTGAGACTTCTGGCGGTGTTGAATTAATAAATTCATCAGTACTTGACGATATTTTCAAATAATAACAATACAGCAAAAAAAATTAAATTAGCAATGCGCGCGCATCAGCGCTTTTTTTAAGGCAAAGGCATAAAAACAGCCAGTATTACTGATAAAGTAAATTAATATTTTTGTGTTTTTGTTACAATAAATGGTTGTAATTTACTGTCAACATTAATTAAATTGAATAATTAAATGTTTATTTATTATATTTTATCTCCCAAAGTTAATTTTATCCATAAAATGTTGACCTCTTTTCTGACATAAAAACTCTTTGCTAAGATTTAAAAAAGTACCGTTCGTTTTAGATGAAGTATCTTGATAAACCGTGCGGTAATGTAAAGTAAAACGCACGGTTTATCAAGGAAACCGTGCGTTTTACTTTACATTACCGCACAAGTTCGTAATGAGATACAATACGATATTGAAATTGGTGTAATAAGAGACCTTTTACGAGCAAATATGTTATAAAATAATTAAATGTTCATTTATTATATTTTATCTCCCAAAGTTAATTTTATTAATAAAAAAATGTTGACCTCTTTTCTGACATAAAAACTCTTTGCTAAGATTTAAAAAAGTACCGTTCGTTTTAGACGAAGCATCTTGATAAACCGTGCGGTAATGTAAAGTAAAACGCACGGTTTATCGAGGAAACCGTGCGTTTTACTTTACATTACCGCACAAGTTCGTAATGAGATACAATACGATATTGAAATTGGTGTTATAAGAGACCCTTTACGAGCAAATATGTTATAAATTTTATTTACTTCAAAAACTTTGGTTTTCATAAACGCCCTGGGAGTCCTTTATCAAAATAAAATAAAATAATGATTTATTTGAACAGCTGTTCACCAATGGAGTGAGTCTACTCCTATTGATGATTTCCCTGTAAAGGGAGAGTCATTAGTTATGTTATGTGTCATGCAGTTATTTTAGTTTTTTATAAAAGCTATAAATACACAATTCTACCTATCCCACCTAGCCATCCCACCTGGGAGGGAAAAGTGTTTTTTTCCAATCTTCTCATCCAGGTGGAATCAGAGGAACATTTCAATTTCCCCCTTTCCACCTATCCCACCTGGCCATCCCACCTGGGAGGGATTAACTGATATTCGGGTTACAAATCAAACTGATAATTCCCTACAACAAACTTTAAGTGACTATAATTTTGAAAATACTTAGATAAAAAACAAAAAAAATGTGGTGGTACAGAAGGACATTTACAAAATTAAATGTTTAATAAAGTTGATCTCCTCTAAATCTATGCTACCCTGGTACTTTGGTTCAATAACAAGGACTCCACTTTTTTCTCCCAGGTGGGATGGCCAGGGGCCGTACTGGCTAACGAATCGAACTTCGGAAATTTTGCCGAGTTTCAAATAAAAACAGATAAATTGAAGTAAGGAATTGCATACTGTACTATTTGTTGAAGTTATTTGGAAGATATTGATGTTTATGTGACCTCATGAATTAGGGTTCGCTATTTTGCCCCAAGTGGGGTAGGTGGAATAGGGGGTATTATAGGTATATACTTATTTTTAAAATTGCTCTGTCACATAGATCTATAAACATGACTACAATAGAGTGGCCATGATGACGCAACAGGAAGATCCTATTTTCTAGCAAATGTCATCTCATTAACGGACGTGCGCGTACGAGCGGTGATTTTCCTCGGCGCGCCGCTGCCACCGTGGTCGCATTCTTTAGCGGAGGTCACGTCGAAGGCTGCTTCTAGGAAACTAATGCTCATTACAGTTCCGTCATGCAACTCATAAATCATATCTCAATGGTACGATATGTCCAATGATAAATATAAGACAATCGCGACTGACCCCTGAATCTAGTTTCATCGCCAAAAATAACAATAATTAATTATACATTCGCTTTTACAATTGAGTGACTATGAGGTTTTGTAAATAATCATTCTTTTGAGTGGCGATTCTGATTAAATCAGTGATGATTTGTATCTGTTCTAAAAGTAAAACTTTCTATCTATGCATCATTCCTTGATTATTTTTTCTCCTATGTATGTACCTTTTATACCTAAGCAGTCCCTATAAAGATACATCACACACAATTATAACATTTTGAGTAGGCATAATAGGCGTGGTTGTGAAGTCATAATTCTGCCAGATGCTACTGACAATAAGCTGGTAAACGAGCAATCACAGTTCGCGAAATTAACTATCAAATGTAATGTGACTAAATGAGAAGGTCTTATGCTATACGTTTTATATGATGAGATATATTATAAAGATAAACACTAATTTAGCTAATGAATGATAGTATCAGTATTATCTCAAATTGCTTGATGTAACTAAGTGTCTTAACTATAATTTATTAACATATCATTATTATAAACCACTTCCAAGTAATTTGAGTCCTTAATAACAGCCTCTATAAAAACCCGGATCACGATCAATGGGTTGATACCTGAACATGAGCATCATCAATAACAATGCTATCATTATTTATCATTACTTTGAAGGTGCTTTACGGATTCAGACATCCGGTATTTTTTTATTTGTTGCCGGTCATTTCGATATCCGTTTATGACAAATCATTTGACTCATTCGTTTAAAAAAGTTCTATTCACCCGTGAAATCAATTGTGTATGTCTGTTATTAAAATAAATAAGGATCTTGAAAAGACTATCTTAGATTGCTATTATTAGTTTTGATATTTTGATTTCCCGGTTTATAGATTCCTTCAATCAATTCGCAACTGAATTAGAAAATCCTGTATTTACATTTAACATATAATAGTAGGATAGGTAGTAATTTATGTGATCTCTAATTATTAAAGCACCTACAAATAACCGGTTACATTAAGGCATTGTTCGAATCTATACCAATAAGGAAACATTTCACAAGTGCAACCTCGGGCACGCTAGGACCACGAGATGAAGATTTACATAAAGGTGAGCCTTGGAAACAGCTGTTCAACTGTCCGTACGAGTATATACTCATTTCACAATTTCTAAAAATGCAACGTTTAACTTTTTTTAAACGCAGTTAAAACTATTTTACTCACTGAAACATAAATCACGGAATTTAGATAACTTGAATACGGATTGTTGACTTTCAAACATATTTACAAATAAATAATATTTGATTCAAACATTGTTTTTGTAAAACTTTATAATGTGATCACAAATCTTAAAACCCTTAGTCATTATCACTACATAGTATAAAACAAAGTCGCTTTCTCTGTCCCTATATCCCTATATATGCTTAAGTCTTTAAAACTACGCAACGGATTTTGATGCGGTTTTTTTAATAGATAGAGTGGTTGAAGAGGAAGGTTTATATGTATAATACATGGTGTCAAATTCCACACTACACCGAAGCGAAGCGAGGGCGGGTCGTTAGTTTATTTTAAAATAAAAAGATTGTAGGATACATATTGTGCCTTCAACAGAGAAAACACAAACTGTTTGAGTTTTAAGTTAACTAACTTTGCACGTACCACATACATAGTACTCATAGTGTGTATGTAAGTGAATGGTACTTTAAAAACAAGACTATCAGCAACTTGCATGACTTTGAGGAAACTAATGAGTTTTTAACAGAGCATTCAACCGAAAACAACAACTAACAAATTCTTCACGGCTACCATCAATTGTGCTTAGCAGTGTGATCACCAGCCCGCTAAGGGCCGCCGCCACAAAAACACGAGGCGTTGTGCACCGTCCTCTGGGAAATTTGTTTTAATCGTTTGCCTCTTTTGGCCTTCCAATGGTTTTTTATGACAACATGCAAATCGCTTTACAGATGATTGCCACTTGTGGGGACAAAGAACGTGTCGTTAAAAGGACATTGGACTTTATTCTTTATTTTTTCACTTTATCATTCATCAGTTAGTAAGAGACAGCAACATCAAACGAATGCATTATTTATGATTACGATAATCAATTTTAGGTGCATAAGTAACAATAGCGTGATAATTAATTGCCTTGGTAGAGCCCCAGCATTAGTAGTATACATATAACCAGCACGTTAAGTTTGAATATTCAAAATTTGGGGTTTAGTGTCTCAAGTTTAAATTTCACTAGAGGTAAATATGTGTGTGTGATAACTCCTTTGTAAAAAAATCTCTATTTTACGATATTTAGATTCATAGCCAATAAAACATACTTAGTTTTGTACAAAAATAATCAATAGTTTAAAGAAAAACATGGGTGATCCAGGAGACAAATGTTGTCCCCAGCTTTTATATGAAAAATGGGAGTTGTCTCCTGGGTCACCTATGTTTTTCTTTAAAATCACGTAAAAATTTTCATGTCTTTTAAGTTTTCTTATAAGATAATTAGCTGAGAGTATTTGCAACTACAGATTAACTTCATATAAAAATAGTTTACGTAGATATTTTAAGAAATACCACAAAACAATAAAAAAGTTGATTCACCCAACAACATTTGTTCTACGACTTTTCCGAAAACTGGCAATAAAATATTTTAACTTTCCATACAAATGTCCGAACAGCTGATCAAGTTTTGTATGAAAAGTCGATTTTTTTTGTCTGTTTTCGTGAAACTCGTAGAACAAATGTTGTTTTTTATGATGTTAGTAATCTACTCCTGCGAGGTTGTTGGTGATTTACAAATAACCTGTATAAAATAAACGAAATCCATCTAATCCATCCTAGATGGCTCCGACTTGTTTCTTTTACTAAATCCCTTTAACTAAGGAAATATTTTCAACATCAGCCATTTTTTATGTCCCCACTGCCTGCTGGGACACAGGCAATCTTTATGTGTGGATAACTGGATAAGGAGGATGGGCTATTACCCACCAATGCGGATTGGTGGGTATTAACCACTGCAAATGCAGCCGGGACCAACGGCTTAATGTGCCTTTCGAAGCACGGAGAAACTCGTCACCCATTCCATGACTAACCCTTGAGAAAGTTGCTTTACTGCCGCAATCGTGGGGCCAGGTGCTAAACCACTGCGCCACCGAGCTCCTCAAGGAAATATTTTACTGAAGTATATATTTGTGGGTTTGTAATCTTATTACATAACGGTCAAAATTTATCACGGAATAGATGCAAGTGATTCCAATCAGGTTAGACAACGCATTGACAAACGGTACAGTAATTGGTACCGAATGACCAATAAATAATTCAATGTCCAATTTGTCACGCATGCCCTCCACTGACACCGGGTCCATACATCTATTTAATATGTCTACTAAATCTAGAGCCGTTCATTAAATTAGATATGGTTCGGTAACATACAAGTCAGTATCTATTTGACATTACCTAACATAAAGTGATGAATTACTACATTTATCTAGTCAGCTGCTATTTTTCAGAAAAACAACAATATTTAAAAGAAGTTTTCTAACATAATATATTTCAAGCATATACTATTAATTTACCATGTGTGTTTCAGTTCGTTTTTAATTGTCCATCAGCCATTTTAATGTCCCCACTGCTGGGGCACAGGCCTTCCTTATGGGTGGATAAGGAGGACGGGCCATAACCCACCACGCGGGCCCAAAGCGGATTGGTGGGTGTTAACGACTGCAAATGCAGCCGGGACCAACGGCTTAACGTGCCTTCCGAAGCACGAAGGAGCTTGAGATAATAAATTTTTGGTCACCCATCCCATGACCGACCCTTGCGAAAGTTGCTTAACCTCCGCAATCGCTGGGCCAGGCGCTAAACCACTGCGCCACCGAGCTCCTGCTGAAAACTGCCGTTTTTAATTAATCGAAGTTAATTTATTATACTTACTTTGTATTTAAAAAACCGGCCAAGTGCGAGTCGGACTCGCGCACGAAGGGTTCCGTACCAAAAAACGGCAAAAAAAAAATAAATACGTTTGTTGTATGGGAGCCCTTAAATATAAATTTTATTCTGTTTTTAGTATTTGTTGTTATAGCGGCAACAAAAATACATCATCAGTGAAAATTTTAACTGTCTACCTGATGTCGTTATTAATATCGAGCAAAAAACGGCAAAAAATCACGTTTGTTGTATGGGAGCCCCCCTTAAATATTTATTTTATTCTGTATTTAGTATTTGTTGTTATAGCAGCAACAGAAATACATCATCGGTGAAAATTTCAACTTTCTAGCTATCACGGTTTATGAGATACAGCCTGGTGACAGACAGACAGACAGACAGACAGACAGACGGACAGCGGAGTCTTAGTAATAGGGTCCCGTTTTTACCCTTTGGGTACGGAACCCTAAAAAAGACAGATTAGTCCAAATTGTAATATTTAGTAACTTAGCTCAAATGGCAAATCTTCTTGTATGTTGTAGAACAATTTCAAAAGTCTCCTTCTTTTCTTGTTTCAATTTCTATTAAATTGTTATCGTTCCTACGACAGCCAGACTTAGCCAACCGTGCTTCAATTAATTACATTGTGTTTGCTAATCTTAGGATTTCACACTAATACCGTCCCCACTGAAATTACCTTAGAAAGGCACTTGACTTCAATAGTCTTCATTCAAGCGGAAGAATTTCAGTTTATGTGTTTATTTTTACTTATTTACAGTCAGTTGTGACATGAATATCAGTCGTCGTTAAATATTTTTAAATACCATGAAACTAATAAGTTGCATGTTTAGGGACTTCTGAAGAGATATTTGTGAGGATGCAAACTCATTTAATTTTCAGGATCATTCAAAAGAACAAGATAGAAAGATTTATTCTGAAACCCATATGCATAAATTATTGAAGTGTTATTTCCGACACCCCAAATACTTTTATAATTAAACTATTTTTTACCTTTATTAATTTTGCAAAAAATATTCGCGTCTGACTCAACAACTCGTCACTCCGATTAGTCCAACATGTTATAATTTCTTATAATTTCTTATAAAATAATTACTCCGCTGCACCGGTATGGACACCAAAACCAATCTTAGATGTTAAATTGGAGAAATCAAGCAACATGCCCACGACGCTGACCCACAGTGAACTGTTCGATATAAAATTGCTATCTATTCCGTTTATTTAATACAAGACAGAGTATATCCTATTGAGTATTGCATAACCTTTGAAATCATAAAACAAGTAAGCAATCTCCTATTAAATATCTAACACGAGCAATTAAAAATATTATGCTTGGTGTCAATAAAACATGAGAGTCATCTTCAATTATACCTAAAGCATAATGTACAACTTCCAATCAATTAAATTATAAATCTATTCATTACATGGCATTGAACAAATACTTATAATAGTCGTATACTCGTATAATATTGATAGGTACAAATTAATGCTAAAGAAAATGATAACGGCCTTGTATACTAGGAAATACATAGATACATAATTATTATTATTATGAATTTTTTGCTATTAATTTAAACATTCTACAAGCGGAAAGGTCACGAATGAACAACTTCCGACGTTTTTAATCTTAATATAGATAAGGTGGAACGCGCTTGTTAAAAATATCTTGTCATCGACCTATCTGATTTAATCATTTGATTAAACTTAATGCATTCAACAATAAACATAATTTGAGTCATAGGTTAACTAGATTATATCAGATATGTTACAAAAGCGGTGGATAGATATTGTAACAACAATCAGACAACATGAAAATTAGATATTTTTTAGCCACAGATATTGATTAAGTATGGCCTCAGACGCCTTCAGACAAAAACTACTTCTACTTGGTTTCAATAGATATAAACTAAACAATTAAATGAACTGCTTGCAGTACTAAAATTTTAAATAGTATTACTTCAAGATAAAGAATAGGCATCGAAAAACATCGGAAACAATCGTCTAATATAGCAAAGACAATGAACAAAAAAAAATATACGCGACGAATAGATAACCTCCTCCTTTTCAAATTTTTGAACTCGGTTAAAAAGTAGTTTCGTCTTAAGAGTAATTTACAATTTCGACTTTATTGCAATGAAATAAAAGTCAACGTCATTTCTAAGAAAAACAAAAACACGAAGTAAGCCGATGTCCATTCTTTATCTTCAAGTACTGTAATACCAGTTTTATTTAAATTAAACTACATTACCACACATTCTAAAGCGACCTTTGAACCACTTCTCATAAAATACTTAACATTATAATAAACGATCACGTCAAGTCGAGTAGCAACCGCATCATCCATATATTTAAGAAAATAAACATTAAGATACTAAACTTGATAAATGATTAGCTACCGCTTGTGACTACGTTCGTATGAAATTCCACTTCCCGTGATGAATATTATTTAAAAAAAAATCAAATACGAATGCATATTTTTACATAAAATATGTTGGTCAGTTTCACAGTCACACATACACTATTAACTATTCCAAGTTTATTCAACAAGAATAGATAATTTCATATTGACATGTGCTTCCAATCACGTGCATTGGACCAGATGGCAGTCCTACGTGGACCACGGCATGCGTTCCATATCCGTTTTTATTTTTACACTATTAGTACTTTACTGTGCATTTTAATGTCAGTTGTCATATTTACCTTAACAAATTAATAAAGCATAGCAGCCAAATCCTAGATTGCCTATGTTAAAAGTAGCATACCTTTCCTTAGAGTTGTGGACTTTATGACATAAAACGTTAAAAACTGTTTGTATCATCTCTAGATTGGCTAATCAAATATTATTTTTTCCCACTAAGTTTCAGAACTACGGGAATAAATTGGCGTCACAATAATTCGAATAAGTACTCACACCAGCAATGAAATCTTGTCCAGGCTTCCGATCACGTGTATTGTCGCAAGTCAGTACCTCTCTCGTAGGTACGTGGTATTACTACGTGATACCACTCATGTGGCTTAGGTACTGTTACCATGCCACTGATCTCGTTGATTCATTTTCGTGAGAGTTAGATCTATGACTACATTTTATTAAAAACAACACTTTATTAAAAGTTCTTAATTTAGTTAGTGGATTGGTCCGTTAACTGCTAACTAACTCTGAAGAAATAGCAGCAACAAATATTTGAGTTCCTGCGTTATGAAAAGTTATAGCTATGCGAAGGGAGTCACGAGTTATGGCTAGTTATTAATAAATGTATGTTGGTTTCCATCATTATCATCATTGCGAATAAGAAATATTGAAACACGTGTGCACGACTATGATTCATTATTCTATCAGCGCAAGCGAAGCCTATGCGCAGGAGTTGCGACTATGCACGAGAATGAAGACGGTCGTGACGGCAAAGTTATATATCACACTTAAGTACAGTGAATGTTTTGAAAAGGTTTATAGTAAAATATTGATCACGACATGATTCTCAAAAATACATTGAAATTTTAGTCTCCTTGGTTGAGAATAGGTACTTACTTTCTATATTTATACTAAGAGCTGGCCCGGGAAATAAGAGGACAATTTACAGAGCGATGAAATCCCTCTAGTTAGTTTGCCATACTATCATTATTAACAGATCCGGGCACCTGGCACATTTTCAGTGGTGGGGGGTGGGAGTGGTTGAGCAACAAAGGGGCTGAAAAGCGATTGAAGGTATACAATTTACAGAGCTCTGGATTTGGTGTGGTATAATAGCAAGCCAATCATGTATCTAAATCGAATATAACATTGCCAGGAATTTTGACTGGTGGAAAAGAAGTGCCAGGTGGCATCAAAGGTGCGCGAAAAAGTGGTAAAGTTTGATGCCGCCTGGCACTCATCAATTATCATAATTTGTATTATAGTTAACGGAGTCTTTAAGAGCTATAGGTAAAATTTTCCGATCAGCCAGTTCGATAATTCGAGTTTGTACATTTAGCCCTGTGGGACTGCATTCGAGTAATACGAGTAGCTTTGTGAAAACTTTTAATTTATACTTCAAAGCGTTGAAGAAACCAAAAAAACACGTTGTAGCAAACTGTAGTTAATTCCTTTTTCCGTAGTATAAACAAGTTTCGTAGTCCGTAGTCCGTAGCTCGTAGCAGCAGGATAGTAAGCAATTTGAATCATAGTCTTAATAATACTTAACTCGTTATTTTAAATAAGTACATTTATTTAAATACATTGACACAGTGTTAAATTAATGTTTTAATAATTTTCTAATATAACTGAGTACCTCCTCATAAACGTAACAATGTGTTTATAATGTACCTATTTCATTATGTTCCAATTTGCGACGATGACATTTTATTTTAGTAGTCGGTCGTACAGTCACGTCTTTGTAGATTCTCTAAATGTGTGCATTCGTGATGATTTCCAAACGACACGCGTAATGAGTGTCGTTCTCGGGCGGATCGTGAACAACGGAGGCATCATACACAGATAAGCTAGGGTTGTCAATATAGTCAAATAAAAAGTAAAACAAAATACTTTATTTATTGATATTTTTAATGACGTAAGAAATTAAATCACAAAACATTTTAAATACTTCATAAAACAAAACACTGACTAAGTTTTGATATTTTTAAAACACAAAAAGGTTTTCAAAGCTTAAGTTTAAACGTGCACTATGTAGTCTCAACCTTAAGATAAGGCTTCGAGCGCGCTACGTGCCGGCGGACGGAACCTTGAGTTGCGCGGGCGCTCCTTCCCGCACAATAATAAGCCGCCAGTCCGCTGCGAACCCGCGGCGACATACCACGACCGCCGTTGCGAAACGAACCGGCATGACGCCGCGACAACCCCCGAATACACAAACCGAGTGACAAAACCCCGTATACTTAGTAGTGTATATTGTGATGTTTTGTGCCAACCCTCCCAGTGCCATATTATTCTGCAGGAAATTTTTCGTCTTTCCAAAGTAATAACAAAGGTACGTAGCAAAATGTTCACTATTAATTATTGTAAATATTGGGTTTTGATCAATTGTCTTAACATCTTGAAAATGTCTTGGATCCCACAGTAAGGTACTTTTTATTTCATTTTTACCATATCAATAATTGATAAATCCAAGTGACTTTTCTAAAGAAATAGTCTAATACACATTTACACAACTTAATTGCAATTTGTTGAATAATTTCGTATACAAAGGTGAATTGATGTTTGCCATGCGTCTACCCTCATTTTTGTGCAATGTTTTTCATTGCCAAATTTTTGCACCATATTTGCATCAGTACATAATGTTGCTCATTTAATAGCCATTTCATGCACAATTAAGCACTAGTAATGTTATTTACAACAATAAAAGCAGCATGATGATTTTGTTGAGAAAGAAAAAGAATTTGAAACTTTATTATTCGTACTTTGTTCCATTCCATCATTTTACTAAATAAGATAGATAAAAGCAACTAAAGTATGTATATATTATGTATATTAGTTTTTTCAAAATATATATACTGTGATAATAGTAAGTATAGCGACAGCAGCTGGCTCGGTTTAGTGATATGACAACGAAACCAACCGCGGGTTCATAGTTATGCATAAATAATGTGTCTGTTCTGAGCTCAATAATAATTGTATGTATGTATCCGTTTGTGACGTTAATTGGTTTAAACTTTGTGTTGTAACAATGCCCTATCTTTATCTATCTATCTCAATCTATCTTTATCTTAAATACACACTTTAAGGAATTCCAAATTATGAAATCCTATTTTTAAACTTACTTACAATTTAAACAAAGTATGGTCAACAACGCTTAGCACTTTAGTACCTTGTCATAGCAACTTTTTCGATATTTATCGAAACTGGTTCCGGTTCCAAACTGTAAAACATCGGCCAAAAAAGTTGCTATGACAAAGTACTAAAGTGTTAAATGATTTACGGTGCCGACTGTACCTAGTACTTTTGCAGGATTCTTCATTAGGTATCTAAACGACAGCAAAATCGAAATGTATTGCGGAAATTAAAATTAATAATATTTAACCATTACTATAATATTTGTACATATATTTTGTGATTAAAAAAGAAATCCATTACGCCAAAGCTTAAGATACGTCTATAAAGTACGGTTTCCAACAGATGTAGAAGTAATGTGTTGCAGCAAGATAATAATTTACTAAATTATATTCCAAGTGATATAAACCACACTCGATTTAATCTGAAAACTATCATATAACTTCGCACATATATTATATGCAGCAATACTTGCTCAGTTTATTGCCCGTCACTAAATTCATACTCTTTTATGCTGTCCTTATTGACCGTTATATGTAGATAGACAAAGCCGAAAAGAATAATTATGATTTGCATTTCAAGACCATTTTACAATTTTGTTATCGAATCTACAGGAAATAATGATGCTTGATATGAAAATTTATGAAAGTCATTAATTTGAGTATTATCTGCTCGTGAACTATTTTGTTTGGATAAGTTTATTATTATGCCAATTACCAGAAACGGGTTACAAATCCATAGTGTGTGTTTTTATCAATGCGAAACTAATTTTGTTTACTTGTTACATTTTCATGCGTCTTGAGTCACTGAGCTAATATTGATGACTTTTGCTGTAAAGATAAATTATACCTTGGAAAATAACATTTAGGCTACCTACTATCCCTGAAATTCTCACGGGAAACTAAATCCAACGCGGACGAAGTAGCGGATAAAAGCTAGTTGTATAACCCGATCAAGTTGACGGGCGTCTTTGGCGTGGCATTCCAGCGAGGTGTAAAATAACTCGATCGGGCTATATATGAAGCGACTGTTCTAGAATTTCATTGAAAGATAAGAAGGTTTGTTTAAAAAGTAACACAATGCCGACCAGTTCTAGATAGTGCCTCCCACCCGGCAGTGACTGCGACAGTTTACACTCTACGCGTAAACATCGCCCGGTATTCGATCAAATTGCTGTGCCAACAGGATATACCACTTGACCTTTTACTAATGGTTCTCAGTACACGTTACTCGTGGCCATCTCGTCACATTTTTTTTGTCGAGTAGGTAGAGCCCTATCTGCAAACTTGAGTGAGAAGATGGGAAGGGTTTCAGTTAGAAAATAATACATGATAACAAAATACACATAACAATAATAATAATACAGTTCCATTAAATAACAAACACGTCTCTACTTCCTCTTTTTATAATGTTTTTGGCCGCGCCATGTTGAATATATTATGGGTTTCGCCAGAATCAAGTGCTCTCTTTTTATTTTCTGCTAAATGTCACGTACAAATAGGATAAAAAGACCATACTCAATTATTATTTAACAATGTTAAGATACGCCAAGTCTACAGAAGATATGCATGACCTTTTTTCGTTTATTTTGTCTTTATGTTAAAATGTTCACTAGCTCGGGTTCATTTTTAATTTTACCTGTACTGCGCAAGCGGAGAAAAAACAAAAAATAAAGAGCATAGTTTGCAATATATAGCTAGCACAACAACCAAAAAATTCCTACAATTCACATAGTGAACACGCAATTTAAAATGTCACCCAAATTGCGATTCGATAAGAAGCCACACACATGTTGAGGCGTGTGTCGGCCGATTCCGCAGTGTTGCGGCATCACTGTGACACAAATAAATTGCGAACTATTGTCAAACGCATTTTGAAATCTGCTTTTGGTGTTCACCACAAACTACATGTATAGAGATAACATAAATGAAATAATTACATACAAAGGTTAAGCAAATATCGCTGACTTATGAATGCATTGATCATTTCTACATACAACTTTCAAATAGAAAAATAATAACCTTAGTAATGTAGCGTTACCCTGAAAATTTTACAGCTAGTCCATACCCACTTACAAATATTGCTTAAAAGATATTGTTTTCTTTTATTTGTGTTAGACAAAAAACAGACAAATCGATCCATAAATACTCGTACCAATATCCGTCAAATTGAACACATTTGTTTTTTCCATAAACTTGTGTTATAAATAACGATATTAAGAATACAATCCATAGTATTCAAAATCAACAAAATGTCCATAGAAAAGATATCAACGAGATAACAACCTTCGTAAACATTTTTATTATTTGCGCAAGCGCCATACTATAATTACTTAAGCAAATTAATTGTCTGTAGTCTGAAATTAGCACGGGTCACTAACGAAGAAAGACCATACAATTTGCTGTAAGCCTGATTAATGACGTCTGTGATCTAAGCAAGCAGCTCCGATTTCAATCCGTTGCTCAAGTGTTTTGCACTTAAAGACGTATAATTGAAGATTTGCGAAATAAATTTGATTGTTGGAAATTAATTTGAACCTGTACAATTTAACAGTTTTGTTATAGGTCAAGTTTATTTCATTAATTTCGACAAATTCCACCTTATAGCCACAGAGTGTGTGTTTGATCGAATTTATATTATTATGGAGTATGGTGAAAAATATAGATAAAAATATGGGCCAAACATTATATCTTTTGATTAAAATTACCTCTAAAGGGGCTTGATATTCTCAGCTCAGATATACAGATGGACAACCAAGTGATCCGCATAAGGGTAACTCATTCCTTTTTGAGGTAAGAAACCCTAAAAACATCGCGAAATTAAATTCGAAATTCAGAAAACAACAAATAAGTGAAACAGTAGGAAGGAAGCGTTAAGTAACCTCCACAAAACTTTTATACTGTACATAGAGACAAAGTTGAGAGCAGACCACAAATAACGTTTCTACTTCAATTTAGCGCTAATTTACAAAAATCACTATTTACGTTTTATACGTTGACCTTTAGTGGTAGATCTCAATGTGGTGAGCAATGAGTTTTCCGCTGAGTGAATCATGAGTTTTGGGTGATTAAGCCACGGCGAAGGTCAATTACACCTCATTGCAACAAACTGAAGGTTTAACTTAGTTTTGAGAAGGATTTTAACACAGATAGTATAGTCACGTTACATGGTTAAATTATGTAAAAGAGCGTAAAATCTTGATGATGATGATGATGATTTTCCTTATAATACCGAATAATATGTTATTACTTATATTTGCTGATATTTTATACATGAGCCGCGGTTTGATATGACATATCGAAATAAGAAAACACCTTTACATTATTACGTAACTACATAAATACCAGAGTATTTTACGAGTAACATAAGGTAGTATATAAAGAAGGTATTCAATAATTATATAGCTATTGAATTTATAAATTTTATGCATTCACAATGCTTTTTTTAATATTAAGGTAATTAATATAATTAGAAAAAATACTAGAAAAATCGACTCACCCGTAGCACCTCAGACGGGACTCAACCCCGCACCCTTGGGATTCCAGCCCAATGCACTGACCAATTATGCTACCGAGACCTAATATTTGGTCAATACATTGGGCAGGAATCCCAAAGGTGCAGGTATTTTATTCTATAGCTATTTAATTGTTATTATTCTCATCAACCGTTAATTTTTTCATACCGTACACGTGTATGTCATAATCATAATGTACGTATCCTTTCATATGTTTACAATTAATCATATCTTGTTTACTCAAAATTTGTAAATTGAGTGTTGACAAACAAGATCCAAAACTTATCCAATGATGTGTATAAATTGTGTTATGGATAATTTAATTAATTTGTTGTATATTAATCATCTTTTCATCTCCGTATTTTTAGAATATTGTTTTTAATATGAATCTTTGCATTGAGTATATTAAGATATAGGAAGGCCAATATAATCGATCAATAAGTCAATAAATTAAATTATAAATGTTATCAATGAAATATTATATTCAGGTGTTTCAAAATAACCTGTAATAATATTTTGTTCTTTATTTTTGTATGGAAAACTCCAAAGTCTCCAAAGACAACCCTGGACGCAAATAGTCAATTTTTTCGATCATCAATCCATTGATGGGCAAAAGCAAAACACAATTTAGGTCTATAGGGTTGCCACTATGTACTTTATAATGAAGTGGCGATTTTCAGAGTTGATAATAATTTTCCAGGGTTGTATGCATTAAGTATCCCCTATCTACTATATTCAACTTTTGGGTTTTTTTTTGTAACACGTTGTATATTAAAACAAAAAATATTGGTATAAATATTTTCAATAAAAAATACAAATAGCTAAAAGTAAGAACTATCATACTAGTATTAATTTTGTAGTAAATTTTCTGTCACGTAAAAGCCCTAATGTACTTACATCAAAAAGTATTTGACGTTTTTAGCTTTCTTTCTCATGATCATCATACTCAAAGTTATTAAAATAGTATCTAATGATGATGATCTTAATGTGATGAAGATGTGTGTTGGGAACAGAATAAGTACTATGAAAGCTATTTGTAATTTGTCATACTCCTAATATACTCGTACATTAAATTCTGGTTTTTTATTGCTAACTACGAATATGTCAGTATTATTTAAAAAATGGTAATCAAACAAATATTTTATTAAGTTCAAATTTAGTTTAGATATTTTTCTATTTATTTTCTACGAATCTCTCTCTTGGAAAACTCTATAAATGATACGCTTTAATTTTGTCAATACTTACTTGTTCGTCAGTGTAAAAAGACTCTAAGGTAGGTACTTAAAGCATCAGCTATAATTTTTGTAGACTTTAATTAATGTGATGTGTCACAACAATCAAAAGTTTTGAGTTATAGTCCGTGAAATCCTAACGTATCGTTTTTTACATTGTGACAAAAACATTGCGTGCAGATAACAAGTTAGATTAATGACTGCCATTACTTAATTAGAGTCATTGAACTGGAGTCAGTTTGACAGGCGGATACTAACTTGACTGATGGGATGACTCCATCAGTCAGCGATGGCTTGTGCACGCCCACGAAAACCCTACAGTAAACAATTATAAACTTACTGTTGGTGACTGCTTAATTGCTCAGTTTTCTAAAGCCTTTTGTAGTGGTCTATATTTATCGCTGATAAAAAAAAACTAATTCATAAGTAGACTGTGGGTTTTTAAATATCATGTAGCGGAGTTTTCCGCTATGCTTAATGTCGACTCCACACGTTGGCCACAATATTGGCAAATTCATCGTACGTTGCCGGTTTTGTAACAAATGCTTCAAAGAGGTTTTTTCAAAAACTTCAACGAACGATACATTGGCCAAAGTTCGGGCCAACGTGTGTAACCGACAAACGAAACAAAATGCTTACGGTTTGTATATAATTGCCGATAGTTTGTACAATCGGGATCGGCCTTTATACGAAGTAGGTATTGCGTTCATAAGTAGGTACTATCTAGGTAGGGTAATTGCAGCTGATGTAGTAACTGAACTAGCTTTATAATTAGTGTGATAAGAGTTCATCTACTTTTGAAGCCGACTTTAAAAATTAATTTTAATATCCATCTTTGTTAAAAATGTATGTAAACTCATTTATTGTGCTAAAGAATGATCTTTGATGCAAAATTTAATTTACACCAACAAAAACATGAATGCAATAACATGAGCATTATTCAATTTTTAAATGAACATGTCCGAAAAGATTAATTGTTTTTTTTTTTAAGAATCGTCCTCAAGACCTTATAATGATCTCGAGCTCTCTTGGGTTAACATCCTCTGTGACAATGACAATGTTTTTAGTTTATTAACCCTACACTACAGCTGCTTGATGAATTTTTGAAACATTTGTTTATTATGATATCCATTTTTTGCAGTCATCAGTATCATTGAATATTTAATCGAACAAGAGAATAATCTCCATGAACAATGTTTTTCTTTCAATCAATGCTTTTTATGTTATTAACGGTCCAATGATCTAGTGTTCTGTGATTGAATATATTAATCGCAGGCTAAATGCGAAATGCCATGCGAATGATCATTTTTCATGATTACTTGCTTCTAATCTATAATATCCGTTATTCTATATCATCTGTTTGTAATAATATTAGTTTGTTTCTACTTTTGAGCCTTATTTTTATGATGTTATTTTTATGATGTTAGACGTTACTTAGCGTCTAAATCCTTTATTTTGTTAATACGAATTTTGAAGCCTTATATCAGCTGCAATTAGGAAGTGTTTAAGATCTTGGTGTTAATTATGTTTTTCAAAAACTACCTACATAATTATGTCGGCGTTCAGCATGACAAAAGCAAATCGGCAGCGGTGCGCCGGCGCGCGGCGCGGCGACCTTAGCGTGGCCTCGAGCGGCGCGCGCGCAAACAGACACGCGGATGAAGGAAGAGCGACACCTCGGCTAGTTCACTTTGCATAAAACTGCTATTTGTACAGAAATGAACAACAACGTGAACCGAAAAATATAAGACTTTACATATATATACCACTGCAGTGTGATTGTCTAAAATGCCAATCTTTGCTCACTTTGCATAAAACTGCTATTGTACTGAAAATGCCAATCTATGCTTCTTAATTATTTTATTCTTCTATCATATTATCTTTGATTTTTTCTACCCATTACCGAGTCACTAGACAAATTATCATAGATTTCGAAGAGTTCTACCAGTAAGGCGTCTATGTCACCTGACCAGACAGCGCTGCGACAGCTACGCTATTATTGTGATGTATGCAATTATTGCAACGTTGATAAATAAGATAGAAATGTGAGACGAATGTAAGACTGACGACAAAATTGACGCTGATAACTTTAGAGAATAGCATAGCAGCTAAGACTACATAGGTAGGTACAACTCGAAAATATTGTTAGCTAGCGACTCGCCCTCGCTTCGCTTCGGTGCAGTGTGGAATTTGACACCATTTATACATAATATAAACCTACCTGTTGACATGGGCGTACCCACGTTGGGGCAAGGTGGGGCGCCTGCCCCACCCTCCACCCTGACTTTAAGTAATTTAAGCAAGATGTTTATAAAAAAATATCTATTCTTTAATTTCTTTAAAAAAACAAAAATACCGCGTTACAGAACCTTCCTGTGTTTTCTAGACGAAGCTTTCAATCATTGATTGTAATGATTTTGTCCAAACCATCATCACCGCACGGCCCGGAGCGCGTGGCGTGCGAACGCAACTAGGCTTTTGCATAAGTGGGTAGGATACGAGCCCACTTGTGTGTGTAAATTTAACAATATATAAGCTGGGCGGGGAGGAGTTAATTTTTTTTTGATATTTTGCCAGAATCCTTGCAAGCTAAGAGTAAGACGCGCTTTGCAAGGTATTATTGATATAAGGTCAGTTTGGTTTCAAAGCATTTTAATTTCCTATTAGGTATTTATCGAATTTCCCTACTTTTGCCCCACCCCTAAGTAGATGCTGGGTACGCCCATGCCTGTTGAATCACTCTATCTATTAAAAAAACCGCATCGAAATCCGTTGCATAGTTTTAAACATCTAGTGTAAGCAGGCATATGGACAGACAGCGGGAAACGACTTTGTTTTATATTATTATTATGCAGTGAAGGTTTTCTACAAATTAAATAGTTCAACGAAACGCATATATACTTAAGCAGTACTGCTAATATTTTGTCATAGGTCATGATTGTATGCCAGTCAGTGGTGTTTTTTTCGAATGACACACCCACAACACACAACTTTAATTTATTCAAATTCGTTCAAATTTATTTATTTAATCAAATACTTTAAACGAAAAAGATAGGTAATACTTTAAGATACAAATTATTTAATATGAGTTATATAATCCATACTTAATATTATAAAATAAATGCGAAAGTAACTCTGTCTGCCTGTCTGTCTGTTACGTTTTCCAGCTAGACCGGCGCTGGACCGATTTGACGAAATATGGTACGGATATAAATGGGACATTGGGGAAGGACATAGGCTTTTTGTCCCACTGCTGGGCACGGGTCTCCGCGCGCACGATACAACCTGTAGTCCACGCGGGCGAAACTGTGGGCATAAAGCTACTAATAAATAAACCCATTTCATCAATAACAACCATATTTTTACGAAATGTTGACGATAATTTCTGATGTTTCGATTACTCATGACATGAATTACCCATGTCGAATCCAAAGATGTGTAAGACACGGTCCTTGATTACCTACAATAACCTTCTCATTCACGGTTATGACTTAAAAAAATATTGAAGGCACCATTGCGTACAAACAATTCACATAATGTAAAATAATTCACGTCGTCGTTTTACATAATGGTAAACTAACACGAGTAATGTCAGAGTTAACGTAGGGTTGTCATAATTATTTTTTATGGTTTTGATGAAATCCGATATAGCTACCTACCTAGTTCCGTAGCAAAAACTATTTTTTTCAGGTATGAATGATTCAACTACAATTTACATCACATACCTACCATAAATAGTTGCTGGATAAGTAATTATCACTTTTCGTACTAATAATCTAAATATACCGGGTCATTTTGTATTCACCATCCAAATTTTGAGGATGTGTTCAGTTCATGAAACTGAACAACTTTCTCTAAGGAACACATGGCCAAATATGTAAAAAAAAGACTATCCATACAAATCAAAGAGATCACGTGATCAATTTAGTATGGGATGACCGAAATTTTGTGGCGAAATTCGACACATGTTTCTTGGAGAAAGTTGTGTTTAGTTTCATGGACACATCCTTGAAATTTGGATGATAAGTTCAAAATGACCCGATATATAAAAGGCTAATGGCCGAATACTCAAGCGCTAATTAACTTTGAGGGACTCTCAAACGTCATCCTGTCACATTAAATGTCAAAGATATGACAAAGACAGCATGCTGTTTGAGAGCCGCTCAAAGTTAAGTAGCGTTTGAGTATTCGGCCATATGAGACTGACTGATCTATCAACGTACAGCTCAAACTACTAGACGGATCAAGCTGAAATTTGGCACGCTAATAGTCATTAGGACGTTGACATCCGTTAAGAAAGGATTTTGAAAAATTCAACCTCTAAGGGCCTAATAGGGGATGAAAATTTGTATAAAAATCCGTCAGTTTCGAAGTTAGGATCTTCAAATTCGTCGTGTTTAAGCTGAAAATTGAAAATTAAAGTTTGCCTCCCTCAGCGTTTTTGATAATTCCACCCCCCGTATAGAGAAAAAGGAGATGAAGTTGTAAATGGAAAGTCATTCATTTTTAAGGTGGCACACTGAGCGAAAGTGGCGCCGCGGTGAATTTTATTATAATTCTAATTCACAATTTTAATAATTATTGACGTGGAATTTTTAGGGCCCGCATTCTAGTATTTTTAGACGGTAACGTTACATTCCCTCGTAGTCACTGCTAAAAGTAGATAACAAAAGTGCTAAAAGTGTCCGTTTTTGATACTTTTGCTATCTACTTCTACGAATGATTACGAGGGCATGTAGTGATACCTTCTAAAAATACTAGACCATTGGCTTTAAGAACCTACGTAAAACATTATTAAAATCTTTTTCTATTAATAACTTATTAAATAAAAACCTCTGAGGTCGCCACTTTCGGTCATACAACCGCCTTAAAGCAAAACTCACTCTTATAAATTGGAAACTAAAAACCAATTAAGTAGCAAACACAGTTTTCGTAATTTTCTGAAAATCAACCTCATAAGGGAAAATCAACCTCATAAGGGGTTATCGGATTTTGATTAAATTAAAACATAGAATAGTTTTTATCCTGGTTAAAGGATCCCTAAGAATTTTCTCGAATGTTCACGCGGACGAAGTCTCAGGCGGAAGCTAGTCATGAATAACTCTATAAGTTAAATTGCACTTGCTTATACTTCAAGTATTTTGCTTAGCGTATATTATTTCATCTAACAAAGCTTAATTTTCCGTTTTAAAGGCGCCCCTAGTTGCTTGTGCCTTGCGTGGATCTCGCGGTTGCGCAAACGCGTGTATGTACCCTAACAAACTCTGCGCACGCACCGCCTAATTGCTTGCCCATTACCTCTCCCACTGTCTACCCTTTCAAATAGCCTATGATTAAATTTGTTTTGGTATTGGTAAACTCTTTTACCTGTGAAAGAGGACTTGTGCCCGTAGACATAGTCTCTTTGTAAATCTAAAAATCAATGATTAACGAAAACTTATGTTAATCCCACTTATCTTCCGATAAGTCCCACTTATATAGGGTTACCATATGAAAAAATCAAAAGTCCGGAGAAAAGGCCCGATATCCATTGAAAAATCCTGAGATTTGTAGCAGTTTGAGAATAACGCACGGGGGAGGGGGGGGGGGGGGGGTAGTCGGCAGCGGCGAACTGATTAAATAATAGAAAGCTTATTTATCCTTCTATTAAATGTACTTTTTATTAAATGTACTGAATTTTATTGAAAATTCTAAAAATCCTGAGATTTCCTCAAATTTTCGAAATCCGGCCGCAATCCTGAGCAATGTCCAAAAATCCTGAGATCTCCGGACAAATCCTGAGATATGGTAACCCTACTTATCTGCTAAGATTTACAAATGTCCCACTTATCTGCTAAGATTTACAAATGTGACATTGGTTACAGGACTAGCTAGATATGGTACGACAGATATCTTTACCGTTTAATACTCTGAAAAATAGCATTTGCAGTGATAGATATCTTACTTATTCCTGCTAAGTTATGATAATAATTATAACATTAACATATTATTGAGGTTAATATTTTCATAACACCAAAATGTACATAGATAGTTATATGAGAACTAAGGAATATTGTTTATTCATTCTAAAAGAATTCACTCACAGCAATACAATAAAACACAAAAAAATATCATAATTAGGATCAATTAAAGTTTTAGGTACCTACACAAAACCTTTTTAAAACTAATGCAACACATTATTCTGAACTCATTGAAGAGATTGAAATAAAACAATTTTAACGGATACTTGCGCGGTTTTATTGAAGAGATTCGTTTCCAAAGAAAGCTGATGTTAATAAAAAAGGCACACCGTTAATATTAACACTATGCTTTTCAATCATTTCAGCGCATATATTAGGATGGTTTAAGTTGCGGCTGGTCACTAACCGCATTCGTGTTAACGTGAGAACGGAACCAAGCTTCTTAGGTATCACTACTTTATAAACCACACTCAAATATTTCGTAGGTACCTACAGTTTCTTAATTCGTTTTAACATGAGGGAGGCTCTCCGAAGTAGGTACAACACCTGCCTTACTAATAAACATTTACCCGCGTTGTGTACGGGTGATACAGCGAAATCTTGACTAATAAACAAATTTTGACAGTTCCGTGACATACGCCTGTTGTAACGAGTGGGTAATTACTATGGAAACTTAAACTGTCACTATACACTCACGGGACCTAGTTTAACTGATGTGTAAATACGTAAAATGGATAAAAATAAAGTTTTATCATTATTTCGATGTTGTTTCTAGAACAATTCGATATGAGAAGTCTTTACTAGCATACAAAGCAATGAAACTGGTCAATCAGCCTACAATTTATATAAGAAACCGTACATTACTGAAGTCCTGTCAAAGTTCCATTTTATAAATTAAGCAAAATAGATTGATTCTATAATCCCATTATCATTTTAATAAGATTATTAACAAACCAACCGTTGCAATGCTAGATCATAATTATCTAATATTGAATAAAAATGCACTAGTTTTTCACTCGATATATTTTATTTTATAGACATACATAACCTTTAAAAGAAAATAGTTCTTCGTTGTTCTTAAGTTTTTAATCGATGCAGCTTTCTTCAGGTTAGGATAGCGCAAAGATTGAAATCTTTGCGATAGGGTAGGTAGGTAGGTATATAAGTTTCCTTCATGTGCTCGATTCCTCGATCTTATTTCCATGATCTTGACTTAGGTATGATCTGGTGCTTGTTAGATTGTTTCGAGTACAAGTTAATAATTATAAATAATAAACATTATTTATAAAATTGGCAAGAATTACATCTCTCCAGCGTTGATTCCATTGGGATGACATTATTATGCAACTCGTGAGCGTAAATCACAAACTGTGAAAATGAGGTGGGTATTCCAAAGCTTGCAAATCTTGGCTATTACTGAGAAAAACACAAAACAACCGAAAATAATAAAAGAAACGCATAAAATGTTGTGTATTTACATTTTGAACATTTGAAAATATTTGTTTGTTTATTATTGTCATGGCAACGTATGACATTTCCTGTGATCGTTTAAAAACACGATAGACAGTTGACGAAAAAAATAAATAAATTAAAACCAAAAAATTAAAAAACTCATTACAATTTAAAGATTTTAACCAAATATGCCTCAATATAAGATTTAAATTATTTATTTATTTATATTTCACTAGAAAATAATTAAAGATAATGTTGTTTTAGAACGTGAGCACCAGTGTTGCAAGTGATATTCGTATTAACCTTTGTGTAACTACCCAATACAATAAAAGTCTTTATTAGTAACCGACTGTATACGCGATCTATAACTCATCTATCACTGTCATAGTTACACACTTGTAAAACGGGTGGGTTGCAGTTCTTTATTAGTAAGGCGGACAATATAATTATATTACATCTGATAATTATCAACAAAAGAAGCAATCATACAAGAGCCATTCATAAATTTATGAAAACACCTACGCAGAGATCTGCGGGGAGATTGGATTTTCTCACGTTAATTTGGATGCAACCACGTCTTACTGTCGTAACAGTTATTGTTTTGAGTCAAAACAGATACCTACGGGTATACCTTGAATAAGAGATTGGTAAATACATGCGTGATTTTTATTTTATGAATGGTAAAAGACTTAAATCTCCGCCCGCGATTTTGTCCGCGTGGACATTTTGAGAAATCCCTATGAAACTTTTGATCAAGATGAATATTCTATGTTATAAAAGGAAGTAACCTTTGGCTGTTTGTGTATCTATTTTGAAATAGTTCGCTAAAATAAGAACAGGGACCATAATATAAGCTTTACTCAGTCAGCAATAGAGGCACGCGTTTTCACTATTGCCATAGTGCTTTAAGAGCTCACTGTAAAGCCTAGAAGGCGGCTTATGTTAGTGTTGTAAATATTCAATACATTCATGACTGCATATTACATAATAAACATCAACTGTCAATGAGGCTGGAATCGCCTTGTTGTAATAGTAAGGAAACTAACGACGTGGACGTGTCTTTATGCATTCACTTGCACAACAGTATTTTAAAGGTACACACCTGGGTGTCAAGTCTGCTAATGTTAACGTTAAAATCGTGGTTCAATGGTGTTTGAATGGTAATGCTATTTGACAGAGTTCTTAAATTAATCGAAACATAAAGTGTTTCCGTTTTGGGTTTAAGAAACAAGAACTGTGTCAAAAAGCATTACCATTCAAACACCATTGAACCACGATTTTGACGTTAACATTAGCAGAGTTGACCCTCTGATTGTTGGTCGATGGGACATGCCACTAATAATAAATAAATAAATAAAAGACATTTATTTCATCACACACAATAACAACATAACATACAACATAATAATACATTATGAGACAAGTTAGCTTAGGTTGGTCATTGCACACAAGGCTGTGGGTTGCAGCCCGAGCCGCAGGCGAGGGCGTAACTCAGCCGAGTGTGCAATGAGTAAAAGCTCACGAGTTTCATACGACGTTTTTCAACACATTTGCGAGGAAAATACAAAGTAATTTACCACACAGCAACAAATACGACAAAAAGAAAATATGTCAATTATGGGAAAAGGCGCGTAAGTTTTTTTTTTGTTTTTTTCACACGCCCAATGCAAGAATATTTTGCGAACAAAGGGGTGAGTAGACCATACAGCCTACTTCAAAACTATAATTTTAAGTGATAAAATGCAAATATTTTAATATTTTATAACAAAATATTATGAATTATGAATAATTTTATAATAATAAATATTTGTTTGACTTAATTAAAGACTTACACATTTATTTATTTCAAAAATGAATATGAATTTTCAGCGGCATAAAACCCCTTTGTTGTTACTAAAAAAAATAACTGTATAACCCAGTTAAATTGGGAATGCTCTGTTTACTCGCATAGAACTTGCAGTAAGGTACTAATTTAACTTTGTAGGGATAATTCTATAACAACCTAGTGTTTTATATATTATTGCACGCGTTTGTTATAGCTCGGTTTATAGCCCTAAAAGCGATGTGTTAGGGCTCACTTTACGAGCAAGTGTGTTGAAAACATCATAAACTGCTTGGAGTGTGTGATCTGGAGCCTAAACTAGGGCGACTCTGTATTTCAGGTCTCCAGGTCCTCACCCGCAGATCACCTAAGTATATTTGATTAATAATAGTAGGTATAGGTCGTCTTAATAATAATAGTTTATTTAAATGTGTGTGTGTATGTGTGTGTGTGTGTGCCACTGTATCAAAGGTAACCATTATATTATGGATTCGCAGCTGTTTGTACGATATTTTGTTAATTATTGATATGATCTGGCTGAAAAACATTATTCATTCCAGCTTGAACAAATCAGACTAAACCACCATTCCCTCCCACACAAAGGAAACCCACACAGACGCATTCCTGCACGATCCAACTAATATACTCGACGTGATATAATTAAGTCTGCAAGACGTTATCTGCTTAAGCAGACGGAGTTCTCTTAATTCTCTTAGCAGTAATCTACCTTACATATCTCATTACAGGACCTTGGCTCGAATACCGACTGTCCGTTGTTTTTTATGCCGTTCTGTCATTTGAGAAGGTTGAACCTGCAACTCAATGTAAACTTGTTGCGTTTGCGCCGGGCGTCCGCGCGACGCGAGTCACCGGCGCGCGACGCCGCTTGAAAAATGATCGCCTTGCAACAACGATGATCCATATTTTCTGTCCGATTACACGTTCAAAAGATTATATATGGGTTTTAAAATTGATGAATCAGACTAAATATTAATGTTTCTGACGAAATATAAGTATGATGGATGTTGTAACGATTGCAAAAATCAAACTGATTGACTTCATCGTTTGTCATTTGTTTATATACTCGTATGTACTTTATTTACTTAATTAGATATCTTTATAGATACAATCATATCAAATTTGTTATGACCGCTCATATCTGGTAAATGTCTGGTAATATAACAAACGTATTGCGCCTTTTTATTCTTGAATCGCACTGGCTTAAATCGCATCGCCATTAATTTAATATCAATCAACGCCCACCTTGAAATACTCGACAATGTTTCGATTGCTTTTTTTTTCTTTCACTTCGGAATGAGAGCAATGTGTACACTGTCAAGGTCACATCGAAAGACGAATAGAACACGCATATTATCTAACAGCCGTCTGTCCATCACTATCGCCCGACGCTGCCGCTGTTCCAAAAAAATAACTTACATTTCTCGCGTAGCAAGCGAGCGTAACACAACTTCTTATGCAAATGGAGCAATAAAAATACTACTAACCTACCTACTGAACAAAAACCAAGTGCATATTACCTTACTGTTACACCAGCTGAAGGCTTCTATAATTTGGCTTTACGCTACTTTAAGCAAGCAATTAATTTACTAAGAATATTTATTTTAGTTAATAAACATGTTAATCCATTAGATTATGGCTTCCGCAATAGATTGTCGTGACCTTTGTAGACTCAGTGGAACGTTTTGTATCGCCCACGGGTTGTTACAATAATGTAGCTTGCAATTACTTCAAGTGATCTGTCTGACCGCTTCATGAATAATTACTTAGTACTTACAACGTAGGCGAATTATATCCATGATTAAGGATCGGTGGAAATATGTTTTAGTTATAGAACTATAAAATCGTCATCGTTATTTTTTCATCAAATATAGAATATTTTCAATGTACTCATCTATTTGAATCGTATATTCTTCGCCTGGTTCTTGTAACCACATATCCTAAAGACATCTCTTTAGATCACTTAGACTCACGTTGCTAGATGGTTCAATACTTTTTCCAAGAACAAAACTTATTATATACCTACTTAATTATTTTTCTTAGTGCAGTTGTATTTAAAACGCCGATGCATTAGAAAGGCACTAGCACCTTGACAACTAGTAATAGTTCACGAAGCAAGTGTAAATATGGTTTAAAATTAAAAGAATAATCTTTGTTGTCGCATACTTACAATAGTATCTCGCCAGCATTGTGAGCCTCATCATAATGACTATGCAGTTAGCATTCAGCCTAGACAGTGATCGGGTGTAAGGTATTAATTCGTTTTGCCCTCGACAAAACACTGAGGCTAGCCACGACGATTAACCGCAGACTTCTGCTCCTTGGTATTTTTTCACAAGGACAGAGATATTACGTCTGAGAGACTCCCTTTTGCCAATGTAGGCATCGTTATCATCTCCTTACCTGTATCTCGATTTATTTGGGGTTGGCGCAGTGGCTCTTCCATACTTTCCTGACAATCATCACGCCAAGCTAAGCTATTATGAACCATATAAATTCGTTATAATACAAGTTCACGTTGAAGCACATTGTTTCATAAACCATTCTTGTGTAACATAACAAAACAAATCGTACTCGTTGCTTAGTTAACCCAAATGTTTTGACAGTGACCCTAAACGGTTTTTCGTAAGACAAAACAAATATGCTCATCAATAACTGGTTTAATATAATTATTTAAATACCGTGTGATATTATGGCACAATGTGTGTCTGTCACTTGGTTTGCTTTTATGGGCATGATCTTAAAGATTTCATGATTATGTAGTTAGCTGTTATCGATGCAACTATAAAATATTCTATGCTTAAATATTCTATATCCGTTGTGTCTGTTTTATACTCGTGAAGCATTCGTTGCATTGTATACTCTTTACCTTAAAACTACCATGACCTCCCATTCCTTGAATTTTCTAACAAGGAGCTTTAAAAATACTATTATCAAAACCCATATTTTCATTAGGTACAAACTAAGAGTATCTTAGTTTTATTTTCCTAGAAGCGTGCGTGGCGTAGGTGGTCAGTCAAACACTGGACATCAGCTCATCACATTGAAATAATCGAATGAACTTGCTTACTTATATCATATGAAAGATAATCAAGTTTATTTTTCTTCAACCGCAGATTTTTGTATACCCTGTGGTTGTAACCACTAGTTTTATTTTTATTGATAAACCTGTATGTTTATCACCAAAAATTAAACGAGTGGCTCTGTGAGCTAGTAGACCTCACGTATGTGACATTTTTGAACATTTTTGGAAATAGCTGAATATGTTTTTTTTTTTCGAAAAATCGACAAATAATAACAATTATATAATTATCGACATTCACAAAATTTCACGAGAATTGGATGAGAAATGCCGAGAATAGAGGGACAGACATACGAAAGCATTTTTTCCTAAGCTGAAACGAAAACGCTTCGCGATCGCTCGGTCGAAAAGCTACATTATTTAAAAAAACATTTTTTTTATAACTTACATTGCGCGCATATACCTCGGTGGTGGACGTACGGAACAGCCATTATGCCCTATAAGGCAGGGTGCCCTTTATAACGTCGAACGGCCTCGACATCGAACGCCCGTGACACTTCACTGGCCACAGGAAACTATCGTACTATTTTTATCCTGTACTGACAGCAGCATATTAAACGATTAAATGGTCCTGCGTTGATGAAATTAAAGGTAAAGATTTAAATTATCACAATATACAACTAAGTGTACACTTAGTTGTATATTGTGATAATACACATAGATACAGAATAATTAATGTACTATTAATTAATACTATATAGTCAACAAAATAGTTTTGAGACTTTTCATTCGAAAAATAAAAAACATATATTTGATAAGTTTGAAAAATAAATACATAATGATGTGACAAATGAGAAAAAAAATCGTTCTTGCTTGCATTCGTTCCCTCAACATTATCATCGTTAAATTTTTATTAATCGTTTCTTACCAATTTTAGAATGTTTCAATATTAATGTTACAATAGAATGATTTTATCAAAAAAAATTCTTTGTTTTGTGTTTATTATTAATCTAATAAAAGGATATAAGGCGAAAATAGTTTATAGTTGCAATGCCTTTTGATAGGGCAAATTGCTATATCTTGAGAACTTAAATCACTTCTAAACCGAGGGGCAAGAGTACCTATTATATTTAGCTTTTCAGACCCACCTGCAATAATAGAGGACTATGACTCAATGTAACCTACATTGTTAACGACTACATTTACTCTAAATCGGAAACAATTCGTATCCTATTTAGTTGAACTAACTTTATATTTTTATTATTTAGGAACTTATACATACAAATTTACTTTGGTAAAGACAAAGGTTATCGTTAGAAAACATTTTCCAAATAATGGATGAGATGTAGATTTAATAATTTCAATTATATTGTGCAGGTAGCATTACCGCACCTATAATTAAGGTGTTCAGCTAGCTACAATTTGTACATCATAATAAAGTATGATAATTTAATACCTAGAATATACAGTGTCAAAGGTGAAACAGGACATAAATCAGTGACAAAGTTATCGCGTATTCAACTTGACTTTTCCACTTGCTATGGTCACGGACAGGACATCCTACCAAATGCACACCTACGCCCTTTCTACCACACACCGGACGCCGAAGGTCATTGCACTCGCCACTTCATGAGGTAATTGACCTTATAATATCAGCAATGTTGAAGAATTTGAACCTCATTGATAAATGTGAAACCTTTGACCTTCTTAAAGCCAACCTTTACCAAGTTCAATTCTAACTTAGAAAGAATACCTCTTTGCAGGTTGGTAGAACATTCACTTCCCTTTACACACCTATTGCAAAGGAATTTGTGTCAAAACTTGACCCGAAACCTGAACAGGCATAAACCAGATTTCGCAAAGGTCCAAACGGAACACAATTGTAAATCGGTGAATAATTACTCACGATTCTTGTATTTTATAAAATATGACAATTGTTGTCATTAATGCGAAAGTCCGTTTGTGTCCGTTTATTAGTTACGCCTTCACGTCTTAACTACTGAACCGATCATCATGAAATTTTACCTACACGTTACTACCCAAAAAACAGTATTGTTCCGGAGGGATAGCAATAAAACTTCCCTAGCAGACGAAGTCGCGGGTGGCCGCTTGTAATGAATAAGCTTTCAATGAATAGATATTTTTGGCCAGAGTGGCATATCAGTGACTTTTTGTCCTTATCTATTATTAGTGGAATAAAAATATTCGATCAGGGCTGGTGACACGTGTCTTATAGCTAATATGATGATAGGTAATACGTTACCGAGCCAGGTGTGAAGGTTATAGTCACGGAAACGTAACTTTTCTCTCTTTATTTACGAGGTGTTAGTCGTATAGTATTTGCATGTTTGTAAAGTTTTCTTTTCCTTTGTTTTGTTTATAAACAAATATCAAACGTTTTCGCAGTATTCAAAATGCTTAATTTAAGTGCATCGTATCTGTTTATAACACCTTTCGAGTGAGCCAAGGTTGCGACGGCCACCGCTGGACAGCCGTGAGCGCAACGAACCGTTTCCGGATCTAAAATTAACACTGTATTCGATACAAATCAACTGCACTAACATAAACAACATCAATTTTAAATTAAATTTTTAATAGAGTCTACTGTAACAGACGGTTCGCAGTTTCGTAGAAACCTTCATGCTTTTATTTTGCACAAAAAATATTTACAGTGTTTTTCGGTCCAATCTGTATAGGTCAAAGACCGTGTATATATTGTTTTTACAACGAACCATTACTTTTTATAATACACATTTAACTTTAGAATTAATATTATGTCCTTTCGATTTATGATAATATAATCACAATGTCGTAAAAAATACCGCAGTATTTAAACTTTTGCATTTAAAGCTAATTGTAGATATTTAATTGAATTAATCAAACATTTACTTCTTAATAAACACAGAATCCCTCTTGATTACCTACCATAGCCAAGACTCGATAAAATTACTGAAATAAATACGGAAACCAAAGCTGGTTTGCGACTGGCCTTCAGATGTCAGCGACAACAGTTGGACAAGTTTGCTGAAAGCGATCTGTTATTTTCCACATAGCTGTTATACAGAGGGTCTGCAAAGAAAAAAGAATCCACATAATCGGACGATATTCGTCTTTCAATTTATCTAATTTTGGACCTTATTTCAGAAATAATAATAAAGTACACAATCCGGTATTACCTACGACTCCTACGAGGATTGTCATGGTTTAGATTTTTTAGTAGGCCTTTGGATCATTATGGTTAACTTTAGAGATAGAAAGCTTTTTTTGCGATGGAACGCAGCTACTCCGTCCCGAGTAAACAACTGAGCTAAACTACATAGTGTAGCTCAGTAGATGTTTTAATACATATCAAAACATAGGTAAAACCAATTCTTACTTTTATAAGTATCTACTCAAAAACTAAATAAAATGTTTGCAAAGCTATACTAATATTCATGCAATGGAAATAACACACAAATCAAATGAAATTAATAGCATAAAGTGTAATTTTCCCTACATTAGACATCAACGACTCCACGCGTTGAGGCTATTCGCTGGGTGCGAAGGTACAATAATCGATCGCAGCGCTCATGGTGGCAAAAAGAAGAAATAATGAAGGCTCTGTAATCTGTTTGAAAACGATATTTAATTGATTACTAGCGATACAGGAACAATTATACATGTTTATTATCACTTAATAAAATTATTAAAGTAGCTTTATCCTCGTGTTTTACAAAATTTACAACTAAAAAAGAAGTAAATAAACCCTGATATAACCAAAATAAAACACTGTTTTTGAATAGATCTTACTTGCCATATTTAATTTAAATGACCAAAAATGATTTCACAACACTTTGTCCACCCAAATCACAGTAATTTTGAATTTTACATAAATAACACAATATGTATAGTATTTTTTAATATTTTGTCACAATGCCGCCATTACATATGAAAACGTCAAAACGGTCAGGTCAGAGCCAACAAAGTTGCAAAAAGCTAGATGGCGCTAAAAGCGTGCACGGTGCCAATACTAGACTTATCTGTGATTTGTTAATAATAGCCATAAAATTAGTACAGTATGTTACAGGAAGTGATAAATAAGTAAAGTTATTAATAAATTTTAAATATAGCCTATAAAAAGTCAAGTAGCCTAGTTAAATTGAAAAAAACAATGTAATATTCAATTTCTTGTAAAATAATCTATGCTAATTAATGAATCAATTTAAATCACAGGCATCAAATCGTTTTGAATTAATTAAAACAATATTGCCTTCTTGACCTTAGTGCAGAGCATACTTACCTACCACAGATAATGAATTTCATTACGACTGGTTTACCTTTACAAAGGTTCAGAAGGGCCCAATTTACGGCACCACTGATTGACTCTTATTAATTTTAGAATAAAGTTGACAATACAATATCATAGTTTGGATTTAAGAACTGCAAATAAGTGCTTGAGATAAATAGCCTCGATTGAAATTCTCTGCGTGAATATTTCTTCCGGCAACCCCACAAATTATCGGACCGGACTCAACGCCATGATACTTCCGACTGGATATTATGTCAAGAACTGACCGTGGCTACTAAAGGTCAATAATATTTATTACAGTATAATTCTTATGATCGTTCGCACAAATATGATTTACGACCAGTCGAGAATCAGACGTCACTGCATAAGCGTCGGTCGTGATCTGAGTGTTCAGTGTGATTGTATTGTAGATATTATCAGTCTATTAAGTATAATATTGCATGTTTTAGAAATAAAGTGTCATTAGTCCCAAAGTAAATAGAAGTGCTAAAATTGATGAGTAGTTCAAAACTGAAGTGAAATATTAACACGGTTTCGTTTAGGCTGTTTGCAGTGTTTGTGGTGAGGTCAAGAGTTATTAGCCGAAGTTAATTACTTAACGTTCAATTTAAGAGGAAATGCTAACAATATTTTTTTTTCTAAATTGTGACACATACTTTAAATCTACTAATGATCTTCTTGAAAAAGGGCTAAGCCATCGAGATGGCTAAGCTAACTAATCAATTGTACATTATGCCACAGAATAACTAATAGTACAAATTATGCTACGAAGGATTGAAAAGTTTACTTCATTGTTTTTTCTTAAAAACCTTTTTTTTTCAAATGTATCAAAGGTTAAAATTTCATATTTAAAAATGATAAAAATCAGAATTACTACGTACCGTACCTAATAAAGTATATTAACCTAGTCTTTACACTACATTAATTTGCCTAAAAGCTGAGTGTTTGCTAATATAGTACGTTGTTAAATCCACCAGTTACTGAACTCAATTGTGCAAACGCACAATCTCAGCATCACAAGTTGTTATAAATTTAATAATATAATTGCCACAAAGGTGCAACTATATCCGTTTCCGAGGCAGTTTCGCAAGCCACATACACTCCTAACTACGTCATTCGACCAGCTTTTTGCAATATGCTAAACGCATTTTACATTTTCAATGTTTTACATGGTCTTTCATAATAATCCGTTTTTTTTTTATTCGATGATTAATCCCATTAATTCATCAACGCCCGAGTGATCCGGCGACCGGACAACAATAGAAAATCTATTGTCTCGTTTTCCGGGCGTTGACGAGTTGGGCAAAAGCAAAACATAGTTCTTTTGGTCTTGGGTTGCTACTATACAGTTTATCATGAAAAGAAAAAAAGTGGTGGTTTTCAGGGGTTATGATAATTTTCAGGTGTTTTTGTTTTATGTTATAAAAAAAAACCTCTAAATCGAATGTGATAGATAAGGTATTATATCGATCATATTCGATTTTAGGGTTTTTATTTAACGCGTTGTATAGTCAGCAAAATCATTTTAATTTAATAATAATAATAAAAATTATAAAACGCTTTATTGCACACTAGAAAAAGACATTAAGCCCACCGGTAACGATCAATTGCGATTGTCAATTGCTCCGCAATTGACGCCCATTGACGGAAAAATTGATCGTTTACGCGTGCAATTGAAGCGATTGTAAATTGCTCCAACAATGGCATTGTCGGAAAAATTGACAATCGAAATTGATCGTTACCGGCGGGCTTTACAAAGAAGAAAACAATAAAAATAGACAAGTACACAAAAGGCAGCCTTACTGCTATGTAGCAGTCTCTTCCAGGCAACTTTTAACTTAACAAAATTTAACTTTTCTTTAATCTTAAGATCACCGAAATTCAATTCCGAAAACTAAAAAACCTTCTTGATTGGTAAGAAAATGATAGGTATAATTCATTTCAAATAACCTGAAGATGTCCACTGCTATGATGTCACTTATCACAAATATAGGCATGCAGTCACAAATATAGGCGCCCATGCAGTGCAGTTCTCAATTCATGTCAAGTACGAAACCATTGAATTTTAAGCCGTTAACCAAGCACGGTGTGTAATTTGCACTTATTTCGGTGTCATCTTGTCGCCGCATAACTGATAATAGTTATAATTACACAGTCGCGACGCGACTCACGAGCTAACAAAACAACGCACGCACCGTTGGTTTTAATAACAGGAACAAACCTCTTTACTTACTATAATCACAGTCGTTTAGTAATTACGCAGCCTAGGTCTATGTTTTATGACATGACCTACATATATAGATTTTTAATCATTTCATTACCTACGTTCGAAATAATAGTAAGAACGATATAAGATATTGACGAAAATCGGTGAAACTTTGATCGAAGCCGAAACGCCAATTGAATGATTGAAAGTTAACATTATTGAGCTTTTTGTTTCTACCGGGTGTAACAAGATCTTCAACGAAGCGTTAACAGTAGGTACCTATCTTCACCTACTTGAATTTGTTTCTAATTTCGTGATTGTATGTTATATTTTAGAAATAACGGTGATAGCGTGTTAGGTTGCCTAATAATTCAAAAGGTTATCATTTTGCTTTTAAATTATATTTTGTCATATACAATTGGTCTACGTATTCTGCCCATCATCAGGACCATTTCTGTCCAAAATTATTGCTGGGAAACGATTTTGATTTTTGGTGTTAAAAAAGCATTGCATTTACCACGCAATGTAACGCGTACAACAGACCGCGCGCGCCTGCGAGTGTATGCTACATAGCTGCGTGCGGCCGAGTTGAAAGGCAGCATTTATGTGCGTGCTCATGAGATACATCGAGTGAAGACGATTTCAAGCCATTGTTTGTTACGAAATACTTAAAATTTTGTTAATATTTCATTGGACAAAAAGTAGGAAATGACGAATAAAATAAGATTTCATAAAAATTTTGAACAATATTTTTTGACTTTGACCTTCAATAACTTCGTAGTTATTGGTTTCTCAGGTATAGTCTAAAAAGATAAAAATGATCCTAATGATGGGCGGGATACACACGTGGCCTTCGGCTTCGTTGAAGGTCTTGTTACACCCGTTATATCCTGTGTTCAAACAAATAGGGTTTGTTAGTATAACCATATAAAATAAGTTGTCATATGTTTACAGGCTGGGCGAGCGATGAAGGGGTGGTTTGACGCGTTCCGCGAGGGAGGCGGGCCGACTTTGTACGCGTACCACAACCGGACGGCGGTGGCTGCGGATGTGCCAGCGCTCGCGCTCGTGCTCGCCGCGCTCACGCTCTACCTCGCCTTCCTCGCCATCTTCCCTGGCATCCGGAAAGAGGTACGAACTGTATCTAAGATACCATCAACCCAGTGCTGTGAAGAAGGCTGGCCGTCCCGTCCATGTACACGTAGGTACCACAACCGGACGGCGGTGGCTGCGGACGTGCCGGCGCTCGCGCTCGTGCTCGCCGCGCTCACGCTCTACCTCGCCTTCCTCCCTTTTCAACGCGCCCCGTAGAAAGAGAGGGGGATACTTCCGGCGCCAGCTGTCTACTCTCCATCCGTCACATCCGTCTGACGCATTTTTGATCAGCCACGTGATTCTTACTGACGCGAGTTTAGCATTTTTTCCCCATACAAAAAAGCGTACAACGCCGCTAAAGAAGTTTTCACTTCAAAAATGAAAAAGAAGGCTGGCCGACCGTGTACACGTAGGGTACAAGTGGACGGCGATGGCGGATGGGCTGGCGCTTGCGCTCGTGCTCGTCGCGCTCACGCTCTATCGCGCTTTCCTCAACATTTTCCCTAGCATCAGGAAAGACGTACGAACTGCATCCGAGGTACAAATCAAACCAGTTCCGCGAGAGAGGCTGGCCAACCCCGTACGCGTACATACAACCGGGCAGCTATTTTCACAGACGGAAAATGCAGACTTCCCTCAATGTCTCAATTGCATTAACTACTTCTAGTTTTTAATCGAATGATTCAGTTTCATTAAGTTATTTTGTACCTACCATATACCAACCGTAGTTCAGGGGGTCAAATCTGCTAATGTTTTCGTCAAAATCGTAGTTCAATGGTGTTTGAATAATGTTTTTTGACACAGTTCTTGTTTCTTAAACCCAAAACTGAAACAAATTGTGTTTCTTAAACCCAAAACGGAAACATAGTTGTGTCTTGATTTTGGGTTTAAGAAACAAGAACTGTGTCAAAAAGCATTACCATTAGAACACCATTGAACTACGATTTTGCCGAAAATATTAGCATACTTGACCCCCTGCTTTCGCCTTTACTAATGACGGTAACATTTTTGTTTCAGAGGTTCACGACGTTCACTATAGTCACACTCAGCCTTTTCGTCGGGACCGTAATACTAGGTGAGCACACTACACTCCTAAATCTAAAGATCTCGATCACGTATCTGAATGTCGTAAAAAGTCGTTACCATCAAAATTTGTCGTAATCGTAAACCAAATTCAGGACGAGTCATCATCGGCATTTCGTGATTTGTACGACACGTTCCGATTGATCAGATTACTGTTGACCGAAATAGACTTGTATTTTGGAATCCGTGCTCTTTCCGAACTAGAAACGAAACGTCATTGCACGATTTACTTAATAGAAATTTTATTTTGAACTTATCAATCAACTATAAATTAAGTTAGAAATAAAACACTTTTAACGGATTACAGCGCGTATATTGGTTTATTCAGATGTAATTTTAAAATTATTTAGTTTTGATTTGTTGGTTTTTTGGGTTTCCCGACGTTTCGACACCTTTCCAGGGGCCGTGGTCACGGGACCGACTGTAGTAAAAAGCTGCTCATATTTTATGAAATTACCCGCTCGGAACTTTATAAAAATGCATTCAAGTTTATTAAATTATTTTATAGCTGCATTCTGATTTTAATGATAATGTGATAATATTAAATTATTAAAATAAACTAGAATGCATTTTTATAAAGTTACAAGCGGGTAATTTCATAAAAATATGAGTAGCTTTTTACTTCAGTCGGTCCCGTGACCACGGCCCCGGGAAAGGTGTTGAAACGTCGGGAAACCCAAAAAACCAAAAATCAAAACTAAATAATTCTAAAATAACATCTGAATTAACCAATATACGCGCTGTAATCCGTATAAAGTGTTTTATTTATAATGAACTGTACGCGCGGAAGCCTTAGAAGTGTATATATAAATTAAGTATTACAAAATTCCTTGTAAATATATTATAGAAAAATATAACCGACATAGTTTTGATAAACAAGCTACAGTCAATACAAGGCTTCCCTAAAAGTTAAAACATTACATTAGATTGATCAATTCATGGTCAGATTGGTCAGTGTAGGAAGATAACTCCATTAAGAATTCTAGTTGTACTCTAACTGCGAAAACTGTAAACTTGCGACATTGTCTCGTTTCTGCTGTTATTAAAATAACCTACTCTATTGAAATTCTTACACAAATATAAAATGCTTTCAAACGTCATTCAATATTTTCTAACATATCAACTAAGTAATTTAAGGTTGTGATAGAATTTTATTGACAAAATGTAGAACTACCGTGTGTGAGTAAGCTCAAAGTAAATTTGTTTTCGGATACTTAATCGTAATTTTGAATAAAGATTGCTAGTAACTCACTGTTGTATTCTAATCTCTACACCCTACTGCCACATGAGTAAAAAAACGTAATTACTCATGTGCTACTGCCGAGCGTTCTGCATACGTATATAAGCGATTTTTGCCTGTTATGTGGGATTTGGTTTTATCGCTGAGATTTCAACCTTAAAACTATGAAATATTGAAGAAATAGTCAGGCACTATTATTATCAACACATTGGAACAAGAACAAGTGACTATAATAATATAGTTAAATATAACAAAACCTAGCTCTACGTTCTAAAGTTATAATATGATCGAGGTAAAGGATGAACGCACGATAAAATCTAATTGCGCTACCAAGGTTTACCGATAACTACAAGTGCCTATCTGAGCCATTGCTTTTAGTTATAAAAACTTACAAACTAGTGGCTCCGTGAGCTGTAGACCTCGCGTTAAAAAGTAGCTCAAACGCAGGTATAATGCAGGTATAGATGATCAAAGCTCAAATGGTATGTTTTTCAAAAACAAATAACAGAATAGATATAGTTTGTTCAACTAATAAGTATCTATCTATGCTGTGCAAATAGGTAATATACGCAGTCCTAGGTTCTGTCACATAGTCACAACCTTATTCATTTTCAAATTTCGAATATTGGCCACATTGATTGGCCAGGAATGTTTTGATCACGGGTCTGTGGTTTTGATTCATGAACTTTTGAGTTTTCCAAAAATAAAAAACAAAATTTGCTTTACACCGCTAACAAAGAAGTTTTGTTAAAGTATGATTCCGATGTCGGCAGCACTGCTGCGCAGCAGTGCTGTGTGCTCCAAATTGAATCGTAATGTTACGTTTGAAAGGCTCAATTTGAAGTGAGCGGAGAAGCGTCGTGACACTGCTGCGCAACACTGCTGCGCGACACTGCTGCGCAGCAGTGCTGCGCGGCACTGCTGCCGCAACACCACAGGTCCCCATACATTCTCTATAGGTTTATATGAGACTACATTCCGAGCTCGGCAGCAGTGCTGCGCAGCAGTGTCGCGCAGCAGTGTCGCGCAGCAGTGTCGCGCAGCAGTGCTGCTGATATCGGAATCATACCTTTACATATTTTGATCATGTTTCGAAACAGCTACAGAGCGTATTTTTTTACATATCTCCGCCATTTCGAAAAAATTCAAAAATGTGATTTGTGAATTATTGAATCTGCTCACAAAATTTCACGAGAATTGGTTGAGAAATGCAACCTGTAGACGAGAACAAACGGACGAAGGACATCCGGAAGGAAGGAAGAACATAGGAAATATTTTTTCCCTAAGCTGAAACAGAGACGCTTCGCTCGCGCTTCGCGCTCGCTCGATCAATTATTTTCTTGTATTAGTTCTCACTAAATGCACATCTTGAGTTAAGACAATCAAGATTTCTACACTTTAAAAACAAATATGACTAGGTACTCGTATAATAATTATCTCTTATTACAAATGGAGAGCCTTGGTTTTTGTAAAAAAAAAACCTACATTAAATACATTAATAAAAGTAAGTAATAACTAAACCATTAATAAATAACTATTATTAAATACTCAATTAACTTTCAAGACAAATGAAATAAAATAATTTCGTTCTTAATAAACAATCGATCGATCGCATCTAGTTTGATAGCGTCGACATGAATTAAAAGGGGTCAAAAGCATACAAGGTCATTAAAACAATTTTTAATTAATGATCTTAATAACATAGTTACATTTTTTATTGTTACAAAAACTAATAGACCGTTTATAAAGCTATAACATTAAAAAATTATTGACGTGGATAATGCTTTAGAAATAATAGCAATGTATGTTATTACCTACTTCACTATGACTTGCATTTATTCGCCTCTTTTTGTAGGTATAACACATTATAAGTAATTTAGAAATACTTAGACTGTCTCATAAAGCAATCTGTCTTGTCATAAAGTCGAATTTTCAATTTACCGACAATTTTGAGTAATATTTTCTACCGACCAATAAATATATACTTAGACTACGTTGATTTTTAGTGTAAATTACTTAATAAGTACTAATATTAAAATCTGTCTTCTTAAATAATCGACCTGTAATGGAAACGCGGTAGCACATTTAGTAGGCACTGTTATAATAATACTACATGACTATCAGTCATTTTAATGTCCCCACTGCTGGGGTACAGGCCTTCCTTATGGGTGGATAAGGAGGATGGGCCACCCACCACGTGGGCCCAGTGCGGATTGGTGGGTGATATACTACATAATATAATTTTTATAGCAACTAAATCGAATTTTAAAAAAAGGTGTCTGTAAAATATTATAATAGTACATTATGATACAATACAAGTAAGCTAAGTAAGAGCTCACGAGTTTCATACGACGTTTTTCAACACATTTGCGAGGAAAAAACAAAGTAATTTACCACACAGCAACAAATACGACAACAACAAAATAATAATCATGATGAGAAAAGGCGCGCAGGTTTTTTTTTGTTTTTTTCACACGCCCAATGCAAGAATATTTTGCGAACAAAGGGGTTAGTGAGCATACAGCCTACTTCAAAATTATAAATTTAAGTGATAAAATGCAAATATTTTATTATTTTATAACAAAATATTGTTAAATAGGAATAATTTGATAATAATTAATATTTGTTTGACTTAATTAAGGACCTACACATTTATTTATTCCAAAAATGCAAATGAATTTTCAGCGGCATAAAACCTCTTTGTTGTTATTAAAAAAATAACTGTATTACCCGGTTAAATTGAAAATGCTCTGTTTACTCGCATAGAACTTGCAGTAAGGTACCTACCTATTTAACTTTGTAGGGATCATTCTATAACCAATTAGTGTTTTATATATTATTGCACGCGTTTGTTATAGTTCGGTTTATGGCCCTAAAAGCGATGTATTAGGGCTCACTTTACGAGCAAGTGTGTTGAAAAAGTATTATCTGTGGTTATGCATAGGCAAAAAAGATTCATAAAAATCACACTTGGAAATAATCTTTAATTAACTTTAACTTAGTATTTTAATTTAAAATCTTTAGGTATTAAAGTATAAATACAGTGCATTATATATTAATGCTTGATATACAAGCAATAAAACGTAGTTAGGTACGTGATTTGTTTTACAGAGCTAGTTCCGCAAAATAGCTAATAAATACATTATAAATTATAAACATATACATACCTACTTAAAAGATATCGATTTTCACATTTCATTCCTTCACTTTTCCTTGTAATTTCTGTCTGTTGGATTTATTTCGATTTTTGTTATTGAGAAACGGATTTTGCTTGAACAATCACCACCAGACAATCGTAAAAATGACACGAAACTGCTAATTAGCTGTTTGAGGTAAACGCTTATTTACATTCATCCTCATTTTGTAATTTTACAGATTTAATTTTGAAACCTCATTTAGTCCATGTCCATTCCTGAAATTAAGTACTTACTTATAATCTTTGTAACTAAGTTTAAATACATACCTACTCTGAAATAAAAAATATTAAGTACATACAAACAGTGGTAACGAACGTCGTGTTATGTTAAAGCATGATTTCCCGAGATGACTTAAGGCCGTTGTACTAGCAAAACGTGGTTTTTAGTAGGTTTTCATTCTCTATCTCCTCTTTATTTAATGAATATTAAAACAAAGTAAATATACCATAAGAATCTTCAACATTTTGCCTATCGATTCCACGATTAACATTTGTTATAAATATTTTACATAATGCCAAAAATATCATAAATAAAATCGACTAACACTTTTGTTTCTGTGCATCTCCTCCGTAACTACGAGTCCTATGGAAATCTCGTTACCACCAATCGATAGAGGAGAAAAAATGCTACAAATTCCACGAAAGACATTTTCGAAAAGACCATTTATGGGATTTTCGCGACAATTTTTCAAAAATTCAGATACATTTTTGATAGAGGGTGCCCTCGAGGGGAGCGGGCGGCAGACCGCCACCGGCGCTCGGACGGGGAACACGTATCGCTCATGCTCCCACTGACAGCTACACAGTTCTCTATGTCTCGCTCGTTTGTTTTAGCCTTGCTTTAGCACTGTCAGAATGTTACAATTATGTTTTGAAAATTCATTTCGAACTGAAGGACTATTACAAAAAAGCATCGCGATAAGCGTACGATATTCGTCCAACACCGTGGCACTATTTCCTCACCAATAAGGTTCAATATCAAGTAAATTGAACGACGAATTGCGTCCGACTATCGGTTTCTTTTTTGTTTTGTAATAGGCCCTCTGATGCATTATTTTCCCATAGATATAAAAATTACGCGTAAGGACGGTTAGTATAAAATACCTACCTATTGAATACTATATATGAGTCTTCAAATCAAACATTTGTAGGTAATAAATCACACGACTGTGAGTTAATTTATTTCACTATAACTTTTTAAATGCCTGAACTGAGCAGATTTGGATGCATGCAGGTAGGGTATAGGTAAGAATATTTATACCATCCTGCCCCCCTAGCATGACCATTGACCAGTGACCACTGAAACGCCATAATAATATCGATTTATTACTTTTAAGGACAAGGGTTTTGACAGTCAAGTGTCGATAAAACGCATCACGCGATCTATAGGCTGTCCCAATACTTTACTTCATCCAGGAATCGAACCCACCAAATATATTTTTACGATACCAATCGATAGGGTTTCTCATCAGACCCCCTAGTCAAAGTAATATTTGCAAATCGTTATCGCTTCGCTTTTGAAACTGTATGGAAATGACATAGGGTACGTTCAGATGACAAGCGCTCAACGCGCGGTAATTTTTTTCAGATTCAATAATTTGGTATAATTCGATGGATTCGAATTTGGATTCGATAATATAAGCGCGCATTGACGCGCGCTGACAACAGTCGAGCGCTAGCGCAGCGTTCAACGTGCACTTTATCAAAACTCGCGTTAAGCGCTTGTCATGTGAACCTGCTCTTAAGGTTTCGTTAACAATCTAATTTTAAAAACATATGTTAATGTAAGTAAGTAATCGAATTTAAAAATCAAACGAAAAATGTAAGGATTATTGTCTTAATTCATACATTTTTCGGAGTGAAGTGATAGCGAAAATTTTAATGTGACATTTGGCTACAGGCTCTGGATTATTAGCACGTTTTTAGGGTTCCGTAGCCTAATAGCAAAAAACGGAACACTTATAGATTCGTCATGTCTGTCTGTCTGTCTGTCCGTTCGTATGTCACAGCCATTTTATTCCAAAACTATTAGAATTACACAGTTAAAACTTGGTAGGTACATGTATTCTGTGAACCGCATTACGATGTTTACACAAAAATAAAAAATAAGGGATTTATATTTTTAAGATTATTATCTTAAATATATAAATCCCTTTATTTTATTAAGATTATTATCCCCATACATGGAACTGAAACTGAAAAAAATTTTTTCGTCTATGCGTGCGGGGTGTCTATTGTCTATAGATAGGTCTTTAAAAATGACATTGAGGTTTTTAAGACTATTTTTCTCAAAGTCAACCGTTTGAAAGATATACACTGCCAAAGTGGTAAAATGTGTGTTTACCCCTCTAACTTTTAAAATAAGAGAGTGAAAAATCTAAAAAAATGTATGCTGTAGATCTTAATAAACACTTTCAACTAAAATTGGTTTGAATGAGATATATTAATTATTTTTAGAGATATAACATATTTTCCAAAACCGCAAATATAACTTTGTCATTTATGCAAACTCTATGAAAAACAAAGTTATTTTTGCAGATGAAAAATGACGTGGTATTAAATGAGGCATGGAATATGGTAACTACGAAACTCTACTGCGTGTGGCCCGACACACACTTGGCCGGTTTTGTATGAGGCCTAATCAATCTGAAATGATGGCAAATTGTAAATTGGCAGACACAAAAGCCGGGGCGGGGGGGGGGGGAGGGCACTCTCTAATTTTTATTACTATTTAGACGCAGTGAACGCACACCAACTTAAAAAAGTTAGCCTGTTTTGTTTAGTACCTACTTACGTCAAAAGCTTTTTCATATTACTGTTGTTTATCCAACTTCATAATTTATAAAAAATATTTCGTCATTAGATTCTATGATATTTTTTTCGTAGTGGTTAGATTATAAAGTACCTACTATACTTACCAGAAATATTAATCTCCTCTGGTGATAATGTTTATTATTGCGTATACCTATTTTACCAACAAATACCAATATATTACACCATCAATAAACAAAATGTAGTTGTCAACAAAATTAGTAAATGCATTTGAATTGAATTGAAAAAACACGAAAAATGTAGTAAGTAGATAATCAAAATACTTCCTTTCCGAAAAAAACGATCTTTTAAAATTATTTGGAAAAAACAAAACCTCCTTCAAAAATCTTGAAAAAATCTAACAAAAAAACAGCTTCAAAAATAAATTAATGGCTCTAAAAAGCAAGAAATAGAAATATGTATAATAACTAACTCGAAAGTTTGTATGCATATCTTATATTAAACAACGCCTTTTGAAGTCGGGTGGGGGGGGGGGAGAAGGATATTTTTTATCTAAACTAATATATCTAAACTTTAATCATGGGTTTAAACCCCACCCGACTTCATAAGACTTTGTTTAATATAAGATATGCATACAAACTTTCGAGTTAGTTATTATACATATTTCTATATTTTATTTCTTGCTTTTTAGAGCCATTAATTTATTTTTGAAGCTGTTTTTTTGTTAGATTTTTTCAAAATTTTTGAAGGAGGTTTTGTTTTTATTAAAAACTTTTTTTATTTTAAACTTTTTTGTGGTAAGTATATTTGGTAATGATATTATCTAAGTTACAATAGCCTTATGTCAACGGTTCATCACCTTTTACATAGTACTGTTTTTACCGACGCAGGGGCGTTTATTGTTGAGGAGTTCTCCTGGTATTTCACTATCAGCTCCACTTCACCATATGAATTATGATAAGCATAAATAGCCTAGCAACCATATTAAAGTAATCGTATCGTACTAGTGAACTACTTAGTATTGAATAGTTCCGATGATCATCTATGCTGGTCTTCATAATCAGTTCCACTTCACCAAAATAGTATTTTTCGAAAGCAAATGCACAAGTTACTTAAGAAAATACTAGATCTGCATATAATTTTTGAAGAGTTCCCTCGATTTGTCCAGGATCCCATCATCAGATCCTGATTTCATGACAATGGGACCAACTTGGAAGTATATACTTTCAAACAAAAAAGAATTTTTCAAATCGGTCCAGCCGTCTTCGAGTAATCGAGTAACATACATAAAAAAAAAAAAAAAAAAAAAAAAATTCCGACGAACTGAGAACCTTCTCCTTTTTTTGAAGTCGGTTAAAAAGGAACTAACACCATCATTTCAATGATGCCATACAATAGTCTGCGCGCGACGCGATCACTATAAAAAAACCTTTAAATAAATTCAAAAAATTCAAAATTCAAAAAATCATTTATTCAGTCTAGGCTGTTACAAGCACTTGTGAATGTCATAGAAGCTACGCCATCGGTTCGCAAACCCTAAGCGGGAGACATTGTAATAAGAAGAACCGGCAAGAAACTCGTCAAGGGCTGCTTTTTTCTCCCTGTATATTTCATACAGTCGTCAACATTTAAAAATGACCTCCACATTTAAAGTGAGGTCATTTACACAATAATTAACAAAAGTTTACACGCAATAGGTAGGTTGAAGTTAATTACCTACTACATAATGGATAGGTAATTGTGAGAGTAAATAACTTTCAACTAGTTGGGAAATCACTTTGTCTGCTACTCCTAAGTAGGCAATATTTACCAAAAAACACTTGATACAAGATATAAAAAATAATAATGAAAAAAACGCAATTCTTACAATTCAATATGCGTTAAGATCGGTACTCAGAAGCAGACCCATTCCCACTGGCAGCATCCGTTCACGAGCATGACGCATGAACCAGCCATCGTTTCGCTCAACCATATTTGAGGGAACGTAACGACCCGCCTCACACGACACCACCGCAGAAATGTTTAAAGTGAGCATGACCATAAGACGTACCTAGTTACGAGTATAAGTACTATGCAAAATGTGAAAAAATCGGTTGGCACTCCGGGAGTGCCGGCAGAAGTGGAAACTTGAATATTAACGTTGTGCATTTTTGATATTTTGAAATTAGCGGCAAAGGATTAAAATTATTTCTTTCCTGTTACTATACAGTCACACAATTCAATCAGTTTGTAATTAGAGAAAAATTCTAAAGATTTTGCGCCAGTGGCCTTTTTAATTTCTACATGCACGCATTCTACGATTTAAACTTATAGTCACAGAGTATAAATAAGTATAGACTTTTCATCATCGAAGAGATCGCTGCTATTAGTTCCATTTTCAAAATTATTGCGTTGCTGGTGACACAAGTGTTTACGTCTTAAAATGATGCGCCGCCATTTTCAACGCGCCCCGTAGAAAGAGATTACACTTGAAAGTAGGGGATACTTCCGCCGCCAGCTGTCTACTCTCCATCCGTCACATCCGTCTTACGCATTTTCTATCAGCCACGTGATTCTTACTGACGCGAGTTTAGCATTTTTTCCCCATTACAAAAAGCGTACAACACCGCTAAAGAAGTTTTCACTTCAAAAAAAACAGTAAAATAACTAAAACATGAAACAGACTTGACTTCATACATAATTTAATTTTAATATAAATTGCGGCTGATTGATTTCTTGTTTTTTTATAAAACAATTTTCCTTCAATTTACCTACATAAAATTAAAATTTAATATTTTAACAATGCCATACTGCCGTGTCTCCAACTTTCTATGGTCCGTGAATTTTGGCTAAGCGTAATGTAGGTTACACATTGGTTTTCAAAAATTTTAATAGATGTCGGTACTAAATTACATCTTAGTTTTTCAAATTTTTTAATAGATGTCGCTAATAAATGACTCGCGAAGTAATGTAGAGGGTGGCAGGGTGAGGGGAGTCAAATCCTTAGCTGTCACTTCACCAAGAGCCGCCTTAATCTATGACGATGGGACAATGCCGTTACAGCTGCTATAAAATGACATCATCGTCTTAACATTACTTTCATCCGGCTGAGGGAAAACCAGTAGGTGTCCCAAAACTTTGCCACACGGAAGGAAAGTAGCTACCATATACAGGGTCACTGGAAATATGACGTATTCCTGGTAAATGGTTAGATGAGGTCAAAACAAATATTTTTTGTTATATTACTTTTTGTCAAAAAGTTCATAGTTTTTGAGTAAATTCAAATTAAGTAATTTTTTACCAAAAGTACGTTTTCAGATACAAAAAATTAACATAAAAGATAACTACTCGTTCGATTCCGGTTTTTTTATTATTTTGGTATAGAAAACAGTCTAAATGTTGATAATCAATAAAAAAGTTACAAATAGTACATGTGTTTATAAAAAAAACTAGCTTCCGCCCGCGACTTCATCCGCATTTACATTCGAGAAAATACCTAGGGAACCTTTAACCAAGATAATAGTATCCTCCTATGTTTTAATCCGGCTTTTAAACTATCTGTGCGCCATATTTCATCCAAATCGGTTCAGCCGTTTTGTGTGATTGATTAACAATCATCCAAACAAGCAAACTTTCACATTTATGATATAAGTAGGATAATACGGCCACCTCCGAAGCGCTCGAAGTAGGAAATTTTTGCTACATGAAATGGGACTGCAATTTACTTAAGTCTTAATTTCTCATTTTTTATTTAAGATATTAGTAAGTTTTATACCTCAACTGAAAGCTGAATAGATGGTAATGTTTTTAAAATATTATTAGTTACTAGGAATTTTTTAAAGATATTTGCTGCCTTTTCTAAAAATTCTGAAAAAATAAAAATAAAAAATTGATTTTTTATAAACACCTGTACTTTTTATATTTTTTTTTACATACATTATCAACATTTAGACTGTTTTCTATCCCAAAATAATAAAAAAACCGGAATCGAACGAGTAGTTATCTATTATTTTAATTTTTTGTTTTTGAAAACGTACTTGTGGTAAAAAATTACTTAATTTCAATTTACTCAAAAACTATGATCTTTTTGAGAAAAAGTAATATAACAAAAAAAAAATGTTTTGGCCTCATCTATATATAACCCTTTAGTAGGAATACGTCATATTTCCAATGACCCTGTATATTGAACATAGGAAATTTTACCGAAAGAAGACTTCATTTTGTTTTGAAAAATTATTGGAACTGCATTCAAAAATATTTTTTTAATTCTCCTACGATAATATACAAATTGATACAACGTAATAATTAAAATTAATTTATGTTAAATTTCATGGAGTTTCTTTTATTTAAGATGCTATGTTACACAAGAAAAAATAATACTCATCGATCGGTATTGTGAAAAATAAAAGATTGGTTTTTTTTTTCATATTTGGTGGGTTCGATTCCTGGTTAAGGCAGGCGATTTTTCAAAAATCTTTGAATGCAGTTCTAATTATTGGCCGAGCGACCACGAAGTGCGAGTGAAGCCTCTCTGCTTCAGCTTGGGCAAAAATTTTTTTGTATGTCCGGCTGTCTGTTCCAGGTCGCATTTCTCAACAGATTCTTGTGAAATTTTGTGAGCAGGTTCAAAAATTATATAGAATTTTTTGTCGAGCCAGTTTTTTGAAATTTTTCAAAATGGCGGAGATATGTTAAAAAAACATTATTTCAGTCCGCTTTCCAGCTGTGCCTGTTTTTCTCTACAGATCGCATTTTTCAACCGATTCTCGTGAAAATTTGTAAGCTGGTTTGAAAATGATATATATACTTTTTTTTTGTCATGCCAGTTTTTTGAAATTTTTCAAAATGGCAGAGATATGTTAAAAAAACAGATTTCAGTCCGGTTTTCCAGCGCTGTCTGTTCTCCTCTACAGGTCGCATTTCTCAACCGATTCTCGTGAAATTTTGTGAGAAGGTTAAAAAATAATATAGAATTTTTTTTGTTACGTCAGTTTTTTGAATTTGTTTCAAAATGACGAAGAAATGTTAAAAATACATATTTCAGTCCGGCTTTCCAATTTTGTCTGTTTTCCTCCACAGGTTGCATTTCTCAACCGATTCTAATGAAATTTTGTAAGCAGGTTTGAAAATTGTATAGATTTTTTTTATGAAGCCAGTATTTCAATTGTTTTTAAATGGCGGAGATAGTGTAAAAAACATATTTCTGGCGCTGTCTGTTCTCCTCTACAGGTCGCATTTCTCAACCGATCCCGGTGAAATTGATCCCGGTGAAATTTTGTGAGCAGGTTTGATAAATATATAGAATATTTTTGTTGAGACCGTTTTTCTAAATTTATTAAAATGACGAAGATATGTAAAAAACCATATTTCAGTCCAGCTTTCCGGCTGTATGATCTCCTCTACAGGTCGCATTTCTCAACCGATTCTGGTGAAATTTTGTGTCAATTTAGTTTAGTCAAGCCAATTTTTCCAAATTTATAAAAAAATATTCACCCATTTTGAGAAATGATCAAAATTAGAAGCACCATCTAGCTGCGAATACTCACGTACCTACTGTGTGCTTTGAAAACTTCATGGCGACATTTTATTTTATTTTATCGCGAGGTCTACAGCTCACGGAGTCACTAGTTTTTAAAAATAAAATGAAGTCTTCATTCAGTAAAATTTCCTATCTTCAATATTTAACGTACTTTCCCTCCATGTGTCAAAGTTTTGGGACACCCTGTATACAGCTTTTAAGAGGTTTTGTAGCTTATCGAAGTTTAACACATTGAACCGTTTACTGGTAGTTAAAATGCAATGCACCTATTGCCATTTGACTAATAAAGTACGTACAATGCGATTAAATTGACAATACACCGTGATCTGCGGCAACTTCAGAGAGCACTTGCCGCACAAAACGACGAATTATAATCTGTATTTATTCCATACATTCTCGTGTGAAGTTGCAGCGGATCACTGTCTATTTGCAGATGCTTTAATTGTGTCGATCAATACAATGCGATTACATTAAACCAGGGATACCTAAACTTTTTAGGGGCTAGAGACCCCTTTTCCAAAATGAACTGATACCGCAGACCCCCATAGCCAAATTACTTTAAAATCCTGTCAAACATCAAGTTAAATTAATAATAATCATTATAAGTTTATGTTGACCCCTGGAAAACCGATTAATTCGACCCCAAGGGGTCTGCATTAAACAATAGACAGTGATCCGCTGCAACGTCACTCGAGTATTTTTAAAATACTTACGTCGTTTTGTATCGCAAGTGCTCTGAAGTTACCGGCTACCGCAGATCACTTGTCTATTGTCAGTTTAAACGCCTTATACTTATATTTTTAACTATTGAGGAGCTCGATGGCGCAGTGGTTAAGCGCTTGGCCCAGCGATTGCGGAGGATAAGCAACTTTCGTAAGGATCGGTCATGGGATGGGTGATCAAAAATTTATTATCTCGAGCTCCTCCGTGCTTCGGAAGGCACGTTAAGCCGTTGGTCCCGGGTGTATTTGCAGTCGTTCAAACCCACCGATCCGCATTAGGCCCGCGTGGTAAGTTATGGCCCATCCTTCTTATCCGCCCATAATAAAGGCTTGTGCCCCAGCAGTCGGGACATTAGAAATGGCTGATGATCATACTTTTTCATCATCTTCACCAGCCGCACGACACCTACTGCTGGGTATAGGGCTCCCCCAAGGATCTCCACGACGATCGGTCCTGCGCTGCCCGCATCCAGCCTTTTATTTAGCATACTTTTGATTAAGCTCGATTACAATTTTTCTAATAATGTTACCTATATCAATTTTTAATTTCAGTGTGTAAGCACGGCTCATCGTGGCACGTTGCGGGGTCGCGCGTGTCACGGGCGGCGTACCGGGCCTTCTCGGCGGAGCGCCTGGACTGCTGGCTAGCGGTGCACGTGGGCCTAGGCCACGTCAACGTCACGCTTACCGGTGAGGTTTACTTTGCTCCTCAGCTGTCGTTGTTGATGTGACGTCTCACAACTGACGTACCGGGCCTTCTCGGTGGATAGGCTTGCCAACCGTCCCGGATTTTCCGGGACGTCTCGCTTCTGAGCCAATTTTGGGCCGTCCCGCCGTGACCCCTTGCGGGACGCCTTTTGTCCCGGAAATCAGTAAAAGTCATTAATAGAAGAAAAACAAAAATCAGCCCCTGACAAGTATTGGGTGCTTATGAATTGTTGCTGTTGCTGTTTTTTTCTTAATTTAGTCAGGCATAATTACAAGACTAGTGGATGGAACTGACAAAAAATCGCGCTGCGCGGCCTTTTTTTTACTATAGACAAGCATCTTTCTAAAAAAAACAGGCATTTTGTGCATTCTAGACAGGCATCTTCCCTTGTGTAGATGGCGACATACCTTGTTGGCCTAAGGCGCCGAATCTTAAAATACGTCCCTGGGCTGGACTGTTAAAATAAACTTTGACCAAAAATGCAGCTAATTTTATAACTACGTAAGTATATTGCAAAACAAAAACTTGTTACAGAGCGCGAAAATCTCAAAATAATTTTTGTATTTTGTATTTTTGTATTTTTTTTATTAACTGATTAGGTACCAATAGTTTTATTTTCTAACCATTTTGTATGTGGTGTGTTGTTTCCCGCGTAATATACCCAAGTCCCGGATGTCGAGCTAGGTAGTCCCGGAAATGCCTTTTTTGGAGTTGGCAAGCCTATCGGTGGAGCGCCTGGACTGCTGGCTGGCGGTTCATGTGGGCCTCGGCCATGTCAACGTCACGCTTACCGGTGAGGTTTACTTTGCTCCTAGCTGTCGTCGTTGATGTGATGTGTCACAGCTGACGTACCGGGCCTTCTCGGCAGAGCGCCTGGACTGCTGGCTAGCGGTGCACGTGGGCCTAGGCCACGTCAACGTCACGCTTACCGGTGAGGTTTACTTTGCTCCTAGCTGTCGTCGTTGATGTGACGTGTCACAGCTGACGTACCGACCCTTCTTGACCGAACGCCTGATGGACTGCTGACTGGCAGTGAATGTGGGCCATTGTGGGCCTAGGCCACAACAGACCCTCACAGTGGAGGTTTACTCTGCTTCACAGCTGTTGTTGATTTGACATAACGGTCCTTCTTAGCGGAGCGCATGGATTGGAAGCACATGGGCTTGGAACACTTCAACACGTTACCAAGGGCTTACTCTGCTCTACAGCTAGCGTTGTTGAAAATACTAGTTTACACCCAAAACTCATTTATTTGCTGAACAAACACAGGATGTTGTGAAACCTCTGAATCTGTGTAAACTTAACGTACTTCTACCTATAAGTATTAGGCTTTAGTTAAATTTTCATTAAAAAAATGAGTACAACTCGCACCAGATCAATTCTCGGACGGGAATCGAACCCGCGACCTTTGGATATCCGGTCCAATGCTCTGATCACTGAGCTACCTACTAGTGTGACATTTGCGACACCAATCAAAATGATAACGTATTAAATACGTTATTTTTACTATCACGTATACCTAACTTGGCAATATATAACAAAAACCCTAAAAACAGGTACTGAAACAGGTAATAGTGGTGCTAAAATTGAATAACACTCTCCATGGAACATAGGACAAAAAACGAAAAAATAATACTACTCCCATACAAAATGTAATTGGTCAACTGATCGACTTACTATGGAAAGGCCAAAAAAAAAATTTCTACCTATGTTCCTTGAGACACTATCACCTGTTTTAGTATCTGACAGGGTTTTTGTAACTTATAGAAATACGATTACGTGTTTGTACAAATCCGATAACAGACTCAAAATGTTATTTCCAGCTTTATCATGGGGCAACACAACAATAGGTGACCCCGGCGTAGACTACAACGAGCAGTTCCGCTGGGAGGAAGCCGGCGCCATGCAGGAGTGGTACCGCGCGGGGCTGGCGCGGGGCCTGCCGTACCCCGTGCTGTCGGTGGCGGAGCACTTCGCCGCCCAGCATGAGGGCTTCGACTGGGGCGCGAAGTACCGGGCTGCGGGATATACTACCTCTACCTTATTGTGGTACTTACGTTTTTCTATCGATCTTACTGTAAACCTAAACTTAGCAATAGGGAAGTTTCCAAAACCTCAAAAACAAAAATTTTACCCAAAATCGAGGGAAAAATTCCTATCTGGCGAGCAGCAAACAAAAGCAAGGGCCCTGCCGCGGAAGTTCACGTTTTTCCAGTACGTTTAAAACGATAGCAAAAAGTACTTCGTAATTTTCAGAGATATTTAAATAAAGGTTGCAAGCTTACTGAGATGTTTTGTAAAGAAAATAAAAAAAAAAACTTCCCTATTAATCTTTCGCATAAATAATGCAATTAATGAATTATAGCTAGGTTGAAATAGAAGGGTTAATTTTCCCTAGTGACTATTGTTATTGAAAATAGTGATTTTAATTTCCGTTTCTTCCCCTAATTAAATAGATATTACCTACAGTATTTTACCATTTAAAGCTTCACACATTTTAAATTTCAGGACCGCCTTAGCGTTATGGCTCCTGATGAACCTGCTGCTGGTGGTAGTCCCCCGATATGGTGCGTATGCGATGGCCACGGTCGGCATCACGCTGTGCGCGGCGGCCGGTGGCTACTGGGCCTCTCTACCGCACGCCCCACTCATAGTCAGGCTAGACGGAGCGATGTTGTTCTTTTCGCTCGGATGGTGCTTTTGGCTAGTCCTCATTGCAGGTGTGTACCTTCAAATCCTCGCTAAGCGTGCGTACAGTGCAATGGCGACGTAAAGCATCTTTTCTTTTGATTTTATGTTAAACCTTCTCTATATACGCTGAAATTTTAGTCATTTGGTTTCCGCAGGGGGGTGGTTCCACTCATGATTACGAGCAACTTTTACTATGTGACCAATAATTCTGATAACGCGAAAAAAAATCAGCTGTTCCAAACAAAAGCGCAATAACTACTCGACCTATTAAGGTCTCGGTCTCCCTAAAAAAAATTTTTTTTTCGCGATATCAGAGTTGACCCCATTGTAAAAGTTGCTTGTAATCATGCAGCCACCCCACTGCGGGAACGAAATGATTATAATTTCACCCTGTATTTATGTGATTCTGGTACTTTCATGACATATTGTTTTACGAAAAAAAGTCTGTAACTTTCTTTGTAATTTTTCATGTCGAGGGTGAGTCGGTGTGACTAATGGTAAAAAAAATCCCCGTAGTCACACTGGTGTGGTAAGACGGTGTGACCACGGGTCGGTCGGGTTAGGTCGGTAAGTACCTATGCAGTAGGGCTTCCAAAATTACGGAATAGCTAATTACGTAACTGGTTACGCACTATAATGCTCCAATTACGTAACTACGTAATTACGTAACTAGGTGGGTTTTTTATTAAGCCATTATATTTTTTCGTCATATAAGTTGTTTTAGAAGGAAATTGAAATGAAAACATTATTAACAAACTTTTTATTTATTAAAATTTGAAACAATCAATAAAATATAAAGATTAATTTAAAAAAGAAAAAAGAGTAACACAGCTAGCACCCAGCAGTAATTGAAATAAACTTATTACCTACGTTTACATTCAAAAGTCGGCCAAAAAGAAAAAAAACTAAATTTTCTTAAAATCGGAAACAGATATTACAAAACCTATTTGTTTAATTTTTGTTCCTGATAATGTGATTTCATAAATGACGAAGAATGCAATGTATTATCTCCTAGGGAACTTCTAAGTTTATTGCATAAATAACCTGCAGAAGAAAAAGCTCGTTCAGCTTCAACACTAGTGGGCGTTATCGATAGCAAATAATTATAGACTGCTGTCAGGAAAACTTCACGGCCGCCACCAGCGCTGTCGTAAATGCACATTTCCACACGTATTATAGATTCATGATCTGTGTTAACTCCAGGTTTATTTACTTTTGTCATTATTTTTGAAACTTCTTTATCCAGTTGCTGTGCAACGGTTGACTCCTCGCCACAACTATCACTACTGTCATTTTCTTTGTGTTTTTGTTCAGAGTTTGAGCTTGTTTGTGTACTACTAGTCGGTGTTGTAAACTTCAGCCTTTGTTATAAGTTTGTAATATATGCTCGTAAGGGTGTATAACCCTCGTAAACAACAAGGCGGCGGGTGACGATGGAATCACTACAGAACTTCTGAGAGCGGGCGGTAAGCCGATACTGAAAGTCCTCCAGAAGCTCTTCAATTCCGTCATCATCGAGGGCAGAACGCCGAAGGCATGGAACATAAGTGAGGTGATTTTGTTCTTTAAAAAAGGGTGACAAGTCCCTCTTAAAGAACTACAGACCCATCTCACTTCTGAGCCATGTCTATTAGTTGTTTTCGAGAGTCCTTACGAATCGTGTCGCTCGCAAGTTGGACAACTTCCAACTTCCTGAACAAGCCGGGTTTCGAAAAGGCTTTAGCACCATAGACCACATCCATACGCTGCGGCAGGTTATACAGAAGACCGAGGAGTATAATCTGCCACTATGCTTGGTGTGCACTATAGGTCCCGTAGTTGGTTTTTGAAAATGAAAGAGGCTCCGTTACAATTTGACAGCGTTTATTACACCTTTTACACGCACTTATGACACAAACAGGCAAAGCCACGAAACAGAGCTCGTATCGAAAGTGCGGACGGTCGCAGACTGCCGCGGTGTACAAAAGACATTTTGAATGCAATATAAGACTACCTGCGGTTTACATTTTTATCAAAACTTACAAACTAAGTAGGGATGGAGCGCCAAGTGGACTACAGGTATATCGAGGTGTTGAGGTACTTATACAAAAATGCCACCATGTCGATCCGAGTACAGAACCAGAGCACAAAGCCTATCCAACTGCAGCGTGGTGTGAGACAGGGAGACGTTATTTCTCCGAAACTGTTCACAGCTACGTTGGAGGACATCTTTAAGCTCTTGAACTGGAAAGGACTCGGCATCAACATTAATGGCCAGTACCTAACATACCTTCGTTTTGCCGATGATATAGTCCTTATGGCTGAGACCATGGAAGACCTGAACACAATGCTCCAAGATCTCCGTAGTGCTTCCCAAAGAGTGGGTCTCAAGATGAACATGGATGAGACGAAAATTATGTCAAATGGCCATGTTGTACCCTCTCTAGTTCATGTTGGGAACACTACACTTGAAGTTGTTGACCACTACGTATACCTAGGACAGGCAGTCCAGTTAGGTAAGTCCAACTTTGAGAAAGAGATCTCTCGTCGAATCCAACTCGCGTGGGCAGCATTCGGGAAGCTTCGAAAAATCTTCTCGCCCGACTTACCTCAGTGACTCAAGACGAAAGTCTATGAACAGTGTGTGTTGCCAGTGATGATTTACGGTAGTGAAACGTGGTCGCTAACTATGGGTCTAATAAGGAGGCTCAAGGTCACCCAGCGTGCAATGGAGAGAGCCATGCTCGGCGTTTCCCTGCGTGATCGAATTAGAAACGAGGAGATCCGCAGGAGAACTAAAGTAACCGACGCTGCTCGAAGAATTGCTCAGCTAAAATGGCGATGGGCAGGACACATAGCGAGAAGAACTGATGGCCGTTGGGGTGGAAAGGTTCTGGTATGGCGACCGCGCACCGGACGACGCTCCGTGGGTAGGCCCCCAACACTGACCGACGATCTAGTGAAGGTCGCGGGAAGCCACTGGATGCGGGCAGCGCAGGACCGATCGTCGTGGAGATCCTTAGGGGAGGCCTATACCCAGCATTGTGTGTCGTGTGGCTGATATGATGATAATGATGTTACACCCTCGAGTATTGTAGGCCTAGCACGGCAGCCACGACATGAGTCTCTGAAACATAGACTTACTCTGACTTTCTTTCCCTTTCGCACATTGCTTAGCAGTTTAGCGCGCTATATTCGAATGAAAATGGAAGTGTGAGAGACTGATCGAGAAGATGTCGCGGCTTCAGTGCTAGGCCTAATGGTGTTGTCATATTATAATGGTTAGTGTTGCCATGTCATGAAAGTAGAAAATTTAATTCAATTGATATTTTAAATATTTATGTGTATGTTAGTAGATACTTACGTAATTACGGAATTTTACCTTTGAGTTACGTATTTCAGAAATAGTTAAAATCTGTCCGTAATTACGTAATTGCGAATTTACGTAATTACGTAATGGAAGCCCTACTATGCAGTAAGTAGTTATTCTTATTTAGAATTTTACCACGACCCGATGTCTAACATGATAATGGTGTGCATGTTCTTAACTGATAATAATTTTATTTTTATCTTTTTAGCGATAACAGATCGTTGTATGTAAAAAATTGTTTAAAAAAACAAAAAACCGACTTCAAAAAACCTACCTCTAAAAAGCAAGAAATAATATTCGTAATAATAAAAACACGTCTATTGAAGTCGGGTGGGGCTGGAGTACAAATTCATTTTTTTTATTCTAAAAGCCCCACCCGCCTTCAATAGACGTGTTTTTATTATTACGAATATTATTTCTTGCTTTTTAGAGGTAGGTTTTTTGAAGTCGGTTTTTTGTTTTTTTAAACAATTTTTTATTTTTTTAATTTTTAGTGTAGGTACCTTTTGTATTAGGTAGTGTAGGTATATTATTTAGGAAGAAAAATCGGCTCAGCCAAACGTGAGTTAATCGCTGAAAAATATACGTACATGCGGGTCAAACTGAGAACCTCCTTTTTTAAGTCGGTCAAAGAACTACACTAAAGATATCCCTTTTCCAACAAAAAAATAATTATCTTATTCAGTTCATAAACAAAGAAGTTATACGACTGATCATCGAGGTAGTTCACACAAAAGCATACTATTTTCGTGCTTTTTTCAAGATTACTTGAAAAGTACTGAACCGATTGCAAAATTTTAAAAAATGGGACCAACTTGAAAGTTTACCTAATGTAATAACGTTTGAATCATTTCGATCGGTCCAGCCGTCTTCGAGTAATCGATGTACATACAAAAAACAAAAAAGAAAAAAAAAACTGGTCGAATTGAGTACCTCCCTCCTTTTGAAGTCGGTAATAAATTAAGATGTTTAAGCCAATTTGTTTTGAACAGGCAGCATCTGCGTGGTGGTGGGGCTGCTGATCGCGGCGCTGGACCTGGCGTGGCCGCACCGGTTCTCCACCGTGCTGGAGGTGGACTACGACACGCCCTACGACCGGCACGTGCTCATCGTCGACAGCCGGCAGAGGGCGCGCCCACAAACGCAGAGCTCTCTACCATCTAGAATACTTAGGTGAGAAGAATGGTATAAACTCTCCACCGTGCTGGAGGTGGACTACGACACGCCCTACGACCGGCACGTGCTCATCGTCGACAGCCGGCAGAGGGCGCGCCCACAAACGCAGAGCTCTCTACCATCTAGAATACTTAGGTGAGAAGAATGGTATAAACTGTCCACCGTGCTGGAGGTGGACTACGACACGCCCTACGACCGGCACGTGCTCATCGTCGACAGCCGGCAGAGGGCGCGCCCACAAACGCAGAGCTCTCTACCATCTAGAATACTTAGGTGAGAAGAATGGTATAAACTCTCCACCGTGCTGGAGGTGGACTACGACACGCCCTACGACCGGCACGTGCTCATCGTCGACAGCCGGCAGAGGGCGCGCCCACAAACGCAGAGCTCTCTACCATCTAGAATACTTAGGTGAGAAGAATGGTATAAACTCTCCACCGTGCTGGAGGTGGACTACGACGCGCCCTACGACCGGCACGTGCTCATCGTTGACAGCCGCCAGAGGGCGCGGCCACAAACGCAGAGCTCTCTACCATCTAGAATACTTAGGTGAGAAGAATGGTATAAACTCTCCACCGTGCTGGAGGTGGACTACGACACGGCCTACGACCGGCACGTGCTCATCGTCGACAGCCGGCAGAGGGCGCGCCCACAAACGCAGAGCTCTCTACCATCTAGAATACTTAGGTGAGAAGAATGGTATAAACTCTCCACCGTGCTGGAGGTGGACTACGACACGCCCTACGACCGGCACGTGCTCATCGTCGACAGCCGGCAGAGGGCGCGGCCACAAACGCAGAGCTCTCTACCATCTAGAATACTTAGGTGAGAAGAATGGTATAAACTCTCCACCGTGCTGGAGGTGGACTACGACACGCCCTACGACCGGCACGTGCTCATCGTTGACAGCCGGCAGAGGGCGCGGCCACAAACGCAGAGCTCTCTACCATCTAGAATACTTAGGTGAGAAGAATGGTATAAACTCTCCACCGTGCTGGAGGTGGACTACGACACGCCCTACGACCGGCACGTGCTCATCGTTGACAGCCGGCAGAGGGCGCGGCCACAAACGCAGAGCTCTCTACCATCTAGAATACTTAGGTGAGAAGAATGGTATAAACTCTCCACCGTGCTGGAGGTGGACTACGACACGCCCTACGACCGGCACGTGCTCATCGTCGACAGCCGGCAGAGGGCGCGGCCACAAACGCAGAGCTCTCTACCATCTAGAATACTTAGGTGAGAAGAATGGTATAAACTCTCCACCGTGCTAGAGGTGGACTACGACACGCCCTACGACCGGCACGTGCTCATCGTTGACAGCCGCCAGAGGGCGCGGCCACAAACGCAGAGCTCTTTACCATCTAGAATACTTAGGTGAGAAGAATGGTATAAACTCTCCACCGTGCTGGAGGTGGACTACGACACGCCCTACGACCGGCACGTGCTCATCGTCGACAGCCGGCAGAGGGCGCGGCCACAAACGCAGAGCTCTCTACCATCTAGAATACTTAGGTGAGAAGAATGGTATAAACTCTCCACCGTGCTGGAGGTGGACTACGACACGCCCTACGACCGGCACGTGCTCATCGTCGACAGCCGGCAGAGGGCGCGGCCACAAACGCAGAGCTCTCTACCATCTAGAATACTTAGGTGAGAAGAATGGTATAAACTCTCCACCGTGCTGGAGGTGGACTACGACACGCCCTACGACCGGCACGTGCTCATCGTCGACAGCCGGCAGAGGGCGCGCCCACAAACGCAGAGCTCTCTACCATCTAGAATACTTAGGTGAGAAGAATGGTATAAACTCTCCACCGTGCTGGAGGTGGACTACGACACGCCCTACGACCGGCACGTGCTCATCGTTGACAGCCGCCAGAGGGCGCGGCCACAAACGCAGAGCTCTCTACCATCTAGAATACTTAGGTGAGAAGAATGGTATAAACTCTCCACCGTGCTGGAGGTGGACTACGACACGGCCTACGACCGGCACGTGCTCATCGTCGACAGCCGGCAGAGGGCGCGCCCACAAACGCAGAGCTCTCTACCATCTAGAATACTTAGGTGAGAAGAATGGTATAAACTCTCCACCGTGCTGGAGGTGGACTACGACACGCCCTACGACCGGCACGTGCTCATCGTCGACAGCCGGCAGAGGGCGCGGCCACAAACGCAGAGCTCTCTACCATCTAGAATACTTAGGTGAGAAGAATGGTATAAACTCTCCACCGTGCTGGAGGTGGACTACGACACGCCCTACGACCGGCACGTGCTCATCGTTGACAGCCGGCAGAGGGCGCGGCCACAAACGCAGAGCTCTCTACCATCTAGAATACTTAGGTGAGAAGAATGGTATAAACTCTCCACCGTGCTGGAGGTGGACTACGACACGCCCTACGACCGGCACGTGCTCATCGTTGACAGCCGGCAGAGGGCGCGGCCACAAACGCAGAGCTCTCTACCATCTAGAATACTTAGGTGAGAAGAATGGTATAAACTCTCCACCGTGCTGGAGGTGGACTACGACACGCCCTACGACCGGCACGTGCTCATCGTCGACAGCCGGCAGAGGGCGCGGCCACAAACGCAGAGCTCTCTACCATCTAGAATACTTAGGTGAGAAGAATGGTATAAACTCTCCACCGTGCTAGAGGTGGACTACGACACGCCCTACGACCGGCACGTGCTCATCGTTGACAGCCGCCAGAGGGCGCGGCCACAAACGCAGAGCTCTTTACCATCTAGAATACTTAGGTGAGAAGAATGGTATAAACTCTCCACCGTGCTGGAGGTGGACTACGACACGCCCTACGACCGGCACGTGCTCATCGTCGACAGCCGGCAGAGGGCGCGGCCACAAACGCAGAGCTCTCTACCATCTAGAATACTTAGGTGAGAAGAATGGTATAAACTCTCCACCGTGCTGGAGGTGGACTACGACACGCCCTACGACCGGCACGTGCTCATCGTCGACAGCCGGCAGAGGGCGCGGCCACAATCGCAGAGCTCTCTACCATCTAGAATACTTAGGTGAGAAGAATGGTATAAACTCTCCACCGTGCTGGAGGTGGACTACGACACGCCCTACGACCGGCACGTGCTCATCGTTGACAGCCGCCAGAGGGCGCGGCCACAAACGCAGAGCTCTTTACCATCTAGAATACTTAGGTGAGAAGAATGGTATAAACTCTCCACCGTGCTGGAGGTGGACTACGACACGCCCTACGACCGGCACGTGCTCATCGTCGACAGCCGCCAGAGGGCACGCCCACAAACGCAGAGCTCTCTACCATCTAGAATACTTAGGTGAGAAGAAACAGATTATACAAAAAACTACACGCTAAAATTTTAATCGGTTCCCGCAGTGGGGTGGTCCCACTCATGATTACAAGCAACTTTTAGTATGGGGGCAACTCTGATATCCCGAAAAAAAATCAGCTGTTCCATACGAAAGCGGAATACCTACTTGACCTTCTATCCTAACATAATAAAGAATTTTGTTGCATCACCGCGCTGACAGGAGACTTAGGCCCGTATTTATAAACCGCTCTCAACGTTAAGAGCTAACTTGACTTTGAGAGCGGTTTATAAATATCTGAGATGCTGTTACTATAAGAAGACCATCTCAAGTATGATCTCAAGATAGCCCTCAATGTTGAGAGCGGTTTATAAATACGGGCCTTAATATTGAAGGTTATAAATTTTGATTGGACTAATAAAAAAAATTGAACGTCTTTAATGATAACGGAACTCATAACTTGCAAGGAGTTCAGATACCTATTTTCTTCTTATCTGAATAGCGTGATGTCGTCTTTCAGGAGGCTGTCGTCAAAAACGAAAGATACTGAAGGGCAGGTATCGATGTCGGTGGTGAGCGAAAATGAACGAGGGCGGGACAACCCCGCCTTCCAGCATGAGCAGAGGAAACCCAACTCTCCTTGGAGGTATCCTCTCTTCAGGCGACAGATTGACAGGTAGCTTCATTACTTTAAAAACAAATTATCCTGTCAACCTAACATTTAACCGGAATTCAACCCATAAAATATCCTAAGAAAGGAAAAAGAAATCCATCTCTACTTCCTCGTTTTCGGTTCTCAGCTTTTCCCAATACATATTTAAACAAAAACAGCAATCATACATACCATGACAATAGAACAAGATCTTTGCTTACAACATTGCACCGCAACTACAATCAGCTCGTTGGGATTTTACTACAACTTGCATAACATACAATAGGCACATTACTGACCCTATATTTTGAATATCTCTGATCATTTCTTTAATAATGGTTGCGGTAAATGTTTCTTGTAGAGCGGACTCGGCGTCGAGCATGGGGTCCAGCGTCAATGGCAACAGCACCGCCATCAAGATGTCGCCGCTCGCCGCCGACGCGCCGCCCGCCTCCACGCCCGCCATCCCTCCATACAGGTATGTGTTATCATCATGTAGTTACAATTATATCAATTTATACCAGGATCTGAGTCAATTTAAAATCAAACGTTTACTTAAGTCAGAAAAAAGTTAACAACCTAGGTAGGTTCCGCTCTAGGCTCTAGCATCTAGATAGATCTGTCGCAATGCGACATTTTCCGCGAAGGTCGGGTGTTGGTCGCAATGCATCATAAGTCTCCTAAAGTGTATCATCTTACCCTTAAAAATAAGGCGTAATATTTCAGATTTGAAAACCCTCTTGAATATTGCTCAAAATTAAATAGACTCAACGGAACTTCTCTCCAATATTCAGCTTCAAGTACCAGCGAGAACCACATTAAGACGACCGGCATGTCTTGTCGTGCCGCGGTCTGCAACTAAATATCGTCGTAACTCTTTTTTCATTAAATCGGCTATAGAATTTATAGTTGTAGACTTTACTGATTTTGATCTATTTAATTCTAGCTCGCGAAGAATTTAAAATATTATGGTGCAGAAGTGTTCGATGGTTCTCTGACGTCCGTTCTTAATTTGTGTTGTATCTGCGCTTATGTTTAACTGAACTCTATTGCTTATTTGCTTTGTTATTGTTTAGTATTTAGTGTGTGAATGCATGTTTTTTCATATTAATCAGCAAGCATTAGATGTTATATGCGAAAAATTATAATGGTACCTAAGTACCATGGGCAACAGCGTCGCTTAACCACTGCTAAGGTCAAAATCGCTTGCACGCCGCGCCCGCTGTGACATACGTTTAGTTCGTGTAGGGGCGATACGCACGCACACGAATTTTGTTCCAAACAGGTAAAGCGAAGCTGTTGCCCATAGTACATAGACTCGTCACTGTATGTTTTCCTATGAAATGAAATAAAATAAAAATAAAATAAATAACAACACGCTTGAGGGTTTAAATATTATCAATCGAGTAGTGGTCTTAAACCTGTTCCAATTTTGAAGGTCCTCATTGGGTAATACAATGCGAAATTTTAAATTATTTTAATATATTATTTATTTCCAGGTTTCGCCCACAAATACCAGCCGCAGAAAGAGTGAAAGATATGTGGTGATAAAAACAACTCTAAAGTGTAGTGCTACAGCTGTGTTCCTTGGCTGTCTCCTGATCTCCATACGGACACTTGAGTGACTGGTATACTTACTAATAATAACTAGGACAAAAACAATACTAAATTATGACGTTGTTTTGTCGCGATATTTAGATAGGTAATTTAATATTTCAAATTGTAAATATGTAAATCTGTAGATAGGAACTCGATTGTAATAAATCCGTCCAGTGTCATAAAATGTAATGCCTACTGTAAAATGAGTTTTCAAAATATTCTGTTTACCTCGTTTATATTTAAATATTGTATTTTAAATTATTATCTAGCCGAAGAGTATTGATAACTTTAGACTCAAGATATACTTTGTGCCATGTATGTCACCGAGAGACGAATATAATTTTTAATTGCCCTCCTTGATTCGTTTCAACGATTTGGATAATGCCAGACTTGTAACTATAACATATTAGGTCAATTTTGTAAATATTTGCCTCAAGATTTTGATCTATCTCACACAAAAAACAATAACGTGACTTGTAATCTAATCTTTGCTCAAAGTGTCTCACTTAACAAAGTAATTATAATAATTGGGCATCCGCATGACGATATGCTTACATCTGAAACTCAGTTCGACAATTAAGAATTCGTTCTTTTTTTTCTAATATAATGAAAGAAAAGCAGTTAGGTCCTTACCCTATGAGCAGCTAGTAGGTAAGCATACTGCCATGTTTAGGTTTTAAATCCTTAACGCAGCAAGCTTATGGTATAGCGCTTATCAGCCCTCTAGCATGACCAACGAAACGCGACATGTTACAGCAATTTAAGTGTCAAGAGACAATGGATTTTGACAGTTGAGTGTCGATAAAAAGCTATAGCATGCGATATATATCGTTTATCGATGGTCATGCTAGGGGGGCAGATCGTAGGTAAATCTTTAGTGGGCCGACTTGTCCTAGGATGTGTGCGTTTGGTTTAAGTCTGTCGGACTAAATTCGGTCCCTGATTGTCTAACGTGGGCGAGCTGCCTATCAGTCTGCTCAATATTTGATCTTATCACATTGTAATAATAGAACTTGGTAAATCTAAAAAAAATGCTGTCAATTGAAATTGAATGAAGTCAATTAGTTGTATTATTAGTTGTAAGTTATTTATTTTGTAAAAACATATTTGACGTAGGTATACGTGAATTCAATTGTGATATTAAAACTTTTGACTAATACTTAATACGTAAATATCACAATATCATTTTCATTTTAAGGTATAAATAACATCACAGGTCATTTTCAATGTTGTGAAAATGTATTTGCAACAGTGAATTTGTTTTAAACCTATAATAACTTCAAATATAAGTGAGAGTAGTAAGGAAAATGTGTTGTCAATTGTATTTATTGTGATGAAAAAAAAATACAGAATTTAAATCTTAAAATATAATCTTTAATTTACGAAGACCTTACATAGGGCATAAGATAAGTAAAGGTAAAAAATTACAAACACGATACAAATATGTAATAAATACATTAATTTAAAGTTTCATAATAATAAAAGAGACAAAGCTATTCTAATATTTAAAGATAGTCGCAATAAATTAATTTTAGCAATCAAATTCGAGTGCATGTTTAGTTTAGCAAACATCTTTGATAGTAGGTACTTAGCCAAGTCACTTGGATTGGAGACGAGGAATAAAGGAGAACTTGGCGCAAGACTCCGAGGTACAAATCCTTTTTCTATTAAATAAATGAAATTGAATAAAAGATGAATTGAATTCTTTCACAAGGTTTTGATCACGTAGCTGAAACGTCATTGTGAGTTACACGAGACAAAAAATAACTTTACACACAGGAATTTGCCTCCAATGAAGTTAAAAATTATATATTTAAGCGACGCTCAGCAAAATACTACCAAATATGATATACGATACGAAACTATCGTTGACTAGTTAGGGTACCTGCAGATCATAAACTTTTAATCGGCTGAAACATAGTTGAGAGAGGTCTCAACTCAAACTGTTTGAACGTAGGTATATACAGGGTTATTAGTAAAACACCAACAACCTCGCAGAGTCAATTACTAACATCATTAACAACAACATTTGTTCTACGACTTTTCATAAACCGATAAAAAAAATCGACTCTTCATACAAATGTCCCGAACACTGATTGAGTTTTGTATGAAAAGTCGATTTTTTTTTGTCTGTTTTCGGGAAAGTCGTAGAACAAATGTTGTTGTTTATGATGTTAATAATCTACTCCTGCGAGGTTGTTGATGTTTTAGAAATAACCCTGTATAATGCCAGTGTGCATTTATGATTCGGTATCGGCAAGCTCGACTATGAGCAGCCGATGGAAAATCTGGTATGCGGGACCACTAAAGAGGATAAATAATAAGTAACTAGATTGAATATGAGAGTTTTATGTCTGTTCTTTGACCAGATGCTCCAAATTCAGCTGGCAAAGGAAAGCATTCCAATTCACATAGCCTTCTTGAATTAACGTTTCCGCTTCACCCCATAGTTTGCACTGTTCAGAATTCAATAAAATTAAATATCAGAAAGCAATTCAAGAATTAATGAAAGAGTTACGTTAAGTAATATCTAGTAGATACCATCTACTGTAATATCATAGGTATTCACAAACAAGTGTTTTATTCTAACTTAGTTGAAAGCTTAACATATAAAAAAGTACCTAATAGCACGTGATTGTCATAATCAAAACCAAATTAGATACTAACCTCGGTATCTTTGAGCGGTGGCGCATGTCTGACTACTTTCTCGTAGTCCGACTCGCTGAGGTTGTACACGGGACGCGTCTGGAAGTCCAGGAACGACATCAAGTCATCATATAAGATGTTGCACTGTTCGTCCTTCTGTAGCCTGTCAACAAGCAGTTCGTTCATTAGTTCTCTTTAGTTTAGTCCATGTATTCTGGAACCCATGGCTCAGAAACCACGATGATATTAAGATCAAATTAGTATGTAGTAAGATGTGTTGATGCGTCTCATCCTCTCCACTCCATATACAGCTTTCCGATGCCAATCTCATCGGGGCGTGCACTTAAACTTGCAGCATATACAGTCCAGCAGTGGCCCTACCATGACTTGATGCAAACTTACCGTAAACTATCGTTTTCTCTCTTTCACTTGCATTGACTGTGAGCTAATGCTCACGGTAATTTACGGTAGCGAAAACAGTTTTTTTTTTCATTTACTAACACTAAATACATGTTCTAACATACAGTTGCACTTAACCTAGGAGTAATGTTACCTTACTCATGCCACGGCATGCGATAGGAAATATAATCTGCTTTAAACTTAAAATTACTTTAATAACCTATCTAAAATTAACTAAAAACATACGGTAAGTACTTTACAGTAGGAGTATAACTAAATAACTAACAATTTTAACTGTTCCGTTTTGAATTTATTTAATTTAAGGTGAAATATGTCTCAGCGGCCTTTTTTATTGAAACTATTATGTAAGGAAAGGATTCTATTTAATGTTGAAAATTTAACTAAATTGCTATTACTAAACTTACGAGTAAACAGAGAAAATTTACCAGGGCGGGGTAATCTGCGAGGACAGGTTAAAATTGATTTTAGAAAGCAGATGAGGGCAATCGTACGCACCATTTAAAAGCTTGTGAAGGAATATTTGATCGAGAAGTTGACGTCTTAATGTCAGGGTATTTAGATTGTATCTGCTTAAACGATCGTTATAAGATTAAAATTTTTTGCAATCTTTTGACTGGTATGTAAGGTGGTATAAAAACCTTTTTTGCACACGTTCAATTCTAGACTCATGATAGTGAGGTGACCAGACAGCACTACAATATTCCAGTCTAGACCTAACCAACGCGTTATACAAAATTATTTTTGTTGTTGCGTTTCTGAGACCTTTGCTACTTCTCACTACAAACCCCAGCATCTTGAAAGCACTCGAAATCATTTCGTCTAAATGTATATTGAATTGTAGCTTTTTATCGAGCGTAACACCAAGGTCATGAATAGAATCCACCTCATTAAGCTTTTACCCCTGGATAAAGTACTGATTCTTGAATGTATTTACATTTCTGGTAAACGCCATGTAATGACAATATGATTTGTCAATATTGAGGGTCAGACAGTTTTGAAGGAACCAAAGAGCAAGACGATTTAAATCCTCTTGAAGTAGATTCGAGTCATCAACGCATCGAATACTTTTCAAAATTTTTAAATCATCGGCATACAGGTAAAATTTGGAGTTTTTGAAGCAGGATCAAATGTCATTAATGAAAAGGTTAAAGAAGATTGGGCCGATATGGGACCCTTGAGGTACCCCGGAAGGGGTAAGATATGGTCTAGAACAGTAGCCATCCACAACCACTTTTCCCGTACGAGATGTTAGATATGATGCACACCACTGCAGAAGGTCGCCAGCCTCACCATAACGTTTTAATTTATCCAGCAGCAAATTATGGTCCACCCTGTCGAACGCCTTGCTAAAATCAGTATATATTACATCAGCTTGAGTGCGGCAATCAACAAGCTCAACAACGTCAGTGGTGAAAGATACTAAATTGGTCGCGATTGACCTAGCCTTCGTGAAACCGTGTTGTTCAGGTATGAAAAATTGTTTGAAATGCCAAATTAGCAGGGTGCAGACAAGCGACTCAAACAACTTACCAAACACAGATAGAAGAGATATTGGACACAAGAAGAATCACCATTTTTAAAAACAGGTACGATCAAAGCCTCTTTCCAGACTTCAGGAAAAACTCCGGAGCGCAGAGATCTATTGAAGATGCTGGACAGAGGAAAAGAGAGAACTTTGGCACATTTACATGCAAATAATGCCGGTATACCATCAGGTCCAGCTCCTTTTGAAGTATCGAGCCTTTCCAGCGCCCTGAGAACCTCCTCCTGGGTAAAAGATATGCTTGAAAGTTGCTTGAAAGGGTAAGAGAGTCTTTGCTCTGCTTATAGTCTCTAGAAGTTTGCATCAACTCATGTTAAAGCTACATACAGGTCAGTGTTGATCCTCTCTATGTATGACTTGAGTGTGTCCGTCTCATTCTCATACACGTAAAATTAAACCGTCATACAACCGCCAGTCGTACAAAGTAGGTCCTACCTACAATAGTTAACTATGTATGTTGCAAGTACTTACACTTGTAGCATACAGTCCAGCAGGTCAGTGTTGATGGGCAATCGGTGCGCTTTCAGCAGCTGCCTCATCCTCTCCACGGACAGTTTTCCAGTGCCCGTCTCGTCTGCGTGCAGGAGACCTTCGCGCAACCGATCCCGGTCGTCCCACAGACCGCGAGTCAACCACGTGAACACCAAGGAACTTAAGGAAAGATCATTTATCAACAGAGAATAAGGACTTAAATTTGACAAGGCTCGATAAACTATCTTATTGAGTGTCACAAAAAGACTAGTTTGAGATAACAACTTTACCGTATCATTTCACGCCTCGGGCTTTTCTCCTTTCCTGGGTCACCTCGAAAATGTCGAATCAGAGTCAGAAACTCGTGTTCTGTCATTTTTTCGCACATTATTTCCTTTAAAGCCTGTCTAGAAAGATAAAGGAATTAAGATCACCATTTAAATTGATAAAATAAAGATGAAAACTAATTCGTTTAAAGAACACTACCAACAAGGTACTTACTTGAAGCATCTCACAGGCATAAGTTCCTTCTTATGAGGCAGAACAGCTTCCATGTATTTGGCTACGAAATTTTTGTAACCGTTGTCTTGGGTCGCCAGCGTCCGACGAATTTTATCCATTATCAAAGCTATGTTCGCCATTGGATACTTAACAAAAGAGAGTATTTTTCAAATACCCAACTAAAAAACTTACTAATTGAATAACACTCACTGAAAGATCTCAGTAATTGAAGCTGCGAATTTTCGGGCCATTCCATATATATGGCATACATGGATTTTTTCCACTCTTCCCAACTTGTAAGTGGAAATAATTCGGAAGAGTGGAAAAAATCCATGTAGGTATCCCAACTGATTGGTAATTTGGTACAGCCAGTTGAAATATATGGAAAAGTTCGAACTTTTCGTAGGTGCCCATCTTTTTTAGGGTTCCGTAGCCTAAATGGCAAAAAACGGAACCCTTATAGATTCGTCATGTCTGTCTGTCTGTCTGTCTGTATGTCTGTCTGTCTGTCTGTCTGTCTGTCTGTCTGTCTGTCTGTCCGTATGTCACAGCCACTTTATTCCGAAAGTATTAAGACTACACAGTTGAAACTTGGTAGGTAGATGTATTCTGTTAACCGCTTAACGAATTTAATACAAAAATAAGAAAAATAAAAGATTAAGGGGGGGCTCCCCATACATGGAACTGAAACTGAAAAAAATTTTTTTCTTCAAATCAACACGTGTTGTGTGTCTATAGATAGGTCTTTAAAAATGACATTGAGGTTTCTAAGACAACTTTTTCTCAAAGTCAACCGTTTGAAAGATATTCACCGCCAAAGTGGTAAAGGTAAAATGTGTGTCCCCCCCCCTTTAACTTTTGAAATAAGAGAGTGAAAAATCTAAAAAAAATATATGCTGTAGATCTTAATAAACACTTTCAACCAAAATTGGTTTGAACGAGATATAGTAATTAGTTTTTGAGATATAGCACATTTTCCAAAACCGCAAATATAACTTTGTCATTCATACCAACACTGTGAAAAACAAAGTTATTTTTGCAGACGAAAAATGATAGGTGGTATTAAATATGGTATGGTATAAGGTAACTACGGAACCCTATGGCGCGTGGCCCGACACGCACTTGGCCGGTTTTTTTTAGCTTGCTTTTGATGGATTTTTTAAACTTTTTTTTGGTGGCTTTCCCTGACTAGAATAAATATTCCTGCAGCTCAAGACATGAGTACTCAAGATCAATCGCAAGGTATATACTTGGTACTATCAAGACCCAAAATCTAACCCAGAGTCAATATCTAATTCATGTCGTGTTTCGGTAGTCGTGCTAGGGAGGATGGAGCAGAGACGAAGGTTAACACTTACATGTTCAGCGTTCAACTCCAAATACCGAAGAGCGTACTCATCAGCCGCTATGAGTCGGAACCGGTGCTTGTTGATAACCAGCTCATTACCAACCCACATGTCTTTGTCAGTATACGACGGTGGCTCTTTGGGCACGAAGAACTCCACATCTGGTAAGTACATCTTGTCACGGCGGAAGAACTTTCCTCCCTTTACAAAAATAATAATTACGAATAAAAAAGTATTAGGTACCTACAGTGTATAATTGTGTTAGGTGCCTTTACTATTCTTTTCCTATCGGTTATTTGTAAGTATGATCAAACACAAACCTTAAATCCAGAGTTCCGTTCACCTAATTCAAAAACTCCGATAGTATCGTCACAAAGAAAATATTTGATAATAAAATATCGTCTCTTATCTACAGGCTCATCGTTAATAAGTCGCGCAGCAAATCTAAGTATATGAGAGTCAAAACCAACTCTGGAAAAAAGAAGATTTCTTGTGTTAAAAAAAGTAAAACCGAAAAGTAAAACTGAATAGCATCATACTAAAAAGATGTAGGTACCGATCTTTATGAAGAAATTTTATAAAGTCCTTGTGTGGGGCCTTGGGTTCCACTGTTCTACAATTTTCTGCCGAATCGTCATAAGAACCATATCCATTCCATGGTGGCAGTTGTCTGTGCGCCACGCTTGTGTCTACCATTTCCTTGCCTTCATCCGATGGAATCGCCAGAGGAGTGAATGCATCTGAAAAGTTGTCAACACCCTTATGATACTTTGCTATGACAAGGTGATCTCACTAAATCTTGTTGGTAAATAAACAAACATGTTATAATAATGTAACTTGTTTTCATAAATAAGAGCCTTTACAAATAACAAACTACTCACTATAGAAATAAAAAGATTAGTACAACTAAAGAAATCAAAACAATGTTATGAATTTTATGTTTTAAGTAAGAAGTGCCAAAAAATTATATACGACGCCCTTAATACAAGTAGCCAGAAGCAGACCCATTCCCACTGGCAGCACCCGTTCACGAGCATGACGCATGAACCAGCCATCGCTTCGCTCAACCATATTTGAACGTATGGACCCGCCTCACACGACTCCACCGCCGAAATGTTTAATGTAAACAAAGCAAACATGATTAAATCATACCAAATCCATAGGTGATGCGGTAGTACTCCTTGGTGAAAGGGTCGCAGTCAGTGAGCACCACATTTCGGCCGAACACGTTGAGAACAGCGCCGATGCTCAGATCCGCCGGGCTATACGACGCCACTTTAGGGCCACCGGTCATTTCGATACGAGACGGGATTTTCTAAAACAATAAAGCAATATGTTTGGGATGAATACGTAAAGTCAAATAAAAGCAAAACTTTATGTTATCGTCATAGGTCACTTTTCATGACTTGAAAATGATTGGGAAGAAATCGTTAGTTAGGTACTTTGTACGAATTAAAGAAATTGGGAAAGATGTAAATAAAATGTAGAATAAAATTTAAATTATTTACCCATTTAGATGGAACTTAAAAGAATCAAACATGTTCCTAAACATTCAAATGAATGGGTTGGGTAAACATTAAATAATTACTCATACTCAACCATGATGAAACAGTAAATAATTTATTAAAGATGTGAATATTGATTACCCGGGGCAAACGCATTCTTTTTAGAAACATAGGCCCTGCTTCCATGCCGGAATTTGCAGGCATCGATTCCTTGATTTCTATAGTGTCATCTGCCAAGAAGTAATGAATTTCCATAAAATGCATTATACCAAACTCTGAATCTCGGTCGTCCCAATAACCGAAAAACCTAAAATGATTGATAATAATGTTTAGTTAGTTATAGAGATGGATAAAGTTTAACTCAAATAACGTTCAAATAATCAACATTTCACCTCAATACTTGTCTATCAAAATCTAAAAACTGTCTGAAAGGTCTATGTTTTGGTGGTTTTCCTGAAGGCGGTGCTCTCTGAAAAGTAAAAAATGGTCAAATTAATTATGATAAGATTAGTTAAGTATATAATAATAATAACATAAACAATGACTCACTTCCGGAGCATCAGGCCAGTTTATTGGATCTGGCACATTAATCCCGAGGCGATTAAGAAACACCCTCGTGAAATTATCGCAGTTTACGATCTGAAAATGCGGTATGGATCAAATAGTATAACAGTAGATCTATCGCTACAGCGAACATATCGACGAATAAAAGAAGAAGGCTCGGTGGCGCAGTGGTTTAGCGCCTGGCCCAGCGATTGCAAAGGTTAAGCAAATTTCGCAAGGGTCGGTCATGGGATGGGTGACCAAAAATTTATTATAACGAACTCTTCCGTGCTTCGGAATCGGAAGGCTCGTTAAGCCGTTGGTCCCGGCTGCATTTGCAGTTGTTAACACCCACCAATCCGCATTGGGCCCGCGTGGTGGGTTATGGCCCGTCCTCCTTATCCACCCATAAGGAAGGCCTGTCCCCCAGCAGTGGGGACATTAAAAATGGCTGATGGATAAAAGAAGAAGCAGAGATTGGACAAAAAATATAGGAAGTACCTAAGGAAAAGTACGATACAAAAGACAATCAGTCTAATCACCTTGAAAACTTTGCCGAAAAAAGTTACTTCTCGTCCAATGTTAAGGTCCAGTACATCATAATATAAGTCATAACTATACGGGAGTCGAATCCGTTGCCGTCTTATCATTGTTCCTAGAAAGGGGAAAAATAGCATTGCAATCAATATGATCGTAAGGCTCGAAGGACCAAAAAAATTTTAAATTAGACATTGGCTAAGAACTTGGTTAGTACCATCCCCTACCTTGTAATAATCCACTATTTTCTGTCTTCGGCTCCATGACTTTAATAGTGCCGTCTTCCAAAAAGAAGAATATTTCAACTTTTCTCAAAATACTGGACCCGCTCCTCATTTCTTGCAAGGTTTGTTGGAAGAAAGCTTGGAACCGCAATATCTGAACAAAAATTCTAGTCACTAAAATATTCTGCACACTAGCGCCGCCATTAGAAATCATAAAGACGAAATTGTGAATGAGGTACTTTTTATCGCTTAACAATATTTTCTAGCCTGAAGTTTAGTTTAATGGAGTTTTTTTGCGAAAATTGGCCAAAGATAATAAAATCTCATATTTATTTGAGCACTATATTTTTTGGGCGGTCGGCGCTATAGTGTGCAGAATAACCGGCACCCTGATTATCTAAAAAGAAACTATTTAGCGACCGGTTTCATTCCACATACATTGCTACTTTTCTTTGGTAGGTTTTTTTTTATCCAAAAAGAAGTAGCAATGGATCACTATCATCTATGAACTGCAACCGGTCGCTAGGTGGTTTCTAATTAGATAATCAGCCCGCTGTTATACAGCACACTATCACCGCCATTGGGAAAAACTTAAATAAAGACGAAATTGTGAATTGTGTCCTACTAGTGCACTCCGAAGAACGTTTCGTTTAGTTTAATGAAGTTTTTTTTGTGAAAAGTGGCCACTTTTAGAAAAAAAACTATGGTGGTCCGAAAAACGGTTTTCCCGGGTTCATTCATTAAGCCTGGCTACATTCAAACGGAATCCTGATTCGGAATTCCGAACGGATTTCGATAATGTAGGTATGACGTTTTCGTACGGTAAAATCCCGCATGTGTAGGTATAGTAGATACAAATAGATTTGTATGGATTAGCTGCTTTCGGAATTACGTATGTACGGAATTCCGTCTGTGTGTGGCCACTCTAACACTCTGTATAATTTTAAGTCTTCGTTTACGTACATGTTTATCATACATAATCCAAGTGGGCAAGTCGGGAGCTTGCTTCCGACAGTACAGAGAAGGCACGCGGTTACCCGACTCTGCCTTGTCCACCAGCATGTTCACTTTGTCGATGGACGTGAAAACTGGCCGGACGCCGAAACTCTTTTTGCCGATCTGAAACATAAATAGATGTAGTTAAAGCATTCAACTTTACTTATTTAAGTTATAGAAAAAACAGGCTAAGTCCGATTTGGACTTGCGCACGAAGGGTTCCGTACCATTATCTATACAACATTATTGTATGGGAGCCCCCTTCATTTATTTTATTTTAATTATTTATTTTTGAAGTGAATATACGAGTAGTTACGACTAAATGTTCTGTGAATATTTCAAGCGTCTACCTGTTGCCGTTATCAATATCGAGCAAAAAACGCCAAAAAAAAACACGTTTGTTGTATGGGTTATTTTATTCCGTTTTTAGTATTTATTGTTATAGTACAGTAGCCCGTAGAACATTTAAATCACCAAAAAGGTTACCGTTTGCCGTTGTGATATAGTTATTTATTACGAAATTATAGATACTTTAATCTAAGTTTTACAGATCGCAGCCCGCCGTAACCTATATTTGTATATCTCCAAAATAGATATTTTTTAATTTTTCGAGGTTTACCACATAGTTTAGCTATTGTCGTGTTCTACAGCTTGGTTTGATTGCCACAGATAAAAGCAAGACTATAAAAAGTAGCCATACACAGATTTAAGACCTGATGAAAATGGTTGGACTTTATCTGGTCTTAAATCTGTGTATGATCACTTTCTATAGACTTACTATTATCAGTGGCAATCAAACAAAGCTGTAGAACACGACAATAGCTAAACCATGTGGTAAACCTTGAAAAATAAAAAAATATCATTTTTGGAGATATACAAATATAGGTTACGGCGGGTTGCGATCTGTAAAAGTTGGGTTAAAGTATCTATAATTTCGTAATAAATAACTACCTATATCACAACGGCAAACGGTAACCTTTTTGGCAATTTAAATGTTCTACGGGCTACTGTACTATTATGGCGGCAACAGAAATATATCATCTGTGAAAATTTCAACTGTCTAGCTATCATAGTTCATGAGATACAGCCTGATGACAGACAGACAGATAGTGGAGCCTCAGTAATAGGGTCCCGTTTTTACCCTTTGGAAGCCCTTTGGGTACGGCACCCTAAAATCAATATCTATGGTGCGCAAAGGCGGCCTTATTGCTGACAGCGATCTCTTCCCATATGTGATAGCTGATAAGAGATTTTACGGGCAGTGTACCTACTGAAAGAGTTTTTTTCCAATTAGTGTTTACAAAATAAAGAAATACATTTTATCATATAATTTATTCGCTTTAATATTTGAGAGTACCTATTTGTGTTATAGGTGTACATTAGTCATCTTATTTATGGAACTTACGAGTGGATTAGATCCATATCCAGGCAGAAGTGGTAATCTAGGATTGCGGATCGCCATGATTGATAAGTGTTCACGAAAGATAAATAATAATATGTAATTTAAATAAAACAAATAATATGTATCAAAGTAAATTTCAGAAATAGACCATGCACTAACTGGCACCTTTGGTGGAAAGTAAAATAATAAATATTTGTAATTATTCTAAGACTGGCACTAACAAAATCCGTTACCATGGTGAAATTATACAAATTAGTAATCTGTGGGTGAAATAATAATTTAAAAAAAGAATATTAATTTACTCTATGGTGAATTCAAACAAAATGGTGCGTTCATGGAAATAGTACTATAAACCGGAATGAGCGCTTCGCCCCAAAACGAGCCGACAGAGAGGTCAAGTAGATGTATGTGTCCTTTTCTTCATTAGGGTGACCAAACCGTATGGTTGGCCGGAGACATACATAATACTTTAAACTGTTTAATATAAACTTAAATACCTAGGTAGTTCTTTATTTATAATTAACACTTTTTACCGCGTTTTTATTAGGTTGCTTGCTCTTTTGTTTGTTTGAGCACAAATTTTGCAAACGATTTTATACTGAATTCCCGATGAGCTAGAGACTTGAAACTTTGAACACAGGTCAGAAATGGAAGGAAATGCAATATTACAATGTCATTAAGCTGATCTGATGATGGAGCCGGAAGAACGCCACAGGAACTCTATGATGAATGAAACTATACAACCCCATCGTGTTTGGGCTTGTTAGAATTGTCTTGACAAGTACTCTGACGGGAGACGAGGTTCAGGGTTGGATGATGAAGTCTGGAGGCCATGCCATAGGAACTCAATATTGAAATCATGCAACCCCATCGAGTTTGAATCGTCTTGACGAGTGCTCTGTTGGGTAATAGTATCCAAGAGTCTGATGAAGGAAGCCGGAAGAAGGCCACAGGAACTTTGTAATAAAACCTTTCAACCCCATCGAGTTTGGACTCGTTTGAATGGTCTTGACGAGTACTCTGATAGGCGGTGGTATATTTTTAATTTAGCTCGTTAACTAAAAAACAGAAAATAATTATTTATTAAAAAAAATTTTGGAACAATTTATTTATCACGTTTTTATTAAATTGCTTTTTTGTTTTTATTTTTTAAATATGGTAGTTCAACTAATACAAAATCTAGTTTATTCAATTCAATTTAAGTTCAAGTGTAAATAATTACGCAACTTTAAAGTTTATTCCATTTTTTTATAAAAATACAATGTGCGTGAACTTCGGAAAAACAAATGAATGTTGGAAAAACAAGTAAAAGTAGGAAAACATTGTCTAGTGATCTGTAGTCAAAAAAAGATGCAAACGATTTTCCACTTTATTGACCTTTGAAATTCGGTTGCTTTTTCCCATAATTATACTTGTTCATTTACTTTGCTGTTTCATTAAAAACTGTAATTTTGGTAAATATGTCAATAAGGTCTAAAATTCTTGCACCAATTTCTTTACTTGTGAAGTTAATAAAACGACACAATGTTAAAAATATAAAAAGAAACCAAGATAGCGGCCAACTATATTGTTCGTGGGCCGATTTTGATGAAACTCGATTTTGTTATTATTTTGATAAAAAATAACAACGAAATGTTAAAAATATAAACAAATATGGCAGCCAACTCTTTTATTTGTGATTGGGGCTGATTTTAATGAAACTCGGTTTTAGGACTAATTTGACAAGAAAACAATAACACAATATTGAAAAAATTAAAAATCCAAGATGGCAGCCAACTTTTTTGTTTTTGGGCCGATTTCGATGAAACTCGGTTTTTGGTAATATTTTGACAAAATAATAACAACGTAATTTTTTAAAATACTTAAAATCATAGGCGGCGGCCAACTTTTTTGTTTTTTGGGCCGATTTCGATGAAACTCGGTTTTTGGTATTATTTTGACAAGAAAGAACAACTCAATGTAAACTGATGGAAAAATAAAAAAAGATCAAAATGGCTTCTAATTTGTTTTTGAAATCGGCCCAAAAACAGAAAAGTTGGCCACCATCTTGAATTTTGTAAGTTTTCAACATTGCGTTGTTATTTTCTTGTCAAAATCGTACCAAAAACAGAGTTTCATCAAAATCGACCCTAAAACAAAAAAGTTGGCCGCCATCTTGGATTTCCAGTTTTTTAAAAATTGCGTTGTTATTTTCTTGTCAAAATAGTACCGAAAACCGAGTTTCATCGAAATCGGCCCAAAAACAAAAAAGTTGGCCGCCATCTTGGATTTTTAGTTTTTTAAAAATTACGTTGTTATTTTCTTGTCAAAATAGTTTTAAAAACCGAGTTTCATCGAAATCGACCCTAAAACAAAAAAGTTGGCCGCCATCTTGGATTTCCAGTTTTTTAAAAATTGCGTTGTTATTTTCTTGTCAAAATAGTACCGAAAACCGAGTTTCATCGAAATCGGCCCAAAAACAAAAAAAGTTGGCCGCCATCTCGAATTTTTTAAATTTTAAAAATTGCTTTGTTATTTTCTTGTCAAAATAGTACCGAAAACCGAGTTTCATCGAAATCGGCCCAACAACAAAAAAGTTGGCCGCCATCTTGGATTTTTAGTTTTTTAAAACTTGCGTTGTTATTTTCTTCTCAAAATAGTTCTAAAAACCAAGTTTCATCGAAATCGGCCCATAAATAAAAAAGTTGGCCGCCATCTTGGATTTTTGGTTTTTTAAAAATTGCGTTGTTATTTTCTTGTCAAAATAGTTCCAAAAACCGAGTTTCATCAAAATCGGCCCAAAAACAAAAAAGTTGGCCGCCATCTTGAATTTTTAGTTTTTTAAAAATTGCGTTGTTATTTTCTTGTCAAAATAGTTCCAAAAACCGAGTTTCATCGAAATCGGCCCAAAAACAAAAAAAGTTGGCCGCCATCTTGAATTTTTTAAATTTTCAACATTGAGTTGTTATTTTCTTGTCAAAATCGTACCAAAAACCGATCGGCCCTAAAACAAAAAAGTTGTCCGCCATCTTGGATTTTCAGTTTTTTAAAAATTGCGTTGTTATTTTCTTGTCAAAATAGTACCAAAAACCGAGTTTCATCAAAATCGGCCCTAAAACAAAAAAGTTGGCCGCCATCTTGGATTTTCAGTTTTTTAAAAATTGCGTTGTTATTTTCTTTTCAAAATAGTTCCAAAAACCAAGTTTCATCTAAATCGGCCCATAAATAAAAAAGTTGGCCGCCATTATGATTTTTAGTTTTTTAAAAATTGCGTTGTTATTTTCTTCTCAAAATAGTTCCAAAAACCAAGTTTGATCGAAATCGGCCCATAAATAAAAAAGTTGGCCGCCATCTTGGATTTTTAGTTTTTTAAAAATTGCGTTGTTATTTTCTTGTCAAAATAGTTCCAAAAACCGAGTTTCATCGAAATCGGCCCAAAAACAAAAAAGTTGGCCGCCATCTTGGATTTTTAGTTTTTTTAAAATTGCGTTGTTATTTTCTTGTCAAAATAGTTCCAAAAACCGAGTTTCATCGAAATCGGCCCAAAAACAAAAAAAGTTGCCCTCCATCTTGGATTTTTTATTTTCAACATTGCATTGTTATTTTCTTGTCAAAATAGTACCGAAAACCGAGTTTCATCGAAATTGGCCCAAAAACAAAAAAGTTGGCCGCCATCTTGGATTTTTAGTGTTTTAAAAATTGCGTTGTTATTTTCTTGTCAAAATAGTTCCAAAAACCGAGTTTTATCGAAATCGGCCCAAAAACAAAAAAGTAGGCCGCCATCTTGGATTTTTAAAATTTTCAACATTGCGTTGTTATTTTCATGTTGAAATAGTACCAGAAACTGAGTTTCATCGAAATAGGTGCACAAATATGAATTTGATTATTATTATTAATTTTACCGTCTCGCCTGCGACCTCTAGCCATTTCAATAGAACAATTTCGTTTTTCTGGAAATCTGAAATGGTGAAGTATTTATGGTCACACTAGTTTTGTAAAGTAACATTTCCTATAGATTGAAATTCTTAAATTGAAATTCAAGGTCAAAATCGGAGTTGCCAGGATTGACACTTCTATTTATTACCACCTCACCGATGATTGCTGATTAGCATTATTGTAGATATCTAATTAAATCAAAAAAGTTCTGTTTTATATTACAATTATTATCAGCGTTTTACCTAACAATAAAACGCTTATTAACTACTTACCTCATTCGAAGCCTAAATAATGAGAGTGGCAACCCTGTTTTTCTATTCTGTGGCGGAAATAGTGTGTCAATTGACTAAAATTCACCCCCCCTTCCTGTCGTAGCCGGTTTTAGTTTTCAAATTCTCCACCAGGTGGCGAAGTTGTGCTGTTTAGCACGAAGCCATTTTTGAGTCATTGGCTCGAATTAGCCAGGCAGATATAAAAGTAGGCTTCGAATGAGGTAAGTAGTTAATAAGCGTTTTATTGTTAGGTAAAACGCTGATATTAACTTACTGTACCGTCATTCGAAGCCTAAATAATGAGAGCTGTTTGATATCGCCTGGTGGAGAAATATGTGAAGCCCAAAAATAACTAGCATGGACCCATAGGGAACTATGTTAAGGATGTTAATAAGAAGATTGTGTACTGAGCAGAATCATATTTTATTTAATATTTAGAACCATTAAAGAAAGAAAAAAAAATCAATGTAAAACAGAACAATAAACCTTTTATATAATTTAATGATTGTTTTATTCTGTAATTTTATCCTGTTCTCTTAAAAACAGCTACGACATAATGTTTATCATCAAATTTTCTAATTAATATAAATTAATATAAGCTATACAACAGTTTTTAAAATTCACCTTTACATTAAGTATGATGGTAAGATTTAATAGCAGTTCTAGTTATTAGTCGCTAAATCAAGAAATGATACTGGGATTAATTAAATATATTAAGGTACATATGTATAAGTAAGATTACCAACTATTTTTTGTAAATAAATCAACAAAATAATTAAATGAAAAATCAGAAAGTATGTTGATTATTTTGTTATTAATTGGCTATGGGTGAAAACATAGCAGATACCACATTTGTTTGATTCCGATAGGGTTTAATTTCTCGGCAATAATATTTCTTGAAGGTGTCCTGGGAACGCCAATTACCTCGAGCTAGGATTTCATCTAGTGGGCAGTTAGGCCTGGTTTACATTAGTCAAGTAGACGACCGAGTCGAGTAGCGAGTAGAAATACATTGCTTGGCATGTTCGTCGATTTTAAAAGAACGTCAAACACACCACGTAATGAACTTCTACTCTCCTAAAGCACTCTACTAAAGACTAAGATAATGTAAACCAGCCTTTAGAGATCCAGTTTTTGGAGGCTACTGCAGGTCTTACGCTTCCGGCGCTTGCTTTGATGTCAGCCTCATTCAGGAGACGCCTCACCCAGCCTGCAATGACGGTACGGGAGGCTGGTTTTGGTTCACCACATGTCGTGATGAATAGATTATTGATACTGCATTGAGCTCGCCTTACTTTAGACAATTGTATCACTCGCTTCACCCAATAAACTGGATCAATTGCAGTTTGCTTGGTGTTACGAGTTAGCCGCCAGCCAGACTGCCGAACATCAGAATTATCTGTCTTCGACCCAAACTTGGGCCAAAAGATAATCATGTTATCTGAAATAGAACAGTGATTATTATCTACTGCTAAGAGTGTTAGATCGTGGACTCGGCGTCCTGAACAAAGTAACAGTAAGGTAGCAGCTCTTTTAGAGCACTGATGTAAATTATTAGGATCAGAATTTGTATTCAACAACCAATCTATTAGCTTGTCAACATCCCAGATAGGAGGTTTAATAATATCTTTGGGCCTTTGATTTGAAATAGAAGTTAAAGCTTTTTTAACTAAAATATTCGAACTGAGTCTTTCAGAAAAATCTGGATTACAAAGTGTAGATATTGCAGATTTGTATACTAAAATAGTACTGTATGCTAGTTTTTGTTTTTGGAACAGATCAATTAAAAAACGGGCTAATTGAGAGCCATCAGGGTTATAAGGATTATTAATATTATTACCTGAGCACCATTGCAACCATTTGCGCCATGCATGTTGGTAAGTTTTAAGAGAGGAGTCTCGCCAGCCAGATTTCAGTAGTTCTTTTTGCTCTGGAGTCCAATCTGTCAACTTCGATGTCCACCCCCACATTTCCAGACTTGCAGGGTCATCTCGTGGACTTTCGGCGGAGGTAGCCCGGTTGTTGTGTCCACTAAAACTTGGTGAAGGCGGTGTATTGTAAACGGAGGTGCTAGGGATCGATTCTTGAGATCTGGTTTCCAAAACACCTTTTCCCACATTGGAACTACAATCAGGAACACGCCCTTCGCTGTGTTCAGGTGAGTTAGGACTTTCGGGACGAGGAATGGTGGAGGGAACACCCATGCAAGAGGATAGTCCCATTGCTGGCTGAAGGCGTCGTGAAATTCCGCATTCAAATCGTTCTGGTCCAAGCTCACGTACCGTGACACTACATGTGCTGTCTTGGATGCCATCAAGTCTATGTGGGGTGTGCCCCATTTGTTGAAGATTACTTGGGTTATTTCCGGTAATAGGTGCCATTCCGGAGGAAGTTGAATTCGTGACAAGCGATCTGCTTCGCTGTTCAATGTCCCTGGCAGATGATAAACGACCAGATTTATATGGTAATAGTCTAGAATAGAGAGAATTTCGCGTGTCAGTTTCATTAAATGTTGGGATTTTGAACCCCCTTCTTTTTTCAGATATGACACTACTGTTTTGTTGTCGCTTTGAAGCAAAATCGTGGAATTGGCTAGGTAAAGACATTGATCTCTTAGAGCGTAAAGCACAGCGAGCATTTCTTTCACATTCGAATGCAGTTTTGTTTCTTGGGGAGACCAAATGCCACAAAGTTCTCGGTCGTCGACTCGGGCTCCCCACGCTATTCCCGATGCATCGGTCGTCATAAAGTGACTGGCTGGTAATTGGTGAAGCCGAGAATGAGTACTTTTGTTCTCTATCCACCATGTTAGTTCGTATATGACCTCTATTGGGACTCTTAAGCGGCGAGAGGAATGCATTTTCATAAGATGGTTGCAAAAGCGAAGAAGTTCTCTTTGATTCAATCGACCGCGAGGCACCACGAAACTTGCAAAGTTTATGAGACCTATTATGCTTTGAATTTCCTTCAAATGGGCCGTTTGTCTGGACAAAATCGGTTCTGCCTTTGCTTTTATGGACAAACACTTTTTGACAGGAAGCCATTTCAGTCCCAACCAAGGGTCCCAGCAAATCCCTAGGAACTCTATTGACTTTTGGGGGGTAAGGATTGATTTTTTGACATTTAATTGCCAACCCAGATCCTCTAGTAGTTTGACCGTGTACCGAATTTGATCTGTCAACACTTCCTTGTTTTGGTTGGCTATTAAATAGTCGTCCAAATACGTCACGATCCTTATTCCTTGTTCCCTCAGAGACTGCGCGACCCAGTTGCTCAACATTGCAAAAACATGTGGTGTAGTTGCAAGGCCAAAGGGGAGGCACGTCATTTGCAACAATTTTCGATTGAATATCAGCCTCAAGAACCTCCTGTGAGCGGGAGCCACCGGCACGTGAAAATAAGCATTTGATAAGTCTATTTTTGCAAGGTAATCGTATGGCTGTAAGAAATTTGGTATTCTTTGCATATTTATCAGCCGGAATTTGGATAGAATCACATACTCGTTGAGCGTGCGAAGGTTGAATATTGGCCTCATGCTTCCATCGCTTTTGGCCGTCAAAAACATGGGTGATACAAAACTGGGGGAGATAGGTGCATGTTCCAATACACCTGTTTTTATCAAAGCAGTTATGGCAGCCTCCATTTGAGGTGTACTTTTGGTCTGGCGCTTGTGGGCTAATGACTGAGGCATGCAAAGAGGAGGTTTGCGCTTGAATGGGATTCTGTAACCCTTGATTATGTTTAAAATTGGCTCTGGAGCATGACATTTCTCCCTCACATGTGCATAATGCGCTAGACGACCCGCTTCGAACGTGTCTGAGTCAGAACTTTCGCTTGGAGCGAAAATTTTTATTATTCAGCTTTGATTGACTTTTACCAACATTGTCATCAAGGTTAGACCTTTGCTGATTGTTTCTGCTAGAATCAGGTCTCGGTTTATAATGGTTTTGCGCAAACCTTCTGTTTAAGTGAACCGGGTAATTATTTCCCTGCGTGGGAATCGTGGGATAATAGTTGGTAAATGACGGACCTCCCGATGGTGGGACATAATAGGGTTGATACCCATATGAATACACGTTTTGTATGGGCTGGCTCTGCGGGAACCTGCCATATGGTCCCTTTGGACCTTGAAATTGAAAACCCTGCGCGGGTGTCTTTGTATTTGACGGTCCAGCTTGCGCAGCTGTCCAACTCGATTTCTGAGATGTATTACGAATAGGCCAAAAAGCTTTGCTCACACCACCGGCTTTTTCTATTGCATTAGAAAAAGCATCTTTGTTAAATAAAAAAGAACTTGTGGGTGGAATATTACGTAACTTGGATCGCAAGAATTTATCTTTCACAGATCTCAATATAGAGTCTCGTCTTTGTTCGATTGTATCGGCCCTGTGGCCGCATGCGAGTTGCAATAAGTGGTTTGATATTTTATTGTAACTACCCTCAATAAAAACCTCATTTAATTTATCTTTAATTGTTGATGCAGATAAGTCTTTCGGATGAGCTGAAGCCCAACTGAGAAGTGCTTCAAAACCAGCCTGCGCGGCGTCTTTTTGATTCATCAGAGCTTGTGTTATGGCGGCGTAACTTCGCTCTGTTACACAAAAATTTGAAAACCTATCAAAAGGTTTAACTTCGTCATTGCATTCAAGTTCCACAAACCCGGGGGTAGTAGAATATGCTTTTTGAACTTCCGAGTAACGTATGTCACGCCACTCGGGATTATCAAAATGTTGAACTTTTTGCAATAAATCTAGATGAACTTTAGATGATTTAGGAAGAGGCGGTTCCTTTAAAACTGTGTTGATAGAAAAGTTAACACTAGAGTCAATTTGTACAGACTTAGACTCATCATTGCACTCGTTATCGGAAAATAATTCATTACTAACATTAAGACTGACCTCATCGTCACTATTCACTGGTAAAGGCACAGGGTACGGGCAATTATAAAAGGCTGATTGAGGAAGCATACCACGAGATAACAAATTTTCAATATTATTAACTTGCTCCGCGAGCTTGCGCAGCTCAGCCGATTTTTCGGATTTTTTAGATCGCTTAGCATTATTTGGTTCAGATTGGACAACGGCTTTTCTTTTCTTTGGCGCGTGCAATTTTGCAGGTGCCGACTGAGGTGCATTGGATTCCTCAGAAGAATTTGACGATGAGGAACAAAGACTCAAAAATGGCTTCGTGCTAAACAGCACAACTTCGCCACCTGGTGGAGAATTTGAAAACTAAAACCGGCTACGACAGGAAGGGGGGGTGAATTTTAGTCAATTGACACACTATTTCCGCCACAGAATAGAAAAACAGGGTTGCCACTCTCATTATTTAGGCTTCGAATGACGGTACAGTAAGTTAATATGTGTCATTCTAAAATTAATATTTAAATAGTATATATTCGACTTCCCACTCCGAATCCTTAATTTTGATACACTACTTGATTGGTAACGTACATATTTTTAGTCCTACTATCGTGGTATTATTGTTTAGTAATGGCAATTGTGCGAACGAGACACCGACCTCCACCTGGTGTTGTCTCATTCACACAGTAGTGTCTTCAGTCAATGTCGTCGATAGAATTTCAACTCTATGAGCAATGCAATAAAGTTGAATTTCTTTTGAACGATAGGTGAAAATTTTTGTAGAGTACTCACTCCCTATTATAAACCTCCTTGGGTGCGTTTCATCGGTAGGCTGATTGTCTAACTTTGTTGCAATCAACTTTGACAGAAATCGCAGTGACAATGCTGCTTTAGTAAGAACCAATGTGACAACTATCTTACTTAAAGCAGCAATGCAACTGCGATTTCAATCGATTTCAATCGAGAATTGTTAGCAACAGAGATACGTAATCGGTGGGCTGTTATTACCTTGGTTATTACCTATGGCGTTATATTGGTACCCCTGAAATTTATTCAATTTTGAACCTTATTCCATCGCAATAATAATAAATTTCAGGGGTACCAACATAACGCCGTAGGTAATAATAATAACCGATGAAACGAACTCTACCACAGATAGTCCATGTCCATATCCATCAGCCATTTTTTAATGTCCCCACTGCTGGGGGACAGGCCTTCCTTATGGGTGGATAAGGAGGACGGGCCATAACCCACCACGCGGGCCCAATGCGGATTGGTGGGTGTTAACGACTGCAAATGCAGCCGGGACCAACGGCTTAACGTGCCCTTCGAAGCACGGAGGAGCTCGAGATAATAATTTTCTGGTCACCCATCCCATGACCGACTCTCGCGAAAGTTGCTTAACCTCCGCAATCACTGGGCCAGGCGCTAAACCACTGCGCCACCGAGCTCCTCACACACACAGATTACTACCAATAATTTAATATTCCATTCTATGACACTGGATGTGCTTCACCTTGCTTCACCCAAAAATTTTCTATTCTTAAGTGGGTAGGTACTGACTGATTTATAATGTTTGGTCTTATCCATGTTTTATCCATGGTTTTTTTACCCAAGAACTTTAAATTCATGCTATAGAACGAGTTTAAAGTTTTTAGTTTATCGCTTGTATATCTCTCGTTGGGGTGCAATTCGGTTGCCATAAAAACAGTTAATCTAATTTCAATGTCACTAACGTTGACTTCATCTAATTTTCATTTGGCCTAAAAATAAATGATATATTTTTTTTAACCTATTATTCATTTGTCATAATTATTATTTGCCATATTTTCATTTGCTCTAACGTCTATATCCTATAAGTTTCATTTGATGTATTGCTTTTTTTATCTATCTTACATTTCATATACATATCATTTGATCTAAATTAAAATGTTATAATATACTCTTCCTATAAAATAGAAATAACTAGCTTTTGTGATTATGATGCTTGCTTTATTATCAAATTCACTAATGCTAATGTTTAATGTCGTAACATCGATAAGCATTCATATATTGTAACAAAACAAGCATGCAATCCAGTTTGCATGCTTGCATGCTTGCTTGCTTGCATGCATGCTTGCTTGCCAAATGCTTGCCGGGGGTGCAGGGAGGCTGCCCCCCCTGCTAGGGGGGGTCGGGGGGCCTGAGGCCCCCCGCTATAAAGAAAAACTTTTAAAGCACCACACCAAGTAGGTTAGGTTAGTGTTTTGACCACTCGCAGCGGAGCGAGCGAAGCAAGCGGAGCCCCATAATGCTTGCATGCATGTTGCATGCTGCTTGCTTGCATGCATGCTGCTTGCTTGCATGCATGCTGCTTGCTTGCATGCATGCTGCTTGCTTGCATGCATGCTGCTTGCTTTAATGCATGCTGCTGGCTTGCATGCTTGGTGTTTGATTGCATGCATGCTGCTTGCCTGCTTGTTTACATGGATGCTGCTTGTTTGCATGGATGCTGCTAGCTTGCATGCATGCTGCTTGCATTACTTGAATGCATGCTGTTTGCATGCTTCCATGTATGTATGCTTGCACGAGTGCTTGCTTGTTTGTATGCATGTATGTTTGCTTGCTTGCATGCCTGCATGCCTGCATTAATGCATTATATGCTGGTTGAATTAGGATAGTTCTATTTTAAGTAAATAAATATTATAAAAAAAAAATTAATCATAAGTAACAAATGCATTTCGGCATACTAATCACTGTCATCTATCACCGTAGAGTAAATTATAGCCATGGAAAAGTTTTATTTATTTACTCTCTGTATGAATATAGTTTTTTGCGTTATGCTTGTTTTTTATAGTATTTAAATCATAGGTGAAATAAAATTATTTTAAATGTTGATTAGAGTAAATGAATGTTAAAAAAAGGGTGCCTTATAACATCTGATAATTAGATCAAATGATTATTATGTCAAATAATTTTTATATCACATGTATTTAGGTCAAGTGAAATTATATTAACCGTATGTTATATTATTTGATCGATATGTCAAATGAAATTATATGAAATGTTATTATATCATGTGATTGTGCATGTAAATTTAGGTCATACATTACACACCCCTCTCGTTGGTAGAGGGTGCAGTGGCGTAGCGTAGTGGGGGCGGGGGGGGTGGCCCCACTTTTTGGGGGGCGGCAAAATTTCACAAAAAAAATAAAAAAAAAAATAAGTAAGTACTACACTTTCATTGATTGTAACGATTTAAAACCATCATCACCGTACAGTCCGGAGCGCGCGGCGCGCCGCGACTAGGCTACACTATCGTTGATAGTAATGATTTTGACCAAACTATCATCACGCGCGCGGCTACATAAAAAATTATGCACCGAAAAAAACCCGAAGAGTAAATTTTTCGTAAATAAATAAGGTAGGTATTGATTATTTTTTAAAGAAATTACTGATTTTCTTGACTTATAATGAAAATAGGGGGGCGGCAAAATTCGGGTCCGCCCCGGGCGGCACAAACACACGCTACGCCACTGAGAGGGTGGGTGGGTAGACCAGCCCCCTAATCTTGTAACTTTGTTGCAATCAACTCTGATAGAAATTGCAGTTACATTGCTGCTGTAGTAAGAACCAGTGTGACAACTATCTTACTCAAAGCAGCAATGTAACTGCAGTTTCAATCGAGAATTGTTATGTTAGCAACAGAGTTACGTAATCAGGGAGCTGTTGAGGAAGGCTAGTTGTGCTGATGAGCCGACCTTCGTGATAAAATATCAATGGTCTGTTCCAATCCAAATCCGCTGTACACATTGGGCCACGCATTGGCCAAGCACGTTGGGCCTACTACGTGGTGGTATGTTGGTAGTAGTTGGCGCCAACGTTGGCCGGCGAACCGAATGTAGCATAGAAATAGAATGTCAAAGAACAACAAAGTCAATAAACAGGTGATCCGAAAACGAATCAATACATTTTATATGAGATACGTAAAATATGACTTAGATTCATAAAATATGACTATATTATGGCAAAGGAAATTAATAAACTATGTTCCATACTATTTTATTTGTCGATAAACGAATGAATGTAGCAAAATTTGGTTTTAGAGAAATGTGTGGCAATATCTTATTTACCTTTGAAAAGTGTGATTACTTGGATTGTTTCTTTTAGTCACATCACAATTACTTAGAGTACAAGACACCATAGCTCCACGATACCTTTATTTTAAATTCTAATTAAGATTAAATAATATTTTAAACAAACTGTGATTGCTCATTTGCTAAGCGGGACGCTAGGGGCTCTTACTGTAGAAAATGTTGGCACATGTCACTTGATCCTTTGTCTCTTTTTTACATAGACCGTGTCCGTATGATGTTAATTTCTTTTTTCCACGCTTTGTTGGTCTTCTTGAGCGCAGCGAAAATTTTTCTATGTCTATGGAATGTAGGGTTTTTCGTGCACACATCAAAGGATCTTGGTGCGCACGTTGACACAGTGTTCACATGTTGGCGCTTTTTTAACCGACTTCAAATAAAAGGATTAGGTTCTCAGTTTGTCAGAATCTTTGTTTTTTATGTATGTTAGGTACTCGATTACTCGAAGACGGCTGGATGGGTTTAAAATTTTTTTTTTTTGTTTGTAAGCATATACTTCCAAATTAGTCCCATTGTTATAAGGTCAGGATCTGATGATGGAATCTTGGAGAAATCAAGGGAACTCTTAAAAAATATTATAGGCACACTTATAGCGATTTTGGTAAGTTTTTACTTAAGTAGCTTGTGCATTTGCTTTTAGAAAATACCATTTTGGTGAAATGAAACATGAGTTTCACTGGTACGATACGATTACTTTAATTTGGTTGCCAGGCTACTATTTATGTTCGTCATAACATAATACATATCGACGGGTGAAAGCCTATTTGGTTTAAGCGACATTTTTGGAACTTTACAGGAGAGCGTTTCAAAGTTTTTAATTTCGGAAAAAAATTTATTAATAAAAACGGTTTGTTAATTTTGCCTGAAAGTGTTACAAACTAGTTTCGTTTTAAAAGTCTCAAATTCCGGTTACATTCTTCACTTTGTAAAGATAAAAATTTTGAAAAAAAATGTCGCTTCATTCAAAATAGCCATATAATGGAGTAAGGTAAAATGATTTAACCGCCACTTTATTCTGCTGACAGTTCCAAGCAAAATGGCTTAAGTGTTACTTTGATTGTCTTTCAGAGTCTGGCTAAGTGCTTTAACCGACATTCTATCAATTGGATAGAATAAATCTATTTTGTTCAAACTCCAAAATTAAATATTTCAGAGTAAAATCATAATGGCTTAAACAACAATTTGAAAACAACAGCATTTGTTTTAAATCGCATCTGTTTGTATAACTTTTTAAAGAATGGTGAATGATACCATGCAATAATTTCTCATTTAAAAACTTCAATGTTATTATTATTTATTATTATTATTATTATTTAGAAGGGGGGACACCAGCGAAGCCAGACGGGTGATCAGTCACCTTGATTGGGACCATTTCACCCATTTCCCCAAATCCCCGGAGGGAGAGGCGGGTTATCATTTACCCCACCGGCGTCGGACCCTCGAACCTACCTGTACGCTTACAGTACCTGCTGAGTTGACTTATCGTTAACTGCTTTAGATCCTCTTCCTTAAGCTTATCCACCCCAAAGAGCTCCCAGCGCAGTGATGCGTATATTCATTCATTCTGCCATGAAGTGGTAGCTTGTTTCTTCTTTTTCTTTACATTGCGGACAGATGGGATCCTCTGTCCGTTTGATCACTGATAGGTGTCTGTTTAGTGGACAGTGTCCTGTCAGTACACCTACAATCGTTCTTATATTTCTCCTGCTTCGTTTCAGCAAATCTCCAGTTTTCTTCTTGTCAACCGATTTGATGAAGATCTTGGACTGTCTACAGTCCTTTCTTTCCATCCATCTTTGGTTGGTTTCTTTGATTGTTCGAATTTCAATAATGTTCTTAGTAATTCTATGTGTGATTGGCAGTCTTGGTTCAGGGCCAATGAAAGGTTCACCAGCCCCTATCCTAGCCAATTCATCGGCTTCATCATTGCCTTTGTTACCTTATTGTCCAGGTACCCAGGCAATTTCCACCTCAACCAAGTTTGCAAGTTCCTGAATGCTTTGTTTGCATTCCTTCACCAAGGCTGAGGTAGTCTCCGTTTTGTCAAGGGCTTTGATGGCAGCTTGACTGTCACTGTATATTATTATTTTTCCTATGTTATGGTTGCTTATCTCACTTTTGATCATGTGCGCACACTCCAGTATCGCGAATACTTCTAGATCTGATGCTTATTCTGTAATTTTTGTCGAATATCCTTTCCTTTTTTATTAGGTCATTATTAACCAGTATCATAGAAAGGTTATCTTCGTACTTCTTCCCTATTTCTGCGTGACCTTTATCAGTATGTCTTCCTATCCATAGGTTAGTGCTTTTCAGCTTAAACCATTGTTCTGTAGCTCTCTTTTCGATTTCAATATTGGCTCCTGTTACCATGATGCTAGCTAGTCTTTGTACCTTTGTGAGTTCTTTTCTGTTATATTCTAGTTGTGTCTTATGCCACCATACTAGTGCTCCGTGGAGAATTCTCGGTAGGATGATTGCCCTATAGATCCATTGGACCACTTCAGGTTTCATGCCCCAATTCTTGCCAACGGCTCTTCTGCACTGCATGAGAGCTGTCATTGCCTTTTTGCTAGTTTCTTTTATGTGTGTTCTATAACTTAGGGTGCTGTCTAAGACTATCCCTAGGTATTTAAACTCCTTTACTATCTCAAGTTCTACATTCTCAATGTTTATTGGGATCATGCTATCAATCTTTCTTTTATTTGTGAACAACATTAGTTTAGTTTTTGTAGGGTTGAAGTTCAGTCCCTTGTCCCTACACCATCTCAATGTTGTCATAATTCCGCTTCTCATTATATCTCTGACCACGCTTAGAACTTTGCCTCTTACAAGTAACAGGCCGTCATCCAAATACGCTTGGATGTATATGTGCATAGCAGTGATCTTTGTAACTAGTTCATCTATTAAGATACACCATAGCAGTGGAGACAGACAACCTCCTTGGGGAAAGCCTCTTCTAGCTTTGATGGTGTATTTGGTGTCTGATAGTTCTGCTTGTATAGATCTGTGTTGTAACATGTTGATGATCCAACCTGATATTTGCTTTGTTACACCTTCTCTGTTTAGGGCTTCCACTATAGATTGCGCAGACGCTTTGTCAAAGGCGCCTTCAACATCGAAGAAGCACGCTAAAGCGTATTCTTTGTTTGAAGTTGATCTCTCTACTCTGACTGCCATGCTGTGGAGGGCTGTCTCGATGGATTCATATAAGCATGTTAGTTGTCATGTAGTGGTCTTTTACTTTTGCCTATAGTTTCTCTTATATGTCTATCTAGTATCTTTTCCAGTGTCTTCAGCAGGAACACTAGGAACGAGGAGAGGCTGATACATACCCGCGCGAGTCAAATACGTCGGCGGCAAACAATCATTGTTTGATGCAACGTTGCAAAATTGACACATAATAATATTTGCATGTCTGAACGGACATAGATATCACTATTTTGAGTTTTGATAAGTGCTTCAAGTAACACAAGGAAAACTTGAGATATGTTGGACCGACACTCAATTAAGTTATAGAGTGCGGATAAATTTCTGAAACGACATTATAGTCAAGTTTTGCATACAGACGATAATGATTTAAACAACATGTTATGATGAAAATATATAAAGGCAAAAAGGTTGAAGCGACATGACATATTTTTTTTAAATTCAAGCTAAATGTTTTAAGCGACAGCCTTGATGATTTTTATGTAAAGCAAAATGTTTTAAGCGACGGTTACTCCTAAAAAGTAGTTGGAGGCAAAACGCTTTAACCGCCATCGAGTACTATTATTGTGAAAACACAAACAGTTTAAACGGGTTTTAATCAAACATTTGTATGGTTCATATCCACTGTCTCTAAAAATGGTATTGATTTTTTGGCGTTTCATACACCAATGCTCTAAAATGAGGCCGAAATTTTCATTGGTTTAAGCGCCAAAAAAGTGCTCCGATATTTATGGGACCTAGCTCAATCGACGCAGAAAAATCCGCTGATTCCAAATATGTATATAACTCTATATTGCCCTAGGTGTCGCTTAAACCAAATAGGCTTTCACCCGTCGATATTATGGTGAACTGGAGCTGGGGGCTTACCATCAGTAAATATGAAACCATCCTTGAGCCGTTTAGTTCGAAAGCAGACCTTAAACAGGATTGCTTAAGGCCTGCTTTCGAACTTACCTTTGAGGTCATAGTACGGTCTACGAAAAAGTAAGGCAGAGCAATATAAGTCCTGCTATAAGAGCTCATAGTAAGGTGCCTGATAATGAAGTACCTACCAGGAGAAGTTCTCAACAATTAAAGCCCCTGCGTCGAGAAAATATTTTGTAAAAGGTGATGAGCCGTTGACAAGGCTATTGTAACCTAGATAATAATATATAGCCACTAAATATACCTACTACAAAAAAGTTTAAAATAAATAAGTTTTCTTTTTTAAAAACAAAACCTCCTTCAAAAACCTTAAAAATAACCTAACAAAAACCGCTTTAAAAATAAATGGCTCTAAAAAGCAAGAAATAAATTATTCAAATCTGCATATAACTCGAAAGTATGTATGCATATCTAATATTAAACAACGTCTTATAAAGTCGGGTGGGGTTTTAAACCCATGCCCAAGATAAAAAATACTTCGTGTATGTTGAGTATTATAGAAGGTAATAATTAAACGCACTGTATAAATAAATTGACGCGGCTGCAAGAGATTCCACACACGTCCATATTTATTAAAGAGCCAATGCAGAATGAACACACTTCTATAGCTTTACTAAACATCTTTGACGTTAAATGTGTAATTATTTATCTAGCTTAGTAACGTACTTTGTTTTGTTTGTATGTTGTATATGCTTGCTTTGGATTCCATGATTGGTTCATTTCGGTATATTTCTATAAATTGTAAAATCTCATTACTTGTCCATGTCATTGTAACTCTGAAACATAAATATTTTACACTCACGCGTAACACTATCCCCCTTACTAATAAAGATTGTATAGCAGCTGCATAGTTACACAGTGTTTTGTCACTTTCTTTTTAATGTCAAATTCAAATAGTTTGACAGAGAGTAACCATTGTGTAACTATACATCTGCTATTCAATCTTTATTAGTAAGGGGGTATGTGTGTGTCTTTGTTGACGTGACGAACAACAAACCAAACAAAAACAGCTTCAAAACAATGCGCAAGCAGCACCGGAGTGCGCTCGAGTGCACTCTTGCGAAGGGTGCGAAGCCACGGAACGCACCCCATTGTTAAAATGTACTCTATGGCGATCGATGAATCTTAACTAGTATATTTATCTGTGGATGACTCTCTCTCTGGCAGAATGCACCCATTTACTGTGAACTGTCACTGTCACTGTCAGACAAAAAAAAATATTTTGAGTTTGACTATACAAAATAAATATTAAATAAAATATTCCTTGTCTTGTATGTACTAAAATAAAATTAAAATATAAGAAAATCTACCATTTACATAATTAGACATGTTTTAATGTGATGTGAATATAATATATAATTATAAATTATATACCTAACTCAAGTTACCTGTAATAAAAAAAATAGAATAATGATTGATATGAAAACCAAAATCAATTCGTTTTTTATCTTTAACTCCTCTTTTGGACCAAAAGAAGGAGAGGTAAGTTCCATACCAAAAATATATTTAAATCTTTTACTAGTTACAATAAAAGCTACCTACTTTCATACATTCTTGACTTTTCAGGAGCTAAAAAGAGTGCTCTTCTTTCACCCGCAACAAATAAGTTCTGACGCTCGAAAAAACCAAGTTGGACTATGCGAAGCTGTTGTGAAATTTATGTCGTAAGTACCTAGATATTGTTGAATATCATTTTTGGATTTTAAAACTAAGTATTTATTTATATTTTATAGAAACCAATAATTTGGTCTGCTATGCTATCAATCAATAGTTTCTTAGGCTCGTATTATAAAATCAAACTCAAATCTGTATTTGAGTTCAGTCACAAAGGGATGGGCTATTCATATTTTGAGTTTGATTCTATAATATACAAGAATGATGTTTTTAGGTAAAAGTTCTAAACACATTGCTGTTTAAAAATGCTTCAGACAGAAAAAAGTCAAGTTGACTAGTAGCTTACTCAATTATTATTGTCAATAACAATAATAACATAGGTACCTACTGTTTCAGGACATTTTCTTCGGAACCATGCGAAGCTCTTCAGACACAAACAAAAAGATATATATTTTATCAACCTGAAAAAGGCTATTGGATGGTTTTAGTAAGTAAATATTGAAATGTAGGACAAAAGTAAGATTTATACAATGTTATTGCATATTTTATAATTGTGACTTTTCTGTTTCTGGGGATTATTTGCAATATCAATAAAAATTAAGAGGCCATCCACATTTTGCCGCTCTCACACATTTCATGTTTTTTCAAGATTTCTTAAATCTGAGTGCGTAATTAAAAATATAATATTATTATTACAGACAACTTAACATATATTTCAGTTTTGTGCTGCTGAAGTACAAAAAGTTGACAGTTTAAATAACTCATACTCGGTACCATGGGTAACAGTATCGCTTAACCACTCCTAAGGTCGAAATCGCTTGCACTCCGCACCGTCACAACATACATTTAGTTCATGCAGGGTCAATACACATGCACACGAATTTTGTTGGTAATTGGTAAAGCGACCCTGTTGCCCATAAAACTAACAGGTTTATAATTTTTTCAGGTTGTTGCAATACCCTATGCCACAAAAGCAATGTCAGCAATTGGTGAAAACAGAGGAGAAGTGGTAAGAAAAATGTTATATAAAGCGCATTCACTTAGATAGTGTCGCCCTTTTATCGCGCCGCCTTTGCACGCGCCGCTTCTTGTCAAAGGATGCCGCCGCATAAACAATGGATACCGCGTGCGGCGTACACCCGCAAGTCAATTTGGATTTTGGCAGTTTACATCGAAGCCCGGCCGTAGTGAAAGCTTGTGTTTGTTGACTGCTATGTTTACTGAACATATTTTTTCAACCTTGGAAGGACAGTTCAGTGCCTCAAGATGATACTTTTAAGTGAACCAACAAAAATATACGGGTGTTTTGTAAAACATGTAAACAACTTATAATCAATGTCCATCGGCATTGCGTTGAAATCAGTATGTCTGCACGTATCACAGATACTTCAAAAATAGTGGGGATACCAGGAACTAGCATCGGAATAATATTAAAAATAGGCCCATTAACACCAAAAAACGTAAAAACCGAAGAATCCCAATATCGATAACGGACGACTTTGAATGTGATGTAGTACGTCCGAACAGTATATAGATTTCATGCTAATAAAAAACTTCCGACACTAGACACGATTCTGGAAAATTTAAAAGCTTTCCAATAATACGGATTTTCCGTATGAACGTACGACTCTGGGAAATGTCAATACATTTCTAAAACTTGGATTTATGTATAAAATACTTAATAAGCTAAAACTATAATTGCTTAAATCATCGCTATTTTTACCGTTATCAGTAACGTTATTTGTATAACGTTACCAAAAACTTATCAGTATTCCTGTCTCTGAACGCAAGTGCTTGCGGGTGTACCGACACTATCTAAACGAATGGACTTTACAACACACAACTATTACTAAACTACATATCTGTTAGCTAGATTATGTTAATGATGACAAACTTAAAAATAAAAGTTAACACACTGTTTGCACAAAATATCCTTAATATTTACAAGGAAATTTGGTGAAAAATGCTCTTATTTTAATCTGTCAAATGGGAAAATGAAACACAATAGATATTTCATTTTTGTCTGGCTTCATATCGCTGCCTTGATTATGAATTGCTATGTTTTTAGCATGATGATATTGTGCTCATGTAAGTTATTTTTATATTAATACCATTTATATACTTTTATATTTCAGTTGAATCCATCAGTCATGTCAGATCTCCTAGTCTCTGCTTACAAAACATTCAAATTGTTTATGGGGCCCTTCAAAGATATTTCTATTGAAGATATTTATTCAACTTGTGAAGAATTTTTCACTCCAGTAAGTATAAAACCTGTCTTTGAAAAGAACAAGAAATATGAGGCCTGTTATACTTTTTAAACCTATTTAACAGATTTTTACACGACTGCCTAAAAAAAAGAGTGTATTGTGTTAAGGGTTCATGTTTGTATGTATGTGAGTCTCTGTGTACTTGAGATATTAAATTAAATATAAATAAATAATTTAAGAAAATAAAAATATGCCAAAAACTAACTAAAAAGTTAAATAATTAGAGTCATTGCTGAAGGGTTCCCGACTGCAATGACACTTGTTTTTAGATTGTTTTTCGCAGGGCACTCGCCAGTTTTAATTATTTATTTTTTTATTATATTTACATTGTACAGTTGAGTTTTATTGTAACAATTTTCTGCATTAGTATTTCACATTCTATCACCTCTAAGATTTTTTTTTTCAATACAATCCTTTCTAAAATATTTTTAACATACACTACTCATAGTATCTTTTTTGTTTTTAGTATATAATGTCAAAGAATCTCACAAATGATGTATCAGATGTGATTCAGGGAGTGAGCTATTTACCGCTGGACAAGAACTGTTTCTTCAAAGTGATATGCTTCATAGACCTGCTGGAGGTCACTTATCCTGACTTCAAATGTATAGCATTTGTTTATAATGACCAATTGATTTGGTAAGTATTATGTTTTTTATTGACTGTGAAGCGGTTTGGTACTCAATAATCAGTATATAATATCAGCTTTTTATATAAATTGATTTATCATTTTATACTACAGCTTTGCCTTGCAGTCATATAAGTGTTTTTTGGTAACAATATTATTTATATTCTTTGGTACCACTAATTAGATATATGTATTTGTTTGTATACCTATTTATTAAAAAGACTGAGCGGGCATATTATATCATGCTCCAATCTATTTTTAACTTTATCAAAATTGGTTCAGCAGTTTAGGCAGTAAGAAAGAGTAACTAGGTAGGTATTGCATTTTATTGTTAGTATTTTGGAGAATTGAAGTAGTGTAGTAATGTGAAATGATTATTAAAAATTTTAGGAATGGACTTGCTACAGATGATATGCTCACGCTGTACCAATACTTGGTTCAAACTTTATTACCTAAACAAGTCGAGAAAGAAATTCAAGGAGGCGCGGTGGCTGCAGCCCAGCGACACGGTCGGTTTATCAGCCCTCCTGATGGAATAAGGACGAGTGATGACCTGAAAAAGCTGGTCAAAGTGTACTTGCTTCGAGAAGACGATACAGAGCCGAGACAGTACTATCTAGTTATATACAGAACCCTGAGCGCTACTGTGTGCTTTACTATTGACAGTAAGTATAATGGCCCAGCCGCAGACGTGCCGGACTACAGCTGCGCCACAAAAAAAAAGTTGGAAATCTGACATTTTGACTATGCCATGATGAAGTCTATAGTTTGTCGGAGTTTGTCGCCAAAAACCAGAGTTTGTCGGTCTTCCGTTTAGGAGATACATGTGGCTCAGCTGTAGAGACGTCTCTACAGCTGCGCCACACAGATCTCGCAAACGGAAGGTCGTAGCGAAAATCTGATTACTTGTATGTATAGCCGTTAGTTTGTCGGAGTTTGTCGCACAAAAACCAGAGTTTGTCGGTCTAGCGTTTAGGAGATACGTGTGGCGCAGCTGTAGAGACGTCTCCTACAGCTGAGCCACACAGATCTCGAAAACGGAAGGTCGTAACAGAAATCTGATTACTCGTGTGTGTAGCCGGTAGTTTGTCGGAGTTTGTCACCAAGAGCCAGAGTTTGTCGGTCTTGCGTTTAGGAGATATGTGAGGATAAGCTGTGGAGACCTTTCTACCTGGATCTTGAGAACGGAATGTCGTAGCGATAATCTGATTAGTCATATCTATAGTCGGTAGTTCGACCGAGTTTGTCGCCAAATACCAGAGTTTGTCGGTCTTGCGTTTAGGAGATATGTGAGATTTTCGCTAAGTCCTTCCGTTCTCGAGATCCAGGTAGAAATATCTCTACAGCATATCCCCACATATCTTCTAAACGTAAGATTGACAAACTCTGATTTTTGGTGACAAACTCCGACAAACTAATGGCTACACACTCGAGTTATCAGATTTTTGCTACGACCTTCCGTTCTCAAGATCCAGGTAGAAATGTCTCCACAGCGTATCCTCACATACGACCTTCCGTTTTCGAGATCTGTGTGGCTCAGCTGTAGAGACGTCTCTACAGCTGCGCCACACGTATCTCCTAAACGCTAGACCGACAAACTCTGGTTTTTGTGCGACAAACTCCGACAAACTAACGGCTATACATACATGTAATCAGATTTTCGCTACGACCTTCCGTTTTCGAGATCTGTGTGGCGCAGCTGTAGAGACGTCTCTACAGCTGAGCCACATGTATCTCCTAAACGGAAGACCGACAAACTCTGGTTTTTGGCGACAAACTCCGACAAACTATAGACTTCATCATGGCATAGTCAAAAAGTCAGATTTCCAACTTTTTTTTTTGTGGCGCAGCTGTAGTCCGGCACGTCAGCCGCAGTCCGCCGCAGCGGGCGGCACGGGGTTTTGACGCAGATCGTCATTTTTGCAAATGGTCATCGTGAAAAATTTGGTCACTTTCACAGAATGTCATTTTCGCAAATGGTCACTTTCGCAGAATGTCATTTTGGCAACTGATCACTTTCATAAATTTTCAAGATCACTTTTTTTTTCCCCCAAAATTGTGACCTTGGCTTAAGAAAAAATTTTGAATGACATTCTGCAAAAGTAACGTTTTACGAAAGTGACCTTTTGCAAAAGTGACCAGTTGCGAAAATTATATTCTGCGAAAGTGACCATTTGCGAAAATGACATTCTGCGAAAGTGACCAAATTTTTCGCTATGAACATTTGCGAAAATGACGATCAGCGTCAAAACCCGGCGCGGCAAGCGAATTCAATAATCACTGCGCGCTATCTCGATGGCGGCTTCTCATCTCGTCGTCACGATCGCGCAGTAATTACTGAATTCGGTTGCCGCGACGCCCGCTGCGGCGGACTGTAGCTGGGCCGTAAAACTTCTTCTGAAACAGGCACTGTCACATTATAAGATAACTAGCTGCCGCCCGCGACTTCGTCTGCGTGGAAAGTTTTTTTGCTATCCCTAGGGAACAATACTTTTTTTCGGGATGAATGGCACCCTATGTCCTTCTCTGTACCCCTGACAACGTGTATGCAAAATTTCATGACGATTGGTTCAGTAGTTGAGACGTGAAGGCGTAACAAACAAACAAACAAACAAACGGACTTTCGCATTTATAATATTAGTAAGGATGTTCTTCTTATTACAGTAAACACCCCTTTGGAAATCGATACGTTTAGGTCCCTAGACGCATTCATTGGACCACATCTGTCTACGATAGCATCAACAATCAGTGAACAATGTGCTCTCCACGCTTTGCAAACGGCTCAGCTTCTCAACTCGGATCAGAAATTCGTTTACTTCAATAGGCTGAACTTGGCTTATAAAAGTTCGGTAAGTTTATGTTTTGGTGAGTCATTCCTAGCCTCTAGCGTCGCTCCCGCCGCTGGCAACTGGGACTATTTCCAAAAACTTTTCTTCCACAAGGTGAGGGGCGGCGAACGGGTGGCAACAGAAAACATAAAACAGAAAACATCTGCTTCCCTAGCATGACCACTGAAAAACGATATACATATATCGCGTGATATTGACGTTTTATCAACACTCAACTGTCAAATTCCGTTGTCTTTTGACAGTAAGACGTAATAAATCGCTATTATATCATATCGCGTTTCAGTGGTCATGCTAGGGGGGCTGGGGACGAACAGCTACTATTCAACAAACAAAGTATACCCTTGTCATTCCAACAAATAGGAAAATATAACTTGTGATGATTTTTACACCAACATTATTATCTAGGGGTGGTGTCTGGGATTTTTTAAAGTAAAATCCCCAGTTGCCCTCGGCACAGTGACGGCAGGGCTACAACGCTGGAGGGGGCGATTGAGGATAACTAAGCTCGAATTAACTTACTTGAGAGATAGTTTCATTGTTATTCTATTCCTAAAAACCAGGAGTTGTGCTAAATTAAACTAACCATGACTGTAAAAACAAAAACAGATCTTCTCCAAAATTGTGAGAGTAATAAAAAAAATCCATTCCAGGCATCTTTAAGCAAATTAATTCCATCAACAACTATCAAACCAGAAGTTTTGAGTATAATAGCAGAGATACATTCTGACCGAAAAAGGTGAGTTATGTGCTATTTTTACAACACAATGAGTTTCTCAAGAGTTCAGATTCTATCCTCGGGGATAATAAGTTTTTTTTGTTTATTTAATTTTAAAAACATTCAGTCTTATCAAGAAATGTATAACAATAAGACATTATTAGCTCCATAGACGTAGTACTTACCTATTCTGTAGCATAAATAAACGTTTTTTTTACTATCTAAAACATGTTTTACTTCTAGCTTAGGAAATTATGGTGAAGTTATCATTAAAACACCCGACGAGTATTGGATTACTGGCAAATCATCAAATGAAAGAGAATTCTATGTTATAATACAAGAGAAAAACGCAAACTTGAAAGAAATTGCAGGTCAGTTACATTTTTGTATACGTGTAAGCACCAAATTATAATATCAAATTTCTTGTGTGTCTTGCCCAGCCCATTTCATTCCATTATTTTTCTGTATTTTATAGTCTGCTCTCGGAGAACATTTCTCGGCCTTTTGGCTAAGATCAAATTGTAAAAAAAATATATAATATTATGTATGACTTACAATCTCCATTATATTTATTTAAGTCAATTTATTAATCCACGTCGGATTTTTTGTTCACAAATCCCCATTAGAAAGACTTGTAGTATAATGTTGTGAGGATATGTAAAAAAAAACTAGCAATACCGCTAGTGGGGAAAACCAAGCCATTCCATATTCCTTATCAGTTTAATATTGCATTTTCCTTTTACAGATGAGGTGAAACGCATATGCGAAGCGCAAATGAAAGGTATATTCTTTTACCCAATGTAAAATAAAATTACATGAAATGTTATAAATAAACCAATGATAAATAGTTATTGTTATTTAAATAAAATATCGTTTTAACATAATAGTTTTTATTTATAACACATTCTTAGTTTAGGTAAAAAACATTTTTATATTACATCTTAAAGTAGCTTAATGATAACCGAATGCTAGTCTTTTGAAATTTTTACATCATCTTTACGGAATAGCTTTCTAAACATCTTCGCAACTAGTTGTTTGTTTTCGTAACCCCAAGATATGAGTACAAAAAATAAACATACTGCGCCAATAGCTATATGAGTGACTATAGAATTACTTGATAATTTATTTTCAGATACTTTACAGATACATCCAGCAGCAAACAATGTCAATAAAAATATTTTACCTACATATAGGCCTTCTAAAGGCTTATAGCCAGTGTCTTTGTATTTGTTACTAATAAAATGAATACTGTGCATTATTCTAGCAAACATATTTATGCAATTTGATACTATAAAACCAACTGGTCCAAAAATATATGTCAAAACATATGATAACAATAAAAAACTTATTGAAAAGAATACCATCAAGTAATTATAACTATTTAATTGTGCACTTGTCATAGTGGCGAAAGTATAGCATTCGGTGACTCCATTGATAGCTAATAACACAATGGCTAAGCAATGACTGCGGAGCAACTGAACTGGAAGCCCACTTGCGACAAACGCTTCGCCGCCATACAGTAATAACAAAGTCTTTGCATAGCTCTGACCAAACACTAATACAATCAAACCAATGGAGCTCACTGTCTTGCACACTTGTGATAAAACTACACACGACTCCTGAACTTTATGCTGGTCCTGCTTATGTAAAGGTAACTCTCTGTTTACCATTTGAGTGAAATAAAAATAACTACTATCCTCAATTGGTCTGAAAATAAACCTGGCAGCCAAACTACCCAAGTTATTCACCACATCGTATGTGGCTTGCTCAGAAAATGTCATAACTGGACTTGCTGACATAACATATTTTTCGCCTTCTGTCAACAATTGCTTAACAACTCCCTGCTTTGCAAAACTTATGGTAAGTGTGCTAAGTTTTTTGTTAAACGTAGAATTGATAGAACCTAAGTACTTAGGCAAGAAATCTGTGACAGAAGTAAACTGAAAATCATCCATATTATCATACAATCTGTTTAAAATTGAATTTGCTACAAATCTACTTTTTAACGCACCTTTGGCATATAGTGGTTTATTTTTTATGTACCAGTAGAAAAAAATGTAATAACTTAGAACAATAGTACCAATACTACCAACTTGAGCTACAGAAAATGCAATTATTGCTATAGATCTATCATACATTATTATAGATAAAAACAGTAGTGTTCTAACTAGAATGTGAAGTGTATCGAGGGCAACTTTCAGTTTGATAAAACAGAACAATTGTGCGACAAGGACCATGTTTGCAGAAGTAAGTTCAAGGATACAAGACAGAGCCACACTCCAGCATCCAAATGTATATTGGGATGCATATTCCGGGCTGCCTAGTGGCAACACATACAGCCAGATGTACACGAACAATAATGATAACACACAACTGAGAGGTACAGATAACCAAATTTGGTTGATAATGTGACTCCAATTGAACTGATCTTTTTGACCGATACAGGCTCTACTAAAAGGTTCCCTGCTTAGAAATAGAATAGTGCTCTCTAACAATAATAATCTAACATTCATTATTCCCAAGACTTCGTGCCCGACATTTCTTATCACCCAGGCATTGATAATGAAAGTAATGCATCTAAACAAAATTTGAAATATAATATTAAATGATGCATTTTCCAAACTACTCATTAATAAATTTCGTCCCATTTTAAGGAACAAATGTCAGGAAATTTCAGACATTCACAGCGTTGCCCTCGGTGGTTATCGATGATAGGCTTCTCTTTACTATATAAATCTTCTTATTTGATAGGCATATCACAAACCAATGGTCATCATATGTTATAGATATCTTTTTGAATGGTTCATTTGAAGCGAAAGCAACAGGATCTACTCTGCAAAAACAATAAAGTATGTAGGTATTATATAAATAGGTACTTAAAGTTGCTGTGCAGAGTTGGTTCAAACTGCAATTCTAACAATAAACTATTGCAACTCTGAACATACCTACCTACTGATGGGTGGGTAGCTTTATCAAACTATGACTCACTTGCTAGATAAGGAGACGAGATCAGTCACTATAGCTGCCACACGTTCGTCGTTTTCCAACTCTCCGCCAGATTCAAGGACAGCACCGTCCTCGGTGAGCACCAAATAACCAATTTGGTCTGGAATTTTGTCCATTATAACTGTAAATTTGCCATCATTTAGTTGCTATATTTATATTATTATATTAAATAAATACACATTATTACTATTGTGAACACTTACTAAAAATCGATACTAACAAAGGAAAGAAAGAAAGAACAAAATTTTGCGACTCTCACCTCACGTGACATTTGAATTTGACAGCTGACATGACAATGGGTATGGGTGCATTTAGGGTTGGGTAAATTTCACGAAAAATTTCGGTCTGTGAAATATTTAGAATAAATTTCATTTTGGTTTGAAATATTTCAGTTTAGAGTGAAATTTATTTTTAAGTTTCATCTGACCTAAATAAAACAAAATTACATGCATTTTGTCAATATATCAACATAATTATAGAACAAAACAATAAACAAATAAGTTGGCTTAAATTACAAATAGCTTTGGCTATTTTACAACTTTTAATAATAAAATATTCAATGTCTGTTTCGATTGTCGGCCACGATGGCGTAGAAGAAAAACGACTTCATCAACATTACGGAGGAATATGTAGAAAACTAACAATAAAAGTCGCAAAGTAGGACCAATATTCAGAAAATTGTAAGTTTAACCGTGCCCACGCAGTCGAAACGTGGAGAACCGAGCGGCCACAGTTCTTTTAAATGGAGCTTAATAGGGGTCCCATTCTTTTTACTATAAATCGCTGATACGATTTCGTAGAAAAATATAGAAAGTATAAAAAACCCTAATGTTTGGATTTCACGACCTATAGCTTAAATGCTATGGCCGCGCCATAGTCCGCGCGGTCACGCAGTTCTCTTAAACGGAGCTTAGTAGGAGTCCTATTATTTTTGCTAATCGCTGATACGATTATGTAGAAAATATAGACAGTATAAATAAAGCCCTAATGTTCGGACTTCACGACCGGCTACAGAAATCAAATGCTAGGCCGCGCGGTCGAAACGTGGAGAACCGCGCGGCCACGCAGTTCTCTCAAACGGAGCTTAATAGAGGTCCCAATCTCTTTTATAATCCCTGATACGATTAGGTAAAAACAGTAGACAGTATAAATAAAGCCCTAAGGTTTGGATTTCACGACCTACAGAAAAACGTGGTCGTAAAGTCCAAACATTAGGGCTTTACTTATGCTGTCTTAATTATTTACGAAATCGTATCTGCGATTAGCAAAAATAATGGAACCTCTACTAAGCTCCGTTTGAGAGAACTGCGTGGCCACGAGGTCCTCCACGTTTCGACCGCTCGGTCATGGTTAAACTTTCTGAATATTGAACCTACAAATTTGCGACTTTCATTGTTAGTTTTCTACATATTCCTTCGTAATGTTGACGTAGTCATTTTTCTTCTACGACACCGTGGCCGAGCAATCGAAACCCCTTTTTCCTCACTGCTCACGAGGTCTTTCAAAGCACATAGTAGGTTAGATATATATTTGGTTACGTGCTGTTTGGTATATTATTTGGTAGCTATGCGCAGCTAGATGGCGCTTCTAATTTTGAATACTTATTTTTGGGAATGGGTGACATTTTTGATAAATTTCAACTAGCTCGACTTAAAAAATCTATAAATTATCGAACTGCTCGCAAAGTTTCACGAGAATCGGTTGAGAAATGGGACCTGTAGAGGAGAACAGACAGCTAGAAAATCAGACTAAAATATGTTTATATATATGTATATATTATATATATATATATCTCCACCATTTTGAAGAATTAAAAAAAACTGGCTCGACAGTAAAATTCTATGTAATTTTCGAACCTGTCCACAAAATTTGACGAGAATCAGTTCAGAAATGCGCCTGTAGAGGAGAACAAACAGTGCTGAAATGGCGGGCTGAAATGTTTCTTTTACATATCTCCGCAATGAAAAATTTCGAAAAACAGGCTCGACAATAAAATTCTATATAATTTTCGAACCTGCCCATAAAATTTCACGGGAATCGGTTGAAAAATGTGACTTGTAGAGGAGAACAAACAGCGCCGGAAAACTGGACTGAAATATGTTTCTTTTACACATCTCCACCATTTAGAAAAAAATCGAAAAACAGGCTACAAAAAAAATGTTTATGCTATAGGCAAATGCCGAAGCTCAGGCACTCCTAGGTTTGTCTAGTCAAACCTCAGCTTTGACAAGAAACCTTAGTCAAAGCCCAAAATAAAATCGTGTTTCGGCCTTTGGCCCAAAACCTGAGGTTTGACTAGGCAAACCTAGGAGCGCCGGGACTTCGGGGTTTGACTATAACATTTATATAATTTTCGACCCTGCTCACAAAATTTAACAAGAATCGGTTGAGAAATGCGACCTGTACAGGAGAACAACAGCGCCGGAAAGCCGGACTGAAATATGTTCTTTTACACATCTCCGCCATTTTGAAAAATTTCGAAAAACTGGCTCGACTATAAAATTCTATATAATTTTCGAACCTGCTCACAAAATTTCACGAGAATTGGTTGAGAAATGCGACCTGCAACCTATAGAGGAGAACAAACGGACAGCAGGAAGGACATACGAAAGAATTGTTGCCCAAGCTGAAGCAGAGACTCTTCGCTCGCGCTTCGCACTCGCTCGGTCAATTACCTATGCCTTTAAATTTCATTTAATACGTTATAATAGTAAACTAATTCAGAAATTAAGGGATTTCTAGTACTGGAAATAAATTTCACTCAAAAGTGAAATATTTCAACCCGTTTTGAAAGATTTCATAAATTTCATATAAATTTAATTTTCATTTCATTGAAATTTTCACTGGACCCATCCCTAGGTGCATTCCAACATGGTATTTCCATGGTTATTTACTCTATGGCGATCGATGACTAAGTGTGAGTTGCACCAAAACGCTGTCAAAGTTAAATGATCGTCATCTCGTATGTGCCTAGGGCTTGGTATTCGAATATCCGAATATTCGTATTATCCGAATATTCGCCTCATTTATTATTCGAATATTATTGAGAGTAGTATTCGAATTTTCCGAATTTTTCGAATACTGACTGATAAACAGTGTGTTACAAGCCTCGGCATGTAACTTTAGCACTGCCATTTTGTGCGCAGAAGTATTTTTTTGGGGTCTCATTGGTGGGAGACGTGGTGCGGGGCTCCTGCAAGCATGCGCAGTATTCCCCTCCAATTTCTCTCACCGCTAAACTTACGTGCCGCGGCCTATAAAAAACCCTACCTCTAATGTTGAATATGGTAGATAGGGACCATCAAACATCAAGACATTTTTACTACGGGACCAACTCTGAAATCGTGGAATAATAAACAACTGTTTCATACAAAAATTAATAACGAAAATATCAAAATGTATGCAACAGCACAGCAGATTTTTTTGCGATCAGATCGGAGATAAAAAATTTGTTATATACTTAAGTCCTAAACTAAGTACCTAGTATTCGATATCTTAATGAATAATAGTGAGTAATAAAATTCTCTAAAGTTCATCACAAGCCTGACTGAATGGGATTGAAATTGAAACCCATATTTGTGAACATTATCTGACGCCAAACAAACTGTGTTTGCCAGTTTGTTGATGTTGCCTATTGTTGCTTGAAATACCATCTATCACCACCATCATGAGTGCTTTGGGCTACTACTGCATTCGGGATTATGTAAGGATTCTAACTATACCCCATACATCTAAATCCGTTAAGGCATTTAGAAGTGGAGTAAAGAAACTCAAACACCCACAAACATACATAAACCCTGAACACATTACACTCTCTGTTTTTTGGGAATTTGTTTTATTTGAAAGGATAAGAAAATCCCATTATTTTATTGCCAACACACCCTATACTTATGTTTTTTAGTGAATCGATTGTTGATTAATCGTGTATGTTTGACATTATTTACGTACGTAGGTAAAGTACGTTGGTAGCTGTACTAACTATTTAATCTGTGACAATAAAACTTATGTCATGTCAAAAGGGGTAGATAACAAAATGTCATTATAAATACGAAAATGTCAAACAATTATAACCTCAAAACGGCTCTTTTCTCCCGCATTATATTTTAATGATATTATTCCTACATGATCATAAGAAAATTACTAAAAGTATATCGGTAATTTCATCAAAGCGCATCATGGCCTAGCTTCTATAGTAAAATCGGCATCATCCTTTATTTCTGTGATCTCAGAAACGGCTCTAACGATTTCGCTGAAATTTGGTATATGGGGGTTTTCGGGGGTAAAGAATCGATCTAGATTAATCTTATGTTTGGGAAAACGCGTGTTTTCGAGTTTTCATGTGTTTTTCTTTCGTCGCAGAATATGGTCGCTAATTTCGTTCTGCCGGCCACTGTCAGTCTGGTCCAGCGGGTTAAGACGCGGACGGCAAGAAACGAGTGTTACGGGTTTGAATCCCGCTCGGTGCCGTTTGTGTTTTTTTATATGTTCAAGTTTATATATATATTTGTCGGAAGAGAACCCTCTTGAGCGTTCTCTTGCAAATCAGACATGGTGGAAACCTAGTACGTTAAGTGAGTTGGATCGTCAAATGATATAACGTTTTAAGACGTTTAATTTTAATTTCATTAAATCACTTTTAACATAACCAAACTAAATTATTTAACGAAAGCAAAATTGATTAAGCTAGCGAGGCAAACGATCCGTCAGAAGTTGTGCGTGTGCACCGAACGCCAGTCGAAATCAAAACTGCCTGTCGCCCGGCGGCGGTGCGCCGACTCTGACGTTTCGTGAACACGTGACCGCGCCACTAGCGACAACTGTCGATGCGGAAAACACGTGCTGTGCCTCGGACGGATGTAGTCAAATCAGCGACCTTTTACCGATTCGCCCACACGGCCTTCCTGACACACGCACGTCCTCGTGCGTTACTCATCTGTGAACAGAAAAACCAAGCAGTATCATAACTTTCATTTAACAGTCAGTCGCGGCTAAACAAGTCAATGCACTGCATACAAGACTTCATAATTAAAGCTCTCATCATTATCTCATCTCAGTCATCTCATCATGACTCTCAAGAAGACAAAACTGGTACTAAGCTAGCACTCGCTGCAGCTCCGCGCCACGCGCTGGGGACCGACACGCATGTAGCGAGTGGCAGGCCAGCCGCTTGCGGCCAGCAGCGAGATGCTACTCAACGTACCTACACTACCATTCACTGAGCCGGCTGGTTCAACGACAACCGCTCCACTAGACAAAACAGGTATCAAGCTAGCACCCGCCGCAGCTCCGCGCCACGCGCTGGGGACCGTCACGCATATAGCGAGTGGCAAGCCAGCGGCTTGCGGCCAGCAGCGAGATACTACTCAACGTACCAACACCACCATTTATTGAGCCGGCTGGTTCAACGACCACCGCTCCACTCTACATCTCGCAGTGTACTTTATGTCAGAGCTACCTATACCCACTAACACCACAGTACTATTCAGGATTGCCCCATTTACTTTTCCGTCAGACTACTTTTTATCAAATCAACATTTGATGACATTGTCAAAATAATCTTGAATAAGCATGGGCTTTGCAAACTTTGCGATAAAAGTTGGTTTTCACATTTTCCCACGTTAAACAATCAGGGTGAATCTTAGTTAAGCACGTGGCTGCTCGTCCACGCAAAGCTTGCATAAGCGGTAATAATAAGTCGGTACCTTTGATATCCTTTTGTTTTATGATAATCTCGGTTATACTACACCAGCCTTCGATGTCAGCATCAGGATCGTCGGGGTCAAATTTGATAAGCACCACTGGAGCAGGCGCCGAAAAATAGCCAGCCACGCCATCCGTTAACCCACGTAACAATTGCAGCAAAGTGGCAGCCTCGCTTGCACCGACACTATGGCCCGCACTCGCGATACCGGCCGCACGATCAGGATTATTCACGTTTCATTCACTCATGACACCGCCTCCAGAGCGTTCCTGGGTCCCGTATCCCACTTCTGATGTCGGAAGAGAACCCTCTTGAGCGTTCTCTTGCAAATCAGACATGGCGGAAACCTAGTACGTTAAGTGAGTTGGATCGTCAAATGATATAACGTTTTAAGACGTTTAATTTTAATTTCATTAAATCACTTTTAACATAACCAAACTAAATTAATTAACGAAAGCAAAATTGATTAAGCTAGCGAGGCAAACGATCCGTCAGAAGTTGTGCGTGTGCACCGAACGCCAGTCGAAATCAAAACTGCCTGTCGCCCGGCGGCGGTGCGCCGACTCTGACGTTTCGTGAACACGTGACCGCACCACTAGCGACAACTGTCGATGCGGAAAACACGTGCTGTGCCTCGGACGGATGTAGTCAAATCAGCGACCTTTTACCGATTCGCCCACATATTTTTTATTTTTATTGTTTTTAGACAAGTTTTAAAAGATGTAGTTAATGTTTGAGATAACAATGTAGATTATCACCTAAACACCACCATATTACAATAAATAGTAAAAACCGAGCAAAACTCGTTCACCCAGATATTGATATATGGTATAACTACTTAAATAGACCTACTTGAAAAAACCAAACACGTCCATAGTCCCGTCTGAGGTGAAAAGAGTCAGAAATTTTTTAGTGAGAGTTAAATGTTCATAAAAACGTAGTTTTTCTTTTTAAATTAGTAAAATTCTACTTTTATTGTATGACCTTTATAAAATTATGAATTGTATGATATTATATTCAAGTCAAAAGGACATTTTGTTCTCTAGATAAAAAGTATTCGAAAAATTCGTAATATTCGGATAATTCGGATATTCATTTTGGAACTATTCGAAATATTCGAATAGTAAAAATGGACGAATATTGCAAGCCCTTGACAGTATTAATTGTGGGCCACACAGTCTGATGGGTCGAAATATTGTTTTTGCTTTTTCTATTGATGTGTTGTTACGCGAACTGATTTGAAGTGTTATATGCTGTCACTTATCAAACGTAACGCTGCTAGACTGCTTCATTTGCCTCCAAACGGTTTAGTTGACGATATTTTGACAAATGAAAACTGGTACACACGGTTCCGTGTGTGCCACGTTTAAACAACGATATTATGAGATCTGTTCAGTTTTGTATGATGTTCGAGTGTTAAATCTTATTTATTTTTGCGTCACTGAGCATCTAAGGAGTAAAACTGGACTTTCGTTAGCTAGTTTTTGTTATTTCCAGCATCCATAATCTTCAGTGTCATCTCGTGAGTGCCACGTTCAGACGTCAATCATTCATAAAGTCTTGCGTTACGTTTGTTCTGAATACCAAAATTGTCGGTTATAGGTATGTGCATAACAAAATAATTTGTTTAGTGAGTAGCTACTAGCGCCATCTGTGATGTATTAAGAAAGTCTGTTTGAAATAAATGTCAGTCGTTACAAAACCACACGTTCGTTTTATTAGGTTATGGGCCCAGTCCCATATTTTATTAGTTTATCGGCAGTAAAAGTAGTTATCAGTGTTCTAAAATGTCAGCCAGTTATTCCGTGAATGTGCCGAAACTGAAAGGTCGTGAAAATTATGACGATTGGGCGTTTGCAGTCGAAAATTACATGATCTTGGAAGGCGTCGATTTGAACGATATCGCCGCCGATCTACCTAGCGTCGCAGATAAACGAGCCCGCGCCAAAGTTATCATGACGATTGATCCATCTCTTTATTCCCATGTCAAGAATCAAGATACGATACGAGGTTTATGGAGCAAGTTAAAATCGCTGTTTGACGATTCAGGTTTCACGCGCAAGATTAGTCTATTAAGAAGTTTGATATCTATTCGCTTGGAAACCTGCGATTCCATGACCAGTTACGTAACCCAGCTGGTAGAAACGGCACAGAAATTAAAAGGTACCGGTTTCGAAATTAATGACGAATGGATCGGCTCGCTGTTGCTTGCGGGACTTTCTGAAAAATTTAGTCCTATGATCATGGCAATTGAACATTCAGGCATGAAAATCAGTGCTGATGCTATTAAAACCAAGTTACTCGACATGAGTTCAGATTTTGAGGTTAAATCAGAAACAGAAAGTGCATTTATTGCTCAAAAGCGCGGGAAAACGTACAGCAGTAACGAAACGCAATCTGTCAGAAATGTCAATAACCTAAAAAAGCCGGCCTCCGCGCAAAAAGTGATTCGTTGCTACAAGTGTAAAAGGATTGGTCATTTTAAAAACCAGTGTCCTTCAGCTGAAAGAATGAAAATGACAAATGCTTTTAGCGCAGTTTTTCTTTCCAAGAAGTTCAACACTAACGACTGGTATGTTGATTCCGGAGCCAGCAATCATTTAGTATCAAATGCAAACTCATTGTCAAATATTTCGTACAAGCCGATAACTAAAGAGATTATAGTTGCTAACCAAACAAGTGTACAAGTTCTATGCTCTGGTAATTTACGATTAACTACGTGTGTTAAAAATACAGAATATGAGATAGAAGTAAACAATGTTTTGTGTGTTCCAAACTTGACTACGAATTTGTTGTCAGTGAGCAGAATTATTGAAAATGGTAACAGAGTATGCTTTAGCAAGAGTGGTTGTTACATTTACAATGCTCAGAATGTTTGTATTGGTGAAGCTAGTTTGGAAAATAATGTGTACAGATTAAACATTGTGAAGTCTGAGCAAGTCTTGGCAGCTGCAGTGCAGACTTCTTGTACAACTTGGCATAGACGACTCGGTCACATAAATGCCAATGACCTTGACAAAATGAAACATGGAGCAGTTGATGGTGTGACATACCAGGATAAGAGTGGTGCCAGCAAGTCGAGTTGTGTTGTATGTTGTGAGGGTAAACAAACAAGATTACCATTCCCTCTCAGTTCAAGCAAAACTCAGAATGTACTTGAATTGGTCCATACCGATTTATGTGGGCCAATGGAGAATAAATCACTTGGTATGGCCAGATATTATTTATTATTCGTAGATGACTATAGCCGAATGTGTTTTGTTTATTTTCTCAAGAATAAAAATGAAACATTCAAATATTTCAGAGAATTTAAAGAGTTAGTAGAGAACCAGCAGTCAAAGAAAATTAAGGTACTTAGATCTGATAATGGTGGAGAATTCTGTTCTATAGAAATGGAAAGTTATTTAAGGAAAAATGGCATAGTCCATCAGAAAACGAACACTTACACGCCAGAACAAAATGGGCTTTGCGAGCGATATAATAGGTCAATTGTTGAGAAAGCACGATGTCTCCTGTTTGATGCTCAGTTTGATAAACCATTATGGGCAGAGGCTGTGAATACAGCGGTGTATTTAAAGAATAGATCACCAGTAGCCGCTCTTGAGCGCAGTACTACCCCATACGAGGTGTGGACGGGCCGGAAACCAAATCTCAGTCATTTACGAGTGTACGGTAGCCCAGTTATGGTTCACATACCCAAAGAACGAAGAAAAAAGTGGGACAAGAAGGCTCAGAAGATGTACCTAGTTGGATACTCTGAAAATGTGAAGGGTTATCGTGTGTACAATCCTGAGAGCCGCGCAGTAACTGTAGCAAGAGATGTTATAATAATGGAAGATGTTAAGAGTGACAGTTGTATAAACATAATAGTAGAAGAAAAGCCATTACTTCAAAGTCCTGAAAATGAAGTGGTAGAAGAAGTGGTTGAGATTGACAAGTCGAAGGAAAAGAATGATGAAACATATGTCCCGAGTCACACATCAAGCTCAGAAGATGACTTTCATGAATCTCTCACTACTTCGGAAGTGGATGAAATTTCCAAAGAGAATACTAACAGTCAAGTAAATCAGTTAAAAAAAAAGACCTCGTAAGAAGCCAGATTTCTATGGCATATCCAACATGTGTATAGAAGATGAACCAGGCGAGCAGATTACACTTAGTGAAGCTATGAATGGTTCTGAAAAAGAGCAGTGGAAGAGGGCAATGAAGGAGGAGCTACAATCTTTCAGTGAAAATGATACGTGGGAATTAGTGGACAGACCAAGTGTGGGTACAGTAGTGAAAAATAGGTGGGTATTTAAAAAGAAGTACAATAGTGATGGTGAAGTGCGTTACAGGGCAAGGCTTGTTGCAAAAGGGTTTACCCAAGTTAAAGGTGTTGACTTTAATGAGACATTTTCACCTGTGTTACGGTATTCTACGTTGAGATTATTATTTGCCTTAAGTGTACAACTTGATCTAAAAATGAATCACTTAGATGTTCCTACAGCATTCTTAAATGGTCATATTAATGAATGTGTTTATACAGAAATACCAGATAATTCAGATTTTGTTAATTGTGAAAACAAAGTGCTTAAATTAAAAAGAGCAATATATGGTTTGAAACAATCTGCCCGAGCTTGGTATACTAGGGTAAAAGAATGTTTGTTAAAATTAGGTTATTCCAAGTCAAGTTATGAACCATGTCTTTTTACAAAATGTTATGATAATGTTAAAGTGTTTATTGCTTTATTTGTAGATGATTTTTTCGTGTTTTATAACTGTGAAACTTCTTATACAAATTTAAAAAATGTTTTAGAATGTGAGTTCAAAATAAAGGATTTAGGTCAGATATCCCAATGCCTTGGCATGAATGTAAAAATTAAAAATGATTGTATTACTATTGACCAGAAGCAATTTGTTAACAATATTTTGACTAGATTTAATATGAGTCAGTGTAAAACTTCAGATACTCCTATGGAAACAAATCTAAAATTAGAAAAAAATTTAAATGATCAGTGTAATGAAACATTTCCTTATCAGAATTTAATAGGGAGTTTGATGTATCTATCTGTATTGACCAGACCAGATATTCCTTTTAGCGTTAGTTATTTGAGTCAGTATAATACATGTTTTAATGATACTCATTGGAAACACTTAAAAAAGTTGTTAAGATACCTACAAAAAACAAAAAAATATGGTCTAGTTTATAAAAAAACTGATTGTAATTTGCATGGCTATGTTGATGCTGACTGGGGGTCATGTACTATAGATAGAAGGTCATATACTGGTTATAACTTTAATCTGTCAGGATGTGTAATAAGTTATGAGTCGAGAAAACAAAGAACCGTGGCATTGTCAAGTACCGAAGCCGAGTACATGGCCCTATCCGAAGCTTGTAAAGAAGCCATTTATTTAAAGCATTTAATGAATGAAATGGGTGTATTGAATGATAGTATTCCTATAAGTTTATATACTGATAACCAAAGTTCTTTAAAATTATCTGCAAACCCATTATTTCACAAAAGAACAAAACATATAGATGTTCGTCATCATTTTGTCAGGGAATGTGTAGCAAACAATAATGTAAAAATTGAATATGTACCAACTTTTGATATGCCTGCAGACTTATTAACAAAAAGCCTTTGTACTATTAAACATTACAAATTTCTTAAGTTAATGGGCATCTCTGAAGTTTAATTGGTTTTACATTGTTTTGATTATTTTGTTAAGGGAGGATGTCGGTTATAGGTATGTGCATAACAAAATAATTTGTTTAGTGAGTAGCTACTAGCGCCATCTGTGATGTATTAAGAAAGTCTGTTTGAAATAAATGTCAGTCGTTGCAAAGAAATTGTTTATCCGTCACTGAAGGATTTTATAGCTCACAAGCCAGAAGGAGTAAGGCACATACGAGATGACGATCATAAAGTTAAAGGTATCGTCAAATGATAATGCTACCTATCTGTCACGTCAAACTTGTCAAAGGATATCATGCTGGCTGGCAACCTCTTTTTTTGGCTAACTTATGTTTAACCGGTACTATAACAAGCTTGTTATTGTTAAAGGCTGCGGTCCGCTTGGCGATTACATCGATTACGGCGTTTACAACGTTCACACGAGGTCCGCATTCGATATCGCGCTCAAATCGATAAAATCGACAAATGACAGTTGGCGAATGCGAACCGCTCGTAAGCGCGCTAACGTTTTACTCTAACCTCAAATACAAGATGGAATAATTGCTACGTACTGTTTTTGCTCTCTAAAGCGATGATAATGATGAAGAACGTTTGATAATTGAGTCGTGTGCATGCACCCAACATCTTTTTTTTTTCAACTTTTTACATCAACCACCTTTTTGGATAAGCTCCAAATTAATATTAACAAAATATTAACCAATATAATGCTCTATCCTTTTGTTGTGAAGTGAGGAAAAGATCCTTCCATAACGAACTCTTTCATTTTTTGACGAAATAAAATTCTGACACCTGTTTCGTTTGACAGTCACTTATAACTTTTGACAGGACGTTCACAGTGATTACGCTCCGAGGCATGGTCGCTGTAAGCCCAAGATGGCGCTGGTAATGACGTCATGAGTGACGTCACGCTAGATATTGTAAACGCGCTAACGTGCATGCGAACCGGCTGTTATCGCGATAATATCGATATTATCGCTATGCGGACCGCAGCCCAAGGTGGTGCAGTCTTTTCCTAATGGTAAGTCTTTTCCTAACTAGCTTAAGACATTCTTAGCAAAAAATTGGTTTGCTTTGCACTAACCTTAGGACGTTCCTAAATGCACTTTAGGCTATTCTTAACTTACGGGCCTGCACGCGTAGCATGAGCAAACGAGACTCTTGTCTACGAAGACTTGTCGTCTCGACCTTCTCGATTGCTGAGCACAGTTTGACAGACAGGTGGGACTCGTTCTCAGAAATTCGAAACCTTTTAATGTCTTTTAATAAAAAAAAGTGAATTTTAAAGGTAATCTTTTTATTTCAACACCAATAAACGTCAAAATTATCTAATTTGATCCGAAATAATTTAGTTTAAACATGATTCTCATTTTTTTTTATAAGTTCTAAGATAAAGAGGCACTCAAGAAAGCGTTCTCTTCCGTAGACAAGCTCTCTCGAGTTCGAGAAGAATAATATTGCCAATAGAAAATAATTACTTTATTTCTCATAAAGCACCGTTCCTTTCTATAGATTTCACAACGCTAAACTCTTAAAACTAATTAAATATAGCTGTATGGATATAAATTCGTTTGCCTTTCTTTTATTGAGAGTATTTTGAAAAGATAACACAGACTACTAACGAAATTGTTAATTTAGTAATCTGTGTAAAATGACGAGAAAATTACGAAATATTAAAATCAACGTATGAAAATAATTTTAATTTAAGTTTTTAAGGAATAAAATATAAGCACGGATAATTTAGATTTATTTTTATTGCGAAATTTAGATTCATATAAAATAAAATGTTACCACGGCTGTTCTAGGCTGTTCCTAAACTAAGATGTACCTTAACTAGGACACGCTTAACTTGAGTTTAGTGCAAATGGGTGTAACACCCATTTGCACTAAACTTAAGAATCGCCTAAGTCTTTTCCTAACTAACTTAAGACATTTTTAGCAAAAAATTGGTTTGCACTAACCTTAGGACGTTCCTAAATGCACTTTAGGCTATTCTTAACTTACGCGCCCAATATCGAGCGCCCAAGGCTTAAGAAATTCCTATGTTATGAATTGTAAATCTGTGGTTATAGCCTGTGGCCGTCAATTGTGACAAAAACAGAAATATTTGCTGAAAAATGGAAGATTCATGGAACATTCATTTAAATAATTGAATTACTAAACGACTCGGTGGAAAATCGCAAAAATTGCAGTATTTCAATACAATTACTGCACTTATAAAATAATAAGAACGTATAAAATAACTGTACTTGTATGTAAACTTCTGCATTAAGCTGCCGTGTCAAGGTTAATTTTTGACCCCAATTACCGTATAATACGGCAATTACCGTACCATTGGCAACACTACCGCGATTTGATTTCCATTTTCTAAATTGACAGTTGATGACATAACTTTTTCGATCACCCTACCAAATAAAATAAACCAACGCCTTATCTTTCGTCTCCTTTTAACTCACGAATGAATCATTGTGATGTTATAACCAAAAAAGTACTCTATGACCTATATTACTTCGCCGGCTTAAAAATCCATAAACAATTATTATTATATTCGTTCATTCTTTCTCTTAGCAAGGCGATGCCCAAGTTACGACCTAGTCTGTTAGTGCAAACAAAAATTTCAGCTCGGCATTTTTAGACTGTTCCTAAGCTAAGAAATAACTTAACTAGGACACGCCTAACTTGAGTTTAGTGCAAACGGCTGTAAGTTTCTTTCCATGGTTAAAATGTATACTGTGGCGATCGGTGACCTAGCGGTTGGTCTGCTAGAGTGCACCAAGTGTCATTCACATTTTATTTGACAACTGACGTTTGGTTTGATTTGATTGATTTCGCAATCGAATCGCATTTGCAAACGTACGTAAATTGTTTGCTTTCTTGTAAATTGTAATTTGTTTTTAGAGAAGCATTGATCAGCCTCAGCCTCCTATAATATTTTTTTCAGTTCACAGGTAAGAATTTGTAAAATACAATATACTATAGACTCTTGTAAAGTTTGTATTTTGTAGATTATTTTATGTTGAATAATCAAAGGTTGACTTGAGGGGCACCCTACTCGTACCTACTTGTCTTTAAATGCAATAGATTGATGCTTAGGCAATAGCTATTGATCCAAATAAACCTAAACAAATACTAGAATTCTGACAAAGCGACAAATACCATATATGCCTTATTTCGTAGATACCTACATAATGAAATCAGTTGTTCAAGTCCATCCATATTGTCTGGCTAATCTGGCTATTCATCACACTTTACTAGATTTTTACAACTATTAGTGAATTAGGGAACCATTTCATTGGCTAAAAGATCAAAATATTGAATGAACACATAAACCTGAAAACAATACACTCCTTTATTGGGCAGTTGTATAAAAAAATATTAGTCTTCTAATAACCTACCTACCTGTTCTCTGGTCTGGTACGAGCTAAATAATTTTAATTCTATAACTTGCATAAATCCATTGAATTTGATAAATGTATTTTTGGAAAGTTATGCACCTGCCTTTAATCTATGATCAAATTACACAGTAAGCACCTACTATACTACACTCGGGGTCAGGTAAATCGCACCTTTAAAAAAAAATTCAAAGTTGATTTAATAGGTTTAGGTTTAAAGATATTTATTCTCATAAGAACTTACAATGTTCACTTAAAATGAGATTACATTAAATACTTACAGCTATATAATTTGGCGCAGTGCAAATGCATTTTAACTTAACGTAATCCTATTTAATTTAATGGTAAGTGTTGTTACATTCTTCTTCCCCTTCGAACATAGGCAACAGTCTCTAGAAACCATTGGAATACTCATAGAACAGAATCAATTATTGAGATTCAGTTTCCGATCAACATTACATTGCCTCATTTTTTCCAATATTTGAGCAATTTCATGGCAACGGTATCCATATCGGGTATTCCTTTAACTGAACTGTTGAAATGTGTTTTCTCCATCATCTCGATAGTGAATTTACCTGCTTTTTCTCCTGAATTGACCCCTTTTAAGGCAACGCAAGCAATAACGCTTTAAACATTTAATTATGATAACTGTTATGTTGATTAAATCAAACAATTATTAATTGAAAGCTCATTAAATGTACTCCCAGTAGATATCAACATTTACACAATAAAACATTAGCTAGCAATAGCAGGTGGCCAAGTCTAAACTTATTTTCGAAGAGGCGTGATTTTTTTGACGTCGAGTGTTAGTTACTAACTAGTGCTTGCAGATTACACAATAATAGCTCAATGATATATATTTTTGACTGAGAGTATCAAGTGTTGAAGAAAATAAGTGTATAATGATAATAGATAATAGTTACTATTAATGTAAGAGAAGGGTTGCCACCTGCCACTACTTGATTCAATGGTTACCAGCATAAAAATACAGGTTTTAGATTTTTTTACAGGAGTGTGTTGCACTAAGATAAATCTGTCTCTCATTAAGTTTTATAATTGCAAACATAATTTTTCCTCTTCCGCTAACCTATAATTTGTATCTCGTCATCCGTATTCTGATTAGCATGACTTGAACCGTTTCAATCGTTCATTATTTATGTAATTATGTAAACACACAGCTCATGCCAGCCAGCCAAAACGTTAGCGTTTGGTTTCACTAGCCAGCTCCAGATATGTTTGGAAAAATATGGGAGTTTTATTTACCCCATATTTTATTTTTGCTATTACGGGTTTCTGTGTTATCATATCCTCAAATATGGGGTAACCTGTAAAATACTGGGCATCCAGCAACCCTAGTAAGAGTGTTAATTACTTACTATGCAGTCCAGTAGTAAATCAATAATTGAAGTTAATCCTAGTTCATATCATTTATTTCATATTTTGGCTACGGTATTGCATTCCCAATGCAACATCTGAGATCCCCAGGATCTCAGATTTCAATGTTCTCAGCTTGACACTACATTTACAGGAAAATGTTAAGGTTTCGTCCCAAATTGGGGAGCGAACGCAGCAGTGAGTGGAGATGCTGCTTCTGCTTACATGTACGGACGGGCACCATTCTCCTTGGAACATGGCATTTAGTAAGTATATATACTTTTGTATTGGCACAGAATAGATAAGTACTACTTATATTATCTGTGATACTACCTACAGAAAGGACACTCTTCGCCCCGCCCTAGAATCAATTACCTCACCCCACCCTACGAGTTCATATGCCGAATTGGAGTTGCGAAAAGCAAAGCAAAACATATCACTCATGGAAACATTTCTTACCATCAGTAAATTACACAATATTTATTGTTAAAATGGTGAAAAACCAATACGTTTCTTTGTGTGTTTGAGGCGACACAATTCAAGTAGTGACCCTAGCTTTACGCACACAGTTGTGTGTGTACAAAACGCCATAATCTGTGTAATAGGTAGTTATAACAGAGTTGTTGTATGATGGAGTGTCCTAATCATGTTATTTCAATGCGGACTTGTAATGACCGCCAAATTCTGACCTCTGGTCATGTCAGTAAAATTTTGATTGCTTGTTATAGGTCTTAATAACTTAAGCTAATGTCTTTTCTATCTCTTTGAACAGATGTTACATTTAATAGCGCTTGGCTTTTTGGCTGCTGTGGTGCGCGACCCACGGCTTTTGGATGACCTCGAGCGTGATTCCGCCACTGTGCCTGATTGGAGCGACGCGGGACGCCGTTATGAGATGCCTACACCTTTGTCCAATGTGGAACCTAGGCCCAGCAACCTACAACACACCACACAGCCGCGAGACCACAACCTAATTTACCGTAAGTTTCCACAAGCAACCGAAGTACCATGGGCAACAGCGTCGCTTAACCACTGCTAAGGTTAAAATCACTTGCACGCCGCGCCCGCTGTCACATACGTTTAGTTCGTGCAGGGGCGATACGCGCGCACACGAATTTTGTTGCAAACTGGTTAAGCGACGCTGTTGCCCATAGTACATTAGGTTAGATTTATTTTATAAGACAACAGCAAGGCAACAGTGTCTATGTCTACTACAATTTATATATTTTTCTTCCTGTTTTTCACATTTTTCATCATTTGTGTTATGTTATGATTTTACTTAATAAAAACTTATCCTACAATAACTTATTAGTTTAAACAATGTATATGTTACCGCTAAAGTATGCAATCCGTTAATGTGCAAATTAACTAGTTAATCTGCACATATGGCCAGACCCAATAATCAATCCACATATAGGGGTATAATCCAGATTAGTTGCTATGTAACGGTTGATTTAAATAAAAACCGGCCAAGTGCGAGTCGGACTCGCGCACGAAGGGTTCCGTACCAAAAAACGGCAAAAAAATTACGTTTGTTGTATGGGAGCCACCCTTAAATAATAATTTTATTATGTTTTTAGTATTTGTTGTTATGGCGGCAACAGAAATACATCATCTGTGAAAATTTCAACTTTCTAGCTATCACAGTTCATGAGATACAGCCTGGTGACAGACAGACGAACAGCGGAGTCTTAGTAATAGGGTCCCGTTTTTACCCTTTGGGTACGGAACCCTAAAAAAATCACGACAGTTGCTTATCAACTAATCTGGATTAGTCGTATCCCTATCTGTAGATTGATTACTGGATTTGGGTGGGGGTAACTGATAGTCAGATAAAGTGCGAAATTTTTCTTAAAGTAGCGGATTTCCGCACTCTAACTAGTTAATTTGCATATTGACGGGTGCTACACCGTTAAAGGGCGGAAAACAGTGAGTGGCATAACCAAAGGCAAATTAGGTTGTAAGAAGGCCAAAAAGAAAAATAAAGTTGAATTAAAAATTAACGGTTAAAGAATAACAATAATAAAATTGTGACATTATATAAAGAATTAAGGGTCCATGATAGGAAATCATGGTTTGCGGGGGTCATATTATTATATAGAAAACGTAAAGTTTCTCTCTCTTATTTTATTCTCTAGTTGCTACAAATATTAAATTGCGTATAAACCTCACAGATGATTGTAAAAAAACAATATCATCAAAAGCGCTTGCGTAGGCTCATATTTTTGACGTAAATAATAGCGGAAACTTATTGAATTCCACATCGAAATACACTTAAACATACTGTGAAGTAGCTCCAATAAATTTTTTTAAGAAAGATAATTGTGCTAAGATAATGATAAAAAAACAACGAAAAACATCAACAAAGTGCCGAAGTGAATTTATTTTCCATACTCTTTACACGTAAAGAAAAAGACAGAGTCAAATGTTTCCGCATAACCGAGCCTTAATCTGCAGTTTACCTATTTAAAGTGTGAAATGAAACAATTTCTCGCACTTTAACTGACTCGACCAGTTAATGTGTAACAATAACATAATATTTAAGTTCTATTTACAATGTGATGAAATAAATCGCAATAACTGCTACAAGAAACTAGCCGTAGAAAATGCATTTTTTTATTATTATTGTAGACTTTAATTGATGAACTATGTCCACGCTATAGATGATGTCGATGTGGGTGCACTGGTTACAGTGTGCACTCTGGCGATCACTCTCATGCTGATATACGGGGCCGCGAGAGGCAAGCCAGCTCACCTCCTGCCTTTCTTCTGTCTCCAGATATTCGACTTTGCGATCACTGTGTAAGTATTTCTCATAGTTTCTCAGTATCTCAATAAACTTAGCATGGCATGGATTTAACACAGCTTCCAATGTACGAGGGCGGTTTGATAAGTCCATGACTTTGAAAAGAAGAAATAAGGTCAGTGTGTGGAAGTCCGGCATACTTTTCTAATATTTAAGTTTAACTGAACTTATTGAACCAGATACGCTTCCTAAAGTGACTTGTGTCATCGGAAATTATAGGTAATGTATTAATTTACTTATATTGGTCTAAAAATAATATTAATTGCAATAATCTTTAGATTGATATGATATTTTTTAAAACTCGGCGTGTAGACGGACTTCCCATGCAGTTTGAGGTAAGTCCGTCTAGTACCAATATAACCATAACTAGTGAGGCTATATGAATGAAAGCAGTTTCTAGCAGTGATGCAAAACATGCGTTGAAATATTTGTTTTATGTCATTGTGTTTACGGTTTAGATTTCAATGATAATTCATTTTATTTTATTTTAAGGCAAGTCCGGCATAACTTTGGTGACAGTGGTTGCAAACATTTTCAATAAAATTATAACTATTGTTTTTTCCGTAAAATTAAATACTAAGTAATAACATAAATTTTTATTTCAAATTGAAAATCATAGGTAGTGACTGCAAAATTAACAATTACCTTCCCTCCTTATCATTTAAGAGGTCAGAAATTTTTCAACTATATTTTTTGCATAACTGTCAAATTTATTCAGTATTTAAATATGTCAACGTAGTTGAATTTTTTGTATAAGTATTTATCCCATGTGTACCGCCGTTTTGAGCTATAAAACAAAAAATTGACAGACAGACAAAAGTGACATAATATACGTGCAGCTGAAAAGGTTGACAATATCTGCAATCGAGGCAAGACCGGCATATGACGGACTTTCCCTATGCATGCTAGACGGACTTCCCAACTATTTACATTTTAAGGTTGGTATTTTGTGCATGTAATAATTATGAAATTCAAGCGATATTAATGAATTCATCACCAGAAATAGGTATATGGATCACTAAATGACTTTCGTAATCACAGAAACTCCAAAAACTCCATTGATTTTCTATTTTTCTTATTTTTTTTCGAAGAGACGTTACACTCCAACTTCAAGTACTTAACGCGAAAAAAAACTGATGACCAATTTCTTTCAACCTAATGATGTTAGCGACATCTATGTTTCTCAGTTCAAACTAGCTCCGTAATACTTTTTTAACGACCGAGGCATAAGAACCTAGTCCTTCAAAAATGGAAGTTATGGCCTCTAGATGGACTTGCCTCCCAGACGGACTTCCACACATTGACCTTACTTTTTTTTTCATTTTTTTTTATCTTGAAAAGAAACTCCTAAGGAATCTTAACACTATGTTTTTTATTCAAATTCGGCAAAAGATTATTACATTTGGAAACAAAAAGCTCAAGCGACTTCTAACTTTTCTTAATGACCCTGTCGACCCTCTCGATGGCACTCATGACATCAAAACTCATCGAACGAAGATGCGAATCCTTCTACTGAGATTTTTCCTCCCACCAAACATGAATAAATGTCTTGGCGGGCAAAGATTTTCAAGCCAAAAAAAAGTGAAAGAAAAAAATAATGGGTTAAAGAGGTAGGAACTACGTTGGACTGAATATGCAGAGCTACAAAAAGTTTATGTTGAGAAATAAAACAAAATATGCCAAAAGAGATGTTTCTTCTTTACAAAGTCATGGAATTATCAAGCCACCCTCGTTTACAGTATTTTTAATGTAAGTCTAAAGTAATGTAGTAATTTGAGCAGTCAAAAGATGTTCTTAATGTTCACTCTCTAAATTACTCATTCTTGATATCATGATTTTAATTACTCATTCTTGTTATCATATTGCACTAACATTACACAGCAATAGGTTGCAACACTTATCAATTTCAAACAATTTGCTAATGAGGAAACTGTTTTTAATATCAATTAGTGATTAATTAAACATATGTTATTTTTGTATGACATTTTTCTAAATTGAAAAAACATTTTACATCATACTTGCTCGGTAACTAGGATTTACTTATATAGTATGAGGCTGTGTAAGTTGGCATGTGCAACACAGTGCATTGTTTAGATAGAACATTTCATTTTCAAATCACTTTACAATTCAAGGATGGTGAACGCTTTAACTGTAAAGTTACTTTACAGTTCAAGCATTTAAAACTCCTTAGTGAACCAATCTCTTTTCTTATATTATAAACTAACGAAACTTTTTACTGAAAAAAAAAGAATGAATATGGCGGCATTTCATTTCAGTTCAAGCTATGCAAAACTCCTTGGTTAAACAATTTTATTTTCATATAATGATAAGATTCATTTTGAAATCGCTAAAAAAATCTGCTGTTTCATACATTTCGATGGAGTAGGCATTGTACTTTTGTATGGAAGAGCTGATTTTTTTTCGTGATTTCGAGGTTGGTCCCATAATGAAAGTTGTTCAGTTTAATGGTCTGATCAACCAACAGACCATACAACAAGTAAAGGTCTGTGGATCAACCCCACGAGAAGTTTTCAATGAACTAAAAATAACCTTTATGTTTTATTTTTATTTTTATTAAATTTACCTCGCATGAATGATGTAAAGTAGTATGCTTACCTCGGTTGTAAGTAGCTATTACACCCTCGAACTATATTCGCCCTCGCTCGCTTCGCTCGCTCGTGCGTCTAAATATCTCGGGTGCACTCGATCCATTAGCGCCCTTTGCAAGCTGCGCTCGCACGGGCGCCAAATTGAATCTTGTTCTGTAATAGCTCACTTACGTCCCTTGTGTAACAAACTACTATTACAATTTTGTTTACTTGGTAGGTATTCTATAATTTTTTTCTGCCATTATTTTATCAATGTTATGAAAAGCTATTGAATCCAAATCGAATTAGTATCGAGCACAAAAGTGGCAAATTCTTGTATTGGAAATCATAGTTTACGGAGATATGTGGCACTACTTATGTCAATACGAAAACATGATATTTTGTGCTTGTATTGATGTGAATTCAATAATTTTCCGCCAGTGGTAGGTAGGTAGCCGGTAAGTAGCTGTGCGGTAGCCTGTGACCTTACTGCGAATTAAGTTAAAATATGCAAAACATAGATTTTTTGTTCGCACACGCAGAAGCTATGCTTAATAATAAATTTAAGGATATCGATATATTTTTTGAAAATACTTTCTCTTTTAAGACAAAGTTGTTGATGAGTAGACCTCACATGAAAATAGATATTGTTGTGTATTTTCTTAATTGCTAGTGACTGTTGCAGATAATTTTATAGTGTTTTTTAGTATCACGTTGTATTTTTTTAAAGTAACTAAAGTATCCTTCTTTATCCTTATCCTTCCTTACTAGTATTATAAATGCAAAAGTCCGTTTGTTTGTTTGCTTGCTTGTTTGTTTGTTACGCCTTCACGTCTTAACTACTGAACCGATCATCATGAAATTTTGCATACACGTTGTCAGGGGTACAGAGAAGGACATAGGGTACCTTTCATCTCGAAAAAAAGGATTGTTCCCGAGGGATAGCAAAAAAAAAACTTTCCACGCAGACGAAGTCGCGGATGGCAGCTAGTACCTATAGAAGTCGAAAAGTAGTTTAATACTGTTGCATCTAATGCTAATTGAGGAAACTTTATTGACTATTGCATTGTTATTACGTGTCATTTTGTGTAAAAGCAGCTGTTTGTTTTCCTTAATAATAAAAAAAAATCCCTAGCATCTTATTAATTTAGATCATGGGTCTCCAAACTTTTTAGCAAAAGGGCCAGACTTACTCCTCCACCACGTCCCAAGGGCCAGGATCTAGCTAGCTCCGTACCAACATACTGTAAATTACTATATTGTTGGTACGATCCGGCATGCCCGGATTGTTGGTGCCCGCGGGCCGGATTGTTGGTGCCCGCGGGCCGGATCTGGCCCGCGGGCCGTAGTTTGGAGACCCCTGATTTAGATTAAAGAATTTGCCACACTGGATGCGTTCTGCGGTCCGGTCAACCTGTAGCTACCTACGGTCTCATACAAAACGCATCTGCCTGCGCACGACCGAGCGAGCGGCCGAGGCGACGCGATGTTTTACGTGTCTCAATTGCAAGTGCGAGCATCAACCGACGTAGTGACTGCCTGCGCATACCTTTGTCACTGAAGAAACGACGACGGGTAGTCTTCCGCTGGGTGCGGGTACGGGTTCGAGCCCTTGCTCCTTCCCCGGGCTTCATCTCATGGGGCGACTGCCCCACGGCGTTGTGTGCCGCTATACGCGGCCGCCTTGCGGCGTGTAGGGTGTCCCCCGCCGGAAGTTGCTGCGCGGCCCTCTGCGCGGTCTGCCGCACCAGGTGAGACCCCCATAGTGGGGGAGGCCCAGCGAGCGCCTGCGAACGGGCCACGGCTTAAGCAACTGGGAGGGGTTATAATTTGGTATGGGGTTCAGGGTGGGAGGCTGGGATTGGGTGGGGTGGGCTGGGGAGATGGCGGGGGCACAATGTGACGGGGCAGCGCCTTCCTCGTCTTCCTTTTGGCCCATGTGTTGGTGGTGGTGGGGGAAGGAGCTCTTCCCGTTGGTCGTGTGGTGGTCAATGTTGATGGAGATGGTGGTGATGACGGCAGTGGCATTGGTGGTTGATGCGCGGGAGCGATGCCCCGCAGATGTTGGTGGGGGCCGTGGTCGGCGCGGTGGAACATGCCACGCGCCAGACGGCCCACGAAGACTTGTACGGGCTCCACTTTGAGGTCCCGCGCGATTACCTCGTTGCGAACGTAACGCCCCGCCTGGGTTATGATGCGAAGCGCTACGTTTTGCTGCTTCTGTAATCTGTCACGCTGTGCCTGTGAACATAGAGCGTACCACGCCGGTGCGGCATAGGTGAGCCGCGACCGGACGTGAGTATTATAAATTGCCCTCTTGGATTTGAGGGGAAGACGGGATTGTAGTACAGGGCGAAGAATGGCCCTGACAGCGCGGGCCGAAGACGTCACGTGGTCCACTTGTGCGACCATACTTAGGTTGCGGTCTATGTGGCAGCCCAGACATTTAATGGACGGCTGCCACTGGATGGCCTCGCCCCTCAATGCCAATTTGGTTGGCACTTTCTTCCGCGTCCCAACGAGGATTGCGGTGGTCTTGCCCACGTTCACCGCAATCCTCCAGTTGTCCAGCCAGGGCGGGAGGAGGTCCAGCTGTTTTTGGAGCCGCATCGCGGCAGCTTTGGGCCACGGGGAGGAAGTATAGAAGGCACTGTCGTCCGCAAATAGCGCCAGCTCAACCCGTGGCTCCCACTCTCTGAGATGGTCATTGATGCTGGGTATGTCATTTGTGTAGATGGCGTAGAGAGTGGGTGATAGGCAGCTGCCTTGGGGGACTCCCGCCCTGATGGGCCGCAGCTCGCTCTCCTCTCCCTCTACCGCCACAGTGAAAAGCCGGCCCTCTAGAAATGAGGCCAGCAGCAGGATGAGGGCCGGGTGGACCTCAGTGTTATTTTTCAGTTTTTGAATTAAACCGGTGTGCCAGACCCGGTCGAAGGCCTTCTCAATATCAAGAAAGGCGGCCACGGTGCAGGCCCCCTTGTTCTGGCCGTCCGCCATGTGGTTCAGCACGCGTGCCAGCTGGAGCGTGGTGGAGTGCCCGCTGCGGAAGCCGAACTGATCGTCCCTCAAGGTGATGGAAGGACGGAGGCGACGCAGCAGAAGGCGCTCGAACAGCTTGGCCGCGTGGTCTAGCAGGGTAATTGGTCGTTGGTTTGCGGCCTGGCGACGGTCTTTGCCCGGCTTTGGAATAGTTATAACCCGGCCCTTCTTCCAGGCGGCCGGGAAGTAGTTGGCCCGTAGTGCGGCGTTAAATATACGAGCCAGTACTGCCCACCCCTTTCTGGGGAGCGACGACAGGGCCACGGGAGGTAAGTTATCTGGACCTGGTGCCTTCCTTGGGTTCAGGTGGAGGGCCACCTTCCTTACCTCCGCTGGCGATATGAAAACGTCACCTGGGAGTGACGGTGGGGTGGTGGCCAGGTACTCTGCCACTTCCTGCATCACCACCCTGTGGTGCTGGGCCGCTGCAGGGGCGGCAGGGTGCGGGGAGAACTGGACGGCCAGGTGCTCGGCCAGGATACGGGCCCTATCAAGGGCAGCGTACCTCCTCTGGCCGTCGGCGTCTAATAGTGGGTATGTGGGCTGTGGGGTCCTCGTGAGGCACCTGTTCAGGGTATGAAGGCTTGGGGCGTGTTCGGCCGCACGGTCAATGGTGGCCTCCCATGTCGACCCGCGCCACATACTCACCGCCTCTCTTAGCTCAGTGGTGGCCTTGTTGAGGCTCGTCTTCGCCCGTGGACACCTGGATTGCGTCCACAGACGTTTGAGCCTCTTCTTCTTCTCTAGTATAATCTGTAAGTGGCGGGGGAGGGCGTCGCGCCGTTGAGTTTTAGGCGCTGCGCTGGTGTGGGAGGCCATCGCCTCCTGCATTTTGGTAGTATAAAAGTTGATGGCGGCGTCTATCTCCTCCCTGGTAGAGAGAGGGCCAGGCAGACTGACGTCCGCCATGGACGCCTTGTAGGCCTCCCAGTCGGTCTTACGTTTGATGCGTGGGGGGGCCACGGTGTCTGGAGTGGTGGTCATCGTTACTAACAACGGCAAGTGTGGCGTGTCGGCTTCAAAAAGTACCTCCACGCTGATGGGGCTGTCTATGCCCTTGGTGAGCACCACGTCTATGGTGCTGGGCTGCTGGTTTTCTACTATCGGGAAGTGAGTGGGCGAGTCTGGTCCCAGCACCTCGATGTCCCGCTCCGAGGTTGCCTCCAGCAAGCGGCGGCCATCAGATGAGGTGGTGCTGGACCCCCACGCTGGGTGCTTCGCGTTTAGGTCCCCTGCCAGCACGATGGGGGTCTGGTCCGCGAAGATGGCCTCTAAGTCGGGCGGATGGATGCCCGAGTGGGGAGGTCGGTAGGCGGCGAAGACCTTCAATTCGGTTCCACCCGCGCGCACTCTCACGCCGATGGACCTCAGGCTGACGAATTCTGGCCAAGGCAGCTCGTCGTGGACGATGTCCCTCCTGACTAGGACCGCCGTGCCCCTGTATGGGCGGCCCTGTGGTGACATCTCGTCCCTTCGATAAGTGTGATAGTTGGGTAGGCGGAGGGTTGCCTTGCCTGAAAGTAGTGTCTCACCCAGGAGTACTATATGTATGTCCTGCGACTGGGTGAGAAGGCGGAGTTGGTCCATCTTTTGGCGGACGCCCCCCGGGTTCCAGTACATTACCCGGAGTGTGCTGGGTGAGAGGCGGAGATCAGCATGGTCATCTCTCGGAGTACGGCTTGAACTGGGTCCATCCCTTGCTGGATGCTCTGTAGGAGGGAACCGAGGATGCTGATGAGCATCTGTATTAGCTGGGCCTGGTAGGGTTGGGGTGGGCGCTGTGGGCCCTGGGGTGGGCCCCACCGTTGCTGGTGCGCGGGTGCTTCCCTCTGCTGCTGGTGCTGGGGGGGTGGGCACTGGGGTGGTGGCATGGGGTAGGAGTGCGTTCGGGCGGGAGGGGGGGGCTGTTGATGCCCCCTGAAGGGAGGTGGAGGCTGTTGATGCCTCCTGAAGGGAGGTGGGGGCTGTTGTTGCCCCCTGGGGAACGGAATGGGTTGCGGCTGGGTGGGTGGGGCTACTGGCGGCCGCGTGGCCGCCAGGGGGGGAAATGGTTGTGGGGCTCTGGGAGCGGTTGGGGGTGCGTGTGACCCCCCCATCGGAAAAACCGGCTCGGCGGGGGTCGGCGTCTAGGTCGCGCCGGGCGCCTGCGACGCGGCGCGCTGGTGGCGGCGGCGGCCAACGCGGCGGCGCCTGCGGCGGCCGGATAGGGCGGTCCCTCGCTCGGTGGGCGGGTTTGCGGGCGGCGCTAAGGTAGCGCCCGCCTGCGTGTCGCGCATGTCTGCGCTGGGCGGTGCGGTGGGCGGCGCCTGTGGGCGTGGGCGGCTGGGGGCGCGATCGACCCCCCCTGGGATGGGGGGGGGAACAGCAGCCCCTATGCGCCTCGCCTCGCGCAGGAAGACTCTGCACCGCCTGTCGTTGGCAGCGTGTGGCTGAGCGCAGTTGGCGCATGTGGGTGGGTCGGTCCTCGCCCGCGTGCATTGACCGCCGGAGTGGTCCCCCGCGCAACGAATGCACTTCTGAGGGCGGTGGCAGTTGGCCGATGCGTGGCCGAATGCTTGGCATCTGTGGCACTGGGCGGGCCCATTCCGAGGACGCCAGGCCTCTATGACCACCCCGGGCATGTACAGGAGCTCGGTGATGGCGTACAGGCGGGTCAGCTCGGTGGCCTCTAGGTGCTCCAGTTGGACGTGGAATAAGCAGCCCGGTCGTCCTACGCTGCCTCTCATCGCCCGGCAATGGAGCACTACGAAGCCGTGCTCCTCTAGTTCAGCCTTAATCTGGTCAGGGGGGGGTGCTGGGGGGGAGCCCCCTTATAGCTACCTTGGTCGGGCGGTCTTGGAGCGGCGAGTAGCAGTACCACGAAATGGATGGGTCTGCTTCCGCCGCCTCGGCTAGGTAAGCCTGCACGCACCGGTACTCGTCAGGCGTTTTAGCAATAAATCTCACCCCTTTTCCAAAGGGGCGGGCGTTAGGGGCATGACCGAGCTTACCTTGAAGGACTCTAAAATGTTCGGTCCAATTGGGAAGCGATTCCGCCACTATCGGCGGATATCCTTGTATCGGCTGTGTTTGCGGCTGTTGATTCTCGGCCGGGGGTGGGGTGGGGGGAGCGGGCTGCGCCGGGGTCTCTAGTGCCTGAGCATAGGACTGCACTGGCGCGCTCTCGTTTAACTCCAATCCAGCGTAACTGGTCGAGTCGGTGTTGCTTAGTGGGAGCGGGCTGGAAAGCTCCTCCCTCCCGCCCTCGGAGCCCTTGTCCGATTCGTATTCGGACACGGACGAGGCAGATGAGGCGGAGTTGTCATTGTCAGTTGGTGGTTTGGGGGGCGATGGCCCTAAGCGGGGGCGCTTCTCGTCCCCACCGATGTCATCGTATGGGCGGCGGCGGGGGTCTCGGGGGTGCATTCTGGGGGGTGCGTGCGGGGGGGCGGGTTGCTCAGCAACCCCTCTCCCGGACGGCTGTCCCCCGGAGGGCAGGCGCGGTTGCGCCGGTTGGGCGGTCACGGCCGCAGCGTCGGATTTAACCGCGGGGGTATCACCCCCTCCGCGGTCCGGCGGGCGCGTGTTTTGCGGCATGATTGTCCAATTTTAGTCCAATTTTGAAAACACGAACTGTTCGCACTCACAATATGCACTTGATAAAAAGTTGCGTAATGTGGAGGTAGGTGCGGAAAAAGTAAGGGGAAGAGGAAGTTGTGGGTAGTGGTCGGAGTGGGGGTAATTGGGAGGTGGAGGGGGTACACAAGGGAGTTTCGTCACGAAACTATAAGTGTTGCCCCGGAGTTGGAAATTCACAGGGTGCACACGTCACTACACACAAGGAGCGTCAATGTCGCGAAAAAATAGTCACTGCCTATGAACGTAATTCCACTGGAGAACGGAATGTTAATTGCTGCGGAGCGATGACTCAACTCGACGCAGCAATTAGTACGAGAAGCACTTCAGCACACACACTCGGAACACAGACGGGGCTACACGCGGGTAGCGGAGCGCACGCGACCGGTTGCGACGAGGGGTACCTGAAGAAACGATCTCTCGTCCGCGATATTTATATACCTACTGTCCCGCTCCCTCATGTCTGTCTCTTTCTACAAAACAGCTGACCCGCGTTTTGATAAATAATTTTTGAATTCTGAAGTATAAATATAAGGCGATTTTGGAAATAAATATTCATTACAACTTTGGTACTGGTGTTTAACTCAACTACCTAGCAATCCGCTACATTGGTGACCCTAGAAGAAATGAGCACTACAGATAACGTCAGCGAAGCCGCCGCCGCTGCCGCCGCCGCATCCACGGGTGAAGAAGAGATGGCACAAATCACGCTGAAATCTCGAGTTCCACCGTTTTGGCGCCAAAAACCAAGACTATGGTTCGCACAACTGGAGTCGATCATAGCTAACCAGAAGATGGGTGACGAGGCAAAATACCACTTCGTCGTAGCTCAGCTGGAACTCGCCGACATCGAACAAGTTGGAGACATCATCCTGTCACCGCCAGATACCAACAAATACGGATCATTGAAGGCTCGACTGCTATCCGTGTATGAAGAATCCGAGTCGCAACAACTACAAAAACTACTTGGGGAGATGGAGTTAGGCAGCCAAAAGCCATCCCAGCTACTTAGAAGAATGCGCGACCTAGCGCGCGGTAAAATTCCAGACAATACACTGAAATTCATGTGGACCAGACACCTCCCCGCTTCAGTACGCGCCGTACTCGCCATAAGTACAGAATCGAAACTCGACGTACTCGCGACCATGGCAGACAAGATGACAGAACAATCACAAGAAAATAACTCAGTTTGTTCCTGCTCTACATCGAAGCCTACGACGAACGAGGATTTAGTCAACAAGATCGACGATTTATCAAAAGAAATCGCATCTTTGAAAATGAACCAATCACGGCGGAGAAATTCATTCAAAAGAAACCATTTCAATCGTAATCGTTCCCGATCAAGATCGTCAAGTCGTACACGAACGGATCCGATTTGCTATTTTCATCGAAAATTCGGCAAAGATGCCTACCGCTGCCGAGAGCCCTGCGATTTCAAGAAAAATCAAAATAAAGAAGAACTTTTAAACTAACTTCGACTCAAGCAACGACGGGGGCTGGAGTCGCTGAAATATCAAACCACCGTCTTTTTATTCAAGACAGAACTTCAGCACTAAACTTTCTCATCGATACGGGCGCAAATGTTTCCGTATTACCTGCAAGCTCGAAAGAAAAAATGAAGAATACACCAAGCAATTACTTATACGCCGCAAACGGTTCGTCAATATCCGTTCACGGTGAGAAGACAATGGTACTCAACCTTGGACTGCGCCGACCCTACAAATGGAGATTCGTGGTCGCGAACGTATCAAGACCAATACTAGGCGCCGATTTCCTTCAGCACTACAACATTATAGTCGACTTGCACGGAAGAAGATTGGTAGATAAACAAACCAATTTATTTACCAGAGGTTATATGATACCTACAACGCAAAGCAGCGTAAGAACATTGGACGACAGCCAGCCGTATCACGATCTACTAAAGAAGTACCCCGAGATTACCAGACCAAGATTGAATAACATCTGCAATAGCGAAGTCGAACATCACATAGAAACAAAAGGCCCACCGGTATTCTGCAGAGCAAGACCACTACCGCCACTCAAGTACAATTTGGCTAAAGAAGAGTTTCGTCAGATGATGGACCAAGGAATTTGTCGACCCTCCAGCAGCGCATGGGCGAGCCCGCTCCACCTAGTAACAAAGAAAAACGGCCAAGTACGTCCCTGTGGCGACTATCGGAAGTTGAACGCAATCACAGTTCCCGATCGGTACCCTATACCGAGACTGCACGATTTCACCCTTAACCTAAGGGGTAAGAAGATATTTTCGAAAATCGACCTTCAGAAAGCTTATTTTCAAATCAAGATCAGAGAAGAAGATATAAAGAAGACCGCCATTATTACACCGTTCGGCCTATACGAATTCACAAGAATGTGTTTTGGTTTGCGTAATAGCGGCCAAACATTTCAACGCCACATCGATGACGTCATGCGGGGACTACCTATATTCTCATTCGTGGACGATCTACTTTGCGCTTCGGAAGATGAAACCTCACACAAAAAATTACTTGAAGAAGTTTTCAAACGACTAGAAAAAAATGGACTTCAGATTAATGCCGCCAAGTGCATTTTCGGCCAAGAAAACATAGAATTTCTGGGTTATCAAGTTTCTTCAGAGGGAATAAAACCAACAGCAGACAAAATAAAGGCGATCAACGACTACCCACTCCCAAAAACAGTGCAAGAACTAAGACGATATCTGGGAATGATTAACTTTTACCGTGAAAACATTCCCAACGCAGCGCAACATCAACATGTACTCAACGAATATTTACATAATTCAAGAAAAAACGATAAGACTCCGATCACCTGGAACGAAAAGTCAAGGGAAGCGTTCGAACAATGTAAGCGAGACATCACTAGCGCCGTCCTGCTCAATCATCCATCAGCTGACGCGCCATTCGCACTAATGACCGACGCCTCCGAAACATGCGCGGGCGCGGTCCTACAACAGAAAATCGATGGTACATGGAAGCCGCTTGGATTTTTTTCGAAGAAATTTAGTGATGCCCAACAAAAATACAGCACCTACGATCGTGAGCTGCTATCAATATACATGGCAGTACGACACTTGTTTGAAGGAGGTGAACTCATAATTTTCACGGATCATAAACCTCTTACTTACGCGCTGACAGCAAACAGCAAGAATGAAACACCTCGACGAACACGATATTTGGAATATATCGGACAATTCACATCCGATATTCGTCACATCGCTGGGAAACAAAATGATGTCGCCGACGCCCTGTCCCGCCTAGAAGAAATAGCGTGCCCTTCACCTATCGATTATTTTTCGTTATCAAAACGACAAAAAGAAGACAAAGAACTACAAACAATGATGGAAAACAAGAAGCACGAATTCAAAAATATCATCATGCCCGGCACTACGATACCTATCATCTGTGAAACGTCGACAGGCACAGCTCGCCCCTACCTACCGCCAGAATTTCGGGAAACAGCCTACAAAGCACTCCACGATCTGAGCCATCCTGGGATACGAGCCACGAGAAAAATAATAACCAAGCGTTATTTTTGGCCGTCAATGAATACCGATGTATCAACTTGGACTCGAACCTGTATACCTTGCCAGCGATCGAAGACACAACGACATACACATGCACCGATAGCAAAGTTTGAAAAAGTCGATCGACTATTCCAGGTTAATTTAGACATCATCGGGTCATTAAGTCCGTCCGATAATAAGAGATATTGTCTCACGATGATCGACAGAGCGACTAAGTGGCCGGAAGCGTACCCGCTGGAAGAAATAACTGCCGAAAAAGTAGCCGACGCTTTTTATACAGCCTGGATATCAAGATTCGGCTGCCCTGCTATCGTGACCACAGACCAAGGCCGACAATTTGAGTCCGAAATATTTAAAGCACTGATGCAGCGACTTGGAATCCAGCGCACACGAACAACCGCATACCACCCGCAATCAAACGGAATCATCGAGCGCTGGCACAGAACCCTGAAAGCCGCACTCACAGCACGTCTTCAAAATAACACCAAATGGACGCGCGAGCTACCTACCGTTCTATTGGGGCTACGCGCAGCTATAAAAGAAGACATTGGATACAGCGCCGCCGAGCTACTCTATAACCAAGCCCTATGTCTACCCGGTGAACTTCACGGTGAACGCACGAGTACCTTCACATCGTCACAATTCCATAACGACCTCACAGAAGCAATACACAGATCGCAAGAACAAAGAAAATCGTCTAAGCCTACGTACATTCAAAAGGACATGAATACATGTACACACGTATTCATAAGAAACGACGCCGTTCACAAGCCGCTCACGCCTAACTACACTGGCCCTTTCGAAGTAATCAAGCGAAACGAGAAATATTTCACACTGCAACTGCCACTGAGACGAGCGAACGTAAACATCGAACGACTAAAGCCCGCTTTCATCAGCACTGAAACACACAACACTTCAGACGACGCCGACGCCGAGAACTCCAGACGCTCAATCATGACGAGAAGCGGAAGAACATCCAAGCCTCCTGTACGCTTCGCTGGGGGCGGAGTGATGTAGCTACCTACGGTCTCATACAAAACGCATCTGCCTGCGCACGACCGCGCTCGCCGCGCGCCTGAGAAGACTGAGCGAGCGGCCGAGGCGACGCGATGTTTTACGTGTCTCAATTGCAAGTGCGAGCATCAACCGACGTAGTGACTGTCTGCGCATACCTTTGTCACTGAAGAAACGATCTCTCGTCCGCGATATTTATATACCTACTGTCCCGCTCCCTCATGTCTGTCTCTTTCTACAAAACAGCTGACCCGCGTTTTGATAAATAATTTTTGAATTCTGAAGTATAAATATAAGGCGATTTTGGAAATAAATATTCATTACAACTTTGGTACTGGTGTTTAACTCAACTACCTAGCAATCCGCTACAAACCCATACATAGGGTGAACGCAATTTATGGGTTGACCGGACCGCAGAATGCATCCCAGTGTGGCAAATCCCTTAAGGCGCGGTGGTAGTGAAACTAGCGCCGCCACTACGTTTATTTTTATTACTCGTAAACCAAGACAATATTTAAAAAAAGCTCATGTAATAATCTCTTAAATTGTCTCTAATATTTTTTGAATAACTCTTCAACAGTTTTCATTCATTCTGTAAGTTTTAAAATCCATTTTAGCTCAAAGTGGCCACTTTTGGCAATAATGGATTTTAAAACTTACAGAATGAATGATTACTGTTGAAGAGTTATTCAAAAAATATTAGAGACAATTTAAGAGATTATTACATGAGCTTTTTCTAAATATTGACTTGGTTTACGAGTAATAAAAATAAATGTAGTGGCGGCGCTAGTTTCACTACCTACAGCGCCTTAATTTCCATCTTTCACACTTTAGTTTCATGCTATCGTGTATAAAGCGTGTATGACTCGATCCACGTGTATATTTTGTTTGTTGTAGTGTGACAGCGACCGGGTACCTGTGCTACCTGCGCTCCATCCACCGTCTGGTGGCGGAGACCAGGCGCGTGCCGTGGCGCGCCCAGCTGCTGCAGCTGCCCGCGCCGGCGCTCGCGCTCGTCGTGGTGTCCGCCTTCCTCGCCGCAGTGCTGCTCAAGGTAACGACCGGGTACTGTGCTACCTGCGCTCCATCCACCGTCTGGTGGCGGAGACCAGGCGCGTGCCGTGGCGCGCCCAGCTGCTGCAGCTGCCCGCGCCGGCGCTCGCGCTCGTCGTGGTGTCCGCCTTCCTCGCCGCAGTGCTGCTCAAGGTAACGACCGGGTACTGTGCTACCTGCGCTCCATCCACCGGCTGGTGGCGGAGACCAGGCGCGTGCCGTGGCGCGCCCAGCTGCTGCAGCTGCCCGCGCCGTCGCTCGCGCTCGTCGTGGTGTCCGCCTTCCTCGCCGCAGTGCTGCTCAAGGTAACGACCGGGTACTGTGCTACCTGCGCTCCATCCACCGGCTGGTGGCGGAGACCAGGCGCGTGCCGTGGCGCGCCCAGCTGCTGCAGCTGCCCGCGCCGTCGCTCGCGCTCGTCGTGGTGTCCGCCTTCCTCGCCGCAGTGCTGCTCAAGGTAACGACCGGGTACTGTGCTACCTGCGCTCCATCCACCGGCTGGTGGCGGAGACCAGGCGCGTGCCGTGGCGCGCCCAGCTGCTGCAGCTGCCTGCGCCGGCGCTCGCGCTCGTCGTGGTGTCCGCCTTCCTCGCCGCAGTGCTGCTCAAGGTAACGACCGGGTACTGTGCTACCTGCGCTCCATCCACCGGCTGATGGCGGAGTTCCTTGCCGTTCCTCGCCGAAGTCTTGCTTAATGTAATCGACGTGAAAAAAATATTCAGCGAAAATTAATGAGCAAGTATTGCCTCACCTCCACTTCGATTACGACATCCCACTTACATTAATTTTCCAATGATAAACTTTTTTTTCTCCATTCTTTATCTGAAATCAGCCTCTAGCTAGGCCATATTGCCATAAGAGTTTTTTAGGACTTCACATCCAACCACATGATGTCCCCCACATTTTGATTTGGAAAAACTATTGTTACCTATAGTTCATACTCCCTACAGGCCTACTGTATCAACATAGTATGGCGTTGCTACAAGTACCTGACGATGCGCACGCACGCGCTCCAAAGTCTGACTCCGTTCGTGATCTCGAGCGAGGGCGTAGTGACGTCCGGCACCGCGCCGCCGCCGTACGCGGCTCCGGCGCCGGCGCCGGATTATTCGAGTCTGCTGCCCGACTATGAAGAAGCCGTCAAACAAACCCCGCCGCCTTCGTACCGTGCCGCTACGCTCATGACCACTGAAGAACAACCCACTACCATTGTAAGTGTTTACTCTTTTAATATTAAGCCTGGGCTCTGCCACTCCGCGCGTGAGTATGAAGCGCTCGGCGTCCTCTGAGAGGACAAATTTCATACGTCAGAAAAGATAAGACTACTTGAGGCAACTACTAAGTGAATGTTTTGAGCGCTTTGCGACCTGAATTGCACTTTATTGTGTCGGAGCAAGAGTCGCAATTTATTTAAACGATTTTGCGGAGCACAACTTCTGTTCTCTAGTACTAATATCTATTCTGTGATTAAACCCTAATTCCTAATTAACATATGTGTTTAATAGTATTCTTATGTTTACGTACGCATGTAACGAAGTAAACGACCGACGGTTGTTACTTGCATGACTAATTTGTAATTTAAAAATAATAATATTACCCTTTATAAATTCAAAGGTTGCACAAGGATAATTGACGTAAAAATCCTATGAACGATTTCTGGCTCATTTACCAGTGTGTGACAGAAATGGCTACTCAGTTACACGTACACAAACATTTTCAAGTTGAAGCATTGCCTGCTTCAATTCACTTTTTTAGCCTTAACTTAGTACTAGCACTAAATAGACTACAGACGTTGCACTGAGTACTACGCGCGCTCGAGACATGCACACACACATAGACAGCTGTCACTGACCGATTACACTGAAACACGCAACGAACTCATTTTCCGGTTATTCCGTGTCGGTGAAAGGTGTCTGTGTGCGTTGCTCGAGCGCGCGTATGTACTAAGCTTCTGTAAAGTCGCATTACTAATTTCCCAGCAAAAATGTAAACAAAGGTGTTGCCAGAACAAAACAACACAAAAGGAAATAGTATTTGCTAAGTCAAGAAATAAACACACTTACATGTTTTTACATCACAAATCTAATAAAAATAGATTAGATAAATATTCTGAAGCATGAGTTTTGCGGCAAAAACAGTAATATGATTTAATATTTCATAATAACAGTTTTATAGTAGAAAACATTTTATGATGCTGTGCACACATCAACTGCAAACCGTACACATCAACCTTTGGTTCATTTTATAAAAAATAGTATTACGAGTAGTAGCTGTAGTAGTAACATTTGTCTTTTGGTATTGGGGGAACTGGCGAAGATGCTACGTATTTTTGATTGTTTACATACAGTCAATATCTAAGTAAAGTTTTCTTATCAGTTCGTTTCAAGAACTTTAAACATCAAAAACTATGATAGGTTAAAATATAAGTTCTTATTACCATCCTACTTTAAAATTACCCTGGATGACATTATATTTATTATGACTCAAAATATAATAAACAAATTAAAAAGTTATAAAAGTGACCAAAAGTTTTCAATATCTGAAAAAGTCACTATCAGGGTCAGTTTGTCAATTTGACAGTGACGTTTCTTTGTTTACATTTTTGCTGGGAAATTAGTAATGCGACTTTAGTCCCTCTATTTTGAGGTACAGGCCTCGGCACGGATCTTAAGCGGTGACAGTCAATGCGTAGAAGTCATTCTTAGATATCATTGGCGGGGACGTGGTGCGGGGCTACAGCAGACATCCCGCACTAATCCCCTCCAATTTCTCTCACCGCTCACGATTTGTGCCTGCACCTAAACTAGGTAGTAACAGCGAACTAAAATCTATGGAACAAGCCTTCAGCTCAAAAAAGTATTACAACCAAGTGGGCGGGGCTAAAAATGCTTGTATGTAGTTGCATAATAGCGACCATAATCTGTATACTCACTCATATATATTTTCTATATTTAAACAGATATTTAATACTTCTGATACTTTATCCCTGCATCTTTTCGCCTTCTTTGCGTCTTTTACACCATTTGACTACACAGGACGTCATTTTCTAATAAACTCTCTCTTTTCTCAAATACAAACTCCAATAATTACTGTAAAGAACGCTTACTTATATCACCGGGCGCGTCGCTGGCCCGACTAAATGCTGTGCGAGTTGTAACTTTTGAGCCCCATGGCGCTATTTTTTAAGCAATATTTGTTTACACACTTCCATCAGGGCTCTGTCACTCCGCGCGTGAGCATGAAGCGCTCGGCGTCCTCTGAGAGGACAAATTTCATACGTCAGAAAAGATCCACGCGATAGAAAGAGAGGCAACTACTAAGTGAATGTTTTGAAGCGAAGGGATTGCTGTGCGACCTGAATTACACTTTATTGTTTTGGAGCAAGAGTCGCAATTTATTTAAACGATTTTGTGGAGTGCAACTTCTGTATGCTAGTACTATTATCTATTCTGTGCTTCCATAGATTATAGTTCGCTGGTAGTAATGATATAACGTTGTCGGTACAGCCGGCTGGCGTGGGGCCCGTGGTGGGGGCGGGGGCGGGGGCCGGGGGGGCGGGCGACGCCCCGCCCGCCGCCGCCACAGTCGTGATGCTGCCTCAAGCCGGCGCGCACGCTCGTGTCTGAATCTCTGCTGCAACCACATCCGCTAACTCGCATGCACGCAAGTTCAAGCTCGCTCCAAACTATGACAAAACAACTATAAGCCGACCATTTAAATGAGTCCTCGCCTGCGGGGCACAGGGGCGTGGGGGACAGGCGACAACGGGGTGCGGGCGGCGGGCGATGCACAAGAGGCGAAATATGCACTGGACAGTTCTTAAGATGTGTGACGTCACAGTGATTAACGGTGAACAAGTGGTGATTTTTTTTTTAGAAAATTGATTGATGACTACAAAATTTGAATGAAACCAACTGTGTAGATAACATAATAAAATATTGGGTAATAAACTTATGTACAATTTATTATATGCAAGATTAATCCAAATTATAAGTTATTCATTTCATTTCAGCAGGATTTGGATACAGTTATTTTTTTCTAAAATATTTGTATACGTTGAAATCCATTTGCTTTCACTGACTATTCATTTTATGTCCGAAAATATTTCGACGCATCTTGAGAATGTCTCGCGCTCCCCGTTCTCGTCTTTCCCCCCCGAGTCCCTGTGCCTCGCAGGCGAGGACTCATTTAACCGATCCACCTATTACTATGAAGGCCAGCGTCGAGTCGAATCGAATCGTTTTTATACAAATTCACACTTAACCTAAAAATCTCTAATAAACTCGCGTTAGTATTCTTCAAAAGTGTTTTATTTCGCCTGCAACATATTAACTTAACTACCTACGGAACTGCGATGAATAATCAATGCGCCGCGGTGCGTCGTGTGCCGAAGAAAACGGAAGAAATGCGATTCAATTCGGCGAGTTACTGCTCTAGCCGACGCCAGCCTTCAAAGTTGGGAACCTTTGGAATTGACATACATAAGTAATTGAAATTGCTAGTCCATGTTAATTGTCGATGGTAATTATTGCTTCGGGTGTTCAATAGGCCACTAGAAACTTTAAACCGTATTGTCAATGTATTAGAAATTACTTTTGTATGTACATTTGAAAAACATATATTATCTGTCGTAGGATATTCGTACTAATCGGATTTTTATAATAATCCTAGTATGATTGTAAAGGACCGGGTAATTTGAATTTAAGACAGATTTTTGGAATCATTTGAGTAATTTTTAGGATTATTACAAAAATGCAGCGTATTTTAGGTAAATCGCGAATGACCATCATTTTGCGTGCGCTGGTTGGCTGACGTCAACATTACAGATTGACGGATGCGCTGATTGGCCAACAGATACATTTCTGCGTCCTTGTTATTGTTGTGATTCATTTTAAGTGTCATACCCTAAAAATTGCTCGGACCTTTGCGAAAATCTGTCCCAGATTCCAGTTTCTTTCCTTTACAATCGACCTAGGATTTTTGTAAAGATCCGGTTTATTCGATTATCCTACGACATATCGACTACATATTGAATCAATTTGGAGCATTTGCCGTAAATTGCCTTGGCCCTCTGTAATACAGTCGTGTGTGTCAAAGCAGCGGCATAGATCGGCCACAAAGTCTAGCGTCAGCTACATTGGCTGTTATCCTTTGTAATTTCCAACTGAAAACCTGACACTCTTATAACTATTTTAGTACAGCCTGTTTATCCTAACTTGTCCTATTTGGTAAACAATATTCACCCAATAATATTTATAAAATACAACAAATGGTTTTCCATACATAGTTTACGTAAGAAATTGTTAATAATTAATAACAATTTGATAAAAGTTATTAACTTATTATTTTTAAATAACGATTTAAGTATAGTCGGTTTATCCTTACTTGTCCTATTAAGTAAACAACTTTTGGCAGTTTTTTTGTCATACGCATTTTAAGTTTAAATCGTTAGTAAAATATATGTTGTCTTATTAAATCAAATTGTCACTAATAATTAGTAATTTCTTTCATAATCTATGTTTAGACATTTGTTGTATTTTATAATTGTTTTTTTTTTTCAATAAATGTTTGGGTGAAGATTGTTTACCAAATAATACAAGTAAGGATATACAGACAGCAGGACCTAGACTAGAGCTAATGAAAAGTGTCGGTGTAAATTATCACTATAAAATCATAAATCATATACACATATTATAGATGTCTAGGTTTCAAGCAATTTTTATTTCTTATAAGTACCTACTTATACTTAGTACACCTTACTTTTTGTGTTTTCTTCTTCAGTTTTTAAGGTGCTTTATTATATTTTATTCTGTTTCTTACTATTTTTATATCTTCATAAAAAAAAAGATCCTAGACAATTTATATTGTGTATTTGTAATTGTATAAAAGATGTAATATTTTTGTTGATAAAATATTGTTTAAGTAAAAACAAACAAAAAATATCTTTTTTGATTTTGGTTCTTATTTTAAATTAAAAAAGTGTATTCAATTGAACTTCAAAAAATCATAGATTTCAAATCTATCTACCTGATAGAAACATTTACTTTGTGGTCCCTTTCGTCATGGATTATCAATTAAATAATTATTTTATTATTGTTTCCTATGAAAGACTAGCTTTACGAGTTCATGCTTTCAATTGCTGACTACTACAGGGAATGATTGTTAAATTAAATAGGTTTTACTGATCTTTCACCAATATACACGGCTTTCGTTTTTGCTGTAGTCTTTTTCAGACCTTGTATTCCTAAAAATGCAAGAAGCATTTTTATTATTTGTTTATTTATTAATAAATAATTGAGAAAATTTGAAATGCTATAGTATGCTAGGGTCCTTCTGACTGTACGTCCATATCTTAAATGCTAAGCAATATGCACCATAAAAGAACTTGGCTAGTTACTATTCAAAACTCCGCTTAAGTTATGTCTTGCTTGTAAACTATTTTTTATAACCTTTACCACTCTTTTAGCACTTCAAAAAGCATATTTTTGTACTAAAATCTTTAAAAGCTTTTTTGTAATGATTGCATAAGTGGTGACCTGTGTCCATTTTATTAGTTGTTAATTTAAGTGTATCGGGATACCTCTAGATGTAAACGAAAAGGTAATGGCACCCAGCGTATACTCTAAAAGTGACCATGTTGACTATTGTAACTGTAGTGCCATTGCGTTATGTTTGAAAATTTTATTTTCATAATGTTATATAAACACTAGTTATGTAATGCCTCTCGTATTTGTACCCACTTATTTTTAAATTTAGCATTATGTGTCATCTATATTCAGAATTATGTCGTACATTACATAATATGTAAGATATCGCTTTCGGTGTGCGTATTTATTACGAAACAGTCATAAAAATAGTTTTTTTTAATATGTGATCGGGTTGCATTCACTACAGAAAGACCTTAAATTACTAGACACTTCCCTACGAGTTTCAGGGCATTATCTTAAAAGTGTGTAATGAAATCAGATCATTTTCAGAAACTTTTTAAACGTCGCATTCCTTAATTATACTACCTACATGAAATTGTAAATCAATATTATTATTTTTCAGAAATCCTCGATGCCAATGACGCGTGGCATCGTACCGTCCATTTTGACGTTATTGAAAAAAGCATAATATTCAAGTTATAAGCTGTAATGTAATGTTCCTTTTAACATTAAAAAAAAAAGCTGTAGCTACTTTGTCCGTAGATGATCGATCAATAAAGACAAAGTTCAAAGTAGGTATACTTTTCTAAAATAAAAAGGGAACGTTAGGATATCACTTTTCATAAAATTAACCGTTGGTGTGTCGAGTCAAATGTGTGTATTCTGAAATCTTAATACCCAGTTATGGTGCCTTAAGCCGCTGGTATGTGCAGTGGCCTTAAATCTTGTCGATTTCTTTATAACTACATATTCTAGCAAAACACAAAATCTCAATGTACCTAAGATTAAGCTGCCTGGATAGGCGCTTCACCTAAACTAACTCAAAAGGTTTGCGGCCACTGCGAAGATTTCATACTTATAGACTTAAACAATGTGTTTTAAAAATACTAGAACTAATAGAATTAATATTGGTATACTAAGGATGGTCAAGTCCAAACAAGCGTTAAGAGCGTTAGAAAATCGTTTGATGTCACTGCTTTGCTCGTATATAGGGTTATAAGATTCCGTAAGTAGTTTCAAAATGGCCTAATACCTATAGCCCTATACCTAATATAACATTTTAATAAAACTGATTGACCACTCAATGCAGAGTTTCGTACAGATATCTACAAGAGTGATTTGTTTATTAATTTATGTTGTAAAATTGTTATTACAAGTCTTTCCTTACGTCAGTATGATTAAAACAGTAACTATATTTTTTTATTTATGATATTGGAAGAATATTTTTCCCTTTGCTTATTTATATAGAATTGCTAGTAGAATTGATAACACTGTGTAAAGTCTGTCCATCCTTACTTGTCTTATATGGTAAACAATCTTCACCCAACTCTTTATTGAAATAATCATTTATAACATACAACAAATGGTTTTCCACACATAGACTACGAAATAAATTGTAAATAAATTAATAACAATTTAATAAAGTTACTAACATATTTTTAAAAAACGATTTAAGTATAAAAGACGTATGACAACTGTCAAAAACTTTTTACTAAATAAGACAAGTAAGGATGAACAGACTTTAGGTACTTTTGAAGAAAGTTAAATAAAATATTTTTGTATCATGCCGACTTTATAATAGGATGAATCACACACGGGTACTACCATTTCGCTACGTCATTCAAAAGTAGAAAGAGACGCGCGTAAATGCCTGATTTCTACACAAACTTGTATGTTACATTCAACTTTAAAACAACACAACTTAGTCACGCTCAGGCGTGAATCGTGATGCGAATTATTGTCCTAATAGCGTAGCGTTGTGTGCGGGGATGGAAAGACAAGGGCGCTTTCGTCCGTTTTAAAAGTAAATTTCTTCAGAATAAGGGCATTGATAGTTTTTATATCCTAATAATCCTCCTTCAGCAAATACTATATTGGTCACTGTGGATATATGTATAAATGTGTCGTAGTTGTACTAGACATTAAAAATCATCGTATTATGCTTATAGAAATAATTATATTCACTTGAGTTTATTTTGGTACAGACGAGTTATAAGCGCGTTAGTGCTAACTAGCAGACTGTAACAAAAGTACCTATCTTTCAAAAGTGTATATGCATTGTTGAACTCGACTGTACCAGGCATTTGCAATTGCATAAGAACTTGTCGACATTGTGTTTATAATAATCATAACATGCCTATTCTTGTTTGCTTCTTTACATTTATTTTATCTATAAGTATTTCAAATTACTTTGCCAAAAAAATACAAACTTATGTCATGGTCTCGGTAGGTGTGTGATTTTCATCACATTGTGTCTACGATATTCTAAATAAATTATAGTGTTTACGATAAGGGCACTAGATATTCTTAAATCGGTGTGTAATTAAGATCTAGATAATCTACTTATAAATTATTGACTATGTTAAGATATTCCAAAAATAAATCATAATATCAACATGTTTATCGTTTTAATTTAATTTAACCTAAAGTAAAACTCACCAAATCATGAAAATGCTGAAAGCCCTTAATAACTACAATCTATTTCGATAAGAGACATTATGAAATTAACTTAATCAATCAATCATTTTTATTTTAACACTTCCCGCCCACGAGCGATTTGTAAGTATGTCGTCGAGTAAGTATCGATACTTAAACGATAAAAAACGCCCACGAGCTACAAAAAGTCGCTCACAAAATCGCTTACAAAAGTGGATGAAAAAATCGCCGTGATTATCGCAGCTAAATACATAAATATATGTCACAGTATCCCGTTTGGTTCCCATTTCACTGAAGTAGGCTCTTTGTACCCAGTAGCACCACTGGGCACTTTGCCAACTTTCACCCTCATTTTACGCCAGAGAGTCACGCATTACTTGCAGATTACCCTCTTTCCATATACTGTAGTTTCTGTTGATACCTAGTATAGTATTATATTATCTGTGGTTGATACGATCCAAGAATAGTCAAATCTAGGTATTCCGTCACAAAGCCCCATCTGAGACTTAATCCTGTCGAAAAGGATTCAGTTTGACCAAAGATGAGTTTGACCGCCTGAAAACAGTGGTAGAAAAACACAATTTTTATAAGTAAGAACGATGATTTCGGGAAAAATATAAAAAGAAAATTTTCGGGAAATGCTCATAATCTGTTTGTATTATCTAGTTTTTGTTTTATTTTTATAAACCAGTATAAAGTAACAATTTGCAAAGATTTTTGCAATTATTAATGATGTGCTATAGTTATTCATGGGCGGTAATTTATTCTGTGTCTAAGTGTGGTCTCTCTGTATTCCGGTGTGGCTTTAGGTTGGTTGGTAGGCGTCTACCGTTTCTAGTAGGGACCACGTAGGGACAGTTTATTTTGTCCACCCACATTGATAAAAGCTAGCGAATACTTATATATAAGAACTAGCGGCCGCCAGCGACTTTGTCTGCGTGGGATGTTTTTTTGTTATCCCTCGGGAACAATACTTTTTTCGGGGTACCCTATGTCCTTCTCTGTACCCCTGACAACGTGTATGTAAAATTTCATGATGATCGGTTCATTAGTTAGGTAAGACGTGAAGGCGTATCAAACAAACAAAAGGACTTTCGCATTTATAATATTAGGAAGGATTAAAGATACAATTTTAGGTAGGTAGGTTAGCGTCAACAAATATCACATTACTTTCCGCCTATTCAATTCAACTCAGTTTTGTGTACTAGAGGGATAATGCGATGCCCAATGTAATGACATCACTTTCCCGTGACTGGAATGTTTTTGAAAGGTCACATTGAATGGCCGCATTTACAAACAATCCTTGGCGCGCAGGCGCGGTATTGAGTCCTGCAGTGCACTGAGCGTCGCGATGCGTTTTGTCGGCACTCACTGCCCGCCAGAGCGCGGCGCAGACCAACGTGAATTCTCTATTTATATCGACAGTACACACCCCTCCGCACCTCACGCATGCGCAAACTAGGATAACGAGGAAAGTGAAAATTGCACATCATGGTGTCGTACGGTGCAGAACTTATAGGATCAGTGCAAGTAAAGCGCTAATCAGCAGTTCGACGGCCGGCGTCGCAGGATGGCCGATGCCCGCCCGGCGACGGCTGACTTCAGTGCGGCAATCTTGCGACACGTATCAGCTGGGTTGCCGGCGAGGGGCGGCGCGCGCTCGTGACGTTTCTCGCGGATCGCGTGCCGACAGGAACCGGCGGCGTCGCGATGGCGTCCACAATGCAGCTGGAGTTCACGCAGGCAATGACCGATTTTAAAACGATGTTTCCGGACATGGACGACGATGTAATAGAGGCGGTCCTCCGCGCGAACCAAGGCGCGGTGGACGCGACGATTGATCAGCTGTTGGCGATGAGCACAGACAATCAGAACGAGCGGCTCCGACTTGAAATGGAGCGCGTGGAGAACAGCACTCCTTCGCGCCGCAAGGACCGTCGGACCGGAAACAAATCCACAGAAAACGGCGATGACAACGACACTACCGCACTTGTGTAAGTTTATCTGTCAATACCAATAAAATATGTAAGTAACTTACATAAAATAGGTATAGTTTGGTATTCGCAGTTCTTAAACCACGGGTAAGTAGGTAAAAGTAAGTATATCTCACAGTCACAGACCATACAACACGTACTATCTAGGTACTTTTGTTTTGCTTCCGAAAACAAAAATTGCGTAGTGAAGAAAGAGATACCTACATTCCAAAATGTCCTAAATCATTTACATAACATAACTAGACTATGGATACTGAAACGAATGAATCAACAGGTTAACATGACAGGCGGTTCTTCAACAAAGACGAGGTTAGGTAGGTATGTACAATGAAAGACGTCGCGCAGTAGTCTTTGTACAGACAATCACTATGCTGTATGTATGTTATATAGCGATTTCCCGCACCACGCGCATAATATGTAGTGTATTGTATTCAGAGATACGCGGACAGACACTTGATGTATCTAGGTATTTGAGAAATATTTCATTGATAACAATAGTTCTAAATTTTCAATGCAATGCTTCCAAGCTTAACTTTTGATTTTGTACTCATTCAAAGCAAAGGATTTTAATATTTTAAATGAAGACTCAATGCGTAAGATAGACTCGCACTTGCTCTTACACTGTCGTCAAAACTACGAGGAGGGATATAAAAGTTTAAAGAGCCGAAATTGTCTCATGATTAAAAAAAATACGATATAGGTAGTTTATGAGTAGGTAATTTTATTTCTTCATTAATAACACCACTTAAGTATAGGTCTTGCGTTGCTTCATCTCTCCATATCAAGATTCTACTAAGTATGATATCATCGTATTTTCCGCAAGACACCATGCTGGACATATAGTTCTCCCCACCCACCGGACTTCACCGGAGGATCTCCACGACGATCGGTCCTGCAATGCTACATGCTAGTTTCAAATTTTTATGGGTTACTGCCACATTCTTATTTATAACCACTTAACTTGATTCCAAAGTGCCATAAAAAATACCAGGAAATTACAAAATAGCATAGCCCAAATACTTACGTAATATTTCCTGTGCATTTCACGTGAATCTTGTGAAAACTTCATTTTTCTTAGGTACTTTAATAATCATAAAAAGCCCCCAATATAGCAGGCAGACAGACTCAACATAAATATAATTGGATTAAAATTTTATAGCTAACGTAACACAACACGTTACAGATTTTCAACTAGGTACTAAGACTTGATGATTTGAATAAATAACTGGAAAAGAATTATAAAGGTCTAATATTAGCTAACTACTTACGTAAATTGGGTGAACGATTCATTCTGGCGACATTCATTTTTCGTTTGAATGCTTGTTGCATTTCCAAAGTCTTATCTATTCGTCATTTACTCTGGACTTAGTACACACAATCTTCGATCAGATACCGATGATGATCTAAGCACACACATTAATATATAAGAATAAATCCAGTTTTATTTATTCACACACAATATAATTTGGCTACAATATGATATAAGATTTTGAAATGCGTGACAAATAAAATATGTAATTTCATTTTGGTTGTTTTAAAACTGAAGTACAGTACTTCAAGTCAAAATAAAGAATGGGCATCGGAAAACATCTAGATTAGGAGGCCATAACAAAGGACATGTCCCATCGCGCCTATGTCATATGCCTCACCATTCTCAAATAAAAACCGGTCAAGAGCGAGTCGGACTCGCGCACCGAGGGTTCCGTACCATCATAATTACACCATTAAACCACACTGCAGAGTAGAATAATAAAATTAGTATTGCAGTTTTAAGTCAGCGCCATCTCTTGACCGATAGTGGAACTAATGTTAACTTTTTAGAAATTTGATAATTTCTAAAAAAGTGTGCTATATTGAGACATCGTTTTATTTTTCCTGTAATCTTTATATAAACTGCTATCACATAGAAAAAATGTTTGAAAACGTGCAAACGGCGCTCTTTCATATGATACCCCACATGCCCTAGTAGTCTCACTTCAAATTTTTAAGACCCCTTTTCAGGCCTTGCTGTAAAAAAGATATTTATTTTTTTTATTTATTTCTTATTTGCAAAATAGTTGGGCAAATGTCATCTTAAACTATTCCAAATTTCAAGTTGATACCATTAGTAGTTCTCGAGATATCCAGCTGTGACAGACAGACAGACTGAGTCACACCATAAGGGTTCCTTTTTTACCATTTTGGTACGGAACCCTAAAAATGAAAGTCTATCGCGTCTTAATCAAAGTAGTATATCAGAGTAGGTATTTTACTCTAGATTCAGATTAATAAATTTTCTGCATTAAAAATTGGAATTTTTAAGTTCAAACGCCATTAAATCACAATTTTTATCATGACATGATAGTACAATTTTTTTCACAAAATACTTCAGAAAACAACTTAATATTTTTGTAATTGTTTTTCTGAATAAAAAACAATTCTTGACTGATACATACTATACCTAAATAAAATGTAATTAGCATTTTTTTATTATGAAAGTAATTAAATAAAATGAAACTGGGGCAACGCTGGGACATCTCCTTTGGTAACGATCGCGTAAGTGGCTGACTCTGGGCCTGGGTTCACAGGATGGAGAGGCACTCTCTGATGCTGATAATCGGAAACAATCGTCTACATAACATAATATATTAAATTAAATAACAGAGACAATTAACAAAAAGTAGTTTGGCTCTAAAATTCTTTAACAATTTCGACCTTATTGCGATGAAATAAATGTCGACGTCATTTCTAAGCCAAGCAAAACACGATGCCCATTCTTTATCTTAACGTACTGTAGCTGCTCTACATTTGTTTATATTATTAATAATTACCATTAATTCTTAAGATAATAAGACAAGTTTGTTCACATTCCAGAGATATCGATGAAGAATCAGTACCGCTGTCAGTTAAAAAAAAATGGGTACCTAGAATGCTTGGTCCCTTACCGCCGATGTTTCTTAGAATCCCCCCCTGCACAGACGCAAGAATTGACCTCAGCCTGGAAATGGATGACGATCGGATAGCCACCTTCCTGCAGAACGAAGAGTTTATGGCTGAGCTCCGGTGGAACCAAGAGTTCATGGCAGCTTTGGACAGCGAACAAGGCAAAACTAAAGGCCATGACGATGAAGCGGTGTTTAAGGAGCGACTAAAGAATATGGGAAAATGTAAGTTTGTAGATTATTTGTTTCAGAATTTCATTAGGTACTTACATAAATTCGTAACCTGTCGCATCGCATAGGGGTTTACTGCATGCCTTTTACACTCAGATGAAGGGAATTATTGTAAACAAACTTATTAAGTAGGGAGAAGTTGGATTTGGCTTGTTTTTTTTTTAAGTCTAGCTTGCTTACTACGGATTCCTTATTTTAGTGATTTCTGAGTGATCTTACCAAGATCTTCTATTCGGGGCGTTCATCGTAGACACAATCGTAAAAAACTATAATCAGATTAAAACAAAAAAGACTACTTGCTGCTTTTTTTGTTGTTGTCAGAATACCTAATGCACTTTTCCGTGTTTTGTGGTTAGAAGTCACAAATGTCTAGAGGAAAGTTTTATGTTTTTATGTGCACTTAAATGAAATAATTGTGTACCGTTGTATGATGACAAGATAAACGAATCCCACCAAAATCATTTCATGAATAATGTTGCCAAGACCTCGAACTGTCAAAAAGTTATCAGACCTCATGTAGAGCCAAGCTTCTAACTCTACGCGCCCTAACTCTGCAAGCCCTAACTTCAAAAACTCTACACCTTAGTTAAAATATGTGGCTAGGCCATTTCGCTACATGGAAACCTTTCTAATAAACAATAGTTCTTGTAGTAACGAAACGGCCAAGCCACATATTTTAACTAAGGTGTAGATTTTTTGAAGTTAGGGCTTGCAGAGTTAGGGCGCGTAGAGTTAGAAGCTTGGCTCTACATGAGGTCTGATAACTTTTTGACAGTTCGAGGTCTTGGCAACATTATTCATGAAATGATTTTGGTGAGATTTCACTTCTTTTTGTAAAACTACCTATCCATAAACCGATAAAGCAAGGTGGGGTCAGAATTGTGGTCTAAAATTGTGTAAAATTCGATCAACATCAACCAGCGTACTTGTACTGTTATTTATTTTATTCTATAGTAGAACTAATTCATTTATGCTGTGATATTATTTTACTCTTTAACGCAGAATGTGACAGTGCAAAGAACAAAATAGAGTCTGCACGAGTTTTGCGCCATGAAAGAAGTAGTTTTGAAATGAACACAATATCTTTTTTATGACTACTTTTTCCCTATTATTTTAACAGTGATTTACTAAAACTTAAAAATAATTACTAAATATTTAAAGATTTTTCAGATTTATATGTCTCATTTTTTTTTACCTCCAGCATCAAAATTTGCGGAAGTCGCATACAAACTTCCATCCCCTAGTTTAAGGGGTTAGGGGGGGTAAAAGTTTCAGGTTTTATAATTTTTTCGCAGTTTGTGTACTAATACTAGCTTACATAACAAATTTCAGCTATCTAGGACTTCAGGAAGTACCCTAGGAATTTTGATGATTATCAGTAAGTTTTGACGAAATCGAGGGTTTTTAGATACCAATAAAATCCAAAGTTTAAGAGCTATGCAATTGAAACTTTATATGTTTAATAAGTCTACTACAGACATCATATCCTGAGAATTTTATGCTTCTGGTATAATCCAAACCCAAGTTATGAGGGTTAAGCGGTTGGGGGGTTAAAGTCCAATTTCATATTTTTTTTGTTGTTTGTGTCCTAATACTAGCTTACATACCAAATGCCAGCTTTCTAGGACTTCTGGAAGTACCCTTTGAATTTTGATGATCATGAGTGAGTCAGTGACGAAATCGGGGTTTTTTAGATATCAATAAAATCTATATTATAAAAGCTATACAATTCAAACTTTATATATTTAATAAGTCTACTACTGACATCACATTTCGAGAATTTTGTTTATCTAGTATACTCCAAACCCAAGATATGAGGGTCCAAAAAAACGACGAAGCGCTTCGAGAAAAGGTAGGTAGTGCCCTAGCGCTTCGCTTTCTCGTCTTAGCGGGGGCACTCCCGTGCCCCCAGATTTCTATTTCTATAAGTTATTCAGGATAGTAGCAAAATAGTGATAAACCAGGTTTATAGCTTTGAAAGTCTCTCAGATTGTTAATTGTAGGTAGCTTCCAAGCTTTTTCTAAATACATACTATTTAAATCCTATAGAAAACACACACACTTCTAAAAGCAACAGATTTTTTTACAATTTTAGCCATTAGCGCATTCGCATTGCGATTGTAGCCATTAAGCAACTATCGCAAGGGCCAATAGTTGGATGGGTGACCGACCATTACCACCATATCACCCAACCCATGACCGAGCCATTGGTCCCGGCAGCATTAGCAGTCGTTAACACCCTCCAATCCGCATTGGGCTCGCATGGTTCCTTTCATAAGCAAGGCCTGTGGGCCAGCACAATGGGGATATTAAAATATGGATGAGTTTAGGAGCTCTGTTTAATTTATCTTTTATCCCAAGAAGTTCGTTTAATTTTTCCTTTTCTCGGGAAAAATTAACGAAAATATTCACAGATCTCGTGCTCTACCAGAATCAGAATCAGAATCAGAATATTTATTTGCACAATATTGTGTACATTACATTGAGATCGATGACAATGTTCCTAATAAAATTTCAACAATATTCTGCCTTAAATCTGTAGGCATGCAAATGTTAGTAAGTGTAAGTGTGTAAGCTATCTATAATGAATATTATTACTACTAAGTATTACTGATGTCAATTATAATTACAAAATTGTCAATAGAAATCTCATATTCAAAATTAAATGTCAGCTATGCAAAATTATCCTTAATACTATGTCCGATTAAGTAGAGATGTCATTTATTTTCCAAATATTCTTTGATCGAATAGAAACTGTGCTGTAGGAGCCAATTAAATAATTTATTCTTGAAAATATTTTTCTCTATTGGTTGATTAATAATGTCCAGCGGTAGCTTATTAAATATTTTGATAGCCATACAATATACATTCTTTCGAAATATAGCTAGATTGGATTTAGGTATTGCTAGTTTATTCTTTCTCGATGCTCGTAAATTATCGTTTTTTTCACTACATTTTAAAAAGTATTCGGGGTGCTTTTTAACCAACAAGCATAGTTCTAATATATATATACATGGTAGAGGTAATATTCTATGTTTTTGAAATAGGGGCTTACATGATTCTCTTTGTTTTATCTCGCATAAGGCACGAATGCACTTCTTTTGTGCTCTAAAAACTCTGTCTACATCTACACTGTTGCCCCATATTATTATGCCGTAACGCAGTAGAGAAGAGACGTATCCGTGGTACGCCTGTAAGGCTACTTGAAAAGACGTTATATTTTTGATTCTATTTAGTGCAAATACAAATTTATTTAGTTTAGTGCAGAGACCGTCTATATGTTTTTTCCAACTGCAATGTTTATCTAGATTTATACCTAAAAATACTGTGCTATCTACGATGTCAATTTTATTGTTATTATAGTGTATGTCAATGTTAAGTTTTTTCGCTTTATATGTATGGAATTGAATTGCTTTCGTTTTCGATATATTAATTTTAAGGTCATTTTTATTCATCCAATTAATTATGTCAAATAGAGTATCATTAATGTCATGTTCAAGTTCGTCAATATTTTTATTTTGAAATAGAAGTGTACAGTCATCTGCAAATAAGAAACAATTATTGGTAGTTATATCGGGAAGATCGTTTCTGTACACTATAAAGAGTAAAGGTCCCAAGATACTGCCTTGAGGTACGCCGTTACTTATTAGGCGATATTTTGATCTGACATTTACTTTTGTTGGAATTTGACAACTTGGCGACTTGGACGGAAGCGTTCGCGTTGTTTCGGTACATTGTTGACGATTTGCCAAGTAACTAGCGAACCATTTGTGGGCGATTCCCCTTACACCATAGTCATGAAGCTTCAGTAACAGTATTTCGTGATTTACGTGGTCAAAAGCTTTTGACATGTCAAGAAATACTGCTACGGTTGGTACTTTTTCATTGATACCTTCTATAATTTTTTTTATTAAAGAAAAGCAGGCTAGTGCAGTTTATTTTCCTTCCTGAAAACCGTACTGTTGTTTGTTAATAATTTTATGCTTGGTGATAAAAGAGTAGAGACGTATAGCCATCACTTTTTCAAATATTTTTGATATTACAGGTATAAGTGTGATGGGCCTGTAATTTCCCATATCACTATCGTCTCCCTTTTTAAATAGAGGCTTAACTACGGATAATTTAAGCTTATCTGGAAAAATGCCGCTCTCCATAGAAAGATTTATAATATGTGCCAAAGGCACGCATATTTTCGGCGCACACATTTTAAGAATATCAGTGCTTATTTCGTCATAACCTACTGATTTAGTGTTTTTCAAGCCCATAATGATTTTTTGTACCTCAGTTTCAGATGTAGGGTACAAAAATATACTGTTATTTAATTTATTTTTATTTGTATTTGATAGCGTATTACCTGTGTTTTTAGCTATATCTATAAAATAATCATTAAATAATTCCGAAATGTCATTTATATTATTAATTATGTCATTTTTATGTTTAATAGATTTTTACCAACATACCAACCGCATATCTACGCAACCGCTCGCGCGGTTAGCCGCCCTCGCGGTTCAGAACTTTTGGTTGCGTGAAAAAATAAAAAAAAAATACAATCACATCCTCTTCGCAAATCGCACGGAAGCAACAGCGGATTATTCGGGAATAATTTTCATTCTGCTGCATTTTTTTTTTCTATTAATAAGTAAGCTTATTCGTGCCTATAAAAAAATATTCAGCCAATTTATTTATTTTCAGACATTCCCCATTACTGTGACCTGCGGGCTGCGATGTTTTAGAATAACGGATGTTGGCGATGTTACTATGAATATCAGTCAAAGATTAACCGAATTGTGGTTTAAAATGACTTATGTACATAATTATTACCTACTGATTTAAGGGTATTCGTTCCCAATTTATTATCTTGTAACGTCATAGCTATTTCACACGACATTTTATAATGTTGCGGTGACCGCTTGGTCTTTAAAGCGTTTAATATTATCTAAATAATTCCAGTGTCTCGGAAGAAATTCGCGCAACTGACGCGATTGTTCGGGCGGGGTGGGCCACGTCGCAGCAACCAGGCTCGAGCGACCCCCCGCGGACCACCTGACAGCCTATTGCTCCAGGAAGAACATTCTGACGATGAGGACCTACCCCAAAACGTGAAGAAGGTTTAATCTCGAGCCCACGTGGGCTGGGAATTCCTGAGCCAAATTGAGTGCTGGCAAACTGTGATTTTTGAACATTTTGGAACATAGTTGTTTTGGACGCATGAACAACGACCACCGTGTGATAAGAACTTAAAAAAAAAAGATTTGTGGATTTGTCAGATCCAAATTACTGCTTGAGGTATAGCCAAATTAGATAGACAGCCTATGATCGATTTAGCCCAGCTAAACAGATAATTTCATTGTTATTCTGTGCTCTTTGTTTTATTTTGAAACAAAAATACCTATTCTGAAATCAAATACGGACTAGGCTTATTGGATATTTTTTGTATTGCGCTACCTATTAAAATATGTTGATTAGCTACTCCCTAATAGTACCTAAGTAGTTAGAAGCAATGTAAAAAAACGCAAATTGGCATCACCAAATTATACTGGCTCTAGTGCACTACTGACACTTAGCCTTGCAAGCAAGGATACTTAGACTGATTTTCAATTAAATCAAATATTCTATAATTTCAAAAATCATATTAAATAAAAATAAAAAAATACAGGGTCATTTTGTATTCACCATGCGAATTTTGAGGATGTGTTCAGTCCTTGAAACTGAACAACTTTCTCTAAGGAACAATGGCCAAATATTTAAAATAAAAATCGACTATCCATACAAATCAAAGAGATGACGTGATCAATTTAGTATGGGATGACCAAATCTTGTGGCGAAATTCGACACATGTTTCTTAGAGAAAGTTGTTTAGTTTCATGAACTGGACACTTCCTTGAAATTTGTATGGTAAGTTCAGAATGACCCGATATAATAACACAAAAACCTAGCACAAAAAATAAATATTATGATGTTCGTTGGGACTTTACTGTGAAATGCGGGCCTTAAGAGTAGAAGGTTTTAACAAGGTTTGATAAGACTGGGTTTGTTAAATAAGAATGATATTAATTATTATTGTTGCTGTAAAAATCGATTTATTACAAGGAAAACGATTGTATTAACTACAAAATAACTAAGTATTTAATAATATGAGGGTCGATTGTCGATACTTTTCCTAAGAAAGTCTGAGAAAGATTTGTAATACAACAACCGCATTATAGTTAGATGATGTAAATAACTGTTGTAATGTAATCTAATAGATGATTCGATAAGTAGTTTGCTTTGCGTTGGTCTCTACGAATTCAGTTACCGTTAAGAATCTCGTTAGGAACCCCGCTGATCCTTCTCGCAATTTAGAGAAATATGCGCCATTATCCTCCGTGCTGCACGCTCGTCAAATTAGACTCACTTCCACCATCATTAGGAGCCAATATTACCCTCAAATTGCATATAATTATTGGATTTTTCATTACCGCTTATGATTATAGATGAGATAATAATAATCTCCAATGCCTAAGCCTGGGTCAAACTGAATGCAACACCGCGTTGCGTTGCGTAGCGTGACGGCAGACGTTTTAATGTATGAAATGCTATGATATGTCATACCAAGCAGTTTAAAGGGCTGTATCAAAATTAAAAGTGGTTATTTCGAATAGCCTTTTTTTTCTTTTGCTGAGACTCCAACAAATATACTTATCTATGGACATATAAGTTTTATTAAGATTAAATTATTTAAAACAATAATAAATGCATATTAATTTGTAACATAAGGCGGGACTGTGTTGCATCCCTGGTTTGACCTAATGTCTGCCTGCGATCGTGAAATCAAGACAATGAATGTCAATCAAGTTAACTGCAGAAACGAAACATGAAACTAATACTGTAGACCTAATCTCATATCCATACCAAAGATATTTATTAAAAATTTGTTGTATTTTAGACCTTATTAAAAAGATTCACTATCCAATGTGTCGAAGATAATTTAGATAGTAGCATTTTGTAGATAAGTGCTTAAGTAAGTATATCTAGGTACCTACAATTTTAATGTGTGGAAGTTGGCTTACATAGCAGCTAAGTAGGTAATTCTTTAACCAATTTTTAAAGTTGATATAAAAATAAAGAAATATCGCGTAACAACAACTCTAAAAATTTTCCTTAGCGAAGAAGTTATTGCCAAGGAAAATTCGGGTAAAATACTCGTAATTTGGTGTCTTGCTGAAAAGAAATCTAACGAAAAACCAATAAAGAAACTTTATAGAATATTGAACATACCTAACCGAGACCGAACACTTATAAGAGACCTTCCTACCTAATTTTAATGTGAAATTGTTTTGAAATACTTTTCTTTATTATTTACATAAATAACATAAGTATTTTATGTTTGAACTGTTGCCAATTAAGTATGTGCTTAATAATTTGTCATTATTTTGCTAATACATACATTATATACTTGTGCGTTTATATTGAATTAAACAATAAAGACATTTCCAAATTGATTTTTTATTTGAAGACAACAGAAATATACTTATTTTACACATTGCCGGTGGACCAGTAGGCATTGTATACAAACAATGCCTAAGCAAAAGCAAAGTAGGCATTTTAGACATTATGCGTTTTAGTCATTCTGTAAGTTAGTCATTCTGCGTTTAGGTTATTTTGCCCTCTTAGTCTATTTGCTTTTTAGGCAGTGTAATCAGGAAGGTGAAAAATCCCAGCAAACTACATTATTAGTTACAACATTTTTTTTGCAGTGCAAAAACTCGTTCGGCAAAAAAGCAATTCCGCCATTTTCATTTAAAATGCCAGTGCTATTATTATTCTGTGGTTTAGTAAAAATATTTGTAAAAGAGCACTACTGTTGGCCAAAACAGAAATGCTTCGCTGAGAAACATCTAATCGTTAAAAAAAATACTTAGGTAACTTAATAATTACGCACTTTTGAATTGTCTATATTTTCCTGTACTTAACGATAAATACAAATTTAAATGTATCGTTACCAAGATTAAGCAACAAAGTACTTATACTAGCAACTAGCAAGTTATGTGTCGTTTACTTTTTAATAACCTACCCATAAGCGTCTTTTTAACATGGTTTTTAAATTCCAAAAAGTTATTGATCTTCCAAAGGAAGATCAATAACTTTTTGTGGAACTTTATTAATAAAACACCTTTCCCCATGAATGTACCTCTAGTTTTTATGTATGTACACCGATTACTCGAAGATGGCTGAACCGATTGAAATGATTCAAACGCTATAACATCAGGTTACTTCCCAAATTGGTCCCATTTTTTGAAATTTTGAAATTTCTGTAGTTTTCAAACGTGCCGGACTACAGCTGCGCCACAAAAAAAAAGTTGGAAATCTGACATTTTGACTATGCCATGATGAAGTCTATAGTTTGTCGGAGTTTGTCGCCAAAAACCAGAGTTTGTCGGTCTTCCGTTTAGGAGATACATGTGGCTCAGCTGTAGAGACGTCTCTACAGCTGCGCCACACAGATCTCGAAAACGGAAGGTCGTAGCGAAAATCTGATTACTTGTATGTATAGCCGTTAGTTAGTCGGAGTTTGTCGCACAAAAACCAGAGTTTGTCGGTCTTGCGTTTAGGAGATACGTGTGGCGCAGCTGTAGAGACGTCTCTACAGCTGAGCCACACAGATCTCGAAAACGGAAGGTCGTAACAGAAATCTGATTACTCGTGTGTGTAGCCGGTAGTTTGTCGGAGTTTGTCACCAAGAACCAGAGTTTGTCGGTCTTGCGTTTAGGAGATATGTGAGGATACGCTGTGGAGACCTTTCTACCTGGATCTTGAGAACGGAAGGTCGTAGCGATAATCTGATTAGTCATATCTATAGTCGGTAGTTCGACCGAGTTTGTCGCCAAATACCAGAGTTTGTCGGTCTTGCGTTTAGGAGATATGTGAGATTTTCGCTACGACCTTCCGTTCTCGAGATCCAGGTAGAAATATCTCTACAGCATATCCCCACATATCTTCTAAACGTAAGATTGACAAACTCTGATTTTTGGTGACAAACTCCGACAAACTAATGGCTACACACTCGAGTTATCAGATTTTTGCTACGACCTTCCGTTCTCAAGATCCAGGTAGAAAGGTCTCCACAGCGTATCCTCACATATCTCCTAAACGCAAGACCGACAAACTCTGGTTCTTGGTGACAAACTCCGACAAACTACCGGCTACACACACGAGTAATCAGATTTCTGTTACGACCTTCCGTTTTCAAGATCTGTGTGGCTCAGCTGTAGAGACGGTCTCTACAGCTGCGCCACACGTATCTCCTAAACGCTACACCGACAAACTCTGGTTTTTGTGCGACAAACTCCGACAAACTAACGGCTATACATACAAGTAATCAGATTTTCGCTACGACCTTCCGTTTTCGAGATCTGTGTGGCGCAGCTGTAGAGACGTCTCTACAGCTGAGCCACATGTATCTCCTAAACGGAAGACCGACAAACTCTGGTTTTTGGCGACAAACTCCGACAAACTATAGACTTCATCATGGCATAGTCAAAAAGTCAGATTTCTAACTTTTTTTTTGTGGCGCAGCTGTAGTCCGGCACGTAGTTTTCAAGTAATCTTGAAAATACTGTCGTTTTCGTTACCATTTTATACGAATTCAGACGGATGTTCAACCATTACTTTTATGTTTAAGAACCGATTTAGATGATTCTTTTTTTGTTTGAAAGAAGACACCTTGGATGATACCATATGAACTTCATTGGTTAGACTTTGGATTATGAAGACACACAAGGGAACTCCTCAAAATCAAATAGGAACTGTACAGTGATTGAAATATTGGTAGGTTTATGACAATCAAAAAAGTACCTATCTATTGTCAAGGACGTTCTGGACGAGAGTTGAACTGCGAAGGCCCAGCAGAACTCACCTCCACTTTCCACAGGCAGCAAGACCTCCTTCAAAAACCTTAAAAACAGCTCTTGGATCATCTAACAGCTCTATAAAAAGCAAGAAATTGTTCAAATCGATTAATTAAAACACGTCTATTAAAGTCGGGTGGGGCTTTTAGAATAAAAACAATACAAATAAGTAAAAAAAATACTTCCAGCTCCATCCGACCGATTTGAACATTATTTCTTGCTTTTTATAGAGCTGTTTTTTAAGGTTTATGAAGGAAAGGAGGTCTTGCTTTTTTTTTAAATCTTGGAACGTGGACATGGACTCATTTTAAGACAAATGTTTCTACTACTTATATAAAAATGTGTTTGTTATTATTTTGTGATTCTTATTACGGGGCAGTAGGTGATTCAGAACATTTCATTAACACGCTCTGAATATTTTAATTTTGCAGTCAATGAATACATTAGAATAGGTGGTTGACCGAGATGTGTGCTTGAGTTCGAACCATAAACGTTAGTACTATTAAAATATATTCTGTGCCATAATTACACACTATCTCTGTTTTTAGGGTTCCGTACCCAAAGGGTAAAAACGGGACCCTATTACTAAGACTCCGCTGTCCGTCTGTCTGTCTGTCACCAGGCTGTATCTCATGAACCGTAATAGCTAAAAAGTTGAAATTTTCACAGATGTATTTCTCTTGCCGCTATAACAACAAATACTGAAAACAGAATAAAAATAATATTTAAGGGGGGCTCCCATACAACAAACGTAATTTTTTGCCGTTTTTTGGTACGGAACCCTTCGTGCGCGAGTCCGACTCGCACTTCGCCGGTTTTGTTACAACTTATACCGGGTGTTTGGTAATCCTTACTAATATTGTGTTTATGTTTGTTTGTTTGTTACGCCTTCACGTTTTAACTACTGAACCGATCATCATGAATTTTTACATACACGTCAGGGGTACAGAGAAGGACATATGGTACCTTTCACCCCAAAAAATATAACGGTTGTAACAAGACCCTCAACGAAGCCGAAGTGCATGCATTCCGCCCATCATCAAGATCATTTTTGTTTTTTTGGACTATACCTGGAAAACCAATAGCTACGAAGTTATTGAAGGTCAAACCAAACAATTTTTTGAAATCTTATTTTATTCGTTATTTCCTAATTTTTGTCTAAAGAAACATTATCATTTTTTTAGTATTTCATAACAAGCAATACCTTCAAAATGTCATCACTCTATCTTATGAGCACGCACATAAACGCGGCCTTTCAACTCTACCGCACGCGGCTGTGTAGCATACACTCGCAGGCGCGGTCTGTTATACGCGTTACATTGCGTAGTAATGTATGCAGTGCTTTTTTAACACCAAAAATTAAAATCGTTTCTCAGCAATAATTTTGAACAGAAATGGTCCTGATGATGGACAGAATACGTAGACACACCCGGACAATACAGGTTACACCCGGTATAGTTCCCGAGGGATAGCAAAAAATCTTTCCACACAGACGAAGTCGCGGGGGCGGCCGCTAGTACCCTCATAAAGCCGAATGTGGTAGATAAGGACCTATATGCATACAACCCCGGAAAATTGTTATAAATCCTGAAAATCCAGGGTTGGTAGATCCATATTTTGAAATTTCCCCATATTCAAGAATTCTTTTCCCCAAAATGATACGTTTGGCAACTTTTTTCCCCATTTTTGTTAAACAGGAAATAAAACGAATTGATAGATATAAAACTAAGTTTATTAAGAAAATAAAGAAGTCTCGGAAGTTCTAAACTGAATCATCTAAAACGTTTAGAACTTCCGAAACTTCATCTTCGCTTAACATGGTCAGATAAACATTAATTGGAGTTAAATTTATACTCCGACCTCCTTCTTTCTGTATATTTTTCTCCCCAAACATTTCCCCAAAGATTTCACTTCCCCAAAATTTCGCAAAGACCGTTATTTTTCCCCAAATATGCGAAAAAAAACCCCAACCTACCAACCCTGTGAAAATCATCACTTTTTTGGATTAACAAAAAAAAATCTTTGTGACTGCATAGTGACCTAGAGCGAAATTGCCTTTGGTTTTGCCAATTAATAGAATTGATTATCGAAAACAATAGGTAAGTACTTTATTTGCGTCTAGGGTTTTCATCTTCCAGTTTCCTATACAAATAAAAAAACAAACTCAGTTGTGGTTTTTTTATAAGTACAACAACCCCAAAAATTAAAAAAAAAACTGAGGTTGTACTTATGTATGGTAAGCTATCTTGAGTATTTGACTTTATATAAATCCCAAACAGTCTATACAAATTAAATACTTAAACTGTATAATTATTAAATAAAGCAAGGTGGGTCACGATCCGACGGGATGATGGGATACACCATTTTAGAAAATTATAATTTTTACACATAGACAAATTGATTAAAGTAACTTATTGATGAAAGATAAAATCTATCATATTGTTATTATCTTCTAGTCAGATTAATACAAAAGAAGTTACTTAGTAGAATCAGTAAGTACTGAAACTGCTATGAAATTCAGAGGAATCAACAACAATGCCTAAGTACCATTTACACTAATTTATCCATTCAGGCAGGACCCAAGACAATGTGAAAAGTTTTATAACATTGAAAATGTTTATGTTTTCGGGATCGAGTATAGTGCCCCCCGCAGGCTGATTATCTAATTAAAAACCACCTAGCGACTGGTTGCAATTCATAGATGATAGTGATCCATTGCTACTTCTTTTTGGATTAAAAAAAACATACCAAAGAAAAGTAGCAATGTATGTGGAATGAAACCGGTCGCTAAATAGTTTCTTTTTAGATAATCAGGGTGCCGATCTATAAAATCGTGACATTTGCCTGTAGCACAGAATACATGTAGTTTTGCAGATATGAGAGGCACGCGGATATGTCAAAAAATATGCGTCTGCCAGAGGGTTTTAAAGTGCAATTTGAATTCCCAAAATCATTTGGTAGCTTTTTGAGATTTACCAAATATTTTCAAAATTTTTTCGCCTACTTGGATCGTGAATTTCATATGAGCTCGCTAGGTATTCAAGAAACGAAAAAAATGGGATCTCGGGTTTAAATTAAATAAAGCTACAGTTTGAGCCATCTTAGGAGGCGGGCGGACAAACATTGTAGGCTGCAGCAGGTTCCTTACGCGCGAGGTCAGTCTCTGCGCTCTTATTTTCTAAATTACAATTTCTAAGCCTTTGATAGTTGCGCATACTGTGAGATCTGTGGATTTTTTTCATAAGGACTCGTCGAAGAAATGAACTCTTAAAGATTTGTAGATAAATAAGATAAATGTTTTCTTTAATTGAGAGATGATCCTGTGCGTTTACACTGCATTGACTTGTTAAACTAACATTGTCAAATAGTCAGTATATTTATTATCAATAGGCATAATGCACACGCATAGCCCGACTTAACATCTTAAGATGTTAATGTTAACATGTTAACATTTTATTGTTGAGTGTTGGTGTTTATGTTGATTGTAGTGGAAACGCGGGGGGAAGGTTCACATTGAAAAAGACTTTGTTTACAAATAGAAAAGTCGTTTTCCAGTACAAAATCATTATCATGGTCGAATGAATGAGGTTACATATGAGAGTAATCGGGCGCATCCACACGCGCTGAAGAAAACTCTTCATCGAGTGCTGCGAGGCAGAACGGAAAGTCGCGTCGTTGTTCTGGGGATCAATTCTGCTAATGTTATCGTCAAGATCGTGTTTCAATGGTGTTTGAATGGTAATGCTTTTTGACACAGGACACAGTTCTTGTTTTTAAACACAAAATTAAGACATATTTTAAACATATTGTATGTTTCAGTTTTGTGTTTAAGAAATAGGTACAATGTGTTTCAGTTTTGGGTTTAAGAAACAAGAACTGTGTCAAAAAGCAATACCATTCAAACTCCATTTAACTACGATTTTGACGAAAACATAAGTAGACTTGACCCCCTGGCTGTCGCTCGCGGCCTCATGTGGATCGCGTCATCATCGTTGGGAAACCTCCCCGAAAACTTACAAACACCGCCTGAAAAGAAATAAAAACTAATACTTACCTACTCATCTACTGCAACAATGATCTCATCTCATGATTTGACGAAAATATCAGACCACCTAACCATTTCTTCAAGTTTGGGAACAAGGGAAGTCGCACGGGGCCAGATCTGGTGAAGGGTGGATGCGGAACCAATTTAAACCGTCACGTCACGTCGCGTTGTCATAGCGGAACAAAAATGTTTCACGACAGAGAAAGTTCTAGGTCCTAGCGAGGAAATTCTATCAATTCGATTAAATTCAAATTTGGCGTTCTAAGTTTTATTCTCATCTACGTATTAAAGCTATGTGCTTAAAGCAATATTTATAGGATTGAACTCGTCCAAAATTTTAAAAACTCGCGTTGCACATGAAACTTGTAAGTATTTTCGTTTGCGGACATAAGTGAACAAAAAATGATAGGTATAGAATCGGGGTCTAAGTCTCGTTTTAGAGATATTTGGACAAAAAGATTAGGACGAGGACTATGCCACGCTCCATACAAAAATTTTCGAACCCCAATAATAAGGTACCGCGTAAGGCAATGAAATATCATCATCCAATAGTCTGAGTTAGACTCTGTGCTTACATTATAAAACACGCACTCTACAATAACAGATATTATATGATCACCCACCGATTAATTTCATACCCATAACATCAAACATGCAAGTGAAAACCAGCCTCCTATGGAAACACTCCTCGGTATGTAGGTATGTCGTAATTAATCATTGTAGTGGCTGCAAAAAACGAAAAATACAGAACATTTTATACAATTAGGCTCATAATTCTTATCATAACTAGTTTGCATTATAATGTTAACGTATCTTAAAAATAATTAAAGTAACAAAGTAATATTAAAAAAGACTTAGAAGTTAGTATTTCATTTGCAAAGCATTATTTGAGGTAGACTTTTGAACTTACGAAACGCATTATCTCTTATTCCGAGTTCGCTAAACAGTGAAGTGAACAGCGAAATTGGCGACGAAGAGATCAGCGTTTGCGAAGATGCGTCGCTGGATGCGCGGGCGCATCACACGTGCACCCGTCACGCACCGCAACCACCGAGATATTTACTCAGTTTGCCCCAACGCTTCGTGCCACTCGCGCGCACGGACACCTTGAATTTTCCCGCGTTCGTGACTATGAAAAATCAAGCTGGTGATATACATGTACTGGGTCTAGCATCAGTGCGTTCGAAAGCAGTACGGTCTGTGACTCTGAATTAATCGTTTCGTGAGTACCTATACATATATTTTTAGTAAGTTCTTTGACCGTCACGTTGCTTTGGAGCTATCCTTCGGGCTAAATATGATGGCTCATCTCCACTGATCATTTCTATGTGTGAAAGATCAACAAAACTTTTTTGAAAATCTCATTTATTATCTTCATATACGAATACATAAGCGACGTTTTATATTTTCATGGTGAACTGAAAATTCGCATTAATCCTAAGTCAAACTTTTCATACCTAAATTAATCTTTGAATTTGTTCTTCAAATTGTTTGTCATAAACTCCATGTCTCTCTTATAAACTAACTTTTAAAATATATTTAAAATTTTACGCTATGAAACAAAAAGCTTACAATTATTATAGGTCACTAACCCATACTACTTATAATATGTACCAATGGATATACTTACTCACATATTTTTTAGTGAATGGGTAATAAAACCACTCACTATAGCATGAATAGCATTTTAAGTAGATTCCTTGCTCAAGACATTCATAACACAACTGTATGTAGGTAAAAATTGTTTCCCAAAATACATTCTTGAGCTAAAGGGAAAGGGACAAACAACATTTTTAAAAAAACCAACAATCCCAAAAGAAATAAGTCATGAAACCGTGTAGCCCATTAAAATCCGTAGTTGCTTATTTTCTTAGTGGTTTCGAAATCCCTATTCAGAGTTATAATGAGCATTAAAATATTCAAGACAAGAGGACGAAGGCAGTAGTACCATTAGCGCAGAAAAATAATCGACGTTCAGAACCGGTGGGCCCGAGTTGCAGCCCGCAGGTAGCTCAACTTTCATTTACATAATGCCTATACACGCTCATCTACTAGCAACAGAACAAAAAATAATTACAAAATTATACGAACAAGTAGACGCACATACTCACCCTTCATTATAAAGCCTTTATATGGCTTTATATGGCCATCCAGTTGGAACCAAATCAATTATTATTCGGAGAGCAGTTACTTAACGGCAGCAATTTACATCAAAATGTATAGAGAACAATACGCAATATATATTTTTTACACAAAAGAAGCAATTGGAATCTTATTAAAACGATACGATCCATTTAGAGAAGTCAGTTTCGTGAAATACATAAATTATACAACAAAAATGTTTAAACATTTAATAACAAGATTTTTTCAGTCTACAATTTTTTTTTAATTAATGATATTATGTAGCAGTTCATTTTGTTACTAAATAGTTAATATGTTGCATTCGTAACATGATTAATCCATCTTCATACAAAAGACATCAACGACATCGTATTTTTTTTTTCAAATATTTTGTAAACAGAATTTAATTAGTTATCAACTAGGTATGCAAGTTCAAAATTAATTCTTTTCTGATTCAAACATGAGCTACTTTCTGGAATCGTAAAATATGATAGATAGAAATCAGTAATAAAATAATTAGCACAAGACTCAATAACTTAGATTTTTATGTCGATTTCTAGAGATTGATTGATTTTCTTTCTGTAAAGTGTTCATTCAGAATGTTCGCATAGAAAAAGTTTTATTCCCATAATTGAAATCGTAACTACTCTAGGGGTAAGATTTACCCCTTAGGGGTAAGTAACTGAAATCGTCCTCGAAATATCCACAAAAGGTGACGTCAGACAGTATTCAAGTTTTCGAACACCTACCATAGTTAGTTGTAGCTTGCGATGTCATAATACTTAATTCACATGATTCTTAATTAAAATAGCAGTCATTTGTCCAACTTCCCTGTCTTTTGACACCATTTCAAGAATTCGAATAGAATTTTGAGTTAAGGCGCTTTCCTTACCGAAAGTGGCGCCGCACCACGGTGAATTTTATTTAATATCAAATAAACATTTTTGGGTCAATCAACTTTTAATTGTCCTATGAGTTTTCCTGTCCACAAACATAAAAGTATATAATTCCTTGAAAATAAATATCAACTAACTTAAAAATTATGGCTCAGGTTAAATGTAATACTTTATTTATCATTTTGGTAATAGAAATAAATATGTTGTTTACATATTTGTTCGTATTTTAACGGTTGTCGAGAGAGATGTCGATGTCCCCTTTATATGTGATGAAATGTCCACTGGACAACCTATATAATACGAACAAATATGTAAACAATATATTTATTTCTGTAACTAAAATGATACTTTAAATCTTAAGTTTAAGTATTTATAAGCTAAACTATTTTCTTTATTTTTTATTTCAAGATAACACACTTTTATGTTATAGGTTGTCCAGTGGACATTTCATCAATTTCATACAATAAAGGGGATATCGACATCTCTCTCGACAACCGTTAAAATACGAACAAATATGTAAACAACATATTTATTTCTATTACCAAAATGATAATTAAAGTATTACATTTAACCCAAACCAAATTTTTTAAGTTAGTTGATATTTATTTTCAAGGAATTATATACGTTTTATGTTTGTGAATAGGAAAACTCATAGTACAATTAAAAGTTGATTGACCCTTTTGATAAAACTTTTCGTGGAATTTTTAGTGCCCATAGTCTAGTATATTAGAAGATATCATTACATTCCCTCGTAGTCACTGCTAGAAGTAGATAGCAAAACTGCTAAAAGTGGCAGTTTTTGACATTTACTTTCACTTGTATGAATGTAAACTTCTAAACACACTAGATTATGAGCCCTAAAAATTCCACATAAAGTTTTATTAAAATACTTCTCTATTAACAACTTATTAAATCAAAACATCTGAGGGCGCTACTTTCGGTCAGGGAATCGCCTTAACTACCTATGTAAAGTTTTATTTAACCCAAATATGTAGGTCGGTCTAAAGATTTGCTGTGGAATGCGTTTAGAATTTTTAAGAGTTTGTTAAGTTATTATTTCATTTGGGTATTTTTCGCACTCTTTAATTAAATAGCCGAATAATTTAAAAATTGTACACAGCAACTTGCGTTGCATCATGTAAGTATGTAATAAAGTATGTAAACTAATGTAATAAAGTTGCATTTAAGGTAGCATTATAATAACACTTAGTTGTTTACGAGTTCGTACTGAAAAACGTAACAGTGTAGGTAACAATGTTCTGTAATCTCTCTCTGATCCAACTAAATTAAGGATTTGCGAAAATGAATTTATCAAATTATAATAATTACCCCACTGAGTAACATGACGAGTGTCCGTGCCATAACTTTTATTACTATTAAAGTATGGTAGGATACAGATTGATAGGCAATTTTTATTCATTTGATTGTAACATAATCACAGATTTTACTGAGCCTACACGCGAACATTACCTAAGTGAAATCATTAAAAATCCCTTTGTTTCACCCGACCAATACCAGGTTTCGCTCATAAAATGAGGACTTAAAATAATCGATTTCTAGCCCTGAGCGTGCAAGTTATTTCGAAGTGGTATTCTCAGAATTGCTGGTCCGAGAATCTTGTGTGTTCGCGAGACAGTCTTGCCCTGACAATGAACCCTGCGACGCGACGAAGTGGCACCAGAGAATGGCCACGAATAAATCAGTCTTTTACGACGATGCCTCGGTTTTACGGGACGCGAACCGGCTCGCCCTGCGCCTGCGCCTCTGTACTCGCCGTAATAGCAAAAATAACACCCTTGCAATAAATCATTGTAATTTAAAGCATATTACCTCTGCTTTATGCAATTGAACTGAGCCTTAAAGCCGATAATACATATTGATCAATGCAGGATAATAATGATTCGTCATTAGGAATGTGTGATTTGCAGTATTTAATGTAGACCGTCTCTTTTCGACTAATACATGTTTTTTGTAAGCATAGACGTATTTTTTATGGTTCTCCTCGTTCAACATCTATAGATAGGCTCCCATTGGATTCGCAACTATTAAGCTGGATGGACCCTGGTACAGTTTAAGAAGAAAACTCTATGTCATATTATTTTATACACTTACTACTTATATCATAATTTTATTCATTCATTCATAAGATTAGAAAGGAATATAAATGTAAGTATTGGCTAATAACAGCATAAATATCATTTTTACGATGTAAAGTAATCACACTCAAAGTTTATAACTTTAGAAACCAAATATTTCACAAGGTTTCTAAAATTAACTACTTATTGTATCATAATCATTCACAAAAACCCGATGAAAACTATAGGAAAAATATTTGTTTTGCTAATTTTATTAGATACTTTGACTATCATTGTATTGATTTAATTTTAGATCTGAAATAAATAAACAATCTCAAATTTATTTCAAGGAAACTACAAAAACATAAGATACGACAAAAAATAACATGAGACACGAGTAAAATACCTACAATATTACTGAAACGCTTTTGCTTCGATATAAAACTTTCATTTACCTATGTATTTTATTTTGTCAAATGTAAAGTAAAAGAAAAATAATTCAAGTCAATTTACTCACGTTTCTATCGTGTTCGCTCTTGTTTGAGTTGAACAATCAAGTAAAGATGGGGCCCCTCCGTTGATGAATCTTTTTTAACATTTGTCTCCACTTTAAATCCATTATGAAAACATCCATGACCCGAAAACAAATTTTAAATGTTCATCACACAAACATGTTTTTTCTACCAGGATTCGAACCTGGGACCTTTAGCTCAAGTCAAGACGCAAGTTCGCTGCCACTGCGCCGATCGGTCGTCATTAGTTAGTTAATAATATATTAATGGGTTAATCTTCCAATGCTCTACTAACTTAACATATTAATTTTGATTAATGATTGTACTTTTAAAATGCCGTGTACACAGCTCGTGACTGCCGTATTAATAACATCTAAATTACTGAATGTACAGTTCGCTACACGTTACATGCATCGAATTCCTAATTGTTTGACTAATATTTAAAAATAAGTAGTGTTAAGGAATTAGCACAAACAATTAAGCTAGATCGCATGGTCCGAAAATCCAAGAAATGTCATAAGAAGCAGTTAGTTAAGCTGTCCGATTTAATTAACAAATAGAAAATACTTATTTATACAGAAAATGGCTCGTTACGAAAAACCACCCGTGCAATTCGTAAAATTGTTATGTAACTATACTGTCTGCCTGCACGGCAACATTTGCAGAAAATATTTTAAGTATTTCAGTCAATCGATTTGCAATCACGAAACAAATGAACAACGACCAAATAGTAGTTACATTTTATTAATCTACAATAATTAATCAGTAAACGACTTTCGCTGCACAATTTTCTATTTGACTCGCATGTATGGTCAATTACTGTTTTAATCAACTGCTGGCAATGATCGGAGACTATCATTATCCAACTTTACTACCCATGAAAAAAGTTTATACGTTTGTGAGGCTGATTTACTGAACAAACACGCTCGTATCAACCAGCAACCAACCTGGCAACCAGTGGTAAAATATTTTGTATGACGTTATTATTCCATTGTATCTCCTAGTATACACCCAATGTATTTATCCCATCCCAAGGCCAGTTTATCCTTAGGTATACTTTACCACCTCTTACTCCAGGGACAGTGTATTTGTGAGTATTCGTTTTCATGCATATTGCTATGGCGTAGATTCTGCTGGCGTCCACAAATCAATCAGTGCCTTGGGTTCTGCATGGCACTTTTGCACCCAATGTATTTATCCCAAGGCCAGTTTATCCTCAGGTATACATCATACTCTACCATCCCTTACCCCAGACCAGTGTATCTGTGAGTATTCACGTCTTCATACATTTTACTATGGCGTATATAGATTCCGCTGGCCTCCACAAATCGATCAGTACCTTTGGGTTCTGCATGGGACTTGGTACGAAAATTAAGTCAGAAATATAAAATAAAAAAAAACAAACTTGGCCCCTGAAAACGGAAATGGCTTTTTTAGCTTGACGCTGAATGTGTTAAGATGTCTTCAAAAATGTGCACCGGGGCCTATATACTCGTATATTTAAAAAATACTAACGTTCTATATTTTTACGAAGATCGCTCAGGAGTTTCTTGCTTTCTTCACAAACTTATAGTTAAACATTGTCAATTTGACATACCTACTTGATTTGATACTTGAAATAATTTAATGAATTAATTTAATTCTTGGATGGGAATCGAACCTGCGACCTTTGGATGTCCGGTCCAATGCTCTGACAGCTGAGCTACCGAGTGACATCGTCGAATTTCTTCTAGTACCTATATCCCACTCTTACGCTGCAAGACAGCGTTTTTTACCAATGTAAGGAATTACCTCGACATTCAATTGAAACATCTTTCCCGATATTTTGACAATTGAATAAGATGAAAAAGCTATAAGTTTTTGCAACTATCCATTTTTGATGTTCGAGAAGTGAGTGGTGGAGGGAACTACTGCCATCCAACGATGGAATGTGACGTGGCAGATGGCAGTCTGATGCAGACGAGACTCCGCGCAATCAGTTCAGCCGAGTTTCACCCGGAGTATTCGAGCTGTTACTTTTACGCGCGCGGGCGCACATCAACAACGCTCTGTTTCCCTAAGTCACAACAATAATTGTCTATGATACGTTGTCGGAGGAAAACTTTGACTTTCCATTCTTTGTCACCTCTCAGTGTCGACAGCACACTTATCGTAATAATGCTGCATTACGGCTCATGAGCCGCTCGCAACATTTCAGATTATTCTTATGTATTATGCGCGCCGCTTTCCTCGGAACCGTCAGAGGTGCGCGTGCGCATGAGATCCGATCGCAACCACAGGTCGGCAACCACTCCTGAATTTGAATAAGGGCCTATTAAGTGTGAAATCTGCTAGAGGGGACAGACCCTACAACGAGTAGCTTTCCGTTATCGTTATCTTCGATCGAAAATGTAGAGACGCTTTTGTAACGATGAGAAACGTGATGGATGCATTTCAATTCAAGTTGCTTTATTTTATTGATTGCGTGTGATAAGATACTCCTAAAATAGCGAGAAATGACAAAGTATTTCGACAATAGGTATTTAAGAAAAACTACTAGTTTTCTCCACTATTCAAATCAAATTTTATCAAAAATCTTTGTTCTGGTAAAGATTTAATTCACGTGTAGATGAAACCCCCGTTTTTCTTAAATCTACTAAATAATATGCCTTTTTAAATCGATTATAACGTAGGTAATAAGAAAAACAACACTAGCAGTAGTTATTGTGATGCACCAGCTATAAACACCCATTTACTCAACTTTTTATCTTTCCATCTAATGTTGACGTGATTATTCTCGAGATAAAAATTGTTATGCCAAGCATGCTCTTCAGACTTACATTGTAACTAAAACGTGAAGCTAAAGTAGGCAGTGCACTGCCTGCCATTGTACGTGGCTGAATTATTGCCCTATCACACCTTCATCATTGCGAAATAAATCTTCAAGGAACGCAATCCATATTGCCGATATGTATGGCGATACGGCCAATATAAATATGCATAGCACCGTATAAGGGGCCTCTAATTCAGCCGGGAGATTACGTGCTCAGGTTCACGGGACCGAATCGTGACTTCAGACTTATTATCCGAATCACAGCACAGTGAAGTATTGTAGGCAGATTTGGTGCTAAGCTAACGGTGGGCGCTCCGATCGCGAAGGCGAACGATCTCGGCAAACGGTACACGCTTATCTGGAATATCTTCCAAATCTTTGAGGCTCTTGAAAAATCTTTTACTTATAGTTACTTCAGATATAAATTTTTCATTATAAAAATAACTTGATTCTGATTCTTATAGTAAGTAATCAATAATTGGTTGGTACCTACCCCAACCATTCTAGTTTATTGTACTTACAAAATATTTGGGTAGGTAGCTTGTATCTAGGCTTGCCAACTCCAAAAAAGGCATTTCCGGGACTACCTAGCTCGACATCCGGGACTTGGGTATATTACGCGGGACACAACACACTACATACAAAATGGTTAGAAAAAACTATAGATAAGTATATATTTTTTATCAGTTGATTAAAAAAATCAATACAAAATGTCAAACTAATATTTTTTTTCTATATTTAAAACTTTATTTATTTTGAGATTTTTGTGCGTTATTATAAAATTCGCTGCATTTTTGGTCAAAATTAATTTTAAAACCTACCTATGTAGGCCAGCCCAGGGACGTATTTTAAGATTCAGCACCCTAGGTTAATAAGGTATGTCGTCCCTAGGGTCGCCATCTACTTATGGGAGGATGCCTGTCTAGGATGCACAAAACGCATGTTTTTTTTAGAAAAATGCCTGTTTATAGCAAAAAAAGGCCGCGCAGCGCGATTTTTAGTCAGTTTCATCCTATAAAACTTATAATTTTGCCAATTTTTAGTAAAAGCCATGTTCATTCATAAGCCCAATACTTGTCAAGGGCTGATTTTTGTTTTTCTTCTATTAATGACTTAAACCGATTTCCGGGACAAAAGGCGTCCCGCAAGGGGTCACGGCGGGACGGCCCAAAATTGACTCAGAAGCGGGACGTCCCGGAAAATCCGGGACGGTTGGCAAGCCTACTTGTATCACAAGTAAAATCGGCGTTACAATCTTTGGTCGCCGCGAGGTCTGTATTATAGAACCATCGCTATTGCCCCGTCTATAGCCAAGTCCATCAGCCATTTTAATATCATCACTGCTGGGGCCTTCCTTATGGGTGGTTAAGGAGGACCGGCCATAAACCACCACGCGGGCCCAGTGCGGATTGGTGGGTGTTAACGACTGCAAATGCAGCCGGCACCAACGGCTTAACGTGCCTTCCGAAGCACGAAGGAGCTTGAGATAATAAATTTTTGGTCACCCATCCCATGACCGACCCTAGCGAAAGTTGCTTAACCTCCGCAATCGCCGGGCCAGGCACTAAACCACTGCGCCACCGAGCTCCTTAATAGTCAAATCTATAGCCATGGTACAACCAAAATGTGAGCCTATACCATCTAGTGCAGCCCCGCTAACATGACCTATGATATAGCGTTTTATCGACACTCGACTACCAAAATCCATTGTCTTTTTACAGTTAAACGTGATATATCGCTATATCATATCGCGTTTCGGTGGTCATGCTAGGGCTAGGCATATGTATGATAGACTGTTTAAAATAAATATTTAAATATCTACTATCTTAGACATCAGCTTAACAATTGAATCAGAATTGTATTGTAAACTTTTTCGTATAAGTAAATAAACCCTTAAAATGCCCTTGGCATCCCCATATTACGAGTATAGGTAGGTAGTTACGTTGTTATACGTTCGTTGCCCCGCGATCACTGCCCCCGACAATACCCGCGCCCGCGCCGCTCAGTTTATTAAACACTCTTCTATCTATTCTGGCCCCAGGGAATCTCGTTATCGGTATGCCACGAGTGGCTGGTAGCCGTGCGCCAGACATCTCGCGACTGGTCAATTTGAATGCCGTACCGGCGCTATCCTGCGTTAACGGAAATCCTGCATAGTAGGGACAGGGCATATTTCGCGTGCGAATTGTTTTCTCGTTGTTGAAGCGTGCTCTGCATTACTTAACTAAATGATTTTGAAGAGAGTTATTTGTTCAATGTTTATAAAATTGTTGAGGATGAATGAACCAGGAAAATAAGCCGTTATACTTTTCCACCCGCGCAGTTGCGGTCGTATGGTGTAAACAGTTTTGGATTTTTTATGGTTCCGTACCCAAAGGGCAAAATTACTAAGATTCCGCTATCTGTCGCTTTGTCACCAGGCTCTTTCTCATGAACCGTGATAGCTAGACAGTTGAAATTTTCACAGATGACGATGTATTTCTGTTGCCGCTTTAACAACAAATACCTACTAAAAACATAACAAAATAAACATTTAAGGGGGCTCCCATCCCATATAACGTTTTTTACGGAACCCTTCGTGCGCGAGTCTGTCTCGCACTTGGCCGGTTTTTTTTTTATTTTTGTCAATATTGACTTGGTAATTAAAACGGTAGATAGCAGTATCCATTCTTGGCAGTATCTATGCAATATTTTTAAATCGACCAGAATAATACCAGTGTCAATAAAATCGTACCTGACAAAAAAAATTTCCAAAAAAAACCCTTTGCGTCCTTGGTAGTCGAAACCGGGTTATAAATAAAACAAAAGTCAACCTTAGGCAAAGAATAGCCCCTAAAAAAGGTGCAAACGTCGAACAGATTCTTTGTTTGATTATACAGGAACTCAAGAAGTTGCTAGGTATTTCATGTTGCCTTTTTTATTGTTTCAGAGTGAAGCAATCGAGCACGGATGTGCCCGCAGCAAGTCCCAGTGAGCTGAGGCGGCGCCCGATGGCGGCGGTCCCGGCGCGCGCGCTGCTGCTGACCGCGGCGTTGGCTGCGCTGGCCGCCGGCGCCCGCGCGGCGCGCTTCGGCGACCGTCTCGCGCCCAGAGTGCCCGCCGCCTACGCGCCGCGCCACGCCCCCGCTGCCACTCACTATGCCGAAGAATACGAAGAATCGTACGAACAAGAGTATGATGAACATAACCTCTCCGTCGAAGAAGAAGCTTCACCCGAAACGGAGCCCCCTCCGCGCCGTCCAGCGCGGACTGAAGCCCATCGCCTCGAGATGAGCACCGAATATTTTGTGATACCGGATCACTTTTCGTCGTCCGTACCCCCACCGACCTCCTCGAGACCGTTCACCTCTTCTGCGCCACCAGAGAAATCAAATACCACATCGGTCGCCGCGACGCCGACGACTTCAGGCACTTTACGGCACGAATCGTGGGCCGTCCCGATCCTCGCTCTCGCCTGCGTCACGATGGTTACCCTCGGAGCTTTTGAAGCGTTCGTAATCTGGGGTGCGAGTCGCAAAGCCCCTAGCCATCGCCATCTTCTACTGGGCCAGTGCCTTCTCTTCGGCTTGTTCACTTGCGCCGCCACAGCCGCTCTCTATTCGACGACCCCGACTGTATTTACTTGTGGAGCGGTACGTTTCGGGACTGGGGTGGCGTATGTCATCGTGTTCGCATCATTGCTCGTCAAATGTGTATTTCTGTTGAGCTTGAACGGCGGGGTATACTTACCGGCGGCATACCAGGGGTTGCTCTTATTTTTCGCAGTGATGATTCAGGTGGCGATAGGCGCACAATGGCTCGGTGGCTCGCCTCCTAGAGTGATAGGAAGCGGTACTCGCTGTGACTCTCAACTGTCGGACATGCTGTTATCGTTGTGTTATGCGGCGTTCTTGATCGCAGTGGTGTGCGGGGTGGCGCTGCGGTCGCGTGGAATTCGCGACAACTACCGCGAAGCGACTCACATAGCGGGCGCGGGCGGCGCGGCGGCGGCCGTGTGGGTGTGCTGGGTGGCGGCGGCGCTGGGCGCGCCCGAGCGGCACCGCGACGCGTGCGTGGCCGCGGGCCTGCTCGCCACCTGCGCCGTCGTGTTCGCGCTCATGTTCGCGCCGAAGGGGCGGCGGCTGGCCGCGCTCGGGCGCGAGGGCCGCTGGGACGCCGACCGCGACGAGGGCCTGAGCTCGCTGGGCGCGGGCGGCTCGGGGTACTCGCCCTCCTTCTTCCACTTCAAGCCCGTCAAGTACGGCATGGTGTCCGCCGCGGCGCCCGCGCCCGCCCCGCCCCCCGCGCTCGACCGCAAGGACCCGCCCGCTCAGCCAGCCGGTTAGTTAAGTATCTAAAATGCGCTAATAGTGAGGAATAGCGCTTGAAGCACCACCGTTTAAACCCACGTTCTGTTCGCAGATCTGTATAGAGCGATGTTCGCGAGTTCTCCGCACCAACACTCACGCCCCCTATGCTCTCCGCCGCACTACCCATTGCACCCTTTAATGCACTACCACTACAATTACTCACCTTTCCAATATCTATTGCCTCCAGGTAATTATCTGCACATCACCTTACCTGCAAAGATACTTACTACTCGATTATATGTTTAACTGTGTAACGTGGAGACTCATAATGTATTGCACTGTGCAGGCGTGATGGTGCGGCCGGAGGAGGGCAACGTGTACACGACCGTGGAGCCCACCTTCAGCAGCAACCCCAACGTGTACTTCCAGCGCACGGAACCCTTGCACGTCGGCATGATGTACTGAGCCTCTGACAAACCAGCGTTCCTTAGCGAACTGTAGGATTTGGCAGCGTAACCACGGCGCGCCGCTAACACTACGTGACCCAGCCAACAACACGATACAATTAATACGTTACGAATTGTGACCTCGAAACTACAGATCCTTTGATATGATTTAATTTTGCTGCTGCTGTATAAAGTAAAACATGAAATTGCATTTATGAATAAAATAGAAATGCACTAAACATACATTACCATGAACGAACTATACATACATTATCTCCTTTCTAGTCATCTACATTTATTTATGATTTGAAAAGTGATGACCTTGACAAAGACTTGTTTTACTCATTATGCAGCAACAGAAAGTTTAAATTAACAATATTGAATTGACACAAAATGGACTATCGCACAGTGGAGTGAAACCAATGCTGTTTGTGATTAAATGTCGAACTAAACCCACCCTACAGCATACGCAGAACAGCCGTCATGATTGCGACCTTATTAGCTATAAGATAAGGACCATATAATTTTAAGTCTCTCATACTGCAAGATTGTAAATAAAATTAAGATTATTTTTTTATAAATTGTTTTATTGTAATTAAATTATGTTTTATAAAATTATTCTAACAACATATTACATTATTTTATCCTTAACATGAAGTTGTTGTCACACACTTCATTAGACCCCGTTTAAATTATTCTAGTAAAAACATACCAGTAGAAGTACATCAAGTGGTGTGTTTGACGTTCTTCTAAAATCAACAAAGATGCCAGGCAATGTACTTTTACTGGAATATTTTACTGGAATAATGTAACCAGGGTCTTAGTTCATAGGCATCACATGCACTCACTTATTTGCAGTAGGTATTTGTTCACTTGGTGCCAGTGGAGAGAAGAGCCAGCAAACCCGAAGCAGTGGTGAGGGACACTATGTAGTTACTGAACATACTTCATTAAGGAAATCAGTGGTTACTATAAACATCTTAGAAAACTTTTGGCTGCATAATAATTAATTTATATTAAAACTGCCATTACCTTAGGGAACATCAATTGCTGCATGTGTGCAATTATACTGAGATCTTACTGAAATGCAGTCTGCCATTTGCTTTGATTTGGTATGCAATATACCAAAATAAATATTTATGTGTATCTATCACAGAACATAATATACCTAGATAATTTTATTTAGAAATGGCAACTGCATGTATTAAACTTAGGTATTTTCCATTACTCAACTCATTACTTGGTTTATTCAACAAATATGACAACAAGCATAAAATGTAAACAAATTTAAATATAATTCTGTTTATCCTTACTTGTCCTATTTAGTAAACAGTTTTTGACATTTGTCATAAGTCTCTTAAGGGCCCTATCACATTTTTTCGTCAAATTTAGATTTTGACGGATTTTAGCGCTACAACCTAGAGATTCCTTTGGGTCTACTAAATACATTTATATGTGTTCGCGACAAAAAGTAATATGATGATACACTGGAAAGTTAAAGGGTTAGAAAGGAAAATTAAAGTTGGTGAACGATTTCTTAGAGTCAACTTTGAACATAAACAGAAAGAAAAACAAGTACAAACAACAAATAAAAGTATGAAATTTGATTTTCTTATGAAGTAAAGATAACTCTGATTGGTTTTTGATTGGGATTTTTTTCACATATTCCATACATAATTTCAAAATTCCAAGGCCGCTATGAACTATTCGACTATATTAAGAGATAATATTCAATTTTTTTTATTTCATTTGTTTAGCACAGTAGTTCAATCCATGAGCTCAAAGAAGTGCCTTTGTGCATTTTATGAAAATCTTTCTCTGCAATTTCGGGTTTAATTATAAAGTTAAGCAAATTTTCAAAAAAGCGAGGTATGAACTATTCCAATAGCTATTCTACACTATTCAATAAGTCAAAATTGTTAATGTATTTCTATTTCTGAGATCGCGAACCCCAAAATTGGCCATTTTATGCAAAAATCACAGTCGATAGCAATATGCCCCTTAAATCACTGTTCAAAAAAATGATACCTATTAAATTTAATTGTCATGATATCTTTTGTATTCTATGTGTGGAAAACCATTTGTTGTATTTTATAAATCATTATTTCAATAATGAGTTGGGTAAAGATTTTAGATTGTTTACCAAATAGGTTAAGTAAGGATAAACAGACATAAAAGAAATATGAATGTTTTTAAAAGGATACACAGTGGGTGTGAATGTGCGCAGCAGGTAGAAGCTGCTCAGTATCACAATGGTCAGGAATAGAGCATTGTTGTAGAAGATGGAATAAGTGGTTGCCTCATAGTCGGCTACCTCGTTCTTCTTCCACAGGATTCTGAAACATTTATAGCACAAAAATAATAAAAAACTCAATTTAAAGTATACAACTGCCTAACTGTCTGATAAAATTAAATAAATGAAGTTTAATTAAACTAAAGACATCCTTCAAAGGTATGATTAAAAGTTCTATATATTTTATACCCTGAACACAACCATCATTTGATTGGCCAAATTCAAAAATTATTTACCTAAATCAAATAAATGTAAGCAATACACAAAACTAATTATCTGCATACTTTCACTTCAATAAATAAGCCATATGTTGGCCAACAAAATCACAATGACAATGGTGGCATACCGCTCATCTTTTTCTTTCTTGCTCATCTTCTTATCATCAGCTAATTTCCTGGACATCTCCCGCGCCACGGCGTCCTCCCGCCGAACGGCAACGCGGTGCTTCAGCTGGAACTTAGTGTTGCGGTACGCCAGAGCCAGGAACCAGGTACTAGCGGTGGTGACCAGAGCGAACCAAGCCAACGAGGAGCTCACTTCTAGAGCATGAACTCTCCAAAACAACCCTAAATGTACAAAAGTTTCTTGAAATTAATGTCACTTTCACTTTGAATGCTTGGAACTAAAATCATGAATCAAAACCTTCTTTAATCTTATTGGAAATCCAGGAGGACTTTGAAAACAATATCCAGAGTACTTACATATGGGAATAGCAGATACAATGAAAGCATTTCCATAAAATAGTGCTGAAGATTTGGTAGATACATTTCTGCTAAAATCTTGCAATAGCAGCTCTTCTTCTTTTGTGAACGCTTTGTTAACTTTTCCAGACATTTTTCAGAAGTTAATTATTAAATTTGATTTAGAACTTTATCTTATCACCACACAATACTATCAAAAGAAAAGGACAATGTCGAGCGAACTATAAAAAAATCACCTCAAATTCACTGCGCTGGCAAAGGAAAAGCGAAACGTCAAATGACATGGACGCAACGTGTCAAAATTTGGATGATAATGTTGCCAGCTCTTGAACTAGGGATGTACCTGTGAGTTCCGGTTTTTTTGTTTAATCTGTTGATGCACTTGTCTGAATGTGAATGGATACCTTTATTTATCTTTTCTCTATAAATGATGGTTGTCTGTATTTAATATTTAATCTGTGCTCATGTTGCTGTCAGTGTCACTGTCACATCAAAATCAATCAAATCAAACTTTGTTTTGAAAATTTAAAAAATAGTCGTTTGATTATTGATTGGGTAAAGATTTTAATTCCGCGCGATTTATAGTTTAGTTTACTACGGAAGAAAATGATAATACTAAACAAAACATTTAAATTCATTATATAGAAACGAATATTATTTTCTGTGTTTCAAAATGAGCCACTTTGAGTTTGCTATACCATTGCAAAAAGATGAGTTGTTGGAGGCTCACGCTGGACAGTACCATGTCGAAGACGTGGTTCAACCTAGATTGTTGCTATCCAAACTCCAAGGTAAGAATAACTTAATTTGAATTTTATGGGTACCCAAATAATGATGATGGGTTCATGGGTACATTATTTTACATTTTTATACTTGAACGATGCTTGTAATGCTTTCCAGATGCAGGCAGGGCTTATAACAGTGAAGGAGTAGATTATATATTAGAACATTTCGACACTTATTTTGCCATAATAGTACATGGAAACAAACTGGAATGGAACATCATAAACCGAGGTGAATATTCTAAAACAATCATTGAATAAATCTAGATTCTCTGGTTTACCCATTCTTAAATGGTTTTTCATTTGTGTTTAGGCTTTGACCACATTATACGGGCTGCAAAAAACCTTTGCAATCATCTTGAGATCATTTTTCAAGACCAGGAAGTTGATAGCGATGTAAGGATTAAAAACTTGAACATTGTGAAAATGATTATGTACCTATTCGCTCAAGTGATGAAGACAAAGGACACCAAATTGGCAGCAGATGTAAGAATGTTTTTGATGTATCTGTTACGGCTAATACCCAAAGTGCGGTTAAACCTAGTTTTAGCCAGCTAAAACTAGGTGTAGCCGATAGCTGTTGGCTAAAACTAGGTGAACCGATCTGCTTTACCGCTGTAGGTCCCGAATATAGGTTAGAAATTTAAGGCGATCGCGAAGCGCAGCGTAGCGTGAGCCTTAAATTTCGAGGTTATTTTTTTTAACAGAACAAAAACTTTCTTAATACCCCATGCTACACCTAGTTTTAGCCGGCTACACCTACTATTAGCCGCGAGCAAATCGGCTACACCTAGTTTTAGCCAACACCTATGGACTACTCCTAGTTTTAGCCGGCTAAAATTAGGTTTAGCCGCACTTCGGGTAATTGCTGTAACATATCTATAAGAACTTAACTTACTTTTGAACTTTATAACAATGCCTGATACCAAACTCAAATCACACATTTATGATATTAAGAATTTCAAGATAATATCTAGCTTTAATTAGTGGTAAATTTGTGAATAAAGATTACAAAAACCATCTAAGTAGTATTCTTTGGCTAAATCTAAATTTTTATGTTCCCTAGAATTCTACAAAATTAACTCTGGGCAAGAAAGGCAAGAAAGCATCTGAGGACAATGAGGAATTTTGTGGGTGGACTGAATCCGACAAGCAGGCAGCCCTGGTCACCCTGCACCTTATCCTGCAACAGCCTCTGTCCCGACTGTGGGACCCACCATTAGCAGAGGATAATTTTGTATCGTTAGTATCCTTTTAGCTAATAAAATTAAATATGGTCTATTAGTCCATCAGCCATTTTTAATGTCCCCACTGCTGGGGCACAGACCTTCTTTATGGGTGGATAAGGCGGACAGGCCATAATCCACCACGTGGGCCCAATGCCGATTGGTGGGTCTTAACGACTGCAAATGCAGCCGGGATCAACGGCTTAATGTGCAGGCCTAAAGCACGGAGGAGCTCGGGATGATAAACTTTTGGTCACCCATCCCATTATAAAAATTGCTTTTACTCAAACTTATCAACATAGTAATTAATCTTACTACTACGTATTCATTTAGTGATTGCCATCGTCGACTGTTATGACGTCATAGCTAACAGTACAGTAGACAAATAAGTTATCATGTTTTGTATCTGATGCAGTACTATGATTTATTGATTTTGATTGATATTAAGATCTTGAACATCATATGGCGTTATTGACTGTTTTTAATTATTTTTTTTGTTTAAAGGGTGTCATTACACACTAATATAACAAATTACGTTCGCCATTGTGTAGGTCCTTTCCTTATAGCAACACAAATAACGATCATAAATAATAAATCAACAGAAACAAAAAAGCTTTGCATTGCTATCCATACTAAAGGGGCGAACCAGGGGTGCGGTGTGACGAAGCGGGCTGGGAGGTAGTAGAAATCATGAAGTGAACGCATAGTAAATAACTATGTCATAATGCTCTTTCCAGAATGGTAGCAGAGCCTTGCTACAAGGCATTGGAGGAACAAATAATAAAAAACAAAGCTGTGAGAGAAACAGTTTTCCAAGTTCTGGGTGTTTTAATTAAAAAATACAATCACGGCACATCTTGCCTGATTAAATTAGTCCAGGTAACCTATATGTTTATTCGCATAAACAATTTAAATCAGAGGTGCCCATACGGTCGATCGGGAGGGGTTTTAAGGTCGATCGCCAAGGATAATAGTTGTACCCAATGTAGTTTTGTGCAATTTTTTTTCTTGATTAATATTTGGTGGGTCAAAATGTTGATCTCTTAGTCTAGTCATACATTTTTTCTAGGTCCTTAAGAAACAGTATGGCACCCCTGATTTAAAAGATTTGGTGTGACAATCTTCGTCAGTTTTCTCAGAGACATTTTTCACTTTCTTTGACAATAATTTCAATAAATAAAACAGTTACTTTGCTCTTATTCATTTATAAAATAACTCTCTTATTTTAATTTTAGGTTCTACAAATTATTGAGCATGCTGTTTTACCTACCTGTGCTGGAGTAGTTCAGCTGCACAAAGAATTTGGACTTGGCACATTTGGCCCACAAATGGTATTTTATCACATTATTAATGTTCTTTCATCACCGACATCATCATCCAACAGAATACTGTTAATTTAAACTTAGTGAATTTATCGTAGCTCCAATACACTATGCTGGCCGGGTATGTATGTGCTCAGAACGAAATTATATCGCAAATAAATAAAAAATGCTTGGACAATTTCACACAGTGCCATCTAGCCCCAAACTAAGCGAAGCTTGTAATATGGGTGTTATACAATGATACACTTCTACTTATACACTTTTTAAATATATAAGTACTAATTTAATTATACATAGTAACACCCAGACCCATCACAGATATTAAAATTCATCATCGAACCCGGGACCGACCGGCATTTTGACCAGTGCGCAGTTCGTCAGGTCATTTCAGCAGCAAGATCATATTACTATCCTCAATTTCCATTTTAATTGCAAAATCACCGACGACGCCTTGCTTTGTGGAATGGTTTGCAACATCCTCCCATTAGAGAGTGCTGCGATCCTTACTAATATTCTTCTTCTTAGTCGTACACTCATGGCGGAGTGGTCGTGGTCATGGACTGTCTGGCGGGTTTATTGCGGCTTTCGCGATACTCCTCCATCTCTCTCTGTTCGTGGCACTGAGTGTGCATTCAGTGAGGGAACACTAGTTGTTTTAATTATGTCTGTCCATCTTGTGGGTGATCGGCCGCGAGAACATTGACCTTCAACTCTCCCTTGTACAATCAATCATTCTAATGAGCTTTTGTTGCGGATACGGTTACCATCTGACCGGATAAATCCGGTCTTGACCGGATTTTAAGAGCTTAGACCGGACTCCGCCCGGATTTCATTCGAGACTGGATTTTTTAATTGTGCTTGATCAAAATCATTACACCATCATTGATTGTAATGATTTTGCCTAAATTATTATCGCCGCACAGCTCGGAGCCCGCGGCGCGCTACGCACGCCGCAGCTAGGCTCTATGAATGGATAGTTTCCTGAAATATGTGTATAATTTTCTTATAAGAAACCACACACTTGAACCACTTGTGTAAATTTTTACAAAAAAAGATAAATTTAAACCTGTTGCCAGCAGATTATAATATAAGATGTGCCTAAAGTAAATGGCCTTCATTCTTTTAAATTTGAGTCTAAGACCGGATTTTTGTCCAAAAATCAGGTTTCTCACCCTCTTACGACCGGATTTCCTAATTTTGATCCTGGTAACCCTAGTTGCGGATAATATGCCCAAACATCTTTAGGATTCGTACCAGCACAATCGACGAAAGTCTTTGTTTGATTTGAAGCTCTTTGAAGATGGAAACGTTTGTCCGGTGAGCGGTCCACTTTATCATCAGTAAGCGCCTCCAGCACCACATCTCAAGGGCGTCAATCTTCTTAAGGTATTTTTGGTGAATCGTCCATGTTTCAGCTCCATATAGGAAGATAGGAAATCATCTCATTAAGCGAACTTTGGTGTTTTTAGTTGTGCGGCGATCTTTCCATATCTTCGTGAGCTTTTCCACGGCTGATCGTGTGATGGCACACCGTCTCCTGATCTCTTCCTTTCTTCTCTCTCTTCTCCTGATCCTCCCGTCTCCTGATCTCTTCCTTACTAATATTATAAATGCGAAAGTCCGTTTGTTTGTTACGCCTTGACGTCTTAACTACTGAACCGATAATCATGAAATTTTGCATACAAATTGTCAGGGTTACAGAAAAGGATATGGGTACATTTGATCCAGAAAAAAACGTACAGTTCCCGAGGGATAGCAAAAAAACTCGACGCAGACGAAGTCGCGGGCGGCCGCTAGTAGATTATAATGAGACTTTGATAATTCTTTGTTTTACTATAGGTTCGCGAGATCGCAGAAGCGCTAGCGACGTCTGAGGAGGAGAACGTGGGCGTAGGCACGGAGCAGGGCGCGGCGCGCAACTGCGGCGCCTTCCTGGTGGAGCTCACCAAGGAGCTGCCCAAGGAGATGACCGGCGCCATCGCCACTATACAACCTTACTTGGAAAGTGACGAGGTCAGTGTCTTTTAAGCTAAAAATAAACATGTCCATCAACCATTTTAATGTCCCCACTGCTGGGCCACAGGCCTTCCTTATGGGTGGATAAAGAGGACGGGCCATAACCCACCACGCGGGCCCAATGCGGATTGGTGGGTGTTAACGACTGCAAATGCAACCGGGACCAACGGCTTAACGTGCCTTCCAAAGCACGGAGGAGCTCGAGATAATAAATTTTTGGTCACCCATCCCATGACCGACTCTTGCGTAACCTCCGCAATCGCTGGGCCAGGCGCTAAACCACTGCGCCACCGAGCTCCTAATAAAAATAAACTTATTGTCAAGTAATTTTGCCTTAAATTTTTTTCTCCGTCAGATAGCATTAAAGGCTGTTAATAATACATCAAATTTGCAAACTTGAAAATTGTGAAGGTTTAAAAAAAAGACAAAATTATGATCGAGCTTTTGTATTTTCAGCACTCAGTGCTACCTGACGCACAAGATATCAAAACTCCTTGAATTTTTTCCAGCTAGTAGGTAGAGTATACCAACTTCACTACTGGACTACATATCTATGCTAGCATTGCTAGCAGAATATAAATCATTAGTCGTTTTATAGTAGAACTAGCTGCGTTGGCCAGGTTTCGGATGGGTGACCGTTAAAGTGGCATTACAACTGAGCGCTTCCGTGCTTCGGAGGGCACGTTAAACCGTCGGTCCCGGCTGTTGTCGTCTGATAACAGTCGTTAAGCCAAGTTAAAGGCCTTACAGGCGGCTTGATAAACTCTAACACAAGAGGTGGCCACTAATCCTCATTCGATAAGGAGAAGAAGAATTACGTCCAAAACTGTTCAGCCGTTTTTGCGTGATTGAGTAACAAACTTTCACATTTATAATGTAGTATTAGCATTCTCCTTCAGACATGACTATGAGTTTTTACAAGACTACCATAGGTTGCCATAAAAGGACTTAGGTTGGTGACACAGAGTTTGCTAAGCGATCGCGATTTCATTACGAGATCGCCGATAGAGAAATGACCATAGTGCTTCTCACTTAATGATAAACTTAGCCTTGTCTTAAAACAACTTTCTCCATTCTATAGTCATACACCCTCCGTATCAGCGTGTTGAGTATGATGTGCGAAGTACTGAGCGTGGAACTCCGTGGGGAAGGACTCACCGACGAGCAAAGAGCTCAGAGAGATGACTTCCTGGACGAGCTGTATGAACACATACACGATCTGTCCGCCTATGTGCGCCATAAGGTAAGCACTGAAAGAAACTACGTAATGGCATCCCTACCACAGATAATATAATACTATACCCCTGAAATAAAATATTATAAAAAAATAAAATAAAATACTATACCCCTACTTTCTTACTCATAAGGGCCGTAACGGCTATTTTAAAAGTTGGTATTAGAAATTAAAAAGGCACTTTGCATCAAGCTCGCAGCAAAAATTGATTTTGCTGCGAGTTTTTGCGCGCCAAAATGCTCTTTTCGTGCTGGAGAGGTGAAAAAAAGTATACCCCTAACTTACTTCTCTTCTTTAATTTCGCATCCACTATTAAATAATGAATTATGCATGCTTCAGGAAAGGTAATTCAATAAACTAGATTTTCATTTCATTTAGTAGAAGTCATATATTTCAAACTTCAACTATACCTAAAACTCTCACAGGTTCTCCAATTCTGGAGTAGGTTACAGCGTGAAAATTGTGTACCAGTGAACAGGCAGAAAGTTGTGCTGGAGAGGGCAATTGGTCGGCTCAAGGATAAAGCAGCGCTGGTTAGAAAGGCCGCCATACAGTTACTCAAGGTAATTAAATAAAGGGTAGTATTTAATCGGGTAACAATAAATTCCCATTTTGGATATCAAAAATACTGAATATAGCGTACTGAAATACTAAGCGGGCGACGGACTGAGGGCGACTACAAATGTTGAAAATTGGTGACTTTAAAATCCAAATTGAGTTACAAGTTATTCAGAACGGGCGACCAAATTACTATTTGGGCGACAAACTTAGGGCACACAAATCATTTAAAATTTGGCATATATTTTATTTAAAAAAGGTGACTAATACTAATCGAGATGACAAAAATACCATGTTGGGCAGCTTAAATCAGTTATATAGTTACCTACTTGGTATAATAGTTGCCCATTCAGTATTTTTGTTACTCATTTAGAATTTTCACTGCTAACTTAAATTATTTATCTCCCACATGTAGTCGCCCGTTTTACGTATTTTTTGTAATCCACAGTTTTTCGCCTGTTTAGGTATTTTGTCTCCAATAAACCGCTGCCGGGGTTAGTATTTAAGTATCCCATTAACAGTCGCCTTCAATTATTTCCAGTCACCCAATTAATTTTAAATGAAATAAATAAATATTAGGCAACATCAGAAACATTGCTCCGATTCCAAAGTAAGTAACTAAAGTACTTGTGTTTTGGAAATCGGAAACAACGGTGGAACTACAAACCCAGACCTGAGCCAATATAGAAAAGTTCGTTTTCTAAATTGACCCAGCCGGGGACCGAACCTGGGACCTCAGAGATGGCGACACCATGACAACCGGTGGTCAAACCACTCGACCACGGAGATTAACTTAGTATTTCTCAACAATAGGGAAAGCTGTCAAAGTGGCGCTACGTACGCTTGTTCCACAAAAACCGCCAAAACAATGGGCGTTTAATTTAAAAATCGTTTTATAGCTTTAAAATTACCAAATTCCGTATAATAAGCTGTAAAAATGTTGGCACTTGCAAATTTCAAAAAATCTAGATTTTAAGAAAAAATGATTAAATTCAGTAAGAATAAAAACGTCTTAATTTGGCTTTCAATCCAGCATTTGCTCAGTGTTTTATATCCATTTTGGGTCAATGAGTCCTTTTCGGTAAAAAAAATACCACAAAATAAATACCTATTTTCCTATAGATTTGTTCTGAACGTCTACTGTCTTAGGAACAAGCGTACGCAGCGACATCTACAATTTAGCTTTGCGTTGCCATCTCCATTGACTGTAAAATAAATGGAAATTAAATTTTTATATCTTTGAAAAAAATTATTTCTTGTTTTTATATTCTGAAACTAAAAAGTTTGTCTGTATTTTAGGTTTTCTTAGAATGTAACCCTTTTTCCGCGCAATTGAAACTTGAATTGCTTGAAGAGCAACTGGAGTCGGAACAGAAAATACTAGACGAATTGCAAAAGAAGTTAAACCCTGGGCCGGACCCAGAGTTAGTTAAAAAGTGGGAGAAAATCGAGAAAGATGTAATTAAAACTATAAAAGAAAATATGAATATTCTAACGCAAGATGAGCCGGAGCTGTCTCAAGCATCTTTGGATAATTTGTATGACTCTATTCGTAAGCATATGCGGGAGAAAGATTATTACAAAGCGTATTTGATTGTGAAACACACTGAACGTCAATATCCCGATGCTAAACTATTGAGGTGTGACATGGAAAAAAGCGATCAGGTAAAGTTCAAAACACTTATACACTTCTATTCTAAGACTTCCACGCGAACAGTTCATTACAAATAAATCACTATTAAAAATTGTGAGAAGACGCGTATAAACGCACTGTACATGCGTGGAAGTTAATTCATATCGAAATATAGCAAGCTGAGTTCTAATCTATAAATCGAAATATTGCATATATACGTATTGTACGTCAAGCACGCGCTGCCTATATGCTCTGCGTTTAAACGCGTCAAAGAATCCCTACCTTTACTCATCCTGTGACCACAGCCCCTGGAAAGGTGGCGAAACATCGGGAAAAATACCACCTGCATTAATATTAAACAAGCTTTAATACGGGGGCTTATAGAGGTTTTCTTTTTCAATTAATTTCTGTCTCAGTTTTTTATGTCACTATCAAACATCTACATTAACTTTCAGATTGATTATTTCGTCGCTCTAATGCGTAACATTTTCATCATACCCGATAGAAGGCAATCGGTATCGCTAACTCAGCAATGTGAGAATGAACTAGCACTCTACAAAAGGTTGGAAGAGAAAGAGAACATAGTAGCGTTCTTACAAGAGTCGGTTCATTTCTGCCGCATGATCTCCGAAGCGGTGCCTCTGATTAACGCGCTGTTGATGTCAAAGCAAGCGGGCGACGTTAGTGAGGCGATCGACTTCTTTACGACTGCACACCACTTCAATATAGAGTCGGCTAAAGTTGGGGTTGCCAACATGCTGTTACTTGTTTGGTCTCCAGATCAGGTACTAAAATATCTGAAATGTTATTATTAAAGACAGAGCTGGCTCCGGAAATAGGTGGACAATTACAGAGCGACGAAATCCCTTTTGTTAGTGTGCCATACATCATTATTAACAGATCGGGGCACCTGGCAGATTTTCAATGAGGTGGGAGTGGTTGAGCAACTTGTGGAAAAATAGTGCCAGGCGGCATCAAACTTTACCACTTTTTCGCGCACCTTTGATGCCGCCTGGCACTTTTCCACCAGTCAAAATGCCTGGCAATGTTATATTCCATTTAGATGCATGATTGGATTGCTATTATACGACTCCACCACTGAATGACGATACATACTAAGGCGGAACAGCCAACAGCGATGACACGGAATTGCGAAAACACGGAACTGCGAAAACGCTCAACAGCCACAACACGGAGCAGCGAAAACATTTAACGGTGACAACATGGAACATGCATTTCGATGACGTCAAGAGTTGGGTCCAGGGTTTGATGATGATATTGGAAGGCCATGCCATAGGAACTTAATATTGAAACCGTGCACCCCCATCGAGTTTGGGCTCGTTTGAATCGTCTTGACGAGTATTTTGTTGGGAATTAGTTTCCAGGGTCTGATGGTGGAGCCGGAAAAAGGCCACAGGAGCTGTATGCCGAAACCATACAACCCCATCGACTTTGGGCTCGTTTGAATCAAATCAAACGAGCCCAAAGTCGTAAATGTATAAACAAATTATTTTGTAAATGTTTATATCCTTATAATCTATACTTACCTACAGAAATTTTAAACCTAAAAACGTGGGGCGCATGGTAAAGACGATATAGATGATAAATTTTACAAAACGCGCCCCACGTTTTTAGGTGTAAAATTTCTGTAGGTAGGTATAGGGTTATAAATATTTACAAAAGAATTTATGTTTATACTTTTTAGTCTGTTTTTAGGGTTCCGTACCCAAAGGGTAAAAACGGGACCCTATTACTAAGACTCCGCTGTCCGTCTGTCTGTCTGTCTGTCACCAGGCTGTATCTCATGAACCGTGATAGCTAGAAAGTTGAAATTTTCACAGATGATGTATTTCTGTTGCCGCTATAACAACAAATACTGAAAACAGAATTAAATTAACATATAAGGGGGGCTCCCATACATCAAACGTGATTTTTTTGCCATTTTTTGCTCGATATTAATAACGACAACAGGTAAACAGTTGAAATTTTCACAGATGATGTATTTTTGTTGCCGCTATAACAACAAATACTAAAAACAGAATAAAATTAATATTTAAGGGGGGCTCCCATACAACAAACGTAATTTTTTTGCCGTTTTTTGGTACGGAACCCTTCGTGCGCGAGTCCGATTCGCACTTGGCCGGTTTTTTACTACTATGTTTAATGTTTTAGTCCGATTTTTATAACTTTTAGTCCGTTTTAAAAACGTGTTTTTGAGAAAGTTTTTTTTCAGTAAATTATTATTTTCTGCTCTTTAGTTAACGAGCTAAGACAAAAATATACAGTCTCTTATCGGAGCACTTGTCAAGACGATTCAAACAAGCCCAAACTCGATAGGGTAGCGTGGTTTTATTAAAGAGTTCCTATGGCCTTCTTCCGGCTCCATCATCAGATCCTTGGACACTATTTCTCATTAGAGTACTCGTCAAGACCATTTAAACGAGCCTAAACTCGATGGGGTTGTAGGGTTTATCATACAGCTCCTGTGGCCTTCTTTCGGCCCCATCATCAGACCTTGGACACTATTTCCCAACAAAGTACTCGTCAAGACGATTCAAACGAGCCCAAACTCGATGGGGTTGCACGGTTTCAATATTGAGTTCCTATGGCATGGCCTTCCAATTTCATCATCAGACCCTGGACCTCACTCTTGACTTCATCGAAATGCATGTTCCATGTTGTCACCGTTAAATGTTTTCGCTGCTCCGTGTCATCGCTGTTGGCTGTTTCGCCGTAGTATGTATCGTCATTCAGTGGTTGAGTCCTGTTATACCACACCAAAACCCAGAGCTCTGTAATCTGTATACCTTCAATCGCTTTTTCAGCCCCTTTGTTGCTCAACCACTCCCACCCCCACCACTGAAAATCTGCCAGGTGCCCGGATCTGTTAATAATGATTTTCGGGGCCAGCTCTTAGTATATTATAATAGTTTCCTGTAGAATTCTGATGGGAATGATCGTCGTGACGCTTGGTTTATTGATTGCTTTTATTTCGTTTGTGATTATGTTGATTTATACAGCTCGCGCAGATAATGGGACTGGAAATTTCGGTTAATTGTGCTTGCCACAATAAGTATGAGTGAGAGAGGGATATAGGTTTGGATGTATGGTGTGCGGACGAGAAGTGAACATGTATTATCCCATTCTTTAGCGGTTGGTAAGCGCGGCTAACCGAAAGGATCATGCCGCATTCTGGGCCATGATGCGCATTAACCATACATATCTGTGACAGACTCATGTCATGTCAAAAAGGGGTAGATAACAAAATGTCATATAATAGGAAAATGTAACCCCAAACGGCTCCTTGAGATTGAGATTTCTCTTTTTTCCCGCATTATATTTTAATGATATTCTTCCCACGCAATCACTATAAAATTACGGGTTGGCTATAGAAATCTGCCGCAGGCTTTGAAGGTTGGAAGTACATGGGGGTTGTAGGGTGTGTCAGGGCCAATCCCCCAATAACTTTTTTTTTTGCCGGAGACGCGATTTTTTTATTTAGTGGCAGAACCGAATTAGTCAACCCTGACCCCACGTGGTACTAGTCTGCCATGCCCCTAGAGTGTATATAAAAGCCCGGAGGCACGGAGGGAATGCAGCCCCCGCCCGCCGTACGCAGCTTCGGCTTTTTGGTCCAGCCTCAGCCGCTTCGGCTCACATGGTGCCTGCAGTTTGTTGATTTGATTGGGCGGAGGGGCTGCACTTCCCGCAGAGCCGGAGCCGTTCGGAAGCAAAATTAGTGACAGAACCGAATTAGTCAACCCCGACTCCATGTGGTACTAGTCTGCCCAACCCCTAGAGTGTATATAAAACCGAATTAGTCAACCCCGACTCCATGTGGTTCTAGTCTGCCCAACCTACCAAATATATAAAAGGAGGCGCGGAGGGAGTACCCCTGGGGGAAGGGGAGTGGAACCCCCTCCCTTCCAACCATAATAGACCCCCCCAACCCCAAATTTTGTCACTTATACCTAATATAACTTCAAAAAACAAAAAAAACTACGTATTTCCGGCAAGGGGGGGTGGTCGGGGGGAAGCCCCCCTCCCCCCCTTCCTCCCAAACTCATATTTTGTGATTTTAAAATCAACCCATTAAGAAGTGAATAGGTTATCCATTTACTCCCTAACTAAGGGGTTGATTTTCAAAAATATAATATAATATTTATAATAACCCTAAAAACCGATATGGATGTCATTATTGAGGTTTTATGGGATGTTGATTACGATAATTATATTTGTTTTGAAATCCAACACGGTGAGCATGATTCAACCCCTAAAGTGGTAAAATGGGTTCTAAGTCCCCTTCACGGTTTACATAAACACGATACCATTTTGAAAGAGGGGAAAAATATAGATACAGTGGAGCGTCGATTATCCGAACGTCGCTCAACCGAACGACCGCTTATCCGAACGTAGTAACGCGCGGGTCAATGCTAACCTCCCACCACGCGGGTCAGGCTTTGGCCTGCAGCAGGTACAGTAGAGCGTCGATTATCCGAACTAATTGGGGGACGTGGGTGTTCGGAAAACCGGTATTTTCGGATAATCGAACTAATGTATGTATGTATGTACATATATTGATTCAGCCATACAAATTTACGTACAGGTAAATGAAAACCATATTATTTACATTTATGAATATCTTTAATGACGCGTGCACATCTTAAGTGACATACGAGTACAGTAACAAGTGAACAAGTTGCGACAAGTGGGCGAAAACTGAAGCGCGGGCGGCGCGCGCGAGACCCGCGTGGTGGGAGGTTAGCATTGACCCGCGCGTTACTACGTTCGGATAAGCGGTCGTTCGGTTGAGCGACGTTCGGATAATCGACGCTCCACTGTATCTATATTTTTCCCCTCTTTCAAAATGGTATCGTGTTTATGTAAACCGTGAAGGGGACTTAGAACCCATTTTACCACTTTAGGGGTTGAATCATGCTCACCGTGTTGGATTTCAAAACAAATATAATTATCGTAATCAACATCCCATAAAACCTCAATAATGACATCCATATCGGTTTTTAGGGTTATTATAAATATTATATTATATTTTTGAAAATCAACCCCTTAGTTAGGGAGTAAATGGATAACCTATTCACTTCTTAATGGGTTGATTTTAAAATCACAAAATATGAGTTTGCTTATTTGTTTTCAGAAGGGCATACACTTCTCTATAGAAGTGAAATTGGGGGAAAATCCCTATGGATTAAATTATATCCCACCGTGTTGGAATTCAAAATAAATGAACTTTCGCAATCATCATCCCATGAATGAATGAAATGAATGAATGAAATGAATGAAAATGAATGATTTGAATTTACCCCATGTTTGAAATACTAACAATAGGCTGAATATACGTTTCGTTATATTTCCATCCATAAGCCTAAATAATAAATTTAGCGATTTTTACTTCGAAAATGAAGGATTTTCTAAACACAATTTCATCCCCCTTTTTATCTCTTCGGAGGTAGAATTTTCAAAAACGTTGAGACACGTATATGTTAATTTTCGATCGTCAGCCTAAACACAAAATTTGAAAATACTAGCTTTGAAGCTACGAGGCTTTCATACAAACTTTTGACCCCCGTTTCACCCCCTTAGGGGGTGAGTTTTGAAAAATACTTTCTTAGTGCACCCCTAGACCTTACAGGAAACTTATGTGCCAAATTTGGAGTCTCTAGACTCAGCGGCTTAGGCTGTGCGTTGATTTGTCAGTCAACAGTTAGTTTCAGATGAAAATAATGGTGTATAACGATTTCCACAGGACAAACGCGAAGCTGTAGAACGCGCCTATCGCGAAATGTACCTCGAATGCGAAACTAAGGCTGAGCGAGCGCGCGCGTTCAGTATCGGCAAGCGGCTGGGGGCGCTGGTGTCGCACGTGGACCGCGGCAGTGCGCTGGCGCTGGAGCACCTCGTCGGCCAGTGGGTGGAGCGCGGGGACGTGTCGCCCGCCGTCATACAGGTCACTACCACACGTAGCTACATCGGCAGGCGGCTGGGGGCGCTGGTGTCGCACGTGGGCTGGCGCTGGAGCACCTCGTCGGCCAGTGGGTGGAGCGCGGGGACGTGTCGCCCGCCGTCATACAGGTCACTACCACACGTAGCTACATCGGCAGGCGGCTGGGGGCGCTGGTGTCGCACGTGGGCTGGCGCTGGAGCACCTCGTCGGCCAGTGGGTGGAGCGCGGGGACGTGTCGCCCGCCGTCATACAGGTCACTACCACACGTAGCTACATCGGCAGGCGGCTGGGGGCGCTGGTGTCGCACGTGGGCTGGCGCTGGAGCACCTCGTCGGCCAGTGGGTGGAGCGCGGGGACGTGTCGCCCGCCGTCATACAGGTCACTACCACACGTAGCTACATCGGCAGGCGGCTGGGGGCGCTGGTGTCGCACGTGGGCTGGCGCTGGAGCACCTCGTCGGCCAGTGGGTGGAGCGCGGGGACGTGTCGCCCGCCGTCATACAGGTCACTACCACACGTAGCTACATCGGCAGGCGGCTGGGGGCGCTGGTGTCGCACGTGGGCTGGCGCTGGAGCACCTCGTCGGCCAGTGGGTGGAGCGCGGGGACGTGTCGCCCGCCGTCATACAGGTCACTACCACACGTAGCTACATAGCGTGGCCGCTATGTTTTAATTTTCTTATAATTTGTTTTATTTGAAACAAGCTGCCCGCCTTGGCTTCGCACGACCGCCGCCGCGCGGCCGCCCGCGGTTTCACCCGCGTGGTTCCCGTTTCCGTGGGAATATCGGGATAAAAAATATCCTATGTTTTAATCTAGGCTGTCTACTATCTGTGTGCCAATTTTCAACCAAATCCGTTCAGCAGTTTTTAGGTGATTAAGGAACAAACATCACACGTTTTACGCAACCGAAAATTCTGAAACTTTTTTCTATTACTAAGGGAGCTTATTCCTATACCTATAAAAAAATATTCAGTCAATTTTTTTTTTTCAGATATTCCCTATTGTGTGTGTTAAATGTGAATAAACAAAGAATTTATTGAGTAAATTCGTTTGTGGAGTGTCCACTGTCTTAGTATATTGTACAAAAGAGTTAGCAGGCAGTTAGGCATTAGAGGTACCTATTTGTAAAACCCAGTTATGAAAAAAGTGGCTTTGGAAAACAGTGCGTGACTCATCCATCATTAAATATTACCAAAGTTCCTGTGTAAGTAACTACCTACCTACCTAACCAATACAGACTGCACACGGTAATCGGTTGCCCTAGACTTCACGCACACAGATGCGCGTGTACAAAAACGTCATCTGTGTAGCGTCTGTGTAATAGGTAGTTAAATCGCGGCGGTTGTATGGAGTGTCTGCTATAATCAAAGGTGTAATAATATTAATTTATTTGTTTAGGTGTTTTGGGAGATGTTTCTCAAGAAAATTGACGGGACTACAGATATGGACAGCTACGCCGCCTTATCACTACTCGTGATGGTTGCTAAAGCGAAACCTTCGGTAGTGCTCGCTAACCTCGAAGTAATCCAGACGCACGGCCTCACAGCCGACTACAATTCCCGGAATCTAAGCGCTCAACTACTGCTCGCACTCGCTAAGAAGAACCAACGATATCCCGCAGACCATCCCATGTTCACAGCCGTCTTCGAAAGCTTCTTAGAAACATTCTCCAAACTAAATAAATTCGTATCATTCGCTTCTAATGCCGTCGATCTGATTTATGCCCTCTGCGACACCCCAGAGATCGTATGCGCCAAGTTGTTGACAGAAATGTACAAAAGAATTGAAGAGACAATGGTCAAAGACAAGGAAAACGAAGAAGAAGCGAACTACTCAACAGAATTGTTGACGCGTTTCATCTTCGTTCTTGGGCAAGTCGCATTGCAGCAATTGATATACCTTGATGTTAGTGTGTACAGTGAGCTCAGGAGAAGAAACCAGGTAAGAATCTTTCTTTTTACATTCTTCAGTCGTCATTTGTTTGGTGCTGTACCTAGTTTTTATTTTATTTATTACAATCAATGCATATACAGTGCCTTTGGTCTTAAACTAGCGATAATTTAAAGGCGTCAAATAGACCTAATTTAATTGGGTTGTATCATTTGATGTTTGTATTCAGATAAAATTATCAACCTAATTTAAAATATGTTTCAAATGCTTGTAATTATGTCCATTTTCAAAAATAAACATTTTTTGCTTAAGGGGCTTAAGGGTCATAATTCACATTCACAACAGAAATAACTCTCGAAATATGCAACATAGAGCAATTTATTTTGGAGTCATGTTGTAGATAATATCCCTGTGTATTTGAATAATTTAAAAAAAAAGACATTAATGTCCTAGTTTTTGAGAAATGTAATAAAAACTAAATAAAAGCACACAAATTTCGTATAAAATTTTACTTCAGTATTTTTTTATGACGTATTTAAGTTGAAAGTTTACACAATTGATAGGTGGTATTATTAGCTTTCGAACAGTATTTTTGTTATAACACTGTAGGACTTCTAAATCCGGAAAAAATAATATTTTTCCACAGGGTCATCTATAATAAAAAGTCAAATTTAAAATGGCGGCCATTGTAACAGGAGTGGAGATAGACCCCAACATGTGGGTGTTTTTGTCGATAAAATAAGGTGTATTTCACGCCTTTAAATTATCGCTAGTTTAAGACCAAAGGCACTGTATATTGATCTTCTTAAAGTCGTTTTACAACTTAAGGTGATTTGCACAAAGTTCCTAATAAAGTTTTCAGTCACGTATTTTTTTATAACCTAAATTTTAAAAACATTGTGCAAATCGCTCATAACTACAGAGTTCGTCTACCAATAAGAGTGCTTACTATCAGGTCCGTGAAGAAAGGAAGTTAGAAGAGAAACGTAAGAAGAAAACGGGCGCATTCGCGACCCCCGGGCGGCGCGGGCGCGCGGACGACCTGCGGCGGCAGACGCTCATGAACGTCAGCAACACGAGCGCCTCCTCGCGCGCGCAGCGCACCAACAGCGTCGCCTCCAACAAGGGACCTTCGGTGAGACTGGACGACATTTGTTTTTTATGGTTTCGATTATTAAAAGAACACAACTGTTGTACGCTGGGTTACACATCAAGGTGTAAAATCAATTGGTTGGATAAGGTATGTTCTGTTGACCGTAGATTTAGTGACATACTGATGGACATAGATTCTCTTGAGTAAATAATCGTCTATTTCTACTTCCTCGAGTTCACTCAATTTGCCGTATTACGGCAACAGCGGCATTTGCTTGACAGGTTTCCAGACACGGTGGTCTGGCCAATCGGATACTTTGAAACAGCTCTGGGGCCTTATTTTTGAATCACTCGGCTGGCGTCGAGCGCTCGTTTCTACTGATTTTCGTTCGACATCTCATTGTTTTGAGTCAAATTTCGAACGAAAATCAGTAGAAAAGAGCGCTCGACGCTAGCCGAACAATTAAAAAATAGGGCCCCAGATATGTTAATGGCAGAAAAATACTAGGATATTATTTGTTTTTAATAGACCAACACTACGATGACGGAAGAGGAGGCGGGCCTAGAAGGGGCGGTAGCGGACGACGCGGACGCGGAGTACGTGCGCGGTGTGTGCGAGCGGGACATAGTGGGGGCGGGCACCGCGCTGGCGCGCTACGGGCCGCTGCTGCGGTGGGCCCTGTCCAACCCGGCGCGCTGCCCGCCGCGCCTGCAGGCCGCCGCCGCGCTCACCTACACTAGGTACGAGGAGACCTAAAGTAACCGACATCGCTCGAAGGATTGCTCAGCTGAAGTGGCAATGGGCAGGACTATAGCTGTAAAACAGCGGTTGTTATCGGGTAGTTATCCAAAGTAGCCGATAATAACATATAGACAGCGGTTGACAACCGGCTGCTTATCCGACTCAAAATCAAAAAGTCGTACATTTTTTACAGTTCCTGAGTCGAAATTGTTATAGTATAGTAGCCGTTACATACAAACAGGTATTTTTACTAAATTAATAACCTACTCTGTCATGGTTCAAAACATAAAATGTTAATTATTATGAATTAGGTATTTTGTAATGTCTTTGAACAAGACAGATATTAAACTAATGTACCACCTACCTGCTTATTTATACGGTACAAAATTAGTATTTAATCTGTAGGTATGAAGTTTCGAAATCATCGTAATAATTAGATTAATGCAAGGCTCGCAAAGCTTGGCGTTTCGCAAAGTTTCACATGTGTACATACGACGTCCGTTTTGTGTTTCGTGTTTATGGTATTATGTGATAAGCCCGAGTAAGATGAAACATTAAATTCAAAAGTTAAGTATTTCAAAATAAGATCGACGCAACTAAGAAACAGGAAAGAGCGCTTACCTGAATTATTAAATCAGGCGTAACTAGGGAGAATTCCCTATCGGGATCGAATGATCCCGGGATTTTTACATAGGCAATTGATCCCGGGAATCGAATTCCCTAGGCGTAACGTATAAAGTAAGTAGGTACCATGTAGATAAACAAAAATAATCACCCAGGACATAAAACGGATTCAATAAAATACATATCATGTTTGAATCGTAGACAGCCGCTGTTTATGGGTTATCACCGTAGTCAGCGAAAAAAGCGGCTGGTAACCGGCTGGCTGACTAAGATAACAACCGACTTCACATCTATAGGCAGGACACAGCGAGAAGAACTGATGGCCGTTGGGGCGGATTCTGGAATGGCAACCGCGCACCGGACGACGCTCCGTGGGTAGGCCCCCGACAAGGTGGACCGACGATCTGGTGAAGGTCACGGGAAGCCACTGGATGCGGGCAGCGCAGGACCGATCGTCGTGGAGATCCTCTATACCCAGCAGTGGATGTCGTGCGGCTGATATGATGATGATGATGAGATTCTTCAACTATATACAAGATTATTTTTAGTTTATACAAAACCTCTCGTGGGGTTGATCAGACTATCAAACTGAACAACTTTCATTATGGAACCAACCTTGAAATCGTGAAAAAAAAACAGCTGTTTCATACATTTCGATAGACTAGGATTTTACTTTTGTATGGAACAGCTGATATTTTTTTTCGCTATTTCAAGGTTGGTCCCATGATGAAAGTTGTTCAGTTTGATGGTCCGATAAACCCCACGAGATGTTTTGTATAAACTAAAAATAACCTTGTATAGTCGTGTCTTAGAAACGAAGTGCACAACACGTGAATTAAAACGAAAATCTCCATAGATTGCAGCGATCTGCGATCGGTACGTATGACCGGCAGGCTGATTATCTAAATTTAGCGACCGGTTTCATTTGACATACATTGCTACTTTTCTTTGGTATGTTTTTTTTTCACCCTAATAAGAAGTAGCAATGTATCACATTCATCTGTCAAATGAGACTGGTCGCTAGGTGGTTTCTAATTAGATAATCAGCCCGCGGAACGCATTTTGTGTGTTTGAGCTCTTAAGAACACTGCAGCCAAGAATCGAGAGTCTAAACGTCACGATGAAGACGGCGGATTCCTTTACATCTTCTTTATAATTTGTAGTTGCTTTGTCAAGCCGTTAGCTGCCCAATGGTCGGCAAACAATAGATTTTCTATTGGATCTGGTGTCCACAGCAGTTAATGTTTTAATTTATTTCTACAGATTTATGTTGGTGTCGAGCGCGATGTGCGATGAAGGTTTGCAGTTGATGGTGACTGTGCTCAAGCGATCTAAGAATGTTTCGCTGCGAACCAACCTCACGATAGCTTTCGCTGATCTGACTCTGAGGTTCCCTAATCTCACCCAACCTTGGACGCACCATATTTATCACATGTAAGTTTCATCAACGGTTGTTTCCATTTGTGCTTATTTTGTGGTTACGATAATACAAATAAAAAAGTGACGTGATCGCGAAAGGTTTTCAAAATGTCAATAATGTCATTCAATCGTAAACAAGTTTTTTGTCAGGTTCGTCATGCAACACCTGCAAGGTTTAACCTTGAACCCATTTAGTCTTATTTTCTTGCTACCGTCATCAAAAACAATGAAAAACAAGATGATGGAATTCTCCCAAACCTATCTTTGCCTTGCAAATCCATCAGCCATTTATAATGTCCCCACTGCTGAGGCACATTCCTTCCTAATGGGTGGATAAATAGGACGGGCCATAACCAACCACGCGGGCCCAATGCGGATTGGTGGGTGTTAATGACTGCAAATGCAGCCGGGACCAACGGCTTTACGTGCCTTCCGAAACACGGAGGAGCTCGAGATAATAAATTTTTGGTCACCCATCCCATGACCGACCCTTGCGAAAGTTGCTTAACCTCCGCAATCGCTGGGCCAGGCGCTAAACCGCTGCGCCACCGAGCTTCTCACCTTTGATTTGCAAGGATATCACTAAAATTATCTTCTTTTAGCTTAAGCGATGAAGAACTAGAGGTGCGTCAATGCGCTGTGAAGATGCTCTCTTTCCTGGTCCTCCACGAGATGGTGCGTGTTAAGGGTCAGATCGCGGATATGGCGCTGTGTTGCGCCGACAAAGACCCGCGCGTCGCCACCATGACCAAGCTGTTCTTCAAGCAACTCTCGCAGAAGGGCAACGCTCTGTACAATGTGATGCCTGATATTATATCGCGACTCAGCGACCCCGAGTTGAATGTACCGGAGGGCCAGTACAGAGTTATTATGAAGTAAGTGTTTGTGTTTATTTTTTATTGATCCAACTTTGCCTTTATTCTCAACGAGTCACATTGAATCGTGTCACAACTGAGACTGGTTGAGAAAATAAAACGCGTTCGTGTATAGTGTGACACATTCAGAAAAAAATTTGCATAATTTTTATTCTCATCTAGTAACACTTGTAAGTAAATGATAGGGGCTATTTTACCCGTTGCGATTTGTTTTCTCAACCTGTCACAATGTGACACAATTCAGTGCGACTCGTTGAGAATAAAGGGTACTTTGTGTGGGCGGTACTTCGTATGGGTTTCTGTCAGAACTACTTTTGTTTTTGCTTGCGTTTTCACACGTGGAACTTTGATTGCTTTTGTAATTTAAGAACTGATAGTAGACTATATTCTTCTTTAGAATCTATAATTTACCTCTATACCAAAATTCCACCAAACATAGTTCAGCGGCGGTGGCGTGAAGAACATATGCAAAAGTTTTTTTTTAATTGGTAACTGGGCAGGCATTTGACCACCACCATCTTGTTTGGTAAACAGGATGTGGTAGACCACATCCACGCCTTAGAAGGTGTAGCACGCTTCCCAGGAAATGCCTATTCACTAAGTATGGACATAAATAAACCCTACATATGTCGTAGGATAATTGTACAAACAGGATTTTTACAAAAATCCTAGTATGATTGTAAAATACCGGATGATTATAATCTAAGACAGATTTTTGCAATCATCCGAGTAATGTTTAGGATTTTTACAAAAATCCGGCGTATCTTAGGTAAATCGCGAATCATCATATTTTTGCGCGCGCTGATTGGCTGACGTCATCGTTATTGACTCACGGATGCTCTGATTGGCTATTTGTTATTGTTGTGATTATTGTCAAATATTTCTCTAGTGTTTTGTATGAATTTTACGTTTTTTTATTTTAAAATATCTGAGTGCTCACATTAATCAAGAGACATTGAAGTGAGTGAATTGGATGTTATACAAGTGCCAGGCTCGATCAGTGCAGACAATTTAGAGATTATATCTTAAAAATAACATTTCTATACAGAGCTAAGAAAGTTCTATAGCACTTGTCAATATTGTTGTGCAAAACCTAAATGGACTTTCGAGTTAAGTAATTAATGCTCGTAAAACTTCAATTGAAGAATTAAATTCGGCAAAATTACGAAATAACCCCAAAACCCAACAGCAATATGTTCTGACCAATCAGATTGAAGTTGTTATAAACCGTCTCTTAGATTATCCAATCAGCATTCAAGTTCACGATTTTCCTAAACATACTAGAATTTTTACAAAGATCCTAAAAATTACTCGGACGATTGTGAAAATTCATCTTAGATCTCAATTATCCGGCTCTTTACAATCGTCCTAGGATTTTTGTAAAGATCCGGTTTATACGATTATCCTACGACACATATAATTTTCAGGTATATCACATCTCTCATTCAAAAAGACCGTCAAATGGAAGCTCTAATCGAGAAGTTGTGCCAACGCTTTAAACTATCGACTGAAGAGCGACAGTGGCGCGACCTGGCGTACTGCCTGTCTCTGTTCAGCTACAACGAGCGATCGCTGCGCAAACTCATAGAGAACTTGGACTGTTACAAAGATAAACTGCACTGCGCCGGCGTTATGGAGTCGTTTACTACGCTTATGAACAACACTTCCAAAATGGCAAAGAACGAGATCAAGGTAATATTAAACTGATGATGCGTTGCGACTCTTTTGTCTTTCCTAACAAGTTTAATTTATTTCAGAAAATAAGCTCTTTACTTCTGATCTTTGAAAATATAAGTCATTTTTTTATATTTCTATTAATTTTTTTTGGGAGATCTGTCGTCGTCTTTTTATACCCTTTATAAGACAGTGGCAGTATAATGGACACCATGTTTTTCGTCCAAATTTTCAAAAAATATTTGGCGAATCAACATTTTTTACGACAATTTTTGTAACTAGAGTTACAAAAAAGTACTTTTTTACGTTAGAACGTTAAATTGAATAAATAAAAAAATTTAAATAAAAATGTTTTATATTTTATTTTTAATTATCATCAGCCGCACGACACCCACTGCTGGGTATAGGCCTCAATTTTTAATTATAAGTATACTTAATTAAAAATATTAAATGTGGGTTTTTTTTTGATGAAAACGGGGCCTTTCATATCTTATATCATCAATTTTTATTTTTATACCTTTTTCTGCCTTATAAAGGGTTAAAAGAAGCAACTCTTTTGCTAACTTTAATCTGTCATTGATATTAGGTTTTTTTTTACTAAACTAGTTTATAATTTGAAATTTATTTTGAATCACCACAGACGCTAGTAACTGAGTTGGGCGACAAGATAGAGGAGTGCTTCGCGGTGCGGGACGGAGACGAGCAGGACGGCGAGGAGGAAACGCGCGCGGCCCAGCCGCCGGCGCCCACGCCGCGCCGCAAGCCCGCGCCGCGCCGAAACCGCCGACGCAACTCGGATTCTAGCCCTGATGAGGTCATTTTAGATCATAAAATTCACCACATAGTAAAGAAATATTTTGAAAAAAGAAATATTTATGTAGCTTACTTCCGCTAACAATACATGCTAGATGCACCATAAATAAAAATGTATGTCCATCAGCCATTTCTGATGTCCCCACTGCTGGGGCACAGGCCTTCCTTATGGGTGGATAAGGAGGAAGGGCCATAACCCACCACGCGGGCCCAATGCGGATTGGTGGGTATTAACGACTGCAAATGCAGCCGGGACCAACGGCTTAACGTGCCTTCCGAAGCACGGAGGAGTTCGCGATAGTAAATTTTTGGTCACCCATCCCATGACCAACCCTTGCGAGCGTTGCTTAACTTACGCAATCGCTGGGCCAGGCGCTAAACCACTGCGCCACCGAGCTCCTAAATAAAAATGTATGTATATATATATATATATATATATGTCTTTATACAGTTCAGCCGAAGCTAGGTTAAAGGACGAGTTAAGAAATCTCAGTACACTTCGGTACACAATAGTCGCAAGTGTGCCGCGGTAAGATACCTACGCGGGCAGTGTACAATTTTTTTTTTAACCACTTATGATATTTAAATATCGACCGTAAGTAATTCAAATAGATCTTAAATTAGTATGCGACACGTTGCCAGATAGAAGAATATAATGCTCATATAGACTAATGTCAGCTCTATTTGGAAGAGATAAGGTTGATATTTGAATATTATTTTAAGGTGCTCGAAAATGTTGCTGTGTTGTCTGTAGCAGTTATTTGCTGACATTATCAATACTTATAAAATATACACAATGATAATAACGTCACAGCATAAAGATTTTTTTCCTTACAGTAGGCCGACGCCTTTATTGTTGGGCGATACCGCCGCCTGTAGGGTATTTACGCAAATACGGAAGGGTTGTCACAAATTTACAATTTGGAAGGTGGATTTCTTTTACGACCCCCGGGTACATAAAAGCATTGCGAAATTATATAAAATAATGAATTAGGGGTGACATATTATTAAATAAAGGTTTTATAACATAAAGGCTTCAAACGGTTTTCTTTATACCACGAGTGAGTGCGGCAGCCTGCCAATGCTGCCGCACTCGCTCGTAGTTTCACGAAACTTACTTGATGGCCACTTGTCGCACGCAGGGTTCGGAAACCAGATTAATATTATAAGAAAATAGAAAGAAAAGAAAATACATTTATTTTTGGAACCACACAACGATACACAAATGATAACAAAAAACGGAAAAATCAAAAATAAAATTAATAAAAACGTAAATACACAATTGCGTATCGTCGAGTGATGCCAAAATGTGCCAAGCTCAGTATAAGCAGCAAGCGGGGGGCCTGCTGCACTGGTATTAGATTAACTGGTATAAGAAATCCAAGATGGCGGACAACTTATTGTTTTTTGGATTTTTTATATTTTTAAAATTGCGTTGCTGTTTTCTTGACTAAATAGTATTAAAAACCGAGTTTCATTGAAATCGACCCACAAACAAAAAAGTTGGCCGCCATTTTGGATTTTTGACATTTTTAACATTGCGTTGCTGTTTTTCTGTTAAAATAGTACCAAAAACCGAGTTTCAATGAAATCGGCCCACAAATAAAAAAAGTTGGCCGCCATCTTGGATATTTGACATTTTTAACATTGTTTTGCTGTTTTTTTGTCTAAATAGTACTAAAAACCGAGTTTCATTGAAATCGGCCCACAAACAAAAAAGTTGGCCACCATCTTGGATTTTTTATATTTTTAAAATTGCGTTGCTGTTTTCTTGTCTAAATAGTATTAAAAACCGAGTTTCATTGAAATCGGCCCACAAACAAAAAAGTTGGCCGCCATTTTGTATTTTTGACATTTTTAACATTGCGTTGCTGTTTTTCTGTTAAAATAGTACCAAAAACCGAGTTTCAATGAAATCGGCCCACAAATAAAAAAGTTGGCCGCCATCTTGGATATTTGACATTTTTAACATTGTTTTGCTGTTTTTTTGTCTAAATAGTACTAAAAACCGAGTTTCATTGAAATCAGCCCACAAACAAAAAAGTTGGCCACCATCTTGGATTTTTTATATTTTTAAAATTGCGTTGCTGTTTTCTTGTCTAAATAGTATTAAAAACCGAGTTTCATTGAAATCGGCCCACAAACAAAAAGATGGCTGCCATTTTGGATTTTCGTCATTTTTAACATTGCGATTTGCGTTGCTGTTTTTCTGTTAAAATAGTACCAAAAACCGAGTTTCAATGAAATCGGCCCACAAATAAAAAAGTTGGCCGCCATCTTGGATTTTTGACATTTTTAACATTCTTTTGCTGTTTTTTTGTCGAAATAGTATAAAAAACCGAGTTTCAATGAAATCGGCCCACAAATAAAAAAGCTGGCCGCCATGTTGGATTTTTGTCATTTTTTAAATTGCGTAGCTGTTTTCTTGTCAAAATAGTACCAAAAACCGAGTTTCATCGAAATCGGCCCACAAACAAAAAAGTTGGCCGCCATCTTGGATTTTTTTACATTTTTAACATTGCGTTGCTGTTTTGTTGTCAAAATAGTAGCAAAAACCGAGTTTCATCGAAATCGACCCACAAACAAAAAAGTTGGCCGCCATCTTGGATTTTTTATATTTTTAACATAGCGTTGCTGTTTTCTTGTCAAAATAGGACAAAAAACTGAGATTCATCGAAATCGAATTATTAATTTAATAGGAAATCAAAACGGTAAAGACGCGATAGCCCTAGAAGACGTGTCCCGAGCTACATAGAACGGCGAAGTATGCAGCTCGGGCTCGTCCGACTCACCTCTCCCCCCTCACGCCCCGCACGATTGCCCTGTCTAGACGTCTCCGTCGGCCTACTGTAAGAAATTCTTTATGCTGTGATAACGTAATGAATCTTATCTAAATACATGCCCGCTTCATCTTACTTATATACTTAACCCAAATTCACTTGTTTCTAGAATGAGCCACCGAATACCGTCGACATTCCGCAATCCGTAAGAAAATCGAATCGAAAAGCCACAAGAGTTAATAGAGCCGCCGTGTATGATTCGGATGAATCAGGTATGTATTATCGCCAGCGAACTAAAATCTATGGAACAACTCAAGTATTGCGCTCAAAAAATGGCACCACACGAAAAGTACAACTAAGTGGATGGAGCTAAAAATGCTGGCATTTAATTATGCAGCACAAAGTGTCTGAGCACTGGTTGCTTATTAGCGACCATAATTTGTATACTCATAGATATTTTCTATACTTAAACGAAAAAATATGATACGTTATTTCTGCATTACTGCCTTCTTTGAGTCTTTTACACCATTTGACTACACAGGACGTAATTTTTAATAAACTTTCTCTTTTCTCTACAATACAAACTGCAATTATTGTAAAGAACGTTAACGTTAGTCACCGGGTGCGTGGCTGGCCCGACTAAAGCTAAGCGAGTGAGCTTTTTCGGCCCCGTGGCAGGCATCCGTCACTCGCTCATGGCCACGCGTTATATGCCTACCGCTCGGCGTATCGTCCACGATACAACTGACATGACAGAGGGCCGCACGTCCGCCTGAGCGGTCGCACGTTTCCCGCGCTTACTCGTAATTTTTTCATAATATAATAAAGTGGTAAGAACGCTTGTCTACTTATAGGTAGGTAGGTACCTAGTTTATATACTTATAGTCCGTTTATTCTTAGGTGGGTACTGTCTTATTTGCTAAACCATCTTCACCTAACTATTTATTGAAATAATAATTTATAGATTAGGTAGGTATACTTTCTTAGCTACTTACAAAATAAAGTTAATTTTAATGATAATTTGATTTCGTAAGAAAGCATAATCTATAATAGGTGTTGTATGACAACAAACAAAAACTGTTTTCTAAATAACTAAAGGACAACAATAAAAAGGACAAGTAAGGATAAACAACTAGGTATCTAGTATCTGTAGTCTGTACTTTAGGATAGGTACATACTCTTCCTACCTACCTACCAAAAGTTGACTTTATTTATTTATTTATTTAAAGGAAACATACAGTCTTATAAAGGTATTAACTTAAGTAAAAAATGTCCACAAACAGACCTAGAGTTCCATTTAAGTTCAAAAAATTTTTGAGTATGAATTAACTATTAGAGCCTTAAATTAAGTACAATAAGTTTGTAAATAAAATTTATCAAGCATTACATTTAAGTTACAGTTTTAGATATAGTGAGGGTTAGCGCAATCAAAAACATTATGAGGCAGATTTAAGAAATATCTTTCGCAATTCAGCCTTGTACTTACCAATAGAGTTTGTAAAGATATCATTTTTATTAAATAATTTGTTGTATCTGTCACAGGAGCGCCTAATGAAAGTATTTTTAGCGTATTTTGAGTTACTAAAAGGCACATGAAAAGTTCTATTTAATCGTGACGAGGTACGTGAAACAATAAATCCGATTTTTCCAAAAGAAAACTTGAGTCAATGTGAGCGTTTATTATTTTATATAAAAACATTGATTCCAAGTATAGTCGCCTATTTTCAAGAGTCATAATCCCATGATTATTTAGAGCTATATCATAATCATTAAAGAAACCTCTGGATTTGAATTCGAGAGCTTTTAGGAATTTCTTCTGAATTTTCTCCAATCTAGCGATATCCACACAACAAAATTCCAGCAGACTGCGGACATAAGCAAAATAAAGTGTTTTTAAAGTGAACGCTTTTTTGAGGGGTTTAGAGAGGCGGAGTATAAGACCTAGTTTTTTATAAACCCTCGTCAGGATATCGTCAATGTGTAAGTTAAAAATTTGGTATCTGTATGTCTCCCATATTTACGTACAAGGTACCTGCTTAGATTATTAAATATCATAGTAATGTTCGAATATTATTGTAAGATTTTCTTTAACCATAGTACCTACGTAAAATCGCTTTCCTTTTGTAATGTATGCTACGTAATTCATTTAAAAGAAGACAACCCTAACGTCGTCAGAAAAGATAAGAGCACGCGATAGAAAGAGAGGCAACGTCTAGGTGAATATAACTGTAGGTAAGGGAGCGCCGTGCGACCTGAATTGCACTTTATTGTGTCGGAGCAAAAGTCGCTATTTATTTAAATGACTTTGCGGAGTGCGGCTTCTGTACTTGTACTATTATGTATTCTGTGCCCATGGTGCCATTTTTTAGGCAATATTTGTTTGCAATTACACTTCCATAGATTTTAGTTCGCTGATTATCGCATTATGCCCAAATATGTTTATTTATAAAAGCCTGCGGACGGCGTAATGGTGTGTCTGAAGAAAAGGAAGATGGTAATAAAGTCTATTTTGTTTCGTTTTAGACGAGGGGGAATCGCAAAACAAAGACGAAGAGGACGTCTTTAAAAAGCCATCAGCTCGTAAAACAACCCGCAAAAGAAAGTAAATTGATGTTCTGTAGTTGAACTAGTAAGAATAAATACATACTAAATAAATGATTTATTTCCAATAAAAACATTTTCATTATTTGCATCCCTATTCTTCATAATGCGTGATAATGCTAAAGTAGGTATTTACAGCTCTGCAAAGTCTTCAAACGGACTTAGTTTTACTAGCAACAATTGGTTTTTGTATACAAAATAGTAGTGAAATAAAACACTTTTTAACGGATACTAGCGCGGTTTTATTGAATGTACTTTGGTATTTAGTTGGTATTTGGTTTGATTTTTGGTTTTCCTGACGTTTCGGCACCTTTACAGCTGCCGTCCGTGGTCACGGGGGAAAATAGTAGTCTAGTGTTGCCATACAATAATAGTACAGGCCAGGCCAGGCACCCGTGGTACATTTAAATCACAAAAAAGGTTACTGTTTGCCTTCGTGATATAGTTATTTATTACGCCATTTTAGATACTAAAACACAAGTTTTACATATCGCTACCCGCCGTAACCTATTTTATATGATCTCCAAAAGTGTTTTTTTTTTATTTTTTTTTTCGAGGTTACCACATGGTTTAGCTATTGTTGTGTTCTACAGCGTTGTTTGATTGCCACTGATAATAATGAGACCAGGGAAAGTGGCCATACACAGAGTTAAGACCACATAAAGTCCAACCATTTTCATATGGTCTTAAATCTGTGTAAGGCCACTTTCCATAGTCTTAGTATTTTATCTGTGGCAATCGAACAATGCTGTAGAACACAACAATAGCTACGGCAAAAGGCTATGGCTACGGGCAACTGTACAGAGGGCCTAGTACGAGTTGTGTGTTTCTCACCTCACTAATCACTTTGCAAATAGTATCGAGTGAAAGAGAGGAAATCATGCGAGTGAGTGAACGAGTAAAAGAGAAAAAATCCACAGACCCTGCAGTTCCCGCAATCTTCGGTTCGGAGGCATTGAAAATGAATATAAAAATTTACGAAAAACCAAAATCAAATCAAGTGCAAAATCCTATTATATTTTTAAAGTTACCTAGGTAGTACCTATTTATTTCTACGATTGTTATTGCGACCTCCTTTATATTCATGCTAGCCTGGTACTTTTCAATATATTGATTGCCCTGTCTCCAGCAGTTAGGACTCCTGCGTTGAGAGCTGTGGGGAAAGTGCTATAGTGTAGTCCCCATTTTTCAAAAAGTCTTCAAATAACGATTTCCGTGGGACCCACCTCCGTTATACCGACTACCGGTATGTACTTGTTTGGTATGTTTTCCTGAATACAAAAAGTGCGGTAGTCAATTCCTAGGGGTATGGAGGGGGGAGCTGTGACGTAGCAAGGATGGCGGCCGGCCCATTCTATTAAACGGTATTTCTAAATAACTACTAAACCGATTTACTTAAATAAGGTTTTGAATGAAAGATAATATAATGCAAATTATTTGATTTTAAACAAACGTTCATGTAAAGCTAATATGAAATGAAATAATAATTAAAAACCAAAATTTTGAATAAAAATAATTGCTCCTAATGTGTATAATAGTAAATATCTCGGTATCCGTTAGGATTATGGAAATGTAGTTTATTATAAAACGTATTATTGCTTTTATCAGCTTTTTAATAAATCTCAAATCATTACAATCGGGTAAAACAACGAAGCTACAGTCGTTATAGTAATGGGAGGGAGTTATAAAACTATATTCTTTTTTGTATGGAACTTAATTTTATTTTTCCAAAACCCATCGTGTTTGATATCGAATAATAGGGCTTCTTGAGCTGATTCCAAATATATATAATATTATAACATTTTAGCTCCTGGTTTAGGAAAAAAATAGAAAAACATTTTCCAAACATACTGAGTTTGGTCTCTTGGAGAAAGAAAACGGTTAATCGAATTCTTATTAAACATACGCCAAATAACTCGTCATATACTCTACTGGAAGCAATTTGGAAAATATTACCATTGAGTATTTTTTTAAATTTTTTTTTTTTAAATTCCAATTCTATTAGTTAGTATTTTTCAAAACTTACTGTAGTTATAGGCAAGAACTTTTAAACCATTGGCAATAGGTAAACGCAAACTATTCTACAGAATTGCAAAAGACATTCCACAAGTTTTTATTTAATTAATTGATATTTGTTTCCTTAATTTAATGTAAATTAATGAATTTATTGCTTAATTTTAACTCAAACTGGGATCAACAAAAATGAAATTGATTTGGGGGGAGGGTGCAGTATAGGGATGAAAGGTGACCTCCCCTCTTCTTCCGCGTTTTAATGTACCAGTGCGATGTATGACACTGCAATTACTTGTTACTAAAGTAAGTTTTGAAAAATACTAACTAGTAGACTTGGAATAAATAAACTAAAAAAAATATATACTCAATGCTAATATTTTTCAAATTGCTTCCAGGACGTTAGACAAGAGTATATGAGTTATATATAGCGTATGTTTCGATTTCGATTAACCGTTTTCTCTCTCCAAGAGCCCAAACTCAGTATGTTTGGAAAATATTTTTCTGTTTTTTCCTTAAACCAGGAGCTGAAATGTTATAATATTATATATATTTGGGATCAGCTCAAGAAGACCTTTATTCGATACCAAACACGATGGGTTTAGGAAAAATAAAATTTAGGTCCATACAAAAAAAAGATAGTTTTATAACTCCCTCCCATTACTATAACAACTGTAGCTTCGTTGTTTAATACCCAATTGTAATGATTTAAGGTTTATTAAAAAGCTAATAAAGGCAACAATACGTTTTATAATAAGCTACACTTCTGCAAACAGCAAACAAGTACATACCGGTAGTCGGTATAACGGAGGTGGGTCCCACGGAAATGAAGTTTACGTCTATTGGGGACCATACTACTAACCGGATCTGATGATCAGTAGGCTGATTGTCTAACTTTGTTGCAATCAACTTTGACAGAAATCGCAGTAACATTGCTGCTTTAGTAAGAACCAATGTGACAACTATCTTACTTAAAGCAGCAATGCAACTGCGATTTCAATCGAGAATTGTTAGCAACAGAGATACGTAATCGGTGGGCAGGTACTTTGATTAGCTCTTTTACATTCATGCTAGCCTGGTACTTTTCATTTTAGTCATATAGGCGTGTTGATTTTACTAGGTGTTAAAAATATTTTTTTTCACTCTCGTAAAGGCACACCTACAGGATACAAATATTAACCAATTTCACTCGGCGAAGTCTCAATCGACGCGCAATCCATCTCCGGAGATCTCGTTTTCCTAATTTTTTCGATATTCAGCTTTCGATATATTTTTTTATAATATTTTCCCGTTTTTTTTTTACTATTTTCAAAACTCAAAAATTATCCAGCCAATTTTCAAAATTTCTTCACTGTCGGATCCACAATAAATTCTAAACCTGGGGAGACTTGTTCCATGGCGAAATCCTAATTATCATCGGAAATATAGCGAAAATAGCGTATGGGCCGAAAAGGATTTGATAGACATTTTCAATGTCAAAACGATAGTTAACTATTCGCAAAGTGAAGTGAGAACAAAAATCCAACTCGTACTAGGCCCTCTGTAGTGTTTCATTAATCTGTCGCATTCGGTAGTGTCAGAATATGAATATTCTTGGGTACAATAATGCATCTGTCGGAGTTTTTGGCGGCATTTTGTCGGGTTCGGTTTGGAGACTATTTTAATTATTCGCAAATTGATTCATAGTGGATATTGTGTCTTAAAATTGGTGCAGTTTTATGGTACAAAAAGCGTCTATGCAACTGAACAATATGTGGGATAATTGAAATAGGCGCGATCTTGGTTGTGTGAAGCTGAGATTTTTGTTGTAGTGTGGCTACCTTGGCTGACCTTACCGAGTAAGTAAACTGTCTTGATCTACTTGGTGCCAAATGCTCCAAGCAGCATTGGAATGCGATGCACCCGCATTTTAATGTAAACCTTTACATTAAAATGCGGGTGCATCGCTCCCTCACCGGGAGCATTCACGTGTAATGTAACGTTACAGATTTGAGCATTACATCAGTGAAGGAGGAGAACCGAGCATTACAATGCGCACCTTGTAATGATACACATCAGTGAAGGAGGAGAAACACGCGAATGCTCGTCAGTCAGCAGTGCCGGTTTTAGCACTACCAGCGCCCCTGGGCGACATTTCTACGGGGCGCCCCCTATCTGTGATTCCAAGATTTTAATATTTGCCTGTTTGCTAAAAAATGGCCGCGCAGCGTGATTTTTTAATCAGTTTCACCTACTAATCTTCTAATTTTGCTTATTAAAGTAAAAAAAACCGCTGCGCAGCGCGATTTTTAGTCACTTTCATATATTAATCTTGTACTTTGCTTGTTTATAGTAATAAACGGCCGCGCAGTGCGATTTTTAGTCAGTTTCATGTACAAATCTTGTAATCTCACTTGATCATAAAAAAATGGCCGCGCAGCGCGATTTTTAGTTAGTTTCATCGACTAAACTTGCTTGTTTATAGTATAAAAACAGCCACGCAGCGCAATTTTTAGTCAGTTAATCCACTAATCTTGCTTGTTTATACTAAAAGGCTACGCAGTGCGATATTTGGTCAGTTTCATCGACCGGTAGTCGGGCGTTTCCAGCGTCTCACATACTAGGGCGCCCAGTGCAGTCGCACGGCTTGCATCACCCTAAGGCCGCTCCTGGATTTCACAATGGCCAAATCTTAAACGGCACATGGTAGTTAGCGATGAAATTACGGCGAGAATGCCAACATAGCGATTTTGTCGCTAAAAGGGAATTTACGATAGTAATTGGAGGAGTCGCTCAAAGAGCGTGTATAAAGGGACGCCTGCGGCGCCCCTTTATATCCGGCCCCCCGGGCGGTCGCCCATGCTCGCCCCCCCCTAACGCCGGTACTGTCAGTCAGGGAGGTATTATTGTAATGTAATGCTCAAAGACGAATCTATGTATAATGTTACAGTACACGTGAATGCTCGCGGTGAGGGAGCACCTTAAACTGAAACAATCTACCACTGAACTATTCAACACTTGACACTGGCAAAAATTACTTCCAAGAGGAAAGTAGATTGCCAAAACAAAAATAAGAAGAAGAGCATGTTTGTAATGACGTGTGCTGTCCTCTGTGACGACTGTCAATTTCACGTCATGTCCCAGCAAAGTGTAAACAAAGTATGGTTGAAGAAATATCAGATAATAATTGTTACTCTTCTCATGTTAAAGCAAAGTTTTGCAATGGTATCGACTCATTTTAAGTGTCGTGGTGGTTTATACCCGCGATCTTCAATAGAAAGGTTTCCGGTACCAGATGATAAGGTTAATTGGTCTACAGAATACAAACAATACAAACCTGTCGATTATAACTCTCCAGCAATTAATGGGAAGCCCTGGGCCGATCCAGAGATTGGTACAGATATTTAACCATCTTTTGAGACTACTCTAAATATCTACTTACTTATATTAGCATTATAAAGTTGTGCTTATTTTCTAGGCAACTCCAATTTTTTACCAAAATGGAATGTAATAGATGGAAATGTCAATAGAGTTAGTTATCATGGCCCTTACCAAATCGTTAACGACAGACCCCAAAATCCGATTGGGCGCACTGGTGTTTCGGGTAGAGGACTCTTAGGGCGTTGGGGACCTAACCATGCAGCGGACCCAGTTGTCACTCGATGGAAGCGGCTTGGTGAAAATATTATAGAGAAAAATTCTAGCATGAGTAAGTACTAAATTCAAACATTGTTTAATTTATATAACAGTAGCTTTTGCCCGCAGCTTCGTTCACGTGGACATTTTAGAAAATCATTAGTGTTCCCGTCCCTGTTGAATTCTTATCCCTTTAACATCCCCATCCTCTTCCCCTTTCTTAGTGCTCACTTACACCATAAAAGGTCTACCCTCCAAAAAATGTGTTTTTACTTTCAGCCGGTAGGGCTCTAATTGAACATTTCAATTTTCCTATACAAACTCCCATACGGAGTTTCATCCCCTTTAGGGGTGAATTTTTAAAAATACTTTCTTAGTGCTCACCTACACCAACACCATGAAAGGTGTCACTGCTAAAAATGGTGTCACTGCCGCTACGACTCTGCCTATCCCAACAATGAATGAATCAATCAATTTAGAGTTTTATATGTATACGATAAATACATGAAAAGAGTTATTTGTTTATGAATCTTTCAGACCCATTTTACAATTTATTGCCATAAAAAGGGGTGACAATGGAGAATGGGCTTTACCTGGTGGTATGGTGGACCCTGGAGAAAAGGTATCTGCAACCGCCATCAGAGAATTCCAAGAAGAAGCAATGAGCTCCCTTTTAATGTCTCCAGGTGATGTCATTATTTTACCCTAAGTGTCTGCAACCTCCAACAAGGACCCAGAGGAAATAAAAAGTCTTAAAGCAGTTAAACCTACAAAAAATAAACAAATCCCAAATACTTAACTAAAGAATGTCTGATGCAAAATGCTTTTATTATTAAAGCCAGGAAGATACTAGACTTCCTGGACACGGCAGGGCTTAATAGTTATTATAATTAGGTGGAGAGTCACAAAACATCTTATATAATTTATAGGTCGCAATGACTACAGCTCTATCAGAGCTGCAAAGCCCCTAACACTCAATAATAAGCATGGAATAATCATGGGTCTGATTTCAATATTTTTGATTTCTAAATAAGATTAACATTCTTTTTCTATTCTAGATGAGAAAAATGCTTGGACAGAGAAGTTGAAGAATTTATTTAATGAAGGTGAAATAGTGTATAAAGGCTATGTTGATGATTGGCGCAACACAGACAATGCATGGATGGAAACAGTGGCCTACAATTTTCATGATGAAAGTGGTGACACTGCAGGAGCTATCCAACTTAATGCTGGAGATGATGCAGTGGGCGTCCGCTGGGTGGATATCACACCAAACATGAAAATGCATGCAAGTCATGAAAGTATTGTAAAGGAAGTATTGAAAAAGCGTCTTCAAGTTAAAACCAAATAGAATAAACTATTTTCTTTCATTTTGTTTCTTATTAATTGCAGTAACGTATTTGGATGGATTTGGTGCCTTTTATAAAATTACCTCAAACATGATAAAATCAAAGGGTCTTTTAAACAACTCAACCATTAATAAAACAACATAATGTAACAATAAATCATAATTTATTATTTACTGCAGTAGACTATGCTGTAACTGACTTATATACTTAGGTACTTAAAGAAATTTTGACATATCTACAAAGTAATATTAGACTTTAACAATTATTGCACCCTGAAGAAAGACAAAATTTAGTAATCTACTTGCAATCCACCAGTGATCATGTGCAAAATCAATCTAAAACCAATGAGTAATAAATAAAGTTCTGAAAAGCACTTAAATGCGTTAGGTTAGGTTTATACTAGAAAATACAATTCCAGTTTCAATAAAAGAAAAATAATCTACACCATGTACTTCAATAAACATAACATCTTAACTTAGTAAGATCACAATAACAATGGCAGCCCATTTAAATACACCAAATATGTTGAGCGATTCATCTAAAATCATTACATAAGCAGTAAAATAAAACTACTTTTATATGACAAAATGATATGCTTCATTCATATCAACAAAATATTTTTTTTGTTATTAATTTACAATGATGACAATTATTTTTTTACTTGACTAGCATAATAAATCAACTCAATTGAGAAATAGCCACACTTAATAAAATAAAAAAATGTTTTCAGTGGAAAAACTAAATAATTAACCATGATCAGAAATGACAACACAAAAGTTTCAACTACCAGAATTCATTTTCAATATGAAAAATCTGATAGCAAGCATACCTATGATTGTATATTATATCAAATAGTAAACAATTGTTACAATTCGTCACATAGTCAAAAGTAAAATATATCATTCTAAAGTTGGATTACCAGTCTCCGAGTTTCCAAAAATGTAAACAAAGAAATGTCACTGTCAAACTGACCTTGATAGTTTCATTTTCAGATATAAACCTTTGGTCACTTTTATACATTTTTAATTTATATCATACATTTTTGAGTCATATTAGTATTATGTCATTCAGGGTATGTAATTAAAAGTTGACTCAATAACTTAAAACTCATAACAAAATCACAAACTTACCATCTTCGCCTGTCCCCCCAATACCAAAAGAGTAATGTTACTACTACAGCTACTCTACTAGCAGTATTAAATACTATAAATGAAATTTTATAAAATGAACCAAAGGTTGATCATAAACATGTTTTCTACTATAAAACTGTTATCATGAAATATTACTGTTTTTGCCGTAAAACTCATGATTGATTATTTTTATTAGGTTTGTAGTGAAAAAACATGTAAATGCATAGACATAGAAAAATTTTCGCTGCGCTCAAGAAGACCAACAAAGCGTGGAAAAGAGAAGTTAACATCATACGGACACGGTCTATGTAAAAAAGAGACAAAGGATCAAGTGACATGTGCCAACATTTTGCACAGTAAGAGCCCCTAGCGTCCCGCCTAGCAAATGAGCAATCACATTTTGTTTAAAATATTTGTCAATCTTAATTAGAATTTAAAATAAAGGTATCGTGGAGCCATGGTGTCTTGTGCTCTAAGTAATTGTGATGTAACAAAAAGAAACAATCCAAGTAATCACACTTTTCACAGGTAAATAAGATATTGCCACAAATTTCTCTAAAACCAAATTTCTCTACATTTATTCGTTTATCGACGAAGAAAACAGTATGGAACATAGTTTATTAATTTCCTTTGCCATATATAGTCATATTTTATGAATCTAAGTATTTTTTTCGTATCTCATATAAAATGTATGCATTCGTTTTCGGATCACCTGTTTATTGACATTGTTGTTCTTTGACATTCTATTTCTATGTGTAAATGTGTTTATTTCTTGAGTTAGCAATACACTATTTCCTTTTGTATTGTTTTGTTCTGGCAACATCTTTGTTTAAATTTTTGCTAGGAGACTAGTAATCTGACTTTAGTTCCATTTATTTATTACTAATGATCGCCGTTCGTTGATTGTCAACCCACAGGCCTACCGCCTAACTCAAATTGCTAAAGTTTATAACGTCAATACACTATCCGTCCTTATCATTGTGTTATGATATGACAAGGACGGACAGTTTATTGCTATAGCTTTGAGTTAGGCGGTAGGGCCCCCGGTCGGGTGATCTCTAGGCTAAGTGATCTCCCTGTGGTGACGTCATAAGATTTGCGAGGGGACCCCGTATTGCCAACGAAGACATCGGCGCCGCGTGACTAGCGAATTGGGAAGTAAATGGCATAGTATGACCAAGACCGAGCACTTCATGTTTAACAACATCACAACTGCTGGGATTGACAAACGATCGATAGACGACCAGTCCCTTATCCTCCACGTGCACAGGCGCGGCCTTCCGGCAAAATCTCAACGTGTGTAAATAGTATATAGTATATAGGCATCAGGGTGTGTGAAGGGAGGCTAGGAGACCGCGCCTCCTCCTACATTGAGATTTCTGGGTGAAATGGTTCCGATCGCGGTGACTGATCATCCGTCCAGCTTCGCTGGCGTTTCCCCTTTTAAATAATAAATAAAATACACTGAGATTTGGCAGGAAGGCCGCGCCTCTCCGCACGATCTCGCAGGCCGGGCCGGTGCGTGTGGAGGATCCATTACTGCATGATGCAATATTTCCTTTGTCCGCTTTAGGACAGATTCGCTTTAGAACAGATTCGCATTACGGCAGATTCGCTATACGACAGAAGTACAGTCAACTCGATAATCTGACTTAAAGCGAAAAAATCCCGACCGACCCGTGGTCACATCAACCTACCATACCAGTGTGACTACGGGAAATTTTCTTCACCAGTAGTCACACTTGACTCACTCTTGACATGAAAAAACTAAGACTTTTTTTCGTAAAACAATACATCATCAAAGTACCAGGATCACATAAATATGGAGAAGGTTTAACTTCTATATTTTAATAGCTCTTTCAAAGTGACATTAAAAAAAATATTTGCCACACTAGATGGCGTTAATAGAGAAGTGTCAAAGCTTAGTAAAAAAGTAGTCGTTAACCTCCTCTGAATGTATGCTACCCTGGTACTTTGGTAACATAATAAAGAAGATAAAGATTCTTATTACCTAACTGGCAGTCAAAAAAGGATTGAAAATGGCGGCTCACAATAAGTGTGGGTAATTGAGCGAGAAGGGAACATGTACGACGCCATTTCTAATCACATTCTTTAAAGAATGTGATTAGAAATGGAAAATTAGAAAAAATATAATAAATAATATTCGGTATTATTTATTATATTTTTGTGCTAGAGACTATTTAACACGACTGTACAATTACTGTCTTAAAACGAATCTGCCGTAAAGCGAATCTGTCATTAAAACTAATCTTAAAGCGTATCTCTCCTAAAGCGAACAAAGGCATTCTCAGGTAACACAAACATTCTGGAAAACAAACATTATTCTAACATAAATAAAACAATAATAATAAGCAAAAATGCCTCTGTTACAGGCGGGTAAATGCGAAAAGGGCTCTCACACACCGGCAGCATGGCCGGCACCTTTTACATGAAGTTTATAAGGTGCACCCTTGCCGCCGGCGGCATAGTATGTAGGAGCCTTAAGTAAATTGCAAAATAATTGGAATTTAAATGGAATTACCTTAACTCCGAAAATACTATATTTAAAAATATACATAAGTTCACTCAACATTATACTTCCGTCCGCTCTTAAATATTCATAAAGAATTCCACTGACTATTAAAATCACCTAACCCATGCCCAAACATAACCAAAACTCCTATAAATAACTACTTAACCTATTGAATAAGTTGGTCTGTGTCTGTGGTCGGCCAACCGCATCACACGCACAATTATTATGAATTTAAGCATATATTTATGCGTTTGGGAAACGACATAAGTCATCAAAACACATTTTTTCGATGTGCAGTCGGTAAAGGAACTAAGTACCTAACCACCCTTTTGTTTATGATGTACCGCACTCATCAATTCAATTGAACTTTAAATTCACTCAAAACTATTAAATTGCACCCACAAAGAATGTTAATAACGTAGACAGTCTAATGGCTAATTTACATGTTGTTAAGTAGCAAGTGCAGGTGTGAAGCGATAAGTTACAATGTAAGTGTTAAGTAATCGTTCAGACAGTGTTTAGTGATTCTTACAAGTCCAAAGTATCTGTCCGTATCGGTACAAAATGAAGTCCGTGATGGCTAATGTTTGGCTTATTGTTAATAAGGCTGCATCTCGGATTTGCTTATTTTTGTATTCTATACTATTTATGTTAAAATGGCATTCGTACTTTATGTATCATGGGCAACAGCGTCGCTTAACCACTGCTAAGGTCAAAATCGCTTGCACGCCGCGCCCGCTGTCACATACGTTTAGTTCGTGCAGAGGCGATACCCGCGCACACGAATTTTGTTGCTAACTGGTTAAGCGACGCTGTTGCCCATAGTACTCAATCACAAATTTTATTCACACCCGCTCACACCTGCACTTCGCACTTGCACTTATCACTTAACAGCGCGACCGTTTACACATTGATTTTACTAATCACTTAACACTTGCACTTTACACCTGCACTTATTACTTAACAACGTGTAAACTAAGCATAATAGAAAATTAAACTTCACATCTTATTATCGTACCTGTAAGGTCGACGAGAAATCTCTAATGATAAAACTCAACATAAGGGTCCTCCGTTTGAAGTGAAAATTCGTATCACAGCCCTTTTATGGTCAATAGTCCATCGCGTGTCAGCTCGCGGCGGGGGCGCGCTATGTGGACATGCCAGCCGGCGCGAGCGCATTGTACGCGCGGTAACAGTTCACATCATTCATCAGCCTTTGGATATTTTGAGTGAATGTTGGTAAATCCTGCAAATAAGACGGCTTGTTTTATGTATTTATCACAATCGTTTTAGATATACCCCCTAGCATGGTCACTGAACACAATATTTTGTGTGATTTAGCGTTTAATCGACACTCGACTACCAAAATCCATTTTCTTTTGACAGTTAAATGATTTATCAAATCGCTATATCATATCGCGTTAAGATGGTTATGCTAAGGGGGCTGGACAAACAACGTTTGTGGTGTGTGGACATTCTGTAGACATAGTCAACGTGAAACTTATTGAATGTGCATGTGAATGAAACAAACGAATGCATCGTTAAAATGGCAAATGGCAATGACAAGGCAACAAATACATTGTGTGACATTTAGGTACACATGACAAAGCAAAGAAAGGCTCGAAAAGAAAGTTAAATATCGCTCTGTAAATAGCTACAAAAGAGCAAAGCTGTGTGCCTCTGTTCGTTACGTGCGAGACGCACTGGCTGTCGTCTAGTATTTCCACTCTGCCGTTCCTCTGTTGCCTTAAAGTATGCCACGATCATGTATATGGCCTACTTGAAATTATATATGAAATTGTACTTTATTGCCGTGCAGCGAGAGTAGCTTATTATTTGATTGGCATTGCGCGGATGGGCTTCTGTACGTTTAGTACTATATACATCGTGGGACACAGAGTGCAGCAGTTACCGTGTCGGGCGGGAAGTCGTGCAGCAGGTGCGCGTGGTGGGGCGCGAGGCCGGGCAGCGCGGCCAGGAAGTGCGGCAGGAAGGCGGCCATACATCGCGGGACACAGAGTGCAGCAGTTACCGTGTCGGGCGGGAAGTCGTGCAGCAGGTGCGCGTGGTGGGGCGCGAGGCCGGGCAGCGCGGCCAGGAAGTGCGGCAGGAAGGCGGCCATACATCGCGGGACACAGAGTGCAGCAGTTACCGTGTCGGGCGGGAAGTCGTGCAGCAGGTGCGCGTGGTGGGGCGCGAGGCCGGGCAGCGCGGCCAGGAAGTGCGGCAGGAAGGCGGCCATACATCGCGGGACACAGAGTGCAGCAGTTACCGTGTCGGGCGGGAAGTCGTGCAGCAGGTGCGCGTGGTGGGGCGCGAGGCCGGGCAGCGCGGCCAGGAAGTGCGGCAGGAAGGCGGCCATACATCGCGGGACACAGAGTGCAGCAGTTACCGTGTCGGGCGGGAAGTCGTGCAGCAGGTGCGCGTGGTGGGGCGCGAGGCCGGGCAGCGCGGCCAGGAAGTGCGGCAGGAAGGCGGCCATACATCGCGGGACACAGAGTGCAGCAGTTACCGTGTCGGGCGGGAAGTCGTGCAGCAGGTGCGCGTGGTGGGGCGCGAGGCCGGGCAGCGCGGCCAGGAAGTGCGGCAGGAAGGCGGCCATACATCGCGGGACACAGAGTGCAGCAGTTACCGTGTCGGGCGGGAAGTCGTGCAGCAGGTGCGCGTGGTGGGGCGCGAGGCCGGGCAGCGCGGCCAGGAAGTGCGGCAGGAAGGCGGCCATACATCGCGGGACACAGAGTGCAGCAGTTACCGTGTCGGGCGGGAAGTCGTGCAGCAGGTGCGCGTGGTGGGGCGCGAGGCCGGGCAGCGCGGCCAGGAAGTGCGGCAGGAAGGCGGCCATACATCGCGGGACACAGAGTGCAGCAGTTACCGTGTCGGGCGGGAAGTCGTGCAGCAGGTGCGCGTGGTGGGGCGCGAGGCCGGGCAGCGCGGCCAGGAAGTGCGGCAGGAAGGCGGCCATACATCGCGGGACACAGAGTGCAGCAGTTACCGTGTCGGGCGGGAAGTCGTGCAGCAGGTGCGCGTGGTGGGGCGCGAGGCCGGGCAGCGCGGCCAGGAAGTGCGGCAGGAAGGCGGCCATACATCGCGGGACACAGAGTGCAGCAGTTACCGTGTCGGGCGGGAAGTCGTGCAGCAGGTGCGCGTGGTGGGGCGCGAGGCCGGGCAGCGCGGCCAGGAAGTGCGGCAGGAAGGCGGCGCGGAAGGCGCTGTAGTCGACGGCGGCCATGGCGTGCACGGCGCCCACCACCTCGTCGCGCAGCAGCGCGCGCGCGCCGCCCTCCGCCAGGCTCGCCAACAGCACCGACAGGAACTCCGACAGGAACTCGTTGCGGAATATCGTCTGCGGCAGACGACAGTATGCATACTCATTGAGTGAATCGATTTTCTCTAATATTTTTTCTATTAAAAAATATTAGAGAAAACACTAAAAATTAAAAAATAAAAAATTGTTTAAAAAAACAAAAAACCGACTTCAAAAAACCTACCTCTAAAAAGCAAGAAATAATATTCGTAATAATAAAAACACGTCTATTGAAGTCGGGTGGGGCTGGAGTACAAATTCCTTTTTTTTATTCTAAAAGCCCCACCCGACTTCAATAGACGTGTTTTTATTATTACGAATATTATTTCTTGCTTTTTAGAGGTAGGTTTTTTGAAGTCGGTTTTTTGTTTTTTTAAACAATTTTTTATTTTTTAATTTTTAGTGTAGGTACCTTTTGTATTAAGTAGTGTAGGTATATTATTTAGGTAAAAAAATCGGCTCAGCCAAACGTGAGTTAATCGCGGAGAAACATACATACATGCGGGTCAAACTACGAACCTCCTTTTTTAAGTCAGTTAAAGAACTACACTTAAGAAATCCCTTTTCAAACAAAAAAAAATAATTATCTTATTCAGTTCATAAACAAAGAAGTTATACGACTGATCATCGAGGTAGTTCACACAAAAAATAATACTATTTTCGTGCTTTTTTTCAAAATTACTTCAAAAGTACTGAACCGATTTCAAAATTTTAAAAAATGGGACCAACTTGGAAGTTTACCTAATGTAATAACGTTTGAATCATTTCAATCGGTTCAGCCGTCTTCGAGTAATCGGTGTACATACAAAAAACAAAAAAAAAAGCAAAAAAAAAACGTGTCGAATTGAGTACCTCCCTCCTTTTGAAGTCGGTAAAAATAGCACTGTGAATGCCTAAAATCTAAAAATTCAAAATGCGTAGTCATGTCGATTCCATACAATATTCTATTCTATTAGAATTATTAATACCTTGTGATACAGTTTCCATTTAGAGTTGAGTGCGTCCAGCGTGCCTATGTTGATCCGCAGCAGCTCTATGTCCGGCTGCAGCAGCGCGCGGCCCAGCGCCGACAGCGCCTCACGCAGCTCGTTCAGCCGACGGGCGCTCTCCTCGCCTTCACACTTCGCCGTGAAGAAGTACCGCCAACGGTGTATGAGGACGCTATAATAATGTTTTGTGATTCGTTTGCTTGGCTTATTTCGGAGATTATAGACTCTCTTATTAGAGAATGCTTGGAGTGGAAACTATAAGGCCTAATTATTGAGTATTTGCCTTGAGAATGGATTCTACTTTTGAGGTATAATAAAACAAAAAGGGAAGCACGCGAAATTTTGGCTTGATTTGACGAATTTTACTGTGATTTCTAACACTTCAAAGTTGGTAAAAAATCAAAATGCTCCGATAGCAAAATAGTGTTGATTATTAGAATTCATACGTAATTACAAAAAAAATTGTTACGGAAACGTTATTGTAAAAACATTTTTGGCTTAGGATAATCACAAATTTCTTTTGCGTGCCATACATATGAACCACGCGGTGAGAAATGTGACGTCACTGTTCTGATACTTTTTATTACAACCGCTTTCAATTTCCATCGTCAGATTTCCACTATACTATAATGTATTGAAGCTCACCTAGCAAGCAGCCTGTGCGCGGCGCGGGCCAAGTCGGGCGCGTGCGCGTGCGCGCGGGGCAGCGCGTGCGAGTGTAACAGCGCGAGCACGGCGCGCACGCGCACGCCACCTCCACCAGACTCCACGCCTAAGCGTACACATTCTACTAGTCGCTCTAGGCTGCTGTCTCCGCCGCCCCTGTAAATACACGAATTTGTAGCGACAAATTGCAATATTTTTATTTTACAAAAGAAAATACATATTTTATGCTGTCGCTTTCTACGCGCGAAAATCCATGAAGTAGGTAGATAATTGTTGAATAAAACCTTGTAATGGATACTTTATCATTCAAATACGTAATGAAACCATGTTGCTAAAACAAAAACAGAATAAAATACAGGTTTTAGTCCAAGTCAAAAATTTAATTTCATCTCTACACCGTTAATTTTTAAGTACTTATAAAAATAAAATGAGGATATAGAAATCTATTCTGTGTTATGAGACCAAGTCTGAAATCGCAAAAAAAACTGCTGTTTCATACAAAAATTAATAACGAAAATATCATTATTTTTTTTAATCGCAATTTCAAAGTTGGCTCCATAGTAAAAGTTGTTCAGTTTGATGGTCCCTATCAACCATATTCGGCATTAGGGATTGTTTTCTAACACGTTGTATATTCTGTGCTCATACTATACCTTTGCGCAACTTCCAAGAAAACATCGATAGCAGTAAAGGCGAAGTTGCCCAGCTGCGGCAGCAGCGCCGTGAACAGCGCGAAGAAGAACTCCGTGATCTCAGTCTCGGCGGCCGCGCACGACGGCTCGCACAGCATGCGCAGCGTCGTCTCCGCCGCACCTTGCATGCTTTCCGCTATTATCTGCATTACAATTGTTTCTTAAATATAAAATAAATTTAAATAAATTAAATATAAAATAAGCACTTCCAATTCATTTATTGAGGATCAAAACTCTAGTTGTAGCTTTAGAAACTCTATTAAAAATTGTGTCAAGAGCGGCGGCAAGATACCCGCGGGCCCAGCGCCTGGCAATAGAGCCCTGCTATATCTACACTCCGCGTTAGTATATTAGGTCTTTACCTATGAAATTGCCGATATTTTGTCACATACAGAGAAAATAATAACTTCTATAATTTAAAATTTTAACAAAATCGTGAATATTACATCGAATTATGATCATGATAGTTAACTATCAGTAAAAATAAAGTCCATATTTTAGCTTTCTTGACATTAAAAAAAAGAATTTGAAAGTGACTCTTTTTTTGTGAGCAAAAAAAGGGTGACCGAAGGGGTTGTAACTTAACCAAAACTTATTTTTTCGCTTATCTTAAATGGAAATAAGTTAGCATAGTGTTCAAACATTAGTACATAAAAGTTTTGTTACATGAGTGTTCATGGTTGTTAAATGAACAAAGAAAATGCTATTATGAAAAATGCAACTTCTTGAAAAATCTCCATACAAATCGGCAATTTCATAGGTAAAGACCTATTATTTATATAGTTATAAATATTACATATTCAGTTAAAATTATATAGTTCTATCTCACGAAGTCCGTTGTCGACGCTCTTTGCAATACAGTTGAAACTCGATTAAATCATCGGTGATCGTAGGACAGAACATCTACAACGACGCCGACGTCACTACTATCTTATTTTCACTAAGTTAGTGCGTGCGCGAAGGCTTGTAGTTAGTGCAGTCTGTTTGAGCTTATCGTTGCTTCATAGATGGCGCTGTAGCGAACCGGCCATTATCTGATTATCAGAGGCGGCACAGCACGGGCGTGCATTAATTTTCCGGCTAGGTATAGACTTTTTTTATAGCGAGAATGTTTTTCTAACTAGTCGCATTTACGACCCATATAATAATTTACATGTCAAATAATAACAGAAAAATAATACATTTTCAATTTTTTTTAGTTATGCTAAAAGTAGTTTGTAATGCTGTTATCTGCGCACTGTTTTTATTTTATTTAAAAAAAATTGGGAAAGGATGAGTAGGTGGGTAAGAATAATTTCTCTAAACAAACGGAATTATCAACACTCTTGGATCACTCTTTCTAAAATTAAATTCAGAATATATCATTCAAATTTCAAAACTATTCTCCATTATTTAATAAGATAATTAGGTAAGTAGTGAATATTTTAAACACAACACAATAAACACAGTAATATTTTTTTTACATTTCATAATTTCATATTACTAAACAATAAACAAACATGTAGTTAATAACGAAAGTGAATCGGGAGTCGGGACTTAAATAGAAACAAAAAAAACATGGCCAGCCACCACTTGCATCCTTGCATTATTTTTATTTCCGCAAGCGAGCGAAACAGACCTTACTCTATTGTGGCATGGGACCATATATGGGATGGGACGTATTGCTATCGGCATGTCGGCTGGTCGGCAATTTTCGACAAAAACCGTCCAGCCGAGTAATCTTGATTATTTTGTTGTTTGTTGATCTTGTTAAATTGCGAAGGTCATGTTTTAGAACGTAATGCGTACAAATAGCGCATTTCTTTCTGTGGTCGTATAACTTTGACGGATTATTTTCTAAAACTCGTTGTATGAAACGCTCCTAGCTTCGAATATGCATTCCGAAGACTGCCTATCCGGGCATACTGTAGTACGTATTAGCGTAAGGAAAAAGGTTACACAGTGTTCAATAGAAGTTTGGCAATAGAATAACGTACTTGTTTAACCAAATTAGACTAAATTATTCTAATGTAGTGGTATATTTAATAGGTTCGTAGGTATAATGATTGAGGTAAGCACTGCCTTACTGCTTATATGGTATGCACGCCCCTGCGGCACAGCCCACGTGCTTAACAACGCTAGTAACGCTTCACCCCCTACCCCCTGCAGTACCTAGTCGCCCCAGACTCTCCCTTATGCCTGATCTCAAAGCAAATGTTCCTATTACTCTATTCCACGAAATGAACTCCTAGGGAACCATATACTCAGTTATGTGATTGGCTCTCTAATTTTGTGACTGACAGTTTTCCAAAATAAGAAATAGTTTATTACTTATTTATTAAAAAAGATAATGTTGTCACTAACGAGGATCAGTAACAGGTTTGAATCCTATAATTTTATTGATAATATAAATATAAAAACATATTCCTAAAGTCGCATTACTAATTTCCCAGCAAAAATGTAAACAAAGGTGTTGCCCGAAACAACACAAAAAGAAATAGTATATTGGTAAGTCAAGAAATAAACACACTTACATGTTTTTTCATCACAAACCTAATAAAATTAGATTAGATAAATATTCTGAATCATGAGTTTTGCGGCAAAAACAGTAATATAATTTAATATTTCATAATAACAGTTTTATATTAGAAAATGTTTTATGATGCTGTGCACACATCAACTGCAAATCGTACACATAGTCCGATCAATGAGCATATTTGTTGTATGGAGACTACCGAATAATTCTCCCGTCAATGAAATTTGGCATGTGATGACGTTAGGTAATACAGATTACAGATGCATAATAAGCCAATATTTTTTTTTACGAGAAGTTAGGTATTTTTACCTAAACATAAAAATCGCTTATATCTCTCTGTGAATATTTTCTCGGGCTGAAACACTTTCTGTATACGTACTTATGTACTTGTTAGAATAAGTATGTAAAGGAATCCAATCTTTTTTCGACTTCAGAAATACCCCAAATTTAACTTTTAACTTTTTTCAATATATCTTCTAATGAAAAAATTGTCTGTTGATTATTCTTTTTTAATGTGCTTTTATATCCTTAAATACATAGCTTTGTTCAGTAAGCCAATAAATTTTCTTCTTTAATCATATTTTTTGTATTTTTTGAACTTAAGTGGTTATTTACGTAATGTGTAAAAATACTCGGTCCATTTTTATACTTTTATTAGATAAATTATTTTATATTAAAACAGATTTATTAATAATCCAAGATATTATCGAACGCGCATATATTTTTTATGATAATCGCCGATTTAGGATAGAGCGTAAGAAAGGGTTGACCTTCACTTGACTACTTGGAGCTGCTTAGCCACGCACTTTTAGAGTAGTGCGCGTAGTAGTAGTAGTTTAGAGTAGAACGCCACAAGTCGTACTTCGTACCAGGCGTGAAAGGTATCTCCAGACATTTCTGGAACTTCTGGAACGCCAAATTTTAAAATTGGCCAATTACATCAGTTGATGTACAGAGGTCGTTTTCGGCGTTCAAATTGATACTGGGTGATAAACGGTATTTTTTTACATTGTGCATATTTTGGACATATTAACAGTTTTTAGTGCATATTTTGGCCTTTTTAGTGCATTATTTGCATGCATATTTTGGCACTTTTTTAGTGCATACTTTGTCCGATGTCTAGTCTATTCAAAAAGATGAGTGTATTGTGTTCACGGTTCATGTATGTTTGTATGTATGTACAACAGATTTGGATGTGTGGGGTATCGTTAGAATCCTTACATTACGCTAACTAAGTGAACATGGCCTTTTTTGAAAAAACCCCCTGATGCCAAATATAGTAGATAGGGACCATCAAACTGAACAACTTTTACTATGGGACTAACTCTGAAATTGAGAAGAAAATCAGCTGTTTCATACAAAAAATAATGACAAATAAAATCTTCATATAAACAATATTAACGAAATTGTCAAAATGTATCTAAGGCAGCCATTACAAATGCTCATGCAAGCGGGATCCCTTGTTTTCGCATAATTGTTTTATACCTAATTTGATTTGGCATAACGGATTTGGCATAATCTTTTTTGTCATAATAATACTTTCGCATAATTGTTTTTTGGCATACTATTTATATTAGCATAATTATCATTTAGACTAATTTGTTTTCGCATAATGTTATTAGGCATATTGTCTATTCGCCTAATATTATTTAGACATAAAAATAAAAAAAACAATAAGAATGAATATTTTTACGCACTCATTTATGTGAATGCAAATGGGGTATGTATTGTATTAAAATGCCAAAAACTCATCACACATACGACCTAAATATCGACTCATAAAACACCTATTTTTAAAATGGCAAGCAAGCATGCAAGCATCAGTCAAATTCCATCAGTCATGTCAGTCACGGCTGTGACTGACGATTAACCTACCGTGTAATGGGGTGACTGATGGTTGCATGAAGTTGATTTCTTCTTTCCATCAGTCAGTCAGTTAAACGTGATTTATGACTGATGTCATGAATCACGTTCATGACATGACAGGAATTAGACTGACGCGTCAGTCAAATTCCATCGAATTTGACTGACGCGTGCATGAGCGTGTAATGGCTGCCTAACAGCTGTTTTTTTTGTGGTTTCAGAGTTTGTCCCATAGTAAAAGTTGTTCAGTTTGATGGTCCCTATCTATCAAATTCAGCATTAGGGTTTATTTTTTGATATCCCATTACTCTCGTATTCCGGAAAGTAGTGACACTAAACTCAATGTATGGCGAGGTCAAAATTTTGTCATAGATGAATTCACATGGCAATATTAAGGCAGTTCAGTTAAAACTGAGCTGATTTAACTCAGTAGCCATCTGCCCCCCCTTGGCAGGTAAAGGGGTGGCATTCATAGAGTCACGCCGCCACCGCACTTCAGAAAAAAAATCGGGCTGCACTCCGGGAGTGCCGGCAGAAGTGAAAACTTGTATATTAACGTTGTACATTTTGATATTTTGGAATGGTAAGGGAATAATTTTGCACGATTGCCGTCTTACGAATTTACTCTGTATTTGAATTTACGAATACAGAACAGTATTGTACGAAAGTCTTATCCATAGCTTGACAGAAAATCTAGTTTTGACACTGAAATAAAAAATTAGCGCGTTGCTACGTCTTGAAATGACGCGCCGCCATTTTCACCGCGCCCCGTAGAAAGAGAGAGGGATACTTCCGCCGCCGGCTGTCTACTCTCCATCCGTCACATCCGTCTTACGAATTTTCGATCAGGGTCACGTGATTCTTACTGACGCGAGTTTAGCATTCCCCATTACAAAAAGCGTACAACGCCACTAAAGAAGTTTTCACTTCAAAAATCATATCTCCTTCAATATACCTACCACCTCGAGTGTGGTATCATATCATGATAAATCATGGATGAGGAATCCATTTTTGAGACATTTAATATACAGCTGATTCAAAGATAAACCGGCCAAGCCAAATGAACAGTATCGTTTTACCTGAAAATAAAACGGTTAAATCATCATCATCATCATATCAGCCGCATGACACCCACTGCTGGGTATAGGTCTCCCCTAAGGATCTCCACGACGATCGGTCCTGCGCTGCCCGCATCCAGTGGCTTCCCGCGACCTTCACCAGATCGTCGGTCCACCTTGTCGGGGGCCTACCCACGGAGCGTCGTCCGGTGCGCGGTCGCCATTCCAGAACCTTTCCGCCCCAACGGCCATCAGTTCTTCTCGCTATGTGTCCTGCCCATTGCCACTTCAGCTGAGCAATCCTTCGAGCGATGTCGGTTACTTTAGTTCTCCTGCGGATCTCCTCGTTTCTGATTCGATCACGCAGGGAAACGCCGAGCATGGCTCTCTCCATTGCACGCTGGCTGACCTTGAGCCTCCTTATGAAACCCATAGTTAGCGACCACGTTTCACTGCCGTAAGTCATCACTGGCAACACACACTGTTCATAGACTTTCGTCTTGAGACACTGAGGTAAATTGGACGCGAAGATTTTTCGAAGCTTCCCGAATGCTGCCCACCCGAGTTGGATTCGACGAGAGATCTCTTTCTCAAAGTTGGACTTACCTAACTGGACTGCCTGTCCTAGGTATACGTAGTGGTCAACAACTTCAAGAGTAGTGTTCCCAACATGAACTGGAGAGGGTACAACATGGCCATTTGACATAATTTTCGTCTTATCCATGTTCATCTTGAGACCCACTCTTTGGGAAGCACCACGGAGATCTTCGAGCATTATGTTCAGGTCTTCCATGGTCTCAGCCATAAGGACTATATCATCGGCAAAACGAAGGTGTGTTAGGTACTGGCCATTAATGTTGATGCCGAGTCCTTTCCAGTCCAAGAGCTTAAAGATGTCCTCCAAAGCAGCTGTGAACAGTTTCGGAGAAATAACGTCTCCCTGTCTCACACCACGCTGCGGTTGGATAGGACGTGTGCTCTGGTTCTGTACTCGGATCGACATGGTGGCATTTTTGTATAAGTACCTCAACACCTCGATATACCTATAGTCCACTTGGCACCTTTGGAGAGACTGCAGCACCGCCCAGGTTTCAATCGAATCAAAGGCTTTCTCATAATCCACGAACGCCAAGCATAGTGGCCGGCACATACACGGCACATACGGTTATTAAATATACTTACCTTATTCAAAGTCTAATAATACACATTATAGTATTATACTTGACTTCCGGCCTAAATTCGTGAACAACAATGCCGTCCATTAGCTAAAATCATCCAATCAGCGATCACTTCTTGTTCGCGGCAAAACTTCCACTACCGGGCATGGCATTTTTTGGGGTATCTACCTAATTTATGTTGGTGTGACAGCTTGAGTTCACTATGGCTTCTGTTACTTAGCAATAGACTGTTGATAATGTTTTTAATTTGTATCTTGTTTTAATGTCTATATATTTTTGGATTATAAAAGAACTACTGTTTTCTTATAGCTAATACCTAACTTGGAAGCGGTCATCGGAAGGGACCTCTCGCTTCCCAGCGTCACAGTCGCTATGCTAAGGAGCGACAGGTCGTGGCAGGCAGTGGTTTCCTTCTGTGAGGACGTGATGTCACAGAAAGAGGCCGCGGAAAGGGTCCGAGAAGTGGATGTGCGGGCGGACCCACTCCGGCGAAGAAGGCCGGGTGGAAGGAAAAGCTACATGCACATCTTCTTCCTCCCTAGCTGTTCGGGGATGCGAAAATGCATTTTCTCCTGTACAAAAAAAAATTAAAAGGCTATGCTCTCTTAGTCGCCTTTTACGACACCCACGGGATGATAGGGGGTAGTGCTATTCTAGGCCGGCACATACACCGCAGTATGAGAACGATTTACAACAATTTAATTTAAAAAAAAACAAAACCTCCTTCAAAAACCTTGAAAATAATCAAACAAAAACAGCTTCAAAAATAAATTAATGGCTCTAAAAAGCAAGAAATAAAATATTGAAATCTGCATAATAACTAACTCGAAAGTTTATATGCATATCTTATATTAAACAACGCCTTTTGAAGTCGTGTGGGGGGGGGGGGGGGGAGACGAAGGATATTTTTTATCTAAACTAATATATCTAAACTTTAATTATAGGTTTAAACCCCACCCGACGTCATAAGACGTTGTTTAATATAAGATATGCATACAAACTTTCGAGTTAGTTATTATGCAGATTTCAATATTTTATTTCTTGCTTTTTAGAGCCATTAATTTATGTTTGAAGCTGTTTTTTGTTAGATTATTTTCAAGATTTTTGAAGGAGGTTTTGTTTTTATTAAAAACTTTTTTGTGGTAAGTATATTTGGTGACGATATTATCTAAGTTACAATAGTCTTATGTCAACGGCTCATCACCTTTTACATAGTACTGCTTTTCCCGACGCAAGGGCGTTTATTGTTGAGGAGTTCTCCTGGTACTTCACTATCAGCTTCACTTCACCATATGAATTATGATGAGCATAAATGGCTATTTAGCAACCATATTAAAGTAATCGTATCGTACCAGTAAAGATTATTTTGATCTCAAGTCGAGTTGGCTTTTAATCATAAAAAAGGATCTGACAGTAGAGAATCTGACATCGTTACGAACTAAGTGCTTATGACAAAGCTTTGACTGCCAAAGTAGAAACAGATAATACTGAAAATGTATTAACCACCTAGAGAAAGAGGAAGAATAAGAATACAGTTTTGAAATGTAATTATTGCGGAGAGAGAGAGAGAGAGATTAACTGGACATGTTGTGCGGAAATGCCAAAAATGGATGCTCAAAATTCTGGACAAAAACAACATCCATCTCTCCATTTATCACATACCACTCATACCAGATATGTTCAACTCGGACGCATATCGACTATCTCGCTTCAAACCGGCACCACAATGGCACCATCAGAGGCAACGTATGCGATATTCGTATCTTTTTGCTTCCGCGACTGCATATTTTGTACCGAACTACTTTACCTTTCTATCAGATACTCGAGCAGTTCACCTGAGATCAACTCTGTCTATTTTTCCAATAGTCGTTATGACTTCCACAAAAAGATCTAAGTATGTAAGTATGGTCCCGATGGAATCCCAGCAATTGTTCTGCGCAACTGTGCACCTGAACTGTCTCCTGTGCTAACCTGCCTGTACCGCCTTTCACTTGAGACTGTAATAGTACTCAAATCGTGGAAGCTTGCAGCCTGTGCCCAAAAAGGTTAGCCATGCCGATCCTTACAATCCAATTGTAGGCCAATTTCATTCACGTCCATACTCTGTAAGACTATGGAAAGCGTGCTTAACACTCGTCTTTTGGCATACCTCGAGACCAATGATCTCCTTAGTGATCGTCAATTTAGTTTTCGCCGCAGTCGGTCGACTGGAGACCTTCTCGTGTATACCACCCATCTTTGGTAGACGGTTAGTCATCAATCCTAAAATAAATTGATGCAGGTGTCCCGCAAGGATCTGTCTCGTCTGCAACACTGTCTCTTCTGCATTTTAACGATCTGCTGGACAATAAAATTGGGTATGCAGATGACACCAACATAGCGGGTAGATATCTTTCAACTGCAAAGGGTACCTGTGAAGAAATCCAGTCTTGTCAAGAGTCCTTTGTTGAGCAAATTAATCTGGCACTTCAGGCTGTCTCAGATTCAGGCAACGGCAATCTTGTCAGTTTCAAAGCTACAAAAACGCAGGCTTATTTATTCACCGCAAAAGGAAGTTCCTTCCAACCGACTTCGACTTTCCAGGGTGTATCCTTACCGATAGCCGAATTTCTGCAACTTCTTGGCCTAAATCTGTCACCAAACCCGAATTTCGGCGAGTACATCGACTCCATTGCACAGTGTGCTGCTAAGAAACTGGGCATCCTCTCACGGGCTAAGCGTTACTTCTAACCGAACCAGCTGCTTTTGTTATAACAGAAGCGCAGATTCGTCTGGTCATGGAGTACAGCTGTCACCTGTGGGATGGTTCTGCTAAGTATCAGCTTGAAATTCTAGTATCGATTGAAAACTGTGCCAGGAGGCTCATCGGCTACTCAACATTGGCCACGGCAGATCTTCAGAGCCTTAGTTAACTTCGCAAAGTTGCTTGTTTATCGGTTTTTTATAGAATACAATTTAGAGAGTGTGCGAGGGAACGGCACGACCTTGTTCCTCCAGCTTCTTTCTACCATTGGGGTACTAGACGCAGGTTAGGATATCACCCTTACATAGTAGATACTCCAAGGGTCCGAACTATGCGCTTTGCCAATACATTTCTTATGCCAACTGCTAAAGAATGGAATGCGCTGCCTGCCCATGTGTTCCCCGATAATTACAACCTTGGTCTTTTCAAGGCAAGAGTGAATAGGCATTTCCTGGGCATGCATGCTACACCTTAGACCACATCCTGTTTACCAAGCAAGATGGTGGTCTCAACAAGGGACTCTCGACAAGTCTGGATGTCATCACCTTAGTAGGCCTTGCAGTTGAAAGATATCTACCGGTTATGATGGTGTCATCTGCATACCCAATAGTTTTATTGTCCAGCAGATCGTTAATATGCAGAAGAAACAGTGTAGCAGACAGAACAGATCCTTGCGGGACACCTGCATCAATTTCTTTTAGGTCGAATGACTGACCGTCCACCACAACTCGGATTTGACGATTCCGGAGGAAGTCAGCAATCCAAGCGCAAAGGCTAACAGAGATACCGTATGAGGGAAGCTTACCTAGCAGGCTGTTGTGCCAGACCCTATCAAAGGCTTTGGAGATGTCGAGCGATACGGCAAGGGCTTCGCCGTGTTCCTCAATAGCTTCATTCCAAAGATGGGTGGCATACACGAGAAGGTCTCCAGTCGACCGACCACGGCGAAAACCAAACTGGCTATCACTAAGGATGCCAAAAGACGGGTGTTGAGTACACGTTCCATAGTCTTACAGAGTATGGACGTGACTGAAATCGGCCTATAGTTGGAAGGATCGGCACGGCTACCCTTTTTGGGCACAGGCTGCACATTTGCAAGCTTCCACGATTGAGGTACTATTCTAGTCTCAAGTGAGAGGCGGTACAGGCGAATTAACACAGGTGTTTAAACTAATGACAAATGTTTCCACTAATGACAAATGTTTGCACTAATGACAAATTAACTAATTGCACTCTGCTACCAGGCTGCTTGTTGCAAGCGGATCGATCCAGGAAAATAACATAAAGCAAAAGTAACACAAAAGCAGCGTAACGGAATGGAACGGGCCAAAATGCCGGCTCTGCCCTGGTGTTTCGACCGGCTTACAACTCAACCAGAACTTATTATCAATATTATTATATTGACTTATAATTAATAGTCAACTGACTCACGGTTAAAGTCCAAATTCTTCACGATGTCACGCGATGCGACGAATCTTCTCGCCTGTGGTGCGGTGCCTGGCGCCGTCCTGTGACGTCAACACTTCCTACCTAACTTGGCCAAGTGAACCCCAGACAAAGACGGCACCAGGAATACGTTGTGGAGATTTCGTAATAATTTCTTCTTTCTTCAGATTATTGAGTGACACCGAATGTGTGCCACGAAAAAGTCTTTCACTCCGTACAAAATTCACTCGAGATGATAAAGTGCAACATACATCGAGTCACGACACAAACTACTTAATCTTATAATGAAATGATAACAAACACCCGATTTTATACTTGCTATTTCACAAGAAATCACATCAAAACTTCACGGGTTTTACTTAAAACAAAACAAGACAACGCCCAAACAAAATGGCGACGCAAACCGAATAAATACAAGACAATAGGTGCTTTCTCACCGCGGACGTAAAAATCAATGCGTAATAACGAATGGAATGCAACGTTGCACGTTAATAACAAACAATATTTCATTTACTTGCTACGCTTGCACACCGAATACACAAAACGAATAGATCTAAAAATAACTTGGCGCACACACACGCGCGCGCCGCTGTCGATTCTCGCTCGGCAATTCCATATTAAAGTACCCGTAACGCCATCTCGTAAAGCTAGCCCCAAACACAATACCTAGCGCACGTGCTTTTTACGTGCTTCTTCTAAAGGCAGGTTCATGATGACACGCTCGTAATAAATTATGAAATGTACAAAGGGTGGCGTGACCGATCTTTTCTAAACAACAGGAGACAGTTCAGGTGTACAGTTGCGCAGAACAATTGCTGGGATTCCATCGGGACCACTAGCTTTGTTCACGTCTAGAGTACGGAGAGTTTTAAGAACCTCTTTGTTTCGGATCTGAAAGTCTCCCATAGAGGAGTCAACACGAGGTATCGAAGGTGGAACTTTGTTACCGACATCTAGATGCGAATTCTCTGCAAAAAGAGAGGCAAACAAGTGTGCCTTCTCAGTCGCCGTATGAGCCAGCGATCCGTCAGGTTTCAGCAGTGGTAGGAGTGAAGGGCGACAGAAATTTGATTCGGCTGCTTTCGCTAGGGACCAAAAACTTTCTACTTCCAGATGGATGGGAAGCAATTTGGCTCCAATGCGGCCAATGTGGTCAAAACGTGCCCTGCGCAACATCCGTTTACTAGACTTGGCGGCTCGGTTATACGCTTTCTTCAGGGTTTGTGAGTCCGCTGATTTGCGCGCTCGAGCATCAGCCTAGGCTAAAAGAGCTGACTCTTTCTGCGCTACGGCGCTGCGACAGTCAGCATTAAACCAATTAATACCAATATTAACTATATAAGTAAATATATTTTTTAAGTTGAATAAATGTACCTTCTTTAAGAAATTTTTTTTTTTTCTTTTAAAAAAATTTTAATTTTCAAAGACACAATTTTCGACTGTTGAATAAAAAAATAGCAAACTGATTTTGATACTATTGTAAATATTTTACTTTTTAGGGTTCCGTACCCAAAGGGTAAAAACGGGACCCTATTACTAAGACTCCGCTGTCCATCTGTCTGTCTGTCTGTCTGTCACCAAGCTGTATCTCATGAACCGTGATAGCTAGACAGTTGAAATTTTAACAGATGATGTATTTCTGTTGCCGTTATAACAACAAATACTAAAAACAGAATAAAATTGATATTTAAGGGGGGCTCCCATACAACAAACGTGATATTTTTGCCGTTTTTTGCTCGATATTAATAATGACAACAGGTAGACAGTTGGAATTTTCATAGATGATGTATTTCTGTTGCCCCTAAAACAACAAATATTAAAAACAGAATAAAAATAATATTTGAGGGGGGCTCCCATACCACAAACTTGATTTTTTTGCCGTTTTTTGGTACGGAACTCTTCGTGCGCGAGTTCGACTCGCACTTGGCCGGTTTTTTCTTTGAACCATGTGATCCTTGTTCCCTATTCGATCGATATGAAAACACAAAAATAGTTCAGGTAATGATGCCGCCCACAACCTTGTTCACCATTTATATAAATATGCGATCAAAATATTTTTAGCGATGGGTGACCATGTTCATGGTGGCATATCTCCTAGAAGCTTCCTACTTCGCAACCCAGACGATGATATTTGATAACACCAAGCTAATGGCTATTTTTCCAATGTGGTCTGGTGCATTACCGAAACATTACCGAATCATATTCTCGATTAATGTTGCTATTTATTGTTAATAAATTCTTTCTTTTTCCTTCTAAAAATAAGTGTAGAAATCTCAGCAAACTCAGAGAAGCAGCCAGAAAAAACATTAAAGAAAATGGTTTTTCAAAGTTGTGGCGTTTTTACTAAAATAATACAAGTTTCTATTTTGTTCCAATAATGCAATATTAATTGGTAGTTTTTTGAGGATCGGCTACATACCTTACTAAGCTTTATATACATTTCATATGTGAAACATACCGTGTTGACATGAATGTTGTAATTTTTACATTTAAATTCCTACAACCTAAGTAAAGGCAAACGGCCGAGATTCAAATATATTGTCGTCGATGCACTAGGGGTTGTATTAAAAAAAACTAAAGGCAAAAGTTTCGGCCGGTTGCCTTTTTCAGAGTTTACGGTCTTTTATTGGTTGTAGGTGCGTTTGATTGATTCCAAAAGTTGATAAAATCTTCTTATGTTTTGTAATTAGAATTTCGACGATTGTCGTTAATAAGTAGTAAATTACAGCCTAGAACGGGAAGTTGGCATTTGTCGAGGTTGCTTTAATCATTCGAGGCAATGCAAATAGCTTCCAGGACAAGGCTTGTATAAAGCTTTCTCAAGAAATGCGAGGAAATAAACTTAGTTAAGCGCTAACTGATGAGTTCTACCGTTTTGAATTTGGAATAGGTACTTGATCGGGAAGTATGTAAGTATTGAAATTCATTTCCGCACTGGATTTTAAATTTAGAATGTGATGAACCAGCCTCCACGGCAATGTGGAACGCCTCACATTCCTTTTTCAAATGGAATATTCAGAGCACATTACATTTCAGAGTTTATGCTAGAAAATGTGTGTAGTGGGAAATTATTTCCCAACAAAGACCTCGTCAAGACGATTCAAACGAGCTCAAACTCGATGGGTTTGCACGGTTTTATTACAGAGTTCCAGTGGTCTTCTTCCGGCTCCATCATCAGACCCTTGAACACTATTTCTCATTAGAGTACTCGTCAAGACGATTCAAACGAGCCCAAACACGATGGGGTTGCATGGTTTCATCATAGAGTTCCTGTGGCCTTCTTCCGGCTCAATCATCAGATCAGCTCAGTGACACCATAATATTGAATTGCCTTTCAGTTCTGATATATGTTCAAAGTTTCAAGTCTCTAGCTCATCCGTGCCATCATTTTCGTGCTTAATTTACGCAGTTATCATTAGTAACGAGTTTCGATCGCTAATTCTTTAGAGCGCCCCAGTGTGCGACGGTCCATATCCATCTCGGAAAAACTTTTGTAGTACTTTCTTTTTTTTTAAATTGAACCTTTTTGCACACTTCCAGTTTTACTTAGTTACCATATTAAATTGAACGTTAAGTTAGGTATTAGCTATAAGAAAACAGTAGTTCTTTTATAATCCAAAAATATATTGACATTCAAACAAGAGACAAATTAAAAATATTATCAACAGTCTATTGCTAAGTAACAGAAGCCATAGTGAACTCAAGCTGTCACACCAACATAAATTGGGTAGGTACCCCAAAAAATGCCATGCCCGGTAGTGGAAGTTTTGGCGCGAACAAGATGTAATCGCTGATTGGATGATTTTAGCCAATGTGCGGCATTGTTGTTCACGAATTTAGGCCGGAAGTCAAGTATAATACTATAATGTGTATTATTAGGCTTTGAATAAGGTAAGTATATTTAATAACCGTTTTATTTTCAGGTAAAACGATACTATTCATTTAGCTTAGCCGGTTTTTCTTTGAATCAGCTGTATATTAAATGTCTCAAAAATGGATTCCTCATCCGTGATTTATCATGATATAATACCACACTCGAAGTGGTAGGTATATTGAAGGAGATATGATTTTTGAAGTGAAAACTTCTTTAGCGGCGTTGTACGCTTTTTGTAATGGGGAATGCTAAATTCGCGTCAGTAAGAATCACGTGACCCTGATCGAAAATTCGTAAGACGGATGTGACGGATGGAGAGTAGACAGCCGGTGGCGGAAGTATCCCCCTCTCTTTCTACGGGGCGCGGTGAAAATGGCGGCGCGTCATTTCAAGACGTAAACACTTGTGTCACCATAGCAACGCGATAATTTTTTAATTCAATGTCAAAACTCTAGATTTTCTGTCAAGCTAAGACTTTCGTACAATACTGTTCTGTATTCGTAAATTCAAATGCAGAGTAAATTCGTAAGACGGCAATTCGTGCAAAATTATTCCCTAACCATTCAAAAATATCAAAATGCACAACGTTAATATTCAAGTTTTCACTTCTGCTGGCACTCCCGGAGTGCAGCCCGATTTATTTTTCTGAAGTGCGGTGGCGGCGTGAAACTATGAATTTCCCTTTACCTGCCAAGGGGGGGCAGATGGCTACTGAGTTAAATCAGCTCAGTTTTACCTGAAAAGCCTAAATATTGCCATGTGAAATGTGAATTTATCTAATGACAAAATTTTGACCTCGCCATACCTTGAGTTGAGTGTCACTACTTTCCGGACTACGAGAGTAATGGGATATCAAAAAATAAACCCTAATGCTGAATTTGATAGATAGGGACCATCAAACTGAACAACTTTTACTATGGGACCAACTCTGAAACCACAAAAAAACAGTTGTTAGGCAGCCATTACACGCTCATGCACGCGTCAGTCAAATTCCATCAGTCATGAATTATGTTTGACTGACTGACTGATGGAAAGAAGAAATCAACTTCATACAACCATCAGTCACCCCATTACACGGTAGGTTAATCGTCAGTCACAGCCGTGACTGACATGACTGATGGAATTTGACTGATGCTTCCATGAGCATTTGTAATGGCTGCCTTAGATACATTTTGACAATTTCGTTAATATTGTTTGTATGCAGAATTTATTCGTCATTATTTTTTGTATGAAACAGCAGATTTTTTTTTCAATTCAGAGTTGGTCCCATAGTAAAAGTTGTTCAGTTTGATGGTCCCTATCTACTATATTTGGCATCAGGGGGTTTTTCAAAAAAGGCCATGTTCACTTAGTTAGCGTACATCCAAATCTGTTGTACATACATACATGAACCGTGAACACAATACACTTTTCTTTTTGAATAGGCTAGACTTCGGACAAAGTATGCACTAACAAAGTGCCAAAATATGCATGCAAATATGCACTAAAAAGTCTAAAATATGCACTAAAAACTGTTAATATGTCTAAAATATGCACAATGCAAAATAAAAAAACCGGCCAAGTGCGAGTCGGACTCGCGCACGAAGGGTTTCGTACCAGAAAACGGCAAAAAATCATATTTGTTTTATGTGAGCCCCCTTAAATATTTATTTTATTCTGTTTTTAGTATTTGTTGTTATAGTGGCAGTAGAAATACGTCATCTGTGAAAATTTCAACTGTCTAGCTATCACAAATACATGAGATACAGCCTGGTGACAGACAGACAGACAGACAGACGGACAGCGGAGTCTTAGTAATAGGGTCCCGTTTTACCCTTTGGGTACGGAACCCTAAAAAACGTTTATCACCCAGTATCAATTTGAACGCCGAAAACGACCTCTCTACATCAACTGATGTCATTGGCCAAATTTAAAATTTGGCGTCATTACTGGAGATACCTTTTACGCAGGGTACGAAGTACGACCTGTGGCGTTGATGTAGGCATTAATGTTTTTCGTTTTCTTCAAGGCTCGAGTTTTTTACGCAAAATAGCGTCTAACTTTTTATGCAACCATTCGGCTAAGGAATGAGGAATGGCGTTCAATCATTGTTTACAGCATTTCTATTGATTTAAACAGAGGCTAGCTTAACTAGCTCCCTATACGTAGCTCCCGCTACTAAACAAAATATGCACGATTGGGAAAAAAGGCTAAAATATGCATTAACGACGTAATTAGAGAGTGATCTATCTATCTAGTTATCCGATATCTACTTATAAACACACTTATTAATTGTTTCATTCAGAAATATCTACCACTACCTTTAAACTCTTGAAACATCATTTTTAATAACGGTGGCCACCAATCAAACTCGCTTACACTACTCCAAAAGTGCGTGGCTAAGCAGCTCCAAGTAGTCAAGTGAAGGTCAACCCTTACGCTCTATCCTAAATCGGCGATTATCATAAAAAATATATGCGCGTTCGAAAATTTCTTGGATTATTGACAAATCTGTTTTAATATAAAATAATTTATCTAATAAAAGTATAAAAATGGACCGAGTATTTTTACACATTACGTAAATAACCACTTAAGTTCAAAAAATAAAAAAAATATGATTAAAGAAGAAAATTTATTGGCTTACTGAACAAAGCTATGTATTTAAAGATATAAAAACATATTAAAAAAGAATAATCAACAGACAATTTTATCAATAGAAGATATATTGAAAAAAGTTAAAAGTTAAATTTGGGGTATTTCTGAAGTCGAAAAAAGATTGGACTACTTTACATACTTATTCTAACAAGTACAAAAGTACGTAAACAGAAAGTGTTTCAGCCCGAGGAAATATTCACAGAGAGATATAAGCGATTTTTATGTTTTGGTAAAAATACCTAACTTCTCGTAATAAAATTTATTGGCTTATTTTGCATCCGTAATCTGTATTACCTAACGTCATCACATGCCAAATTTCATTGACGGGATAATTATTCGGGTCGCATAAGCCCCGTTGATCGGACTACACAGTACCTTTGGTCATTTTATAAAATTTCATAAAAAATAGTATTACAAGTAGTAGCTGTAGTAGTAACATTTGTCTTTTGATTTGAAAATGAAATTGAAATCCGTTTAGAAATGGTTGAGTTAATAGGGTTTGAAGGAAATGCCAAGCTCAATGCAATATGTGCTTTATTACGTACGACATAAGGTTCGCGTACGTCGCGATGACGTCATAGGGACTCCCAAAAAACCAGTGTTTTAGCTCGTATATCTTCTCAGGTTTAAGAGATATCGTAAAAATTTCTTCACAGTTAATCATGTGGTGGCATAAGCTTTCTGATAAACCACTAAAAAAAATCGTTACTGATCCTTATTGTGTCAATTTTTACTATGAAAATTTCTTCCAGCGTTGTACGCTCTCTTAACCAATGTGCGGACACGGACCGATTTTCTTTGGGAGCCTGTTTCGTGGCATGGACTTTATACTCTCACCTTTTTGGCGTTAGTAGGTGCGTGCGCGAAGGCGTGTAGTAGCGTAGTGAGGGGCGGCAACGTGGCCGCGGGCCCGGCGGCCGGCAGCGGCGCCGTCCACGCGCCCAACAACGCGCGCGCCGCCTCGCCCCCCGCCCCTGCGGTGTTCGCCCCCGCCCCCGCCCCCACTACGGAACTCCGCGCTAACAACAGCGAGAGTAACGCCTCGCGGACTACTGCTGCTGTCTGTGGCAAAATTAACACTTTTTTATTTATACGACTGCCCAAAAAGGAGTGTATATGTGTTCAGGGTTCATGTATGTTTATGGGTATGTGAGTTTCTTTATTCCACCATAACTTCCAAATGGCTCAACGGATTTGATGTATGGGGTATCGTTAGAATCCTTACATCATTTCGAGTGACACTGGCTATAGTTTTTTTGAAAAAAGTCAATATGGCGACTGTACGACGCCATTTTCAAAATATCGGCATCGAATGAAAGGCCTTTAATAAGCACATTTTAAAACTATATAATTTGTCACTAAAATGTGTGAAAAAATAAATATTAAAACCTCGTGGTTATGTTGCCCTGCCAAAAACAAACTTTTTACGAACACTTAAGTTTAAGCTATTCGATTTCATTATATTTTGTCGGTGTGGGGAAAAATTACGAAAGTCGCAAAATTTTTACCTTTTGCAGTGATATGCATGTTAACAACGACAAAGTCTATAAACTAAATCTTAGGTAAACTACTGAGCTCTGACAACAGTCAAAACAAACATTGATAGTTTTTAGCCTTAATTTCAACAACTTAGAGTTCAATATAAATTTTACATTGAAGAAGTAGGAACTGCTCACCTTTGGCTCTAAATAATGTAGCGATCGTTGAGCATGATTGTAGAGATCCCCAACTAACGCCACAGGATCGTTTGTGACTTTGACATTTTTGGATAAGCTAAGTAAGAGATGTGCTGCAGCGTGGCATAGTAAGGGTGGTTCCTGAAAGTAAACAAATAATTAAGGTAATATTTGATATTTTTGATTTATGTAGAATTAGATATATTATTCAAATCACTCATTTACTTACTGATATCTCATGTGGCAATAGAAAAGGCACAGCGGAAGCGAATAACCCTTCCATTGTGTGACTCGGAACTCCACATTCGTTTGCATAACAACACCATGCTCCCATGCACGCGAACATTTCAGCGTGACTGTGGAAGTTATACAAAGTTAAAACAATTAAAAGATACTTTTAATAAAAACTCGCTAAATTTTACACATTACCATGGGGTCTCATTAGGAACATCAGATGTGGCTTACTTAGCTGGTACCGCCATCTAGTGAGGTGAATTTAAACTAAATGTTGGAATTAGTTTAAAGGACATCAGGCCGAGTCCCATAGAAAAAAACCAAAGAATGTATAACGTTTCTGTTTTATTTCAAAATGTAGGCATGTAATTAGTTAGTCATAGAAAATATTCAGATTTTTACGAAGATTTATGTTTTAAGAGTTATTTACGTTTGAAAGTTATTTTTGGTAACCCCGACACTAAATAGCAACGCCAATTTCACGACAACACGTTTCGTTAGCTGCGTTAGTGATACAGATTAGCACCACAATGTAAGAGTTGGAACCGATCAAACGGAAAATCTGTGCATATGTCGCACGTAGCAAAACGCTTTTGACAGTTGAGTTGACTGATATCCGGCAGACTTTTTTTTAATGCGCAATCACTTGTGCCACAGAACAAATATACTCAGGGGAGACTTGTGAAATCGCTAACAAGGATGTCCGTTTCATTGATATGCTTTTGTTTTTTTCAATAATTAATTAACGCTAAATGAAGGAGTTAAAAAATAATGCTGCTACTGTTTTATGATTCTAGTAACATAAAGTGTTATAAATAACAGAATTATGTTTATACACTTTTGGGTCTCATGTGCCTGATGTCCTTTATCTCACTAGTACGGTACCTGCTTCGATTTGTTTTTGTAATATTTCAATACAGATAAAAAAAGTTATATACAGGATGGATTTTTAAAACGGTACATTAAGGGCAGGTACCTTAACCGTTATAGTTACAGGATAACGTTCCTAGGAGACCATCCATAACTTTTTGAGATATTCTGAACTGTATTCACAGATTTTGGAGAAAAATTACCGTTAGCAAAAAAAATGCTAAAATACCAAAAAAATATTTTTTTACGCCAATCGATCCTATTTCGTGTGGGGATCAAAAGAATATATGGGATCATTTAAGGTATGAGTACTAGAAACGACAGAAATCGCCAAAAACTTTTCCCATACATTTTGTACTGAAAAACGATAAATCAACTCAAAATATTTTTTTATTGCCAAACGATCCTATTTCTTACTGTGATCAAAATACTCTTTAAGGATAACTGAATTTTGAGTACAGAAACTTATTTTTTTTTAGATCTAATGTTGAAGAAGATTGTGCTTGCGTGTGAAGCCGGTGTTGTCACTTATTGTAGTTTCTGTACTCAAATTTCAGTTGGTCTTAAAGAGAATTTTGATCACAGTACGAAATAGGATCATTTGGCAATAAAAAATATTTCGAGTTGGTTTACCGTTTTTCAGTACAAAATGTATGGGAAAAGTTTTTGGTGATTTCTGTCGTTTCTAGTACTCATACCTTAAATGATCATATAGTCTTTTGATCCCCACACGAAATAGGATCGATTGGCATAAACATTTTTTTTTGGTATTTTAGCATTTTTTTGCTAACGGTAATTTTATTTCTAAAATCTGTGAATGCAGTTCAGAATATCTTAAAAAGTTATGGATGGTCTCCTAGGAACGTTTTCCTGTAACTATAACGGTTAAGGTACCTGCCCTTAATGTACCGTTTTAAAAATCCACCCTGTATATATATTATGTGACCAAAAATTTATTATCTTGAGCTCCTCCGTGCTTCGGAAGGCACGTTAAGCCGTTGGTCCCGGCTGCATTTGCAGTCGTTAACACCCACCGATCCGCATTGGGCCCGCGTGGTGGGTTATGGCCCGTCCTCCTTATCCACCCATAAGGAAGGCCTGTGCCCCAGCAGTGGGGACATAAAAATGGCTGATGGAAAAAAAAGTTATGGAATTTTTTAATTGTTTCTTAAAAAAATCACCAATTATGTAACTTTTTTTTCACTATAGGTGAAACAGTAAAATAAAGGGTTTTTTTTAACAAATTTCAATAAAAATTGAGCGAAACTTATCGGCAATAATTTGTACTGATAAGATTGTTTTGCTTTTTGCGTTTCAAATATTATGACGTTTCTTTGAAAATTTGGTAATGTTTGTTGCTATCTGTGCTAAACATGCTGCGACGATAGCGGTGCCATCTAGAATTCTACAAGAAAAACGCCCCGATAGTTGCCTTACGAGGGCTATTATTTTAGTATGGGGTGAAGTATCTGTACTATAATAAAAATAATAATAAAATGCTTGGACAATTTCACACAGCGCCATCTAGCCCCAAACTGAGCAAAGCTTGTAATATGGGTGCTAGACAACTCATATACTACTTATATACTTTTTTTAAATATATACTTATTATACATAGTAACACCCAGACCCGTCACAGAAATTAAAATTCATTATTTTAATTTCTGCCCGGCCGGGAATCGAACCAGAGACTTCTTGCCTGGTAGACGGCATTTTGACCACTGCACCATTCAGGACGTCAAATATATCGTACTATAGTATTATGTCATCTGTGATATTACATACAAGGACTTCGATAACCGTGGTCGCGTGCAAATATGTCGTTACTTACACTTGCACGTGCGCATGCGCGTGCGGCGGCGGGTGGTGCGCGCGGTGCGGGCGCGTGAGGGCGGCGCCCGCCAGCGCCGCGCACGCGCGCTCCACCAGCGCCAGCCCCGCCGCGCGGTGCCCGCTCTCCGTGTCTGCAACCACACAAACTAATCAACACTCAAATATTTAATTAATGGAATAAGCTCTTTTACTGACGTGTGTATTAATCACTAGTTTAAACATAGTTATTATCGCATCTTCATACTCGTCTATACCTGTCCGAAGCCGCTGGAAATTTTTCACACTGCTATCATACGTGCACAAAATACCTGTGGCTAACGCAGGCGCCAGCCGGCCGAGCACCCGCGTGAGCGTGGCCAGGTCCAGCAGCGCGGCCAGCAGCCGCTCGGCGTCGGGCGCGGGCCCCGCGCGCCCCGCCGCCAGGCACCGCCCCCGCTCCATTACCTGTGGCTAACGCAGGCGCCAGCCGGCCGAGCACCCGCGTGAGCGTGGCCAGGTCCAGCAGCGCGGCCAGCAGCCGCTCGGCGTCGGGCGCGGGCCCCGCGCGCCCCGCCGCCAGGCACCGCCCCCGCTCCATTACCTGTGGCTAACGCAGGCGCCAGCCGGCCGAGCACCCGCGTGAGCGTGGCCAGGTCCAGCAGCGCGGCCAGCAGCCGCTCGGCGTCGGGCGCGGGCCCCGCGCGCCCCGCCGCCAGGCACCGCCCCCGCTCCATTACCTGTGGCTAACGCAGGCGCCAGCCGGCCGAGCACCCGCGTGAGCGTGGCCAGGTCCAGCAGCGCGGCCAGCAGCCGCTCGGCGTCGGGCGCGGGCCCCGCGCGCCCCGCCGCCAGGCACCGCCCCCGCTCCATTACCTGTGGCTAACGCAGGCGCCAGCCGGCCGAGCACCCGCGTGAGCGTGGCCAGGTCCAGCAGCGCGGCCAGCAGCCGCTCGGCGTCGGGCGCGGGCCCCGCGCGCCCCGCCGCCCGCGCGTGCACGCCCACCAGGCACTGCCACCGCTCCATCTGTGAGCGACTCATGTTTAACCTCGTACATCTACGCCATACTTCAACATCGTTACACCACACATCTTTCAAAAAACACTCAAGCGGCAGTCTAAAGTAGTCACTCTTTCGACTATGCTTCGACACTAAACTCAGCGGCGGATTCACCACGCAGCAAAAGTAGCAAATGCTACGGGCCCCGCGTACCGATGCTTGTGATGGTAAAAAGTATCATTTAAGATACATTTCTAAAAATGAGTGCTGGTAACATCACAAAATATGTTTTACACCACACTGAGCGCAAGTTGGCAACGCTGCAAAACTAAGGGGGAATTCCCTGATATTGTCATCGAGCTAATCGTAATTAGGGTTACTATCTAACAGGAATTTGCCGCATTTGACAGGCATTTTTAGTTTAGATAGGCGTGGGGCCGGCGCTGAGACAGGCATTTTTGCATTTCGCGGGTCTCGCTGTAAAAGCACGCATACATGCTCCAATCACGCAAGCTCGCATATTACTTACATGATTAGTGAGATTAGAAAAACTGACTAAAAATCTCACTGAGCGGCCACTTCGTTCAGTGCCAAAATGTACAATAAACATTGAGAAGGTTAACTTCTATTATTAAAAAAAAACTTTTTTTTATTTAAAAAATATTTTAAAGAAACACCTCTTGAAACCGGTGTACATTTTGGCATTGAACAGGTCGTTTTTTTACGACTACTACAGACATGCAAAATTACAAGATTATTGGAAGAAACTGACTAAAACCGCGATGCGCGGCCTTTTTTTCACTATAGGCAGGCATTTTTCTGAAAAATCAGACATTTTGAGTACCTAGACAGGCATCCTCCCTTACGAAGATGATAACCCTAATCGTAATGCCATAAACTTGATAACTTATAACAAACAAGAGCCCCTTTATAGAATTTGCTACAGGCCCCGCGCTGACTTAATCCGGCACTGTAAACTGCTCGACACCGGTCAGTATCTAACAGGGAGAGTGTTATATTACAAGCGATCGATCGGCATAGTGTAATAAATAATATCTTTTCCTAGTTTTAAAGTTATCATATTTTGATCAATTTCTTATAATAAATCAATTTGTGAAGTATTAATTGATAGGACTTGAGTGCATTTTTATGACTTACAACAATATGTAAAACTTACCACATTAGTAAAAATGTCCAATGGAGCTAGCTCTGCAACTCGTGCTATACATTCTATGCAGTGTTTTAGGAATGTTTGCCATTCAGTCTCACCCTGTGAAAGTACAAACAAGTATATTAAGAAGATTTCATACAATTATAAATTATAATTGATCAGTAATGGCTTCTACACGCAATGCCGGCTGATCGATCCGGCGACAGGCCGGCAGACATCGCATCGGCTCGGCAGGTGGCCCTGTTAAAGCCCGATTCACACATATCAGTGAAGTCACAGTTCCGGTACAGTACCGACACCGTGATAATTATTCTGTCATACATTCTCTATAAACGCGTCCACACCGTCAGTGCCAGTGACGAGACAGTGCTCTCAGTGTCAGTGAACGCGTGTTCATAGAGAATGTATGAAAGAATAATCATCACGGTGGCGGTACTATGCCGAAACTGTGACTTCACTGATATGTGTGAATCGGGCTTAAATTACGGTGGCGGTACTGTGCCGGAACTGTGAATCGGGCTTAAAGGTGCAAATGGCTACTGAGCGCATACCCGGCGGCAAAAGCCGTCAGCCGTGCCACCGACATGTGTGCAAGAGCCATAATTGAGTTTAGTCGTCATATACTTACATCATCATCACACACGTCATTGTCGATATGTTGAAGCTGGGCTTTATTATGTTGAAATTGTATTTTATTCAAAACTCGATCAACGAGCGCCTGCAAAGCCTCCCAGTACCTAAAATTATATTTTTTAGAGTTGAAATGCTAAAAAAATAAGCATTTAAATATATAGAAGCTTTTTAACAACTACTTACTTTGCAGTATCTTCCGGCTTTAGAATATCAATGAACTGTATCCATATGTCTAGACAATTTACAAAAATAGCACATGTAGGCACCTGAAATGTAAAAACTAATATTATAATCAATTATATACCATGATTAAAACGATAATACATCATATAGTACAACCTTACAGTACATAGATAGATATACATTTTAAAATCCTTTAAAATATTGATCAAAGAATACACATACCTGGAATGTGTATTGGAATAAATATGACAGAAATTCTATTGCGTTAAATTCCGGCTCCGCTTCAAGTCGTTTAAAATGCAATGATACAAATAGTTTCAGGAATTCTGCTAGCTTGTTTAGGTAACTGAAAAGAAATAACATGTCTTACTTTCTTATTTTGCTAATCTGTCATAGACAAACCAAAAAACAAAATATTTGGCTAATCAAACATTAAAACATATTATAACAATAGACAAGCGTTGGACAAGATAATTTTCACTGGAAACGAAAATGAAATAAATTGGCTATTATGTGATTTAAAAGGGGGAAGTTTTTTTGATCTGCCAATATTCTAAATGGTTAGCAAAAAAATCAGCACTATAATAAAAACGAAAATAAAATTTGGCCTGCACACAAATATGGTTTGCATTAAATTAAAATCAGGCAGGAAACCATGATAAAAAAATTAAAAATATATTTGAGACTTACATAAATTTTTATTTAACGGAGCCTCCTTTTAGGCTTGTAATCGCCTGTGCCCGGAGACAATTTTGCAAGCAATCATAAAATAGTCAGCAATATGTCTAATTGGTCAGCAAAATATCTAATTGGTCAGCAACAATCAAAACTGTTTAGCAGAGAAAACAGAAGAAAGAGGCGGGGGAAGGAGATGGTTAATGAGGCCAAGTGGGCGGTGGGTGGTGAGGTGACCCATCGCCTGCCTTGCACTATCTTAACTGTCTGGGGAGATGGCTAAACTTGCTCAGCTATCTCCCAATCGCGAGGGGGCTCGGGAAATGAGTCGCCGCCGGGCCTAATGAGGCGATTCACTCAGGGCCAACCGGCGGCGCATGAGGGCAAGTACCGGGTTTTTAGTGGGTATCCCACTCATACCTAATCTTTAAATTATTATTTCAATAAATACCTAGTTGGGTGAAGATTGTTTAGCAAATAAGACAAGTAAGTACCTAAGAATAAACGGATACTAAATAATATCTAGGTAGTAGACAAGCACTTTTTACGTTTCGATGTCATTTTGAACTTTTGGAAGTGTGAAAAACGTGAGGTTCGGATCCTTTATATTAGTATTAAGATGAACGCGGCGAGTGAGTGACTATCGAAATCGAACTGCTAACAGCCAGCCAACGGCGGCAGCCCTCTGAAATTAGTCCGTCCGGACGGACCCGCTGCTACTTGTAGCTCCCACTGAGCCAGCGACTGGGTGGGTGGGACCACGGGAGGCGGTCGTGGAGGGAGCCGCAACGTTGAATGTTGCAGTCCCCTCCTGGCGAGCCCCACATACGAACCCGGGGTTCTATGGGGGTGGGGTTTAAAGCAGTCCAATATGACATTTATTGCCGATTGATTTAGAAATATTTGCCAGCCAAAAGTTGCTCACCAACTAACATTTTGGCTAACCGAATAGATTTTTCTACTCAACAAAATTACCCATAAAAACACAGTACAGAGTTGACTAGTGTAACTTACTCGTGGTGCGCATGCATCATGTAGTGCGGCGAGTGCGTGAGGTGGCGCAGCAGGCGCAGCGCGCAGTGGTGCAGGCGCAGCGCCGTGGCGGCCGACGACGGCGGCGCGTACCGCCGGTACAGCAGCTCGCACACGCCGCCAAGTCCCGCCAGCGCCGCCTCCATGCTCTAACCGGAAATAATCCTACTTAATGCTTAGCCATCACCTCACCTGGTGTTAAGTGACGATAAGGCCGAAGGAAGCGCACTACATTCGCAATCCTCGTGACTAGAGACCGCGGATTATATGCAAATGCACATTGCATATGCATTTGCATATTTAACCCCTTTTAACATAATATGCAACTTTCCCATAGTTGCATATTATGTTAAAAAAATTTGAAATCATGCATATTTACACTTGATCCTCGTTCATCGTTCAGCCCCCCTAGCATGACCAGCTTAACACGATTTCTATCGCGTGATATAGCGTTTTATCACGTTTAACTGTCAAAAAGACAAAGGAGTTTGACAGTTTAGTGTCGATAAAATGCTATATCACGCGATATAAATCGGTCATGCTAGGCAGGCACGTCAAAACAATGGCAATCAAATATAAATTCTACCCTGTCACCTCAGTGCATGCCTCAGTGGAAGTAGAACGGTCCTTTCCGCTTACACAAATATATTAAGCTATCATAGACACAATTTGTCTTCAGAATATTTGGAACAGTACTTAGTCGTCTACATTTTTAAAGGTAAATTTCAATTTCAAATAAATTTTGTGCTTTATATTTTCGCAAATACGATTGATATCGTTGAGTAATAATTCCTTTTAAGGCTCCATTACGCGAAATCATTTGTCTCTGTCTTTTTCTTTACGTGTAAAGAGTATGGAAAATAACCTCACTTCTGCACTTTTTTGATGTTTTTCGTTGTTTTTTCATCATTATCTTTAGCACAATTATCTTTCCTGAAAAAAAGTTATTGGAGCAACTGCACAGTACGTTAAAGTGTATTTTGATGTAGAATTCAATACGTTTACGCTATCATTTACGCCAAAAATATGGCCCGCGACAAGCGCTTTTGATGGTATTCAGATTTTTTTTTACAATCATCTGTGAGGTTTATACGCAATTTAATGTTTGTAGCAACTAGATAAACTCTTTAGCTTGTCGTATGATTTTTTTGGTGGCTACAAGTTTACGTTTTCTATATAAAGATATGGCCCGCGCAAACCATGTTTTCCTATTACCGCCCCTTAAGAACAAAAAAACCTTAAGGTTTTCGTGCATATTTTAGCTATTTTTCTTGCATATTTGATGCTTATTTTGGGCTTTTTATGTTGCATAATATAATCCGGTCTCTACTCATGACTGAGAAACTGGCTATTTTACCTCTAACTGCCGGAACCATTGACCTGCATATATTTACACTGGACAGGCTTATGTCAAACTGTTTTTGTGCCTATTTGATTACCGCCATGTTGGCGCTGTAGGACGTAGCGTGAGCATAGCGTGCGTACATGGTACTAAAGTTTGAAGTCTGGAGAGACCATCACGTCAACCATTTTCATATTGTACGTCAAAATTAGTTCTTTAGACGCACGCTAGTGGCGTTTCAAATAGGCACAAGAACTTTGCTGTCAAATCATACAGACAGCCTGTCCAGTTAAATAAAAAAAAAAAATCATGTCAGTGGCCGGAACACAACAACTTTAAAATTGTTGTTATGGCGTCAGATAGGCAAGATGGTGGTAGCTAGCCAGGCGGACTTGAAATAAGCCCTACCATCACGGAATCGAACCCGGGACCCCTACGTCCTACACGGGTGGTGGGCGAACCATAGACCACAGAGGCGGTTTTATTCACAAGGTTGGCCATCAATATTACGAATCATCGATGGAACGGTGTGGTGCGTACAATCTACTCCAAAAGAAGCCGAACACTATTTAGAACGATGCGTCAGGTCAGTTATTGTTATATCACCAGGGTTGCGTCTCTGAACAAGCACATAATAATATAATCCATTTACATAAGTCTTATTTTATAAACAAACTACCAACTAAATGGACTTTAGTTAAGAGTCCCCGCAAACTACAGACCAAACTGTCGGCCGATAGTTGGGTCGGGCCTTTAATCAGTGCAAGTGCGCACATTACAAAGATTTGGTATCGGTCGACTCTTCATATAAAAACCAACTATCGGCCAATAGAAAGTCTGTAGTCTGCGAGGACGCTTAGTGTGATATACTACTTATTAAAGTACTGAACTACTATTTTGGTTGACTGTACGACATGTATGCTTAAAAAGAACTTCAACTTATCCGAAACTGGCAAACTGCAATTTATTTTTAACCTTCATCCATTGGACATTATGTTCAAAACCGATTGACACAGCGATAGCTTACCATGCTGTTGTGTTTGAGTGAGTTAAGTGTCGCACTAAATTCATAACACATTCGCCCTACCTACGTAGGTGTTATGTTATGTAACATCAATAGCTTTGTAATCAATCATCACATAAAACAACATAGGATTCTCGCAACTAACAGGCGTAAATTAAAATGCAGCATATTGATAAAGGACGATTATAAATAATCACTTTCACCGTGAATTTGGAGCATTCAGGCGCCAAAATTATAATATAAAATTTAAAAATAAAATAAATAAGAATTTAAATATTTTTCTTTCGATGTGTAAAATGAAGATCTATTTACTTATTATACCTGTGATTGTGTTGCTATACTGCCCCAGTAGAACACTGTGGTAACAAGTGACGGCGGCACATGGGAGGACAAAGGCAACCACGAGAATAAATGCTGGAGTGTAGTCAGACATTTCACTACTATTTCCATGTTCAATGCCCTGTTAACAAAAGTATCTTTTATTTGTAAAAACCTGTGTTTACTTAATCTAAACCTATGGCAGTCAATAGAAGAAAAAGTTTGTACAGTAGCCGGCAATCTTGACGCTTTTCGACGGAGTAGGGATAAGTTCGCGCATGTGCACTTGCGAGCGACCAATAGCGCGCGCCCCTCTCCCGCCGCCCGCGCCCCTCACCGCTACACATACCCAAAATACGCGTTCTGCGCAATCCCCACCCGATTTCAAGATGTTTGCCGGCTACTGTATTTTTATGTAAATTACTGAACATGATGAATATATACTTACTTATCCACATTATGAACATCATGTGCATTAGCTAACAAGTCAGGAAGTGCTGAAGTCTGTGGAATACCACTGGTTGGCGAAGGTGGAGGATTGGACTGTTCTTCTTTCTGAGCATTTCTTTCCAAAATTGCTTTAAACAAATTACAATATTGATTAATTTTAAATACGTATACTGTCTCACTATACACCTAATTTCAATTATATTGTACAACTGCATAAATTAAGATTGTGGTGAAGACCTGCTTTTTCTGTATCACAGTAGAAACCATATATCTGTTACGGAATTTATTTAAAATCAAATGTTGTGCTTATAGTTCTTAATTGCAAAAATCTTGCCGTTGTAAAATAAAAGCAACTGTGTAATAGAAACTATTAATGACATTTTTTTGGTTTGGCACTCACTATACTCCTAGCTTTAAGTTCAGTTTCACCTAATCTGTCATCGGCCAAAGTATACTCAGGCGCGTCGCGTCATCGTCCCGTCCGACGAGTACTGTAAGCGCTCTCATGCTCTTACATACATTAGTTTCTATCGGCCGGCGACATTCCAACATACTTGGCTGATGACGGATTTGGTGTAATCATACCGTTAAGAGTTCTTACTGTAATTACTTATTCTATTTGTTAAAAAAGTTAACGATCCAAATTAGTAATTAAAGTATGACTCACCACTAAGAGCTGCCAGCATTTGTGGCATGCCTTTGAGCATGAGCCGCTCCAGCTGGTTCCGTCTGGCCGATGGGAGTAACACACCGGTGTCCCTTGCTGCTCCTAGCTCCTCACTGGCAGCCTGTGCTAGAACCAAACCAAGGAGGCACCGACGTCCCTCACATTTTATAAGCTGAAATTTGAAAATCATAATTTTCATTACTTTTGATTCAATATATTTTTTATGAAATCTACATTTAATAGGGAACATGCATAAATTTTTTTTTGTATCAAAATCAAAAGTATAATGCGTGAGAAAATCAACTGTAATATTAAAACTTTTCTCTTGTGTTTTTTTCTCGTGATATAGTTACTTGAAGTTAGCACGCAGCAGCACCCGCCGAAAACGCTCTATACAAAAAGGTCAACATTTGTGACTTCACTCATGTCACGTTTCAGTGCATTAGTATGGAGTTAGCCAAGAATTTTCAAATATCTCCCTAAATATTGCGTTTAAGTACATATGTGTCATACAAAATATTATTTCTTATTTGATGTTCTATCCGACTGTTAAGTGCATTATATCCTAAAACGAAAAAAAAAAACGTTATTTTCCCTTGTGTCATAAAACTAAAGTAATACATTTTATTTTTTATTTTTCCGTTCCATCATGTTTTTATACATGTCCACAGCGATCAAGCTCAAATTTATCAAAATCGGTGACTTATGCATGTTCCCTATTGTTAAGTGTTACGGTTCAGATACACTAAATATTCATTATCAGCTGAGTTTTGCTGATCGATACAAACAAATGTTAAAATATGACTGTGTCATCGGTAGATGTCCGTTTTAGTGTACAAGCTTTCATACTTTTACATACATTTGTTTTGATCAGTCGAACTTGGCTTTGTTATAAACGAATTTAGCGTATCTGAATTGAGCGATTCACGAGAATGGAAGAAGTCCATGAGTATCTAAATATCCCATCAGCCAAACAGCAAATAGCGGATAGCATTAGTTCGTACAAAGATCGAATCAGTAATCATAAGAACAAACTGGCCCAGTCTTATTGAACCGTTGCAGACAAGACGTCTGAAGAGACTGCATACTTGGGACAACATACAATAACCTTACCAGTTAGCAAAACATAAAGGCAGCCTGACTGTGGAAAGGCATGCCTCCATGCCTGCATTAAAAATAAAACAACTGCTTATGGTCTAAAGACCGATCGCATGTAAGCAAACAAATATAAAAAAAAAGTGTATCTGAACCATTATAAATATATTTATTACCTCTACAATGTTACTAAAGAAGTCGGGGTATAGATGCGGCCAGTCATACCGCGCTATAGACACCATCAAAGCAGCCACTTTGTTTCTAATGAAGTATTGCATCACTTCATGTTTTGACATTAACTCATTCCATAAGGTCAGCCTAATTTCTGTCTTTTCATTGTCAGATAAACTTATCCATTGTCGATTGATTATATTCTGTAAAAAAAGTGACCGAATATTATTATAGGCTAAATAATTACAATGGTATTAACCTAGTACATTTACATTTAGTACTTACCTTAAAATAATGGTAGGTACAGCTTAAATTTAATAAGTATCATTTTAGTAAGAGAAATAAAATGGTGTTTACATATTTTTTATGTATTTTAACAGTTATCCAAAAGTCTAAATTGACTTTGGTGTTGATTGGACAACCGTCAAAGCTTCTTTATAATTATAAAATTTAAGCCAAACCATATTTTTAAGGTCGTAAATATTATTTATTTTCAAGATGAATGGCCGAATACTCAAACGCTACTTAACTTTGACGGGCTCTCAAACGTCGTCCTGTCACATTAAATGTCTAAGATATGACCAAGACAGCATGCTGTTTGAGAGCCGCTCAAAGTTAAGTAGCGTTTGAGTATTCGGCCAGAAGTCAGTTAAAAATATACTTTAACAGGATAAAAGGACAATTAAAATTTATTAACCCACATACCAAAAATAATTAAAATATACTTTATTCGTTTGTCATTTAATTTTTCGTCGCGACCCGAGGTTAAGAATTGCTGCTCTAGGGGTATGTAAGGTTGCATCAAGGGGAATGTGCAGCAATCTCATCTACATAATTTTCTACATCTGTCCGTCTGTCTGTCAGCAGGTTTTATCTTATGAACCGTGATAGCTAGACAGTTGAAATTTTCACAGATGATGTATTTCTATTGCCGCTATAACGACAAATAATAAAAACAGAATAAAATAAATATGTAAGGGGGGCTTCCATACAACAATTTTGTCTAGATGTGCCATTTGCAATGTGCGCGAGTCCGACTCTCAGTTGGTTAGTTTTGTTGTTTGACTATCATTCCTGCAAAAGGGGTACATGAGTTTTCTCATAGGGGTACGTAAAAATTGGGAACCACTGCTATAGAGTATTTAAGCACTGTCAGAATATGCTTAGCACATGTTTATATATAGAAATATTTGTTCTACATAACAAGTTATCAAACTTACCTCTAAAGTAGTCAGTGTAAACATAAGCACATACTGATTCTGGGATTTTTGTAGGAACAACAAACAATGCTTCCAAGAGTCTTGACGATTTGAAAAGTTCTCAAGCATATTTTCAATTTCTCTTTTCCTATAATTACTTGTTGTTGGTGCAAAAAATTCGGACATTAGTAAGTCCAAAGAAGCTAAAGCTTCTTGTGTTTCCATGTCAGTCTATAAGCATAAATTGCATGTTTATTATTTTATTATTAAGTACATATTTTCTTCAAGTAATTTTATTGTATTAAAAATAGTAATAAACAATGAATAATTTAGCTAAATTATTTTAATAAGTTTATGAATATTTTATAATACATGCGGATAGGTACCATTTTGACTGATTACTTAAACATATACAAGAATGTTGCATTTATGCTGGCCCAATTGTTTAGCATGAATGTTAAAATTATGATAAAACTTAGATATTCTTAGAATAGTAATTAATTAAATTATTTTTTAACAATTTCCACCAAAGATTAGATCTGTCACTCAGTGTCTGTGCCATGCCATGCCATAGACTCAAAGAAACAAAGAGTAGGTACTTGAAATGATCACAGATGATCACAGAAAACATGATGATGTGCACAGGGGCTTGTTTCATATAAAATATTAGTCTAATATTATGAGCATTAGACTAAAAATATTAGTTTAAATCATTAGATATTGTTTCATAAAAGTAGAAACTAATAAAATGAGTTATTAGCGTAGCGTCTAATAATATTAGCTAATATTATTTGTTTTACTAGTAAACCGTTTCATAAACAAAATAAACTAATATTATCAGCTAATAAAATTAGTTACTTTTCATAAGTCTTTCTAGTCTAATAAATTTAATATTAGTTTTTGGAAAATCATTTGAAATGAGTGATTCAGAGTCAAGTGAAGAAGATAATGTTATTGTGAGATGCCCGAGGATATTTAGGAGGAGAACTCTTCATACAGTCATGGAATTTACATACGAAATCAACGAACAATTTTGGTTAGAATTTGAGAAATCGAGGTACCTGATTTTGGTATTGAAATTTATCGCATTTTAAAAGGCCTTTCAAATGATATCCCACTCTCGGCGCGGAATTGCGTATTTTTATTTTTATTGTTATTTTAGTGAAAGTAAAAAGAAACAGAATCTTGTGTGACAAAATGTCAGTACTTCGTATTTTAGAGTGAAACGGAACACGTTTTGTTTTTAAATAGAGGATAAACAGTTCGCACGTATGTCCAAAGACCATAGATACCAGGTAGTCTAATAATATTAGTAACATCAAAGAGTCTTTTTTTATTAGTGTTATAGAAAAGTTTATGAAACAGAAAAATGCCAACTAATAAAATTATTTTATGAGTCTAATAAAATTAGCTAATAATATTAGTAACTTATATGAAACAGGGCCCAGAGGAATTTTATTACTTAAGGCCGTCTATGCACGGGCGATTTTTTTAACATACGATATTTTGACCGCGTAATTTTTTTACCACCTTGTTTCGACGCTGTTCACACGAGCGCTTTTTGAAACGCCCCGATTCTCCCGAAGTATGTCCATTGCATTGACCTCTATGTTAATAAGAAAAAGTTTTTCATGTCAGTGACGTCCATTGTTGTCAGATGAGACAATTTATCGCAAATTAGGCTGCAAATTAAGCAAATGGACTACTACTTTTTTCTTAAACTGCCTTTTGAAAACCGCTCTTGTAAGACAGCAAAGCGCGATAAGAAAATAGCACATTAAAGAAATCGCTTGTGCGTACGATCGTTTTTCGGAACAAAAAATATTCCTCTACTTACTTGTGTCTTGTTCACTTATTAGTCTGTGTTTATTACTAGAGTAGTAGTCTGTTGTGTTTGTCATTTGGCCGGTTTCGCGCGTCTATTTATTTTGCTAGTGTTTCGCAGTGTTTCGTTTCGTATTTTGCTTTGCTCAACACAGCAAATCAGCTAAAAAACTAAACAGCATAGCAGGAATTGAAACAATAGGTACTTTTCGGACATTAGTTGGTAAGGACTTCAAAATACAAACTATTATAAGCATTCTTCAGTGAAAAGTATAATATTTTAGAGTACTTTTAAAATTTTATCATAATAATGACCGTCTCCCGATCACAGGCTGATAAAGAAAGATGAGCAATGTGGCTAATAAAAGCTGGGCTGAGCTTGCCGATGATCCTGAAAATGAAAATGGTATGTGATATTTCATTAGTTGAGAAATGCGAGACATTTGTAAGTTGAGATTCTGCCAGATCCATAGCGCATGTTTTGCTCTACACAATCAACAAAACACCTCAACAATATCCTCATACTTTTTTTTTGTTGAATATTGAGATGTTTTTGTTGATTGTGTAGAGCAAAACGCGCTATGGACCCGGCATTCCATATTACCAATCACAAGACAAACGAAAAGCTTCAAAACTGGTTGTTAACTAACAAGATTTTAATTGTTAATCAATGAGAAGGTTCATTTTGGGTTTTGGCTACTAGAGACTTGAAGATCTGTTGAATACTACTTTGTATTAGAGTTGAAAACTGCCAATTAAAACTTTTTTATTGCAGGCATAAGTATCCAGACTGTTGAAGAAACAATTGCAAAAGCAATTAAAGAAAAATTCAAACCAGATAGCAGAGAGAATTCTAGAAGTAGAAAAAGAGTGAAATATCACAGCAATAGTGATTCTGATTCTGCGAAATCTAGGTGTGTATACTCATTCAATTTGTATTCTACTGCAGTGGTTCCCAAATGGTGTGCCGTGGAACCCTGGGGTTCCATAAAAGGCTCTCAGGGGTCCCACGAAAATTCAGGAGTTAAGTGAATATCTTTTTGTTCTAACTAAATAAATATCTTTATTTCCTATACTTACCAGATGCGAACACAAAGCCAAAAAGCCTCAGTATGGTGTGATTTCACATAAAAAAAACAATGTTAGAGTTAGTTTACTTCTTACTTGAGCTAGGGTTCCTCCCAAAAATGGTGAACCATAAACGGTTCCGTAGTCGAAAGAATTTGAATATCGCTGATATACTGCTCAGTACTGTTGTATGCTTCAAAGTCACTTTGGCTTTTTTCAGTCAAGCTCCTAGAAAGCCACTTGAACTTGAAACTGATGCTGCTGTACTACAAAGACGTCAAAAACAAATAGATTATGGTAAAAATACTGTTGGCTACTATAATTACATGCAGCAAGTGCCTATGTAAGTAATATTTTCTTTCTAATTATTTATAACTCACTAAGTATTTATTGTATAGCCCGATTCAAATTTTATGACTTCTGTGAAGTTAGCCACTATGTCAAAGTCAAAGTCAAAAATAGCTTTATTGAAATAAAATTAATTATTAAGTACTTTTGGATATTCTACATTTTCCTACCACCCGACCACCCGTTCTAGACTTTTTAAGAATAAGAAGAACGGGCGTAAGAAACTTATCAGCTTTAACAGCAATAAGTAATGATATTTACAAACTTAAATACAGGGTGGATTTTTAAGACAGTAGGTACATTAAGGGCAGGTACCTTAACCGTTTCAGTTACTGAAAAACGGTAAACCAACTCGAAATATTTTTTATTGCCAAATGATCATATTTCGTACTGTGATCAAAATGCTCTAAAGAGCAGGCCAACTGAATTTTTTTACAGAAACTACAGTAAGTGACAACACGGCTTCAAACGCAAGCACAATCTTCTACAACATTAGATCTAAAACAAATCAGTTTCTGTACTCAACATTCAGTTATCCTTAAAGAGTATTTTGATCACAGTAAGAAATAGGATCGTTTGGCAATAAAAAATATTTCGAGTTGATTTATCGTTTTCCAGTACAAAATGTATGGGAAAAGTTTTTGGAGATTTCTGTCGTTTCTAGTACTCATACCTTAAATGATCCCATAGAGTCTTTTGATCCCCACACGAAATAGGATTGGCATAAAAAAATTTTTTTTGGTATTTTAGCATTTTTTTTGCTAACGGTATTTTATTCCAAAATCTGTGAATGCAGTTCAGAATATCTTAAAAGTTATGGATGGTATCCTAGGAACGTTTTCCTGTAACTATAACGGTTAAGGTACCTGCCCTTAATGTACCATCTCAAAAATCCATCCTGTATATCATTACCTGATAATTACAACAGGGTGACAGGATTATTGGCAACAAAGTACTTATAGTAGCAAGTTATGTGGTTACATCATTTCCACGCATTTTGATCTTTGGGATAATTGTCTACTTTATAAAAACCTTTACCCATGAGCGTCTTTTTAACAAGGTTTTTAAATTCATGCCAAGGAAGATCAATCACTTGTTGAACTTTATCAATAAAGGTTATGCACATAGCTGTGCCCCACCACACATCTCTCTTACACACATCAAATTCGTGTTCTGCGCATTGTCTCAGCGATGTTCACAAAAGTCATAGAGTTTGAACCAGACATTAAAAAACACTATATTTATCATTTTAGTGACAAGCGTGCCAAAGAACATCCTAAAACTCCAGACAAATATGCTAAATACAGTAGAAGATCATGGGACACATTAATTAAAATGTGGAGAAAGAAACTACATGAATATGACACCAACAACCATGATGATGTAACAGTTGAAGTTGATGAAGAATTAGATTCTGATGGCAGTGGCACCAAATAAAGTACGGCTATTCTTTTTTTTTATTAGTGGTAGCAAATTGAAACCAATTTAATTAGTTAGGTCTAATTTGAATATAATGACAGTTTGACGTCATATAAGACTTTGTAAATACATAAGTATTGTAGTAGAAAGAGAATTCTTATGGGATTTGTGCTTGATTACCATTTTGTCATGTTGATGGCACTATTAGGTACGTCATTATCATACATCGGAATCTGCCAGTCATTCCAGTATAGTGTTTTATCTATGATTCCAGTGGGTCTATTGCCCAAGTGTCGTCGACTTCGCCGTCGGCTTCATTTGACAGATGGTTGTAATGTAATACATTGCTATGTGTCTTTGGTAAGTTTTTATTGGTACCAAAAAAAAAGTAGCAATGTATCTCATCCATCAGTCAAATGAAGCCGACGGCGAAGTCGACGACACTTGGGCAATAGACCCACAGGTCCGCCTTTATATGATTTGGGCCCTCTTTTTAATCTGTATTTTGCAAGAAGTTCTAATTTATAATGAATAAAAATTTATAATCATGAATTCCTTGTTATGTTGAGATAATAAACACAAAGTCAATACAAAGTAGCCCTCCCCCACTGTACAATAATATATATCCCTCAATACAATATATTAAGGGGGCCCCAATCATGTTATTTCAATGCGGACCTGGGGGCTGATTATGTCACTTTGTTGCAATCAACTTTGACAGAAATCGCAGTTACATGCTTTAGTCAGAAACAATATAAGAACTATTTTACTTAAAGCAGCAATGTAACTGCAATTTCAATCGATTGCAATCGAGAATTGTTAGCAACAGACTTACGTAATCAGCCCACTGATTGTCTAACTTTGTTGCAATCAACTTTGACAGAAATCGCAGTGACATTGCTGCTTTAGTAAAAACCAATGTGACAACGACAACTATCTTACTTAAAGCAGCAATGCAACTGCGATTTCAATCGTGAATTGTTAGCAACAGAGATACGTAATCGGTGGGCAGAGGGCTGACCCCGAATTACGTAAAGCTGTTGCTAACAATTCTCGATTGAAATCGATTGAAATCGCAGTTGCATTGCTGCTTTAAGTAAGATAGTTGTCACATTGGTTCTTACTAAAGCAGCAATGTCACTGCGATTTCTGTCAAAGTTGATTGCAACAAAGTTAGACAATCAGCCTACTGGTCATTATGTTATAGATACGTAGATTGAGTTAAGTATAATATCTTAATATCTATCAAGATGAGATAGTAGAACTATAATGATGTAACAGTGCCATCAACGTTACAAAAACGGTAATTAATCAAGCACAAATCTGGGGCCTATTACATAACAAATTACAAGCTAATATATTAGTGAATTACTATGGAAAATCACTAATAATATTAGCTTGTATTTTGTTATGCAATAGGCTCCTGACCCCGAATTACGTAACTTTCTCGATTGAAATCGCAGTTGCATTGCTGCTTTAAGTAATATAGTTGTCACATTGGTTCTTACTAACGCAACAGTTACTGCGATTTCTGTCAGAGTTGATTGCAACAGAGTTACGTAATCAGCCCCCAACCCACCGATTACGTATCTCTGTTGCTAACAATTCTCGATTGAAATCGCAGTTGCATTGCTGTTTTAAGTAAGATAGTTGTCGCATTGGTTCTTACTAAAGCAGCAATGTCACTGTGATTTCTGTCAAAGTTGATTGCAACAAAGTTAGACAATCAGCCTTCAGACCCCGAATTACGTAAGTCTGTTGCTAACAATTCTCGATTGAAATCGCAGTGACATTGCTGCTTTAGTAAGAACCAATGTGACAACTATCTTACTTAAAGCAGCAATGCAACTGCGATTTCAATCGAGAATTGTTAGCAACAGAGATACGTAATCGGTGGGCAGGTGGTTCTTTTTCCACACAGACTCTACTAATAGTACATTTTTCCTGGGGTCTGATTTTGTAATTTTGTTGCAATGAACTCTAAAAGAAATCGCAGTTACATTGCTGCTTTAGTTAAAACCAATGTGACACCTACCTTACTTAAAGTAGCAATGCAACTGCGATTTCAATCGAGAATTGTTAGCAACAGAGTTACGTAATCAGTTACGTAAACAACTAATTTTTATAGGGTTAGTTTAATGAAAATAATCAGTATGCCTTAGTTAATCTATCACTTTTATATTAAATTTTTTGACTACAAAAACTACTGCAAATTGTTTTTTATTTTGAATATTTTAGTACTAATATATATTCTGTGCCTAAAGCCTAAACCACATAATAAATAATAGTACTTTAAGTTACTTTATAGTTTGAAAGAAGAAATTAAATAGCAACACAAGATTTTGTCAGCACCGCACGTTCCTAGAATTTGTTGTGTGACATCATAAAAGCTCAGGCTCACACATTTGACCGGCACCTTGATTATCTAAAAAGAAACTATTTAGCGACCGGTTTCATTCCACATACATTGCTACTTTTCTTTGGTATGTTTTTTTTAATCCAAAAAGAAGTAGCAATGGATCACTATCATCTATGAACTGCAACCGGTCGCTAGGTGGTTTCTAATGGGGTTGGCAACACAAAGCTAATTGTAGATGTCGCTGCGTACGCTTGTTCCTAAGACAGTAGACGTTCAGAACAAAATGTATGGGAAAATAGGTATTTATTTTGTGTTTTTTTTTTACCTAAAAATACTCATTGATCCAAAATGGATAGAAAACACTATTCTACAATGCAAATGCCGGAATTTAAAGCCAAATTATAACGTTTTTATTTTTATAGAATTTATCATTTTTTTCGTTCGTTCGTTATCGGCAGCTTAATAGACAGATATCTAAGTCTGACGAGCGACCTTCGCCAATTTAATACGAATCGTATTAAAGAGGCTATCGAGCGGAACAAAGGCTCCAAAGTGTTCGCGAGAGATCTGTCTATTGGGCAAAGCCAGATGACGAAGCTGAAAACTGACGACGGACGCATCATCTCAGCGAAACCTGAAATCCTGAGGGAGATCGAGAGTTTCTATGGGCAGTTATATTCCACGCAGACACCTGTTGAAAGCAAGGCTAAAGACCCCAGAGCCAAGCTTACCCGACACTATACCCAAGATATCCCGGACGTCAGCATGTACGAGATTAGTATGGCTCTCAAACAGCTGAAAAACAACAAGGCGGCGGGTGACGACGGAATCACTACAGAACTTCTGAGAGCGGGCGGTAAGCCGATACTTAAAGTCCTCCAGAAGCTTTTCAATTCCGTCATCGTCGAGGGCAGAACGCCGAAGACATGGAACATAGGTGAGGTGATTTTGTTCTTTAAAAAGGGTGACAAGTCCCTCTTAAAGAACTATAGACCCATCTCGCTTCTGAGTCATGTCTATAAGCTGTTTTCGAGAGTCCTTACGAACCGTCTCGCTCGCAAGTTCGACGACTTCCAACCTCCCGAACAAGCCGGGTTCCGAAAAGGCTTTAGCACCATAGACCACATCCATACGCTGCGGCAGGTCATACAGAAGACCGAAGAGTATAATCTGCCACTTTGCTTGGCGTTCGTGGATTATGAGAAAGCCTTTGATTCGATTGAAACCTGGGCGGTGCTGCAGTCTCTCCAAAGGTGCCAAGTGGACTACAGGTATATCGAGGTGTTGAGGTATTTATACAAAAATGCCACCATGTCGGTCCGAGTACAGAACCAGAGAACAAATCCTATCCAACTGCAGCGAGGTGTGAGACAGGGAGATGTTATTTCTCCGAAACTGTTCACAGCTGCATTGGAGGATATCTTTAAACTCTTAGACTGGAAAGGACTCGGCATCAACATTAATGGCCAGTACCTAACACACCTTCGTTTTGCCGATGATATAGTTCTTATGGCTGAGACCTTGGAGGACCTGAACACAATGCTCGAAGATCTCCGTAGTGCTTCCCAAAGAGTGGGTCTTAAAATGAACATGGATAAGACGAAAATCATGTCGAATTCCCATGTTGTGCCCGCTCCAGTTCATGTTGGGAACACTACACTTGAAGTTGTTGACCATTATGTATACCTAGGACAGGCAGTCCAGTTAGGTAGGTCCAACTTTGAGAAGGAGATCTCTCGTCGAATCCAACTCGGATGGGCAGCATTCGGGAAGCTCCGAAAAATCTTCGTGTCCGATTTACCGCAGTGTCTCAAGACGAAAGTCTATGACCAGTGTGTGTTGCCAGTGATGACTTACGGCAGTGAAACGTGGTCGCTAACTATGGGTCTCATAAGGAGGCTCAAGGTCACCCAGCGTGCAATGGAGAGAGCCATGCTCGGCGTTTCCCTGCGTGATCGAATCAGAAATGAGGAGATCCGCAGGCGAACTAAAGTAACCGACATCGCTCGAAGGATTGCTCAGCTAAAGTGGCAGTGGGCTGGACACATAGCGAGAAGAACCGATGGCCGTTGGGGCGGAAAGGTTCTTGAATGGCGACCGCGCACCGGACGACGCTCCGTGGGTAGGCCCCCGACAAGGTGGACCGACGATCTGGTGAAGGTTGCCGGAAGCCACTGGATGTGGGAAGCACAGGACCGATCGTCGTGGAAATCCTTGGGGGAGGCCTATACCCAGCAGTGGGTGTCGTGCGGCTGATATGATGATGATGATGATGATGATCATTTTTTTCTATATCCAGATTGTTTGGAAATTTGTAAGTGCCAACATTTTTAAAGCCTATTACACAGAATTTAATCATTTTAAAGCTTAAGAAAACGATTTTTAAAGTAAAAGTCCTTGGTTTTCATAGTTCTCGTGGAACAAGCGTACGCAGCGCCATTTTGACAGTTGCCTTTCCCATTAGATAATCAGCCCGCGGATCACACACAGGCCGTCACAAAAGCAACTCGTCACATACGCATTTCGCCACAAAACGCTCATCACAATCGCAACTCGTTACATTTGCAATATCGTCGCTTATATTACAACACCGCGAATATGCATTTTTTAAAAGAGTGAAACCGCCTATGTGACTATTTTATTTAATAAGTAGGGATAACGTTAATTTTTGCATTTAATTATTTAAAGAATAACTAATAAATGACTATAAAACTATTGTTACGCAGAAAATATAATTGTTTTTGTTTCTCGACTGTAAAGTTAGGAAATCGCATATTCGCGGTGTTGTAATATAAGCGACGATTTGTTTTTGAGTAAGTATATAATACATTATAGTAACACCCAGCAGACCCGTCACAGAACTTTTTGTGTGGTCAAAAGCAAGATGGCTGACCAAATTAGTTTTGATAAAAATTGTGTCGCCAAAAGCAAGACGGGTGACCAAATAAGGCTCGATAAAGATTGTGCAGCCACCTTTTGTTGGGTGACCAATTTAGGTTCTATAAAGATTGTGCAGCCACTTTTTGTGTGGTCAAAAGAAAGATGGGTGACCAAATTACGTTCGATTAAGATTGTTCAGACAGTTTTTAGGCAGTTGGGCACATTGTATTAAAACGAAAAAAATGTGAAGAGTTGCGTCCGTGAAGAGTCGAGTAATCGTTTTGAAAAGTGGCGAAGTGCGTGTGACGACCTGCGTGTGTGTGATCCATTTCTGTCGTTTCGTACCCTTGTATGGTACTGATACATGTGCGATGAACTTTATACTTCACCATGCAGTGGGAGGTTCAAGCATTTGTAACAAATTTATTTTACCACAGACCCTCAGATCAAATAAAAAAGTAAGATGGAGCGTTGCGAACGATGAAGTGAGGCCGGTTTTTGATGGTAGTGCGTACAAGGGGGCGGCACCCTGATTATCTAAAAAGAAACTATTTAGCGACCGGTTTCATTCCACATACATTGCTACTTTTCTTTGGTATGTTTTTTTTTATCCAAAAAGAAGTAGCAATGGATCACTATCATCTATGAACTGCAACCGGTCGCTAGGTGGTTTCTAATTAGATAATCAGCCCGCGGGCGGCCCCAAAAAAACGTGCCGGACTACAGCTGCGCCACAAAAAAAAAAGTTTGAAATCTGACATTTTGACTATGCCATGATGAAGTCTATAGTTTGTCGGAGTTTGTCGCCAAAAACCAGAGTTTGTCGGTCTTCCGTTTAGGAGATACATGTGGCTCAGCTGTAGAGACGTCTCTACAGCTGCGCCACACAGATCTCGAAAACGGAAGGTCGTAGCGAAAATCTGATTACTTGTATGTATAGCCGTTAGTTTGTCGGAGTTTGTCGCACAAAAACCAGAGTTTGTCGGTCTTGCGTTTAGGAGATACGTGTGGCGCAGCTGTAGAGACGTCTCTACAGCTGAGCCACACAGATCTCGAAAACGGAAGGTCGTAACAGAAATCTGATTACTCGTGTGTGTAGCCGGTAGTTTGTCGGAGTTTGTCACCAAGAACCAGAGTTTGTCGGTCTTGCGTTTAGGAGATATGTGAGGATACGCTGTGGAGACCTTTCTACCTGGATCTTGAGAACGGAAGGTCGTAGCGATAATCTGATTAGTCATATCTATAGTCGGTAGTTCGACCGAGTTTGTCGGTCTTGCGTTTAGGAGATATGTGAGATTTTCGCTACGACCTTCCGTTCTCGAGATCCAGGTAGAAATATCTCTATAGCATATCCCCACATATCTTCTAAACGTAAGATTGACAAACTCTGATTTTTGGTGACAAACTCCGACAAACTAATGGCTACACACTCGAGTTATCAGATTTTTGCTACGTCCTTCCGTTCTCAAGATCCAGGTAGAAAGGTCTCCACAGCGTATCCTCACATATCTCCTAAACGCAAGACCGACAAACTCTGGTTCTTGGTGACAAACTCCGACAAACTACCGGCTACACACACGAGTAATCAGATTTCTGTTACGACCTTCCGTTTTCGAGATCTGTGTAGCAGCTGTAGAGACCGTCTCTACAGCTGAGCCACACGTATCTCCTAAACGCTAGACCGACAAACTCTGGTTTTTGTGCGACAAACTCCGACAAACTAACGGCTATACATACAAGTAATCAGATTTTCGCTACGACCTTCCGTTTTCGAGATCTGTGTGGCGCAGCTGTAGAGACGTCTCTACAGCTGAGCCACATGTATCTCCTAAACGGAAGACCGACAAACTCTGGTTTTTGGCGACAAACTCCGACAAACTATAGACTTCATTATGGCATAGTCAAAAAGTCAGATTTCCAACTTTTTTTTTGTGGCGCAGCTGTAGTCCGGCACGTCCCAAAAAAGCCAAGGCGTAGTTTCGTTACACGTGTGTGCGTGAACTGTGTATGTACACAGCCAAGGCGTAGTTTTACAGGCCTCACCGCTTCGTTCGGAAGACTCCGTCTTACTTTTTTTATTTGGTCTGAACCACAGACCATATTAATACCTACACCTCAGAATATTTAATAGTACAAGTATTACCATAAGTTCTTATGGTATTACTCTCATTTCATGTGGTGAACCTTTGGTCACTATTTGATATCTCACAGAGAAATGGTAGAAAAATAAAAGGTTTTAAATATAATTATACATTTTATTTTTTATATTGAGAAGTATCTAATTTAAAGGTATTTCTACTCTATTTAAAATGTCACGAGCTTGCTTGACAACAGCGTTTGTTTTAGCTTCTGCTGCAAGACTCTGTAGCTTTTCCATATACTCCTCAATATTAGCTTCAGTGGCACCTGCGGGACCACCTGTAATGTAATGAAAAAAAAATTGTAACATAATACTTGCTAAATGGTTTCAGCAACACTACTATTACTACCAGGGCTCGTGTCACTCCGCGCGCGGGTATGAACCGCTCGGCGTCCTCTCAGAGGACAAATTTCATACGTCAGAAAAGATAAAACCTACGCCATAGAAAGAGAGGCAACTACTGAGTTAATGTTTTGGAGTTTGTAGCGAAGGGAGCGTTGTGCTACCTGAATTGCACTTTATTGTGTTGGAGCAAGTCTCAATTTGTTTAACTGATTTTGCGGAGTTCTGTACGTTAGTACTATTATCTATAGTGTTACTACATCTTCCAGTGACTAATTACGATTGACGACGTGTTAAGAGCGCGTGGTATGCACACTAGCGCCTGCCATTGGAAAAAAAATAGTGCTTAAATAAAGTCGAAATTGTGAATTATCTCTCTGTCTGTAGTGCACTCTGACGAAGCTTTGTGGTACTTTTTATCGCTTAAACAATATTTTCTAGCCTGTCGTTTAGTTTAATGGAGTTTTTTGCTAAAAGTATAAAAATGGCCACTTTTAGCAAAAAAACTCAAGTATCACAAAGCTTCTTCGAAGTGCACTACATAGAGATAATTCACAATTTCGTATTTGACCATCAGCCATTTTAATGTCCTCACTGGGGCGCAGGCCTTCCTTATGGGTGGATAAGGTGGATGAGCCATAACCCACCACGCGTGCCCAATGCGGATTGGTGGGTGTTAACGACTGCAAATGCACCCGAGACCAACGGCTTAACGTGCTTTCCGAAGCACAAAGGAGCTCAAGATACTAAATTTTTGGTCACCCATCCCATGACCGACCCTTGCAAAAGTTGCTTAACCTCCGCAATCGCTGGGCCAGGCGCTAAACCACTGCGCCATCGAGCTCCTCATTTCGTCTTTATTTAAGCACTATGTCTTTTTCCAATGGTGGCGCTAATGTGCAAACTATGCGCTCTTAAGTTACAAACAGAAACCTACAGCTACCAAAACGCACCTGGCAAAGCTATATTCTTAAGGGCCTGCACTAACGCCGCAACGAGCGCGCGCCGGTGAGCCAACAATGCCGCCGTCCTTTCGGCAGCAGCTGCAGTTTCAGCGCGGAGCCGCGACGTAGCTCCACTTACTTCCTCCGCATGTCTTTGCAATATAGCATTCTGTATCACAAATACCATATCTTTATTTAAGTTGACATTGTGTGACAAGGGGATGGGAGGGGTCCTAAATTTCATGATGTCAAAAGACATGTCCCATCACGCCCATGTCATTTGCCTCACCATTCTCAAAAAATGAAAGTCTATCGCGTTTTAATCAAAGTAGTATGTCAGAGTAGGTATTTTACTCTAGAATCAGATTAATAATTATTTTCTGCATTAAAAAGTGGGATTTTTAAGTTAAAATATATTTAAATCATAATTTTTATCATGATAGTACTATTTACTTACATTTTTTTCACGAAATACGTCAGAAAACAACTTAATGTTTTTGTAATTGTTTTTCTAAATATAAAACAATTCTTGACTGATTCTATACCTAAATAAAATGTAATTAGCATTTTTTAATTATGAAAGTAATTAAATAAAATTAAACTGGGGCAACGCTGGGACATCTCCTTTCAAAATAATTTAATCCTTACTAATATTATAAATGCGAAAGTCCGTTTGTTTGTTACGCCTTCACGTCTTAATTTCTGAACCGATCATCATGAAATTTTGCATACACGTTGTCAGGGGTACAGAGAAGGACATAGGGTACCTTTTATCCCGAAAAAAAGTATTGTTCCCGAGGGATAGCAAAAAAACTTTCCACGCAGACGAAGTCGCGGGCGGCCGCTAGTTTGAAATAAAAATGTTGGAACTTCTGTTTTAATTCAATAATTATTTCTAGATGTAAAATATATGACGTCACATTAGGGAGACCCCCCCGGTCTCACAAATGTGACCAGTGGGGCTACCGCCCAAGTAGCGTCGACTTCGCCGTCGGCTTCATTTGACATATGGTTGTAATACATTGCTACTTTTCTTTGGTATGTTTTTATTATATTATTTTATTACTAAAAAGAAGTAGCAATGTATCTCATCCTTCTGTCAAATGAAGCCGACGGCGAAGTCGACGACACTTGGGCGGTAGGGCCCCAGTTGTGATAAGGAGGGGGTCAAACTCATGAAATTCTTGTGACGTTATTTTTGGATGGCAACTAAGGGCTCCTTTAATTTAGACTGCTAGAAATGTACTGCTGCTTCTGCACTTCATCAGGCCCGCTAAATTACTGTGCCTGGGCGTTTTTGTTTTTTCACACAAAAGAAGCTGTGTCAGCAGTCCCGTGCACACCAGCACGTTTCCAGAAGTCTAAATTGAAAGAGCCCTAAAACTTAAATGATTTCATTAAACTTACCTGTTGTTCATAATCAGAATTAGCTTTTCTCAGTTGCCTCAGTTCCGATTCTCTCAGTTTATTATGCTGAAGAAATTGATCTGTAAATATGGGTATGTCTGTGTCTCCATTGTGCATCTCTTCACCCTATTAAAAAAGTCTTTAATTGAAAGTAAAGTTTACTCTGAAGTAATAATTAATAATAAGATAAAGGTTTGTCTTACTAAAGCTGGAGTAATACAAGGTTTAGGTCTAGGTGGTGTGTGCTGGCGAGGAGTTGTGATCGCTGGAATGGTAGCAGTCCCATTTACTGGAGTCGAGTTTTGATCTGCAGTTACTTGAGTTGGAGCTGAAGTCAGATAACATGGAAATAAAAATATTTTTTTACAGAATTATCTTAGAAACTTAAAGTTAGTACCTAAAATAAAGTTGAAAGAGTTAAAAATGTTTCTCAACACACCCCCTTTAATAGGTTCAATGCGTTACTTGCCTGTGGTCCCCCTGTATAGCCCCTCTTGGGGTACCTACCACGAGCAAATACTTTAGCCTGTGGAACACCTAGCGGGGACAAAAATGGGAAATAGGGAAAATTATATGGCCTGTGGTACCTAGGGATGCAAATCGGTAAAATTACCTTGGTAAAATTCGGTAAAAAACGATAAATTACGTAATTTATGGTATTTTTCGATAAATTACGGTAATTTTCAGTAAAAAATGTATTTAAAGTACTTATATTTTTTTATTACAGGGGAAAATGTGCTAATCTGTTAGTCTGTTTGTCCGTTAAGTGAAAATCGAAAAAAACGCCGACCTCCCTTTCACGTATCAAGCCGTAGCTATTAACCGAATAAGATAGGAAACGCGAGGTGAAGTAATTATAGTCTATAAGAGCGTTGTCTGACACATTTTGCAACTCAGATAGGCTAACTCACTCACTTTTTTGAACTTTTTAAATAATAATAAATTACTTACTTGATTTATTTTTGGTGAATGTTTTCAATAGTCAAAAGAATACTATCACGAATATTTCACGTACTTACTTATATTTATTTACAGATACGTTTTTGATTTACTTGGTGAAATTACAACTAGTTTTTGTACATTTAAATGTATTTTTTTCAACAAAAACAATATATGTTTAATATTCGTTATACTATTCTTTTGACGATGTATTGAAAACAATCACCAAAAATAAATCAAGTTATTTTTTTAAGTTCAAAAGTATGAGTGAGACAGCCTATCTGAGCTCCAAAATGTGAAACCACTATTTTAAGTGAAAAACTAAAAAAAACCATAAGTGAAAACTAAAAAGTTCACGCACTAAGCAGTATAAAACGCGAGGTGAAGAATTGTAGATATTGCCGAGAGTAGATGTATGGAAATGTCATAATTCCTTCATTTTACTACGATCATCGCAATTGAATATCCTATTTTTTTGTTTTCAATGCTTAGATACCATGAATCAGTGTTGCTTTTTACTCTAAAGCTGAAATTATTTAAATAAAAGACGCTAATAGTCGCTGGTAATTTTACCGTAATTTATATAAATTACGGTAAAATATCCGTAATTTACCAGCCTTTTCGGTAAAATTACGTAATTTTGCAACCCTAGTGGTACCCCTAATCGTCAGTACAGATTCCGACATATAAGTTGGCAAGAGAAAGATGAGACAAAAGATGCGCCGAGTTTAGTGTTTGTGACTACTGCGCATCTTTTGTCTCGTTTTTATCTTGCCAAGTTACGTGCCGGGCAGTATATGCAGGCGCGGTCCGAGGGGGGGGGGGAGGGGGGGGTCACAGGGGACATGACCCCAAAATCGTACACGTCACATAGAAAAAGCATCTAAAAATTTACAAAAAAGCAATTATTATTATTAGTGACCCCCCCCCAAAATTTCAGGCTGCGACCGCGCCTGAGTATATGTCAGATGGAAATGTTTGAGACGGGTACTACAGACAATAAAAATATATTTACTAAGGAGATTGTTATTCAGGGGGTTCCACTGGCAGATATATTTGCTCTTGGTACCCAAAGGGGATCTTGACTTGGGGACGACGGGCAAGAAACAATTTGATGAGGTAATTATCATCAATGCGATATTAGTTTAATACTATTCAAGAAAATTATAAATCTGTACCTAGTTAAACTAAAATTATAATGTAATCAACAGCAACTACATTTAAAAAATAATCTTAGAAGTCAAAAATAATACTTGGATTAGGAGCCGACTCTACAGGGGCATTTTGCTTCATTTTCTTAGCAGCTATGTTAGATTCTTTCTGTTCCACCTGTTGTCGTCTAAATTCTTTATATGCATCAGTTTTTTTATACTCTTCCCATTCTTTGATGTATCTGTAAAGATATCAACCGAATCAAAAAATGTGATACAGAATTACTCTATTCAATAAGCAAGCCAAATAAGAATATTACTGTCAAAAAGACCATATTTGTTTGCGTTTCACTTCAACTTCAGGCTGTAAGCAAGGGCGTAGCCAGGATTGTATATAAGGGGGGGCAGACAAAGAAAATCCTAGATTATACCTACTATAGAGATCACATCCCATATTATTGGATTTCTGAAGACAGCCTTCAAGCCTGTTAGTTTCTTAGGTCCATAAGAAGCGTCGCAAGCTATGATACTTGTCAGAATTTTAGTTTTCCAGCGAACGACTGCTCTTATAAGGGGAGGCAGCTGCCCCTCCTTGCCCATACCTGGCTACGCCCATGGCTGTAGGATGTGCAAGAAAAGAAACAAAGATCAAGATTGCCGTTTGACAGCACTATTCTTATTTAGCTCGTATTAGTTATTTACTACTTCACCTTATATTTTTATGTAATTACCTTTCTTTGTCTTGATCAGCAGCATCCAAATAAAGTTGTTTCTCTTCAGCAGGTAGTTTACTCCACTCACTAGCCAACTGGCGCGTCAGTTCTGCAAAACCTAGGTCTGGCTGCTCAGCTCGAAGTTGATCACGACGCTCGTTTAAAAATCGCACATAACCTACAAAAACAAATGCAAACACAAGTATTATTTATTTCGTCAACTTTCCCGACTTTATCTTCAACAAATCTTTTCCTGGGGTGGCCCGACCCCTTCCTACGCCCAAGATCAAGACCACAGAATTCGGATGTTCTTTACCAGTTAGAGGCTGTCGAGGAGCAGTAATATCACGCGGCACTTTGGGTTTTCGTTTCTTAGGTTTCTTTGGAGAAGCCTTTTGTCCTTCTTTAACTAAAGGAGTAGTCACAGAAGGGTCAGAGGCAGAGGGAGTCGCTGTTGCCGATGCGATTGTTGCACTGTCGTGTTTCACAGCAGTAGCCTTTGTAGTGTCTTCGCTTTGGGTTTGTTCCTCGGAATGTTGCTCCGTTCGCTGTGTTTCGGTCTCCATGATAATTTCTACCGAAAACAATAATTTATCACTTGTAGCGTTGAGTGAGATCACAAAGAAACAAAAAATATTGATCGATTTTTGTGGTTGCTTGGAAGGAAACTTTATGAAACCAAGTCCCTGTCAGATCAAAGTGACAGTGACAGTTCCCGTCAATGGTCATTCCAGCAGACGAATCGCTAAGTCATCGGTCACCACAGTCTAAAACCGTTCACCATTTTTTAGGCAAGGACGAAGCTTACCAACACGAAATAAATAAAAAGACGCGCAGTTTGGCAGCTGTTTTATAGCGTCTGTAATGTAATAAAACAATTTATAAAAGTTCCTACGTGATTAGCTTTTTCAAGAATGTAGTATAGTGTATTTGATAAGTTCATCTACCTACCTACAAGAAGACATGGTACCGATTTAAGCAGTCCTGTTTAAGGCCTGCTTCTGAACCGAACGGCTCAAGGTTGGTTTCTTATTTGCTGATGGTAAGCCCCCACAGCCGAGAAGTCATTTACACCCAATTGCACTAAACATAAGAATCGCCTAAGTCTTTTCTTAACTACAACTCGACCAAGTTAAGTAGGCGAATGACAGCTACACCGCTAAGTTTGACACCGTTTTAATTTGGTCGTGTTGTAGTAGGCCGAAACAAATTATCGGACGCGGCTGATGGACGCGGCTTACTGCCGCGGCTGATAAGTGTGCACAGTAGTTTTGCTGGTTCGTTTCTTATTCTTCTAATTTTAGTTTGGCAATCTACTCTCCTCTTTAGGGAGTAATTTTTGCCAAAGTCAAATATTGAAAAGTTCAGTGGTAGATTGTTTCAGTTTACATTAAAATGCGATCCAATGCTGCTTGGAGCATTTGGCACTAAGTATTATCCCCGTCAATTGGTAATGCGCTGGAATCTTGTCACATTAACATCCCCGTTGACGTGATCCGCAACTAAAAATGTCATGAAACAAGAAAATTCTAATAGGTAATCTAATATATTAATTATTTTATTATTATTTTAAATAAGATAGGGTCTAGGTATATAAAAATTTTACAATTGTTTTTGCTTTTGAGGTTAAAATCATGGCCGCCAGGCGCATTACCAATTGACGGGGATAGTATATCAAGACGGTTTACTCGGTAAGGTCAGCCGAGGCACGGTAATAGGATACTACCCAGTATTCTAACTTGGTGCTGACGGTCGAAATGCGAGCCACACCTATGCGCCTCGAGTTCGGGCTGCTATAGACGCGAATGCGCTGCAGTGACGAACGAACGGTGGTTTCGTATTTTGTGATCACGATGGCGAATTGCAACTATAGAGCACGAGTATATTGTGCTGTTTATGGTTGCCTCAGTTCTACAAAAACGCACCCAGGGATAACATATTTAAAATTACCTGGAGAGTCTGAAATGTGAATATAATACTTTTTTAAACCTACTAGTACGTAATTTGTTTTTTCTTTGAATAGGCTAGTTTACATTATCTTAGTCTTTAGTAGAGTGCTTTAGGAGAGTGCTTTAGTGGAAACATGTAAACGGTCGTCTTATGACTAAAGAGAGTAACGTTCTAGTAGCCTTTCTACTCGCTTTCCAGTAGCACCCCCTGCGCGCCCGCTCACCCCCCGCGCGATATTTTACTCGCACTCGCACTGGAAGCATGTAAATCGACATTTTAGTAGCGTCTTTAGTAGAGTGCATTTGCCGGTGAACGCGTGACGTGTAATTGAACTAAATAATAGGTATTAGGTATGGCGAAAATGACACTCTACTGGAAGCGTGTAAACGGTCACTGGAAAGGCACCAAAACTACTAAAGCACTCGCATTCGAATCTACTCGCACGCTACTAAGCACTTGTTTTTACAAATCTTTGATAAGACTAACATAATCTTAATTTCTAAAGATAGAACTATGAAAATATAATCGAATACTAACTATTTTATAACAAAACTTCAATTATTTCACAAGATATTTACCAAAAACTTTCGGGAGCTTTCTATGTGGTATTGCCCCTTTGGTATGCCTAATTTACAAAATTGGGGCTTTGTCTACACGGTATTGCCCTATCGGTATACCCTAACTTTTACCCAAACATTTGCTAAAACCTTATCTATTTAGTTTACTATAAAAACAATGAAAAAATTACTTAAGATATTGCTTTAAACACAAATCCTACTTATTAGATAACAACAAACAGAACTTACATGATATAAGAACGTAAGAAATTATACAAAGTCTTAACTACCTATCTTAGATAACAATATTTATTAAAATAAAAAATAAAATAAAATAAAATAATATTTATTGACTGCAAAGATTAAATTACAATTTGAATTACTCCTGCCTCCTGAACTAGGTATTAGACCTGTATGTCAGGATGCAGTCGCTCCTCATAAATGACCTAGTACAGTAGCCAGTGCAGACATTAATAGGTACTTAAAAAAGAAAAACTTAAATTAAAAATTAAAAACTTATAAATAGAAAACTTAACACTGAAGCGCCTGTTGCTGTGAATGAGTTTGTGTGAATGAATGTGTGAGAGTGAATATTTGCGTGAATATGACTAGGTTTTTGTGATTGTGCGTGTGAATAGGTGTGTGAGAAAGGAAAGGAAAGTTTGTAAATAGATGTATAGGTGTGTAAGTGTAAAGAGTGTGCATGTGGACAGTGGACGGGAACAAAGTCAATATTGTATAATGTTATGTAGGTTAACAATTTAGGATAGTGTAGTTATAAGGTTCTCACAGTCTTGGTACTCAAGGTCCTTCAGCCATTTAATCATTTCTGACTTAGCTTTAAAGTTGTTGGCGCCACGAATCTTGACTATTTTGTTTAGTTTGTTGTAAAGACGAGGCCCTAGAAAGTCAAAATGACGTTTAGCAAACGCACTCTTTGTTGATGGTACCTTAACTAGGTTCAGCCTTTTGCCCTGGTCACCTTGACCTGCTTTTTTGTGAAAACGCCGTAAACATTGCAAAATATATGACTTGCGGACACTAAAAACACCAGTCCTCTTGTAAACATCTGACGTTGGATGCCTAAAGGGTAGGGAAAGCATAACCTTTAACAACGCTCGTTGAGCTCGTTCAGTTTCAATAAGATTGGTTTTGCAGGCTCCGCCCCAAGAGCAAATGCAGTAGTTAATTAGACAATGACATAAAGCTTTATAGATCTGAATTAGGACGTCATGATCAAGAACTGTTCTTAAATTTTTAAAAACAAATATAAATCTTCTGAGACGGTTAGCTATTACAGAAATGTGCCTATTCCAGTTAAGCTTGCTATCGATGTAAACTCCGAGATACCTGATGCTAGACGAATTCTCGAGCGTTGTACAGCCACATTTAGAGCTCAAGCCACCACTGGTGCGGGAGTTGCATGGGTAGGTATGTAGGGTGATTGAACAGTCATGAGGTGGCGCAGAGCGAACTGATTTGTAAAAACAAACGTATTTGGTTTTAGAAGTGTTGATCGAAAGCAAAGAATCTTCGAGCCACCTGGTGACTTCACATAATCCTATTTGAGCAAGATGTTGTAAGGAATCCCAAGAAGGGGCATGGAACAGAATGACTGTGTCGTCAGCAAACATGAGGAGCTCTGCACTTCGGATGCTAATTTGACACAAGTCATTGATATATATTAAGAAAAGGCTCGGTCCAAGAATACTTCCTTGCGGAACACCATATCTGCAAGTTGCCGAGTCACTTACAAACTGCCCGACGCGTATTTGTTGAGTCCTATTGGTCAAATAATCGTAGAACCAAGAATGTGCTATGCCTCTTATACCAATATTACTCAGACGAGTTAAGAGCACTGGAATGGAAACGGATTAAAATATGATTTAATATGTTTGAGATAGATCATATTAAAATATGAATCTATCTCAAACATATTAAAATACGAATCTTAAAATATCAATGTCACTATTTACAAACACTGATCACTTTCACTTTGTTTTCACATCGTGTCTTTAGCACTTAATCACTTTCATATCATATTGTGTCACTATCACTTATCACTTTTCATTGCGTCGCTAACAATCTCCCCCCGCAGTGCGAAGCACTTCATCCATTTGGGGGCGACGCCGCTGCCGGGACCAGAACGATGACTCGTCGCGTCGGTCGTCGAAGTATACCTCCTGGAGTTCGCACGTCCAATATCCTCACTCTTCCATCGGGCCCTGGGTATACTCGTTGCACTTGACCGCGAGGCCACGTGTTTCTGGGTAACGTGGCGTCCATGATGACTACAATGTCTCCGACACGTGGATCTTCAGTTTCCCTTCCAGTTATCTTTCGCGGCATCAGCGTTGGTAGATATTCCGCCACCCATCGCTTCCAAAAATGGTCTGCCAGTCGCTGTGCTGTTCGCCAGGTAGCCTTTCCGACGAGCTCGCTGTCTTCGAATTCCCCTGGAGATAGGGCCCCACATGACCTTCCCAATAAGAAGTGGTTAGGCGTGAGGCTTTCTTCATCTTCGGGATCTGCGCTGACATCGGTAAGTGGGCGGGAGTTGACGACGTGTTCCACCTCAGTGAGCAGCGTGTGGAGTACCTCTTCTGGCGGGTTTTTGGTGTGCAGGACGGCCATCAATGCGGTCTTCACTGATCTTACCATCCTCTCCCAGGCGCCACCCATGTTTGGACACCCTGGTGGTATAAACTTCCAAGTGATACCTTCTTGGTCGGCCGCTTCCTGTAGCTCTCGATTTGCACCCACGAAGTTAGTCCCGTTATCACTAAATATGGTCTTCGGGGTCCCTCTGCGAGCAGCCATCCTCCTTAGTGCCATGATCATGGAGCTGGTGCTCAGTGAGCTTGCTAATTCGAGGTGCACCGCTCGCGTGGTGAGACAGGTAAACAGCACTCCCCAGCGCTTCTCCACTCTTCTCCCTATGGTGACCTGCATCGGGCCGAAATAGTCAACGGCAGTGCTGGTGAAGGGGTACTGATGGTGACTCAGGCGCTCCGATGGTAAGTCTCCAGGCGGGGGTACTTGCGGGTTACTCTTCTTGACCTTGCACCACTGGCACTGGTAAATTTCCTTTCTGACGCTGGAACGCAGGCCCAAGATCCAATACTTCTGCCTTATCTCGTTGACTACCGTCGCGGTGTTGCCATGAAGAAACTTCTCGTGGTAATATCTTATGATAAGGCGACTGATGCCGTGCTTGCCGTCTAGTATCACGGGATTTGTTTCTCTATCCTTGATCTGGATCTTCTTTGTCCGACTTCTTAGTTTGATGATGCCTTCCTTACTTAGGTACACGTCGAGCTTTCGTAGACGGCTTGAATTTTCTAATTTCTTATCTTCTTGAAGACACTTGATTTCTTCCCCAAAGCTATCCTTCTGGTTTTGCTTGACGAGTTCTTCTTCAGCCCTCTTCAGCTGAGATGCTTCAATTGGGATGAGGTTCATCTTCTTAACTTCAGGAAGTGGATTTATGGTCATCTTCTTCTTGGTGGTGCGCTTCTGAGGCTTCCAGTCTTCATCGTTCTTGGTAGCGGTGACGGTTTCTTTCTTCTGGCTCGTACGTTTCTTAAGTTCTTCGATGAATTGAAGTACGCGAGCTGTACACCGTACCAGGCGCTTCCAGCTGGAGAACCTTTCATGACGAGGTAAGTATGGTTCGACGGTCTTCACTGCAGCGACGACTTGCGTTTTCTTCTCTTCACCGGTTTCCTGGATGTCCGAGGCTCCAAAATGTCTAGTTGGCCACGATTCTTCATCTTCATATAGGAAGCGTGGACCTCGAAACCATCGCGCGGTGTGGTCGAATTCGTTCGGTGTTCCCCTGGTAGCGTCGTCTGCTGGATTTTCCTTCGTCGGTACCCAACGCCAGTCTTGCGGTCTTGTCAATTCCTCAATCTCGGCGAGCCTATGTGCGACGAAAGCCTTGAATTTTCGAGGGTCGGATTTGAGCCATTGAAGTACTGTGCTAGAGTCCGTCCAGAACACTTTCTTCTCGATCTTCAGGCTTGTCTCGTTCTCTACGGTGGTCGCTAATCTGCTTGCCAACAGCGCCGCTTGTAGCTCCAGACGTGGAATTGATACTGGCTTCGTAGGTGTCACCCGGGCCTTTCCTGCGATCAGGGTGATGTGGACTCTTCCGTTGGGTTCGACCGTCCTCCAATAAGCTGTCGCGGCGTAAGCTTCTTCACTCGCATCGCTGAATATGTGAAGCTGGCCTTGATCTTGACTCGGCGACAGACACCTCGGAATCCTCAGTTCTTTTAAGATGGCCACCTCCTGTAGATACTTGGTCCAGGTCGTCATCTGTTCGTCGTTGATTTCTTCATCCCATTCAACCCTAGTCCGCCAAATATCTTGTATGAGCTTCTTTCCTTGTATCAAGACTGGCGTGGCGAATCCCATAGGGTCGAAAGTTGACATGACGGCGCTGGTGACTTCCCTTTTTGTTGGTTTCCTTCTTGCTTCTAGCACTTCTGATGGGGTGTTACGAAGGCCGACGTTGAAGGCTAGCTTATCTTCATTTATCAGCCATCTAAGTCCGAGGGTCTTCTCTTCTTCGGCCAATTCTACGACCTTTTCTTCTAGTAATTCTTGGATTCCCTCAAGTACTTCTGGTTCGTTGCTTCCCCATCCTCTTAGGTTGAAACCGGCTTTAGCATGTATTTCCTTAACTTCTTTAGCTAGTTTCCGTGCTTCTTCTATTGTCCCGAAGCTTTGTAGATAATCATCCATGTAGTGATTCCTTTCAATGGCCTTGACTGCTGCAGGGTATTGCTCCTTGAAGTCTTCGGCATTCTTGTTCATGACGTAGATTGCTGTGGCTGGTGACGACGTGGCTCCGAACACTACTGACGCCATGCGATATTCTTCAGGCTTGCCTTGTCTTCTATTTCCGCGCCACAGGAACCTTAGGCTGTCTCTATCTTCTTTCTTCATTTTAATCCGAAGGAACATTTCTTTGATATCAGCGATGACAGCCACTGGTCTTTCTCTGAATCTTATAAGTACACCGAAAAGTGACTGTAGCAAATCTGGTCCTGGTAATAGCGCGTCGTTCAGACTTTTTCCGTTGAACTTGGCGGCAGCGTCGAGGACTATTCTTGGTTTCTTCTTGACTGGATGGATGACGGCGAAGTGTGGCAGGTAGAACGTTCTTCCTTCGGTCGAGCTTGATGGGGCTTTCTCCGCGTACCCGTTGACAATCAGTTGGTTCATCTGTTCTTCATAAGCCTTCTTCAGATCTTCATCTTTGTCCAGCTTCTTTTCAGTGTTGATGAGTCTTCTATAGGCTTGATTGTAGTTATTGGGCAGCGTTTCCTCTTCACTCTTCCATAGCAACCCTGACTCGAACCTGCCGTCTTGCGTCCTCTTCGTCGTCTTCTCCAAGACGTCGAGCGCCCTCTTGTCTGCGTCGTTGCTTGGACGTCGCGGCTGAACTCCCAGTGATTCTATTTCAAAGTGTTTCCTTACCAAGACTTCAGTTTCATCTTCACTGGAGCTCACGTGGTTTACGAACTTCACCGGAACCGTGTCTCTTCCATCGCACCCATGCAGTACCCACCCTAGGCTGGTGAGCGACGCGACTGGTTCGGAGGCCTTACCCTTCTTTAATCTTCTTGTGATAATAAGCCCCCAGTTATCTTGCCCTATGAGCAGCCGCGGTTCTTCTTTTGCATAGATAAGTTGGCTTCCGATTTTCTTCAAATGTGAGCATTTTTCAACTAATGCGTCGCTTACTTCTTGTTTAGAGAGCTTCAGTCCATCGATGGTCCTAACTTCTATCTTCTTCTTATCTCGTCGATGAACCCCTTTGATGTGGAGGGAGACCCTTTGGGAATTTTCTTTCTTCATGTTTCTTCCCCCGACCACTTCTATTGACAGAGCTTCCGTCTTTCCCTCGGCACCTATTTTCTCAGCGATGGCGGAGTCCAGTAGCGTGACCGTAGATCCTTCATCCAGCAGGGCTAAGACCTTAATAGAGCCCCCTGGACCATAAAGCATTACCGGAGCCATCTTCAAATATGCCTTCCCGTCGCTGGCGTTATTACTCGTATGCACGGAGGTGACGACTTCTTCGACTGGATCTTCTTCCTTCTGGACAGCGTTGCATCTTGGCTTGTCTTCTTGCTTTACAGGAGGAGCGTCGGAGTGCAGAATTGTATGATGCCACCTGGAACACTTCTTGCATACTGGTGCTCTGCAGTTCTGTCGGGCGTGTCTGAAGCGAAGGCACTTGAAGCATATCTTCCTCTTCTTAGCTATCTCCCACCTTCCGATCACGTCGGCTTCCTTAAGCTTGCGGCACTCGATGAGCCAATGTTGCCCGTTGCACTCAGGACATTCCACTTTGGTGTGAGTGTCTTCTCTATCTTGCACGGCGTGGACGGGTCTCTTCATAGTATTCTTCCATGGCGCCTCTTGGGGTGCGTATTGCGGACGGGTCCTCTTCATCTCCCAAGACACTTCAGGTGGAGCGAAGTCACCGCACATGTCCGCTTCCAATTCCAGAAACTCGCTGACAGTGATGAGCTCCGGCTGATCCTCTTCACGCTTAGTTCGGTGGAAGATGTACCACCTGTACTTCATCGAAGCAGGCATCTTTTCAATCAGCACCTTCATAGTCTCTGGTGAACTTAAGTAGCTTGTCTTCCCCAGTGCCTTGATGGTAGCCACGGAGTTCCTTACTTGGCTGGCGAAGGTGCACACTTCAGTAGGGTTTTCGGCGACGCGCGGCAGGCTCTTCAGTTTCTCCAGTTCAGATAACGCCAACGCGCCCGGTCTCCCGAACCTTGCCTCCAGCCCCTTCATGACTTCGACAGGATCTTCCGCGGTGAACAGCAGGCTCTTGACTGCGTCTCTTGCTCTTCCTTGCAGCGTTCGTCGTAGACGAGCCAAATTCTGAGTCGGCGTGAAGGCGTGGGCGGTATCGTTGTATGACCGCCTGAAGGCCAACCACTCCTCGCTTGCACCGTTGAAGAAAGGAAGCTCGATGATTTGCTTCGACAACGTAGTTTCCGACGCCTTCTGTGAGAGACTCGTGATAGCTTGAGCCAAAACTTCGATATCCGACTTCTTACTTTCTTGACTCTGTTGCGGCGGTGCTGGCGGCGGCTGCGGATTTGATCGGTTGAACCAATCTTCAATGTTCTGCTCCCGGTATACCTCCTCTTCTTCTTCTTCCATCTCGGAGTCCGCTTGAATCATTTCCAGTTCCGCCTGGGCTATCTTCGACCTGGCAACGGCCACTTCCAACTCTCGCTTGGCGATCTGCATCTTGGCTTCGGCCTCGGCGCGCCTCCTCGACGACCTTACTGAGCGCGTGTCTGGCTTCTTCATTACTTCCCTCGGTGCGTGCTGTACTCGTCTCTTGTCGACTGGTGCAGGAGAGACGAAATAAGCATCTTCTTCAAGTCTAGCTTGCCGTTTCCTTTCGATCTCTGCGATGCATGCCATCACTTCATCATGCATCTGATCCGTAGTAGGAAGAGTAGTGGGGTCCCTTTGTTGAATAGTTTCACCGGCGGCGGCGCGCGTATCCCTTCTTCCCGTCGGCGTGGCGGTGATGTCTCCCGGTAGGCGAGCGGGTGACGTACCTCCTTGGGCTCGAGCGGCTGGTCTAGCGACGTCCCCTTCAAGGCGTGAAGGTGACTCGACTCCAGTAGGGGGGCGCTGCGGTGACATCCTCTTGGTGTGCGCTGACCTCGTTGTTACCGTAGATGCAGTGGCAGTTTCCGATGGTGTGTTCAAACTCCAATCTGAGACGGATGGTTCCGCAGTTTTCTCTGTTGCTTTACTTTTCGCTTTTTCCGACCTGGTATTAGGCATCTTCCTCGATTCTCACGATCGGGCTCGAAGGACCAGCAATTGTGGCGGGCGCGGCGGGCAGACGACGACGAAAGCACTTGGGATATCGTCCACACTAAACCACGCACGTCACAAATAATAATATCACTTGATAACTCTCAGTTAGTGGACTGTAAACACTAAAATAGGCACTTAAAAACACTTCATAGGTTGATCGCCAGCTGGACGAGGAAGGCGGTTGAACACTTGGTCAGAAAACACTATTACGGAACACACAATCAGTCACAGAGTTCATAAGTTAATGTTATTTCACTTCACAGTTGTTCGTATCTCTCACTATTAACTTTATAAAATGTCACACCAACGTACAACACAAATACTTGTTCAATTTAACACTTATAATTCACTATTCACCACTGTTTCATAGTCGGCGCACAGTCAATGTTCGTAGCATGACTCGTAGCTTCGTAGCAAACTCGTAGTCCGTAGCACTTGACACTATCTCACAATCCGAACATAGTCACAGATACTAATTTGCCACACGAAAGCACTCAAACACTTATTCGAACACTAAAACATTAACTTGCCGCGCCTTTTGTCAGAACACACTAACTTGGACACTAACTATTCACTTTGACTTCATAACTAACTTTACTGGAACCTTTTCTTTATAATGAAACCACCATTTACTGTTTCTTCTTTTATTTCTTCCTTTTTCTTCTTTTACAAAGGTATCTTCATTATCAGAAAACTATGCGCTTACTTCGACCTCTCCGATTTATATATTGATCGATAATTAATACTAGAAAATTCGGAACCAATCAAATTACTTGGAAATTTCTTGAAAATCAATCTAGAACTTTCTACTCTTTCTAGAACTCGGACCTCTCTGTCTTACAGTATGTCTGTCCTGTTCACGCGCAACTGTCTTTGTCTAATTCTAAACAAAACTATCTCTATCTCTTTCTAACATCGAAATAAGCGCTTGTTTTTACAAATCTTTGATAAGACTAACATAATCTTAATTTCTAAAGATAGAACTATGAAAATATAATCGAATACTAACTATTTTATAACAAAACTTCAATTATTTCACAAGATATTTACCAAAAACTTTCGGGAGCTTTCTATGTGGTATTGCCCCTTTGGTATGCCTAATTTACAAAATTGGGGCTTTGTCTACACGGTATTGCCCTATCGGTATACCCTAACTTTTACCCAAACATTTGCTAAAACCTTATCTATTTACTATAAAAACAATGAAAAAATTACTTAAGATATTGCTTTAAACACAAATCCTACTTATTAGATAACAACAAACAGAACTTACATGATATAAGAACGTAAGAAATTATACAAAGTCTTAACTACCTATCTTAGATAACAATATTTATTAAAATATGAATCTATCTCAAACATATTAAAATACGAATCTTAAAATATCAATGTCACTATTTACAAACACTGATCACTTTCACTTTGTTTTCACATCGTGTCTTTAGCACTTAATTACTTTCATATCATATTGTGTCACTATCACTTATCACTTTTCATTGCGTCGCTAACAAAATTAGAAATGAAAAGGGCATAAATGACAGCTTTTTCATCAAGATTGTGTAAAAAAAAATTAAAGTTGGTTAAATTTGCAACAATTTGAGGGTACAACCAAGAACCTTATATTCATATGGTACAACGCTTTTGATACGAGTGATAGTTTCGGAGACACAAGCATACCATATTTAATACCACTGTCATATTTCGTTTGCAAAAATAACTTTGTTTTTCATAGTGTTTGTAGAAATAACAAAGTTATTGTTTGCGGTTTTGGAAATGTGTTTTATCTCTAAAACTGCTCACTATATCTCGTTCACGCTAATTTTCTTTGAAAACGTTTATTAAAATTTATAGCATAACATATTTTTTGATATTTCACTCTCTTATTTTAAAAATTAGACGTGGGGAAAAGGGGAAATTTTGTTAAAAATTATGTAACTTAAAAATTGGCCAAATTTTCAAGTGTCTCCGAAACTTGCGCTTGTATCAAAACCGTTCTACCATTAGTAGTAGGTATGAACGTCTATACAAAAAAAAATTGGGAGTTACAAGGCGTGATAAAGTTTGGGCGCATGTTGGAAACTGATCTGTAGGCTGTTCTTAACTAATATTGAGCTGGGCCAAACTATCCTTACATATGAATCCAAACGGCGGCGGGTTGAAGTAGCGTTCCGCCCGGCTTCATTCTAAAAATTATAACTGTCCCGGTTTAGCTAATAGGTCAAGTGTGGTGTCAATTTCAGATAAATCAATAACGTTGAATTCATTTCTAGTATAAAAAAATGCAATTAATGTAACAGTTTCTGAAAAATTGCTCAATAACCAAAATATTCAATACATATTTTTACTTTTAATCACTGTAAACATTAAACTGGTGCATTTATTTCCAAACAAAAAATATGTTATCAAAGCCTATTTAATGCAAATTTGAAATACTATAATTTTTAAGTACCTTTACACATAATAACTAGAGGAAAAAAAAATTTACGTCGCGCGACAATAGCCTAGAGTTCACTTTCGAAATAAATTACCAACTTTGACTAGCTATGTCTCTGCAGTCAATGGACATAGACTACTCGAGTTAGGCTCAAATTGTAGCAAATGTTGTTAGCTTTACAAAAGTATAGGACAAATTAACCTGAAGAGTTATGAATCTCCATATAAATTAATCATGGGCGTTACAAGTCCTGATAAAATTTGGCCACATGATGAAAACAGTTCTGTAGACTGTTCATAACTAGTGTTGAGCAGGGCCAAACTGTCCTTACAAAAGAATCCATATGGCGGCTTCTTATGATATTTTTTTTTTGTCGAACAAATTATTATTTTTAAGATAACTCAAAAATAATAAGTGCTCTACAAAATCTTTATATAGCAAATATGTTACAAATAAATTTATCTATTACTTTTCTTCTTATAAATTTTTTGATAAATCTAATAGTTTATAAGATAAAATGATTTACAATATGGCGTTTCTTTTTGAAACGATAAAAAAGAAACGCCATATTGTAAATCAGTTTATCTCATGAACTATTAGATTTATCAAAAATTTATAAGAAGAAAAGTAATAGATAAATTTATTTGTAACATATTTGCTATATAAAGATTTTATAGTCATAGCCATAGTTTGGCCCAGCTCAATATTAGTTAAGAACAGCCTACAGACCAGTTTCCATTATGCGGCGAAACTTTATCACGCCTTGTAACTCCCAAATTTTTTTTGTATAGACGTTCATACCTACTATAGCGTATAGTTGGCAGCCTCACCATGGAATTAGAAGGTTTTGACTAGGTCAAAAAATTGTTAGTAAATAGTAATAAATAGTGAACTATAGCATATAAATAGTGATACTATGGTTCAAAAGATATTTGAGTGTCTTGGTGAGGCTGCTATCTTGACGTCAAGCTGGCAGACACCTTAAAAAATACAGTTCGTATCAATGTGATTTATATGCCAAAAAATTGTTAGGAAATAGTGAATCGTAAACGCAAAATTTCAATAATATTGCTTCAGTACAAGCCGAGATATTACGATCTCAAAGTGGGCTGCTAACTTGACGTTTCTGGCAATGGCGATTCCAGAGAAACGGGTACAAGTTATAAACAAATAAATATATCAAAAAATTGTTAGTAAAATTGTGATTCTTAGGATATAAATAAAAAAAGAATTCTTCATTGCTATTTTCTAAAAATCGAATGTTAACTTCTACATAGTACTCTGAATATAGGCTGTCAATCAATATTGAACTTTGCTCCACAGTAATAAGGTTTAAACGTGATTGCAATCATGAGGTGAGTACTATCAAGCAAAAAAGTGAAATTTATATTTTTTGACTGTGTCAATATAGTCATATCCTCGGTTCAAGGCTGGTATAAGTAAACAAATATTTTTCTACCCACTTTTTTATTTTTTAGAGTATTGACACAATCATGTTTTTCGTCAATGTTTTTTGGTTAGAGTAGCAGACGGAGTGATTTCTAAACTAGTTGATAGTTATTTACTCTCACGATTACCTATCTGAATGTAGTAGATATTTAATTTTAACCTACCTACCCATTGTGTGTAACCTTTTGATAATTATTGTGATGGAAAATGACCTCACTTTAAATGTGGAGCTCATTTTTCAAACTTGACGACTCTGTATGAAATATACAGGGAGAAAAAAGCAGCCCTTGACGAGTTTCTTGCCGGTTCTTCTCGTTACAAGGTCTCCCGCTTAGGGTTTGCGAACCGATGGCGTAGCTTCTATGACATTCACAAGTGCTTGTAACAGCCTAGACTGAATAAATTATTTTGAATTGAATTGAATCAAAAAAATTTTGATTAAATCTCATCAAAAAACATTTGGTCGTTTAATACTCTACTCTCAGTTCATTTATTTAGTTTAGGAAAAACTACTAATATTTTACTACCAACTAGGTACCTAACGTTAAAACTATAACTTAAAGGGAGGAGTCTAATGAAAATATCCTAACCTGTAATTTTTTGAAAATGAATATTTTGTATTTTTTTTTAGTAACTGAAACTTTAACGTTAGGTACCTATTTGGTGAGATTAATAATGAAATTAGTAATCAGTAGGTAGGTAAGTAGGTAGGAAGTAGATGATATAAGTAGAAAATATTTCTAGTTTTTCCCGAATAAATCCTTACTAATATACTAATTACTAATTTACTATTTACTAATTTTACTAATTTACTAATATTATACTAATATAATATTATAAATGCGAAAGTCCGTTTGTTTGTTTATTTGTTTGTTTTTTTGTTACGCCTTCACGTCTTAACTACTGTAGCACTACCATGAGTTTACAAAAACCATTCTCGATATCGACCGCGTTAGCAATTTGTATGGGAAATTGAAGCAGAGCCTCTAGCGGATACGCGAAGAACTAAAATCTATAGTAAATGTGCTCACCATCCACGAGTTTTCTATCCTCGCTAATGTGAACTCGATACGGGGTAAATGTCCCATATTTCGGCATGTTAAGACTTAGGATATTCATTCTAAATGTATGGGGAAGATGGCGAAATTAATAGGTAAGTTTTAATGTGGCTATGACCTTTAGGTGAGTACATTATAAAAATAACTCTCCCCCTCTCCCCTCTACCACGTCACCCCTCCCCCCTAGAAATGTGACCCGTTTTACAGATTTTCTAAATTTTCAGGAAAACCATACAAGCTAGGACAAAATGGTCAATAATTCAATTATTTACTGATAAATTACCTACAAATAAGTATAATTATTCATTTTGATACAAGTTATAGTTTCCAAGCTATGGTGTGTCAAAGTTTATGGTAGTGACTGTACACGACAAAAATAATAAAAATTCGGCTATTGCTTAACCAAAGGTTTCCTTCACCAGGATTGATCTTTGTGTTCCTAAGATGGGTTTACGAAGTGGAGCCACCTGGATTTTTTATGTAGGTGGGGGAGAGTTCAGCCTTCATGAAGTCTGATGTTAATAACTGCCTAAGTATAGTACTAAGCCAAGTTTGGTATCATTTTCGGAAAAATCAATAACGTAGAATTAATTTTTGATTTAAAAAATGCCATCTTAGGTTAGGTCTATGTTTACGTGATCGAGTATTGTGCCCCGATTTATGAAATTGTGACATTTGCCTCTAGTTTCGCTGATATAAAAGGTACGCGGACGGGCTATATATCAAATTGTACGTCTGCCAGAGGGCTTCAAAGTGGAATTTGAATTCCTAAAATAGGTCAGTAACTTTTTGAGATTTTCCAAAATTTTCGAAAATTGCAAATTCTTTTCGCCGACTTGGATCGAGAATTCCCCAATATAGTTTTATTATTACCCACAAAAAAATCCGCGCGGCTATACAGGGTATCCCAAAACTTTGCCACACGGAGGGAAAGTACGTTAATATTGAAGATGGGAAATTTTACTGAAAGAAGACTTCATTTTATTTTTAAATATAATTGGAACTGCATTCAAAGATTTTTGGAAAATCACCTGCCTTAACCAGGAATCGAACCCAACAAAAACTTTTTTTTTTAATTTATTTTAACGATACAAATCAAAAGGGTTACTCATAAGGATTATTTTTTCTTAAGTGAGACAGCATCTTAAACAAAAGGAAGACCATGAAATTTAACATTTAAATTATCATTATTACAAATTTGTATCAATTTGTATCGAAACGTAAGCGATTTTAAAAAATCTTTGAATGCAGTTCGGTTTCTTTTTAAAAACAAAATGGCAAGATGGCACTGTTAGATTAATCGTGCTATTGAGTTGTATTGTTAGAAGTATAAGGCATGAGACAATTTTGTTAAAATTAATTATTTCAATACACCTGTCGTGTACTAAGTGGATTTTTATTGAATAGTACACCCTCGAAATCAGGCCTTGGCTGCAACCCTTACTCGAGGGTTGTTCAAAGTTTCTTTCAATAAATTTTCCTATCTTACATATTTAAGGTACTTTCCCTCTATGTGGCAAAGTTTTGGGACACCCTGTATATCTAATTTTTATAGTGTAGTCGCAATGACCACTTTTTGTTCAAATTAGTCAATCAAAACTGGAGTAGAATCGAAAAATGATTACATATTTTGTTTCATGATATTAATCCTTATCCAACTATATAATTTAATGATCAAGGTTGATTATTTACATGTCAATTCTTATTTAAATTATTCTAATCGGACCTTTCGTTTGGAAGTTACTACGGGCATACGGGATCAGTTGTACTATTTAACTATTTAAAATTTTATTCAAATTGACTTTCTGTGAGCTTAAGAAGTAGGTACAATACGAGCGCTAATCTTATGGTGGTGACAAGGAATACACGCCATAAAGCTGTCTGTGCCGACGACTGAGAGTTTTGAACGTCGCATTGCCCTCAGTCACGGTAATGGATAGATACCGTAACCGTGTCTCAGTTCAGTTACCAAAATGTTGGTACTTGATTTTTAGACAGTTTATGTGGTATAGATTTTGTACTAATGTAGGTGTAATAATTAATGATTAAACGAACTTACCTGTAAGTGAAGTTCTATCATAATTATACGAAGGATTCTTCCGAAGATATTAGTACTATTAACACATGTAGTATCGCTTGCATGTGTTAATAGTACTAATATTGAGGAAGAATCATGAAGTATAATTAATAATTTGCGACAGAAAAAAAACTAAACGAAATAACGTACTAACCCGAAATATTGGTCGTTTACCTTAGTTGGTGTACTTTGCAATTATAATCCGACTAAGTAAAAAAACACTAGTTAGTGCGTGTATACCGAATGTAAGTGAATTTAGAATTTATGTTGGTTACTAAATATCTTTTTACTTTCCTCTATGGTTACTATTTATGTCAAATCGAAGATGTCAAATGTAATTTTCACGTTTTAATAATTATTTATTTTGTGTTTTCTTTGCGTATTTTGTTGTGCAATAGCTAGCTTGTTAAGATTGATAAGAATAAAATTAGAAGCAGTCGATTAGAGGAGTTTATATAGTTTAAAGGTGAAATAAAAGGTTGGTACTTGATACAAATCCTTGGACGATTCGTCCAAGTACAAATCATTAGAAAACTCAGATAAACCTAAATCCAACCAGGAAAATACATTTATGATTTTTTTATAAAACTTACGCTGTTTTAGTTTAAGCTTCTCTTAATAATTGTTTCTTAATATTTATGATTAGCTATTCATGACCTTGATTTGTTTTTACTATTGGCTATAGATGCATTTATTGCAATTTTTTAAAGACGACCTGCCCCCATGCTCCAATTGCCAACCTTACTTTTAAAGCTTAAAATATGAGCAATAGACGATTAAATAACGTGTCGCAAGCTTATGTAAATCTCAGACTTTGATATTGTGTGACAAGCTTACGGCACGTAATAACGTAGCGTTCAAACGCATAGAATGTTGGCCATTTGAGTAGGGGGGGACAGAGCGTGATTACGATAATAGCCTAGGTCTTATTTCAACACGGTAGAGCTTAATGAGAACCCCGCAACTTATACAACTTATGGTTTACTTATTTCATTACAGATAATGTGTGTTTCATCCAACAATCGACAAAATATCCAATTTTCCTTCCAAATTAATAAAAACATACAAATTGGACGAAATACAACCTGGCAGAGCGACATGCGGCAGATAACTACGTTTTTATTGTGCCTTATTCAAATATGATATTAAATAAACAAATAAGGCCCAAAATGATACAAATCTATGAGTTAAAGTGAGATCTTTTTTTAGAATATATTATAACATGAATCTTTACTTTGTTATAATAAATATTCAAATTTATTGATAAGATGTTTTTATTTAATATGGTTTCTTAACCTCAATTTAACATAAAAAAGTTATAGGCCTTAATTTAATAAGTGTAATCGATTTATTACGGCCAAAGTCAAGTTTTCGGAAAATTACATTTAGTTAGAACTGTTTTCTTATATTCCTACTGTTAAATAATAAATTAAATAATATTTAAAGACTTAAAAGTAAATAGGCCTTATTTGTATCAAGTACTTATTCCTTGATACGGACGGAATTAACATATTTGCAACTAAGTAGATTATTATTTAGATTTAACACAATATTTTCTAATTTTGTAATATGCTTGATAGGAAAGTACTTAATTAAACTTTTTTATATTAGTTTCAAAGTGGAGGAATGCATTACGTTACGGCGTATTTGAATGGTGACCTTAGTAAGCCCACTGAATGGAGGGCCCACCTAGAAGGGCCACTATTCAGCGTTGGGCACAACCTGACCCACCCCCTGACTAGAGGATTTCTAACACGGGTTTTCATATTTATCGCTTTATAATTTGCCCTTGATTTCGTCGCATTATGCAGCTGTGGCGCACATATTTTATGCTAAATAAGCCCTGAAAGACATTATTTAGACTAGACACAAAAAATACTAAATTAAATTAAAATAGAAGTATTCACGCCAATGACTATGCTGTACCGCGGTTTGATTACATTCTCTTTTGTTGTACCTATTTTTTACATTCCTCTATGCCATAGAGGATAGTAAAAGGTATACTCATTGATCTCACGCGTTAAAACGCAAGTGAGTAACTTTACTACTATAGTTACGGTATTTCTCGATACTATCTGTCAATTAGTAACTCATGGTACCGAATTGCTATGAAAAAGGCCAAAACGTTACTCGATGCTCGCTAGCGAGTATAGTAAACTATTGTAGTTTACTATACCAACTCATGGTAGAGCTACTGAACCGATCATCATGAAATTTTGCATACACGTTCTTAGGGGTACAGAGAAGGACATAGGATACCTTTCATCCCGAAATAATGTATTGTTCCCGAGGGATAGCAAAAAATCTTTCCACGCAGACGAAGTCGCGGGCGGCCGCTAGTAACTAAATAAATGAACTGAGAGTAGTATTACCACAGCCGAGAGATAGTCTTCATACAGTCGGCCATCGGAGGCGTCTAGACAGAGAAATCGTGCGGGGTGGTGTGGTATAGAAGGGGGGTGGGAGGGCCCGAGAGCCCATACTTTGGCAATGTATGCATCTCGGGCCCTATCCAGTTAGGGCTTACGCTTCTGATTGGGTTATATTATATTATATTGAAAGTAGTGTTTGCAATTTTTTGATGTTGGTGTCATGAAAAAGTGTTTTTGGCACGATTTTGATATTAGATTTAGAATTCAAAATGGCGGCCGCACATCGATGTATTTGTTGATATTTGTGTATTTTTGTTTGATTATTGGGCCGATTTCGATGAAACTCGGTTTTTGGTAGTAATTTGACAAGAAAACAGCAACGCAATGTTAAAAAAGAATAAAAATTCAAGATGGCGGCCAACTTTTTTGTTTGCGGGCCGATTTCGATGAAACTCGGTTTTTGGTAGTATTTTGACAAGAAAACAGCAACTCAATTTTAAAAATGTAAAAAATTCAAGATGGCGGCCAACTTTTTTGTTTGCGGACCGATTTTGATGAAACTCGGTTTTTGGTAGTATTTTGGCAAGAAAACAGCAACGCAATTGTTAGCGACGTATAAATAAGGTTCAAAATTGAATGGTACGACGAGCGGCCGCTGCAGTAAAAGATAAGGAAAGGAAGCGTAAAAAGAGCGAGACAGCACGAGTTTCGGCCGTCCGTCGCGCCGCAGTCGGCCCGCGCCGCGAGTCGTCGGGAATGTTCGAGCGTGACGTCGCTGGATTATTCGCGAACACCGAACGAGATTGCTCCCGCGCTCCCGTCGAGTGGTATAAAAGCCGCGCGGGTCCGATGCGTAAGCAGAGTAGTATTGTGAACAATAGTGCAGTGAAAACAAATAGTGAAGAGCTCAAAGTTATTGAAGTGTCTAAGTGCTGGAAGTGTTTAACTGTAATAAGTGCGTATTTAAGTGTTGTTAAAGTGCTAATTAGTTGAATTACTGACTGTACATATTTAACTGTTTTAGTGTTGGGACAATTTAAGTTATAATTAAGTTAGTGTCAAGACTTTTATTAAGTGTTTTGAAAGTGTAAGTATTTTGAAGAGTTCAAATACTAAATCATAGAATCACTTCGTAAGCGTGCTATTTTATTTAGACCTCGAATAGGCATCCTCATCAATCCAGCCAGCGGCAATTAAGTGTTTTGTTGCGAGTAAGCGCCAAGTCCGCAACATATTTTTGGTCCTTCGAGCCGGATCCTGGAAAACGAAGAAGATGCCAACTACGCGGTCAGCGAAGAAGAAGATTTCTGCGAAGCCGTCGACGTCAACGGATTGGAGCATGAAGACGCCAGCGGAAACCGCTACTGAAAATAATGTAACGTCAAGCCGGTCCAAGCTTACAAGAAGAACATCGCCACATCGCGCCCCTACTGGAGGTGTGTCACCTTCACATCTTGAGGAAGACCACGCCACACTAACCGCTCGTGTCCTAGGAGGAGTGTTACCCGCACACTACCCGGGAGACTACGCCACCACGCCGACGGAAAGAAGAGAAGCTACGCGCGCCAGTGGAAATATTCAAGAAGCTTGCATAAAAGAAGATCTTACGTCGCCCGCTCCAGTCGACAAGATGCAAGCGCCGCACACACTGATGGAGGTTATGCAAAGATCAGACGCGCACTCCGTACGGTCATCAAGGAGTCGCGTAGAAGCTGAAGCGAACATGGAAGTTGCCAGAAAGGAACTGGAAGTTGCCGAAGTGAAGATGCAAGTTGCCAGGAGGGAATACGAAGTAGCCAAAGCGAAGCTGAAAGTGGCCCAGGCGGAGCTAGAGTCGCTGCAAGTTGACTCCGATATTGAGGATGAAGAAGTGGTATATCAGCAGCAACAAGAGGAAATCTGTCTCCATCAAAGGAACCTGCCGCCACTGCTGTATAAGGAAAGGAAAAAGACGGACATAGAAGCACTGGCTCAAGCAATCGCAAGCATCTGCCAGAAGACATCGGAGACTGCATCATCAAGACAGATCATCGAACTACCTTACTTCAACGGTGCAAGCGAGGAGTGGTTGGCCTTCAGGCGGTCATACAACGATACCGCCCACGCCTTCACGCCGACTCAGAATTTGGCTCGTCTACGACGAACGTTGCAAGGAAGAGCAAGAGACGCAGTCAAGAGTTTATTGTTCACCGCAGAAGATCCTGCCGAAGTGATGAAAGGGCTGGAAGCAAGATTTGGAAGACCAGGTGCGCTCGCACTTTCAGAGTTAGAAAAGTTGAAGAGCCTGCCGCGCATCACCGAAAACCCCAACGAAGTGTGCGCCTTCGCTAGCAAAGTGAGAAATTCTGTCGCCACCATTAAGGCGCTGGGGAAGTCACGATATTTGAATTCTCCGGAAACAACAAAGTTATTAATCGAGAAGATGCCCGCCTCGATGTAGTACAGGTGGTACGTCTTCTACCGAAGAAAGCAAGAAGATGAATCAGAATTGACGCTCATAAGTAATTTCCTGGAGGATGAAGCAGCTATATGTGCAGACTTCGCCCCACTTGAAGAGTACCTGGAAGTGAAGTCCTCACGCCCCCAAATAACTCCATATGAAGTGTTTCGAGAGCGTGGAAGAGAGGAAAAGTGGACACGCCCGCATTTCTCTCCACGTGAAGTGTCTCCGGAGCAGAAGGGCAGCGAGTCGCATAGGATGTACCATGTTCACGTCTATCATGAAGGGTCTCAAAAGGACGTGAACATATGCTCCGAGTGTCAAGGAAACCATTTCTTATACGAGTGCCGAAAATTTAAAAATGCTAACATAAGTGTAAAATGGAATATGGCAAAGAAGAGTCATCTATGTTTTAAGTGCTTGAAGTTTAGGCACTCACGCATCAACTGCCGAGCTGGCACTTGCAAGAAGTGTGGAAGGTGGCATCATACTGCACTGCACTCCGACATACCACCAGCCATGATCGAAAGGACAGAAGGGGCGCAGCTAAAAGATCCCCGAAGTGCCCCTAAGGTGCACCCGTTGCGTGCATTGCCTACGCTAAACGTCGCATCCAGGAAGATGGGTGCTATGCACCGCGGGGGAGTATGTTAGCGACGTATAAATAAGATTCAAAATTGAACGGTACGACGAGCGGCCGCTGCAGTAAAAGACAAGGAAAGGGAGCGTAAAAAGAGCGAGACAGCACGAGTTTCGGCCGTCCGCTGCGCCGCAGTCGGCCCGCGCCGCGAGTCGTCGGGAATGTTCGAGCGTGACGTCGCTGGATTATTCGCGAACACCGAACGAGATTGCTCCCGCGCTCCCGTCGAGTGGTATAAAAGCCGCGCGGGTCCGATGCGTAAGCAGAGTAGTATTGTGAACAATAGTGCAGTGAAAACAAATAGTGAAGAGCTCAAAGTTATTGAAGTGTCTAAGTGCTGGAAGTGTTTAACTGTAATAAGTGCGTATTTAAGTGTTGTTAAAGTGCTAATTAGTTGAATTACTGACTGTACATATTTAACTGTTTTAGTGTTGGGACAATTTAAGTTATAATTAAGTTAGTGTCAAGACTTTTATTAAGTGTTTTGAAAGTGTAAGTATTTTGAAGAGTTCAAATACTAAATCATAGAATCACTTCGTAAGCGTGCTATTTTATTTAGACCTCGAATAGGCATCCTCATCAATCCAGCCAGCGGCAATTAAGTGTTTTGTTGCGAGTAAGCGCCAAGTCCGCAACAGCAATCTTAAAAAAATAAATATTCAAGATGGCGGCCAACTTTTTTGTTTGCGGGCCGATTTCGATGAAACTCGGTTTTTGGTAGTATTTTGGCAAGAAAACAGCAACGCAATGTTAAAAATGAAAAAAATTCAAGGTGGCGGCCAACTTTTTTGTTTGCGGGCCGATTTCGATGAAACTCGGTTTTTGGTAGTATTTTGGCAAGAAAACAGCAACGCAATGTTAAAAATGTAAAAAATTCAAGATGGCGGCCAACTTTTTTGTTTGCGGGCCGATTTCGATGAAACTCGGTTTTTCGTAGTATTTTGGCAAGAAAACAGCAACGCAATGTTAAAAATGTAATGAATTCAAGATGGCGGCCAACTTTTTTGTTTGCGGACCGATTTAGATGAAACTCGGTTTTTGGTAGTATTTTGGCAAGAAAACAGCAACGCAATGTTAAAAATGTAAAAAAAGAAAGATTACATTTTTAACATTGAGTTGCTGTTTTCTTGCCAAAATACTACGAAAAACCGAGTTTCATCGAAATCGGCCCGCAAACAAAAAAGTTGGCCGCCATCTTGAATTTTTTTCATTTTTAACATTGCGTTGCTGTTTTCTTGCCAAAATACTACGAAAAACCGAGTTTCATCGAAATCGGCCCGCAAACAAAAAAGTTGGCCACCATCTTGAATTTTTTACATTTTTAACATTGCGTTGCTGTTTTCTTGCCAAAATACTACGAAAAACCGAGTTTCATCGAAATCGGCCCGCAAACAAAAAAGTTGGCCGCCATCTTGTATTTTTTTATTTTTAACATTGCGTTGCTGTTTTCTTGCCAAAATACTACGAAAAACCGAGTTTCATCGAAATCGGGCCCGCAAACAAAAAAGTTGGCCGCCATCTTGAATTTTTTTCATTTTTAACATTGCGTTGCTGTTTTCTTACCAAAATACTACGAAAAACCGAGTTTCATCGAAATCGGCCCGCAAACAAAAAAGTTGGCCGCCACCTTGAATTTTTTTCATTTTTTACATTGCGTTGCTGTTTTCTTGCCAAAATAATACCAAAAACCGAGTTTCATCGAAATCGGCCCACAAACAAAAAAGATGGCCGCCATCTTGAATTTTATTTTACATTTTAACATTGCGTTGCTGTTTTCTTGTCAAAATACTACCAAAAACCGAGTTTCATCGAAATCGGTTCGCAAACAAAAAAGTTGGCCGCCACCTTGAATTTTTTTCATTTTTAGGGTTCCGTACCCAAAGGGTAAATACGGGACCCTATTACTAAGACTCCGCTGTCCGTCTGTCTGTCTGTCTGTCTGTCACCAGGCTGTATTTCATGAACCGTGATAGCTAGAAAGTTGAAATTTTCACAGATGATGTATTTCTGTTGCCGCTATAACAACAAATACTAAAAACAGAATAAAATTAATATTTATCTCATACAACAAACGTATTTTTTTGCCGTTTTTTGGTACGGAACCCTTCGTGCGAGAGTCCGACTCGCACTTGGCCGGTTTTTAACATTGCGTTGCTGTTTTCTTGCCAAAATACTACCAAAAACCGAGTTTCATCGAAATCGGTCCGCAAACAAAAACGTTGGCCGCCATCTTAATTTTTATTTTTTTTAACATTGCGTTGCTGTTTTCTTGTCAAAATACTACCAAAAACCGAGTTTCATCGAAATCGGTCCGCAAACAAAAAGTTGGCCGCCATCTTGAATTTTTATTTTTTTTAACATTGCGTTGCTGTTTTCTTGCCAAAATACTACGAAAAACCGAGTTTCATCGAAATCGGCCCGCAAACAAAAAAGTTGGCCGCCATCTTGAATTTTTTACATTTTTAACATTGCGTTGCTGTTTTCTTGCCAAAATACTACCAAAAACCGAGTTTCATCGAAATCGGCCCGCAAACAAAAAAGTTGGCCGCCATCTTGAATTTTTTAATATTTTCAACATTGCGTTGTTATTTTTGTGTCAAAATGGTACCAAAAACCGAGTTTCATCGAAATCGGCCCATAAACAAAAAAGTTGTCAGCCGCCATCTTGGAACTTAATAATTTCATTATTATTTCCTAATTGAGTACTAATTTAAGATTTATTTTATACTTATTTAGCCCGAAATTAGTAATGATTTACAATTAAAATTATGATTATCATACATCCTTTCCATATCCTTTCCATAATTCCTATAATTCCTCGCACTTATGATGCAAGAAGAAGAAAAAAAAGAGAAAATACTAAGAAAAAATTTTTCTTTTCCTTATTTTAAGAGCATTAAAAGAAGGAAAAGAGACAAATTTGAAAAAAATATTCTTACCTTCTACAAAAAATGACAATTAATAATTCAAAGAATAAAACAAGAATTTTGAAATGTCTATCGTATTTTTCCTATATATTTTTAAAATTCGAAAAGTCAAATTACATCGTGCCAACCCTTACACTTTTAGTCGTTGCGTCAACTGTCTAGACGAACGGCGGCTTTTGCGCCAACACAAAGGGCGTCGGTCCGACTGTAAGAAGAATACTCTCTAGGCTGTGGTATTACCGATGATTAGAGTAGTAGTACCTATTAATTATTATTAGAGTAGTATTACACAATCAATTTTTTTTTGATGAGATTTAATAAAAAATAAATTAAAAAAGTAAGTAGAAAAATATTTGTTTACTTATACCAAATCAATAGCCTTGAACCGAGGATATGACTATTGACACAGTCAAAAAATATAATTTCACTTTTTTGCTTGATAGTACTCACCTCATGATTGCAATCAAGTTTAAACCTTATTACTGTGCAGCAAAGTTCAATATTGATCGACAGCCTATATTCAGAGTACTATGTAGAAGTTAACATTCGATTTTTAGAAAATAGCAATGAAGAATTCTTTTTTTATTTAAATCCTAAGAATCACAATTTCACTAACAATTTTTTGATATATTTATTTGTTTATAACTTGTACCCGTTTCTCTGGAATCGCCATTGCCAGAAACGTCAAGTTAGCAGCCCACTTTGAGACCGTAATATCTCGGCTTGTACTGAAGCAACATTATTGAAATTTTGCGTATACGATTCACTATTTCCTAACAATTTTTTGGCATATAAATCACATTGATACGAACTGTATTTCTTAAGGTGTCTTTGCTTGATAGTACTCACCTCATGATTGCAATAAAGTTTAAACCTTATTACTGTGGAGCAAAGTTCAATATTGATCGACAGCCTATATTCAGAGTACTATGTAGAAGTTAACATTCGATTTTTAGAAAATAGCAATGAAGAATTCTTCTTTTATTTATATCCTAAGAATCACAATTTCACTAACAATTTTTTGATATATTTATTTGTTTATAACTTGTACCCGTTTCTCTGGAATCGCCATTGCCAGAAACGTCAAGTTAGCAGCCCACTTTGAGATCGTAATATCTCGGCTTGTACTGAAGCAATATTATTGAAATTTTGCGTTTACGATTCACTATTTCCTAAAAAATTCAAGATGGCGGCCAACTTTTTTGTTTGCGGGCCGATTTCGATGAAACTCGGTTTTTCGTAGTATTTTGGCAAGAAAACAGCAACTCAATGTTAAAAATGTAATCTTTCTTTTTTTACATTTTTAACATTGCGTTGCTGTTTTCTTGCCAAAATACTACCAAAAACCGAGTTTCATCGAAATCGGTCCGCAAACAAAAACGTTGGCCGCCATCTTAATTTTTATTTTTTTTAACATTGCGTTGCTGTTTTCTTGTCAAAATACTACCAAAAACCGAGTTTCATCGAAATCGGTCCGCAAACAAAAAGTTGGCCGCCATCTTGAATTTTTATTTTTTTTAACATTGCGTTGCTGTTTTCTTGCCAAAATACTACGAAAAACCGAGTTTCATCGAAATCGGCCCGCAAACAAAAAAGTTGGCCGCCATCTTGAATTTTTTACATTTTTAACATTGCGTTGCTGTTTTCTTGCCAAAATACTACCAAAAACCGAGTTTCATCGAAATCGGCCCGCAAACAAAAAAGTTGGCCGCCATCTTGAATTTTTTAATATTTTCAACATTGCGTTGTTATTTTTGTGTCAAAATGGTACCAAAAACCGAGTTTCATCGAAATCGGCCCATAAACAAAAAAGTTGTCAGCCGCCATCTTGGAACTTAATAATTTCATTATTATTTCCTAATTGAGTACTAATTTAAGATTTATTTTATACTTATTTAGCCCGAAATTAGTAATGATTTACAATTAAAATTATGATTATCATACATCCTTTCCATATCCTTTCCATAATTCCTATAATTCCTCGCACTTATGATGCAAGAAGAAGAAAAAAAAGAGAAAATACTAAGAAAAAATTTTTCTTTTCCTTATTTTAAGAGCATTAAAAGAAGGAAAAGAGACAAATTTGAAAAAAATATTCTTACCTTCTACAAAAAATGACAATTAATAATTCAAAGAATAAAACAAGAATTTTGAAATGTCTATCGTATTTTTCCTATATATTTTTAAAATTCGAAAAGTCAAATTACATCGTGCCAACCCTTACACTTTTAGTCGTTGCGTCAACTGTCTAGACGAACGGCGGCTTTTGCGCCAACACAAAGGGCGTCGGTCCGACTGTAAGAAGAATACTCTCTAGGCTGTGGTATTACCGATGATTAGAGTAGTAGTACCTATTAATTATTATTAGAGTAGTATTACACAATCAATTTTTTTTTGATGAGATTTAATAAAAAATAAATTAAAAAAGTAAGTAGAAAAATATTTGTTTACTTATACCAAATCAATAGCCTTGAACCGAGGATATGACTATTGACACAGTCAAAAAATATAATTTCACTTTTTTGCTTGATAGTACTCACCTCATGATTGCAATCAAGTTTAAACCTTATCACTGTGCAGCAAAGTTCAATATTGATCGACAGCCTATATTCAGAGTACTATGTAGAAGTTAACATTCGATTTTTAGAAAATAGCAATGAAGAATTCTTTTTTTATTTAAATCCTAAGAATCACAATTTCACTAACAATTTTTTGATATATTTATTTGTTTATAACTTGTACCCGTTTCTCTGGAATCGCCATTGCCAGAAACGTCAAGTTAGCAGCCCACTTTGAGACCGTAATATCTCGGCTTGTACTGAAGCAACATTATTGAAATTTTGCGTATACGATTCACTATTTCCTAACAATTTTTTGGCATATAAATCACATTGATACGAACTGTATTTCTTAAGGTGTCTTTGCTTGATAGTACTCACCTCATGATTGCAATAAAGTTTAAACCTTATTACTGTGGAGCAAAGTTCAATATTGATCGACAGCCTATATTCAGAGTACTATGTAGAAGTTAACATTCGATTTTTAGAAAATAGCAATGAAGAATTCTTCTTTTATTTATATCCTAAGAATCACAATTTCACTAACAATTTTTTGATATATTTATTTGTTTATAACTTGTACCCGTTTCTCTGGAATCGCCATTGCCAGAAACGTCAAGTTAGCAGCCCACTTTGAGATCGTAATATCTCGGCTTGTACTGAAGCAATATTATTGAAATTTTGCGTTTACGATTCACTATTTCCTAACAATTTTTTGGCATATAAATCACATTGATACGAACTGTATTTCTTAAGGTGTCTGCCAGCTTGACGTCAAGATAGCAGCCTCACCAAGATACTCAAATATCTTTAGAACCATAGTATCACTATTTATATGCTATAGTTCACTATTTATTACTATTTACTAACAATTTTTTGACCTAGTCAAAACCTTCTAATTTTATGGTGAGGCTGCCAACTATACGCTAATGTTCTACCCTCAAATTTAACCAACTTTAAAAACTTTTTACACAATCTTAATGAAAAAGCATTTCTTCCGGTAAACATCGAGAAAAACTGAAAAAAGGTCAACATTTTTGAGATTTTAGAATGAACCGCGGGCTTATTATCTAAATAGAAACTATTTAGCGACCGGTTTCATTTGACATACATTGCTACTTTTCTTTGGTAGGTACCGAAGTCGCGGGCAGCCGCTAGTGTTTTATACAATTTATGAATCAAAAACTAAAAATAAATTAACAATAAGAAAAACGTTTGTAGAAAATTTCAGATTTCATATAACTACAATATCAAAAAAGGTTAGAACTTTCTTTGGGGAAAATAAAATTATAAAATATTTTTTAAGCGTAAATCACCGGTGATCTACGCGGCGGCTTAAGTGTTAATAATTACAGATCACTTTTTCTATTTGCTTATTACCAAAATATCAAACCATATTACAAATTGTATATGACAAAATATAATTTAAAAGCAAAACGATAACCTTTTGAATTATTAGGCAACCTAACATGCTATAACCGTTATTTCTAAAATCTAACATACAATTACGAAATTAGAAACAAATCCAAGTAGGTGAAGATAAGTACTGTTAACTTTATTTTATCTACCTACTTGAGTTTGTTTCTAGTTTTGTACTTTAAGAGCCTAGACCGGACTCCGCCCCATTCGAGACCGGATTTTTCATCGCGCTCGGATAAAATCCACAGTGCGTCTTGTATGGTCTGTGGATAAAATCACGAAATATCGCATTCGCCTTCAATAAATGAATTTGGTTAACGGAAAGATTAGTTAGTTATTATAAATTATTCAATAAATAAAACAGCACAGTTATTTCCAATTGTTCTTAATATATTGCACAATTTGATGTAATCCTTCTTTTCCAGCACTGCCGTTTAAGTATTCAACTTCAAACAGCATGCTAGTATCCTTTTGGAACAACTTTAAGAATGCTTGTAAAATAGGATCTCCTTTTAATTCTGATTCAACTTTACACATTGATGCACTTGCAATAATTTCCTTATCATTAGTAAGATTACTAGTAGTAGTATAACATTTTTCTTCGTTGTTATTGCTCACTTCATTTGTTTCTAATTTTATTTTTTTAGTTTCTGTGTCAATTCTCTTCAATAATCTTCGTTTTCGTCTTTGATTGGACCATGTATTTTTAATAGCAGTAAATTGCAATGTTATTTTATTTCCAACTTTGTTTAGGACTTTGTACTCAATTTCAAGCTTGTTGAATATAGATTTGATTTTTTCTGTACATGTTTCCAGATTGTAATCACATCCTGATAATTCTGGTAATAAATATGTTATTGGAGTATTCTTTTTCCTAAGTTTATCTCTTGGACTAACTGTAAAAATAATTAAATTATTGATTACAAGCCAAGTTTCTATTAAGATAGATCTAGCTAGTCTCTCCAAAATTCACAAAATGTTGTATTTAATTATAAACAGTATTGTGAGGATTTACGTTATGATATTAATTTTAGCGTCATAATCATAACATAAATTCTTGTTCCAAATTGAAATGTTCTAGTAAATTCTTTTTGACATAAAATAACTCCAAATTTCAGCTGTCACCCTAAAAATCTATTTGAAGAAATAAAGATGACAAAATATCATATGCTTACTCAATTTGTAAATGTCGTATTCTTGATGAGTCCATGCCAGACCCCAACGAGTAACACGCCCCTGACAGAATTCTGTGTGTGTAAATTTAATTCCTTCAGCAGTTAGGTCTAGCAACAATTCTTTTAAATTGCACTTATGGCCAACCATTGTAGTAAAAATTCTGAAATTATACATAATAATACCTATATTTATTTACTAGATCATACATTATAAAGACTTATCAAATAATATTCAAATGATTACCTAATTCTGTCTTTGTAGGTATTACTTTCACTGATTAATTTTCTACAAAAGTTTAACTCTCCACCTTCTGTGATTAGTTCTTGAGGAGATCCTGTGAATGCATTTTTTGGAGGAGGCCTAAAATTTTAAGTTAGTTATATGGTACCGCTACAAAATTTTATAAAATATAATAGAGTGGCATCTACCTGGCAGGACTGCGGGATTCACAAAGGTCCTGAAGACTACTATAGAATGGAGGATTACACATACAAAAGTCAAATAATTGGTCCTTTTCTTCATCCAATACATATGCTATGATACTTGACAGTGGAGTTTTTGTTACTGAAATGTTGGTAAATATTACAAAAATTAACTTAACATTTATTTTCATAGCTACCTAAAATTGAAATTGATATGTAAAAATAACTTATTCAAATTTATTGGAGATCAAGCTGCAATCTGCATTAATAATGTAAAAGAATTAATAAAAAAGCCCTCCATTCAATAATTAATTTATGATATAAATGTAATTTTAGTAAATGATATGTATTTAAGTACTCACATTTTACTAAAGTTTCCAAATTGTTATTTTTAATATTATCTTGAGCTTTCTGAAAACTTTCAGTATCTGCTTCTGTTCCTATCATATACCACTTGTTTTTTATTGCAGCTAATATGGGATAAATAGCACAAGCCCCTGTACCTATAATAATATAAAAAATATACATTAATATGCTATTTTTTTTTGCTGTAGGAAAATTTACTTAAGTAAATTTTATTTTACTTAATAAAGTTCGCGCATATTATGTCGGGGCGCAGCGGGGCGGGCCGCAGCGCATTTAATTTTTATATGGAAATGCGGCACTTGCGGCCTGGCATAGCATAGTGTGCCATAGATATAAAATACATGTGAGCGATTTATGTGCTGCAGCCCACCTGCTGCACCCCGACATAGTGTGCGCGAACCTATAAAGTACAATAGGTATTACAAAAGCACCAAGGATAATCCTTATCCTTACTTAACCCTAGAAAGCTAACGTTCGTCAAAATGACAAATCCAGGGGTCGAAACTGGTTGCAGTGTCAAAAATACTGATTTTACTGACTGTAAGACTCAAAAATACTGACCTATTACTGACTTGATTTCTATGCTTAAATGTGTATTAGTGAGTATAAAAAGAGGGGAAAATTAAGACAGAGTTAAAAATTATTTATTGAGATTTTTAGCATTTACAATGTAATTTTTATATACAGTGCCTTTGGTCTTGAACTAGCGATAATTTAAAGGCGTGTGTAATACACCTAATTTTATCGACAAAAACACCCACATGTTGGGGTCTATCCCCACTCCTGTTGGAATGGCCGCCATTTTAAATTTGACTTTTTATTTTAGATGGATCTGCAGAAAAATATTAATTTCTCCGGATTTAGAAGTCCTACAGTTATAACAAAAATATTGTTTGAAAGCTAATAATATCACCTAGTAATTTAAAAATAAAATGTTTAAATTTTTGATTTAAATACGTCATAAAAAATTACTGAAATAAAATTTTATACGAAATTTGTGCGATTTTTTTTTTAGTTTTTATTACATTTCTCAAAAACTAGGACATTAATGTCCATTTTTTTTTGCGCTATTCAAATACACAGGAATATTATCTACAAAACGGTTTTAAAATTTATTGCTCTACGTTGCATATTTTGAGTTATTTTTGTTTGAACTATGACCGTTACGTCACCAAAAAATGATTATTTTCGAAAATGGATATATTTCATAATTACAAGCATTTTGAACATATTTTAAATTAGGTTGATAATATTATCTGAATACTAATTTCATCAAATGATAAAATCTAGTTTTTAGGAATTTTGATTTTTTTTATTTTCGAAAATAACTATTTAGTACTTGTAAGGGTCATATTCAAACATCAATAGCTCTCGAAATATGCAACATAGAGCAATAATTTTTTAAGTCGTTCTGTAGATAATATCCCTGTGTATTTGAATAACTCAAAAAAGTGAACATTAATGTCCTAGTTTTTGAGAAATGTAATAAAAAGTCAAAAAAATCGCACAAATTTCGTATAAAATTTTATTTCAGTAATTTTTTATGACGTATTTAAACCAAAAATTTAAACATTTTATTTTTTAAATTGATAGATGATATTATTAGCTTTTGAACAGTATTTTTGTTATAACTGTAAGACTTCTAAATCCGGAGAAATTAATATTTTAATGCAGGGTCATCTAAAATAAAAAGTCAAATTTAAAATGGCGGCCATTCCAACAGGAGTGGGGATAGACCCCAACATGTGGGTGTTTTATCGATAAAATTAGGTGTATTACACGCCTTTAAATTATCGCTAGTTCAAGATCAAAGGCACTGTATAATTCTTAAGTATTAAAAAAAATCGACCTGCCATTAAATGGTTCTCTTATACAGGCAATAAATAGCCTTATAAACAGGGAATGTTAACGTTATTTTTGAATATAACGTTAATTCTTACTTTTTTACCGTTAATTTTAACATTAACGTTATGTCAATAAATAACGTTAATTTTAACGTTATTTCTCCCTTTTTTTTACCGTTACTTTAAAATTAACGTTATTCCAATTAATAACGTTAATTTATTTAATTCTTACCGATAATTTTACCGGTACTAAATTTAACGCTATATTTAACGTTAATTTTACCGGTAAAATATTTTTAACGTTATATTTACCGGTAAATTTACCGATAAAATGTTTTAACGGTATTTTTAACGGTATTTTTTATAACGTTTTTTTTTAACGTTATTTCAACCCCTGCTTATAAAGCCGAATATGTTAGATGAGGTATCATCAATTGGGTATCATGCATACAACACACAACCCCGGAAAATTATTATAACCCGAGAAAATCGCCACTTTTTGAAAAAAAAAAGTTTTTTATTTATAATAATAATAATAATAATCAATTTATTTCAGACATAGTCCATATAATTTGTTAGTAACAATGATGACTTATAACTAGTGTTAGTAACATTTTGCTCATAATATGGTAGGTACTTATATTGCAGCTTATCGGGCATGCAACTGAGTGCAGCGGCGCAGTATTAGGCTGTCCCACCTAGCAGCTATCGTTGATAGGATGCTGTTCGAGCTGGCCCGCAGTCTTGCAAGCATTGAGGCGCAGCGTGTTCGCATTATTGCGTAAAAATCGTTGATTCGCGCCGAAGCGAACATACCGGAAGCACTACATGACCGCGACAGCCCGAACAACACCCTGAATCCATTATTATACTGGACACGAAGAGCGCTATATGCCCCCTGCGTATATCTGCCCCACAGACTGCACGTGTAAAAAGTTTGGCAGTATGCTCTGAAAAGAGTCGCCTTTACTTCATTAGTACATCGTGCAAATCTGTGGGCCAGCATATTACAGCGGACAGATAGCGCCCTTCGTTCCCTTTCAATGTCGTTTGTGTTGTTTATGATGAATATGTTACTGTAAACCCCGAACTTATGTAAATTCTAAGATTTTCCAGTAAAACCTACAATTTACCAACTATGGTAAAAGTTCGAACTGTTCATTGATTATTGTTCATTTCGAACTTTTACCACCATTCAATCAGAGGCGCGGTAAATGTTGAAAAATTATCATTTTGTAGGTGTTTCAAAATCATATTTTACTTATTACTAATACATTAATTAAATCATAATAATTTAAACAGAGGATTTTACTGGTGGGAATTTCATTGTACTGTATTACTTAGAATTACTCAAGATAAATAAAAATAATAATTTATGTAAGTGAAGAATTAATCAAATTGATAATGGAAAATATTTAAGTGTTTTACTGATAGGTAATTTGAAATAAATGACTAAGTTATGATAGCTAATCCACTATTTTATTTAAAAAATCTAACATTTACCAACCGTCATTGGTATAACCTAGCATGTGCCAAAGTAATGGTAAAAGGCCGAAAAAAAATCTACCTTTTATAAAATCTTTACATTTAACAACTCGTGTTGGTAAATCCTAAGATTTTCCAGTAAAACCTAAGATACCAATATACGGCCTTTTACAGTAACAAATAAACTGAAAAGTGGCAACCCTAGACCAAAATTTTTTGTCAGTTTCATCTATTAATCTTGTAATTTTGCCTGCCTTTTGTAATAAACGGCTGCTTAGCGCGAATTTTAGTCAATTTCATTCACAAATCTTGTACTTCTTGCCTGTTTATAGTAAAAAACTGCTCGCGATTTTTAGTCAGTTTCATCAAGTAATCTTGTACTCTTGCCTGTTAAAAAAACGGCCCCGCAGCGCGATTTTTAGTCAGGTTCATTCATTAATATTGTACTCTTGCCTATATATAGAAAAAACGAACGGCCGCGCAGCGCGATTTTTAGTCGGTTTCATCCACTAGTCTTGTACTCTTGCCTGTCTAAAGTAAAAACAAACGGTAATAAAAAAAAAATTAAAAAATTAACGTAGGTAGCTAAAAAACCGGTCAAGAGCGAGTCCGACTCGCGCACCGAGGGTTCCGTACCTGTGGCGGGCGCGGCGGGCAGACGACGACGAGAGCACTTAAAAGATCGTCCACACTAAACCACACACGTCACAAATAATAATACCAGTCGATAACTCTCAATTAGTGGACTGTAAACACTCAAAAGTCTTCATAGGATTATCGCCGGCTGGACGAGGAAGGCGGTTGAACACTCGGTCGGAAAAACACTATCACGGAACACACCAGTCAACAGTGTTCATAAACTAATGTCACTTCACATAAATGTCACACCAACATATCACAAATTCTTTTCACCATTTTCACATTATTTTGTAGTCGGCGCAGTCAATGTTCGTAGCACGACACGTACACACGTAGCTCCGAAGCAAAGCACTAATTCACACTTATAGCATAGTCAAAGTTACTAATTCACCACATTGAAGCACTTTGAAACATATTATTTAGAGCACTAAAATCTTAACATTATCGCGCTTACTGCCAGGATGCACCTTATTACTGGGACCTTTACTTCATAATGAAACCACTATTTACTGTTTCTTCTTTTATTTCTTCCTTTTACAATGATATCTTCATTATTGGAAAACTATCGGAAAACTATGCGCTTACTTCGACCTCCCCGATTTATATATCGATCGAAAATTAATCCTAGAAAATTCGGAACCAATCAGATTTCTTGGAATTTTCATGAAAATCAATCTAGAACTTTCTAGTTTTTCTAGAACTCGGACCTCTCTGTCGCACAGTATGTCTGTCTTGTTCACGCGCAACTGTCTTTGTCTTATTCTAAACAAAACTATCTCTATCTCTTTCTAATATCGAAATCAGCGGTTGTTTTTACAAACCTTTGATAAAACTAACTCAAACTTAATTTCTATAGATAGAACTATAAACATCTAATCGATTATTAACTATTTTATAACAAAATCTCAAAAATCTCAATTATTTCAAAAGATATTTACAAAAAACCTTCGGGGGCTTTCTATGTAGTATTGCCCCTTTGATATGCCTAATTTCCAAAATTGGGGCTTTGTCTTTAAGGTATTGCCCTGTTGGTATACCCATAGAAAAAAAAATAGAAAATTACTTACAAATAGCAAAAACCTAGATTCTAATAAGAACGTAAAGAACTAATACAAGGTCTAACTAACAAAGTCTTACATCTAAAGCGTAGATTCACTAAGTTAAAGTCCTTAATTTATTATTCATAAGTCACACTTCACTAATTGTAATTCACTATTATAAGTTTAACACTTATCACTTTCAGTATTAATTTTATCACTTATAACCTTCGAGCAACAAAGGCTTCGTTTCGTCACGAAGGGAGAACCCTTAACGATTATTACTCTATTCAAATTATTCTGGCATTTTTTGCGGGGGGAGGGAAATGCACACAAGTGCAGTTTCGCATACCCACATACAAAAACAACACTGTAATGACGACACTCACACATAAAAAATAAAACAAAACAGCTAAAAATTGTATACGGATGAGTCACACATCAAAATATGACACGTTTTTGACATAAAGGGCTGGCTCAACTGTCGATGCAGCAATATCGATACGGAAAAAGGAATAAAGGTTACAAAATCAATCATTTTACAATGGGGTGAATAACAACAAAGAGGTCATTTTTATACGCTCGAGCTTTATACAAAAAGCTCGAGAGTGTAGGTGATTGTGTTGGGATTAATGTCTACCCAGGGAAGTTGGGCTCAGGCTGCTGACACTGAACATCGCTCCATGACAGTACTGCCATCTGCACAGCCAACAATTTGAATTTTGAAAGATACCGACCGACTGTTGAATAAAAAAATAGCAAACTGATTTTGATAATGTCGTCATTATAGTAACTTATATACTTATCATTATTTTTCTAAGAAACTGTACATTTAATGTCTCAAAAATGGCTTCATCATCCCTGATTTATCATAATATGATACCTCATTTGAGGTGGTAGGTATATTGAAGGAGATATGATTTTTTTCTAAAGTGCGGTGGCGCGAAACTTTGAATGCCACCCCCTCTTACCTGCCAAGGGGGGGTACCTACCATCCATCTCTCTCTTAGCGTGGTTGTTTTATGTCATTGGAAAACTTCTAATTTCACGCATGGGTCGGTCATGGGATGGGTGACCAAAAATATCTCGAGCTCCTTCGTGCCTTGGAAAGCACGTTAAGCCGTTGGTCCCGGCTGCATTTGCAGTCGTTAACACCCATCAATCCGTATTGGGCCCGCGTGGTGGGTTATCGCCCATCCTTTCACCTATAAGGAAGGCCTGTGCCCCAGTAGTGGGAACATTAAAAATGGCTGATGGTCAACTATAAATACTAAGTATAAAGTACTGCTAGGTACCTATTTGTTTTCTCGCAGTCAATGGAAAAAAGTAGAGTACACAACTCGTGAAAAAAAATTTCATCTCGGTTCTTTGTATCCCTCGAACTAAATTCCCTTTTTATTCACTTGTTGTATAATCTACTATTTCGATATTTATTTCGCGATATCTGTCGCGTCGCGCTCACATCAGTGCAGAGCAAATCATGCAAAAATCTCGCAAATGAATTTGACGCATAATCAGGGCCAGATTGACCAACACTTTATCGACAAACATTATTTAACGGTAACATCACTAAGTTGCCCATCGGCGAGAACTCAGATTTATCTAGCGACAGATCTGAAATTTGTACGGACGAGCCATGGACTAGCAGACCCGATGTCACTGAACAAATTTGACAACTAATCAAGAATAAAATATACGAATTTAATGTTTAAATGTAAACAAAATAGCAATAATACGATAAAAAATTACTTTTATGTGAAATGTAACACCGTCTTTTTGTATACTTGATGTTCAAGACCTCTTTTAACAGTAAAATACTCATAAATTCGACATTTTAAACACAGCAGCGTTCACATGCGCGACTGGACTCGGTCTAGAAAGAAATCCGGGCGCAACTGGTTTTACTAATGCGTATGCCCATTTGGGCTTGTACTTCGGCAGAGGGGAACGCTTCGTATGGCTTCTCTTTCTGTAGAAGCCCGTATTACTCTAAGCTTATAACGTGTCACTAACACTCATAATTCACTTGCGTCGCTAACAGTACCATCATAATTGCACCATCAAACCACACTGCTGAGTAGAATAATAAATTAGTATTGCAGTTTTAGGTCAGCGCCATCTCTTGATCGATAGTGGAACTAATGTTAAATTTTTTAGAAATTTGATAATTTCTTAAAAAAGTGTGCTATATTGAGACATCGTTTTATTTTTCCTGTAATCTTTATATAAACTGCTATGACATAGAATTATTTAAGATTTTTCTCTTTGCAAACTTCGGAGATAAGGGGGGGAACGGTATTTTTTTTTACAATTTTCATCATAAGTCGAAAACTATGTGGCCTAAAAAAAAGAAAAAATGATTGAAAATGTGCAAACGACGCTCTTTCATATGATACCCCACATGGCCTAGTTGCCCCACTTCAATTTTTTAAGACCCCTTTTCAGTCCCTGTTGTAGAAAAGGTATTTATTTTTTATTTATTTCTTATTCGCAAAATAGTTGGACAACTTTCATCTTAAACTATTCCAAATTTCAAGTTGATACCATTAGTAGTTCTCGAGATATCCAGCTGTGACAGACAGACAGACTGAGTCACACCATAAGGGTTCCTTTTTTACCATTTTGGTACGGAACCCTAAAAACTGACTTTACTGACCATTTTTTGAAAAAACCGACTTTTACTGACCGAAGCAAAAAAAACTGACTTTTACTGACTTTACTGACCAGTTTCGACCCCTGCACTTAATAATTTTTTCTCTGTAATTTTTTAATTATTGTGTGTACCGATTTTTGTGTTCGTGCCAACTTAGTAATCGCAAGACTGCGTCGTGTGTTGGTCATGTTCAGCTGATAATTTTGTTGACGTGATATCTGTATTTTTACAAATTTTCGGCTTATGTATTTTGAGCAAACAGTTGACTTTTGGCCATCTTGCGCTAAAATTTTTGAGTTGTTTGTTATTTATTACTAATTTTAAGATTTCTTCTTAATAAGTAACAAAACAAAACTATTTTTCTACTTAATTTAGTAATTGTCAGTTAAAGTGCCTAATTGAGCTTAAAAATACACGTGCCATATAAGATTTAAGATATATTACATTAAAAAATTGATAAACATATTTTTTTCAATAATTACCTTTAATTTACATGCCATACTAAAAAAAACCAATAAAACTAATCAAAATATATTACTATTAATGATTTTAATGGGCAAATAAAATTTACTCATCAAAAAGTCGAATGGTTAGCTTCTCATGAAAGTTTGGGAACGTTAGCTTTCTAGGGTTAGTATAATTATATAGTCTGTTTGTTTCCTTGTTACACCTTCGTCGCATCATTATGAAAATTTGCATACACATTCTCAGGAGCACAGAAAAGGACATTAGAGTACCTTTCATACAGAAAAAAAGTATTGCTTCTGAGGGATAGCAAAAAAACATTCCACGCAGACGAAGTCGTGGATGGTCGCTTATGAAATAATATAGAAAACCTATATCTTACCTATATCTATTCCTCGAATATTGTCATTTACGCCAATTGACGTCATTATATCTTCAATCCATAATATATAGTTAAGCCTTAATGGAAGTGTTGGTACTAATTTATCCTCTGGAATGTCTATATCTACATTGAAGTCCGATTTTAATAAACATTTGGTTAAAATTCTCAATGACTTGTGATCCTTAAAATCTATTGTCACCCTGCCAGACACATCCTGAAAGTTATGTAGCGAATTAGCATTTTTAAAGGGTAGGTAAGGTAGGTATCAAAATTGGTAGCCTGGTACCAAATATTATAATCTTAACCAAGATTCTTACTTACCGTTTTAGAAATATTGTTGAATTCGGGATAAGTCTTGGCTAACTTTGCAAAATCCGGAGGGTTTTTATAAATGTTACGAGGATGCATGTAATTATTTAGTGCCATGGAGTTGCGTTAACTGCAAAGAGTAAAATAATTGTCTGTCACCACCTCAAGTTCCCACAGTCAACAGCTACAAAACATGCAGATATAGAGCAATACTAATCGTATTTTTACGATAAATAAAAGATAATAATAGGTTATGTGAATTCTGACACAAACAAAACAAAACGACACACACGACAAGAGGTGTAGAGGCCGAGTGACAGTGCTGCCAACTTGCAGTGTGACCAGATTAAATTTTACGAAAATACCGACGCACCTCAAAAAAAATACTGAAATATACCAACTTGCACATGCAAAATATACCGATAAAAATACTGATTCTCAAAACAGGTTTTATTAATTTATCATCGCAATAAATGTAAGAAATTGTATTTTAACATTCTATTCGAAGGCAAAACTAGAAATGTTTTCCGTATGGATGCGTCAAGTAAAATAAACCAAAGAAAAAAAAACACGGTCTAATAATATGACGTCAAAAACGTACTACTTTTGGGGAAATTATCGAAAGAAAAAACTCAAAGATTAAGTGAAATGCAGATCAGAAAATCATTTTATTTTAACGTATTACGATGTTTCGATACTATTTGTAATTTTACTACGGGGCGGCCGGCTGCCTGTCGTGTCATGTCATGTCCTATCTGTAACCTACTGATCTTTGCTTCTGAATGAAATAAACATTTGATTTGATGAAATATGGACTAAATCCGGGAAATTCCCTGAACATCAGTGTTCGCGGGGATATAACACCGTAGTTACCATAACTTTATAACCAAAATATACCGAAAATACTAAATTTCGCCAATATACCTATAAAAATACTGATGCTCGAAAAAGTCGATAAAATATACCGAAAAAGTATTAAAATACTGAATCTGGTCACACTGCCAACTTGCCAAGTGCCAACTAGTGGTGGGCGACTCGGGTCAAATAACTCGGTTAACTCGAGTTACTTCTCCAACCTGTCAACTCGGGTTGGTTCAACTCGGTTGACGCGCCAAGCGGCAGGCTGATTATCTAATTTAAAACCACCTAGCGACCGGTTATAATTACGAAATAGTCGCTGTCAAACTCGATTTCGTACCACCGATCGAGTTTCTACGAGTGCTGCCTCCAACGGACAACTAAAGTACTAAAATATACGAGCACTGCGGAAATGCTCCGAAATTCGTATTAACTAACTCAGAAACCGCGACGCGACCGCGACGATTTCGCGATTTCTTCTGTCAAACAGAAACCAGACAAAACGTAATTTCTGATTAGTTTTCGTTTTACTTACATTCTTAGCCTTACCTTTGACCAAAATTAAATAAAATTGGATGTGATCGCTGATCTCTGTCGCGTCGCACGCACCTTGCCAGCGTTGCCGTTTTGTGTGTAATTACACATTTTGCGTGTAATCAAGGCCTCTCGTGTGTAATCCGTGTGTAATAGGAATACGTGTGTAATTGTGTACTATTACGATCTTGGACAAATATATAGGTACATTTCTGCGAAAGGAATGCCATGCCACCTTTTGTTTGTCACTTTTAGGTGAGCATGCGACTCTCCGTGCCACTGAATAATTCCATTCTAAAACTACCTAGAAGTAATGTACCGATGATATACGTTCTTATTTCAGATATCAAATCGATTGTACCGGCTTCCCGGCAGAATGATTGACAAAAGCATGTGGCACGGAGAATCGCATGCTTTGAGGTTATGTTTTTTGTTAAATCGTCGAATTCCAGATCAATCTGAGTCTGTACCGGTGGTTTGATGTATTTGTAGCCGTTACATATTCATTGTAACAGCTACAAACACTTTCGTTGCTCATGTAACGCAACAGGGTCAAAGATATCGCGATCTAAAGTTTTAAAAGCATGCGACTCTCCGGCCCACACACTTAAGTCTAAAATATTGATGAAAATTGCATTAAGATTAAAAATAAGCAGGTTTTTGTAATCGTTTGATCACGATAAACGACCCGAAAACATATTTTCAGAATATCTTTACTCGTTTTAGAGAAATTTGCAAATTTATTTACTATGAACAATCACAGTGTAGGGTTACCATATCGTCGGTCGGTCAGAATCATTAGGCTGTTTCTAGAAAATAGACCGATCGGAATACGTTATTTTGAGGGTATAACCTTCAAGAATTCTAAAGTTTATGAATTCTTGCCTGTCGATACATTGGCATATAATTAGTTTATTTTTGCGTTTTGTGTCACATCTAGCCGATGCATCTTGAGAAATTCGATTATTTGTGGTGGTTATAAATAATTGGACTCTAAGGCGATTCTCCCACTGCCAACGCGCGCCGTCGTCGCGGGGCGTGGTTTGGCGTTTCACGCGCGCGGTGACGGCGCAGCGCAACGCCTGTTCGGGCGGTTTTCTCCGCGCCCCCGCGCCATTCGGCGTCTGACGCGTCCCCGCCGCTTGTTTTTTAGAGGCATTAAATTTTGAAGTTGTTTTGTTTTAATTTCCAGGTTTTTAGGGTTCCGTACCTCAAAAGGAAAAAAAACTGAACACATATAAAATCACTCATGAGATTAAAACGTCCAGACAAATAATTAAGATTTGCCATCTCGATATTAATGACGGAATTTTAATAACATACGAGTAGGTAGGTACGGTCAACGGCACGCTGGGCTTCCACGACAGCGTAATGATATCCAATCAAATAAATAACAGATTTTTTACAGTTTTGTATAACCTCATGTGCTGCATAATGTACCTACCAAATGGCACTAAAATGGGCGTATATCCAAGCCACGAAACATTTGAAAACCAGAGGAAATCCCGCCATCGTAACGAAACGATCATCGAAAACCAGCCGCGGGGCGCGTCGCAGTGTGTTGTACCCCGCGGTAACGCGCCTGCTGGCGCAAACTGCTCGCGGATCGCCGGCGGCACGCGGCGGTGCGCGCTCACGCGCCTTGGTGTGTTGGACGAGGCGGTTTTCTGTACAAATTAATGTACTTGCATACAACGTAAAAGACGCGCGTGGGTGCGCCGCGACCGCGCGCGTCGCCAGTGTGAGAACCGTCTAAACTGTCAAAATTGTTTCAAAGTAAAAAGAAACAATAGTATTGTATTTAAGATAGCCTGCGTAGTGTACAAACCTAATTTGTGTCATTTTCGTCCATGGAAACAGACGTGGGACCCGTACATTAATAACACCGTCAAAAAAATATTACAATTTGAAAAACAAGTACCATATACCTCAGATCACTTAAAAATCCCTATGAAATAAATTTGTGCCAAATTAAGGCATGGACTTTTAATATTTTCAATTTTTTTGTTTGTCCGAGCAATGGCTCGGACAAACAAAGAAATATTTTTATAAGCATCAATGGATGCTTATAAAAAATATTAGTATTATTAGAGTTTACATATTTAATATCTTAAATACATGAGTGATGGACAGAATGAATTAGTGTCATTTTCATGCATGGATAATACCTAGGTAGGTAGGTATTCAAAAAGTTTGCGGTCGAAGCGAGTAGGCGCGGGCGCGTGGCGAGGGACGACGAAGCTCGTCCGTTTCGGTTGGATACTAAGTACGTACATACCTATAAGTCTCACGTCACGATACGAACGAACACGCACCTTTCGTTTGGTTAAGTAGGTACTAGACGTGTGCGCCGATCGGCGTGGCGCACGCCGCCGGTCATTTTAGCCACGCCGCCGCCGCCGAAGTTTTCGTCGGCGTCATTGGCGTCAAAATCCAAGTGTAAGATGTGTTAGAAACAAGTGCAAAAAGCTGAAATAACTTGCATCTAGGTACATAATTATCTCATATTTTTTTATTCTTTTCCTCTCTTTTTTGGATTAGTTAGATTGTTGCCATTGAGGTTTTTTTATAGTGATTTTATAATTTAATCTTTATCATATCATCCGCACAACACCCACGGCCTCCCCCAAGGATCTCTACAACGATTTGTCCTGCGCTGCCCGTATCCAGCGGCTTCCCGCGACCTTCAACAGATTCTCGGTTCACCTTGTGGGGGGCCTACCCAAGGAGCGTCGTCCAGTGTGCGGTCGTCATTCCTACCTTTTCGCCCCAACCGCCAGTGTTTCTTCTCGCTAATATGTTCCGCCCACTGCCACTTCAGCTGAACAATCCTCCGAGCGATGTCGGTTACTTTAGTTCTTCTACGCATCTCCTCATTTCTGGTTCGATCACGCAGGGAATACCGACCATGGCTCCCTCCATTGCATACTGGGTGACCTTGCCTTCTTATGAGACCCGTAGTTAGCGACCACGTTTTTTGGGGTTACCTCTATCTGGCAGAAACTTGATGCTCCGAAATTTATTTGGCAGAACACACTTGGCAGAATCTTCTTTAAACGAATATTTTTAAGGCATAAAAATTGTTTAATATAATTATTGTTTGGCAGAATGTTTACATATCCGAATTTACAATGGCATACTATTCAGATGGCAGAATTTCATTAGGCATAAATACCTTTGGCAAAAATTTTATTCGCAGAATTTCGTTTGGCATAACGTTTATTTAGTCGACAATCATTTGGTATAATTTTCACTTGGTATACTACGAATATGGCAGAATTTCATTAAAAATAATGTCATTAGGCATATTGTAATTTCTAAAAATTGCATTTTAACCTTAAATTGAATTAACTATTTGTCTTAAAAAGTCAATATGTTGAATTTCAAATTTCAAAATTTCAAAAGCCAACAACAGAACGAATCGCTGCAAAACTGACATGCATGCTGCTTGCTTGCATGCATGCTTCCTTGCTTGCATGCATGCATGCTTGAATGCTTCTTTGCATGCATGCTTGCCAGGGGGGTGCAGGGGGGCTGGCCCCCCTGCTCGGGGGGGTCGGGGGGCCGAGGCCCCCCGCTATAAAGAAAAACTTTTAATGCACCTACCAGTAGGTTAGGTTAGGTTAGTGTTTTGACCACTCGCAGCGGAGCGAGCGAAGCGAGCGGAGCTCCACAATGCCTGCATGTATGCTGCATGCTTGCTTGCATGCTGCATGCTTGCTTGCATGCTGCATGCTTGGTTGCATGCTGCATGTTTGCTTGCATGCTGCATGCTTGCTTGCATGCTGCATGCTTGCTTGCATGCTGCATGCTTGCTGCATGCTGCATGCTTGCTGCATGCTGCATGCTTGCTGCATGCCTGCCTGCTTGCTGCATGTGCGTGCTTGCTGCATGTGCGTGCTTGCCCGCATGCTACATGTGCATGCTTGCTTGGATGCTGCATGCATACTCTCTTGCTTGCATGCATGTTTGTTTGCTTGCATGTAAGGATGCATGCAGCATGAAACATGCATGCAGCATGTAAGCATGCATATATGCTGCTAGCTTGTATGCTGTTTCCATTCCATGTTTGTATGCTGCATATGCATGCATGCATGCTTGCATGCTGCAGCACACAAACATGGAACATCCAGGGTTTGTGTGCTTCTTTGTTTACACAATAACAAAAAATTATATAATTTTTCCCAATCAACTATTTTATTTCAGTGAATACATGCTAAAAGATAATTAAACAAACAAAACAAAGACAATGTACGTTAAACTAATCTTAAATTAGCTCCTATTGCCTTCAAAAAAACAGTTTCATTGTAGTCTGGTTGATTATTTAATATTATTTCTATCCGATGTTTTTTATCAAGAACTTTTTTTTTCTTTGCTGGTAGTGGGGCGCCTATACCTAGTTTATCAATTTCTATAATTGAGTATTTCATTTCTTTAATTAGTTGATTTGATAGATTATAGAACCCCACATGATTTGCGCTCGCTATGCTATTTATTCTGTGATGCCACGATTCAGCATAATTTTGTGTCCTAGGTATATCCTGATCGATTAATTCTTTTGTACTCCAATGGTTAGGTTGATATTTTGGTGGCGAAGAACTTGTTCCCCAGACGTAGTTATCGCTAAACCACTGTGCAACAGTTTCCGCCTCAGGGGATATATTTTTGCGCCATTCATCAAAATATAAGGGTACATCACTAGGCGATAAGTAAGAAAGAGCAAAGAAGCATTTCATTTCCATTGCAAATTTAGCATCATTGGCGTATAGTTTTTGAAAGCCACTTTTCTGTATTTTCCGGTATATAATTTGCCCCAAATGGAAATTACATCCTTTGATTATAATGTTGGGGAAATAATTTTTTAAACTTATTTGGGGCGCTTGTTCAAAGTCTATTATTATATAACGGGGTGATAGGACTATTTCAGCGGATGCACAACATTCCAATAACATTTCAATAAGTGTATCATAGCTAGCCTTATTCTTATGGGTCATGAGTGCAATTACCATCGGAAATGTTACATTATTATACACAGATCCATGTACCACATAAAGTTGGTGGAATATTTTTGGCACAATTTTGAATGTGCCATCTGCAAGCCAAAATTTTGATCGGCTTAAATGATGTAATATTTTTTTTGTTGTGAACATAATTATTCGACTTCCGTTTTTTAATTGATCTTTTATAATCAAATCATTCTCCAAATAGTCACATTTTAACTTATTCATATCAAGTTCAAAATCTACTGTCTCTGGTTCAGTAATTGGCTGTTTCCCTTTTTTCTTTTTTCTGTATATAATTTGCTTTAAATTTTTTATTGTTGGTAAATGTGCTGAAATCACTTCTGATGTTGTAGCTAAGCAATCGTTAATTACCTGACTTGGTTTTTCCCAATAATCTGTATGGATTCTTCTTTAATCGAATTTACAATGTTAGCGACCTTTGCCTTCGTAGCATCAGGGTCATGATTATGGTCAAGTATTTTTTTGCTTATCAGTGTATGCATATTACTTTCTTTATTAAATGAAGTGATTATTCTTACGTTACAATTATATTTTTTGTTCCGTCTCATTTCAGACAACCAATAGTACTTGTCACTTCGCATTTTATTTTTTTCGTAAATATATCCATCCATTTCTATCTTAATTCCACCTTTTGTTGATTTAAACACTTTTAAATTACTTTCTTCTAAATTTTCCATATTTAAGATACTTTAGTTTTGCTTTGTTCAACACAACAAAATGATACGACAACTAATAATAACTACCTCCATTTAACATCAAAAATAAAAAAATATTTTATTAACGCCTGATGACGAAGATATAGTAATAAACATTATCTTCGTATGTCCACGGCAAAGAAAATTAGTGTTCAAGCAATTTATATGTATAAGTAGGTACATATTATTAAGGTAAGAAATACAAAAATTATTCTAAAAATGAATTTTCTATGAAATGTATGCCAAATGATGATTCTGACTATAAACTGTCTGCGATATGATCGTTCTGCCTTTTAACGATTATAAATTATGAAGTGTATGCCAAAAGATGATTCTGACTATAAACTGTCTGCGATATGATGATTCTGATTGTGAACTTTCTGCGATATGATGGTTCTACTATTTAATTATTATGGATGTGAAGTGTATGCCAAAAGATGATTCTGGCTTACAAAATTATGCGTTTTAAGTGTATGATAAATGAGTGTATGCCAAACGATTTTCTGCGACATGAAGTTTATGCCATAAGCTGTTATGCATAATAAAATTATGACATAAAAAGGTCTGCCATAAAAGGTAGACTCATAATTTTATTATGCATAACAACTAATGGCATAAACTTCATGTCGCAGAAAATCGTTTGGCATACACTCATTTATCATACACTTAAAAAGCATAATTTTGTAAGCCAGAATCACCTTTTGGCATACATTTCATATCCATAATAATTAAATAGTAGAACCATCATATCGCAGAAAGTTCACAGTCAGAACCATCATATCGCAGACAGTTTATAGTCAGAATCATCTTTTGGCATACATTTAACAGAAAGTTCATATCTAGAATAATTTTGTATTTCTTACACGCATGTTTCATACTGCATGCATCCTTACATGCAGACAAATAAACATGCATGCAAGCAAGCATGCAGCATGCAAGCAAGCATGCAGCATGAAGCATGCAAGCAAGCATACAAGCAAGCATGCAAGCAAGCATGCAGCATGCAAGCAAGAATGCAGCATGCAAGCAATCATGCAGCATGCATGCAAGCATTGTGGAGCTCCGCTCGCTTCGCTCGCTCCGCTGCGAGTGGTCAAAACACTAACCTAACCTAACCTACTGGTAGGTGCATTAAAAGTTTTTCTTTATAGCGGGGGGCCTCTGGCCCCCCGACCCCCCCGAGCAGGGGGGCCAGCCCCCCTGCACCCCCCGGCAAGCATGCAAGCAGCATAAACAAGCATTCAAGCATGCATGCATGTAAGCAAGCAGCATGCATATCGGTTTTGCAGCGATTCGTTCTGTTGTTGACTTTTGTAGCACAACATTCACAAAAATTCAACATATTGACTTTTTAAAACCAATTTTTAATTCAATTTTTTAGAGATTACAATATGCCTGATGACATTATTCATAATGAAATTCTGCCATATTCGTAGTATACCATGTGAAAATTATTGTCGACTATACACTACAAATAATTGTCGACTAAATAAACGTTATGCCAAACGAAATTCTGCGAATAAAAATTTTGCCAAAGGTATTTATGCCTAATGAAATTCTGCCATCTGAATAGTATGCCATTGTAAATTCGGACATGTAAACATTCTGCCAAACAATAATTATATTAAACAATTTTTATGCCTTAAAAATATTCGTTTAAAGAAGATTCTGCCAAGAATGTTCTGCCAAATAAACGGAGCATCAAGTTTCTGCCAGATAGAGGTAACCCGTGTTAGGTACTGGCCATTAATGTTGATACCGAGTCCTTTCCAGTCCAAGAGCTTAAAGATGAAATAACGTCTCCCTGTCTCACACTCGCTGTAGTTGGATGGGATCTGTGCTCTGATTCTGTGCTCGGGCCGACACGACATGGTGGCATTTTCTTATAAGTGCCTCAACACCTCGATATACCTAGTCTACTTGGTGCACCTCTGGAGACTGCAGCACTGCCCAGGTCTCAATCGAATCAATGACTTCAACATAGACCACGAACGCCAAGCAAAGTGGCAGATTATACTCCACGGTCTTCTGTATAACCTGCCGCAGCATATCGATGTGGTCTATGGTGCAAAAGCCTTTTCAGAACGCGGCTTGTTCGGGAGGAAATAGAAATAGAAATTCGTTTATTTGTATTTGAACAAGGTTACATTTTAAGATGGTCATAATAAATTAGATTCAGCTTTATTCAGCCATCAACAAATAGCATGCAAATTTAAAAAGAGAAAATTATATCTAATAATAAATTCATTGGATTTATCAAATTTTAACATTATTATCATTTATATATTAACAATAGCTAGCGAGGTTGGAATTCGTCGAACTTGCGAGCGCAACGATTCGTAAGAGTCGTATTCTTCAAGAGGGTCTTGTCACCCTTTTTATAGAACAGAATCACCTCACTTTCACTTCACTTATGTTCCATGTCTTTGGCATTCTGCCCTCGACGCTGACGAAATTGAAAAGCTTCTGGAAGTCTTCTATTCTACTTATTTTGAATATCCTCGCCGATTACGCTGATGACGCCGCCGCCGCCGACAATTAAGACGCCAGACGCCGCCGCCGGTCAAATGACCATCGGCGCACATGTCTATTACCTACCTACTGTAACAAAATATTTTTTGAGGGTAAGGAAATAAAAACCGGTCAAGTGCGAGTCGGACTCGCACACAAAGGGTTCCGTACCAAAAAACGGCTAAAAAATCACGTTTGTTGTATGGGAGCCCCCTCAAATATTTATTTTACTAGCTGACCCGACAGACGTTGTCCTGTCTTAGTTATAAATATTAAATTCGAATTGGTATAAATTATTGAAAAGTTTAGTTCAGAGATTAGTAGGTAAGTACCGTTCCCGTTTCCGTTTTCGTTCTCGTTCCCGTTCCCATTTACTTTAAAACCCAACAGCTTTATAAATAACCAAGTACCTATACATCACTTGTTATGTTAGTAACGTGTATGTTAGTCTATCCAAACTTACTAATAAGGCGTGATGGCTCTGAACTAACCGTGATGAGCACTAAGAAATTCAGTTTTCTTATAACCTCTTTGTAAGAAAAAAAAAAAATTATTTTACATGTATTTTATTAATAAAATAACTCCGAACGAAGCATCTGTTTTATTACATCCTTGATTGTATGTTTTTTTTATCGTTGTTCGCGCGTATCTTCGACATTTATGGACCGATTTTGATGATTCTTTTTTTGTTTGATTCAATTTTTTTGCGAAATAGTCCCATTTATTTTTTTTTCAAATCGGTTCAGTAGTTTTCAAGGTATCCTGAAAACACTATGATTTTGCATCAACTAACTTGACTATTTTGTTATTTATGAACCGAATAAGATGATTCTTTTTGTTGGGTAAGAGGTACTTTTAGTCTTTTTAACCGACTTAAAAAAAAGAAGGTTCTCTTTCAGTTTGACCTGTATGAATGTATGTTTCTCCGCGAATATCTCACGTTTGACTGAGCCGATTTTTCTACCAAATAATATACTTACACTACACTACCTAATAGAGAAGGTACTTACACTAAAAACAAAAAAATAAAAATTGTTTTAAAAATAAAAAAAAATGTTTTAAAAAACAAAAAACCAACTTCAAATAACCTGCCTCTAAAAAGCAAGAAATAATATTCAAATCATTAGATATGCATTATCATTGTTATATAATAACAACACGTATATTGAAGTCGGGTAGGGCTTTTAGAATAAAAAAACGAAGTTGTACTCCAGCCCCACCCGACTTCAATAGACGTGTTGTTATTATATAACAATGATAATGCATATCTAATGATTTGAATATTATTTCTTGCTTTTTAGAGGCAGGTTTTTTGAAGTCGGTTTTTAGTTTTTTTTAAAAGGTAAGTAAATACTAAAGTTTAATTTTTCAAGTTTTGACTTATGTAGTAAGCATAAATTACTTTACAACCATTGAAACTTGTCCCAAGTAACAATACAAAAACTCACATACATACAAACGTAGAGCAGTGTGGAACAATGCAACACCAAAAGCTCTGAGTCTCATATTTCTCTCATTTTTAAAGATATGAATTCCGTTTTTAGAGGAACGGAATCTACTTAATTAGGTATAAAATGGCAGTTATAGTTTCATTAATAAATAGATACATAAACCAATAAGAAGACTTTTAAAAGAAAATGGGAATTGTTTCATTGTGTCCACCTAGGTGTACACAATGAAACAACCTCAAAGCATGCGACTCTCCGGCCCACATGTTTTTGTCAATCATTCTGCCGGGAAGCCGGTACAATCGATTTGATATCTGAAATAAGAATGTATATCGTCGGTACATTACTTCTAGGTTGTTTTAGAATGGAAACAGAACAGATATGTATGTACTATGGGCAACAGCTTCGCTTAAAAAGTTAGCAAAAAAATTGTGTGCGCACGTATCCCCCTGCACGAACTAAATATATTATGTTATGACGGCGGCGGCGCGGCGTGCAACCGATTTTAACCTTAAGAGTTGTGGTTAAGTGACGTTGTTGTCCATAGTACATCTGTATGAATTTCTAAAACAGGAGATGTAATTCTATAGAGTACCTAACTACGATACGTACGAGTTAGTAGGCAAATCAACCCTCAACATTATGTAGTTCAACTTGAATTTTATTAGAAACAGCCTAATGATTCCTACGGACCGACGATATGGTCACCCTACACACTGATTATTCATAATAAATCATAGTAAATAAATTTACTTATTTCTCTAAAACGAATGAAGATATAGTGAAAATATGTTTTCAGGCCGTTTATCGTGATCAAACGGTTACGTAAACTTGCTTATTTTTAATCTTAATACAATTTTCACCAGTATTTTAGACTTAAGCGTGTGGGCCGGAGAGTCGCATGCTTTTAAAACTTTAGATCGCCATATCTTTGTCCCTGTTGCGTTACATGAGCAACAAATGTGTTTGTAGCTGTTACAATGAATATGTAACGGCTACAAATACATCAACCCACCGGTACAGGCTCCAATTGATCTGGAATTCGACGATTTAACAAAAAACATAACCTCAAAGCATGCGATTCTCCGTGCCACATGCTTTTGTCAATCATTCTGCCGGGAAGCCGGTACAATCGATTTGATATCTGAAATAAGAACGTATATCATCGATACATTACTTCTAGGTAGTTTTAGAATGGAATTATTCAGTGGCACGGAGAGTCGCATGCTCACACTTTTAGCGTTTTTTTACAAACCTCTAGCACACCCCCCCCCCCCCCCCCCCCCCCGGCGATTACATCGATTACGGCGTTTACAACGCTCACACGAGGTCCGCATTCGATATCGCGCTCAAATCGATAAAATCGATAAAAATGGAATAATTGCTAGATACTATTTTTGCTCTCTAAAGCGATGATAATGATGAAGAACGTTTGATTATTGAGTCGTGTGCACCCAACATTTTTTTTTTCAACTTTTTACATCAACCACCTTTTTGGATAAGCTCCAAATTAGTATTAACAAAATATTAACCAATATAATGCTCTATCCTTTTGTTGTGAAGTGAGGAAAAGATCCTTCTATAACGTTCTCTCATTTTTTGATTTTTTGACGAAATAAAATTCTGACACCTGTTTCGTTTGACAGTCACTTATAACTTTTGACAGAACGTTCACAGTGATTACGCTCCGAGGCATGGTCGCTGTAAGCCCAAGATGGCACTGGTAATGACGTCATGAGTGACGTCACGCTAGATATTGTAAACGCGCTAACGTGCATGCGGACCGGCTGTTATCGCGATAATATCGATATTATCGCTATGGGGACCGCAGCCATAGTGTGTAAGCGTGTGTCATCCATCAAGGAGTCATGTGTGTGGGATTTGACCAAGAGGCAGTGGCAACACTTTACCTTGCGTCATCATTATTCAATACAGTGGTCTGTGGTAGACATGGGTTGTAACAGGGCAAATTGCCTACCTGTTACAACTGTTCCTGTTACACTAAAATAACAATTCCAACATCCTGTTACAAAAATAACAGTCGTAACAATTTGCTTCCATTGTTCCTCCTGTTCCGTCCGTGGAACAAGCGCTTCTTTATTCTAACCTTAGGACTACTAACATAAAGAAAAGAGACGAAGCTTGTTATTTTTATCTATTATGATCATAAACTGTTATTTTTTTCTGTTAAGCAAGACTAAACTTTATTACAATTACGTAAAATCTAATATTATCAAAAATGATTTCCATTACGGCAGTTACGGCACACATGCGACATCTTGTTTGTATTGGGTGAACCATCATATCACCTAATGAAGTTGCTTGCTGTATTACTTTCATTAAGCTTTTTACTGAAATTGCGATAGATGGCAGTAATTATCATAAATTTGCTAAATAAGTTCAAATAATAAAAATAAAAATAGATTGTTGTTAAAAACAGGTGCAAGCGATTTTCGAGCATATTGAAGTTTGAAAGTCAGTAAAGTCGAATATCGCTTGCACCCGTTTTTTAACTAATGATCACTAGTCAAATGTTTTCCTACCTTTCTCTACATTATTTTGTTCTTCCGGTCATTGCCTGTGCCCCAGCAGTGGAAACATAAATGGTGATGATGAAATACCAGGTGAACTAAGTCTACTGAAAGAAAATTTTCAAGGAAATTTTTACTGCAAAAAACCCCCAATCTGGGAACCATGATCTTTTCCTTAACTCCCTGGCAGCACTAGATGTCCGATTTCCTAACCCGCATATCCTAATTTGCTTATAAATGCATCCATTCCACGTATATAATAAAGTGCTTAAACATCCTTAAAATCTCAATAAAATTAAAATAGTTTTATTTAATTCAGCCTGTTTACCTACCTTATAACATAACATTAGCAAAACAGCCAAACTCTATTGCCACAAAAAACAAAAAAGGCCATAAACAAACACAGGAACAGATAACACGACTAATTTACAAAGTCGAATGTATTTTTGATATGGTCGGTTTATATAACAGATAAAAATAACAAGCTTTGTCTCTTTTCTTTTCATATGTTAGAGTAAGAAAGCGCTTGTTCCACGTAACAGGCGGAACAATGGCAACAGGTTGTTACTCTGATAACTGATGTTGTTTGACAAAGCAGAGCCTCAGTGGTGTCCGCCTTAGGACACAGTCTTGGAGAATGAAATAGCTTTCGAGAAGATTGATTAAAATATAGCACATTTAAATCACAGTTTTATTTTCGTATCGAGACAAGTGACATGACATGACATTACAGCATATCTGACATAAATCCTTTTTCAAAGAGACATGTGACAAGTAAAGTAGTTTGAATACCTAATAGCATAAAACTCCTTTAACACTTTCCCTTATTCAATACTATTCCAAGGGCATGGCAAAGGAAAGAGAATCTTGGCCGCGGTAGTCCTTTGGTTAAGATATCAGCTAACTGATCTGCAGTGCCAATTCTCTTGACTTCCATTGCACCTTCAGCAACTTGCTCTCGAACGTAGAAATGTCGTATTCGAATGTGCTTTGTTCGCTTGTGAAATTCGGGGTTATGTGCCAAGCGAACTGCGGCTTCGTTGTCAACATATAGTGCAGGAATAAGCTCGAGTTCTGTTAAATCCTGCATTATTCTGGTTAGCCAAACCAACTCTCTAGCAGCTTCACTGGCTGCTACCAGCTCTGCTTCGGTTGTGGAGATAGCAACGGACGCTTGCCGTTGACTGAGCCAAGATATCACACCTCCTGCATAGCGACAGGCTACGCCTGTGGTAGATCGGCTGGTCTCTCGATCACCTCCATGGTCAGCATCGCTGAATGCTTCGAGTATTGCTGGTTTATGCTGTTCATACCTTATTCCATAGGCAGACGTTCCTTTGATGTAACGCAATATCCTTTTTACACCAAGCCAGTCTTCCTTGGAGGGGGATTCTAATTTTCGGGAGGCAACACCCACTGCAAATGCAATGTCAGGACGTGTTCCGACCATTAAATATGCTAAAGCACCGACGGCTTCTCTATATGGATATTTTACGGTTTCGGATTCGACTTTCCCTGATTGAGTAGCTTCCTTCTCGATGGGTGTTGTAACAGGATTACAATCTGTCATTCCAAAACGCTCCAAAATTTTCTTTGCATAGGCTTCTTGACTAATGAAGACAGAGCCATCCTTCTCTCTTTCGATTTGTAGCCCTAGGTAATATGAAGCGGGTTTCGACGTTATCTTCAAACGTTTTCGTAAATCATTAAGAAATGATTGCACTAAGTCTTCATCGCTCGCAGCTACTAATCCGTCATCTACGTACAGTGTGATCAATAGCTTCTTGCCATCTGTTTCTTTTCTGTATAGACAACAGTCAGCCTCGCTTTGTTTAAAGCCCATATCAAGTAAAATGCTTTCAAAACACGAGTTCCAACATCTTGGAGCCTGCTTTAAGCCGTATAAGCTTCGGTTAAGTTTCCAGACCTTAGGCGTTCCGTCGCTAAAGCCTTCGGGTTGCTGCATGTAAATTTCCTCTTCGAGTTTTCCGTTGAGGAACGCAGTGGCAACATCAAATTGTACTAGATGCATGTTCTCTTGAGCGCTGACGCTCAACAATGCTCTGACAGTCGCTAGGCGTGTGACAGGACTGAAGGTCTGATCGTAGTCGATTCCTTTTCTTTGTTTGAATCCCTTCACAACGAGTCGTGCCTTGTATTTGTCAATAGAGCCGTCTGGGTTTCCTTTTGTTCGTAGGACCCATTTGCAAGGAAGCGCTTTTCTCCCTTTCGGTAGATCACATGCCGTCCACACGTTGAGGTCCTTCAGTGACTTCATTTCACTGTGCATCGCTTTTCGCCATTCTTCACTGTCGTCACGATTCATTGCATCAGCAAAATTCGACGGGTACGTCTCTGTGATACATACGTAGTCATTAAGTCTTTCAGGTCGTCGTATTTCGTTGCGATTGCGCAAATTGTAACGCAGCTGTTCGGCGTCATAGTCGACTGCTTCAGGATCATCGTGATGTGGTTCGAGTTCGGGTTCATGTCTATGGTCTTCTTGGACCGGTTCGGGTTCATGTACTTGATCTTCTTGGACTGGTTCGGGTTCCAAAGTTTCTCCCTCAAGGTCAAGTTCATGATCACTAAAGACATTATCTTCAGCATCTTCGAAGTCTCCCTCAGATTCATCTGGTAATGGATCTTGATGTACTTCAGGAAGTGAAGCCGGTTCCTCGTTGCTGTTGGGGTTATCCATCGGCAGCTGTATTATGTACTCCCTCGTATTTGCGTCGTTGTTTACACAAGCTGGGTGAACATCTTTGTTAGGAAGCGGTCTTTCATCGAAAGTGACATCACGTGAGCGGACGAGCTTGTTACTTTTTCCGTCAGTAATCCATACCCGGTAGCCATCTTCATCGTAACCGACAAGTCGTCCTTTTATGGCTTTTTTGTTCATTTTTTTCCGTTTCTGCTTTGGAACGTGGACGTAGGCATTGCATCCTATGATACGCAGATGTTTGATGGTCGGATTTTTTCCAGTCCAAAGTTCGTACGGTGACTTGTCTTTGTTGTTTGTCGGACCTGTTCTGTTGAGAATGTATGCGGCGGTATTTATCAGTTCTGCCCAAAGTTCTTGTGGCATAGGTTCGTGCGCGTACATCATAGATCTTGCTGTTTCAACCAAGGTGCGATTTTCACGTTCGCTTACACCGTTCTGCTCTGGTGTGTAAGGCATTACCAGTCTTTGTCGAATTCCATGAGAGTCTAGTATATTTCTAATGGACTTGTTGTCAAACTCGCCACCGTTGTCGCTTAGCAGGCATTTTACAGCATATCCTTGATTCTTCGTCTGAGCTAGCATTAAGGCGAGCTTATCCTTAACCTCTGACTTGTATCTTAGGAAGTATACCATACGATAGCCTGTATAGTCGTCTTTGAACAACACGTAGTACTGGAATTTTGAAAAACTTGGTTGAAATGGTCCACAAACGTCGGTGTGAACGAGTTCTCCTGGCGCGGTAGCTCGAGTCCTCGTACCGAATTTGAGTCTATGAGCTTTTCCATATATGCAGCCTTCGCATAGCTCTTTATCAAGAGGAAGATCTAAGTCCAGTTCGCGTTTAACTGTAGCTTTCACGTGCCTCTTGTTCTGGTGTGCGAACCTCTCATGGTATAGTTGCATAGTATTGAACGTTGCAAAGACTTCAGCGGGATTCTCAGGATGTACAACTTTTAAGTCTAATTTGTACAATCCACCTTCTTTCTTACGTCTTCCTATTAAGCACGCTTCTTCATTGACATAGACGTTGCATTCTTTTGTCGTTGATACGAATTTGCTGTTCGGAATCCTGTCGTGAAGTGCTAGTACTGAGAATAAATTCTTCGAAATGGCTGGAACGTACCAAACATCTTGAAGGGTCACTCGTTGTAGCTTTCCTCTTACATTTGCTTCGATAATTACCGAACCTTTGCCCTTAGCACGAATCGGTTTGCCATCAGCCGTTGTTACAGTATGGATATAGTCAAAGCATTTGAAAGTTTGGAATAAATCAGCCCGGTTTGTCACGTGGCTCGTGGCGCCGTTATCCACGTACCAGTTTTCGATGTCAGGAACGACTGAAAATACTTCTGTGCTATCGATAGACAACAGGATCATGTTTGCAGATTTAGAAGTAGAAGGTGTTGCTCGCGGATTGCTGCTTTTCGGTGGCTTGCCGTCTTTGATCCACTTCTGACAGTTTCTCACTCGATGGCCGATAGCTTGGCAGTAATTGCATTTCAACTTTCTATCTTTCTTCTCTGCAGTAGACGTAGTGCCGGAATTTGAAACGAGAGCTTCCTGTTGAAGTACGTTATTACTCTGCAGAGCTCGTTCAAATGCACATAAATGGCTTGTAAGGCTTTCGATGGTTCGTTCAGATTTAGGTAATAATAGCCAGCTGCTTCTGAAGGAAAAGTAGGTTTCGTCGAGCGTATCGAGAATCTTGCAAAGGAGTAGCAGTTCTGGTAGCTCACCGGTTTTGTCTTTACTTAACTCCTGATTAAGCTGCGTCCAAATATTTTTCAATTTTGACATGTTTGTGGCTATGTCATCTGCCGGATCTTTTCTAAAGCCAAAGAAGCTCATACATAGATTGTAGGACTTATCTTCGTCCGTGCCGTCGAATAGTCTATGTAGCTCAAGCCATACGTCTCTTGCATTCGTGTATCTCATGACCTTTCGAAGTGTCTCTTCTTTCATATTGGTGGTAACGATAAGCAGGGCAGTTGCGTCAGCTTTTACAAAACGGTCTAGTTCTGTCTTGTACGTGGTCACTGCAGCTGTATCTGTTAGAAGAACGGGTTCTGTGGGTTTTTTGAACGAGCCTTCCACTACTTCCAGCGCGTGCGGGACGGTGCGTAGCAGACTGGTGGCCTTATATTTCCAAGTATCCCAATTCGATTTTCCTTCCAACAACCCAATTTGTAGTTTAGCAATATTCTCCATATTTGTAGGTGGGACCGATAACCTGATGTTGTTTGACAAAGCAGAGCCTCAGTGGTGTCCGCCTTAGGACACAGTCTTGGAGAATGAAATAGCTTTCGAGAAGATTGATTAAAATATAGCACATTTAAATCACAGTTTTATTTTCGTATCGAGACAAGTGACATGACATGACATTACAGCATATCTGACATAAATCCTTTTTCAAAGAGACATGTGACAAGTAAAGTAGTTTGAATACCTAATAGCATAAAACTCCTTTAACAATAACAGCGTGGTACAGGGAACAGTGAAGACGGCGAGAACAGTCTGTTTCGCCTGTTCCTTTGAACAACAGTTATTTCATAGCGCTCGTAACAGGGCGAAACAGTTACATTTAATTATCTGTTATTTTTAACTGTTACAATAAATACGCCTCACGTCTAGTCTGTGGCCGTGGCACGCCGCCATTTTATTTCACGTGGGAAAAGAAAAAGAAAGATTTTATTAATCAGTTCGCTTTTTTCGTGTTTTGTGTGTCTCGATTATCAATTTACTACAGAAATATTATTAGAGTTTTTTATTAAGAGATCTGAAATTCCATAAAATGGTTGACCGAATCGATATGGCGTTGGATGATATTATCAGAGCAAGTAAAAAAGGAAGAGGCGGAGGAGCTGGGCGAAAGTTTGAAACCAGAAAACCAGGCAGAGGTGGTGGTGGAGGTGGTGGTTTTCGAAATGGTCGTACTGGAGGCATTTTACGAGGAAGAAACCGTGGTGGTGTTTCTAAACCAACTTCTTACACAAGGGTAAATCGAAAGTTACATTACGATTACAAATGGCGGATGAACGTAATCAAATGACGCATCATCAATTACCTACATAATAAAATACGATATAAAGACCGTTCCCATAAAAGCTTGGAAGTCTGTGAACTTCTGGGTACTGTAAACGCCCGTACTCAAACTTTGCATTAAATTAAATTGTTTGGCTCGGTCAATTGTTTCCCACGTTACAGTATGGCTTCTGGCATTGAAGTTATTTCAGCTACATTTCGATGGTAGCGTGGACGCGAAAGCTTTAATGATTTCAAGATGGTACTGAAGAATATTATATTGCGTTTGCGGGTTTGCGCTGAATAATTTACTCAGGGAGAACGACTGATGGGACCATGAAACAAGAGACACTTTATGTGCCAACAGACCAATAATCATGTGTTGAATCTGTTATTGTCAGTGCTGTGTTAAGTGTGAACCAAATCTTAATTGGTTTCATAAAAAAAAAAAAAAATTGTTTGCTGTTAAATTTTACCAACTTGTATATTTTATAGTCATGTAATTCAACCTGTATATCTTGTGAAATATATTTTATTTGTACAAGTGGTGTTTGCCGTGCATTCTGAGTGTACTTATACTCTATGAGGCTGTAAGTGACTCACCGGCAAGCTCTATGAAGGACGACCTATTTCAGGGAGATGTTAACAGCACTTGGAAACATGACATGTACAATGAATTCTCGGACCGCAAGATTCAACGAGGAGGAGGTGCAGGGCCATTATCTACGGGACCCACAAAATTATTAGTATCCAACCTGGATTTTGGAGTCTCCGACTCTGACATTCAAGAACTATTTTCAGAATTTGGTATTCTGAAAAGTGCTGCAGTACATTATGATAGATCTGGCAGATCTCTAGGTGAGCGTTCATTGTAGATATTAAGACTTAAGCGTGCCTGCAGACGACAGACCAAACTGGGCTGATAGTTGGAATCAGTATGAAGAAGTATGCAAGTGCGCACACTAAATGATTTGGTATCAGCCGATTCTTCACTCAAAAACAACTATCGGCCCACAGTTTGGTCTGTAGTCTGTGGGCACACTAACTCTTTTTCAATTTGTCTTTCAGTTATCAATAAAGTAATTTCTAGACTGATAATTATTACCTTGCAGGGACTGCTGATGTTGTGTTTGAAAGAAGAGCTGACGCTTTAAAAGCTATGAAACAATACAATGGAGTTCCCTTAGATGGCCGTGCAATGAACATACAATTGGCCACATCAGAAATCAGTACTTTGAGAATTCAAGACAGAGGGGGTCGTCTAGGGAGCATTGGTGCAGGAGGAGGTCCAAACAGGAGGAATTCAAATAGAAGTTAGTTTTAATACTTTTGATGTGTGACTTAAAATGAAAAGGTGTAGAGTCTGTGCAGAAAGAGAACTGTCATGGGCTCTGTGCTTGATTACTGTTTTGGACAAGTTGACAGCTCTAATGTTTTAGTGCGACTAATATCTTGATATCCATCAAGTCAAGATAGTCTCGATGTAATTCGTATAACAGTGCCGTCAACATGACAAAAACGGTGATCTAACACAAATCCCATGATGGTTCTCTTTCCGCACTGACTTTAAACTTGTTTACTATAAAATGATTCTTATATATTTTTGTTTGTTTTACAGATAGTGCACCAATTAGAAATCAAAGTGGTGGCGGAGGACGTGGCGGCGGCGGCGGTGCGAGGCGAGGGCGTGGCGGCGCAGGCCGGGGTGGCAGGCGCCCTGTGCCTACCGCTGAACAACTAGACGCTGAGCTTGATGCATATGTCAAAGAAATTAAGTGAACACATTGCTCACTGAACAGTGTTTGGACTGAAAGTAGTACTAATTAACTTAGGTTCGTAATGAATTAAATGTAATGTTGATAAAACCATTTGGTTTGGTTCATATTATTTCAATTAACATTGACATCAGTGTATATTGTTCAAAGTACAGTTGTGAATGATATTTTTTTTAATAAATAGTTATTTGGTAAGGAAGCAATTTTTTAATTATTTTATCGGTACATAATTAGTAAGTATAGTTTTAAACTCGGTTTCATAAAATGTAGTTCCTCATGGCCATTGCCTATACTATATCTATTCCTAGTCCCGTATTTATAAACTGCTCTCAAACGTTGAGTGAGAGCTATGTTGAGCACAGAATAGATATAACACATACCAGAGATGCTGTTCCTATAAGAAGAGCATCTCAAGTATTATCTCAAGATAGCTCTCAATGTTAAGAGGTTTATAAATACAGCTCCTGATGTCACAATTACATATTATGTATGCCTCATGTGCAATTGTGTATATGCCAATCTAGCACATGAGTAAAATCTAGTGTCAAATTTAGGAACCAATTCTACTTACCACCTGTGCTTGATAATAAGATATTGTATAAATAATTTCGGTTCACAAGGGCGTCGCCAGCCCATGGTGGGGAGGCAAGTTAATATTATAGGAGTATTAGAAACGTCAAAAAAGCATCTAGTGAATTTATTCAAGTTTTGAGATGCGCGATTTGTCGGAAAAGCTAGTTAATTGCACGGCCTTAGGACTTGCAATTTTTTTTTAACCTCTAAGGGAGGGCCGCTGCCCCTCCCTGTGCCCACCCTTGACGACGCCCTTGTCGGTTCATTCATATATCCGCGCGGTATAAGAATACGAGAGTCAAGATGGCTGGTGTATCATGGCGAATTGAACTGTCTCATATACCAAAAAAATGTACCTAAAATGTACTATTTAGTACCTGGATCTAAAAAATAAGTACCTAAACTGGAATGAAGTTATAGCGAAATCAAAGGTACACCCGCCATCTTGATGTCAATATGGCGGGTGTATCTTAATAAGTCAATATTGAACCATTATACATAAAATATAACTTCATCAAAAAAATGTACCTAAAAAGTACCTCAAGGCTAAAAATTCACATACTCGATTAATTAAGTAGTTTCTGAATGAGAGTCAAAATGACGTGTATCATGCCCAAGTAACACAACGAGGCTGCTTAACAGCCGAATAACGGATTTCCATCACGCTTAAAGTTGAATACGGAACCTGCATAAAGGCTGTATACGACCTTATACAGCTCTTATAGCTCTTAAATGGGCACAAATTATTCAGCCTTAAGTTCACATAGCTGCTTAAGAGCTATGTAGCAGCAACTTAACAGTGTAATAAAGGGTAACAGGCTGTGTAGCAGAAATTTAAGAGTGTTATAAAGGGTAACGACAGTACTATGCGCTGAAATTCGACTGACTAAGAGATCACAAGTTACTCTTTATTCAGAAAATATGTCACATGTACGCTTTAATACATATTTTAAACCGCGCAAGGCTGCTTGCGGCCTGTGTAAAATTAAGTGAACTAATATTTGAAGTGTAAACGTTTAAGCATACATAAGGCTAACAATTGAACACTTTATGTTACGTGAATGAATTAGAGTTAACGATACATTGGTGGATAATATTTATATTCATACTCTGTTTGACATATTATAAAGGGAAAATGACTGGGAACGTAATTTTACTGACATTATACATATATATTATATAACAAAATTTTAGTGCGCCACGAAAATATTCTGTTTTGAATTAGTTTTGTGATATAAATAAGCTGTGATGTAATCTTGACAAAAAAAATGTAGTGCTTTGAAAAGAATTATAAGATAAAAAGTTATTATTAAGATATTTCGAAGTTAAAACTAATGCATTACATTCCTATTTCTTGCACTAAACATCGTAAAGGTTGAAAAATCAATCAGAATTTTATAGGTTATACAAAAAATGGTGGATTATGTTACTAATTACATTGACTGATTACAGTACCAAATATGTTCTTTTATTCAGATAACATCTGTTTTAAGGTACTTATGTAAACCATTATAAAGTAGAGGCCGTTAATTCGATACACTAGTGAGTCTCTAAGCAGCTGCGAGGCATCTAGTGAATGTATAAACAGCCGCTATGCAGATACTATCAATGGCAGTATAAAGGCTGATTAGCGGTAGACATATTCAGCTATAAGTTGAAATATGGGCCACATATCATCCATTATACAGCTATTCACTTCATAATAGTTCACACGTGCCTCTTTAATAAGTTAGTGTAATAGGAGTTCACAAATACCTTCTTATACAGTATTTGGCGAAATTTTATCCACTAAACCATGGGTCTCCAAACTTTTTAGCATAAGGGCCAGACTAACTACTCCATGTAATCCCAAGGGCCAGGATCTACCTAGCTCCGTACCAACATACAGTAAATTTCACTATTGTTGGTAAAATAGGGCCTACTTTCGCGGGCCGGATTGTTGGTGCTCGCGGGCCGGAGCTGGCCCGCGGGCCGTAGTTTGGAGACCCCTGCACTAAACAGTCCTTACTAGGGTTTAGGCTTTAGAATATGTTAGAAGCTGAATAGAGTCGAGAAAATATACCTTTACAGCACTCTTAGCGTAATAATGGTGGTTTTGTCAGTCTTAATAAGCCTTAATGCAGTTCTTAATTAGCCTAAGCTGTTTAAATATCACTGACCGCTATTATGCAGCTGCAGGGTCACCAGTGTACTCTTAGAAGAGTCTTAATAAGCACAGAGTTTTAAATAAGTCTAAAAGTGAGTAGTTATACAGCTATCTGTGTTACTTGGGTGGCGAATTGAAATGTCTCATATACCAAAAAAATGTACCTAAAATGTACTATTTAGTACCTGGATCAAAAAAATAAGTACCTAAACTAGAACGAAGTTATAGCGAAATTAAAGGTACACCCGCCATCTTGATGTCAATATGGCGGGTGTATCTTAATAAATCAATATTGAACCATTATACATAAAATATAGCTTCATCAAAAAAATGTACCTAAAAAGTACCTCAAGGCAAAAAATACACATGCTCGATTAATTGAGTAGTTTCTGAGAAATCAAACAACAGTTTTTTTTGTGAACGACAAGATGGCGGGACCCCTTATGGTTTTGGTAGTATAAATTAGTACGTAACAGTAATAGTATTAATAGAGTTATAATTGGATTGGATGGAATTTTGCATGGGTGGAGTGAAGTATAAAAAAAAGATCAGAATATATTTAAAATCACTAATTTAACATTTATCTCGTTTAAATAGATTACATAGTGATAAACAATTGACAAAAAATATCGATAACTTAATGCAGCCCCAGTGTAAAATGAAAATTATTTCTTTACACAAAATATTCGTAAGTTTTGCATTGTCTAGTCGATCTTTGCTTCTTACCTAAATTTAAAGAAGAAAATAATCATGCTCAGTGCAAAAAATTTGGAGTGCATCGGCAAAAATAAACCCAAGGATTAGGTGGTGTCGATTTGGAATAAGGTTGCCACCCGTCCCGATTTCGCCAGGATAGTCCCGATTCCGATGATATTGTCTCGCGTCCCGACGATCCGTCAGTTTTGTCCCAATTTTTGATGATAACACGCGATCAAAATCAAAGTGTTGATAAAAATGGGTCCAAATGTTTAAAAGATAAAGGACAACAAGTTAAATGCCTTGTTTTGTGTTGTATCCCTTCAAATAATTATGTTGAGCGAGTATTTTTCCATAATATGACGCTTAAAATGATCTAATGTCAGAAATCGTTGCTTTGTAGATTAAATGAAAACAGAATTGCAAAAGACATGCCTTATTCGGAATTCGTAAGTAAGTATGAAAAACAGGCCAAATGCGAGTCGGACTCGTACGAAGGGTTCCGTACCAAAAAACGGGGAAAAAATCACGTTTGTTGTCTGGGAGCCACATTCAAATATTTATTTTATTATGTTTTTACTATTTTTTGTTATAGTGGCAACAGAAATACATCATCTTTGAAAATTTCAACTGTCTAGTTATCACGGTTCATAAGCATCAGCCTGGTGACAGACAGCGAAGTCTTAGTAATAGGGTCCAGTTTTTATTCTTTGGGTACGGAACCCTAAAAATGACGCGGAATTAATGGAAGAGGCCCTTAGCAATAAAAAATATGCATGGAAACATAGTCAAAAAATAAAACATTAAAACAAGTCTCTTTTTTTCCCTTTTGCTAAGCAGTTCATTATTTTTACCTCTTACTTTACTGACCCGCCCGTTTGCTTCCATTTTGAGTACCTATTTTTATTATAAACATCCACATAAATTCAACATGTCCTTCATTTACCACTTTACCAGTTACCAGTCTTGACAGTAGTTTTACCAGTTTTAATGATTTCAACGTTTACATTTAGAAAATAGACCAAACAATTTTTCGCGGCTCGCGCTTCGTGCTCGCCGCCGCCCTTGTCCCGGCTTTTGTGTTCCTAAAGGTGGCAACCCTTTTCACCAGTGAAATGATCATGTCGGGGTTATTTCGCTAAGCTGAATAACAATCAATCATTGAACAAGTCACCATGCAAACTGAGAAATATTCACATAACTCAAATTCTCAGCGTGCTGGTAAGTGTCGACAAACTGTCAATCAGTTGCGGAAAAGGATTTTGTCACGTCACATCACGCATCTCTTTTCAACACACAGTGTTGCCAATTAGTGACATCTCGCTTGCTCAGCCCTTTGTTTCTCTGTTCCTTTAGGTATATTAACTTTATGGGTAGGCCCAGATCCAGGGGGCGTGGGGGGTACTTGCCCCGGGCGGCGAAGACTAAGAGCTGGGCTGATCCACGCCACCAGCCAGTCTCGCTGTCTATACACGGTGCTACTCCGTTTTCATCGAACTTACGTCGCATCGCGTGCACAGAATAGTACCTACCTAGTCTACCTACCTAATGCATAGTACTAAAAAAAGGAGTGGTACTATATGGTATCAAATAAATTGTACTAAATAGTAACAAACGAATGGTACTATATGGTACCAAATAAATTGTACTAAATGGTACCTAATGAATGTTACTTAATATAAACAAATGGATGTAACAAACGAATGGTACTAAATACCAACAAATGGATGGTACTATATGGTACCAAATAATTAGTACTAAATAGTACCTAATGTATGGTCCTAAATAGTAACAAACGAATGGTACTTAATAGATTGTACTATATGGTACCAAATAATTTGTACTACTAATGAATGGTTCTGAATAGTAACAAACGAATGGTACTATATGGTACCAAATAAATTGTACTAATAAATAGTATCAAACGAATGGTACTAAATAGCAACAAACGAATCCCATTATATGGTACCAAATAAATTATTATAAATACATAGTACTTAATAAATGGTAATAGTAATAGTTCCAAACGAATAGTACTAAATAGTAGTTACCAAAATATGAATGGCACTAAATTCTAGCCATGAAATACTTCAAAAACCATAAGGGGTCCCGCCATCTTGCCGTTCACAAAAAAAAACTGTTGTTTGATTTCTCAGAAACTACTCAATTAATCGAGCCTGTGTATTTTTTGCCTTGAGGTACTTTTTAGGTACATTTTTTTGATGAAGTTATATTTTATGTATAATAATAATATTGACTTATTAAGATACACCCGCCATATTGACATCAAGATGGCGGGTGTACCTTTGATTTCGTTATAACTTCGTTCTAGTTTAGGTACTTATTTTTTAGATCCAGGTACTAAATAGTACATTTTAGGTACATTTTTTTGGTATATGAGACAGTTCAATTCGCCATGATACACCAGCCATCTTGACTCTCATAGAATACCTACTAACTACTGTTATTATCGTCTTACAGTCGTTACAGTCCGCTGTACACATTGGGCTAACAACAACGCATTGGCCCAGCACGTTGGGCCAACGTGTAAAGACCGACACCGGCATATAACTTGGCAAAAGGAAGATAAGACAAAAGATGAGCAGTAGCTACAAACACTAAACTCCGCGTATCTTCTGTCTCACTTTGTCTTGCCAAGTTACGTGCCGGGCAGACTTGGCGGTATGCGGTATGTTTTTTAGTTAGCGCCAACGTTGGCCGACCAACCGAATGTTGTTGGTTTTATATGCATTTATGTTAGTATTGGTGAACTGGAGCTGATAGTGAAGTACCAGGAGAACTCAACAATTAAGCCCCTGTGGCGTCGGGAAAACAGTATTTTGTAAAAGGTGATGAGCCCTGAGTATCCACCAAAGAAGGTTGGTAACTTTCGTGTTGTCAACAAATGACAAAAGTTTCTGTAATTACCTAGGTGCCTATCCACCAAAAAAAGGTTTTGCCCCGTGGTATATTATAAATTGTTGCTTTGATAAAAATCGGGGGCAAAAGACACCGGGGGCGTAATCCACGAACCCAAAAAGTTGCCAACTTTTGTGTTGTCAACACGTGTTGGTGACAAAAGTTTCTGTAAAATTCTTGGTGGATACCTTGAGTATACAAGGTAATTATAATAAATTACATAAACTTTTGTCACCAACACGTGTTGACAACACAAAAGTTGGCAACTTTCTTTGGTGGATATTACCACCTACTACAAAAAAGTTAAAAATAAAAAAGTTTTTTTTAAACCATTACCTAGAAAAACCTTAAAAATAACCAAACAAAAACAGCTTCGAGAATAAACGGCTATAAAAGTGAACGTCAAAATGGCGGGATACCGCCTGGTTTTTGCAATATTTTATGGCTAGGATATAGTGCCATTTTGGTGCCATTTGGTGCCTATGTTCAAAAAATAGTGCCATTAATAGTTTCAAAGATATTCAGCATTGTAGGTTGTCCCGCCATCTTGATATCAAAATGGCGGGATAACCACCGGCAATCCATAATTAGTAGTCGGAACATTTTAATAAACACATACAATTTTAGTGCGTTTAAGTGCCTTTATGATTAAACCATTATTATTAACTTATAATTTCTAATTATGAAATAACATAAGTTTATAATACAGCTTCGGAATCTCCTGCATAAGAAAACATAGCAAAGTGCTGATTATATAATTTTATTGCTCTTATAGTTTGTCAAGGAGTTTTTAAAGATATTCAGTATAGCTGGTTATCCCGGCATCAAGATATGAAAATGGCGGGATAACCACCGGAAATCCATAATCAGTTGTCGGGAAGTTTTAACAAACACTTCTAGTTTCTAAGTATGAAATAACATGAGTTTATAATACAGCTTCGAAAACACCTGTATGAGAGAACATAGCAATGTGCAGATTGCCTATATAATTTTATTGCTCCTATAGTTTGTCAAGGAGTCGGGCCGTACCGGCTAACGCATCGAATATCGAAAAGTCTGCCGAGTTTCAAATAAAGACAGATAACTCTAGCCTCAATTGGGCCAAAAAAATGGCGAACCCCAATTCATGATGTCAAACGATCATCGATATCTTCCAAATTACGTCAACAGAAAGTACAAAACGAAATGCCTTACTTACTTTGATTTTTCTGTTTTAAGTTGAAACCCGGCAGACTTTTCGAAGCTCGATTCGTTAGCCGGTACGGCCCCTGGGCACAGAATAACTAATAGTACAAGTACAGAAGCAGCACTCGGCAAAGTCATTTAAATAAATAGCGACCTTTGCTCCGACACAATAAAGTGCAATTCAGGTCGCGCAGTTCACCTAGTAGCTGCCTCTCTTTCTATCGCGTGCTATTACCTTTTCTGACGACGCAACGTTAGGGTTGTATTCTTTTAAATGACCTGCGTAGCATGTATCATAATGTGAAAAAGGTTTTTTGATTTTGACATCCGTACACGGCACAGTAATGTCGATTCGACATTGTTACTATTATAAAGACGCAATATCTACGCAGGCAGTAAGATGCCGCGCGACTACACAGACGGGCGTGTGACAGCCCGATGCTCACTTGTTCGTTCGAACGAACGGCTAGCGGTAGGTGATTATCGCGCGACCTTGAGCGAGTGCAGGTGGCCTGCCCTGGGGCCGTACCGGCTAACAAATCGATTATCGAGCGAACGAACGAATCGAGCTTCGAAAAGTCTGCCGCGTTTCAAATTAAAACAGATAAATCGAGCTCCAATTGGGCCAAAATGGCGAACCCTAATTCATGAGGTCACACAAACATCCATATCTTCCAAATAACTTCAACAAATAGTACAATACGAAATTCCTTACTTCAATTTATCATTTTTTTATTTGAAACTCGGCAAATTTTCCGAAGCTCGATTCGTTAGCCGGTACGGCCCCGTCGTACTGGTATATGGTACAAATATGCAGATTTGAATATTTTCTTTCTTGCTTTTTAGAGCCCTTTATTTTTGAAGCTGTTTTTGTTTGGTAATTTTTGTCGTTAGTCGTCAGCAAAGACAGTATTGTTGTGCGTGAGTGAAATGAAATATTTATGTTTCTGAGTTACAATGCCATGGGCAAGCAATAAGATTTTACAATACATAGAAATATAAGATACCGAAATAAACCAAAGCATATACAAATACAACATACCACAGATATATATCGAGATAGATGGTAAAAGTGTACGTACTTCGCGTGTAAAAAGTTTGATCCACGGTCAAACTTTTGTCCGACCTAAGTAAGTTAGTCCGCTTGAGACCATTGCCGTGAAAACACGTGTCACTCAAAAGCGAAAATTGTAAATTGTGCAGTGATTTCATGCGAGAGCTCATCAATAACTGTTGGCCGAGAAAATGGTGATATTTCCTTTCACGGGTAAGTATTTTTAAACACAAATAACCCCTGATTTAATATTTAAACGAATTAATATAGATTAGTATCACTTGTACCATGATAATTACATAGTGAACATATAGCTACGCGTAAACTTTCATTGCGGGTTATAAATGACGCGATGTTTGCCTTGTAAACACGCAATGAAAATCGCAGCTGTCGATACTATTGCGTCCACTGAATGTCATGGTAGGAGCATTTCCTCATTCCTCCGTCCGATTGAGAGAATAGTGTTGTGTATGTTTCGATTTTTTTACCCGATTCAACAAATAAGAATCGATTTTCGAAACAGTGGACCGAGGTTGTTTTATGTGATCAATAAACAATGTTATTCCTTGCATCCAAAGTGTAATAGGTAAAAGTTTGTATTATCCTTAAAAAATATTATTAAGTTTGTTATCATACCCCAGTAAATGAAAAGGTGTAGAGGGAAATGATTGGAAGACATTTGACTTCGTAACTTTCTTTGGACTAGTTAGGAGGTGAACATATCAAAAGTCCCCGTCCGTAGGCCCGACGCCCGCCGGGGGGACGGGGGAGTTTGAGGTTCCATTTATCGGTTTTCACATATATCTCGGAACTTTGCGTTCTAGCGACATGGAAAATTTTACAAATAACAGCTTATTAAATTTGCTACAAGTTTTATTCAGTCAAGTTTATCGATATCTTTCATAGTTTTTGAGATATCCGCTCCTGAATGTCTATCAATATGCTTAATTGATAGACATTCAGGTTTTTAGCAGAATGAATTTCATTTTACGCATAATTAGGCCAAGTAAATGTTGCGTCGCAACGTGATTTATATATTTTTATGAGTGACATGGGCCAATTAAACGTTAATTTCAATAAATAAGGTATTTGTGCTTAGAATTATAGGAATATTGCGAAGATTATAATGGGGTAGTTTTGTCACTGCAGTAAGTTTTTCGTGAAACGGAATATGATGAACTCGACCTCATCAATTCAACAAACTAAACTCAGCTCAGATCATGCTAATTTTCAAACGATACTCGAGCAATGTTCGACTAATTTTAGAAATAAAATCTCTGCTTAGAAAGAATTTTATCTCCGTTTACGTAAGTACGGTCGAGATCACGCTCGAGCATTGATTTAAGTTCATATTTACATTAGTTAAGGTCGAATTTAAGGGAGCGGATGGTGAGCAGATCCTCCATGCCCCTAATCAAAGCATTTTGATTTTTTTATAATGAATTTTGAAATTTTACCAAACCTAACCTCAAAATGAATAAAAGCCAAAAAAATATTTAAGGGAGGTGAGTGAGGGGAAAAAGAGTAGAGTAAAGAGAGGGACTCTCCCATCCTCCCTTAAATTTTTCAAGTGATGTAGGTATAGGTTAGAAATTTAATTTTCGTGTTTTTTTTAACAGACAACACAAAATGTCATTCTTAACTAATAAGTAGGTACCCTCAAAGCTTTTGAAGGGAGTCCCAGTGAGGGTCTATTCTTTCCCCTCGCTTGCCCCCCTTAAGTGACTTTTTCATACATTTTGAGGTTAGGTTTAGTAAAATTTCAAAATTCATTTAAACAAAAACTGTGCATTGCCGAACAAAATGCTTTGGTGGGGTGAGGTCCCCTCTCTCCCTCCCATCCACCCCTCCCCCTAAATTCAACCAGGGTTTTATTTCTATTAGTTAAATAGAAATAAAACCCTGGCAACACTAGTGAGAAGCATAAACCTAAGGGGCCATCCATAAATTACGTCACACGAATTTCATGGTTTTTGACCCCCTCCCCCGTCCTTGTCACAGCTGGTCACATTTGTGAGACCTCCCTGGTGTGACGTCACATATTTTACAATTTTGCATCTAAAAATAATTATTAAATTAAAAACCAGTTCAGAAATTTGTTTTATTTCAATTTAAATGATTTTGAAATGTGACGTCACGAAATTAAGGACCCCTCCCACCCCCTTGTCACACATTATCACATTTCGTCGACCCCCTCCCTCCCCCTTAACGTGTGACGTAATTTATGGATGACCCCTAACCTAAGTCAAGCATCGTTCTAAAATAAGGTTTAATCTGAGTCGCGTACTCAATCATCGTTTTAAAATTAGCATGATCTGAGTTTGAGTTTAGTTTGTTGAATCTCCGCTCAAGCACAGTTCTAGAATTAATACTCGACTAAAAACTAGTTTTAAGTAGAGATCAGGACTTGAGTCTCGTTCTGTAATACGAGCCTTAGATATATAGATATAGAATTTATTTTATTATATTAAAAATATTTTTCAGTAACAACTAGGTATAATGTAAAGCAATTACTACTTCTTTATCGGAAGGTATCGGACATCCTCACATTGGCCCTGACGGGACAGAACTGGTATAATAGCCAACGTGTGGACGCCTCACCACACGTTGGTGGCACGTTGGCACCAACGTTGGGACCAACGTGTGGAGCCGGGGTAAAATTACCATTAAAAATAACGTATTTTTTTTACGATATCTAGTAACATATTACATAACCTTAATATAACGTTAAATTAATGTTAAATGTTACAAGGTATCGTTAAAAAAAATAACGTTATCAAAGTATCATATTGAGAATAACGTTACGTAACGTTATTTTTACTGTTTACAACGTTATAAAGCGCTGCTGGGAGTTTTTGGCGCCATTTTGTCGAGTTCGGTTTGGTGCCTATTTTAATTATTCGCAAATTGATTCATAGTGGATATTGTGTCTTAAAATTGGTGCAGTTTTGTGGTACAAGTGTCTACGCAACTGAATAATATGTGGGATATTGAAATAGGCGCGATCTTGGTTGTGTGATGCTGAAACTTTTATTGTAGTGGTGGCTACCTCGGCTGACCTTACCCAGTAAAATGTCTTGATATAATTGGTGCCAAATGCTCCAAACAAAGAGTTTTTGGCGCCATTTTGTCGGGTTCGGTTTGGTGACTATTTTAATTATTCGCAAATTGATTCATTGTGGATATTGTGTCTTAAAATTGGTGCAGTTTTGTGGTACAAGTGTCTACGCAACTGAACAATATGTGGGATAATTGAAATAGGCGCGATCTTGGTTGTGTGAAGCTGAGACTTTTATTGTAGTGGTGGCTACCTTGGCAGAACTTACCGAGTAAACTGTCTTGATATACTTGGTGCCAAATGCTCCAAGCAGCATTGGAATGCGATGCACCCACATTCTAATGTAAATTGAAACAATCTATCACTGAACTATTCAACACTTGACACTGGCAAAAATTACTTCCAAGAAGAAAGTAGATTGCCAAAACAAAAATAAGAAGAAGAATGCTCCAAGCAGCATTGGAATGCGATGCACCCACATTTTGATGTATACTGAAACAATCTACCACTGAACTATTTAACACTTGACACTGGCAAAAATTACTTCCAAGAGGAAAGTAGATTGCCAAAACTAAAATAAGAAGAAGAAGAAGCGCTGCTGTCATGTACACAGATGCTAGGGATGGTAATCGATGCCGAAATAATCAACTATTTAATAATCGTTTAAATCAATTAATCGCACTCATGATATCGATTAATCGAAGAAAAACAGTTCTAGTTCCAGGCTTAAAATTCAAATGTATAAGGGTTATGAAATGATTGAATAATGAGGGCTTTTCAAAATAACAAAAAACTGTAGGCTCGAAAGAAGGCGTTGATAATAATGTATGTGTCAATGTATTTTTTTACTAATCTTCGAAGAGTACTCAAGTAGGCAGGCAGATGAAACCCTATAAAAATGTTTCTCTTTGGGCAGATGTCAGCCAGCGAGTGGTATATCAGTCAACTTATTTTTTATTTTAATATCAGTCAGTGATGAAATAACACTGGTTTGCAGCGAATAAGTGAAATAGAATTTGAATAAACATACTAGCGATAGGAACTCTGTAGCTATTGCTTGGGTCGGATTCCTAAGCATGCGAGTTCAAGTCCCGTTTGAGAAGCTACAGGTAAGTAGATTTTTTCTAGTATATTAATTGTCACGAATGACCTCATAAGTCATTGAAAATCTCCGTAAAATTTTAAATTACTTATGACTAAAAAGTTATTGGAGATAATGTTTCGTTTTTTGCTAATTTAATCGGAAAAGAAACAAACTACGCAATTTTAACAGAAAGGAGTTGGTTGTCATAGTTTCTGTTGTTGATACTTCCAAAGTTATTTACCATCTAATTCGGCTAACACAAGTCGGCCCATTGGTTAAAGCTGGCCTCTCGCTCCCTTTTATCGGCTGACAGAGGCTTTAGATATACCTCAACTCAACTGGAATTTGTCAAATATCGATTAATCGGCGTAAAATTAGCGATTAGATTGATTATTTTAAGGGAATTAATTAATTGGGTGTCTGGAAATAATTAAAGGCGACTGTTAATGGGATACTTAACCAGGCAGCGGTTTATTTTTTGGGTGACAAAGTAAATAAACGGGCGACAAACAGTGGATTACAAAAATACTTAAAACGGGTGACTACATGTGGGTAATAAATAGTTTAAGTTAGCAGTGAAAACTCTAAAAGCGCCTACTCACGCACGATTCAACTCAACCACAATCTGCTGACACAATTTGTTAAAGTCACGGTTGGCTGTCCTCTACTCACAATTCAGCAGCGCTCATAATTTCATTCTGCGATTATACGTCACAAAACGTGTACGTGTTCGTTGTTGTTCGTAATGGGTCTGCCGAAACTTTCAAAATTTCAAATTAATAATAATCAATAAATAAAATACAGCCTATATTACTCAGAAATAATATAGCATTCTAATGGTGAAAGAATTTTTGAAATCGGTCTAAGAGTTTATTCGTTCCATACATACATACAAATCTACCCTTTTTATTATATTAGTATAGATAAATTATTATAATAGACCGTTAGTTAAACCGTTGAATAAAAGTATCAAATATTAATTTATAATTTTTTTGTCCCACAGATGCGGCAAATCTTTATATATTTCAAATATTTGGGTCCATACTCTTCTTTCTTTATTTTTTAAAAGTAGCATTATTTAGCAATTACCACAAAGACGCAGTCCAAACAACGGCACGAGCGCGACTGAAGCTCAGATCGCTTCAAACGCACTATGCACGATTCAACTCGCACGCAATCAGCCGAGTCAATTTGCAGATTGCTAGCGCACACAATTCAACACACAGCAAGTTGAGCCACGCCCACAACTCGACTACTGACGATTCAATCTGTCAACTCACAGCAGATTGGGTCAGCAAGTTGGAAAAGAAATTGAATCGTGAGTAGGAGCTTTTAATGGGTGACAAAAATACTAAGTGGGCAACTATTATTATTTTTGAGGTGTTATGAAGAAGAAATACAGAGGCAGGTGTGAGATACTAATATATTTATTTTCCACAAGGCACACACGTTACATCAACAATGACATGACAGGAAGAAGGGAGTGGCAGTACCGACAATATACCAAGAACAATATATCAATTTAGCCAACTTATAAAAAAGTAAATGTTGCCATTTCAATACACCCCCTCAACAGTTACATTTTTACCTTAAAAACACCCCCTTAATATAAAACACATTACATAATATAACATTTATATGACCAAAACTAACACTAGCTCCCAGACTATAATTTAAGACAAAATTACATCTCTGAATTTTTCGAACAATTGTTTACCTAGGGGCTTAGTGAACAAATCTGCAATATTATTATTGGATGATACATATTTCAGACTAACGAAACCACTTGACACTTTTTCCAAAATAAACTGATATTTAATATCTACATGTTTAAGCCTTTTGTTACTATCATTATTATTAGCTATGTTTATTACACTCTGATTATCCTCCAAAATTTCAAATAAAATGTTTTCATAACCAAAATCAACAAGTAGTTTCTTTAAAATCATCCTTCCATTATTGCATTGCTAAGAGCCATATATTCAGCTTCACAAGATGACGATGACACACAAGATTGCTTCTTTGTTCCCCATGAAATAGGACAGTTAAAAATATAAAATATTAAACCAGTGGTGGACTTTCTATCTTTGATATCCCCTGCCCAATCTGCGTCACTGTAACCTTGCAATTTTACATTATTATCAGCTTTATAAATTAATGATAAATCAATTGAGCCCTTGATATATCTTAATATTCTTTTCAAACATTTGTATAGAACCATGCTTGCACAATGAACATATCTACTGAAAAAACTTACTGCGACTGACAAATCAGGGGCCCTACCGCCCAAGTGTCGTCGACTTCGCCGTCGGCTTCATTTGACAGAAGGATGAGATACATTGCTACTTCTTTTTATTAATAAAATAATATAATAAAAACATACCAAAGAAAAGTAGCAATGTATTACAACCATATGTCAAATGAAGCCGACGGCGAAGTCGACGCTACTTGGGCGGTAGCCCCACAGGTCTAGTACACAGAGCGTAAAGCAAACTACCTATCAAACTTCTACAGTCTTTTTCTATTTCCTTACTTTCAGGTTTTTCTCTCTGTAACAAATCGAAGTTAAAATTTTGTTCTATAGGTGTAGCTACAGTTTTACAATTTGACATTTTATACTTATCAAGCAATTTTTCTAAGTATCTTTTTTGGTTTATTATAGTTACATTTTGTTCAAGGTCCTGTTTTATATTTATTCCTAAGTAATTTTTTGCAAGTCCCAAGTCTTTCATTTGAAAATTATTACATAAAGCATTTTTAAACAAATTAATCTGTTCTGTGTTATTTCCAAAATACAATAAATCATCAACAAATATCAAAACATATATAAAGTCATTTTTACTTTGCTTTACATACAGACATGGATCATTTTTAGATTTTTGAAAATTTTGCTGTAACATGAAATTATTAAACTTCTCATTCCAGTAACGAGGTGACTTTTTCAAGCCATAAATAGACTTCTTCAACTTACATGTCTTATCCTGTCCTTCCGGTAGTCTCATGTAGACATCCTCGTTGATATCTCCATAAAGGAATGCTCCAGTCACATCCATTTGATATACTGGTAATTTCTTTTGGTTAGCTACAGCCATCAGCAGTCTGAAGGTGGTTAGTTTGGCAACTGGTGCATAGGTAAGGTCATCACAATTCTTCTGCTCGAAACCTCTAGCTACCAGTCTCGCTTTGTAGATAGATTTTCCATCCATTTCTTTTATTTTGAATACCCATTTGCTGCTTACTATATTTTCTCCTTCGGGTATATTTGATACTTCTTCCCATGTGTTATTTTCTTCTAATGTTTTCAGTTCTTTTCTTACAGCTTCTTCCCACATACACCTGTCTGGTCTCTTCATTGCCTCCTGGTAAGTACTGGGTTCATCACATGAAAAGGTAAGTAAGTTTTTTGATTTCTCTTCATCTTCTTTTTCTACTTCGTAGTCTTCTAGGTACTTAGGTTTTTGTATTTTCCTTTTAGGTCTTGTTTTTTGTTCGTGTGTTATATTTTCTTGTAGTGTATTATTTTCTGTTAATAATATTTCTTCTAATGTAATATTTTCAGGCACTTCCAGTGTTTCTTCATCTATCATAGTCTGTTCATTAAAAGAATTGATTGATTCTTGCTCACTTGCGCTTTCATAGACTTCATTATTTTCAAGGTTTGTCTCTTCACTTGTTTCATTATTTGTTTCTGTTGTAGATTCCATCTCTAAGTCAAAACTTGTATTTATTCCATAACACATGTTTTCATTTCCTGTTCTTTCATCTTCCTTTGTAGACTTTTCTTCACTAATAAACACCACATCTCGTTTTATTTCTACATTTTTCTTTTCAGGTAGGTACACTCGGTATCCTTTTGTGTTCTCCCCATACCCTACAAAGTATCCAATCTCTGCCTTGCTATCGAACTTGAGTCTTCTTTGAGTAGGTATGTGTACAGCTACTTTCCTTCCAAAGATCTGTAGGTTCTTGATATTATATGTTTCTCTGCTCCAGAGTTCATATGGTGTTTTGTCTTGGACACGGCTAGGGCCGGTTCTGTTGATTACATAGATAGCAGTATTTATAGCTTCTGCCCATAGATTTTTCTCTAAACCACTCTCTAAGAGCATTGTTCTTGCCGATTCTACTATTGTTCGCATCTCTCGCTCAACACAGCCGTTTTGCTCCGGCGTATAGGTAACACTTCTTTGATGTATGATGCCATAGGTATTTAGAAGCATCTTCATGTCTTGACCGATGAATTCTTTTGCATTGTCACTTCTGATAATCTTTATTTTGTGTTCTTGTACTTGTTGTGTTTCTTTTATAAATTGTTTTAGGTATTCTACACTTTGTGATTTGTTCTTCAAGAAATACACTTGTCTGTACTTAGTGTAGTCATCTTTGATTAGTAGGAAGAACTTTGCACCTCCTAAAGATATTTGTTCAACCGGACCTCCTATGTCGATATGAATAACCTCTCCGGGTTTTATTGCCCTGTGCCCTTCTGGCGGAAAAGGAAATTTGTGTTGCTTTCCTTTCAAGCAAGATACGCAGGTTTCTTCTTCATTATTTTTCTCATAGGTTATATCTTCTCTCTTGAGTATGACAGTAACTTGCTTAATGTTTTGGTGAGCCATTTTAGCATGCCATTCTTTTAGACCGGATGTACATTTGCCAAATAAGGCCACTTCTTGATCATATTTTAATTTTAGAATGAACATTTTACCTGTTCTTTCCGCTATAGCATGAACACTGTTGTTTTTCATTAACAGGCATTTATCTGCGGTCCATTCAGCTTTATAGCCCTTATCCAAGGCTGCACTTATTGAAAACAGGTTAACCTTTAGTCCTGGCACATGTAACACATTGTGGATTCTTGTTGTAATCCAATTTTCTCCGTCGAAAGCTTTTAAGTTGATGTCACCACAACCCACAGCTTTTATCAATGTTCCGTCACCGATAATGACATCTTTTGGCACTAATAACTGTTTGTAGTTTATTATATAGTCTTTTGTTGTACATGTGAGAGAAAATAAAAGAAAGGATGGCAATGTGAGATATTTATTAATTTATTTCAATATCGTGGTTATGACTAAGTTACCGAATAAGTTATTGATTCTAAATTTATCACATGTCTTAGATTTATTAGCTTTAACATTACATTAAATATTGTAATTTTATTACACTATTATTACTGTCATAAAAGGAGTAATACTTAACTACATTACCAGATAGTTCAGAGCACCGATCCGACAGAGTGCCGTGTCCGACAGTTGAACAACGTCTGAGCTATCGACACCTGCGCAAGCCGCTTTTATACACGTGCGCAAACAAGCTCGGTGGCGTGATGTGGCGTGAGGGCGCAGTGGGGAGGCGCACGTGCACACAGTTGTTTTACGAGTCGTTTAGTGACTTTTATTTATAAATTACATTGAATAAACTAATTATTTGTAACAATTATATTAATTGTAATAAAAATCTACTATTTGCATTGTTTTTTATTTATTTACTAAGAAAAGACGTGCATTCTCCCACACGGCCATTCTGACGAGCAGCCACTTGGCTCGCGAACAAAACAATTTACACTTTATTTCTCACAAATCACGAATCATTAAAATCTTTATTCGAAACTGCATTATGTTTAGTAACTATATTTCCAATTTGTGGAATAGCAATAAAGCACCAAATTGAATTGAAACTTCCAGTATAGGAAATGTAACGTTTCGTCAACGGATGAATAATTAAATTCACTGCCTTAATTTATCAGTCTACTCGCTTCAAGTAATATCAATCTGCATTTATATAAAAATTCTAATATTGCATTATTTTTATTAAATTTATTGGATTAAAATTGTTTTAACTACTGAATCTACCACCAGTTCGTAAAGGAGGGCCTCTCGAGAAAGAACTGGCGAAAGAAAACTCTGAGAGGTTATGCCGACCTCCAATCAAATCAAACAATATTATGTAAAATATTTTTCAAACATAAATAAGAACATAGTTGAACTCTCAATTAACAAACATGGATATTTGTTATCTGAAAAATAAATCATCATTATCGAATCACACAACATCATCATCATCAAATCGCCAAATTACATAACTCTAACGCTAAATAATATAGCAACTAATCATGGTCAAATTACATGACCGTAAAGCTAAATAACATAGCAACTAACTATGGTCAAATCACATGACCGTAAAGCTAAATAACATAGCAACTAACTATGGTCAAATCAAATGACCGTAAAGCTAAATCACATAGCAACTAACTATGGTCAAATCACATGACCGTCAAGCTAAATCACATAGCTTCTAATTATGGTCAAATCACATGACCCAATTCACTTTTATCACAGTGAAACCTCCAATGGGAGATAACCCGTTTTTTTTTTATATATAAAAAAAACAACATAACAATAATCTCCATTGGTAAACAAAACAAAAAATCTTAAAAACCTTAAATGTATAGTAAGGACTTATTACAAATTACTCGTATTTATAATAAGAATCTTTGTAATCGTAGATGTTACATTGTACTGGTGCAGACCAGTGTCCGAGACACGCAAACGCCTACAATTCAGGATCATCAGAGCCCCAGGTGTACGTCATCTGGATAATCATGGACATCAATCAGCAGACACTGTAACAATTGAACATCTTAGTAGTCTTATAAAAAAAACAAACTTTTATTTTTCAAATAGTGTGTGTAGGGGTGTGTTGTTGTATGTGAGTAAGTGCATGTGTCGTGTAGGTATTATAATATAAAATAGTAACATAGAGCTTTGGTCATACTACCATGAATGCATGGATAACTTTCGATCCAATGTTTTATATTGCTCAGATGTAATTGCCTCGGTAAAAATAAGTCACGAAGGCACGGCAAACTTGCAATATTATTCATTACTCGTAAATTATATAGTACTACCTCAGTAATAACATAAGCCACATGGGCACGGCGAACTTAAAAGTATTATTTATTTTTTACTTAGTAGTACCTAGGTAAAAAAAACATTGTAAAGTTCATATGGCACGGCATTCATTAGAATCTCGCGACCTCGGTAAAAATCGCCTCAATAGCACGCACGTCCAACTGGTAATACTCTTTATTGCTCAGTATACAGTAGACGTGTGCGCCGATCGGCGTGGCGCACGCCGCCGGTCATTTTAGCCGCGCCGCCGCCGCCGAAGTTTTCGTCAGCGTCATCGGCGTCAAAATCCAAGTGTAACATGTTTAAGAAGCAAGTACAAAAAGCTCAAATAACTTGCATCTAGGTACATAATTCTCTCATATTTTTTTATTCTTTTCCTCTCTTTTTTGTATTAGTTAGGTTTTTTATGTCTTTTTATAGTGATTTTATAATTTAATCTTTATCATATCATCCGCATGACACCCACTGCTGGGTATAGGCCTCCCCCAAGGATCTCTACAACGATTTGTCCTGCGCTGCCCGCATCCAGCGGCTTCCCGCGACCTTCACCAGATCGTCGGTTCACCTTGTGGGGGGCCTGCCAAAGGAGCGTCGTCCAGTGTGCGGTCGTCATTCCTACCTTTTCGCCCCAACCACCAGTGTTTCTTTTCGCTTATATGTCCCGCCCACTGCCACTTCAGCTGAACAATCCTCCGAGCGATGTCGGTTACTTTAGTTCTCCTACGCATCTCCTCATTTCTGGTTCGATCACGCAGGTAATGCCGACCATGGCTCCCTCCATTGCATTCTGGGTGACCTTGCACTGACACACTGAGACACTGAGGTAAGTTGGACGCGAAGATTTGTCGAAGCTTCCCGAATGCTGCCCATCCGAGCTGGATTCGATGAGAGATCTCTTTTTCGAAGTCGAACTTACCTAACTGCACTGTCTGTCCTAGGTATACGTAATGGTCAACAACTTCTAGTGTAATGTTCCCAATATGAGCTGGAGTGGGTACAACATGAGCACTCGACATGATTTTCGTCTTATCCATCTTCATTCTAAGACCCACTTTTTGGGAGGCACTACGGATATCTTCGAGTACTGTGTTCAAGCCTTCCATGATCTCAGCCATAAGAACTATATCATCGGCAAAACGTGTGTTAGGTACTGGCCATTAATGTTGATACCGAGTCCTTTCCAGTCCAAGAGCTTAAAGATGCCCTCCATCTCAGCTGTGAACAGTTTCGGAGAAATAACGTCTCCCTGTCTCACACCTCCCTGTAGTTGGATGGGATCTGTGCTCTGATTCTGTACTCGGGCCGACACGACATGGCGGCATTTTCTCATAAGTGCCTCAACACCTCGATATACCTAGTCTACTTGGTGCACCTCTGGAGACTGCAGCACTGCCCAGGTCTCAATCGAATCAAATACTTTAACATAGACCACAAACGCCAAGCAAAGTGGCAGATTATACTTCCCGGTCTTCTGTATAACCTGCCGCAGCGTATGGATGTGGTCAATGGTGCAAAAGCCTTTTCAGAACGCAGCTTGTTCGGGAGGTTGGAAGTCGTCGAACTTGCGAGCGCGACGATTCGTAAGATTCGTATTCTTCAAGAGGGTCTTGTCACCCTTTTTAAAGAACAGAATCCCCTCACTTTCACTTCACTTATGTTCCATGTCTTCGGCATTCTGCCCTCGACGATGACGAAATTGAAAAGCTTCTGGAAGTCTTCTATTCTACTTATTTTGACCATACTCGCCGATTACGCCGATGACGCCGCCGTCGCCGACAATTTAGACGCCAGACGCCGCCGCCGGTCAAATGACCATCGGCGCACATGTCTAGTATACAGTGAACATCTGGCCAGGAGTCAGTGTATAAAGAGAAATAAGATAACCAGGTTAAGGAGATCAGTCTGTCTCCAACGATTTTGTCACCTCGCCTTCTATTACAGGGGAGTTACCTAAAATTATCACAAACCACAGTTCGCAACACATCCGACACATCCGATTATTTTTATACGTTATAGTTTATTCATAAAAATAAATATCATAGTGGTCTTTGAAGAGTCAATATCAATATAGTCAAAAGAGAAACATCAATATAGTCAAAAACACTACTGCCACGAATGGGCATCATTCTCAAAACATTACAACATCTAAAACTCGTAGAAGTAAGTGAAGACTAAGTTTGAGTAATTCGCAAACTAAAACATCCGACAACCCTCATCTGATTGTAACCTGCATCTTTGTGTCAAATAATGACAAAACGAGTTCAGAAAAAGATATTCAGGAATACTATTACCAATTTCATTTTATATGAATGTAAAACACCTTTTTTTAAAGCATAAAAACAACTAGTATTAATTTTAATTTTATCTTGTTCACGAAAAACTTAAACATCAACGTAAAACTTAAATTATTTACGAAATCTTTAAGTATCATGACATCACTTAGAAAATCATACTCACTTTTCTTTTTAATTAGAATCACTAGCTATTTGGTAAGATCTGCTGCCACAATAGTACAGTAAAGTACAATTGCACAGTAAAAGTACAGGCTAAGCACAGCAAAATATTCAAATCTTAATAATTTACTACTATGTATAATGAGAAGCGATTACGAATGTTGCGTTTTTTTTTCACTTTAGTCTACCCACATTCTGTCAATACAATACCAGAAATAAAATTGTGAATATTATTTACGAAATTCTTGTACTAAATTGAATCGAACTGAATGAATTGAAATTCTATCCAAAACATATTTCTGCATCATAATTTAAATTAACTTTCTTTTGAATATTGGACTTAACATAGGAAGACTGTTGTTACAAGTTCTTGTAAATTTCAACTGTATATTGTATGTACAGTTTTCTGCAATAATGTTTTACTGCAGAAATTCTATTGAAAACTATCCCTATTAAAATAGTTTGTATCCACCAGGGATCAAAATAAATACAGTGCAGTAAATAAGGCATCAACCAGTGATGAACTAAAACAATAATTGTTTATTCTACAATTATTGTTAAAAAGATCTAGTAAAATCTAGGGATTGGAAGTAATCCTACCCTTGTTTGGATCATTTTAAGCACAGGATAACGCTCAACACCAGCTCCAACACGAACAATTTCTGCACAAGAAGAGAACCCTTGTTTCCAAAGACCAAAAGAGTTCCTGTTTTGAAGAGGAAATTTATTTAAATAAAAATTGCCTTTAAAAACATTTTGCTTACTTACTCCACACAATGTTTAAGGCACAATTGACATCTGCAATCAAAACTGCATGCACAAAAATTGTTTGAATTTTCAATCTATAGGTAACAATAACGTCAAGTTATCTCTGTTGTAAATGAATAATAAATATCAGTTGGTTATTTGTCAGATGTTTCATTTACTACCAGAAAAGAATCCCACTAGTTCTACTGAGCATGAGCAGTTCTACCAAAGAAGTAATAAGACTTTTTCTCATTAGTGCTATGATTTGATACGAAGAATAAAATTGTAAACTGTAATTGTAAAGGGCACAGCTTATTCCACATTAAAATTTCTCTCAGCAGGGCGGTCTTTCTTTCTTTTCACAAAACATTTTTTGTAACTTAAAACTGACTGACTTTTCCGTATTGTTTTATTATTAAACCCTTCAAGTTTTGAAGCACAATACAACTGTTGTGATGTAACAATATGCACATAATATCTTAAAATTGTCTTTTTACTGATAAAAGGGGAAAGAAGGGGTAAGACCAAATTCAAGTTGAGCATTTTTTCTACGGAAGACTAAAATTCTTTCTCATACCAAAATGGTATTATTAAATGTTACGTTTTGAATCTAACTATTAAATACCAAAATTCGAACATCAGCCAGTAGATATTCCATGTAAGTAATCCGTAGTCACAGTTGCAAAATAAAGCGCGCATGGCGGAACTTGACAGACTGATCGTACTCGATCACGTTTGTTAAGCAACGCTCGGTCCGGCCAGGTGTTGGATGGGTGACCGTTAAGTGGCATTACAACTGAGCGCTTCCATGCTTCGGAGGGCACGCTAAATCGTCGGTCGCGGCTGTTGTCATCTGATAACAGTCGTTAAGCCAAGTTAGAGGCCTTACAGGCGGCTTGATAAACTCTAACACCAGAGGTGGCCACTAATCCTCATTCGATAAGAAGAAGTTGCAAAATCACGGCCACTTGGTGGTACACTCGCACACTCGTGCAAGGCACATGAAAAATTATATATTCTAGTCTAGACAATTCACACCAATCATTTAGTTCTAGTTCCAAGCTATGCAAAACTTGTACTGTGGTTACTAAATAACGGGTAAAAATATAGAAGAATTTAAAAACCTGTGACTAACTACGCATCACAAAATTATGTATACCAGGATTCGAACCCAGAATCTTTGTATCAATCAACCTCCACGAAAGTACACTTATTTTACGAAACATATAGCACTCTTTACGCAGCATTTGCATCATCATTTTCTACGCCAAATTCTACTTAATTTTTTTATAATATCACAAGGAACGTCATTCTTTTTGACTTTGAAAATTATAGTTGTGGATTGACCATACATACATAAACTCACGCCTGTTTCCCATGGGGGTAGGCAGAGACTATGGATCGCCACCTGCTACGATCCTTGCACACTTGGATTGACCAAATGATAATAATTTAGTAAAATCTACGGGTATCTTACAAAAATGTAAAATCTATGGGTACTTATCAGCAATTCGTCGATCAAACGGGAACTGTCGCACTTTTTCATGCTTCATTCCACTGTTCAGATATTTGCAACCACCCAGGATTGATGACTCAGATCCACAATTGGTTACGCGACTTGATCTTCAACACAAAGTCGCCAACGTGGCGGATTCTACAGCAAGCATTTTGATATTCCTGAAACATAAAAATTCGAAGGCAGAGTATATGTAATCCAACTAGGTTAGATCCCACTTCTGATGTGAGAGAAAATAAAAGAAAGGATGGCAATGTGAGATATTTATTAATTTATTTCAATATCGTGGTTATGACTAAGTTACCGAATAAGTTATTGATTCTAAATTTATCACATGTCTTAGATTTATTAGCTTTAACATTACATTAAATATTGTAATTTTATTACACTATTATTACTGTCATAAAAGGAGTAATACTTAACTACATTACCAGATAGTTCAGAGCACCGATCCGACAGAGTGCCGTGTCCGACAGTTGAACAACGTCTGAGCTATCGACACCTGCGCAAGCCGCTTTTATACACGTGCGCAAACAAGCTCGGTGGCGTGATGTGGCGTGAGGGCGCAGTGGGGAGGCGCACGTGCACACAGTTGTTTTACGAGTCGTTTAGTGACTTTTATTTATAAATTACATTGAATAAACTAATTATTTGTAACAATTATATTAATTGTAATAAAAATCTACTATTTGCATTGTTTTTTATTTATTTACTAAGAAAAGACGTGCATTCTCCCACATACACATGTGTTCGGTTGCACGACTGTCCAAGTACCAGTCACGGTTTTCGGTACATTTTGAGATTAAAGCACCGATTGACACTGACGAGGTTATGAATGCGTTTTGTTTATTAAAGTTATTTACTTGATTTTTAGCAGTGTTTTTGTTATACCAACATTGTTCTTGTGTATGTCCACGTTTTTTGCACTGTTTACAAAACGGTTTGTTTAGGTTAACTTTGCAGTCTTGTTTATAGTGTCCCGGTTTACCACACTTAAAACACTTTCTGTCTGTAACAATTGCTTTGAAAGCTGACTGTTCTTCACTATTTTCTTCGTACATTTTATTTCTTTGTTCTTCAATTATTAGTCTTGCTGTCAATTCTGACAGATTTCTTTTTTCTATAGGTACGGAGTCCCACGCAGAGACAAAATGTCGGAACTTTTCTCCCACGGAGCTGATAATTTTTGTTATAACCATGTTTTCAGGAATTTCTCCTTTGTTTTGGCGAATCTGCGCGACGATATCATCTATCCTTGCTAGGAACGATGTTATATTTTCATTTTTCATTTTTATCTCGAAAAATCTTTGTTGCAGAATATGCAAAGAGACGTCCGATTTTTGTTCATAAACGGTACACAACTTGTCCCACATTTCTTTTGCGGTATTTGCATTTTGCACTTGCATGATTACGGCGTTTGTTAACCGCGATACTATTATTCCTTGGGCCTTTGCATCTGCCTTTTGCCATATTTTCCATGCACTTAATGCGGCGCCATCTTCATCTTTAATCGTCGGCCTCGGTGGCATAGGATTTTTGCCGTCAACAACATCGAAGACATCCACGGCCTTCAGTATTATTTTTACTTGAAACTTCCAGCTGCTCCAGTTTGCAGGCCCTTCCAGTTTAACGCCTGAACTGCTCGTTGAACTCGCCAAAAACCATTCGGCGTCCATTTTTACTTTTGTGCACACCGCACTACTGCTTTCACCGCAGAACTGTTTTTTACCAACAGTTTTGTATCTCACCCTGTACCTCGGTTAAAGGGCTGGGCCCATAACCTTTTGAGGTGTTATGAAGAAGAAATACAGAGGCAGGTGTGAGATACTAATATATTTATTTTCCACAAGGCACACACGTTACATCAACAATGAAATGACAGGAAGAAGGGAGTGGCAGTACCGACAACATACCAAGAACAATATATCAATTTAGCCAACTTATAAAAAAGTAAATGTTGCCATTTCAATAATTATCAAGTATGTAACTATACAACGTGTTAATGAATTAACGCGAAATGAGAAAACCGTTTCTTCGGACCATCAAACTGAACAACTTTAACTACGGGACCAATTCTAAAATCGCGAAAAACAAAATTGCTGCTTCATACATTTTTATAATTACGTTATTAATTTTTGTATGAAACAGTTGATTTTTTTTTCGCGATTTCAGAGTTGGTCCCTTTGGTAAAAGTTGTTCAGTTTGATGGTCCGAAGAAACAGTTTTCTCATTTTGTCTTAATTCATTAACACGTTGTATAACTGATTTAAGTAGCCCAACACGTTTTATTAAGTTGCTTTCTCGTTTGTTTGTTTTTTGTCATCTTGATTAGGATAATAGTCACCTTTATGTGCCAAATATTAAATGTTTTGTGTGCCCTAAGGCATGGGCGTACCCAGGATCTACTTAGGGGTGGGGCAAAAATAAAGAAACTCGATAAATAATAGATGCTTTTTAATGGCTGACCTTAAGCCCGGTTTTCACATCCATAAGTAAGTAAATAGAAACCGCGTGTGGACACCATCCGGCAAGTAAGTAAGTAAGTAAGTAGCAACTTGCCGCAGGATAGGATCGGGTTCTATTTTTTGGACAGGCAAGTAGCGCGTACCCCCCTCCCGCTTCGTCTCCCGCTCCCCGCCAACTTACTTGCCGTCGTGTAAACGGCACTGTCCGCAGGCAAGTAAGCAAGTTCATAAGTTGACATCTGTCGCAGCGGGATGATCTAATCCGTTCTAATACCAAAAACTAATGCCAATGGTATTTGTTTATTATCGTAATTAATCTTCTATTCCGATCGAAGACCATTCATAAACAAATCCTAAAACAAGTTAAATGAATAGATTTTGAGCTTTATTTTAATATATTTTTTTTGAGTGATTGTCTCAGTTTCTGTTGGCTACATGAGCGGTTTTTAGTATTTTTTATGCTTTTAAGCTTGCTTAGACTATAATTGTAGCTTAGGAAGACCTGATTTAAAGATAATATTGTTAATGTGTGTGCAGTAAGTAATTAATTTTTTTTATTTGTTTGTAATTACAATTAACTTTGTGTATGTTTTAGTGTAAATATAACGTCTTATTTGTTTTATAAGCTTGTATCGCTTTTTGTAGATCAGCTTGTTATATATGTGCGAGGACCTGTAAATGAATTTGTACTGTTATTACGAGTACTATTTGTTTGTTACTAGTTGTTGGTCTTCCTTAAGATTAATTGATAATAATTAAAATTTGGTATTAGTTAGGAATAGAAAATTTATTACGACAATAAATAAATTTACTACCATTGGTATAAGTTTTTGGTTTAGGAATAGATCTTGCAACAAATGGCCGTCATCTGTTAATAATTTGCGAATTAACCTCTTAAACGTAATTATAGCTCACCTAAAAAAACATTAAGTACCTACTTAAAATTATGTAAAAAGACCATATTATGAGTGACATACCTTGAAATCGTTTTAAATAACGTGAAAATTCATTTATCCAATCCATGGTTGGCCGCAATGTAAATAAAATTATTTATAAAGAGGGTAGAAAAGTCGTTGTCATCCAACACGCGCGGTCGACTTATGAACTTACTTACTTGCCGAAGTCAATTCACCGTTTGGACGCAACTGTCCATTTTCCGATTAAGTAGTTAAGTAGAAGGACAGTTGAACTTACTTACTTACTCATGGATGTGTAAATCGGGCTTTATTTCCCAGAAACCTGCGAGGATTCTGGGAAAATTTGGTTAAAATTTCGTTTTAAAATTTAATTTGTTCCCAAAAAAAAATGTTTCCCCCCAGCTTAGTTTTATGAAAGTCAACACACACAAGTGAGCTCGTATGTTTGTACTCACTTATGTAATAGCCTAGTTACAGCGTGCAAAGCGGGCCGCACGCTCTGGGCCGTGTAGTGGCGATGATGGTTTAGAAAAAATCATTACCATCAAAGAAGGTGTAGCCTAGTGCGCGCTCCGAGCCTTGTGGCGATGATGGTTTGGATAAAATCATTACAATCAAAGAATAATTACAAACAAAGGTTTAAATCCTATCTTCTCGACCGTTTCCAATGTGTTGTATATAATGATACTTCTTCAGATTGGTCACGTTTATCAGCTGGTGTGCCGCAAGGCGGTGTTCTCTCTCCTTTACTATTTTCTATTTTTATCAACAATATTTCCAGTTCTTTATCTTCCCCTTTCCACCTATACGCTGATGACTTACAAATTTATTTACATTTTTCTCTTGCAGAGGTTGCAGAAGCGATAGGTTCTTTAAATCGGGATTTGGCTTCTATCCGGGACTGGGCCAGTACGTTTGGTCTCATTGTGAATCCCAGCAAATGTCAGGCAATGATTGTGGGTAGCAGCCGTCTCAAGAGCAGACTTGACTGCAATTCTCTTCCTCCGCTTATTTATAATAACTTACCTATCCCATTTACTGATAAAATAAAAAATCTCGGACTCATTATGGACGGTACCTTATCATGGTCCCCGCAAATCAATGAAGTCAGCAAACGGATCCACTTTTCTTCTCACTCCCTCAAGCGCCTTCAGTACTTTCTTCCTTTTCATACAAAAATTATGCTAGCGCAATCACTCCTACTTCCCCTCCTCGACTACGCCGACGTTTGCTATTTGGATGTCACCGAGGAACAGCTGAACAAGCTGGAACGTCTGCAAAATCTAGCCATTCGTTTTATTTTTGGACTTCGTAAGTATGATCATGTGTCCTCATTTCGCCACCAACTTCAATGGCTTCCCGTGCGCCTTCGCCGAGATATGCACATCCTTTCTACCCTATTCAAAATCCTCAAGGACCCTAACTCTCCCAACTACCTTGTTTCCCGTTTTCAGATTCTTCCTCCTCCCGCCCGCCCTAGGCAGGCTTGTATCGCTAAGATGCTCGAGCTGCCTAGAAGCAACACCAACTTCTTTCGTAACTCCTTCTCTGTTCGAGCCGTACAACTTTGGAACAGACTTCCGTCAAACATCCAGGACTGCCAAAATTTCGTTTCTTTCAAATCTAAAGTCAAATCGCACTTCCTAACACAATTGTCACATTCCTGATTCATGAGATAATCACACAATCTTCTTTTATATTTATTTATATTTATTATTTATATAGAATGTATATATTATATATATATATATATATATATATGTATGATTATCTGTGTATTTAAATATCTATAGTATTTCTTAGTATTTTATATTTTGGGTATAATATATTTTTAGATTCATTATGTGTACCAAGCATTCTGCACTTTGTCTTACCTGCTAACTTACGAAATCTCTCACACGTTCTAGGTTGGCTGGAAGAGATCTCTTTTAGAGATAAGCTCACCTTTGCTCACAATAATTGTAATTATCTTTGTAACCATGTTTATAGTGCAATAAAGAGTATAATAATATGTAGCTTAGACGCAGCGTGCAAAGCGCGCCCAGCGCTCCGGGCCTTGTGGCGATGATGGTTTGGATAAAATCATTACAATCAAAGAACGTGCAGCCTAGTCGCGGCGTTCAAAGTGCGCCGCGCACTCCAAGCCTGCTATAATGGTTTAGATAAAATCATTACAATCAGAGATGGTGTATCCTAGTCGAGAACTAAACTAGCGCCACCAACTCCATTACCTTCAGTTCGCTCTGTGCCCTAATTTTTTTGTTCCCACACATTACTAAAGACCGATAAATTGTTTAATAACTACAAGAAGTTTCTGTCACGCGCTAATTTTGAATTTGAATGAAATTAATAAATAAATATTTTTGTGAATATCTAGCTTTAAAGTCCGGGTGGAGGGTGGGGCAAGCGCCCCACCTTGCCCCACTGTGGGTACGCCCATGCCCTAAGGTTGTCACCCAAATAGTAATTTGGTCGCCCGTTCTGAATAACTAGTTACTCAGTTTGTATTTTAAAGTCACCCATTTTCAATATCTGTAGTCGCCATCGGTCTGTTGCCCACTTCATATTTCAGTCACTATATACAGTATTTTTAATACCCAAAATGGGAATTTATTGTTACCCGATTAAATACCTACCCTTATTTTAATACTTAGATTAATCGATCAATTAAAAATATTTTTACAAGGATTAATCTATTAATCGAAATTGAATCGAATCGAACATCCCTAAAAATGACATTTGTTCGGCTGTCTGTCAATCTGTCATTTGCAACATTTTTGAAGCGTTCTTTCTTTTACGAATTATAATAATTTGAGGTGGAAAAAAGCTGACAATTCTTCAAAAAAATTAAATAGAGTTTGTTTCTACAGTTAGCTTTAAAATAGAAAATGAATCGGTCCGGTAAGTACCTACTTATGTGAATTTTTCTAACATGTTTGACTTGCTGGATATCCACTGCAATCAAAATAAATAAATATTATCATAAAACAAAAAATATAGGTACTACAAATTAAAGGAACCCGATTTCTTGAGTGACCCACATTTGTGATAGAATCTATGGCCTATAAACTGTCCTTTTTTTATCTAAGGCTATTATTTAACAGGGGCTTTTATTTATCTATAAATGGTGATGATTGTTTTGTCTGGCGCAAATTGATAAATATATTATCAATCAAAGTTTAAAATAGGTACTATTTGTTGTGATAGTCTGTAGCAGCGAACACTGAAGATTCTTTAAAGTTTAATAAGAAATGAGCTATTTATGTCAAAATCCCCAAACTTATTTAGGTACTGTCAAAGTTTAAAGAAGGGGAATCCCAACCTCCTATTTTTGTGAACGTTGGTATGTCAGGGTAGGGTTGCCAACTTTTTTTGCATCAAATATAGTATTTTTAAGATTATTATGTGTAAAAATATAGTAGATGGCGAAAAAGTCCAAAGAATATAGTAGGTTGCTGTTTTGTATGGAGAATTTTAAAGAAGTTGCATTTTCATACTTACAGTACGAGGCATATAACTTGAAATCGGGTGGGGATTGCGCGAAACGCGTATTTTGGGTATGCGTAGTGGTGAGGAGCGCGGGCAGTGAGAGAGAGGTGCACTTTATTGGTCGCTCACAAGAGCACATGCGCAAACTTATCCCCACTCTGTCGAAAAAATTTAAAGATACGTGCCTAGTACTGTACTAACATTTTCATAATTTATGCAACAACCCCATAAACACAAGAGTTTGAAAATAAAAAATATTATGAAATTACTTACTGTGCATATAAGTAATAATTTATTGCTGCATTTGTTTTTTTCACTTGAAAATATATAATATAAACACACTTTGTACTGGGTTCCTATTGTTGACCAACTGGTTTGTTACTGGTGATCTATGGTGTTGTTTATATTATTTTCTTTTTTTCATAGCAATGCTTTTGTTTAACAATTTAAAGCTTTAAGCCTACCATTAAAATCGTTTTATGTAGCGTGTCCCAGTAATTGACCGCCGGTTTGCTATTGGTACGCATTAGTAAAAAAGTGTTCCTATGGATGACCAGATTAGAGTTTTATATTTGTTTCTTGTTTTTTTTTTTTTTTTTTTTTTTTTCTTTATTTTAATTTAGGAACTTTGTTTTTTAAAAACATGTCAGTTCCATCGAACCAGAACAATACAAACATTACAGAGTCAGTGCATAATAATAATTGTATCCTTATTGCTTGTACTTACTGGCTAGGTTAAAAAGCATCATGGCGGACTCCGAGTTCGGTTCCGCGAGGATGCTTTGTGCTACACCGACATTCAACATATTAAGCTGGATCGCGTCTATCGCATTCTGTCTTTCGATGCGATACTTTTCGCACTCCAACAAAATATGCTGAACGTCGTCCACAGTACCACATATATCACAATTAGGTGACTCCACCTTTTTCATAAGATAGGCAAACTTTTTTGAAGGAAAATGGCCAGAACGTAATCTAAAAGCTATAACAGCGGTATTTCTGTTGACTTTAGAGTTAATAAACCAAGGAATTCGAGGTGGCTCGCTTTGTATGGTTTTATACCAAATGCCCTTTTCTTTGGATCTACAGTCAAAATATACCTTCCACTGCCTGTAATTTAAACTTTTGAACCGCGGGAGCGCCTCAGAAAACATTGGTCTTATGCTTACTAAAACACCACTAGTTGTTGCCGCCCTAGCCAACATATCTACCTCTTCGTTTCCTCTAATTCCTATGTGCGAGGGGATCCACTGCAGCCTTAAGTTCATGTTCCGCTTATTACAGTCGTCAATTTTTTTCAGAATAACATAGGCTATCGAATGCCCTCTGCTCCCAGAGGTGCACCGAGCCAGGTGAAATAGAGCACTTTTGCTATCCGTGAGAATGACGACATTTTGTTTGTTCAATGCCAAAGTATAAGTTAACGCTTCCGATATCGCAGCTAATTCCAACGTCATGATGGAGATCTCATTATTTGATTTAAATATTTTTCTAGTGGGTCTACTGGGGTCATAAAAGCTGAAACCTTGACCATCATTGCCTTTAGACCCATCTGTATATATTTTGTGCCAATTGTAATATTTTTTATTTATTTCATCAATGATTGCGTATTTAAGAGTGTTTGGTTCGTAACTGTTTTTAGCCATCTTAACCGTTTCCAAATTTGTTTTAATAATGTTGTACAGAGTTATTCGCGAGACCCAAACGTTTAATGTAAACATCTCTAAAGGATTAGTGCAAACTATATCTACATTTTTAGTTTCGTTGTAGGCTTTGACAAGTACAGGTTTATTTTTCTTTTGCCAGTATCGGCCATCATGACTGAGTGTACATAGGGAACTTACTAATGAATTTGTTTCATTTTCTGACCACGACAAAGATCTTAGGCAAAACTTGACAGATAGAAGTTCTCTTCTTAAAAATAGTGGCGGGATAGTTAGTTCACTTTCCATCACATGTATTGGTGAACTTTTGATGAAACCTCCAATTATCCTGAGCGCTTGATTTTGAATTTTGTCAAGTTTTGAGGTGTGTGTTTTAGCAGAATTACCATATAAGAAACAGCCGTAATCCATCCTACTCCTAATCAAAGCAATATACAGCCTCCTCAAATGCATGGGGTGCATTCCCCATCCACTTCCTGCTAAGACTTTTAATAGATTTAAATATTTTGTAACCCTTTCGCATATTTCGTTAATGTGTTTTCGCCACAATAATCCTTTGTCCAGCCATAGACCAAGATATTTGACACATTCAGAAGAGTTTAATGTGTGATTATTTATTTTAAGCACAATATTTAGTGGCTTGCGGCCTCTTCTGAAAGTACAAAAGGTAGATTTAGAAGCAGATAGTTCAAGCCCCAATTCATTGAGCAGAGTGATCATATGGTTCAATGCAGTTTGAATGGCCTCGCTACAAAAGTTTATGTTTTTGTTGCTTACATAAAAAACGAAGTCATCAGCATATTGCGAAATGAATACATTTCGTATTAGCCGGCTGATGTTATATGTGATGATATTAAAAAGAAGAGGTGAAATGGGGTCCCCTTGCGCCAGTCCCCTATTAGTCCATCTAGTCATAGTTAAGTCATTGTTCTCATCTGACATATTGAGATGACGTTCACTTAGAAATGACCACAAGTATTTGCAAATGGTTGAACCAACATTTAAGGAGTCCAAAATGGCTATGGCTTTTTCTATTGATACATTATTATACGCGTTTTCGATATCTAGGAAGCATGCTAAAGTAGGTATATTCTGTGAATATCCTATTTGTATGTGTGTAACCAGCCGTGCCAAACTGTCTAAGCTAGACTTACATCTTCTGAAACCCGTAGTATTACTCGAAATTACTTTTTCCTTTTCTATAAACCACTCGAGTCTTTTAGTTAGCATGCTATGAAATATTTTGCAGATACATGAAATGAGGGAAATAGGTCTAAGTTTTTCTTCAGAAGGGTTTTGGTTGTTATGTTTAGGTATGGCAATTATTTTAATATATCTCCAATGGGTAGGTATATGACAGTTACGAAAAATAAAATTGTACAATAAAAGTAACATTTCTTTTCCATTATTGGGAAGGTTATATATCATTGAATAAGATATGTTATCGTGTCCAGGGGCAGTATCTTTCTTTTTGAGACAGGCAAGTAGCTCTTGCATCGTAAAGTCAGTTTCTAGTAATTGATTTGAGGATACAAAAACGGGTTGAACGTTTGATACGTAGTCAGGTGTAAGAGATCTTAGTAGCCGTTCCTTACTTTCAGTTGAGATAACCGATTTAGCCTGCCTATAGCCCTTCATCCATTTCATGCGACGCCACATGTCACACACCGTGGTTGACTCGTCAACACTATCACAGAACTTATGCCAGTTCTGTGATTTTGCTGACAGTATAAGCTTTTTTGATGTAAGTGTTTTTTCTTCCAGGGTGTTCAGATTTTGAGGTGTGGGATTTTTCCGAAATTTGGCAAGAGATAGTCTACGTTCAGCAACAGCTTTGGATAGAGAGCAGTGCCAGTAAGGCTTAGGAACAAACTTTTGTTGAGGGTTCATGTTATAACGAGTTATGGGAATGAATTTATCAGCAGATGTGTTTATAGCATTTTCAAATTGATTATATAGGTTATCGAAATTGCTATCATTTAATGTGGTAAAGTCAATAGTTAGAGCGTCAAGCGATTCGGATAGTGAGTCTTGATATCCTTTCCAGTCAGCTTTTTTGTAATTTCGTTTTTGTGAGTAATGGAAATCGTCTTTGTAGTTGGTTTGCATCCTAACTATAAGATGGTCGCTACCCAGATTATCATTGCTTACACGCCATTTAAAATGGATCGCTATGTCAGAAGAGGCAAATGTTATGTCAGGCGATGTTTTTTGCAGAACACCATTTACAAGCTTAATCCTGGTGGCACTCCCGTCGTTCAAAGAAATAAATCCGTGATCTATCGCACCATCCATTAACTGTATACCTCTGCTGTCAGTTTTACATGACCAATTGGTATGGTGACCGTTAAAATCACCCGCAATTAAAGTATTTTTAGAGAATTTTGCGAAAATTGTATCCCAGTCATTTTGGGTGGTGCGAACAGTAGATGGGCAGTAGACCGATACAATGTTTTGCAAAAATTTGCAGTTCAAAATTTTAACTAAAAGTAACTCTATCCCAGCATTACTACAATTAATAGTACATGGTTGACATTGTATAGATTTGTGAACAATAACAGCAACTCCTCCGTAACCATCATATCGGTCATGCCTAAATACGTTATATCCACTAATGTTAAGATTTGATTCTGGTTCAAGCCATGTCTCAGATAAAATAGCAATATGAATTTTTTCAACATTTAAAATATACTCAAAACAGCTTAATTTTGGCTTAATACTTTGCGCGTTCCATTGACATATATTAATAACAAAGTCTTTAGGATTATTAGCCATTGAAAAAATCAAAAAAATTGGATAAGAACTGACCTTCTGTGAAAAAACTTACGATAAAACACTTACATTCTTCGAGAATAGTGTTAATTACCATCATAACTTTACTTTTAAAATTTCCAGTTTCTAAGAGTATTTCTTTTAATCTTGATAACAATTTCCTAAGCTCAAATCTTTTCTTTTCTTTAATTTCTTTGTTCAAAACTTCCTCTGTCGTAGTTCGTGCTTGTTTCTCCTGAGATTTCTGGGAGGCTACCTCTGAGTAAAGTAGGCGTTCTTCTTTCTGTTTTTCTCTCTCTTTTTCCAATCTCTTTTTCTTCTGATTGTTCCTGTCCTTTGTAGTGCGTGTTAAGCTGATTCTTGAATTATTGCTGCTAGAACTATCGTACTCTTCTTGATGTATCGTTGCCTTCGTGGTCACGACTTGATGACTGGGTCGTTCGAGACTTTCTCTACTCAAAGGATTATTATTGACACGATGGGCGAAGTTTAGAACTGGTGAGTTAATGTCTCTTTCTTTTTCTGTCTGAAGGTATATTTGTAACGCTCTTCTATAGGTTGCATTTTCAGTGCTCATTATTTTACGGATATTTTTCTCTTTTTGAAATATGGGGCAAGCTTTGTCCAAGGACATATGAGAACCCTTACAGTTTAAGCACTTGAATTCTGTGATTTCACAATTACTATGTCGACCACCACACTTTGGACACAGAATCTTTTTTGAAGGGCAAAATTTAACGACATGTCCGAATCTCCAGCAGCCTGCGCACTGCGTAACTGGGAAAATGTAGGTTTCTACTTTAAAACGACATCCGTATCCATAGACATAAGTTGGCACGACTGGGCTCTTGAAACATAAACGGATAGTTTCACAGTCTACCCATTTTCCTTCGTGGTCCAGGCGCTTTAATCTTTTTACAGAAAGAACTTCACACGATGTTTGGAGGTTTTCTAAAATTTCCTTCTCTTCCACTTCTAAGTCGACTCCTTTGACAATTCCGTAAGACATATTTTCCTCAAAAGTTTTTTGACATAAGTAGCCCATGCCCTTGAGTTTTTCGCACTTTATTAACTTTTCGGCTTCTATAGGGTTGTCAAAAGAAATCAACACTTTATAAGGGCTTTTATATTTAATGCGCATGATGTTTTCGATTTTTTCGGCTCGCAGCATCTTGGCTAACGCAATTTGTTTAGGCAAAGGTTCTAATGACGTTACGCAAACTTCATGTTTATTTTTTAAATCTTCAAAACCTTGTCTTACTTGACTTGTATTGTCCGACTGACTAATTATACGGCGCTTAGGTTTTCTTTTCGTTACTAATGTGAAACCCTGTTCACTTTCTTCACTATTTTCACGCATTCTTTTCTCAGGTTTACTCAAACTCTCTTGGTTCTCCGTAAACTCCGTAGGTAAATCTTCCCAATTCATCATACTTTCCAATTGTTTTTCACAAATTCTTACCACTTCCGAGTCACTATTATCATTATTGCTGATGTTTACTAAGTCATCATCTTCGTCCTCACTCTGCACACTCATTATTTACTATTGTAAAATTGGCGGTAGTTTTAAAAAAAAGTAAAGGTAGCTAGCGTAGCGATACGCAGAGACACGACGCGTGCGCTCGGTCGGCTATCTCGCGCAACACTGTTTCTTGTTTTATAGATTGAAGATGCCTAAAAATATAGTTTTTAAGTATACTGAGGAAGATCCACCAAAGTGTCTTGATGAAATTAGTGAAGGGATCAAACTAAAATAATGCCTATCTTAACCCCACAAGAAGTGTTGCTATTGACTAGGTAGATTAACAGTCATGCTAGAAACCGGCCAAGCGCGTGTTGGGCCACGAGCAGTAGGGTTCTGTAGTTACCATACCCAATTTAATACCACTATATTTTTTTTGTCTGCAAAAATAACTTAGTTATTCATAGTTTTTGTATAAATTACATTTTTCTAAAGTTATATTTGCAGTTTTAGAAAATGTGCTATATATACACATCAACTTTGTCTAGGGATACAATACAGGTGTTATTTTCATACAAATGAGGTATCTTTGAAGCCTTCGTTTTCTGCCAGGGATGTACCGTGCTGTAATCTGATGATGGCCATCCAGGGACTGAATGGAGTAGATTCAGATCGCTATACACACCAAACTGATCTGATCAGCATTCTAAAAGATTAATGGGTCAGAGTTCTCGGTTTGAGGATTTCCATACATTTACATGCTATTTTCGCGGTTATTTTTAACATGTGCATTACGTTTTTAGAATGCTGGTCAGATCAGTTGGGTGTGTATAGCGATCTGAATCTCCTCCATTCACTCCCTGGATAGCCACCACATGACCACATGACCACCAAAAAAAAATATGATATACTAATTTATTGCGTGTTGGATTTTACCAGTTGAGTGTATAAAACGTTATATCACATGATATATATCCTGTTTTGGTAGTCCTGATCCTGTCATGATAGGCGGGCTGGTAACTCGGTTCTGATTCTGACATTCATGCATTTTAAAACTTATTTTCACATTGCATCTTTGGTTTATGCTTTCTCAGTGTTTATCCACTCCATACCTGCCTTTTAGACGCATCTGGTGATGAAGATTATCCTGAAGAGGGTCATATACCTGCGAAGCGCTCTCGAGCAAATACCCATGCATCTTCATACACAACATCTCAAGGTTCAGGTATGTTTTATAACGTAAATTATATACATATTATTTTTAATATAAATATAGAGTAATTACAGTATAATATCTAAATCAGGGGTGGGTAGACCTTCACCATCAGTGATACAACAATAAAATTTGACTACAAGTGATCAACTTGCAAGCAGATTTATTTTATAAGTGAAGGTTTTTTTATGTACTTAAGTAAATTTTTAGGTAGGTATAGGTAGGTATTGGTAAGTATAGGCACGATTGTCCCTAAAACCACTCGCAGTCAACTGTTTGTCCGTCCCTGAACTAAATAGTAAGCACATTATGATGTAATGCAGGGCTTCTTTTAATGGTTCCTTGTTAAGGTTCCATGAATTGAATATCCTAACATCATTAATTGGTGAGAAGTGTATTTAAAATTCCCTTGTTTCTATAATTGTATTTAAGGCGACTACTTTAAATGCAACTTTAGTGCACACCCGCAAAAAAAAAAATGGTGTAAATACAATACTATATTAAAAATCCAAGTTTATAGTCCCCTCACAAAATATCATTTGTTATTTTATTTATAAACAACAGTTTTGGATGAGAGTCAATATGGCGGGTGTATCATGGCGAATCGAAATGTCTCAAATACCAAAAAAATGTACCTAAAATGTACTATTTAGTACCTGGAATTAAAAAAATTGTACCTAAATAAGAAAAAAGTTATAACGAAATCAAAGGTACACCCGCCATATTGACGTCAATATGGCGGGTGTATCTTAATAAATCAATATTGAACCATTATACATAAAATATAACTACATCAAAAAAATGTACCTAAATTGTACCTCAAGGCAAAAAAAACACATGCTCGATTACTTAAGTAGTTTCTGAGAAATCAAACAACAGTTTTTTTTTGTGATCAACAAGATGGCGGGATCCCTTATGGTCTTAAAGTATATCACGGCTAGATTTTACCATTCATTAGTGCCATTCATATTTTGGTAACTACTATTTAGTACTATTCGTTTGGAACTATTTGGTACCATTCATGAGGTACTATTTAGTACAAATAATTTAGTACCATTCATTTGTCACTATTTAGTACAAATTATTTGTTGCCATATAGTACAATTTATTTGGTACCATATAGTACCATTCGTTTGTTACTATTAAGTCCCATTCATTAGGTACTATTAAATAAAAATTATTTGGTACCATCTTGTACCATTCGTTTGTTACTATATGAATGGTACTATTTAGTATAAATTATTTGGTACCATATAGTACCATTCATTTGTTGCTATTAAGTACCATTCATTAGGTACTATTTAGTACAAATAATTTAGTACCATATAGTACCATTTATTTGTTTCTATTTAGTGCCATTCATTAGGTACTATTAGGTACAATTTATTTGATACCATATTGTCCATTTATTTGTCACTATTAAGTACCATTCATTCGATACTGGTTGGTACAAATTATTTTTCTACCATATAGTACCATTATTTGTTACTATTTAGTGCTATTCATTAGGTACTAATTAGTACAAATTATTTGGTACAATATAGTACAATTCGTTTATTACCATTAAGCACCATTCATTAGGTATTATTAAATAAAAATTATTTGGTACCATATTGTACCATTAATTTGTCACAATATAAGAATGATACTATTTATTACAAATTATTTGGTACCATACTGTAAAATTCGTTTGTTGCTATTTAGTACTATTCATTTTTTGCTACTATTTAGTACCATCCATTAGGTACTACTTAGTACAAATTATATGGTGCCATATAGTACAATTTATTTGGTACCATATTGTACCATTCGTTTGCTACTATATGAATGGTACTATTTAGTACAAATTATTCGGTACCATATAGTACCATTATTTTGTTACTATTTAGCACAATTCATTGGGTACTATTGGGTACAAATCATTTGGTAACATATTGTACCATTAGTTTGTTTCTATTTAGTACCATTCATTAGGTACTATTAGGTACAAATTATTTGGTACCATATTTTACAATTACTTTGTTACTATTCAGTTCTCAAGCTTACGTGCTCACTAGACATGAAATAAAACAATTTTTAACGGATACTAGCGCGGTTTTATTAAAAGTACTTTGGTAATTAGTTGGTATTTGGTTTGATTTTTGGTTTTCCCGACGTTTCGGCAACTTTGCAGCTTTGCCGTGGTCACGGGGGGCCGAAGCGGCCTGTGAGTCTACCCTCAAGCGAAGAATTTTTTAGACGTTCAGAAATTAAAATTTAACAAAATTTTTGTTTATTAATTGTTTTATGTTGATTTATAATTTAATTTTATGAATTATTTAGTGCTAAAAAGAGAGAGAATCTACTGAAACTACCACCATTTCATAAAATTTGGGAGGCCCCTCCAAGAAAGAAATGGCGAAAGAAAACTTGGAGAGGAAAACCGACCTCCGTCTTTTATATTAATTTATTTATTTGCAAAAGGAACTAACCGTATCATTAGATCTTACAGTGTGTGTGAGGGGCTTAAGCTTGTGAATGATGAGGTCCCAAGCTGGTGGAATTTTCCAACCATCATCTCTATTGAAATAAGGGAATTTATTTATTTCGATAACCTCGCGGAGCATTCTAGAAATAAATCTACGTTCCCTAGCAAGAATTTGGGTTTGTCATATCTAATATAATGGTTAGGCCCCTCAAAGGCGTGTTCACTCACTGCAGACTTGTTATCGCGCCTATGTTTCATGTCAGCTACATGCTCTTTGACGCGGGTCCCTATGCTTCTCTTTGTTTGCCCTATGTAGGAGAGCCCACAGTCACAATCTAATTTGTAGACGCCTGCGGCTTGAAAGGGGATATTTCACTTGACAGGTCGTAAGAATTGGTTGATCTTCTTCGGCGGCTTGAAGTAAGTTTTGATTGACGCTCGCTTTCAGAATGTTTCCAATCTTGTAAGTGACACCCTTCACGTATGGTAGGACGGCAAGTACCACGCCTTCATCATAAAAAACGCGCCAAACCAGCCACAGTAGAGCGTCAACCTTAGCTTAGTTTAAGCACCAGTCTCTCTCAATCTTAATAATTGTTACCTATAACAATATTGTCTTTTAGAAATAAGTTGTATCATGTAAGATTGTTTGAGAGAAATAAACATTTTTTTATTATAATAATTATTATAACCTGCCGTCCTACCATACGTGAAAGGTGTCACTGACAAGATTGGAAACATTCTGAAGCGAGCGTCAATCAAAACTTCTCTCTCTTTTTAGCACTAAATAATTCATAAAATTACACTATAAATCAACTTAAAACCATTAATAAAAAAAATTGTTAAATTTTAATTTCTGAACGTCTAAAAAATTCTTCGCTTGAGGGTAGACTCACAGAGGCGTCTACAAATTAGATTGTGACTGTGGGCTCTCCTACATAGGGCAAACAAAGAGAAGCATAGGGACCCGCGTCAAAGAGCATGTAGCTGACATGAAACATAGGCGCGATAACAAGTCTGCAGTGAGTGAACACGCCTTTGAGGGGCCTAACCATTATATTAGATATGACAAACCCAAATTCTTGCTAGGGAACGTAGATTTATTCCTAGAATGCTCCGCGAGGTTATCGAAATAAATAAATACCCTTATTTCAATAGAGATGATGGTTGGAAAATTCCACCAGCTTGGGACCTCATCATTCACAAGCTTAAGCCCCTCACACACACTGTAAGATCTAATGATACGGTTAGTTCCTTTTGCAAATAAATAAATTAATATAAAAGACGGAGGTCGGTTTTCCTCTCCAAGTTTTCTTTCGCCATTTCTTTCTTGGAGGGGCCTCCCAAATTTTATGAAATGGTGGTAGTTTCAGTAGATTCTCTCTCTTTTTAGCACTAAATAATTCATAAAATTAAATTATAAATCAACATAAAACAATTAATAAAAAAAAATTTTGTTAAATTTTAATTTCTGAACGTCAAAAAAATTCTTCGCTTGAGGGTAGACTCACAGGCCGCTTCGGCCCCCCGTGACCACGGCAAAGCTGCAAAGTTGCCGAAACGTCGGGAAAACCAAAAATCAAACCAAATACCAACTAATTACCAAAGTACTTTTAATAAAACCGCGCTAGTATCCGTTAAAAATTGTTTTATTTCATGTCTAGTGAGCGCGTAAGCTTGAGAACTGAATAGTAACAAAGTAATTGTAAAATATGGTACCAAATAATTTGTACCTAATGAATGGTACTAAATAGAAACAAACTAATGGTACAATATGTTACCGAATGATTTGTACCCAATAGTACCCAATGAATTGTGCTAAATAGTAACAAAATAATGGTACTATATGGTACCGAATAATTTGTACTAAATAGTACCATTCATATAGTAGCAAACGAATGGTACAATATGGTAAAAAATAAATTGTACTATATGGCACCAAATAATTTGTACTTAGTAGTACCTAATGGATGGTATTAAATAGTAGCAAAAAATGAATAGTACTAAATAGCAACAAACGAATTATACAGTATGGTACCAAATAATTTGTAATAAATAGTATCATTCTTATATTGTGACAAATTAATGGTACAATATGGTACCATATAATTTTTATTTAATAGTACCTAATGAATGGTGCTTAATAGTAACAAACGAAATGTACTGTATTGTACCAAATAATTTGTACTAATTAGTACCTAATGAATAGCACTAAATAGTAACAAATAATGGTACTATATGGTAGAAAAAAAATTTGTGCCAACCAGTATCAAATGAATGGTACTTAATAGTGACAAATAAATGGACAATATGGTATCAAATAAATTGTACCTAATAGTACCTAATGAATGGCACTAAATAGAAACAAATGAATGGTACTATATGGTACCAAATAATTTGTACTAAATAGTACCTAATGAATGGCACAAAATAATTACATAAAGTAACAAAGTATGGTACTATATGGTAGAAAAATAATTTGTACCCAATAGTATCTAATGAATGGTACTTAATAGTGACAAATAAATGGTACAATATGGTACTAAATAATTTGTACCTAATAGTACCTAATGAATGGCACTAAATAGAAACAAATAAATGGTACTATATGGTACTAAATTATTTGTACTAAATAGTACCTAATGAATGGTACTTAATAGCAACAAATGAATGGTACTATATGGTAGAAAAATAATTTGTACCAACCAGTATCGAATGAATGGTACTTAATAGTGACAAATAAATGGTACAATATGGTACTAAATAATTTGTACCTAATGAATGGCACTAAATAGAAACAAATAAATGGTACTATATGGTATTAAATTATTTGTACTAAATAGTACCTAATGAATGGTACTTAATAGCAACAAATGAATGGTACTATATGGTACCAAATAATTTATACTAAATAGTACCATTCATATAGTAACAAACAAATGGTACAAGATGGTACCAAATAATTTTTATTTAATAGTACCTAATGAATGGGACTTAATAGTAACAAACGAATGGTACTATATGGTACCAAATAAATTGTACTATATGGCAACAAATAATTTGTACTAAATAGTGACAAATGAATGGTACTAAATTATTTGTACTAAATAGTACCTCATGAATGGTACCAAATAGTTCCAAACGAATAGTACTAAATAGTAGTTACCAAAATATGAATGGCACTAATGAATGGTAAAATCTAGCCGTGATATACTTTAAGACCATAAGGGATCCCGCCATCTTGTTGATCACAAAAAAAAACTGTTGTTTGATTTCTCAGAAACTACTTAAGTAATCGAGCATGTGTTTTTTTTGCCTTGAGGTACAATTTAGGTACATTTTTTTGATGTAGTTATATTTTATGTATAATGGTTCAATATTGATTTATTAAGATACACCCGCCATATTGACGTCAATATGGCGGGTGTACCTTTGATTTCGTTATAACTTTTTTCTTATTTAGGTACAATTTTTTTAATTCCAGGTACTAAATAGTACATTTTAGGTACATTTTTTTGGTATTTGAGACATTTCGATTCGCCATGAAACACCCGCCATATTGACTCTCATCAGTTTTGGTGGTGAATAAAGCTAAAAACGCCTATCGTTTTGTTTTCGTTGAGAAAAACCAAAATTAATTATCTGTTTAATAAATTGTGTATGTATTTACACACCGGGGGTTTTTTTTTTTGCGGGAGTGGTGCTAGTATTGCATAATAGTATTGTTAAAATGACTAATTTGTTATTAATTATTTGTTAAGCTCAAGAATCCGAATCATCATCAGACGATTCAGACGAAGATGAAGGCTCAATGCGCCCTAGTTTTCACCAAGAGACAAATGACGACTCATTCTACAACAACAATGGGTCTAAACATAATGAAATGGACGAAGTCTTTAGCAAAGACTATTCAGACAAGTCAAAACGAATGATGAGTAGCATGGGATACAAACCAGGCAAAGGTTTAGGTAAATTTGAACATGGTCGTGTAGACCCCGTAGAAGCCTCCACACAGAAGGGTCGTAGAGGTTTAGGCTCCAAACCATCAGTACTGGGAGCACTTCCTGCAGATATAAAATGGTCTCCTGATGAAATGAAGCCTGAGGCAACTGAAGAACCCGTAAGTTTTTTAATTTGGGTATTATACAATACTGAATACTCGAAAAACATTGTCACGCCTGAGACAATCCTGGTGACAAGTTGAATTTTTAATACCTAGTGTATTATTTAGTATTTGTCTTATAAGCTACTGATAACTATGTACTTGTTAGTTATTGTTTATTTGGTGCTGAATAGAATATTGGGTTTTCGAACTCTTAAAGAAATATAGTGTTAGTTTGTTTACACTTGTTCAAATTATCCATTTATTCGACTGACGTCCCGTTTTTCTCACAGCGATGACCGACGTCATACGCCTGTGATATCTCCAAATTAGAACAGCTTGAAGAAGACTGGTACCCTCGTGTGTGACACATGTGCGTTGACATTACTTCAACGCACGCCCAACCAAACTAGCGATGTACGTTAAAGATACGGTGATACGCCAAAATGGATTAGTCTGGACAAAGCTTTAGGTGTCGGAGACTCAGACCAGGGGGCTAATTGTCTAATTACAAAATCTGTTGCAATGCAATCGCTTTCAATTGACAGATGGATCTGACATATTACTACATTTCTTTGGTAGGTTTTTGTTTGTGCCAAAAATAAGTATCAATGTATCACATTTGAAATTAGACAATAGATATGCAGCTCCTCGAAGCAATGGCTTACTGAGCAAAAAATGATTAGATAATAGATTTGTTTACTACTTGTTGTAATTGAGCTATTTTATCTTACAGGTCTGGCTAGCATCTACCGCAGACGAACCACTATGTGGTGATCTATTGGATAAATGGCTTCAGAAAGGGCCAAAGAAATTGACAATAGATGATGAAACTATATTTGTGAATTCACATATTTTGAAAGGAGTCATAGAATCTAAGGTGAGCTGTTTTTTTTATACGCACACAAAATAGTCTAGAAATTGAGCACATTTTGAATCAGCCTATAGGGTATTTGACTGTTGTTGAAATGGATATTTAATTATGACATTCAGAAATATAACATTATTAAATAACAAATTTAAAAATAGAAATTCAATCTGTATTATAACATTTATAAAAAGCGAATTATGAGCTACTTAATAGTGACTCTAGCTATCTCTTTCTAAAATGAAATTTTCTATGGTGAGAGTATGGCGCGGCGGTACGTACAAGCATGTGACGTCACTTGCTTATAGCGCTCTCCTTGTCTAATTAGAAAGTTTGATGCACTATATCGCTGAAAATATGCAAGATATTTGAAAAAAAACAATAAACATGTTTAGTAAATAAAAAAAATTCAGTCAAATACCCTATTCTTGTTAATCTTGTTATAAGATTGTAAAATGCTTCATAAACGAGTAACTTATCTAGATAAGATAAACTGCATACAAATGATATGATTATTGCCTATAATGTTACAAATTTTAATTTGCAGTCCATCTTCGATACCTTAGATGATGAGGACCTACGGCATGCGCGTTTTCGTAGTAACCCTTACGAGACAATTGGTTCGGTTATATTTCTCAATAGAGCAGCGGTGAAAATGGCAAATATCGATGCTGTGTTTGATTTTATGTTCACGAGTCCTAAAACTCAAGAAGGAGAGCCTGCACTTAATGACAAAGAAATACTATACTTTGCGGATGTTTGTGCTGGACCAGGAGGGTTCTCTGAGTATGTTTTATACAAGAAAGGCTGGCGGGCTAAAGGTAAAGATCCTGCTAATATTGTAAATGTGTAAGTTTAGATGTTTGTTGCTCAATCGGGTGAATTTGCGGGCGTACATCACCCGAACATTGAAAGCTGTCATTCTCCTCGACATAAAATTGTCGTGATAGTTTGCAAAAATAATATAACTTTATGCTGCTAAACGCTATTCGTCTGGGACCTATTCTCGTCACTACTCACGGGCACAGAATAGATAATAGTACTAGCGTACAGAAGTTGCACTCTACAAAACCGTTCAAATAAATTGCGACTCTTGCTCCGACAAAATAAAATGCAATTCAGGTCGCACAGCGCTCCCTTCGCTCCAAAACATGCACTTAGTAGTTGCCTCTCTTTCTATCGCGTAGGTCTTATCTTTACTGATGTATGAAATTTGTCCTCTCAGAAGACGCCGAGCGCTTCATACTCGCGCGCGGAGTGACAGAGTCCTGACACGGGGGACAGAATTTCCTTACTCTAAAATTATGAAAATATTATGTTGAGGCGAATGACAGCGTTCAAAACGTCCGTAGATTCACCCAATGACGCAAAAACGACTTGGATATTAGGCACACAGATAGTTTATGGCCGGGATTAAAACAGAGGATACTTTTTATCCCGGCCAAAGGTTCCCTAGGGATTTCCCGTCCACTTGGACGTAGTCGCGGGCGGAAGCTGGTCAATCCATATATTATTTATTGTTGACTTACGCGACTCCGTCCGCGTGGACGCTAGGAAACCTTTGACCTTTTGGTCAAAGGTTCCCTATAAAAGAACAAAAAGTAGCCTATGTGTTAATTCAGGCCCTAATCTGACTACCATCTTTTCATCCAAATCCGTTCAGCCGTTTAGGCGTGAAGAGGTAACAAACATATACAAACTGAGATGCTGTAACGGCCCGGCCATAGACAGTGCGGCAGGCGGCGCGGCAAACGGCGCGGCAAGCGAATTCGGTAATCACTGCGCGGGCGTGACGACGAGCTGAGGAACTGCCATCGAGATAGCGCGCAGTGATTATTGAACGCCGCCTGCCGCGCTGGCTGTGGCCGGGCCGTTATACAGGGTGTTACAAAACAACCCGTAATGCTGATGGTAGATAAGGACCATCAAACTGAATAACTTTTACTATGGGACCAACTCTTAAATCGCGAAAATAAAAAAATCTGCTATTTCATACATTTTGATATTTTCGTTATTAATTTTTGTATGAAACAACTGACTTTTTTTTGCGATTTCATAGTTGGTCCCATAGCACACATCGGGCACTCCATACAAGCGCCGCGTTTCAACTACCTATTACACAGACGCTACACAGTGACGTTTTTGCACTCGCGCAACTGTGTGCGTGAAGTCTAGGGTTATTGAATGAGCACACGGTTCGGCACACGAACTCGCGCGGTGGGGTGAGGTAATTGATTATGAGGCGGGGCGGAGAGTTTCCTTTCTGTCCGGTAGTACTTATATCTATTCTGTGCCCATAGTAAAGTTGTTCAGTTTGATGGTCCGTATCTACCATATTTGACTAGTAGCACACTGTATAGTGCCTCGCGCCATGCTGCCGGTGATCTCGTTCTAAGCGGGCGGGGGGTTGTTTTTGTGTGGATGGACATTACCTTGACCATCAGCCATTGAACGTCCCCACTGCTGGGGCATAGGCCTTCCTTATGGGTGGATAAGGAGGATGGGCCATAACCAAACACGCGGGCCCAATGCGGATTGGTGGGTGTTAACGACTGCCAATGCTCCCGGGATCAACAGCTTAGCGTGCCTTCCGAAGCACAGAGGAGCTCGAGATAATATATTTTTGGTCACCCATCCCATGACCGACCCTTGCGAAAGTTGCTCAACCTCCGCAATCACTGGGCGAGGCGCTAAACCACAGCGCCATCGAGCTTCTCTAACTACTTAGAAATACTTATTACTTATGCTCTTTAAATATGCTCAGCTCACCTATTAGGTAGATTTATTTTATTATACAAGGTCATTTTGTATTCACCATCCAAATTTTAAGGATGTGTTCAGTCCAGTAAGGTAAGTGCAAAATAACCCGATATATTCTGTGCCATTAGTAAAATGACTAATTTCTATTTCTTGACATTTCAGGTTTTGGATTTACTTTAAGAGGCCCTTGCGACTTTAAGATACAAGATTTTTACGCAGGACCCCCAGAAACTTTTGATCCGTACTATGGCGTGAAAGGGGATGGTAACGTATTTGATCCAGAGAATCTGACATCTTTAAAGGATTATGTATTGAAACAAACTAATGACAAAGGAGTTCATTTTCTTATGGCAGACGGGGTAAGAAGAATACAAATTATTTGTGACTCTTTTATTTATAAATATTGTTGCTTTGAATGTATTAATACAACCCGCGCAGATAAAGAATGGGATTGGAAATGATGTCGTTTATATTCACCTCTCGCTCTCACACTAAACGTCACAACTATCGCTCTCTCACTCCCACTCATTGTGGATAGCGCGGTGAGCCCGCCATTTTCAATCCCATTCTTTATCAGCGCGGGTTGTAGAATGCGTTTCATCGGATGCTTCCTATGACGTTATGTTGGCACTACCGTCATTGTCATCTTATTGCGATGGATTAAAGTTCAAAATTTAATCAACATAACGGCATAGTTAATAACCGATGAAACGCACTCTAAAGTCTGTCCATCCTTACTTGTCTTATATGGTAAACAATCTTCACCCAACTCTTTATTGAAATAATCATAGATAAAATAAAACAAATGGTTTTCCACACATAGATTACGAAATAAATTGTTAATAAATTAACAATAATTTCATAAACTTACTAACATATTTTTAAATAACGATTTAAGTTTAAAAGACGTATGACAACTGTCAAAAACTGTTTACTAAATAAGACAAGTAAGGATAAACAGACTTTACATAGTCTGGCCACAGTTTTAATACTACTAACAGTTGTCAGACTCATGTACTTCCGCGGGGCAACGGTGGGAGGTACGCGGGGAAGTGGGCGGCAGAGTCGGCGAGCGCAATCTCCTCTACTTTGCGCTCTCTAACTTGAAAGGGTGTACGTTTTAAGAAGCGTAACGAAATTTCAAAACGTCATAATGGTTTACAGGGTTTGTTCCCTTTTCAATTGTAAATCCACGTCAATGTTTGATAGGGACCATCAAACTGAACAACTTTTACTATAGGACAAACTTTGAAATCGCGAAATAACATCAGCGGTTTCACGTTTGCTGTTTCTGTTTTGTCTGTTACGATGTTTCTTGAAAAGGCTCTATTGACTATTTTTATTATTTCGTTATTACAAATTAAAACTTTTATGTAAAATATTTGAGTAGTATTCGCTGTGACAACCCTAATAATACCCTGTCCCTGACCCTTGACGGAGTTTCTGTGCGTATACCTGCGCAGTGGCGGCATGCATTTAACAACAAAAGAGTCGAATTACTGGTAGGTGCTTTATAATACTGTGGTCTGGCTAACGAAAGATGAGGCTAAATTGGTGGCGCCACTTTCCCCGTTAAATTAATAAGATAATAAGTTATTGGAAACTGACCCCATAAATGAGGCGCAAAATTAGTCCCTTTTCCAACCGAGTGTCATCTTGCGTTAGCTCTCTAATCTACATTAAAAAAACCGGCCAAAAGTGCAAGGTGGACTCGCGCACGAAGGGTTCCGTACCAAAAAACGGCAAAAAAAATCAGCCCCCCTTAAATATGTATTTTATTATGTTTTTAGTATTTTTTGTTATAGCGGCAACAGAAATACATCATCTGTAAAAAATTTCAACTCTCTAGCTATCACGGTTCATGCGATACAGCCTGATGACAGACAGACAGACAGACAGCGGAGTCTTAGTAATAGGGTCCCGTTTTTACCCTTTGGGTACGGAACCCTAAAAAGCAAATATTTAAGAGTGCATCGTGCGTCCACTAGCGCCGCCAATCAAGAAAAAAATATTACAACGAAATAACTATGTTAAATAAAATTATGAAAAATATAAAAACTAGTATTAGCTATCAATTATTTTTGCATGCGTTAATTCTAAGTTTAAATGGGTACGTATCAGAATGTCTAAAGTTAGAATGTCTAAACTTAAAATGGCCAAGTTCAAAATGTCAAAAATTAAAATAGTTTAAAATGTCGAAAATCATTATGTCTAACTTCAAAATAGCAAAATTCAAAGTATCAAACGTATCAAATACTTGACGAGTTAAAATATCAATAGTCATTAAGTCTAAGTTCCATTAAGTCTAAGTTCACAATGATTTATTTGAATTAGGTTGGATCTTAAAACGAATCGCCTTCTTTGAGGTTAATTGAGTCTATAGAGGTGTGTTTCGGCGTCGCCTGAAATGCTTTATAGCAAATTTAGCTGCCGGAAATGAGTCTAAACTAGTGTACTGGGACTTAGAAACCGTACCAGACGTAGACCGTAGGTCACGAGATAGGTGCGAGGAGCGTAGCGACGAGCATGTTAGGTTGACATGAACCTAGCGCGCGAGCCAAGCGAGCGAAGCGAGCGTGCCGCGGCAGCGGCCGGCGAAGCGCCAGAAAGAAAACTATTTCAAACTCAATTGGTGGATTTTGTTCACTGGCTACTGTATCAGTGACTGGGACTGGCTACCGAATCAGGGAGCGGCGTGACTATGGTGATGTGCGGCGGAGGCACAGAGGTTAACCTAATTAACTAGGTACCTAAATGAAAGAAAGCCATAAGTAAATTCTATACGTCATTATTTGTATTTGGACTATTAGACATTTTAAATTTTTGTTCATTTGAACTTAGACATTTTTATTTAGGACTATCTGACCGTTTGACATTTTCGTTTTTGACATTTTAAACTTTCGACATTTTAATCGTTAGACATTCAAATTGTCATTTTGAACTTTGCCATTTTAAGTTTAGACATCCTAACTTTAGACATTCTGATACGTACCCGTTTAAATGTTTTCGCGTCGTTAAAATCTGGATTAACGCCCAAAGTGGCCACTTTAGGCGTTAATCCAAGTTGTAACTACAAAAACACATTTAAACCAGGAAAAAGACGCATGCAAAAATAGTTTATAACGAATACTACTTTATATTTTTTTTTTAGAAGTTATTTCGTTGTAATGATTTTGCTTGAGTGGCGGCGTTAGTAAAGGCTTGGTGCACTCTTAAGTATTTTTTATTTTATTTTCGTACTTGTTTAGTTTAGTAAATTGTTTTAGGAAAATGTTTAGTAAAATGTTTTTTTTTAACCAGGGGTTTTCTGTGGAAGGTCAAGAAAACATTCAGGAGATACTTTCGAAACAGTTGTATTTGTGCCAGTGTTTGGCGGCACTGATGCTCGTCAGAACCGGAGGACACTTCGTCGTCAAGTTGTTTGACGTGTTTACACTCTTCAGCGCCGGATTGATTTACATAATGTATAAATGTTTTGATCAAGGTAAAATATGATTTTATTTCAACTGCTATTATGCTACGGCTCCACCTGCGTTAACGTTAATGGTAATGTCCAACTACGCGTTAGCTAAGTCATTATATCGGGTCATATTGAACTTACTATCCAAATTTTAAGGAGGTGTCCAGTCCAGGAAACTAAACAACTTTCTCTAAGAAATAAATGTCGAATTTTGCCAAAAAATTTTGGTCATCCCATACTAAATTGATCACGTGATCTCTTTGATTTGTATGGAAAGTCGATTTTTATTTTACATATTTGACCATGTGTTCCTTAGAGAAAGTAGTTCAGTTTCATGGACTGAACACATCCTCAAAATTTGGATGGTGGATACAAAATGACCCTGTATATATTTAGTATTGTCGTTTGTAAATTAACACGTTGAGGTGTTGGCCACTGGCCACATCTGCGTAACGCCTAGATTAACGCATTAATTTAAGCTATGCGTTAAGATGCAGGTGGAGCCGTAGCATTATAAGCACATATCACGTCATATTACGTTTTAAACTAAGTCATACTTATACCAGCCCCCCTAGCATGACCCTTTTTTATTTTTTTTTATAGTAGAGGGAATGCGTTTATGCATCCCGAAGGTATGTGGGACTCGCCAAGGCCCTACCCACTAAACCCCCTGCTGCTTCCCGCACCACCTAACACGCAAGACCTACGGGACCGTGATATCACGCACCGTATGCCCCTAGCATGACCCACGAAACACAATGTATTATCCCCGTCAATTAGTAATGCGCTGGAAACTTGTCACATTAACATCCACGTTGACGTGATCCGCAACTAAATATGCCATGAAACAAGAAAATCGTAGTAGGTAATCTAATATATTGATTATTTCAAAAAGATAGGGTCTAGGTATATACAAATTTTACAATTGATTTCGTTTTTGAGGTTAAAATCATGACCGCCAGGCGCAGTACCAATTGACGGGGATAGTATATCGCGTGATATTCGCTATTTGATTGTCCTCGCGCATATGGACTTCTGTACGTTTAGTACTACTTATTATAAGTACTTATAATCTGTGGTCATATTACGTTTTAAACAAAGTCATACTTATACAAAGTGTATTAAAAAGAGCACAATACCTAATACACCTTACCCCGTGCTCCACGCATAGCTGTATAATGCAATTAAATTCACAATGGACAGTGATCAGCTGCAACTTTACTCGAGAATGTATGGCAAAGAGAATATTTTACAGATTAAAATACGTCGTTTTGTAGCAAGCGCTCTGAAGTTCGCTACTTCTGTAGTACATTGTTAAATTAATCGCTTAGACCCGTGGAGATAAACAATGAGACTGGAAATTCCGGTTCACCGGGCTTACCACCCGCGCCGTTATAGAATGTGATTGAAAATGGCATTGTACATGTTCACTTCTCGCTCGCACACCATATTACCAAATCTATATCGCTCTCTCACTCATACAGCTCGCGCAATATAACTTGACCCAATTTTTAGTACCACGTGACCTGCGCACTACAATTTTTACCGACTTCAAAAAAACCTATCTCTAAAAAGCAAGAAATAATATTCGTAATAATAAAAACACGTCTATTGAAGTCGGGTGGGGCTTTTAGAATAAAAAAAAGGAATTGTACTCCAGCCCCACCCGACTTCAATAGACGTGTTTTTATTATTACGAATATTATTTCTTGCTTTTAGAGGTAGGTTTTTTGAAGTCGGTTTTTTGTTTTTTTTGTACTGAAAATTGCTAATGCGGAAGCCTCATTGTCTATGGAATGGTTCAAGTTATGTTATAGTTATAGTATTATTGTGGCATGGCAAGCGCGATTAACCGAAATTTCGAGTCCCATTCTTTATCTGCGCGGGTTGTACAGCTCGCGCAACATAACTTGAACCAAACCATAGACAATGAAGCTTGCGCAGTAGCAATTTTCAGTACAAAATTGTAGTGCGCAGGTCACTTATACTGAAAATTGGGTCAAGTTTTGTTGCGCGAGCTGTACCTACATCTTTTTAGTCATGTTTTGTGTCATTTCACAAATGCGAATAAATAATGTATTTTTAGTGTGCATTCATAAGCCTGTAACATCTAGGCCGGCCAATTCTGAGAGGTATTTGATATGCAAGTGGAAGAAATTGGGCACTGAATCTGCTGAGCGGCATCTATATAATGTGAACTCAATTTTGTTCGACCGCCAAGAAGATGACGACGATGTCATGGAACTGGTCCCATTGAGCGTTATTCAAGAGGATAGCAAATTCTTCGAATATATATTCGCGAGTAACTGTGTGTATGTATATAACGGGTGTAACAAGACCTTCAACAAAGCCAAAGTCCACGCATTCCGCTCATCATCAGGATATTTTTGTCTTTTAGACTGTACCTGGGAAACCAATAGCTACGAAGTTATCGAAGGTCCAAGTCAAAAATTTTTTTTTCAAAATTATTATGAAATCTTATTTTATTCGTTATTTTGCTAATTTTTGTACAAAGAAACATTATCAAAATTTTAAGTATTTCGTAACAAACCAATGGCTTCAAAACATCATCACTCAATGTATCTCATGAGCAAGCACTGCCTTTCAACTCACTCGGCCGCACGCAGCTGTGTAGCATACACTCGCAGGTCTGTCGTATGCGTTACATTGCGTGGTTAATGTATGCAATGCTTTTTTAACACCAAATATTAAAATTGTTTCCCAGCAATAATTTTGAACAGAAATGGTCCTGATGATGGGCAGAAGACGTAGACCTCGGCTTCGTTGAGGGTTTTGTTACACCCGGTATTTTTTTATCTGTATTTATAATATAATAAGTCTGATGTATTTTAATGGGTGACGTTGTTTTGTTACCAGTTTAGGTGAGAGGCAAATTAAAAATTTGCTTAAAATAGCTGCGTTTACTAAAGATAAAAGCTTGAAAGAAACCACCCAAGCAACCATGAGGGAGCAATGTTTGAAGTTGTGGCATGTGAGTACCTACTGTGCACATTCTGAAATATTTGTTATTTTTTTTTACAATTTAGGGACTGATATTATTATTTGGCTAGACTTTTTAGCTATAAGTACCGTAAAAACGAGATAAAAATTAGGATGATTCCATTTACAACCCGCGCAGAAAAAGAATGGGATTAGAAATGGCGTCGTTCATATTCACTTCTCGCTCGCACACTAAAAACCACACCTATCGCTCTTTCAGTCACACTCGTTGTGGTAAGCTCCGTGAGCCGCCATTTTCAATCCCATTCTTTATCTACGCGGGTTGTACTCTATTCAGACTTCAGTTATTTTGAATTGTTTTATCTTTTTAGCTTCCAGACGAAGTTAGGAAACAACCTGATCGCACGGGCCCTGACGATACCTTACAAATTATTCTATCATCGCTGAAAAAGAAAGCTCAAACTAGTAGTATTCACGGCTTCAAAACCAGTACTCTGAATAAACAGCCCACATACATCGAGAAACCTCCAGATCTAAGTAACTTCAAGCACGTGTGTGATTGGCATTTTATGTTCTTGAGTAGCGGTAAAAATAGTCCAGATTTAAAAATATTTATAGGTAAAAAAAATATTTTTTTCTTATTTTTTTATTATTCATGTGAAAATTAAACATATTTTAACTTTTCATTTTACTGTTAAAGGTTGTGGAGGGAAACATGTGTTTCAATTGGAAGGCAGTACATGGAAAAATGTTGCAGATTTACACTTAACACTGCCTGCAAAAACTTTGATATATGCAGAGGTAATTTAAACTACATATTAATTAAAAAAACATAAACCTGACTTCTACAAAAAACAGCTGCAGAAAAAAGCCAGCGAAAGAGAAACAATTTCAGCGTGGTTGAAGATTAGTGCAATAAAAGTTCAAGTTTTATGTTATAGGTTGATTTTTTATATTCAGGTAATAAAGGAATACAAAGGTGAAGGTATGACGCAAATGTATAGTAAAGCTCTGCACATCGTAGATGCCATGATGTTAGGTGGAGTCGATATCTCGTACTTATCGTTAACCGACAGGTGTGTACCTAATAAATCTTGTTTGTACGATTTTATACATACTAAGGCCCGTATTTATAAACCGCTCTCAACTTTGAGAGCTATCTTGAGATCAATGTTCTTCCTATAGGAACAGCATCTCAGGTATGATCTCATATCAAGATAGCTCTCAACGTTGAGAGTGGTTTATAAATACGGGCCTAAGTCAATGATATTTTGGATGCAATGGGGAAGGCAACTGTTAGAGCACGTTCACATTACAAGCGCTTAAGGGTATGTTCAGATGACAAGCGCTCAACGCGCGTTAAATTTTTGCATAGTGTTCACATGGTGCGCGCTTGTCAGGCGTTGAACGCGCGTTGCCCCGGCCGCCGCCCAGGGCGCAGTCAGTTTGAGTTTTACATTTGTCGAATGAAGATGGACGTAGAAACTGTTTTAACTGTGATTTTATACCAATGGCAGAAACGACGCGACAGAAGACGGAGATATTGGGTCCACCCAATTTTTCCATACAGATTGACTGAAAGCCAGTTCATAATTTTTAATTCGGTACTAAAAGCTTCCGATTCCATTTAGGACGATTTCTGGATTACCTGAGCGATGACGAAAACAAACACGGTCTACCCACGCCAAAAGCGCGCGCTCTACGCGCGCTCAACTGAACGGTAAAATAAAAAACCGGTCAAGAGCGAGTCGGACTCGCGCACCGAGGGTTCCGTGCAATCATAAATATATTTGGATATGTTACTTTAGTACAGTCTTTAAAAAAGTAGGATAAACGGCAGACAGGTGGAAGGGCGAACAGGCGGACAGTTAATTTACAAATCTTAAACACAGCTGCTTATGGTGACTGAAAAACACATTGCAAACTGTTTATATTACTAAGTAGGAACTTATTCTTCGTTTATTCGTACGGCAAATAGTAGGTAATTATATTAGAACCAGCCACCAATTATTATTGTAATATTAGGTTGCGCCATCTCTTGACCGATAGTGGAACTATTTTTTTTCTTAGGTCAGCATTCTTAGGACAGCGCCATCTGTTGACTGGTAGTGTAACTAAAGAATTTTTGTTTGTTTTTTTAATTTCTAAAAAAGTATGTTATACCTATTGAGACATCGTTTTATTTTTCCTGTAATCTTTACATAAACTACTATCACTTAGAATTATTTCAGATTTTTCTCTTTGCAAACTTCGGAGATAAGGAGGGGGGGGAGGGGAACGGTATTTTTTTTACATTTTTCATCATAAGTCGAAAACTATGCGGCCTAAGAAAAAAGAAAAAAATGTTTTAAAATGTGCAAACAACGCTCTTTCATATGATACCCCACATGCCCTAGTCACCTCACTTCAAATTTTTAAGACCCCCTTTCAGTCCCTGTTGTAAAAAAATTTTTTTTTATTATTTCTTTCTTATTTGCAAAATAGTTGGGCAAATGTCATCTTAAACTTTTCCAAATTTCAAGTTGATACCATTAGTAGTTCTCGAGATATCCAGCTGTGACAGACAGACAGACAGACTGAGTCACACCATAAGGGTTCCTTTTTTACGATTTTGGTACGGAACCCTCAAAAACAATGATCTAAAAGCGCCCGTCAACGCGCGCTGACAACAGACAAGCGCTTGCGCAGCGTTGAACGCGCGTTAGCATGTGTACTGTCTGAACAAAATGTATGTAGTTGTCAACGCGCGTTAGCAAAACGCGCGTTAAGCGCTTGTCATCTGAACGTACCCTTAACGGCGCTACGTACGCTTGTTCCACGAGAGATATGAAAACAAAAGACTTTTACTTAAAAAAAACATTTTTTAGCTTTAAAATGATTAAATTCTGTGTAATAGGCTTTAAAAATGTTGGCACTTACAAATTCCCGAAAAGCCTGGGTAAAGAAAAAATTGATAAATTCTGTAAGAATAAAAACGTTTTAATTTGGCTTTCAATTCCGGCATTTGCATTGTAGAATAGTCTTTTATATCCATTTTGGGTCAATGGGTCTTTTTCGGTAAAAAAATACCATAAAACAATTTCCTATTTTCCCACCTAGATTTGTTCTGAACGTCTACTATCTTAGGAACAAGCGTACGCAGCGACATCTACAATTAGCTTTACGTTGCCAACCCCATGGGGAAGGCAACTGTCAAAATGGCGCTACGTACGCTTGTTCCTCGAGAATTATCAAAACAAAGGACTTACTTAAATCGTTTTAAGCTTCGTACAGACTGAGGCGAATTCCGCGCGAAATTCGCGAGTGCGATCACGTAACTCAAAGCGATAGCCCTAGCCATTGTCAAAGAAATTGCTATGGCAATGGCTATGGCTATTGCTTTGAGTTACGTGATCAAAATCTGTCAAAATAAGCGACGCGCGCGATTCGCTCGCCTCAGTCTGTACGAAGCTTTATAGCTTTAAGATGATAAACTTTTGGCTCTTACAAATTTCGGTAAAATTGGATATTAAGAAAAATTAATACCACAAAATAAATACTTATGTACCTATTTTCCTATAGATTTGATCTGAACGTCTACTGCCTTGGGAATGAGCGTACGCAGCGCCATCTACAATTAACTTTGCGTTGCCTTCCCCATTGATTCCATACACTACTTCAGACTCCAAATCTTTGTTTTAACCCAAATCTGTTTTTGTAGGATAAGTCAGTGCGATCTGTTTTGCACCGCTCTCAACAAACCATACGACAATCAGGCATTACCGATAAGATGTAAAAGATTGTTCAATATGGAAAATTTTTCATCAGCCATGAATAATTTGGAAATTCGTTCTATGAAACGGATAAAAAGGGCAGTAACTATCGACACACCCAACAGAATCAATCGAGATGGCATGTACTACATGGTGGGGTCAATTTTGTTCATAAAAGAGATTAAAGGTAAATAAACACTAAATATTTTTTTAAACTCTTCTATAATCTACTAAAATATAAATAACTAGCGGTCGCCTGCGGCTTTTTCTGCGTGGATTTTCCGTACCACGTAACTCTGTTGCTTTGCTACCACTACCGTATTACGTAAGTCTGTTGCAAAGAATTCTCGATTGATATCGCAGTTGCATTGCTGCGTTAAGTAAGACAGTTGTCACATTGGTTCTAACTAAAGCAGCAATGTAACTGTGATTTCTTTCAGAATTGATTGCAACAAAATTACAAAATCACCCCCTAGGTCCCCTTACGAACTTTCATCCCCTATTTCACTTCTAAGTATATAATTTTCGTAATGAAAGGTAGCCTATGTCCTTCCCAATTCATCAAAACCGATTTAGTGGTTCTGACGACAGACAGGAGACCGAGTTACTTTTACAGACTATTAAACTACTCACTTATACGCATGTCGTTTTCAGAGCCTTGGGTATCGCAAATATCTAAAAAGACTAAACACAAGTATTACTACAATACGAAAGACAGTAGGAGCGAATACTTCATAAAGGAAGATGCGCGAGTGGACATGACGAGTGCGTACTTGTCGCGGGTGCAGTGGCCCTGGGAGGACGCGGGCGCGGCCATACTAGAGAACAAAGTGCACACGGGCATATCTAGGACAGCTATGGAACAGTATATTTTTAGTAACGCTATGAGATAGAAAATAAAGTATTTATTCTGGGCCATTCCATTCTGGAAAAATGGCTCCCGTTGTTCTGTTAGCGTGCCCGCAGACCACAGACTTTCTATCGGCCGACAGTTTAGTCGGGCTTTCAATCAGTATGAAGGTGTATGCAAGTGCGCACACTAGAACGATTCGGTATCGGCCGATTCTTCATACAAAATCAACTATTGGCCAACTATCGGCCGACAGTTTGGTCTGTAGTCTGCGGGCATGTTTAATGTTATAACATTAACCATACTTTTTTTGGTGAATAATGAAATGTTTCATATTATGATAATGTTTCATACAAAATCTATCAAAATTAGCTTGCTGATTTCATACAAGTAAATGTACTACTTAAAACTGGTCAAAATTATTTGTTTTTTGCAATTTGTTTGTTCTGCAATTTTTTTATTATATTATGTGCATGACTTACAGGCAGTGGGTTAAACTAAGTAGACAGTTCTGTTATTTTAAGTATAGTTAATGTTATAACAATGGTCCATCAAATCCCTATATTCTCATCGAGTTACATTCAACTCAACTCGTTGCGAATTTTTATTCTCATTTAGTAACACTGGTTCATGTATAGTGTGACTCGTTCGGAAAACAATTCGCATCGGGTAACAGTGTGACTTGATGCGAATTTTTATTCTCATACAGTAACACGGGTTTGTGTATAGTGTGACACATTCGGAAAAAAAATCGCATCGGGTAACAGTGTAACTCGATGCGAATTTTTATTCTCGTCTAGTAACACTGGTGATGCAACTTTTTTCCGAACAAGTAACACTATTTACGAAACACTGTTACTGGATGAGAATAAAAATTAGCATCGAGTCACACTGTTACCCAATGCGATTTTTTTTCCATGTCACACCATATACACGTACCAGTGTTACTGGATGAGAATAAAAATTCGCATCGAGTCACACTGTTACTCGTTGCGAATTTTTTTCTCAACCAGTCACTGTGTGACACGATTCAGTGTGACTCGATGAGAATATAGGATCAAATCCATCATCTTTTAATTAAATAGACAAATTTTACTTGTCATAATATGAATTTTATGTTTAAGATTACTATGGTTTTTGTTACATAAATATAATATTTTGTGATGACATTCTATTTATTATTTTCAGTCCTATCTTATTCTATCAGAGATTTTAAGAAAAAAGTTGCTCTTACCTAGAATTATTCGCAATTCACAAAATAAATTAATAGGTACAAGACAAGTAGGTTTTATGTCAACATCGTCACGTTATAATTGCTCATTACTCCCAAATTGTGAAGTAAACAACTCTTACAGGTGGTCACATAATTAAAGACACCAGTCGATTTTCATATAAACGAGGTAACTTTGAAGCCTTGGTTCTCCACCAGGGATAAACCTAGCTGTGATCTGATAATGGCTATCCAGGGACCGAAAGGAAGAGATTCAGATAGGCGATTGCGTAAAGTGATGTTGCGTATTCATTTGAAAGTTCATATTGTATGTCATTAGTGTCAAATTCCATACAAATTGCTGCCGATCGGATACGATATGAATTTTCAAATTAATACGATTGACTTTACGCAATCTCACCCCAGATCGCTATACACACTCAATTGATCTAATCTAATCCGAGCTTTTAGTTTCAGAATCCATACATTTTTATACTAATTTAGCGGTTTTTTTTATACATATCCTTATATCTCTTCGAATGCTGATCAGATCAGTTAGATGTGTATAGCGATCTGAATCTCCTCCATTCACTCCCTTGATAGCCATCATCAGATCATAGCTAGGTCAATCCTTGGCGGAGAAGCAAGGCTTCAAAGTTACCTCGTTTGTATGAAAATCGACTGGTGTCTTTAATTGTGTGACCTCAATGAACCTGTATGAATCTCAACAAAACACAGGATAGAGAACGCTAGGTAGGTATTTAAAAGTCAAAAACGTTTTTAATAAAAATATTAAGTTTATTTCAATAAGCCGTTTGCACAAATATTTTACATTATCAAAATATTCCAAAAACAAGTCTTTGCCTTCTCCATGTTTACGATACAAAATCTTTCGCACATTAGGACATGGTATTTTCAGTTTTATGATAAGAAGATTGGATGCCAAAATTGCATATAGATTTGTTCGCGCGTGCACGCAGAAGTTAAACTACGACAGCTTGGTATTTTGTGAGCCGTGAGGGATAGATGGTGAAGTTGTATGTTGACTTTTTCCACCTCGTGGTTAGTTAGTACTAGTAGTTACTAGGTGAGCTTGGTATTGTGAGCTGTATGTACTGTAGAGAGGGATAGATAGATGCTAAAGTTGTATGTATGTACATGTTGACTTTTTCACGCTCTGCGAGTTGTACGCACCGTAATGTAGAGAGGGGGATAGATACTTAAGTTGTTTAATGTTGTCTTGTTCACGCTCCGCGAGTTGCATTGCGACCGCGGATAAATTAATGCTCGTATTATAGAATCAAACTCAAACTCTTTGCTTGAGTACAAATTATTATTACGAAATGCGATGAATAGTACCATACCATCCCTTTCTAACTGTACTGAAGCCAGCGAACTAAAATCTATGGAAGTGTAATTGCAAACAAATATTGCTTAAAAAATGACCCCACGGTGCCGAAAAAGTACAACCCGCTCAGCTTTTATCGGACCAGCCACACACCCGGTGACTGACGTTAATGTTCTTTACAATAATTGCAGTTTGTATTGTAGAGAAAAGAGAGAAAGAGAAAGTTTATTAGAAATGACGTCCTGTGTAGTCAAATGGTGTAAAAGACGCAAAGAAGGCAGCAAAAATTTGCAGAAATAACGTATCTTATTTTTTCGTTTAAGTAAAGAAAATATCAATGAGTGATACAAATTATGGTCGCTAATAAGCAACTAGTGCTCAGACTCTTTATGCTGCATAATTAAATGCCAGCATTTTTAGCTCTATCCACTTAGTTGTACTTTTCGTGTGGTGCCATTTTTTGAGCGCAATGCTTGTTCCATAGATTTTAGTTCGCTGACTGAAGCAGAGGTTTGAGTTTGGTTCTAATAATACGAGCCTTAAGTGAGTATTGTACTGTGAGCTGTATGTTGAGTGGGATAGATGTTAAAGTTGTACGTTGACTTGTTGGCCAATGTGGGATAGATGCTACAGTTGTACGTTGACTTGTTGGCCAATGTGGGATAGATGCTACAGTTGTACGTTGACTTGTTGGCCAATGTGGGATAGATGCTACAGTTGTATGTTGACTTGTTGGCCAATGTGAGATAGATGCTACAGTTGTACGTTGACTTGTTGGCCAATGTGGGATAGATGCTACAGTTGTACGTTGACTTGTTGGCCAATGTGGGATAGATGCTACAGTTGTACGTTGACTTGTTGGCCAATGTGGGATAGATGCTACAGTTGTACGTTGACTTGTTGGCCAATGTGGGATAGATGCTACAGTTGTACGTTGACTTGTTGGCCAATGTGGGATAGATGCTACAGTTGTATGTTGACTTGTTGGCCAATGTGGGATAGATGCTACAGTTGTACGTTGACTTGTTGGCCAATGTGGGATAGATGCTACAGTTGTACGTTGACTTGTTGGCCAATGTGGGATAGATGCTACAGTTGTACGTTGACTTGTTGGCCAATGTGGGATAGATGCTACAGTTGTATGTTGACTTGTTGGCCAATGTGAGATAGATGCTACAGTTGTACGTTGACTTGTTGGCCAATGTGGGATAGATGCTACAGTTGTATGTTGACTTGTTGGCCAATGTGAGATAGATGCTACAGTTGTACGTTGACTTGTTGGCCAATGTGGGATAGATGCTACAGTTGTATGTTGACTTGTTGGCCAATGTGGGATAGATGCTACAGTTGTACGTTGACTTGTTGGCCAATGTGGGATAGATGCTACAGTTGTACATTGACTTGTTGGCCAATGTGGGATAGATGCTACAGTTGTACGTTGACTTGTTGGCCAATGTGGGATAGATGCTACAGTTGTACGTTGACTTGTTGGCCAATGTGGGATAGATGCTACAGTTGTACGTTGACTTGTTGGCCAATGTGAGATAGATGCTACAGTTGTACGTTGACTTGTTGGCCAATGTGGGATAGATGCTACAGTTGTACGTTGACTTGTTGGCCAATGTGGGATAGATGCTACAGTTGTACGTTGACTTGTTGGCCAATGTGGGATAGATGCTACAGTTGTACGTTGACTTGTTGGCCAATGTGGGATAGATGCTACAGTTGTACGTTGACTTGTTGGCCAATGTGGGATAGATGCTACAGTTGTACGTTGACTTGTTGGCCAATGTGGGATAGATGCTACAGTTGTATGTTGACTTGTTGGCCAATGTGGGATAGATGCTACAGTTGTACGTTGACTTGTTGGCCAATGTGGGATAGATGCTACAGTTGCACGTTGACTTGTTGCCTCGCGGCGTGGAAGGCGGCGATGAGCGCGGCGAGCTCTACGCGCTCGCTGCAGCCGGTCGCCAGCCGCGCCTCCGCATCAGACATCTTGATCAACACATCGATCAAAACTTCCGGTGGAAGTTTTACTGTAACAAACCAAAATATTATACGTGTTACATAAAATCCCGTAATGCCGAATATGGTAGATAGGGACTATCAAACTGAACAACTTTTACTATAGGCAGGCATCCTTCACTCGCTCAAGGTCGCGCGATAAGCACCTACCGCTAGCCGTGCCTACGAGGGCACAAGTGAGCAAAGAGGGCCGCCAAACGCCCGCTTGTGTAGTCGCGCGGCATCTTACTACCTGCGTAGGTATTGTCTTTTTATAATAGTAACAATGTCGAATCGACATTACTGTGCCGTGTACGGATGTCTAAATCAAAAAACCAATAAACAATTGTCGTTTTTCACATTATGATATATGCTACGCAGTTCATTTAAAAGAAGTCAACCTTAACGTTGCGTTATCAGTAACGGTAAGAGCACGCGATAGAAAGAGAGGCAACTACTAGGTGAATATAACTGTAGGCCATTAGCGCTGCGCGACCTGAATTGCACTTTATTGTGTCGGTGCAAAAGTCGCTATTTATTTAAATGACTTTGCGGCGTGCTGCTTCTGTATTTGTACTATTAGTTATTCTGTGCTACGGGACCAACTCTGAAATCGCGAAAAAAAAATCTGCTGTTCTGTTTCATACAAAAAAGAATAACAAAAACATCAAATGTGTGTGTTTTTCGTATTTCGTATAAACTAAAAGTGTGAAAATTAATAAAAATGCAGAATAATTTCGAATTTAAAATTTTACAGAAGCAGGGAGATTTTGTACTTACATCTTTGGATGATTGTATGAACCTCTGTCAGTATATCACTGAGAGCTAAACCTTTGGCAAGCTTGATGTCTTGAATGTCTGTATATGTTATTAAGAAAATTACGCATTATTAATTGTTCGGACACTTCCTTGGTCGAGTTGGTGTCGCCATCTGAAGTCCCGGGTTCCATCCCAGATGGGTCAATTTGGAAAACTAACTTTTCTAAATTATCTCAGATCCGAGTGTTTGTATTATTTACCACACTGTTGTCTCTGATTTCGACGGTCTGCCACAAAATTTGTCGTGTTTTCTAAAAATCACCTTGCATACAGTGGTGGGCGGTGGCCAAACTTTCTACTTGTGTTTATTTCTTTAAGGCAAGGTAGTTTTTTTATGCACAACGGTATAGTGCTTGGCATTCACCTCACCTGATGTTAAGTGACGATAAGGCCGAAGGTGGAAGATCACTACTCCTGGAATCCTCATCACTGAGGGACTGGCTATCTTACCTCTAACTACCGGAACAACAATTTTTAAATTGTTGTTATGGCGTCAGACTTAGGTAAGATGGTGGTAGCTAGCCAGGCGGACTTGAAATAAGCCCTACCACCAACCAAACCGAGTACAAATTGTACCCCCCCTGGGTACGAACCCGGAACCTTTGCGTCTTAAACAGGTGGGCGAACCATTAGACCACAGTGGCGGTTAGATGATAATAAGTTGTTTGATATCAAATGTTATTTTTCCTAGTATATACATGTGCGTGTGGTGTGAGTGTTCCTTTCTTAGAAATTGATTTAACCATACGAAGAATTTAAGAAATAATTGTGCAAACTTGATGGTAAAATCGAAAAATTTGTGAAACCTATGTAGACTAAGTTATGGTCGATTATATAGAACACTCATACCGCCCGCTTCGCGAAAACGCCGTACTTGATATCATACAATATACTAGACATATGTCAAAAAAATATGTATGAAAAATTTGTGCCTAATTTGTGAAAACTATTCACAAAATAATCAATTCATTATCATGGTTAATTTAGATTTTATAAGGGTTTTTTAGGAACACTCACACCACACACTGTGTGGTGTGAGTGTTCCTAAAATCACTAACTTTAGCTGAATAATATTGAAATATTATTTCTGTATATTATAATTTGGATTCAGAGCAAATTTGTGACACATAAATCTTGACACAAAACGTGCTAGATCAAGAGCAATTAAACATTTTGTTTCTTTTTCAATGCTCGTGTGAGTGTTCCATATTTTGGCATTTATTTAACTAACCAGACCTCGTATACAAGTGGAGCCTGCATCCAAAATTGTGAAAAGTTTGTTCCTAAAATTTAAAACATAGTCTATTTCCGTAGGTGTTATACTTTAATAGTTATCATTTTTCTTACATTTTCAAAGGAATATCTTATGTAGGGTGACCATGCATATGAAAAAAAGGGGAAAAACATTTGTTTAAGCATTTTATTACAAAGAAAGAGATAAACACGAAAGTAAAAAGAATATAATATGGTTGATAACATGCTATTAAGGGTTGGTTTTATTGTTACCAGCATCTTTATGTAACGGTAATTTTGTTACTTACGCTATAGCATTTAGGTATTACTTTTATTGGGCTCGACGACACCTTTTTTATTTACGTTTAATAGTAGTTTATGACACTGACGCATAAAAGTGGTATTAAAACACGAGTGTGTGTTTAAAAACTGAACCGTAAGCGAGGTTTTTAATAGTATCACACGAGTGTTTTAATACCTAGTTATGTGCAGTTACATACACTACTTTATCTACACTCACACAATAAGGATTGAACCTACTAAATAAAAGATGAACGTTAGAAAAGAGAGATAGAGACATTAGCCTTGATACGAGTCATTTCCTTCTCTGCATCTAAAATATCGGGAGGAGTCAAATTTTCTTTACATTCACTGCTATCAGACATTTTAAAGCAAGAATTAAAAAACCTACCTTAATAATAATGAGATAAGTGCATTCCAACAAACTAAAGGCGAAAATACTATATTATTGTTGTGTTGTGTCGTGTTGTGTTGTTGACAACATACTCGCAGCTCAGGATCAAGGAAGTGTCAGTATTCTTGTGCTTTTGGATTTTTCTCGTGCTTTCGAAACTTTAAATACCACATTACTGTTGTCCAAGCTCTCCCACTATGGAGCGGACACAGCCACGGTAAAATGGTTCGAAAGCTACTTGACGCAAAGGCAACAGTATGTACAACTTCAGGATACACACGGTGCCAAATCGGACTCATCTCTCCTTCCTGTAAAACGTGGAGTTCCACAGGGCTCCATACTTGGCCCCATTCTTTACATTTTGTACAGTGCAGACCTAATCCAGAGCATTCAACACTGCAACCACCATCTGTATGCCGATGACCTACAACTATACTTGTCTTTTGACCCTGGTGATGTGGATAATGCTGTGGCAAAGATTAATAGCGATCTATTAAGAATAGCTGCTTGGTGTGAGTCGAACTGCCTGGTCCTCAACCCAAAAAAGTCTAAATTTATGCTGATAGGTTCTAAAAATAAACTTCAAAAATTGGATAACAAGAGCCTAAACATTCAGTTAAATGGAGAAGGCATTATTCGTGTGGACAAATGTAGAAATCTGGGTCTGACTCTCGACAGCCACTTAAATTTCGAAAGCCACATCACTGAGTGTGTTCGCAGTTGTTTTTACCGCCTTAAACTACTTTACAGAATACGTCCATATTTATATGAGCAGCTTAGAATTACACTCTGTGAATCACTCATACTCTCGAAACTTAATTATTGTGACATCGTTTATGGTCCACGTCTTCTAGCCAGAACAGTTAAGCTTGTACAGCGGGTGCAGAATGCCTGTGCACGCTTCTGTTTCTTTGTGCCACCTCGGTCTCATGTGACCCCATTCCTTAATAGTGCTAACTTACTAAAAATGGAGGCCCGTAGAAAGCTTCATCTAGCCACTTTAATGTTTGGTGTCCTTAAGTCAGGAAAACCTATATATTTACATAAGAAACTCACTTGGGCCAAGAGTTATACTGGTAATTCATTAAGATCTTGCAGAAACATCTTTGCGACACCAAGTCACCGTACTGTGGCTTTCCGTGGGTCCTTCAGATTCGCAGCCACACATTGTTGGAACGATCTCCCCCCTCCGTTGTATAACCTTCAAACAATCAATACATTTAAAAGATGCTTAAAAAAATATTTACTTTCACTCCAGCTTACATAAACCTCTTCGAAATAATGTTATTATCATCTTCTTGTCTACTTACAACTCGGTTTTTCACGTCATGTGGATTGGTTAGCATTGGATTCCGCTGCGAACGCCTCTATGATATTCCTTGCACGGGGCTTCACTGGTGCTTCTCTATCCTTTTTGCTACCTCTATCCAGTTTAGTATTGTACCATCATAAACTTTATAAAATCAATGGTTATGATAATCAACTTGGCTTTACGGGCATGGCACAACAGAGGAAATACGTGGCAGGCACCTCGTCCTCGTGGTCGCGAGTGACAAGGATATGTCAAAAGTGACAGACAGATGACATCATAAAATAGCGCATAGCGCACACACTACAAAAATACAGTATACTGTGCGGATACGGTATTTGTGTAGTGTGGATGTGTTTTTTTTAATACAATTTATTTTATTTAAATATTTGATAAATCATATAAAATTATATTACATTTTTTTTCTCATAGCTGTAATTAAAAACCATAATTAATTAATGTGTTAGGTTAGGTACGTACGATTGACGTTCCTCGTACAGGCCCTGTCAGAATAACAGCATATGCTGAGGCAGGGTCCTGATTGGCCCGTCACACTTGGTTTTGTTATTATTTTTTACTTTTTTTATGCATAACTATGCTTTTTATTTGTTTGTTGTTGCTGTTTCTTGGTATGTAAGTGTGATGTGTGTCAATAAAATCTTATTCATTCATTCATTCATTCATTCATTCATTGTGTTGTGTCGCGACAGAAAGCGTATCCGGAATTTAACTGGTAAGATTTTTTATACGTAACGACTTACAATGCGATTAAGAATTTAAAAATTAAAAAAAAGTACGGGTTCATTCACACAATCAAATCACAATAGACTACTGAACTCCCTTCCATAATATTAGATAAATTAAATAAAAAGTACAGAAAATTTAATAACTTACATGATAACTTGATATAAATAAACAGAAACACTGGAGAATTTAACAACAGACTGCAATAGAAATAGAATTATTACAACGCACAACTACGAGTAAAGGTTAGCCAATACGAGGGTAGACGAAAATTGTGTCCGACAAAATAAAAAAGCATACCCACCCTACATAACATATTTCTTTGAAAATTTAAGAAAAATGATAACTATTAAAGTATAACACTTACGAAAATGGACTATGTTTTAAATTTTAGGAACAAACTTTTCACAATTTTGGATGCAGGCTCCACTTGTATACGAGGTCTGGTTAGTTAAATAAATGCCAAAATATGGAACACTCACACGAGCATTGAAAAAGAAACAAAATGTTTAATTGCTCTTGATCTAGCACGTTTTGTATCAAGATTTATGTGTCACAAATTTGCTCTGAATCCAAATTATAATATACAGAAATAATATTTCAATATTATTCAGCTAAAGTTAGTGATTTTAGGAACACTCACACCACACAGTGTGTGGTGTGAGTGTTCCTAAAAAACCCTTATAAAATCCAAATTAACCATGATAATGAATTGATTATTTTGTGAATAGTTTTCACAAATTAGGCACAAATTTTTCATACATATTTTTTTAACATACGTCTAGTATATTGTATGATATCAAGTACGGCGTTTTCGCGAAGCGGGCGGTATGAGTGTTCTATATAATCGACCATAACTTAGTCTACATAGGTTTCACAAACTTTTCGATTTTACCATCAAGTTTGCACAATTATTTCTTAAATTCTTCGTATGGTTAAATCAGTTTCTAAGAAAGGAACACTCACACCACACGCACATGTATATACCGGGTGTAACAAGACCTTCAACGAAGCCGAGGTCTACGTATTCTGTCCATCATGAGGACCATTTCTGTTCAAAATTATTGCTGGGAAACGATTTTGATTTTTGGTGTTAAAAAAGCATTGCATATTTTACCAGGCAATGTAACGCGTACAACAGACCGCGCCTGCGAGTGTATGCTACATAGCTGCATGCGGCCGAGTTGAAAGGCAGCGTTTATGTGCGTACTCATGAGATACATCGAGTGACGACGTTTTGAAGCCATTGTTTGTTACGAAATACTTAAAATTTTGATAATGTTTCATTGGACAAAAAGTAGGAAATAACGAATAAAACAAGATTTCATAAAAAATGAGAAAAAAATTTTTTGACTTTGACCTTTAATAACTTCGTAGCTATTGGTTTCCCAGGTATAGTCTAAAAGACAAAAATGATCCTGCCTTCGGCTTCGTTGAAGGTCTTGTTACACCCGTTATAACTCTCGCGGGCTACCTAAATCGCCTTCGCGGCTTTTTCGCCGTATAACATAAAAGGATACTTTTGAAGCAAGTGGCGAAGTCGTTCTCGTTGAGGAGCCAGTTGAGTATGGCGTTGATGTCGGCGCGCAGCGGGTGGCCGACGCACGTGTACACGTGCTCCTCGGTCACGTCGCGGTACGCCAGCCACGTGCTCTGTAGAGTGTTCAGCACTTTGCGCATGTCACCGCCCGATAGCGTTAGGAGAGCCTTCACGCCGTCTTCGGATATTTTGACGCTGGAAACCATTTAACAGGATTACAGGAAAATATATATTACTGTAGGTACATTGTGATGCAAACTTTATGAAGAAGTTGCCGCGCCCTGCAACCTCACCTCTTCCACCGCTAGCTATCACTTAGTAAATTGTACCATGAGCCAGGGACTGATTTACCGGAAAATTACGGTACTTTTATTTATCGGTATGACGTCATACCTATTAAAAACGGTTCCTTCATTATTTTGATACCTTAATTTTTCGGTACCTTTATTTATCGGTATGACGTCATACCTATTAAAACAACTGTCCCTTCATATTTTGATACCTTAATTTTTCGGTACCTTTATTTATCGGTATGACGTCATACCCATTAAAAACTATTCCTTCGAATTTCGATACCTTAATTTTTCGGTACTTCAATATTGGTACCGAAATATGACAACCTTTATTTTGAGGTACCGCTATTTAACCGTTATTTTATTTCGGTACCGAAATGCACTGTATTGAACACGAACCGACAAGTTCCGTGCATTTCGCGAGTAGGTACAGACGGTAGAGAGAGACTCCGGTGTACAGTGTACACTTCAGTACAGTACGAGGCATTTCATTAATCTTGAAATTTTTTCGACGGAGTGGGGGAAAGTTCGCGCATGTGCACTTTGGGCTCTAAATAAATTTTTTATGTTCTTTTCATTTTTAATGTTATACCGAGGCTAAAATTACAGTTCGTTTTTATTACAAAAAATACATTTATCATAAGTTTAAATAAAAATTAATGTAAGAAAGAAAAAAAATATTATGGAAATAAATCTGTATGTTTATCTATACTTATGTATATAAATCGGTTTGACCGATTTGGAAGCGGTTATTAAATAGATAAAGTATGAATTATTTAAAAAGTTTAAAATAAAAAGCAAAATTAAAAAAATAAATAAAACCCACGTCACTTAAAATAGTTATTCTTAATCTTTCAATCCCTGAGCGGCCCGATCGGGCCGCTCAACAATGGGAAATCTTTTGTGTCTCACTACTCTAATTTTCCGGGAATAGGTAGGTATTCTTACTTAAAAAAAGCGGTCAAGAGAGAGTCGGACTCGCGCACCGAGGGTTCCGTACAATCATGAATATATTTTGATATGTTACTTTAGTACCTACAGTCTTTAAAAAAGTAGGATAGACGGCGGACAGGTGGAAGGGCGAACAAGCGGACAGTTAATTTACAAATCTTAACCACAGTTGCTTATGGTGACTGAAAAACGTTTCAGCCACTCCACAAACTGATGAAATGTTATCGATTTAACCTTTCAACGCCCGGAAAAAGAGACACAATAGATATTCCATTGTTATCCGGGACCAGGAGGCCGCTCGGGCGTTCATGAATTAAACGTAAGGAATAATATTGCTAAGCAATATTATTGGTTATTCTAAGTAGGAACTTATTTTTCTTTATTCGTACGGCAGATAGTAGGTAATGTAATGACCATTCTGAATTTCGACAATCAATTATTTCGAATTTTCGACAGGGTGAATTTCGAAAAACAATAGTGCGACTACTCACTGCTTCGTCAGAACATATTTCGATTTCGACACACACAACTTCGAATAACACTACTTCGACAGAACCCTTCTTCGAAATGCACTTGTTCAACGGATCTCTATTTCGACGGAACATACCTTCGACAAAATACTGCTCTGAAATGTGACAATATTAATTGAATTCCACTTTATTATTAGCATAAGAAAGACCTATTAATACTAACATGTGTAATAAAAAAATCAAGAAGACTTATTACTATTATTAATAATTTAAATTCTCTATATTATCTGAAGATATGATTGTTATAATTATTAAAAACATAGTTGATTATTATTTATGTTTTTATTTTGTAAGTACCTTAAACCAAAAAGCGGAATTCAATAATTATTGTCACATTTCAGAGTAGTATTTTTTCGAAGGTATGTTCCGTCGAAGTAGTGTTATTCGTAGTAGTGTGTGTCGAAAAATGTTCTGTCAAAGCAGTGAGTAGTCGCACTATTGTTTTTAGAAATTCAGACCCTGTCGAAATAATTGACTGTCGAAATTCAGAATGACAGTCGTAGGTAATTATATTAGAACCAGCCACCAATTATTATTGTAGTATTAGGTCAGCGCCATCTCTTGATTGGTCAAGAGATGAAAGAAAAAAATAGATCCACTATTGGTAGTGGAACTATTTTTTTCTTCTTAGGTCAGCGCCATCTGTTGACTGGTAGTGGCACTAATATTTTTTTGTTTGTTTTTTGAATTTCTAAAAAAATGTGTTATATTGAGGCATCGTTTTGTTTTTCCTGTAATCCTTACATAAACTACTATCACATAGAATTATTTCAGATTTTTCTCTTTGCAAACTTCGGAGATAAGGGGGGGGGGACGGTTTTTTTTTACATTTTTCATCATAAGTCGAAAACTATGCGTCCTAAAAAAAAAGGAAAATAATGTTTTATAATGTGCAAACTGCGCTCTTTCATATGATACCCCACATTACCTAGTCACCTCACTTCAAATTTTTAAGACTCCTTTTCAGTACCTACCTGTTGTAAAAATTTTTTTTTTATTTCTTTCTTATTTGCAAAATAGTTGGACAAATATCATCTTAAACTATTCCAAATTTCAAGTTGATACCATTAGTAGTTTTCGAGATATCCAGCTGTGACAGACAGACAGACTGAGTCACACCATAAGGGTTCCTTTTTTTTACCATTTTGGTGAGTCCGTTACGCCAGCAAGAAAGTAGCTTCTAGAGGGAAGCGAGTTTGATGAATAATTTGTGCGTAATTTGTGGGCCTTATAGTTTTGGAATAAAACGGGAAAAACGAATTCTGCTGGGGTAACGGTACTCCAGCAGGAAGATTCTAAACTAATGATCGGAGAGAAATAAATGATATATGGGCGGGTAGCTTGATACTAGCAAGAAATGTGCGCCAAATATATAATTTGTGGGCCTTATAGTTTTGGAGATATTTGATTTCCTGCTGGCGTAACGTTTTGCCGGATCCCAGATCTCGGAAACTACTAAATGTGCGATCTTACAGTAAACATATAGAAGTAGCCCCTAATTTGTGCTATTTGTGCGGTAGAAAACATTTCAAAAATATTCACAAATTTTGAAGTAATCGGGCATTTTCTGAAAACAGTAAAAAAATTCTAGCGCCTTAACTACCACATAAATAAAGAAACTAAAAACGGTGTTCTATTCTTCTTATTATTTCTCATTACCATAAAAATTTTGAAAACCGCACACATACATGTTTTTGAATAATACCCACATGAAGGTGAGACCCACCATGTCATGACTTTGACGGTCAGCAGGATAAAAATATGAGAGATTATTTAGATCCTGGCCCAATGAATAATCTGTGCAGTTAATGAAGTACATGCTCTGAAATTTTCAGCTTCAAATTCTTCGTATTAAAGGAAATATCAATTAAAATCCAAAACAACTGTCAGTATTCCTATTAACCGACCAAATTCGATAGACCACAAAAAAGCGACGCGTTCATACATATTGATGACCTCCTTAACTTTGTTGTCGAACAGGATTGTACACGTCACGTCTACGTACATTTAAGTGAAAAAATGATTTGAGTGAGTGCTTTTATTTAAATAACGAATGAAGTTATTTCTGTTACATTTCATTTTTTACTTGAATTGAAAGAATTTTAACCATTTTAACATTATTTTAGTAAAAAATAAAGGATGTTTTGTAATTTTATTTCGTTTTTTTTTGTTATACCTAACTAGGTACTTAATGTACCTACAATGCGATTAAATTGACAATAGACAGTGATCCCTTGCATGCAACTTCTACATGGGTGTAGGTCTCTTCACAGAGGGCCTAGTACGAGTTGGTTTTTTGTTCTCACTTCATTTTACGAATAGTTAACTATCGTTTTCATTCTTTCACTCGTTCACTCACTCGCATGATTTCCTCTCTTTCACTCGATACTATTTGTAAAGTGAGGTGAGAAACACAACTAGTACTAGGCCCTCTGACGTCCATTATACAAGTTGTATAATGGACGTCAGTGGTCTCTATGGAAAAGATAAAATGTTACAGATTAAAAAACGTCGTTTTATAGCACAAGCGCTATGAAGTTGGTCACTATCTTCTGTTGTAAAATTAATTGCATTTTAAGTAAGTACTTAGGTACCTTAATAAAATGTTATTACAATAAATACCTACTTGTTACACCAAAACTAAATACCTACCTTAATAATAATACGCGAGTGAAGTGCCCGTTTAACTGATTTTAGTACTTCTTTCCGGTTCGAATGAAGTTATAAACATATACCTACCTAAGACAGCTAGGTAGTTGTTTTCTGTTATTGAAAATAAAAACAGCTATGCTATTGATGTTTAGACAACAATGATTCTGGTATATTTCACTAAGAAGTAAACAGATCTTCTAGTAACTTAAGAAATTTAGCTGGTTTCATAGTCACGTGTTCGAAGAGTGCCGTCCGCAAAATATATAATCTGGGTGTAATGTAACAGATCAACGCCACATTGTATTGGTATAAATGCAGGCTCTAACTAACCATTTAAATGTTAAAACACTATTTACCCACATTTGCCAATAAGAAGTTATGAACGCAACTGTACAAACAATTTTTCTGTATAATACGACACATTAAAGAAGGTCATCAATATGTATGAACGCGTCGCTTTTTTGTGGTCTATCGAATTTGGTCGGTTAATCGGAATACTGAGAGTTGTTTTGGATTTTAATTGATATTTCCTTTAATTCGAAGAACTTGAAGCTGAAAATTTCAGAGCATGTACTTCAGTAACCGCACAGATTATTCATTGGGCCAAGATCTAAATAATCTCTGATATTTTTATCCTGCTGACCGTCAAAGTCATGACATGGTCGGTCTCACCTTCATGTGGGTATTATTCAAAAACGTGTATGTGTGCGGTTTTCAAAATTTTTATGGTAATGAGAAATAATAAGAAAAATAAACACCGTTTTTAGTTTCTTTATTTATGTGGTAGTTAAGGCGCTAGATATTTTTTTCTGTTTTCAGAAAATGCCCGATTACTTCAAAATTTGTGAATATTTTTGAAATGTTTTCTACCGCACCAATAGCACAAATTAGGGGCTACTTCTATATGTTTACTGTAAGATCGCACATTTAGTAGTTTCCGAGATCTGGGATCTGGCAAAACGTTACGCCAGCAGGAAATCAAATATCTCCAAAACTATAAGGCCCACAAATTATATATTTGGCGCACATTTCTTGCTAGTATCAAGCTACCCGCCCATATATCTTTTATTTCTCTCCGATCATTAGTTTAGAATCTTCCTGCTGGAGTACCGTTACCCCAGCAGAATTCGTTTTTCCCGTTTTATTCCAAAACTATAAGGCCCACAATTTTTTTATTTGGCGCACATTTACACCGAATTGCGCACAATTTATTCATCAAACTCGCTTCCCTCTAGAAGCTACTTTCTTGCTGGCGTAACGGACTCCATTTTGGTACGGAACCCTAAAAAGGTTAAATAATTTTTACGAAAATATCTCCTGACTCACATTAATGTACAGTACGAGGCATATAACTTGAAATCGGGTGGGGATTGTGCGAAACGCGTATTTTGGGTATGCGTAGCGGTGAGGGGCGCGGGCGGTGGGCGAGGGGCGCGCGCCATTGGTCGCTCACAAGAGCACATGCGCGAACTTATCCCCACTCCGTCGAAAAAATTTCAAGATACGTGCCTAGTACTGTAGTATTAACCTATACATACATACACACCTATTCAAAAAAAATCATCGGGTCTGCAATTGCCATCTCGCTGTTCTTCAAAAGTACCTATATTCCCAATATTGTTCCCAATACAAAATATTAGTTCATTTCGACGCAGGTAATGGAAGCCCCGACGCGACGGATATCTGTCAGTCAGATATTATATATCAGTCAGGTTATATCAGTATCTATCACCCATAGTACAGGCTTCGCCTAGCTAGTAAATCAAATGACCGTGTATGTGAAATATGTACTACACATTTTTTTTTGTTTTGGTAGGTATATTTTTTAAGGGTACCTATAAAAATTTGAGGATTGGGCTGTAATTAATATTGTAAGGAGTAATCGTCAATCATCGTCTGCGTCTGTTTTATCAGTAATAAAAGAGACGCAATGATAGCCATTCAGAAAATTGAAGTTTTAAGAGCTTGTAATACCGCCCCCAGCCCCCCTAGCATGAAGATGAACGACAAAACACGATATAATACCTTTATAAGAGGTTAAGCTAACCCAAATATAACGGTACCGTTATATTAACGGTACCGTTATATTTGGGTTTGGGTTGAGTAATTAAAAATTGCGGTACCGCTTTGATGAGGTACCGAAAAACAGATATACCGGAAAATTGCGGTACCTTTTTATATCGGTATGACGTCATACCTATTTAAAACTATACCTTCATATTTTGATACCTTAATTTTTCGGTACTTCAACATAGGTTCCGTAATTTCGGTACCTCTATATTTCGGTGGTTTTATACCGAAATAAAATTTATCGGTATCCTAAGTAAGGGTAGAATATTTCGGTACCGCTATATTAACCGTAAAACATACCGAAATTTAACAACCGCAACCAATCCCTGCCATGAGCAACAGCGTCGCTTAACCACTCCTAAGGTTAAAATTGCGCTTGCACACAACATACGTTTAGTTTGTGTATGCGACGCTGTTGTTGCCCATAGCATAAGAATAAATAAAACTGCTATTGGCTATTGAAAAGATTTGACAAGTAAAAAAATAATGTATGTAGGTACCTACTTTAACTAAATTTTACTACAGAAATTTTAAACAGAAAAAAGAACTATTCATGACCTTTTGATAAATTAGGTACGAAAACGAAATACTTACTTCTCATCATGTTTTGGGAAAACAAAAAAAACTTAAATGTGGCACCGTTTTTAAATTGTTTGTACAAACAAACACCACAATAACTTAACGCCATTGTAATTTGTTTCCAAGATCGTACGGAACGCACTAACAGGCAAACGCGCGTGCGGCGACGCCGGCCGTGGCAGCCCGACTGACGTGCCGGACTACAGCTGGGCCACAAAAAAAAGTTGGAAATCTGACTTTTTGACTATGCCATGATGAAGACGATAGTTTGTCGGAATTTGTCGCCAAAAACCAGAATTTGTCGGGCTTGCGTTTAGGAGATACGTGTATTACGTGTGGTGGCCAAAACAGATCTCGCAAACGGAAGGTCGTATCGAAAATCTGATTACTCTTGTGTGCAGCCGTTAATTTGTCGGAATTTGTCGCACAAAAACCAGAGTTTGTCGGTCTTGCGTTTAGATCTGTGTGGCGCAGCTGTAGAGACGTCTCTATAGCTGCGCCACACAGATCTCGCAAACGGAAGGTCGTAGCGAAAATCTGATTACTCGTATGTGTAGCCGGTAGTTTGTCGGATTTTGTTACCAAGAACCAGATTTTGTCGGTCTTGCGTTTAGGAGATATGTGAGGATACGCTGTGGAGACTTTTCTACCTGGATCTTGAGAAAGGAAGGTCGTAGCGAAAATCTGATTACTCGTATGTGTAGCCGGTAGTTTGTCGGATTTTGTCACCAAGAACCAGATTTTGTCGATCTTGCGTTTAGGAGATATGTGAGGATACGCTTACGACCTTCCTTTCTCAAGATCCAGGTAGAAAAGTCTCCACAGCGTATCCTCACATAACTCCTAAACGCAAGACCGACAAAATCTGGTTTTTGGTGACAAAATCCGACAAACTACCGGCTACACATACGAGTAATCAGATTTTCGCTACGACCTTCCGTTTGCGAGATCTGTGTGGCTCAGCTGTAGAGACGTCTCTACAGCTTCGCCACACAGATCTCCTAAACGCAAGACCGACAAACTCTGGTTTTTGTGCGACAAATTCCTACAAATTAACGGCTGCACACACGAGTAATCAGATTTTCGCTACGACCTTCCGTTTTGGAGATCTGTGTGGCTCAGCTGTAAAGACGTCTCTACAGCTGCGCCACACGTATCTCCTAAACGCAAGCCCGACAAACTATCATCTTAATCATGGCATAGTCAACAAGTCAGATTTCCAACTTTTTTTTTGTGGCCCAGCTGTAGTCCGGCACGTGCCCGACTGTGTTTTCTGTTTAACGGAGTAGGCTATTATCGTGACTTTTGGCCCGTCCTGAGCGGGAGTGGCCATTCTACCCAGTTTTATTTATTCTTATGCCCATAGTACATTAGTACGTTCATTGTAATTCGTACAATAATTCACATACAGCGACTACAGCCGTCATAAAGTTTGCATCACCCTCTACGTTTTTGAATGCTATACATATTAAATGAAAAGTGTGATACGTTTTTTCAGTTTAGACACCTACTAGAATAAATTTGCAGAATATTAGAGTAAAATAATAAAAGTTTTTCAAAAAAGCAATTAATTTTAAATACTAGCTGCAAAGTTCAGAATCCCCGTGTGCTTAGGGTTACCATTCCAAAATTTGGAAAGTCCTGACAAAAAGCCGGATATTTCAATAATAAAGTCCGGGCATTTTCAAAGACAAATCCAGACACCATACATTTTGGGACTTCTCTTTCGAACACTACTGCTATGTATGTATGTTTTTAACTATAGTATTACACCGCCCAATTTTAAAAAGCCGGACAATATCCGGACAATATTTTAAAAGTCCGGACATGTCCAAACTAATCCGGACGGATGGTAACCCTACGTGTGCTGCTATGTACAGGCCAATGCACTACTGGTTGAAGTTTCTTTAAATTAATACTTTTATTAATTTACAGAAACTTTACAAGGGATTTTTGATTTACAATGATTTATTAATTTAAAGAGAATTTACAAGTCAATGCCCTAATACTTTTATTTGGGCATTGACTTGTCCGAGTACAAGAAGCCCGCACCCAGCGGCTTCCCGCAACTTTCACTATATCGTCGGTCATCTCATAATCGGGGTATGAATAAACTGAAGAACTGTTATAAGCTAGGTACCTACCCTTCGGCGGCCGCGATCTCTTTCAGGCGCGGCAGTATCTGGCCCTGGTTCAGCGGCGCGAACCGGAAGCGCGTGCAGCGAGACTGCAGTGCCGGGATGATCTTGCCCAGGTAGTTGCATATTATGCAGAACCTCACGTTTTCCGTGTACTTCTCGATTACTGGAAGGAAACAACTTTTGAAGCTAAACAAGTCAAAATAATATGTATAAGTCTGTTTACCCTTAGGGCCATCCATAAATTATGTCATACGAATTTCATGATTTTTGACCCCCACCCCCGTCGTCCTTGTCACAGCTGGTAACATTTGTGAGACCCCCCTCCCTAGTGTGACGTCACATATTTAAGAATTTTTCATCTAGAAATAATTATTAAATTAAAACAGCAGTTCCGAAATTTGTTTTATTTCAATTTAATGATTTTGAAATGTGACGTCACGAAATTTAGGACCCCTCCCATTGTCCACACGCAAAACTAATCGCAAATGGCGCCAGCGGCGACCCAGCCGCTATCAATGGTTTTGATTCGTTAAAATACGTCAGGAATGACATTAGACATTTGAAAGAACCAATCAAACGATTTTGGGACAGTCGCTTGTGGCGCCATTCAGTAGTTCCTCAGTATCACACCTCATTGTAATGTAACAGTCATTTATAAAATAGCGTGATACTTTCTGGCTACGCCACACAGCTCCAATAATGCAGTCAAATTAAGCATAAAATATTATGTTCTTAAGGTTTTCTACACATAGATTACGAATTAAATTGTTAATAATTGGGTGAATCAACTTTTTGTTATTTTGTGGCATTTCTTAAAATATCTACTTGAAACATTTTTATATAAAGTTAATCTTAGTTGCAAATACTTTCAGCTAATTATTTTATAAGAAAACTTAAAAGACATGAAAATTTTTACGTGATTTTAAATTAAAACATAGGTGAGCCAGGAGACAACTCCTATTTTTCATATAAAAGCTGTGGACAAAATTGTCCCCTGGGTCACCCATGTCTTTCTTTAAACTATTGATAATTTTTGTACAAAACTAAGTATGTTTTATTGGCTATGAATCTAAATATCGTAAAATGTATAGTATTATATTATCTGTGGTAAAATAGATTTTTTTTACAAAAGAGTTATCTAGTTTTGTTTTAATTTATGAAAAATTACACATGGGGCGATTTTTTCCTTACATTAAAAAGTTGATTCACCCAATTAATAACAATTTGATAAAGACTAACTTATTTTTAAGTAACGATTTAAGTATAAAAGAAAAACTGTTTACTAAATAAGACAAGAAGAAAAAGACATTTAATATTTTTCGTCTATTTTGATGTGAATGAACATTTGGTTTGTTTAGTAAAAACTAGTTAGTGAATCACAGTGTTTATTGTAATCGTGAATATCAAGTCATATAACGCAGCAAACTGAGGAGGAGGCGGTTCGCTGCGCGCGCCGCAACGCCTTCCGCGTCATGATGAGAGTGGAGGCAGGCTCGTGCTCGCGAACGTCCGCCTCCCTCGGCATCGGCGAGCGCCCGTTCGTGAACGCTCGGTGAACCTTCGTGCCGAGCACGCGCGCCACTAGGTTCGTGAATGCGTTGTTCACCTAAGGAAGAGAGATGTTTCTTGAAAACTTTGAAGTGGTTGAGAAGATCATAGTGAATTAAACAACTTTTCTGTAGTGTGACGAAGTTGTGAGAAAAATGTGAGCAGCAGCCAGCAGCGTCAGCGCAGCGTGAGATATATTACTATAATATTTTTAATTCTTTTTTTTCTTTATAGTATAGTATTATATTGTTCATCAGCCATTTTTATGTCCCCACTGCTGGAGCACAGGCCTTCCTTATGGGTGGATAAGGAGGATAGGCCATAACCCACCACGCGTGCCCAATGCGGATTGATGAGTGTTAACGACTGCAAATACACCCGGGACCAACGGTTTAACGTGCCTTCCGAAGCGCGGAAGAGCTCGAGATAATAAATTTTTGGTCACCCATCCCACGACCGACCCTTGCGAAAATTGCTTAACCTCCGCAATCGCTGCGGTCATTCCCAGTCGTCACCACCAGTTTCGCCACCACTGGGTACGACTAGGACTTTTTTTTTAAAAAGTTCCCATTCGTCACCAGTGGTGACTACTGGGATTTTGCTTATAAAAAAATCCCGATCGCCCCTACTGATTTTATTTATAAAAATTGAGCGTTTTATAAGGATTTTGATACAAATGTTAATCTTAACTATATATATATATATTTAAAAAAATATATTTATATCAAACTGTACAAGGTTCTTAGAAAAATACAACTAATAAAGCATCTTAGTATGGATAAGTGACAAAATTAGGCAATTAGTCTACGAACTGAACCACTGAGTTGATTCAAGTACCCTCCGTATTAGTATAAAACTGTGCCACGGCAGGGTAAACAATCCTCGTCCCCAGGTGTAGTATATGCGCGACAATCACATATTTTTCCTGATGTCATCATTATACAACCTCAGCAAACAATGTTTTATTTTATAATATCTACTAATGTCTTAATCTTAATGTATCCTAAATAAATGTTTAAACTTTCGAGATTTTAGAATTCACATTTTTTTTGTTACAATATTAAGAATATACTAGGTAAAAAGCGACACGCCACAAGATTACTCAGATGGGATTTAATAATGTTTATATTATATATATATATATATATTTAATATTTTTATATATTATTGTAAAATGCATATAATTATATTATGAAATAAAACACTTTTTAACGGATACTAGCGCGGTTTTATTGAAAGTACTTTGGTATTTAGTTGGTATTTGGTTTGATCTTTGGTTTTCCCGACGTTTCGGCACCTTTGCAGCTGCCGTGGTCACGGGGGACTGACCGATGACTGACCGTGACCACGGCAGCTGCAAAGGTCCCGAAACATTGGCTAAACGGGCCTAAATATGGAAAATGATTACGAGCAAATATAGTTTGGTTTTGCATGAATCGCTCATAAAAGCACCCCTGTCATTAAGTTGCAGGTAAAACTCTTTATGTCTTGCACCATATCACTTTCTCTCTCGCACTTACAGAGCTTACGGCGTGACGTCACCAAAATGTTGTAAGCAATGCGTTGCCACCGCGCCATAGTGCAATTTTTTTTAGGTGTTTTTTGTTTTTGATCAATTTGATCCTGTCTATATTTTATGCTGATTAATCCATGGGCTCAACGATATTGTGTAAGTATAAATTATTTTAGAGATATTTTTGACTATTAAGCTTGAAATAAAAAAAAGTCAAAAAATAGTAAAGGTTTTATCCTACTTAATATTATAAATGTGAAAGTTTGTGGGTTTGGATGTTTGTTCTTCATTCACGCAAAAAGTACTGAATGGATTTGGTTGAAATTTGGCACACAGATAGTAGATAGCCTAGATTAAAACATAGAATACTTTTTATCCCAATATATCCACGGGAACGGGAACCACGCGGGTGAAACCGCGGGCGGCCGCTAGTAAGTTCATAATTAAATATCACATCATTTTTTGTTACACACGTACAATATGTACATGCTAGGTCATAATAACTCTGAGTAGTAAGTAGGTACTAATTCAATAAATATTGTAAAAAATATATTTGTGTAAGTATAAACTAATTAGGAAAATATTTGAGACTCCCTTTAGCATCTGTAAACCAATGTCCCAGTCGTCACCACTTTGCCACCACTGGTGTTGAACGGGAAATTTTTGAACAAAAAATCCTAGTCGTCCCCATTGGTGGCGAAACTGGTGGTGGCGACCGGGAATGACCGAATCGCTGGGCCAGGCGCTAAACCACTGCACCACCGAGCTCCTCATATATTATATTAATCTATGGTAATAGCCGCAAGTGTCTATCTATAGCAGGGGTGGCCAGACTTGTGATTGTGCGGTCTACTTGTGTTTAAAAAATATTTCTTGCGATCGATTGCAACTTGCAAGGTGCTGTTGTTTGATATTAAGTGTATTTTTTCATATTTTTCTATTCAGTTTAACTCTCGTGGGCTACCTAAAGAGCTTATTAAACCATCCTAAATAACGGATCCGATATTCAGTCGCTCCTAAATTTAGAGAAGTTTAATTGCATTCAGAAAGGTAGGATCCGATTTAGCATCCGTTACGGATCCATTATTGAGGAAGGTCTAATTTATTTATTTATTCTCAGGCATTAATGGCCCATAGATATTAGGGCATGCTCCCGGGAATTCCCGGTATTTCCCGGGAAATTGGCTTTTTACGCAGTACCGGTACTGACAATTGATTTCCCGGGAAATTCGGTACTTTCGGTATTTTTGTTATAACTTAAAAATAGGCCAATAATTAAGCGACTATTAGCTTAAAATGCCGTTATATTGCCCTTCGAACGAAAATAAATTAAAGACGCGCGAAGTAAGACGAGCTGATACACACCGGGCTTTCGTCTTGAGACATTGAGGTAAGTTGGACGCCAAGATTTACTTTTCGAATGCTGCCCATACTGACGAGCTGAATTCGACGAGATATATCCTTCTCGAAATTTTAATTACCTACCTAACTGGACTGTCCATTTACCTCTACTCTGTCCAGCACGCGTAGCATGACCAACATCGAGATAAGATTCGCCTCACAGAACAATGACTTGTCTACACCGAAATGTCACTTTTGTCGGGTTGAGATCGAGATACTCATGCTCGCATTCCTATGTTCTCGAGCTCGGTAGAGCTTTGTCTTCAGAAGTGAAAGCTTTTTTGAGTGTCTCTTTATCTTAGAACTTTTTAAAAAATAAGTATCATGTTTAAACTAAATCATTTCGAATCATATTAGATAATTTCGACGTTTATTGATGTTGAAATAAAAATATTGCCTTTTAAAACTCATATTTGTATAAAAAGACAAAAATGTTGTAAAATTCTGAGAGCGAGTCCCATCTGACTGTCAAACTGTGCTCAGGCAATCGAAAAGATCGAGACGACAAGTCTTTGTAGACAAGAGTCCCGTTTGCTCATGCTACGCGTGCAGGTATTCATAATGGCCAATAACTTTAAGTGTAGTGTTCTCAGTATAAACTGGAGCGGGTACAAAAACATTCAACATGATTTTCATTTTATCATCCTAAGTCCCACTTTTTGGAAAGCACTACGGAGATCTTCGAATCCTTTCCAGTCAATGAGATTAAAGATGTTCTCCTAGCTCCAACACAGCGGTGAACCGTTTCTAAAATATTACGTTTTCCTGTCTCACACCTTGGCTGGACATTCAACATGATTTTCATCTTATAATCCTTTGTCCCACTCTTTGGGAAGCACTACGGAGATCTTCGAGCAGGTTCTTGTGTTCAGGTCTTCCAAGGTCTCAGCCAACCATAATGAACTACATCGTCGGCAAAACGAAGGTACTCGCCATAAGTGTTGGTACCGAATCCTTTCCAGGCCATGAGATTAAAGATCTCCTCAAAGCACCAACGCAGGCAGCGGTGAACCGTTTCGGAGAAATTACGTCTTCCTGTCTCACACCTCGTATGGGATTTGTGCTCTGGTTCGGTAATAGGACCGACATAATGGCATTTGCGTATAGGTTCCTCAGCACTTGGCTTCGATATACCTGTAGTCCACTTGGCACCTTTGCAAAGACCGCAGCACCAATAATTACCTCATTAAGGCATTAGCTGCCAAGTATCTCCCAAACAATAGAATTTCTATTAAGTGTCTGGTGGCCGCGGCATTATAGTTTAAATTGAAGGATTGTTCAAGATTTTGTAGTTACTTAATTATCCACTACTAATTAAAGTTGTAGTAGGTAAATCAGTAACTTTGTGCTGTTAGAAGCAAAAGAATAGGTATATTCTTTTCTGAGTTCGTAAACCAAATAATTATAAAAAAAAAAAAAAAAAAGAGTTAAAAGGAGAAGTTCGTATTCGTAACGTAGGTAAGGTACCTATGAGTTACTTATTTTATTTTATTTACGATATAATAAAAAAAAATCTCAGTACCGAAAAGTCCCAAAATTTCCCGGTTTTCCCGGTACCAGAGTTAGCGCAGTACCGGGAATTCAGTTTTCTCCTCAGTACCGGGACTGCAACCCCTAATAGATATATACCTTAAAACTAAACATATATAATTTATAAAACAATGTTGTTAGTAAATAACTTAAAAATTATGTTAGTAAAAATCTGCTAATCTAATACCCACTTAATCAGGAGCTTTGGCGAATGAACTTCTCCTCCTAAATCGGACTATGAATTTCGGATCCATTATTCAGGAAGGTCTAATACCCGCTTAAATCGGATCCTACCGCGACTGAATTTCTCGTACTAAATCGGACTCTGAATATCGGATCCGTCATTCAGAAAGGTCTAATAAGCTCTTAAATCACTTTCGCGGTCAATCGGTAGATCGCGGTCAACCTCTTGGCCATCCTTGTCGGCTACCCGTTACGGTAATCATACAAGCAGAATGCTTGAATTATTTTACTCGATTCGAAATCTACTCACAGTTTAAAACCAATATCCATACTTAAGTATTACATTACACTTACCATATCTCCTGTGCGAGCTGATCCTTTGAAGTTCTCTAATAGGTGTTCAGATGCGAATTTCTGTACACATGACAATCTGACTGCTCTCTGATGCTCCAGGTCAGATTTGTTTCCAAATAACGCCATTAGGGGTCTTTTTGTTTCAGTGTCGAATATGTGTGTAACTATTTCGAGCCATGTGGTTAGTTTTTCGAAACTTTGAAGATTTGTCAAGTCATACACGAACAGTACCACCTAAAATTAGAATTAACTTAGTTTGCGTACAATTTCGAAAATGGTGCAAATCTTATTCAGTGAAGTGTTAGTACAAATTCCTAACCACGGAACCGAGCGACCGGGCCGGGCGGTGAGCGGATTCTTAATATATGGCGTTTACAGTACGGGGCATATATCTTGATTTTTTTTCGACGGAGTGGGGATAAGTTCGCGCATGTGCTCTTGTGAGCGACCAATAGCGCGCGCCCCTCTTCCGCCGCCCGCGCGCCTCACCGCTACGCATGCCCAAAATACGCTTTCCACGCAATCCCCACCCGATTTCAAGATATTAGCATCGTACTTTTTTTTATGCACTTCGGAATAGTTGGCCTTCATCTCACCTGATGTTAAGTGACGGTAGGGCCGAAAGTGGAAACGCACTACACCCGGAATCTTCATCACTGAGGAACTGGCTATCTTACAACTATCTAACTGTCGGAACACAACATTTTTTTAATTGTTATGGCGTCAGACTTAGGTAAGATGGTGGTAGCTAACCAGGCGGACTTGAAATAAGCCCTACCACCAACCAAACCGAGTATAAATTGTACTCCCCCTGGGAATTGAATCCGGGACCCCTGCGTCTTACACGGGTGGGCGAACCACTAGACCACAGAGGCGGTTAAACTGTAAGGTAAAATGGCTAATAATCGCCATGTGGTGAGCGTTTCAACCGTGCAACAAAGAGAGAATTCAGTCACCATGCCCCCGCCCAGTCTATTCCGTGGCGTAGCCGTAACATGCCCGTAACTCACATCAGAGGCATACAGATAGTTGTCGAGCATTTGCGTGGCGAGCGCGTTGCCGGCGACGTCGCACAGCTGCAGCGGCACGGGCGGGCGCAGCCCCAGGCACTGCCCCGCGAGCACCTCCGCGCCCTGCGTGCCCCCGCCCGCCCCACCCCCGCCCCCGCCGCCCAAGTAACGCGTGCACAGACTCGTCTACAAATTATTGTATTGTAAATAACAATTAAGTTTTGATAACACTGTCCCCTTAGCATGACTACCGAAACACGATATGATATAGCAATTTGTCACGTTTAACTGTCAAAAGACAATGGATTTTGACAGTTGGGTGTCGATAAAACGCTGTCACGCGATATATATCGTGTTTCGTCGGTCATGCTAGGCGGGCTCGTATAACAAAGTTTCTTAAGCCAGTGTCAGTCACACAAATCAGTGAAGTCACAGTGACACAAATCAGTGAAGTCACAGTTCCGGTACAGTACCGCCACCGTGATAATTATTCTTTCATACATTCTCTATGAACGCGTCTACACCTATCAGTGTCAGTGACAAGATGGTGCTCTTAACTTAGTGTCAGTCAACGCATGTTCATAGAGAATGTATGAAAGAATAATTATTACGGTGGCGGTACTGTGCCGGAACTGTAACTTTACTGATATGTGTGTCTTGATCTTGACACAGTCGCTTTCCCATTCCTCTTGCGCTTCCAATAGAGGCATGCCTGATTGCATTCAATATCACATGCCCTATCTTCTCAAAAAACGACCTCTTAGTATAAGTTGTAACCATATTTTTTGATATTTGACGGGGATTTCGGAAAAATAGCGGCGCACGATAAAACCTGTGTATATGGATAGAGGATCTATACATTTATGAACAAAAAATATCATATGATATAAACTCGTACTGTCTTATTCAGAGTGAGTTCGTTAAACTAGGGCCAAAGTTAACATGGCGTTAGACTACGGACTAACGCCATTTTAGCGCAAATCGTATTCAGAGTGACAGTTTAACGTTTAGTCCCACCGTTTAAGGATTAAAAGTTGCATTGTGATTGGTTTAAAAGAATTAAACCAGGTTTTGTTAGAACAGTCTTGCACCCCAGTTTTGTGAAACATCTCTGAATAACACAGCTAAAGTGCAACGTTCCCGAGATAATCCATGTTAAAGATCTTGTATAGATAAAAATCCAAACTTATTCCCCAGTTTATCTCGAAAACGTTGCGCTTTAGGACTATGTCATAAGATATTTTTTGTTCTTCTATAGATCCCTTATCAATGCACATAGGTTTCAACGCGCGCCGCTATATTTCCGAAATCAACGTCAAAAATTATAAGCCCCAGGAAGGGAAGGCGCACTGTTTGAAGGCAATATTGCATGCATTCGAAGCAAGTTGAATATAAAGTTGAAGCGACTCGTTGAAGACGGACCATTAGTATGTAGGTAATTCATGATTAGAGAAAAAGGAAGTTTTCAACTTGCATATAAATAAAACTTTAAAAGATATTCTTAAATTAATATGAACTTACTTTTCCTGTAGAAGATTCACCAACAACACTAATTTTAACAGTTCTGCTTTGAACTTCTTCTTCGTCAGTATCAGACATCAACACTTTAATATTTTGCAAATGCAAAAATGTTATTAATTTCCTATTTTCATTATTGTACCCTTATTACTCACATTTTATGATAATAAATTATATAATTGGTCAATAGACTATTAGATATGGATTTAAAAATATGTGGGTTTGTAATCACTGCTTTAACTGCTTTTGTTTTTAAATTAGGTTGTCATAGAAACCAACTGCAGATTGTCACCATTTCAAACTGTTTTATACGAATAAATGGTTTAATAATGCTTTAAGTAAGTATAAGAAAGTGTTTTATGACCGTTATCCCCATTATCAAATGACTTCTATTCTATGTTGTATTGCCATTAACTTTGAAATTAAAAGTAAGCAAATATGTAGGTATAAGAAAGTAAGTACACTTAAATGTTAAATAATCAATAAAATAAATAAGATTTCATTAAATATTACCATAAACTTAAAAAAAACTATAAAAGAATTTAAAATAATTTTAATAACACTATGGTATCGGAAATTAAATATAAAGCAATTTACTTACTTCTCCTCAATGCATTTTGAGCATCCTTCGTCATGGCATCTGCCTCATCCAAAATTATCAATTTCGGTCCAGCTTTGAAAATAGTTCTAGTAGAGGCAAAACTTAGAATTTGACCTCTCACAATTCCTATTCCTCTGTCATCAGACGCATTTAGCTCCAAGACCTAAGAAGCAATTGAAATATTTTTTTTTACAAGCTTTGCTTTGTTTGGGGCTAGATGGCTTTGTGTGAAATTGTCCAAGTATTTATTATTATTATTATTAGACTTGAAAAATTAGACCAAAAGAATTTATACAAGGAGGTAAGTAGATTTAAAGCCCAGTACAGTACTAGGCACGTATCTTGAAATTTTTTCGACGAAGTGGGGATAAGTTCGCGCATGTGCTCTTGTGAGCGACCAATAGCGCGTGCCCCTCTCCCGCCGCCCGCGCCCCTCACCGCTACGCATACCCAAAATACGCGTTTCGCGCAATCCCCACCCGATTTCAAGTTATATGCCTCGTACTGTACAGATTATGTGCAACACAACATGACTACAATGGAATTCTGCTTGTGTGTGCACTGTGCTTGTGCACATTAAAATGTATAGAAAATGTTGCATTGCATGTTAAGATAAATGATATATTAAAAAAAGATTGAATCACCCTTAGTACCTTGGACAGGACTTGAACCCGCACCCTTGGGATCCGGTCCAATGCACTGACCAATTTATACTACCAAGTCGCATTGCATTTAGTACCTTACATGTTACATTGCAAACATTCTGTACCTGGCTTAATGTAGAATTAACAAGAAATGTAAATTCGTGGAGGAGAAAAAACAATCTCCACAAGTTTAATGTTGCAATAAGTATTTAATATATTACTTTACTCTGAGTAACATTCACTTCTAGATTAGACGATTTCTATTTTTTCATTAATAAAGGCCTACTCAAATCTGACCGGTATCACAGGATAACTATATAACTATATCCCGATGGGTATGCGGTAACACTCTGTTCAAAGGTGTTCCGGAACAGCTGCGGTAATGCCATACAAAATACCAGCCGGGATATCAGTCAGGTATACCGTTACCGCCACCGGTACAGGATACCGGTCAGGTTTGAGTAGGCCAAGAACCTTATATTCATATTCTATGACACTGGACATTCTACTACTGAAGGCTGGTTGGGGATGAGGTCATTCACCTTTGCAGATTTCGTTTATCCCTCTCACACTGTGACTGAAATTGCCATGCTAAATACAAAATATCCCAATCCTCCATAGTCAATTTACCCAGGTCATGTACAAAAATTAATTAGATTTTCTAAATAAATGTAAATATCGGCACACTTTAAATTAGTTACATGATGTTAAAATTTATTAGTACATGCCAAAGTAATTATTTAGAGGACAGATGAGTCCATTTTGTTATTAGAATATTTTACGTTTAACAGTAATTTCTCCATATTTCGTAAGTTACCAAATAAAAATAAGGTGGCATCACTGACGGTGTCTTTGATTTGACATGCATGTCACTAATGTCAATGATTTTCCACCGCATCTCACGTTTATGTACAAAAATATAAAAATTATTTAAACAAAATTCGCGTTACAAAGCATGTGTTGCATTGTACAAAATTGCAAAAGTGTTTCAAAATCAAATTCTAACATTATATTTCACAAGTAAGTGTTTTTTTAAGTATTTTCAGCATTCAATTTTTCCTTGTCAGAAATCTGAATTTTAGCAGATTTCAAAGATTGTTTTCGATCTAATTCGGAAATATTATAGAAGTTAATTATTATTCCACCTTAATTACGTATTTTTTATTTCAATATAATAAAGATAATATGTACAAATCTGTAGGTATTCATTTTCGACACATAAGAAACTTTAGAAATATAATCTGCATATCGCAGGGTGACCATAATCACAGCAGAACTTTTGAATAAGAAAGAAAGATTTGGATGAAAAATTTACGTTTATCCTACCTAACATTACATTTTATGTTTTTATGCCACATTTAACTTTGAGAGCGGAATTATTTTGTATTCTTAACAGAGAGAAAAATGTAATGTAAACTAAAATATTATCTTACGTAGTTGAGTTAAACAATTTAGATCAGTTTCAGCTAGGAATCGGACCTACCTAACTGACAACCTTACTACTATACTAGTTATTATGGTCTTTGACACCCATTGTTTATTCGTAGTAACAAAATAAAAATTAATCTTATTTTATTTTTCAGATTCCGAAACGATGAGGAAAAGAAACATTTATAGTATATCCCAATTACCGTTAGAGGGAAATTGTTTTCAACGGCCAAAATAATGCAGTTTTGACATTTAATATTGCAACTTTTTTTAATACAATGACTAATGATGAGACTTAATTTTTTTTTTCACACAACCGAAAATTCTGAATCTTTTTTCTATTACTAAGGGCGCTTATTCCTGCCTATAAAAATATTCAGCTTATTTATTTTTTTGGACATTCCTCATTGTACAAAATAAAAATACACGTGACTTTAGGGTGGAAGGGCAGGTCAGGTGTACCTAAGTCTAAAACCTCACCACGTATCCCCAAGTTTTGACTTTTAACCAGCCGGACCGTACAGGACCAAGGGGTCAAGTTTGCTATTTTCGTGACTAACGCCGTAATCGTGTTTCAATGGTGTTTGGATGGTAATGCTTTTTGACACAATTCTTGTTTTTGTAAACCCAAAATCGAAACACATTGTTTTTCCTAAAAATCCAAACCCGTAAGACACTGTGTCTCAGTTTTGGGTTTAAGAATCAAGAACTGTGTCAAAAAGCATTACCGTTCAAACACCATTGAAACACGATTATATGATGTTAACAATAGCAGACTTGACCCCCAGTGTGACTACCATTCCAAAACAGTATCGTCCATCCGGAGAGGAGCCAACCGAAAATAATCATTAAGTAAATATTTTGTGTTGCGACGCCGCTGGCCGAAAGGGGGGTTTGAATGAATATATAGAAAGGTTATAATATGGTTGGTCAAGAGTAGTAATAATCCTATAAATGCAGTAATATCCTAAATGCGAAAGTTTGTACGTTTAGAGATACCCAAACATACAAACTTTGGCATTAACAAATATCTGAACTATTCTAAACATTCAAATGTCATTCAAATCTAAACACTTTTGAATGTTTGGATTGGTTGTCTAAAAATCTTGAGCCGTAGGCATAAGTTGATAGTCTGTAGTAAGTACCTATTTGTAGTGACTGTCCTACGAATGGACAACATTGTTGTCACCCTAATGAAAGAAAAGGAAAACTAAAATCTTTCGTTCTTCAAGCCCCAAAAGGTGACGCAATGTCCAGAGTCATATATAAGGTTCTTGGAGTAGGCCTTAAAAAGTTTTTTCATTAATAATTACAAACCATAGAATTAAACTGTTGAGGAGTATACATTTGCCGTGCACATGCCAATATTGTAGATGTTTTGCCAGTCCCCGGGGGACCATAGAACAGTAGGTGTGGAAGTTGATTTTCTTTCATGAATTGATTTACTGAAATAAGAAGAATATTAAGATTATTCAGATCACACAATCAAAATGAGATTATGAACAAAAAATCAGAATAGGTTTCAAATCAATAGGTTTTGATTTATTACCATAAAATATTGAATTAATGGTACATACTAATATAAATGTGAAAGTAAATTTGTTTGTCTGTTTAAAATCGAAACTACTCCACTGATCACCATGAAATTTTGCATACACATTGTTAGGGGTACAGAAAACGACATAGGGTAGCTTTCATCCAGAAAAAATTAACAGTTCCCGAGGGATAGCAAAAAAAACTGCCCACTAGTACTTAATACATTTCTGCACAGTTCATCTGAAAACTTACTAGTTTTTATGATATCATCATGTGATACTAAGTCTTCCAATTTAGATGGCCGATATTTTTCTACCCTGTAAAAGACATTTATTTAGAGTAACAAATTATAAGTAAAGTAATTACATTATAGTAAAGCCAAAGCAATATAGAATTCTTAAACTTTATTTTATGAAATTATGTAGAATAACGGCCAAATACTCAAACCAAAAGTAAATATATTTAAAAAGTCATTAATACAGTCAACTCAATATTATCACATTAGGAAGTTTTTTTGAACCAAACAAATAAAATAAATAACATCTGAGAAGAAAGTTTGGAATTTGGATAAACTTACCATGGAAGATTCTTCTGAGTTTCGCCTAGTGTCATTTTAATTAAAAGTATTTATGAATAATAATAAAATGCATCAAACAAACCACCGACTTTCTGTCTGACTAATGACTGTGACTGACATGAGACACAGAATAGCTAATAGATGAGTCCCAGTGAGATGAGCATGAGCAAAGAGGAAAAAAAATTAAAGAAATCAATTCAAGAACACAAAATAATCAAGGCTGCGGTCCCCATGGCGATTACATCGATTTCGGCGTTTATAACGCTCACACGAGGTCCGCATTCGATATCGCGCTCAAATCGATAAAATCGACAAATGACAGTTGGCGAATGCGAACCGCTCGTAAGCGCGCTAACGTTTTATTCTAACCTCAAATACAAGCTGGAATAATTGCTAGATACTATTTTTGCTCTCTAAAGCGATGATAATGATGAAGAACGTTTGATTATTGAGTCGTGTGCACCCAACATCTTTGTTTTTCAACTTTTTACATCAACCACCTTTTTGGATAAGCTCCAAATTAGTATTAACAAAATATTAACCAATATAATGCTCTATCCTTTTGTTGTGAAGTGAGGAAAAGATCCTTCTATAACGAACTCTCTCATTTTTTGATTTTTTGACGAAATAAAATTCTGACACCTGTTTCGTTTGACAGTCACTTATAACTTTTGACAGAACGTTCACAGTGATTACGCTCCGAGGCATGGTCGCTGTAAGCCCAAGATGGCGCTGGTAATGACGTCATGAGTGACGTCACGCTAGATATTGTAAACGCGCTAACGTGCATGCGGACCGGCTGTTATCGCGATAATATCGATATTATCGCCATGGGGACCGCAGCCCAAATCAATCAAATCAAAAATGTCTGTGAAGTGTTGCCAGACCCGATCAAAAGTTTTGCCTTGCCCTTTTCCCCACAAAATCGCCCACAATCGTTAAAACAACGACATGTAGGGGAATCTGTTGTACCTTGTGAATGATCGTCATCTCGTATGTGCTTTAGTAAGAAAATGACATATTTTTTAAATTAAACATGCATTACATAAATATCTAGGTAACTAAAGTCACTAGAATGCAAAGCCGTAAGCCGTAGTCCATGGTAAAGCTAACTAACAGGACGATTATAGCCTTTCTGTCCATCAATGTACGTTCATTGTTGTCACCCTATTTTAAAAATCTCATGCAAATTTTATCATGGATTATATTGTAACTACTGCAGTGATTGGTTCCCAATAAAGCTAGATCCTTAGTACCGGAAATTCTTATTACTATTAACTGCTTTACAACTTAAGTAACGCAAAATTCACGTAACGTGACAGTATTAATTGTGGGCCACACAGTCTGATGGGTTGGAATATTGTTTTTGCTTCTTCTATTGATATGTTGTTACGCGAACTGATTAAAAGTGTTATTTGCTGTCACTTATCAAACGTAACGCTGCTAGACTGCTTCATTTGGCTCCGAACGGTTTAGTTGTCGATATTTTGACAAATGAAAACCGGCACACACGGTTCCGTGTGTGTCACGTTTAAACATCGATTTTATGAGATCTGCCTTTCTATTGTCTAATTTCAAAATCTATCGCAATCGCTTTCAAGGTTGTAACACATTGAAGCTTCTTCTTGACACAAATAAAAACTTACCAAAGAAATGCAGCAATGTGTCACATCCATCTGTCAAACGAAAGCGATTGCGATAGATTTTAAAATTAGACAATAAGCCCCCTATTCTGTTTTGTATGATGTTCGAGTGTTAAATCTTATTTATTTTTGCGTCACTGAGCATCTAAGGAGTAAAACTGGACTTATGTTAGCTAGTTTTTGTTATTTCCAGCATCCATAATCTTCAGTGTCATCTCGTGAGTGCCATGTTCAGACGTCAATCATTCATAAACTCTTGCGTTACGTTTGTTCTGAATACCAAAATAAGAAATTGTTTATCCGTGACTGAAGGATTTTATAGCTCACAAGCCAGAAAGAGTGTAGGAATTGTAGTAGGGTAGTATGGAGAGAAGGTAGCCACTAGTAGGAAGGCCAAAGTGGAAGATCTTCCTCCGGGCTGGGTGGTATTAGCCCGGGGACCGCGGTCCAACCGATGATGGTTGGCAGTTGTATATATGCTGCGTCGCTGAGAAAACTCCGTCAGCGAGATGTAGGTTTCTCCATATATTCTCCATACTACGAGGTGTTATTCCTTACTAATCTTTGTGTTCATTCGGCACTAGCGCCATCTAGTAACATGGTTGTTGAATCTTGTTGTAACCGTGTTGCTATGTGCGGCGGTACGGTAGATGCCGCTACATCACTCCCCCCTGTGACCAGAGGTCGATAGCCCAAGGGTTGTCCAAGCTCAGCTGTCAGTGCGTCAGAGCTATGCAAGTGTCAGAGTAGAGTGCTGCAGGAGATGCCCCAGTCTGCGGTGAGTCGAGACAGTCTACGGTGAGTCGAGACGTTGTGGGGTAAGAAGGCGCGTCCGCCAGTGCTGCAGGTAGAATCCGTGTCCACGGTGAGTCGGGACCTGTCCACGGTGAGTCGGGACAGTGGAAGGTGACGGTAGGTCCGAGCTGCTGGTGAGATGCGCAGAGCTGCCACGCCGGAGTGAGGGCCCAGTGATGCTCCAGTCGTGGGCTGCGAAGACCAGGTCGGGATAATGCCGTCGAGAGTTGCCGAAGGTCCAGGAAGCGTCGACAATGATGCTGCGATGGAACCTTGAAGGCTGGTTGCTGGCTGCTGTGCGTCTGGTTGCGGTGTGACTGCTGCGGATGCTGGATAAGGTATGAGGAGTGATAGCTGCGCTGCGTTGCTGAAGGTGCTTGATGATGTGCTCCGTTGGGGTCACCAGTGTAGGAATTGTAGTATGGTAGTATGGAGATAGGGTAGCCACTAGTAGGAAGGCCAAAGTGGAAGATCTTCCTCCGGGCTGGGTGGTATTAGCCCGGGGACCGCGGTCCAACCGATGATGGTTGGCAGTTGTATATACGCTGCGTCGCTGAGAAAACTCCGTCAGCGAGATGTAGGTTTCTCCACATATTCTCCATACTACGAGGTGTTATTCCTTACTAATCTTTGTGTTCATTCGGCACTAGCGCCATCTAGTAACATGGTGGTTGAATCTTGTTGTAACCGTGTTGCTATGTGCGGCGGTACGGTAGATGCCGCTACAAAGAGCAAGGCACATACGAGATGACGATCATCCTTGTGACACCCTTTGTATCTAGAACAGTCATAATGTTTCAAATTTACCGCCCTTTAGCCACTTAGAAGTCTGGGCGACTATGGTCGACCAAATTGGATAAAACTGTTAGGGCAACTTTGGCAGCTCAGTCGACCTACACCAATAAAACTCTTTTTATCTGTGAAATCTTTAACGGAGGTGCTGAGACAGTCCTAGATGGCTCTATAGGAAGAAATGTCAATAGATACCCAAACGAAGCTGTGAATTTTGTGCTTGGTACTCTGTGCCAAGTGTTTTCAAGTGGTTAGCGAGTTCCGTAATTTCCAAAATTGCCCATATTTTACCGGTTCCAAGACCTTTCCGCCCTTTTTGCACTTTTTTCTAAAAAATCCTAAAATTCCCATGGTGTGGGCAATTGCCCACGGTCTGGTAACACTTTCTGTGATAAAAAAAACGAACGACGGACGCATGCATGGGGGCAAATCAAGGAGGTTTATAATAGGGAGTGAGTACTCTACAAACATTTTCACTTATCGTTTAAACGAAATTCAACTTTATTGCATTAGTGATAGTAGAGTTGAAATTCTATCGACAAAATTGACTGAAGGCACTACTGTGTGAATGAGACAACACCAGGTGGAGGTCGGTGTCTCGTTCGCACAATTGCCATTACTAAACAATAATACCACGATAGTAGGACTAAAAATATGTACGTTACCAATCAAGTAGTGTATCAAAATTAAGGATTCGGAATGGGAAGTCGAATATATACTATTTAAATATTAATTTAGAATGACACATAATAATTGTAATATAAAACAGAACTTACTCTTTTGATTTACTTATTCAGCTGTCATCGGTGAGGTGGTAATAAATAGAAGTGTCAATCTTGGCAACTCCGATTTTGACCTTGGCGCCGAATTTCAATTTAAGAATTTCAATCTATAGGAAATGTTACTTTACAAAACTAGTGTGACCATAAATACTGCACCATTTCAGATTTCCAAAAAAACGAAATTGTTCTATTGATATGGCTAGAGGTCGCAGGCGAGACGGTAAAATTAATAATAATAATCAAATTCATGTTTGTGCGCCTATTTCGATGAAACTCGGTTTTTGGTACTATTTCAACATGAAAATAACAACGCAATGTTGAAAATTTAAAAAATCCAAGATGGCGGCCAACTTTTTTGTTTTTGGGCCGATTTTGATGAAACTCGGTTTTTGGTACGATTTTGACAAGAAAATAACAACGCAATGTTGAAAATTTTAAAAATCCAAGATGGCGGTCAACTTTTTTGTTTTTGGGCCGATTTCGATAAAACTCGGTTTTTGGTACGATTTTGCCAAGAAAATAACAACGCAATTTTTAAAAAACTAAAAATCCAAGATGGCGGCCAACTTTTTTCTTTTTGGGCTGATTTTGATGAAACTCGGTTTTTGGTACGATTTTGACAAGAAAATAACAACGCAATGTTGAAACTTTAAAAAATCCAAGATGGCGGTCAACTTTTTTGTTTTTGGGCCGATTTCGATAAAACTCGGTTTTTGGTACGATTTTGCCAAGAAAATAACAACGCAATTTTTAAAAAACTAAAAATCCAAGATGGCTGGCCAACTTTTTTCTTTTTGGGCTGATTTTGATGAAACTCGGTTTTTGGTACGATTTTGACAAGAAAATAACAACGCAATGTTGAAAATTTAAAAAATCCAAGATGGCGGTCAACTTTTTTGTTTTTGGGCCGATTTCGATAAAACTCGGTTTTTGGTACAATGTTGACAAGAAAATAACAACGCAATGTTGAAAATTTTAAAAATCCAAGATGGCGGCCGACTTTTTTGTTTTTGGGCCGATTTAGATGAAACTTGGTTTTTGGTACGATTTTGACAAGAAAATAACAACGCAATTTTTAAAAAACTAAAAATCCAAGATGGCGGCCAACTTTTTTCTTTTTGGGCTGATTTTGATGAAACTCGGTTTTTGGTACGATTTTGACAAGAAAATAACAACGCAATGTTGAAAATTTAAAAAATCCAAGATGGCGGCCAACTTTTTTGTTTTTGGGCCAATTTTGATGAAACTCGGTTTTTGGTACAATTTTGACATGAAAATAACAACGCAATTTTTAAAAAACAAAAAATCCAAGATGGCGGCCAACTTTTTTCTTTTTGGGCTGATTTTGATGAAACTCGGTTTTTTGTACGATTTTGACAAGAAAATAACAACGCAATGTTGAAAATTTAAAAAATCCAAGATGGTGGCCAACTTTTTTGTTTTTGGGCCGATTTTGATGAAACTCGGTTTTTGGTACGATTTTGACATGAAAATAACAACGCAATGTTGAAAATTTAAAAAATCCAAGATAGCGGCCAACTTTTTTGTTTTTGGGTCAATTTCGATGAAACTTGGTTTTTGGTACGATTTTGACAAGAAAATATCAACGCAATGTTGAAAATTTAAAAAATCCAAAAAGGCGGCCAACTTTTTTGTTTTTGGGCCGATTTCGATGAAACTTGGTTTTTGGTACTATTTTGACAAGAAAATAACAATGCAATTTTATAAATACAAAAAAACCAAGATGGCGGCCAACTGTTTTGCTTGTGGGCTGATTTTGATGAAACTCGGGTTTTGGTACTATTTTGACAAGAAAACAGCAACGGAATGTCATAAAAAAATCGAAGATGGCAGCCAAATTATTTATTTGTTTTTTCAACTGAGTCACATCAAAATCAAACCAAAAACAAATTAGCAGCCATTTTGATCTTTTTTGATTTTTCCATCAGTTTACATTGAGTTGTTATTTTCTTGTCTAATTAGTACCAAAAACCGAGTTTTATCGAAATCGGCCCAAAAAACAAAAAAGTTGGCCGCCATCTTACATTTTTAGTATTTTAAAAATTGCGTTGTTATTTTCTTGTCAAAATATTACCAAAAACCGAGTTTCATCGAAATCGGCCCAAAAACAAACAAGTTGGCTGCCATCTTGGATTTTTTAATTTTTACAATACATATTGTGTCATTATTTTCTTGTCAAATTAGTACTAAAAACCGAGTTTCATTCAAATCAGCCCACAAATAAAAGAGTTGGCTGCCATATTTTTTTTATATTTTTAACATTTCTTTGTTATATTTTTATCAAAATAGTAACAAAATCGAGTTTCATAAAATCGGCCCACGAACAATATAGTTGGCCGCCATTTTGTTTTTTTTTATATTTTAAACATTGTGTCGTCGTAAATCTCTTGCACCCATTTTATTAACTTCACAAGTAAAGAAATTGGTGCAAGTATTTTAGACCTTATTGATATCTTTACCAAAATAACAGTTTTCAATGAAACAGCAAAGTAAATGTACAAGTATAATTATCAAAAAGGAAAAAGCAATCGAATTTCAAACGTCAATAAAGTCGAAAATCGTTTGCATCTTTTTTTAACTACAGATCACTAGACAATGTTTTCCTACTTTTATTTGTTTTTCCGAAGTTCACGCACATTGCATTTTTATTAAAAATTGGAATAAACTTTAAAGTTGCGTAATTATTTACACTTGAAATTAAATTTAATTGAATAAACTAGATTTTAATTGGTTGAATTACCATATTTAAAAAATAAAAACAAAAAAGCAACTTAATAAAAACGTGATAAATAATTTGTTCTTAAAAAATAGATTTTTTAAATAAATATTAATTTTCTTTTTTTTAGTTAACGAGCTAAACTAAAAATATACCACCGCCTATCAGAGTACTCGTCAAGACCATTCAAACGAGTCCAAACTCGATGGGGTTGAAAGGTTTTATTGCAGAGTTCCTGTGGCCTTCTTCCGGCTCCATCATCAGACTCTTGGATACTATTACCCAACAGAGCACTCGTCAAGACGATTCAAACGAGCCCAAACTCGATGGGGTTGCATGATTTCAATATTGAGTTCCTATGGCATGGAATCCAGACTTCATCATCCGACCCTGAACTGAACCTCGTCTCCCGTCAGAGTACTTGTCAAGACAATTCTAATAAGCCCAAACACGATGGGGTTGTATAGTTTCATTCATCATAGAGTTCCTGTGGCGTTCTTCCGGCTCCATTATAGATCACCTCAATGACACTGTAATATTGCATTTCCTTCCATTTCTGACCTGTGTTCAAAGTTTCAAGTCTCTAGGTCATCGGGAATTTAGTATAAAATCGTTTGTAAAATTTGTGCTCAAACAAACAAAAGAGCAAGCAACCTAATAAAAACGCAGTAATAAGTGTTAATTATAAATAAAGAACTACCTAGGTATTTAAGTTTATATTAAACAGTTTAAAGTATTATGTATGTCTCCGGCCAATCATACGGTTTGGTCACCCTAATGAAGAAAAGGACACATACATCTACTTGACCTCTCTGTCGGCTCGTTTTGGGGCGAAGTGCTCATTCCGGTTTATAGTACTATTTCCATGGGGCAAATACATGAGGGTGGGTACTCACTTAGGTTCGCGAACCTCCGCGCTCCGCGAACCTAGAACAGTGATCCATAGCAAAAACAAATAATTTTTACTTTGGATACAGTGTGTGCCTGTGCGAACCAGCTTCGCATACGAGTTCCCTCACGTACACACCTCGGCGCCCTGTTTCAGCAGAGGATAAACGATATTTTCGGTGCAGGTTCGCGGAGCGCGGAGGTTCGCGAACCTAAGTGGGTACCCACCCTGACATTGACACATGACTTGCGTGCGTGACAGCTGACAAGTTACGTTCCGTTTCTTATCCCGATCAAGTAATCGGGATCAAGAAACGGAACGTTAAGCTTTGTTGGTACGCTGACAAGATACACACCCGCACCCTGATTATCTAAAAAGACACTATTTAGCGACCGGTTTCATTCCACATACATTGCTACTTTTCTTTGGTATGTTTTTTTAATCCAAAAAGAAGTAGCAATGGATCACTATCATCTATGAACTGCAACCGGTCGCTAGGTGGTTTCTAATTAGATAGTACAGTATCCTAAGTGTGGACGTGGTTATTTAAGCCCGGCTAATGGAGATAGTGAAGAAAAAAAATTTTTCATGTCAGTGAGATAGTGATACGATACAGGCGAAATGAGCGTCCACACTTAGGATACGAATTCTTGATACGATACGGCTGATTTTGATCGTCAAGATGATATAAGTCTGGACAAAGCTTTAAGTAATGAGCGGTTTTCTGACAGCAGAGAATTTTAGTATAATTTTATGTCGATAGATGGCGCTACTTCAACTAGGTAGATCTTTTAAATATTATTTCCCACTAATGGTCATATTGGTCATAGAAAAGTTCTTCGTAACACGCTAACCACTGACATTAAAAAAATTTTTCTTATAACTGGACTGGCTGTCTGTATGATTTGACGATTTTGACGTTAAGTTTGATTTTAAGTCATTGACCTGCATATATTTACACTGGACAGGCTTATGTCAAACTGTTTTTGTGCCTATTTGATTACCGCCATGTTGGCGCTGTAGGACGTAGCGTGACGTGAGCATAGCGTGCGTACATGGTACTAAAGTTTGAAGTCTGGAAAGACCATCACGTCAACCATTTTCATATTGTACGTCAAAATTAGTTCTTTAGACGCACGCTAGTGGCGTTTCAAATAGGCACAAGAACTTTGCTGTCAAATCATCCAGACAGCCTGTCCAGTTAAATAATAAATTTCTTTTTTCATGTCAGTGTTTTAAGTTCTTGTGCCTATTTGAAACGCCACTAGCGTGAGCACAGCGTGAGTCTAAAGAACTAAGTTTGATGTACGACGAAAATGGTTGTCGTGATGCAGTGAAGTGTTTATTATTTTGAATCAGGCTAATTGTCTAATTCAAAAAATCTATCGCAATCGCTTTCGTTTGACAGATGGATGTGACACATTGCTGCTGTAAAAAATTGGTCGTTTCACACCCTCGTATTTTACTATTACTGATTAATTTAATAATTTTCAATTTATCATCGAGATAAACGTAATTAAATCGAACTCCCATTCAGTGGTAGATAGCAAAAGTTATTTATTTTATATGGTGGGTACCTCAAACGAAATTAGTCCATCGATATAACACATTCAAGAACTGCTAGCGCCCTCTATTGGTCACTTAGCAAACTATACACTTCAACAGCTGCATTTCCTTGGCAAGTTTTTATTTGTCCCAAAAAGAAGCTTCAGTTAGGGAATGCAATTCCGTATAAATTTCAAAATCCGGATTTTTAAGAACGGATATTTGGTCAAATCCAGATTATCCGGATATTACGGATTTTTCATAAAAATATTTTCTCTTTTATAAAAATAAATCATTTCTGTCCATATAGGTTCACTAATGTGATCTCTTATATTTATGTAAAAAGGATTCAATGAAAGGACAATATTAATCAAATCCAATACCTTTTTGTCATCAAATACTACAATATTATGATGTTACCTATTGCTCAAATCTAATTAAAATAGTCAGTGCTTGCGATTTGCGAGTAGGTGACGTGAGCGATGGTTTGCATGAGCGCTTTTGCGACGTTTTATCGCGCAATTTTTCTGAAGCTTCGAATAGAACACAATATGACTGACTGTGGAACGGGATAAAAAATATCGCGCGTTAAAAAAATTGCTCGTGCACACACAGTAGAGAAGTTATATGTTCTATTCCTAAGCGTTACAAAAATCGCGCGATAAGACGTCGAAAAAGCGCTAATAAAACAAAATATCATAGACTCTTTATAAAAATTATACAAATGCACCTAACAAAAAAAAAAAAGAAACAAAGCATAATAATATATTAATATGATCAAAAATGTACATAACTAAACAACATAATATGTTGTTTAGTTTATGTGAATTTTAAATATACATGGCACTTAATGTGATAAAGCCCTGAGAGATTGAGAGACGTGCCGTAATAGCCACTCGTTCCTTAAGAGGTTAGGAGGAGTGTCACCCGCGCACCATCCGCAGGCTGATTATCTAACTAGAAACCACCTTGCGATTGCGAGCGGTTTCAGTTCACAGATGATTGTAATACATTGCTACTTTTCTCTGCTATGTTTTTTTTTACCCCAAAAATAAGAAGCAATGTATCACATTATTCTGTCAAATAAGACTGTTAATAGTTTTTAATTAGATAATCAGCCTGCCGGAAGACTATACGTCACCACGCCAACGGGAAGAAGAGACCCTACGCGCGCCAGTGAAAATAACCAAGAAGTTCGCATAGAAGATGATGGCAATTTTACATCACCAGTCGAAAAGAAGCAAGCGCGCCACACGCACTAATGGAAGTGATACGAAGATAAGATGCGGGCTCCGTACGATCACCAAGAAGCGAAGCGAAGCCGAAGTGAAGTGGAAGGTGGTCCAAAAGACTCTACCGCGTATGTGTCATCAGCATCGTCGCACACATTGCTTCTTCTTTTTGGCACAAATTAAAATTTATTACAGAAAAGTAGCAATGTGTCATACCTATCTCAATCTGTCAAATGAAGCAGATAGCGATGCTAATGACACTTGCGCGTTAGACCCACTAGTCGAGCTAAAGACGCTGCAAGAACACTCCGAAATTGACGATGAAGAAGGAGAGTTGTATAGGCAGGAACACCAGGAGAGCTGGTTCAACCAAACGAACTTTTTGGGACTTAATGTGACAGACCTGAGACACGTCACTAGCAAGACGCGTGAATGGCGTCATCTAGAAAATAGCATCTACCGTCTAGCTAGTGCGAGATACGAAGTGTTCCATTTATAGCAACTGAGTGAATAATGATTAAAAACTAAAGTATTTCACTTAAAGCAACTATCAATATACTTATTTGTAAGTCATTTTGTGAAATATCGAAAGTTGCTCGAAGTGAAATACTTCAGTTGCTATTCGCCCAATTGCTATTCACTCGATTGCTCTACTCGTAAGTGGAATACTGCCGAAAAACTTGCTAGTTTTAATTTTTTGTAACAATTTATTATTATTCGAAAAATTCGAATTTGATTTTCAAATCCGGATTTGGAAGTGGAGTAAAAATGAGCGGATATCCGGATTTTTCAGATTACGGATTATCCGGATTGCATTCCCTAGCTTCAGTGTTACATCCTGAAAGCGATTGCGATAGATTTTTAAATTAGACAATAGAAAGGCAGTTCGTCGAAATTCTTGAGTTTCTAGTGTTATAACAAGTTAGGTACCAAAGTTCCCAAAGATGAGGATGCGTATTTATTGTAAGCGGCGCTACAAAAAAGACAGTACAACATCATTCCACAGGTAGTCTTTGTATTCATTCGAAATTGGTATTATACTTTGTACATACATAGTCATAATCTTTAGAATGTAATCATAATTCCTATTACTATTGTTAGGTATATTTTCTACTTTTTAACATGAATAATAATGAGATTTAATTAAGAATAAGTTCCAAATAAAGACTTCTTTTATTTAGAATTTTTCACTAGTGATGGCATGTCGTCATATCGATAGTTTCATAATCGATTGTCAAATTTTATTAACAGGTGTTTTTTTTGCGATATTGGGTATTATTTGTGAGTTTCCTTTTCAGATTTCTAACGAACTTGTCGGTGCCCAAAGATTGGCTACAGGTTTTTTAGTCTTAGCTCGTTAAGGCTCCGTTACGCGAAATCATTTGACTCTGTCTTTTTCTTTACGTGTAAAGAGTATGGAAAATAACCTCACTTCTGCACTTTTTCGATGTTTTTCGTTGCTTTTTCATCATTATCTTTAGCACAATTATCTTTCTTGAAAAAAAGTTATTGGAGCAACTGCACAGTACGTTAAAGTGTATTTTGATGTAGAATTCAATACGTTTACGCTATTATTTACGCCAAAAATATGGCCCGCGACAAGCGCTTTTCATGATATTCAGATTTTTTTTTTACAATCATCTGTGAGGTTTATACGCAATTTAATGTTTGTAGCAACTAGGTAAACTCTTTAGCTTGTCGTTTGATTTTTTTGATGGCTACAAGTTTACGTTCTCTATATATAGATATGGCCCGCGCAAACCATGTTTTCCTATTACCGCCCCTTAACTAAAAAGCAGAAAATAATAATTTACTGAAAACATTTTTTTTTAAAAAAAACAAGTTTTTAAAACGGACTAAATTATTACAAAAAAAAATCTGACTAAAAATAATAGAACAAAAAAAGTAATAAATAAATTCTTTTTTCTGTATATATTTATAACCCTAACTAGCGGCCGCCCGCGACTTCGTCTGCGTGGAAAGTTGTTTTGCTTTCCCTCGGGAACAATACTTTTATTCGGGATAAAAGGTACCCTATGTCCTTCTCTGTCAGAAGCGCGTCTTACTCTAAGTCTGTACCCCTGACAACGTGTACGCAAAATTTCATGATGATCGATTCAGTAGTTGAGACGTGAAGGCGTAACAAACAAACAAACAAATAAACAAACAAACGGACTTTCGCATTTATAATATTAATAACCCTAATAACCTATACCTACAGAAATTTTAAACCTAAAAACGTGGGGCCGTTTTGTAAAATTTATCATCAAATATTATCTATCTATAGCATGCGCCCCACGTTTTTAGGTTTAAAATTTTCCGAAAATGATACCCGATTTGCCATAGTAGCTATAAATTAGCAGTTATTACGCCCAACAGTACGCGCGGCGTTAGAAAATTTCACCCCCTCCCCCCAGCAGGATGTCTCCCGGGCATTTTCAACTCATATCGTCCTATACTTACGTTTCCCACAGGGTGATTTTTTTTAAATATCCCACAGGGTAATTTGCGTTTCTGGTACTATGCGTCGAAAAGGAATATATTGTTCTTAAACAGTTTTGTTGTAGCTTTCACCGTTTTTTATTAAAAAAAGAAAACCTGCAATTGGGGACTCAAAACACGCCCCCCCAGGGAGGGGAAAGATCACTTTACGACTTGCTGCTACTTCTATACTTTATTATATACGTAAAAGCTACATGCATGCCAAGTTTCATGCTTTCTGCCGGATGGGACCATAACCTAGGTACAATATAGGTTGAAATGAGCCGTACTATATTATGGACTTTTGTTGTAGGTAGGTACATTTCTATATTAATCGCATTTTATATACCTATGTACCAAAATCAAGTAGCTACCAACTGACTGAAATTAAACACCTAAATCAATAAATGAATATTTAATTATTTTTGTATGATATGAGGCACTGTATCCAGCTAATTGCTTACGTAACAAGTATTATTTAGGTACAGTCAACAGCACGTCAGACTATACATGTTGACCTTGAGACCGTCTTTATGATGTCGTACGGAATAAGAGCTGTTTTCATAGTTCAACTGTACCTACTTAATGTGCTGTCGTGCGTACTTTGAAAAAGCAAAATCTGTCGATATTAGATTTTTAGGGTGAGCTCGATCAGGGGGCCGATTCTCACGCGATAGACAAAATGTCGAAATAGAGATATGTCGAAATAAAATGGCGGATCCGCCATTTTGTCTATTCAAACCTTGTCACCATAGAGATATGTCGATGGCTAGCCCTCGACATGCAACGTGTGGTCGATAGCAGTAGAGATTGAATATCTCGAACATTACGTTAGTCGAAGTGTCTAATTATCTCTTTCTTATGAGATGGGTGACCATTTGGGACTAAAATAACGAATGTTAAGCTACTTTTGAAAAGGCCGAGTACGAGATGGGTGACCGTTTGGAACAGCAATAACGAATATTAAGCTACTTTTGAAGAGGCCGGTTACTAGATGGGTGACCATTTGGGATTGCGATGACAAATTTTAAGCAATTTTAAGAAATAGCCGGATGTTGGATGGGTGACCGTCTGTGACTGCGATGCGACGAAAGTAGAAAAGCTTAGCGTAAGGCCGGGTATGAGATGGGTGACTATCTGGTAACCACTTTGAAAATGGTCACCCATCAGATGGGTGACCGTTTGGAACAGCAATAACGAATGTTAAGCTACTTTTGAAGAGGCCGGTTGCCAGTTACTAGATGGGTGACCATTTAGGACTGTGATGACGAATGTGAAATTTTAGGGAATGGCCGGGTGTGGGATGGGTGACCCGTTTGTGACTGCGATGCGTAAGTAAAAAAAATTAAATAAGACTGGGTGTGAGATGGGTGACCATCTGGTAACCACTTTGAAAAAAGGTCAGATTTGGGATGGGTGACCGACGATGTCAGAAGTTATCAATGTTAAACAACGTTTACAAAGACTGGGTATGAGATGGGTGACCGATTGAGACTTCGATAACGAATGTTAAACAACTTTGTAAAAAGGTCATGTTCGGGATGGGTGACCGACTAAGCCAACAGTAATCAATGTTAAACAGCGTTGCGTTTCTTGCAGGCAGACATCGGGCGCGTGCCATAGTGTCAAATTCGAAATATCTCGAAAAAGTCATGAAATTGTAGAGATTCCAAAGACTTTCGACTTGTACAGTCTTATTAATAAAAATCGCTTATTCCAAAGCAAATCCAACGTTACTCTTGGATTTGTTACTCCGAGAGTAACATAGTATTAATTTTGTAATTAGAACGTTATTAATAAACATCGAGTAACCTTGGCGTAACAATACATTCCTTACACCAGGATTAACACGAATGTTATGGCAACCCACATAATTTAAAAGTAAAAAGAGTGAGCAATTGAATGAACTGAATGACAGATGACATTAAACGTCAACAGCAGACTGTCAAACTCGTTGAAAACTGACACAAGTCATTGGTGTGATTCAGTTGTTGATTTGAATTCTTCGTTGCGATTTTCGGTGAAAATATAAGATTCTTTAGTGTAAGAGAAATTATTCAAGTTATCCTTATCACACATCGTTATAATCTTAGTTAAAATGAGCCAAAAACGCAATCGTTCTATTAACTGGGATGAAGAAGAAAAGGTAAATTACGTTGATGGTTACTGCGTGGTCTTTTTTTATTGCTCCCGTGAGGTTGTTATTTCTAATGTATTTAATTTTATTATTTCAGCAATTATTTCGCTCAGTGCTCAAAGAATATGCGCAAATTATAGAAAATAAATCCCTCGATACAAATACAAATAGAATAAAATCTAACGCATGGGAGGAAGTTCACAAAAAGTAAGTAAATGGTCAATCTATGTTATATTATACTTTAGTTTGCCTGTGATTCCGTACGTTTGGATTTATAAATGTCCTGTGTAGGAGGAGATCCATACTACACCTTTACACGATGTTTGTTTATCCTTTATTCATAATAATATCTAGTTTTTTGCATAGAGTTAGATGAAGTGCTAGGAATCTAAATAAATTTTATTCTTTCACTGCTGGAAATAACAAAAACCATGCAGGCCGAGACATAAGGCTAGTGAACTAAATTTCTGCTAGATATATCCCCTATACATTTTTTTATTATATAATACAGTAGGTACACACTTATTATTAAATTTAAATTCAAAAGTACCTATCTTTTAATATTAATCTTCTGTTTTAGGTTTAATCAATTAAATAGCCGACCTCGAGATCTCAACCAGTTGAAAATTCAATGGAAAACGATGAAAATAAATGCCAGGAAGACATACAGCACCTTTAAAAAGGAAGTCAACAAAACAGGTGGCGGGGCAAGACCAGCAACTCCTAATGAGGCAATCATTGAAGTGAAAGATTTATTAAATCCTGCTGAGCTGTTAATCGATCATAATATATATGATTCAGATGGAATTATGATTGGAGAATTTGAACCAACCATAATTGTAAGTAAGACATGTCCCATTAAAATGACAGTTTAGTTACTTAAAATTGTCGGGCTATAATAATCAAACATTTTATCAACGATGGATAACCTAAATATTGTCTTTGTGTGGCTTACTTATTATTTGTGTTTTTATTCTAGGATTCGAATCAAATAATTGATAACAGTCAGCAAAGTCTCCCACTACTGGACACGGGTCTCCTCCCACAACTGGAATTGACTCCATTAGTGGTGAGCATACAACAGTTACATACATATATAATATCATAGCTATACATATGGTTAAATCAGCCATTCAGTTGAATGGCTAGACCGTTCATTTAATCATTAGACACCTAGTTCATTAACGAGTTTGATAATTGATAGTTAGTTTTTTGAAATGGCTGGAACAAATACCAAGGGCTTCTATTGCGCCCCATCGCGGAGTGCACAACGGCAGATTTAACGTTGCATACAAGTACGTCAGTTTGTATAGAAAACACGCGTGGCACCACACACTGGCAGAATTTGCTCGCGGAGCGCGGCGGAATGCGTTCCCGCGCCGCGTCGCCTTTTCGGTGTGTTGAACGAGGCGTGTTTTCTATACTAATTGATGTACTTGCATACAACGTTAAATCTGCCGCTGACGCTCCGCGACGGGGCGCGGAGCCGGTGTGTGAACGGTCGAAGGATTCAAAAATAGGACCCCATTGTCTTCTGTTGCTTTTTTCTTCCATTTATTTAACCATCGGGCGGCGACATATATACGTTACGTATGATTGTGTAATCTTCAGTTTTTAACACATAATATTTTACAGATCTCTCAAGAAACTGCAACTGCCAGGGAAGGAGCCACTCCAATGGAAATAAAAGTTGATTCAATTCCAGTAAAGGTAAAATTAATATACTAGATATTTAGATTTAGTGTGTGCTATGTATATAAAAAAAATATTATCTATTTTATTAACTTTTTACGATTTATTTTACAGACCTCTGAAGATGAAAATATAACAGTGGAAACGCCAATGAAAAAAAGTATGGGCACAAAATCAGCAAAGAAGGTACCTTTTTTAAATCTTTATTTGTTTGTGCTAATGGAATTTTGCAGATTTTATCTACATCCATGGTTTAAATCCTCTATTGAAAGGTTCTGAAACAGTTAGCTTACTGCCAACATTAAAACAACTTGTCTCATAGTAACCATAATATCCGAGCAAGAGCATGTCGCGCTCCTCCCCGCGCCCACGTACATTATAAAATTCAGTACAACATTATACACTCGTTCGGACGATATAATGAAGAGGAGGAAGAGGAGCGCAATAAGCTCTCACTCGGACATTACGGCTACCATGGCACTGGTTGTTTCAGTGTTGCCAATAAGCCACCGTTTCAAAACCCTTTATAGAGGATACGTCATGGGTGTAGATAATAGTTATTTATGCAACTGTACTATAATACCTAATTATGTACAGTTGCATACAAGACTTTATCTACACCCATTTTTTTATTTGGGAAACAAACAATATTTTAATACATATGGATTAAAACACCCATGATATGTATCCTCTATAAATGATTTTGACTTTGACTTTCCTCCTCCTCTTCGCCATTATATTTTCCGGAAGTGTTTGTATAATATTGTACTGAATTATAAAATGTAACTCTTCGTGCGTCGGCGCAGCGCGACCTCCTCTCGCTCGGATACTGTAATGATGGCAGTAAGCTAACCGTTTCAGAACCCTATACAGAGGATTTAAAGCATGGGTGTAGATAAAGTCTTGTACATCATAAGGTATTAATTATGATTAATTAATAAAAACACTTATGATCACATGATCAAAGTATCAACTTTCGTGTTTTAATACCCCTCATTATAGTACAGTGTCATAAATAACTTTTAATAGATTGTAATGGGGAATGTCCGAAAAAAATCAAATTGGCTGAATATTTTTTCATAAGTAGGAATAAGCTCCCTTAGTAATAGAAAGAAAATCAGAATTTTCGGTTGCGTGAAAACTTTAAAAAAAATCTAGTCTGTTCGACTTCATAAATGTAGGAAAGTAACAGTAGAATGGAGATTATACCTTTGCCAACACCTGCCACTATGACAACAAGAATAAATAAAAGGTTTTGACATTTTGTGTTGAAAGTTTTTTTTTAATACCATGTTGTGGTTGTGGCAGGTGATAGCAAAGGTATAATCTCCATTCTGCTGTTACTTTCCTATATTTGTGGAGTCGAAGAAAATTTTTTTTTTTTTATTTTTTTCACGCATCCGAAAATTCTGATTTTTTTTCTATTACTAAGGGAGCTTATTCTTACCTATAAAAAAATACTCAGCAAATTTGATTTTTTTCGGACATTGTGTATTTGAATATTTGAAGTCTCTGCTTGAAAATTGTTATAATTATGAACCTATTTTTTTATTTTTGCAGGTCGCCAAACGAAAAATCATGTCAAATAATATTGTGGATAGCAGTATGAAGCCAAGAAAGGTAAACTCCTACTTATTTAAACTTAACCTTGTTTATAACAGAACCATAAAGCTATTAATATGTTGTTTTAAATTGCCATGGTTATTAACGTTATTAGAATAAACTATAACCGAATTAACACCATAAACCTGTTTATTTTTGAGACAACGATATTTCGGCGCAGTTGCATGCGCCATGATCACGGAAGAACTAAGTCCAGAACGGAGTCTCAAAAAAAAAACAGGTACATGGTGTAAATCCCGATTTAGTTTATTCTAATAACAAAAAGCTATCCTTTGGGTTATTTGTTATATACAGGACCACGAAGAATATGTGAACAGCATGATAAGCCATAGCAGAATGTTAAAGGACGAGGAGCATATGAGAAGGATGGAAATGGCTGAAGAAGAACATAAAATCAAAATGGAAATCCATCGAGAAAAATTGAAGTCTGCTATATTAGAACGGGAAATTTTGGAATTGAAAAAGGCCCGTGAAGTTCTATAAAACAAAAATCTCACTCCATGCAATTCTTAGTTGTATACTTAGTTAATTTGCCTATTATTATATAAAAGTTTTAAGATTCTAAAATAAAAACAAGACTGATGATTCAAAACTTTTATTTACACAAAGGGACTGTACAGCAGATGCACATATTATTATTATAATCAATTATCTTTTTTAAAAATTTTCGTTTATAAAGGCTGTACGCACAGAATTTCCTCTAAGGGAGTTGTTGATTGCCTGAGTTACTGGGACAATGTCATTATCTTCTACAAATTCTTCAAGATCTTGCCTGTGCATTGCAATATTGTGCAGTACTGCCAATGCAACAATATATAGTTTTGTATTTTCCAATTTTGTAGAAAATCCTCTTAATAAACACTGAAACCTTTGCTTCCATACTCCAAAGCATCTTTCCACTACATTACGAGTCCTTATGTGTGCCTGGTTATACGTTTCTTCCTTTTCTGTAGTAGGACGAAGGATAGGAGTGAATAAATAAGGAGTACAAGCGTATCCCGAGTCTCCTAAAAGCCTGCCTTTAAATTCTGATTGCTCAAATCGTTGTTTTAAGCGACATTCGTTAAATATTCTTGAGTCATGTGTACTGCCTCGCCAATGAGCAACTATATCCATTATCTCTAAATTAGCATTTGACACAACCTGAAACAATATACAAACGCCATATAAGTGACAGATTGGTGATGATTACATCTAATACCTAATTTCATTTTTACAAAAGTAGGTGTTAGGTTAGGTAAAAAAAACTCACTTGTACATTTATTGAACTATATCCTTTCCTGTTTATGTAGTATTGTCCAACATCTCCTCCGACTTTTGGGATTCGAATATGTGTGCAATCGATTGCTCCTATCACTTGTCTAAACCCACACAAAGAATAAAAACCAGCAATCACATTATTCTGTTCTGGATCGGTTTGGGGCATTTTAATCCATTGAGCTCTTTGAGCAACTATAGCCAAGGCAACTTGTTTGCATACAAGTGATATTGTTGGCTGACTCATTCCACTAATATCTCCTGCATCATCTTGAAACTGTTGACATAAAAACATAGGATTACAAATTAAAAACAAGAAAACAGACACTGAATTGTGAAAATATGTAGGTTAATTATAATAAGCCCCTGGATCTACTTATGATGAAATTGATGATAGTTTATTTACCTCTTCACGGGCCCATGTTCTTATTGCTGCCAAAACTTTCAGATAGGGTGGTATAGAGCCACCTCTTGCATCACCAGCTAGATAATTTTTCACCATATCGATGATAAAAACTGCAGTAGCTCGAGAAAATCTGTATTTTGATTTAAACTCATTTTCTTGAAGTTCTTCCAGCGGATTCTTACGTATTTTATAAAATTTTACACGCCTCATTAATGGCATCAGGTTCTCCACCTCACTTATTTCATTTAAATCACTTAAATCATCAATAAAATAATCTCTTTCCATTTTCTTTGAACAATAACAAAAATATTCACACGCAGACGCACCCAGAGGTTATGATCTCTCGAAACAAACGTCAAAATAGACAGCTACTCCATGCTTAATCACTCGTTAAACTATGTGGCACCTAGGATTAACTTTAATTCGAAGAGTAAGGTCGGACTAGTTTACTCCCTGCTTACTCCACATTTATTAATACGGAAGTGAATTACTTTCAACTTACAACTTGGAGTAAAGTTATTCTTGCTTTAATCTACGTTTATCGCGTGCCATAGTGTCAAATTCGAAATATCTCGAAAAAGTCATGAAATTGTAGAGATTCCAAAGACTTTCGACTTGTAATGTCTAAAATTGCTGAGAATAAGTTTTTTGGCTGCAATAGAGATTTTAGTGACATTTTCAATAGAGATTTGTGATTAGAGATAATCTCGAATTCGAGAAATGTCGCAGTGCGCGAGAATAGGCCCCCAGGCTCGATCGCCTGGCCTAGGAGGTTAAGCAACTTTCACAAGGGTTGGTCATGGGATGGGTGACCAAAAATGTATTATCTCGAGCTTTTCCGTGCCTCGGAAGGCACGTTAATCCGTTGTCCCGGGTGTATTTGCAGTCGTTAACACCCATTAATCCGCATTGGGCCCGCGTGGTGGGTTATGACCGATTTTCCTTCTCCATCAGTGGGGACATTAAAAATGGCTGATGGTCAGATCTTTAAAACTGTCTTCCTCTTATTAAATTTAATTTATTTAATTAAATATTAAAACTGTAATAATACATAATAAACTATTATAGCACTTAAACAGGAAAATTAGGTGTAATTCTAGGCTCACGAACTCCACCCATTTTCAGGTAATTATTGTATTGCTCGTAGACCTTATTCCAAAAGTCGAATCTGGTTTTAAAAGGTGGTCCACATTTACTTTTCGGCTTATCGTTGAGTAACAGGTGATGACGCCCTTTGCCAGCGATGGGCCAAGACACGTTACCGAAAATACCTTCCGGAGTCGGGTTTCTGAAAACCAAAAATATTAAATTTCAGACAGCTAGGGTATGTATTTCTGCAATAAGGAAAAGCGAATTGGGCATAAGCACAATATAGAGACTCTCTCTATTTTGTGGCATAAGGCTCAAGATGGGAGTGGACTCCGTCAAAGTTCAGGGTCTGTTATTCCGACGAGAAAGCGAACTTTGAAACACTATAAAATTCCAATCCAACGATAGGTACGTATCTAACTTACCCGAATTTTATGAAGTTTGTAAAATACTTCACTACATTCGTCAGTGTCTTTTGGGTTTTACAGTCAATATTATTGAGTTTATATTTGATGGATGGAATTATGAACAAATATCCTAAACCGTCTACGTGAGCAGTTCCAGGAAATCTTATGTTGTTAACTATTTTGGCATAGTTAAGGTCTCCATCAAAGTCAAATTCGTAATAGTAAACAGGTTTACTAAGTAGTTTTTGAGTATGTACTCTTAACCATAAATCAATGCTAAGGGTAAATTGTGTATCAGATACTAAGTCGAAGAAATTGGTTAACGTCCAATTACTCAAATTAGAGCCTCCAAAGTACAAATCACTAATAGACTTGACTAGTCCTTTATACTCATTTGAGTCTATAGGATACTCTATATCGTATGGGATGCAAAGCGTAAAATTTTCTTTGAGTACATGTTCTGGTTGTTTTATTAAGGAGGGCCACATATAGATGCCTTCTCGGGAATTAATACCCGTTAGTATTGGTACATTCTGTGGTATACCCGATTTAATTATATCTTTAGGTTTTTTCGTCAATACTGCGTGTGATGATTCTTTTTCTACGCATGGTAGAAAGGGTGCAAAAAGTCTCATGATGTTTCGGTTATTTTTAAAGACGTTTTCTTGAGCTTTCACGATATCGAAGGCATTAGCGTTAATCAAATTCTTTATTAAGGTTTGAATGTCATCGGTCGCAAAACCAAGTTCATCAGCTAGTGCTAAAGCATGTTGTTTAGGATTTTCTGACAAAAATCTAAAATTCAAAGCGCTGCCGCTCTCCATTATCGCACGATCAAAAAGTCCAGTAGTCTTTTCCGTCAACATTAAATAATGTACTATTGCTGCACCAGAACTTTGACCTCCAATGGTTATTGTAGCTCCTCCGAACTTTTTAATGTTTTCTTTGATCCATGTTAAGGCTAGTATAGCATCTTTAATTCCTGCATTACCAGGTGCATCCTCTGTTTCAAGTGAAAGATATCCTAATGCTCCGAGTCTGAAAACAACACACGTTACTAATATTTTCGTCAGAATTCTCGTTACTATTAAAAATTATAGAAAATAATGGTGTGGGCTCATTTGTCTGACGCCACGTGTTAAGGGCCCTATCACATTTTTTCGTCGAAATTTCGATTTTGACGGATTTTAGCGCTACAACCTAGAGAAACCTTTGGGTCTACTAAATACATTTATATGTTTTCGCGACAAGAAGTAATATGATGATACACTGGAAAGTTAAAGGGTTAGAAAGGAAAATTAAAGTTGGTGAACGATTTCTTAGAGTCAACTTTGAACATACACAGAAAGAAAAACAGGTACAAACAACAAATAAAAGTATAAAATTTTATTTTCTTATGAAGTAAAGATTATTATGATATAAATTTTACGTAATAATAATTATGTATCTAGGAGAAATTTACAGTTAATTCTGAGCGTTTTTAGTAGTTTTATAGTTTTTGATTGTGATTTTTTTCCACATATTCCATACATAGTTTCAAAATTCTGAGGCCACTATGATCTATTCGATTATATAAGAGATAATATTCAATTTTTTTTATTTCATTTGGTTAGCACAGTAGTTCAATCCATGACCCCAAAAAAGTGCCTTCACGCATTGTATGAAAATCTTTCTGTGCAATTTCGGGTTTAATTATAAAGTTAAGCAAATTTTCAAAAAAGCGAGGCCGCTATGAACTATTCCAATAGCTGTTCTACACTATTAAATAAGTCAAAACTGTAAATGTATTTTTGTTTCTGAGATCGAGAACCGTAAAATCAGGTAACTATGGTCCAATATCACGTGCCCTAAACTTTAGACCTTTGTATACACAAAACGATTAGCAATATTGAGATAAAGTTTTATGAAGTCTGTAGCACATTTAACTAAGAATAAGATAAAGCAGTTGTTATGTATGCCTTATAAATGAAAACTTTTTTTTTATTTTTTTTTTATTGGAACATAGTTGCATATGATGTTTTCAACTATGTTTGATTAAGATTAGAGTAGAGTTTTACCAAGAAAACGTTCATTGGACTATAGTTCGAAGCAGATCATGCAAGAATAGGATTATTGGAAGGGAAATCTGAAAAAAAAATATAGGTATACAATCAAAATTCTTAATTGTTATTCAATAATTAGTACAAAATTGAGATCAACTAGGTTAAAAAAAAACACTTTTCTTCAAAACAAAACAAAATTAACAAAACATAATCTTTAGTCATTCTTAAGAACAATTAGGAACATAAACCTACAATATATGTAGAACAAAACTTATAAAGAAAGTAAAAAAAAAAGTAAAAAGCGACGTTTATTTTTTAGTCTTTCCCCATCGGCTTTCTAACTCTGGAACTTGAAATAGAGACCTTTTTGTGCTCAGTTTTTTTGGTTCTTTGATCTTGTATTTAATATCATCATGAGGATAAAATATTTTATCCTCCTTTTCAGGCCATTTCCAAGCCAGTCCAGCACGAGCCATGCATTTTACATAGGCTCCATCTTTATCAATTGTATCTATCTGGCCAGGCCACAATTCTCCCTCATACGCGACAAGCACAAAATCTTCTGGCAAGCATCGCAAAGCCGAACCAACGTGCTGCTGTTCAACTTGTTTTTCTTCGCAACTGTCATCGCTTTCCTCATTTAGCGGACCTTCGGAATCTGAATCGTCAATCGTTTCTACTACCATGTCTGATTCTGACTCTGTTTCGCTTTCCGATTTTCGTTGCTTTTTCTTATTTTTCTTTTTTATATTTTCGTTTGATTCGGATGTTGATGGTTCAGCCTGTATTGTCTTGAGTTCTTCGGAAGATATGCTTTTTCCGGCAGGCACGTTCAATTTTTTCTTGCGGCCTCCTTTGCTTTGGCCCACTACATCTTGCCTTTTATTTTCAAGATATTGGATGAATGACTCACCAATGATCTCTGGGTCTACAGAAGGCTCAGGGTGTTTGAACGTAGGAAGTCTTTCAAGTACTGGCTGTCCATTAGTTGGATAAATCCCTGTTTTTAAGAATCCTGCTTTTAGATTTACCTCGGTCTTCGGTGCGATTTTTTCCCATAACCGATGAAGTAATGAAGGGAATGTCTGTTTTGGAATGGTGGGCAAAGTTTGACCTTCTCGCGTTGATTTCCATTCATCTAGTATTTGCCGCCAATGAACTTTGAGCGGTCGAAAAAATGCCACGTCAAGCGGCTGGGTAAGGTGTGTGCTGTTCGGCGGCAATGCGACAAATGCTATGTTATGGTCTTCACATGCTTTGATTACCCCGTAGCTGAGGTGTGAGCTCAAATTGTCTCCTATGATTACCTTCCTTCCTTCTTCTCTTCTTAGCACCGGTAACACTGTTGTGAAAAACCAATCCTCGAAACTGTTACCGTCAAACCAGCCGGATTTAGACCGGTTGTATCGAGTGTTAGGGGGCCCTCCTTCTGTCCAAGAATTCCATAGGTGTTCAGCTTTATAATTAACGTATGGCGGTAGGAGCTGACCTGCAGCATTCCCACATAGCATCACACTAACTGCGGCTTTCGTAGAGTTTTTGATGGCCTCTGGGTATTTAGTCCCACGTTTGGTTAAAATTTTCTTTTTCCCTGGGTCGTCTACTAAGTTGGTTTCATCATAGTTATATATTAAATGAGGTGGAACTCCCTCAACTTCTGCTTTCAAGTGGTTAAAGTAGCTCTGTATAATTTCTTCATTCACTGCTGCTCGTACACGCTTAATGTTGCTGCAGAACCTTTGCGATAGCTCTTCTCGGTGCCTCTTTAAATAAAATTGACCCCATGTGCGACCAGGAAAATTATTTGTAAATTGTGGCACATTCCTGCCTGTCTTGTCTAAATATGTTTTTACTATAATTCGTAGGTCAAACAAGGTGATAGGGAACCCGAAACGACACATTTGGATGGCGTGTTGGACGAATGAAGATTCTTCTTCTGCAGTGAATATGCATTGGCGACCAGGTGGTTTGACACAATTATTGCGAATTGCTTTTTTTTTCAAAATAATTGACGATCTTGGAATTTTATACTTTTCCGACGCCTCCCGTTGAGTTAAGATTTTGTTTTCTATATCCGAGAGACATAGTTCCATTTGCCTGTCGCTGTAGTATTTGTATGATCTACCTCCTACTTTTCTTCTGGACATTTTCAATAATCAGCGTAAAATACCTTAAACATAAAATGAACTTCTAAATATGGTCCAAAAAAATAATTGGACTATTGTTGAAATTAAAATATGAAAAAATATTATAATTACATTATTTTTTTAAATCACACATATTTCGTTTTAACTATTGTCGCAAAGTAATCACTGTTAACTTACCTCCAAATGAAAACAACTCACGTGACTCTACACAAACTTTAACTATATTTTCTGAACAAAAGTTTGAAGATGAAAAAAAACATGCAGAATCTTGTTCAAATTGTCGGCCGAACAATTTTTCTGAGTGGTGGCGCCATCTGGTCATGAAGGCGTAAATTATCTCGTCTCTACTTGTACTCAATAGTGGTACTCAATAAATTCGCTAGAAGCAGTGCTGTCGCAGTTTTGGAAACATCAAATGAGAGGTCGCTTTGGACCATACTTGTATGACAGGACCATAGTTACCTGATTTTACGGAACCCCAAAATTGGCCATTTTACGCAAAAATCACAGTCAAAAGGTAATATGCCTCTTAATACGCAGTCAGATGACATCGGTTTTAACAGTAATATTGTATGTGTTAGGAGTAAAGTAAAGACCGATTTCGGTCTTTGAGCCTAACATATGCACTAGAAGCACACTTATCTTAGACACGTCCATATAAATACGACGTGTTAACACGTGGCGTCAGACAGATGTGCCCGCACCTTGATGATTATTTTAGAAACTATTTCTTAATATTCACCTATAGTTAACGGAAACATAGATGACATCTTGCTTCAGAAATAAATGTGGTCCTAAAACGTTGATATTGCCTGTGTTAGAATTGAAACTTCCGCCATGTAAGTAGACGTATACATCCCGCCATTTAAATTCGGTGGTCGCTGGTACACAAATGTTGATTGTTAAACAGTCTTCGCTCATTTCATCTCTTGTAAATGTACCCTCTGCTTGTGGACAAATCGGCCCTTTTTGAGTGACGTTTAACATTTCTGTCCATGGTTGCTTTGCTACGGGGGGCTGTAATACAATTTAAAAGACAGTATGCCCACTAAAAACATTTCATATTTTCAGTTTTATGATATTTTAAATTATAATCCAAAATAAAATTAATCAAACTTATGACGGGTTCGATTCTGTGCCTACGTTTTGTAGAGAGGATGCTCGGTAAGTATAGTAAGTACCTAAGTAGGTACTTTATATCTAACGTTCGTATCGTGATCGTGACTATGGGGAATGTCCGAAAAAAATCAAATTGGCTGAAAATTTTTTTGTAGGTAGAAATAAGCTCCCTTAGTAATAGAAAAAAGTTTCGGAATTTTCGGTTGCGTGAAAAAATTTAAAAAAAATAAAGTCTCTTCGGGCGCTTTTGGCGCCATTTTGTCGAGTACGGTTCAGTGTCTATTTTAATTATTTGCAAATTGATTCATAGTGGATATTGTGCCTTAAAATTGGTGCAGTTTTGTGGTACAAGTGTCTACGCAACTGAACAATATGTGGGATAATGGAAATAGGCGCGATCTTGGTTGTGTGAAGCTGAGACTTTTATTGTAGTGGTAGCTACCTCGGCAGAACTAACCGAGTAAACTGTCTTGATATAATTGGTGCCAAATGCTCCAAGCAGCATTGGAATGTGATGCACCCGCATTCTAATGAAAATTGGCCAATATCTAATCTACCACTGAACTATTCAACACTTGACACTGGCAAAACTTACTTCCAAGAAGAAAGTACATTGCCAAAACAAAAAAGAAGAAGAAGTCTCTTCGACTTCACAAATGTACAAAAGTAATAGCAGAATGGAGATTATACCTTTGCCACCACCTGCCACAACCACAAAATGGTATTAAAAATTTTTCAATATAAAAAAATATCAAAACTTTTTTGTTAATACGTGTTGTAGTTGTTGCAAAGGTATAATCTCCATTCTGCTGTTACTTTGGGTACGGAACCCTAAAAATAAGGCAACTTCACAAAATAAGGAGAGCTTATTTTGTGGCATTGAACAGACATTACCACCATTTACCACAGAGTCCTTTGGACAATAGGTAGGTATCTACCTACTCAAAAAGATATGCTTTTCTGATCTGAGTGCAAATGTTAAATTTGAAATGTACTTACGCATAAATTTTAGGTATAATTCTTCGATCTTTCCAACAAGCCAGGGCTACTACTCAAATTGCTCAAGTCATTTTCAAGCTGAGCCAAAATAAGGATTGACTTTTGTAATTTTGTTTAAATTTTTTTTAAGTGTACCTATTGTGTTTTTGAAATGCCAACAAAGAGAGACCAAACTTTTGTCTTTGGAAAATCTGAAAGGATTATTATCTACCTTAAAACGGCGTTCTCCTGTAGGACTTTCTGCGTAGGGTATGCCCTGATACGCGTAGTACGACACGCCCTCGTCATCTTCTACCAGCTTGCCCAATATCGGTCCGGTGCTTGTCACCATTACAGAACTCCTCACCGGGGTAGTTAAATAAATACCTATAAGAAATGTTAACAAAAACATACTTCTTATACCTTTCTATTACACGATTAGTAGAGAACTAAATTGTTGCTGCTAATGACCTTATTAAATAGGTAATATATTCTGTGATGAATAATTGTTTCAGGTAGCTCGTATGTTTTATCAGCTGCTGAATCTGCTGATACCCATATTGGTCGGATTATTTGTTTTACAAGTGCGTCAAGTATTTTTTGGCGACTATACTTATTTATTTTCAAACAATCTTACCAAAAACATTTTCATGTAAAATATTGCCAAGACTACCATATGGCTCGCACGGGCAAAAAATTATTAGACCTCATGTAGAGCCAAGCTTCTAACTCTACGCACCCATCTACAAGCCCTAACTTCACAAACTCTACACCTACCTACACCTTAGTGAAAATTTGTGGCTTGGCCGTTTTGTTACCTATAAGAACTGTTGTATTGTGGCCGGGAAGTAAATGAAATGCCAGAATTTCCACAGCCTAAAATATAATTCAGTAATTCAAGTTCCCATAGTAAATTAAAAAACCTAATTTTTTTTTCCACTACGTATAATAGCACCGTGCAGCTGCCATGTTGGTTTTTTTATAACGCCACTTTCTTAAGAACACTTGGGCTGGCAAGACAAATCTAACGATATGTTAATCATGGAAATCCGTTCAGCCGTTTAAAAGATATGAGATAATAAAGAATATTACATACAAACATACTTACAAGATACGCGCGAAAAACATAACCCTCTTGCAGTCGGGTAAAAAACGCTCACAATGCTTTTTTACTTACTACGCTGGCTCAGGCAGCGACCCAAAGTGGATCTTGGCCTTCAGAGGCCATTAAGGCCCGTATTTATAAATCGCTCTCAATACCGATCTTAAGAGCAAGAGCGATCTCAGCTGATACGCTCTCAAGATGTGAGCAGCATCTTAAGTTGGGTATTAATTAATAGTCAGATATCAAGAGCGTATCAAATGAGATCGATCTCAGCTCTTAAGATCAATCTTAAGAGCAGGATCTTAAGTTCACGGTGGTTTTTATACAGTAACATGACACTTTTGAATTAAGATTGAATGATTAACGTTTCGTTTAAGCTGTGTAGAATAATTAGCTAAAATTACAAAAAAATAATAATTTTATAATTGTACTCTCATAAATTAGTGCAAAACATTTTAGACAAGTGGTAAAATGTAATATTTATATAAATTACTTTATTTATACATAAATAAAATATCACTTTTTTACTACGTCAGTTCAAGAAGACTGAAGTGTTGGATTATCTATTCTGTGGCTGTTATGATGCAAATGTGCCTTTGCCTTTTCTATTTCATGATAAAAAAACGGAAAAAATTGGCGGGATATTGTAATTGTTATTATGACTAATACATTTCGTAGTTTATGTAATATCGTAATCAATATCATCATAATGATTAACTTCCTTTATTAGATTTTGAAAATCTATAGTTTTTTTCCAGGTACAAACACATACGTAGCAGTTCCAAATAAAATGACATCCCTCTTTTTTTGCATCGGGGTTAACAACTTTCCCGCGCGCGCACGCTCTCAAGTCACGGTTTTGCAGCACTTGGCGAACAGGCTCTCAATTATCATCTCAAGAGTGATCTCAAGTGCAGAGTTTTGTTTATTAATATGAGTGATCTCAGTTGACACCACGAACATAAACCTGTACTTAAGTATGATCTATTAATTAGAACAGCATCTCGAGTATGATCTCAAGATAGCTCTCAACGTTGAGAGCGTTTTATAAATACGGGCCTAAAATGCGCCATTCCTTCCTGTTTTGTGCCAAGTTAGATCAGTCGGGCACCTCCAGCTCTTTCAGGTCTTTGACAACTTCATCTTTCAAACGGTATCTTGGACGACCCACTGGGCGTCGTCCAGATGGTTGCCCAAGATACGCTCTTTTGGCAGCTCGATCTTCACCCATTTTCTCTACGTGCCCCAGCCAGCGAAGTCAGGCAGCTTTTATTTCTCCAATGATATTCGGCTCGGACACCAGCTGTTCTATCTCAAAGTCAAAGTCAAAGTCAAATAAGCTTTATTCAAATAAACTTAATAATCGTCTATATTTTCCTACCACCCGTTCCAGACTTTTTTAGCTGACAAGAAGAACGGGCGCAAGAAACTTATCAGCTGTAACAGCCATAAGTAACGATATTTACAAACTTTAATATATCGTTACCAGATAATTGGGATGTTGACAACTTTTTTTATTTTATATTACATAAATTACCTCTCAAGAAAAGAAACATTGGTAAAATAATTATTTCGCTAGCTTGAAAACTGCCCGAGATATCACAGTGTGAAATGCACACAAATGGACTCGCCCAAAAACGCTCCATACTGACGGCTACTGAATTATGACGTCACGCCTCAGTAGTTTGTATGCAACGCGTAGGAAATTTGTTCGGCAGCTATATTAAATATTGTGTTTATCAAAATGGTTTCGTAGACAAATTTGCTATACATTTTACGAACTAATTAAAGGTATTATTTATTTTAATAAATTTTATACTTTTTAAATGGACTTGTCCACCCAACTTTGAAGGGTCATAAAACAAATAATATGCAATATATAAAACCAAGAGGTATACAAGCTACTCTAAAAGTTTAATATGTTTACGATTTTTATTAGTATTTCGTTATTTTATTCATTAGTCAACATCCCAATTACAACAGGGTGACAGGATTATTGGCAACAACATAGACTTATTGTTATATTACTTCAACAAAGTACTTATGTAGCAAGTTATGTGTTACATTATTTCCACGCATTTTGATCTTTAAGATAATCGTCTACTTTATAATAACCTTTACCAATGAGCGAATTTTTAGCATGGTTTTTAAATTCATGCAAAGGAAGATCAATTACTTGTTGTGGAACTTTATTAATAAAGGCTATGCCTTTCCCCATAAATGAACCTCTAGTTTTTGCAAGACTAAATCTTGGAACGGCAAGTTTATCTTTATTTCTTGTATTAAACTGGTGAATATTGCTGTTCTTAGCAAATGAATTATAGTGTTTCCTTACATAAACTAAATTTTCATAAATGTATTGGCCTGCCAAAGTTAAAATATTTATTTCTTTGAACAATTCTCTCAAGGTATCTCTCCGCCGTAGATTGTATATGGCGCGAACAACTCTTTTTTGGAGTACAAAAATATTTTCAATACTGGCAGCTGAGCCCCACAATAGCAGTCCATACGACATTACACTATGAAAATAACTAAAGTATACTAACCTTGCCGTTTCAATATCAGTTAAAAGCCTTATTTTCTTAACAGCGAATGCCGCTGAACTAAGTCTACTTGACAAGGCTTCAATATGTGGATCCCATTGCAGTCGAGAATCTAGTGTGATACCTAGAAATTTAGTACTCTCAATAAACTCGACTTCATCGTCATTCAAATTAATATTTAATTTTGTCTGCTCAACATTAGGTAATGAGAATTTAACACATTTAGTTTTTTTGGGGTTAAGTGCTAAATTATTGCTATTAAACCAGTATGAAACTTTAGAGAGGGTACTATTTACTTCGTCCGAACAGTTATTACCTCTGTTTACTTTAAAAACTAAAGAAGTATCATCCGCAAATAGTACTGTCTCACATAAATTATTCGCGTGGTTGGGAAGGTCATTTATATAAATTAGAAACAGCAATGGGCCCAATATTGATCACTGTGGCACACCCATATTGATGGGGGCTCCAGTAGATTCAGTTCTATTAATCACTACTTTCTGAGTTCTATTGTACAAATACGATTTCATAAGACTAACTGATTTATCGGAGACACCATAGTATTCTAGCTTCCTTAATAGTGTTTGATGATCAACGCAATCGAATGCCTTAGAAAGGTCACAGAAAATGCCAATTACATCTTGCTTTTCTTCCCAAGCGTCAAGAATATGTTTGAGAAGTGCAATTCCAGCATCAGTAGTAATTTTACCCTTGGGAAATCCAAACTGATTTTTATGAAGTATATTATTGTATGTGAAGTAATCTAATAATTGGGAATATATAATTTTTTCAAATATTTTACTAAGTGCTGGTAGTATAGATATTGGCCTAAAGTTAGCTGGGTCTGTCGCGAACGCGAAGTATGGTTACGTAAAACGGAACGAAACGGGGGTGAGGAAGGAAGGGGGGCTTGGGTGCTCAATCCGGTTTATTGTACTAAATTCATGGTTAAGTGCGCTGTACACATTGGCCCAACGCGTTGGCCCAACGTGTAAAGACCTACTTGGCGGTATGTTGGGAGTTGGCGCGAGCGTTGGCCGGCGAACCGAGTATTGTCGGTTTTTCGTGCACACATCAATGGATCTTGGCGCGCGCGTTGGCGCAGCGTTCACACGTTGGCGCCTTTTTAACCGACTTCAAAAAAGGAGAAGGGTCTTAGTTCATCAGAATCTTTGTTTTTATGTATGTTACTCGAAGACGGCTGGATCGATTTGAAAAATTATTTTTTTGGTTGAAAGCGTATACTTCCAAGTTGGTCCCATTGTTATAAGGTCAGTGTCTGATGATGGGATATTAGAGATATCAAGAGAACTCTTCAAATATTATAGGGGCACCTATAGCGATTTTGGTATTTTCTTCAGTAGCTTGTGCATTTGCATATGGAAAATACCATTTTGGTGAATCCGATGATCATCTATGGTCTTCATCATCAAACTGATGATCAAACTCATCGGATTTATTCAATACTACCTACGTGTTTCACTAGTGCGATACGATTAAGTAGGTACTTGAATTTGGTTGCTAGGCTTTTTATGTTCGTTATAACATAATACATATTAGGTCTTTACCTATGAAATTGCCGATATTTTGTCACATACAGAGAAAATAATAACTTCTATAATTTAAAATTTTAACAAAATCGTGAATATTACATCGAATTATGATCATGATAGATAACTATCAGTAAAAATAAAGTCCATATTTTAGCTTTCGTGACATTAAAAAAAAGATCTTGAAAGTGACTCTTTTTTGTGAGCAAAAAAAGGGTGACTGAAGGGGTTGTAACTTAACCAAAACTTATTTTTTCGCTTATCTTAAATGGAAATAAGTTAGCATAGTGTTCAAACATTAGTACATAAAAGTTTTGTTACATGAGTGTTCATGGTTGTTAAATGAACAAAGAAAATGCTATTATGAAAAATGCAACTTCTTGAAAAATCTCCATACAAATCGGCAATTTCATAGGTAAAGACCTATTATTAAGGTGAACTGGAGCTGATAGTAAGGAGAACTCCTCAACAACTAAAGCCCCTGCGTCGGCAAAACAGTATTTTATTAAAGGTGATAATCCGTTGATATAAGGCTATTGTAACTTAAATAATATCGTCACTAAATAGACCTACTACAAAAAAGTTTATAACAATACAAAACCCCCTTCAAAAACCTTAAAAATAACCAAACAAAAACAGCTTCGAAAATAAACGGCTCTAAAAAGCAAGAAATGAAATATTCAAATCTGCATAATAACTAACTCGAAAGTTTGTACGCATATCTAATATTAAACAACGTATTATGAAGTCGGGTGGAGTTTTAAATACTGAAATGAACAAATAATATGGAATCCAAAGCATAATATGCTTTGGATTCCAAATTATTGCCTTCTATTATTTATTAAACGCACTTCTACAACAAACATAATATTCAATATAAAAACAAAATACGTTACTAAGCTAGATAAATAAAACATATTTAACGTCAAAGATGTTTAGTAAAGTTATAGAAGTGCGTTTAATAAATAAAGAAACCAAAATACCTCAGTATGTTGGAAGAAAAATTTATATTCCAGAAAAGTTTCAAAAATTCCTTTGAGATTTCTGAGCTAGGCTGAACTAAATACATTATATTTTAAAACTGAAAATATTCTTTGAAAATTTGACCGATATATCGATATTTTTATAAATATCGATGTATCGATATATCGATATTTTTTTTCACTTTCGACATCCCTACACCAATGTGTAAACAGCGACATGCCCTGCGGGTCTATCGGCTAAAACCATTGATGTTCATGTTAACTGTAATTTGACAGATGGATGTGATACATTGCTACTTTTCTTTGGTAAATTTTTATTTGTGCCAAAATTAAATAGCAATGTATCATATCCATCTGTCAAATTACAGTTAACATGAACTTCAATGGTTTTAGCCGATAGACCCGCTGGCCGCGTTGGCCCAACGCGCGCGGCCAGTCGTTGGCCCAACGGTTGGCCCAACGCGCGCGGCCAGGCGTTGGCCCAATGTGTACTTCGGGCTTTACATCACGTCAACTTCTGTCTGTTGTCTTTTTTTTTTGTAGAGGTTTTAACGGCACTGGCTTTTCTAGCCCTTTTATGCCCCTGTCTGTGGTCTTGTTGTCAGTGTGACCATTTGTGGCAGATTTCTACCATTTGGGTAGAAATCTGCCACAAATGGATTTAGGGCCTAAAGGCTGTGGCAGAATAAGTTGACGATTCAAAAAAGTGGCAGAATTTGGCAGATTTCGAGGATTTTTTTATTTTAAATACACTTGTATATATTATTAGTATTTTTCTATATAAAATACTTCTAATTTCTGTCTTATTCACTAATGATTTACTTTATATTTTATTATGCATTTATTTGGCAGGAAATTATTTACTGAGGTGTTAAAATTATAAAAAAATTAGAAAAATAATTGTTTGCTTTTTATAGCTTTTTTATTTCTCAATGAAAATAAACTAGAAGCCCTCTAAACACGACATATATCGCGTGTTGTAGCGTTTTATCGACACTCAACTGTCAAAATCCATTGTCATTTGACAGTTTAAAATGATAAATCGCAATTATCATAACGTTTTTTGTATGAGGCACTTTTTTGGCATTTTCTGGAGTCGGGTTTGGCAGATTTTGGCAGATTTTATGCCAGTGTCGGGCAGATTCGCCATTTTTGAGATGGTCACCCTGTTGGGTAGGGTCAGGGAGAACAAAAAGAAGGATGTAGGAGTGTTGGTGTATGGTGTAGGAGAAGTGCGAAGCAGAAGGAAGGAGAACTGGAGAAGTCCAGAAAATGGTCATCATCGGTCGGTAAGACATACAGAAATGAGTGCTGAATAGAAGCAATCTCGGTAAGTGTTTTACTTGTGTGTATAAATGACAATGAAAAGCGGCCAGAGAATGGTCGTGGCGGTCCAGGGGTAGCTGTAAGGGGTGGTGGAGGCTACCAGGGGCAAAGAAGCCCCGACGGTCACGCTGTCCAGGAGACGGTGTGACCCGTGATGAATAAAAGGAAATTCGTGGTGTATTTCATGTGAGTTTGTTACGTGTGGTTACGTTACGAAGGCGTCACACACACACACACACACACACCCACATACTCCTTCATATTACTCACTCACCATCCATACTTATCAACTGTGAACGAGGCATAGGATTTTCGCATATGGGACTTTGCGACATGGTGGAGGTGCTGGGATATGATTTTTCTAATATTTCTGAATTTTATTATTTATTTTTTATTTACAAACTTTGTTCAATTGGTTTTTCAACAATAATAAACACTCAACAAAATCACTGTTTCCGGAAGTGACCGAGTGTCGATGACATAGAGGAAAATAGTCGATAGTTTGATGGATAGTGCTGTGACACTTGCAACATGACTTCCATGTTACTGATATTCAATAATCACTGATAGCTATCACAGCTATGGATTTGATCAAATTAAACTATGGGTTTTGAAAGATAGTTAAGAAAGAAAGTATGAAAGGTGACTATAGTACAGATTGTTGAAAGATGGTCACGAAGAAAGCATTGAAAGGTGACTGTAGAATGTTAAAAGATAGTCACGAAGAGTCAGAAAGATGGTTATAGAATGTTGAAAGATAACCATGAATGTATATTCCTAGCTGTCGTAGCTTGCAAGGACAGCTGGCTATATAGAATTAGCCGAAAGAAATATAACGCTCGTATACGAAAAGTTTGAAAGATGCCTGTAGAATGTTAAAAAATTGTCATGAAGAATTGGAAAGATGGTCATAGAATGTCGAAATATAACAATTAAAGTATATCCGTGGCTGTCGTAGCTTAAAAGCACAGCTGGCTGTAAAGAATTAGCTAAAAGAAATATATTGCTCACGTGTGAAAGGCGACTATAGAATGTTGAAAGATGGTCGTGGAGAGAGTTTTGAGAGTTTTGAAATTTGGCTGTAGAATGCTGAAAGATAATCACGAAAGAACGTAAAAGAGATGGTTAGACTGGCGAAAGATAACCATACAAGGTACGTTCTAAGCTGTCTTAGCTTACAAGGACAGCTAGCTATAATGATTTAGTTAAAAGAACATATCGAATAACGCAAAGAAGCGTCAGTTTTACGCGAGCTTTGGTTTAAACGCTTGGCACAAAGAAGTGTCAGTTCAATGCGAGCTTTGGTTTACCCGTGAAACAAAAATGACCCAAGAATGCAAGAACACCATACCGAACGAATTTATGAAGTAACAGTTTATCGGAACTGTTACCGATGGTAACTTGTGTCCCAACCCTAACCTCCTTGCCTTAACGCGCCCCCTAGAAAGTGAGACAACGTTACACGAAAACAGTACGCGCTAGACAGAGATAGACAAACGAACTGTCTGTCATATCTGTCATCAAGCAACAATATGTCATTTCCGCCCAATCTTTAATTTATTTTTTTCACTAAAATGGATGGATTTTTTTTGTGTTCGCCGGCAGAGTGTTTGTTTGTATTTAAACATACTGTTAAACTTGTGTAATGAGATAGGGGCTATCCCCGAAGTGAGCATTATCTATTTGAAACGGTAAGTTGTTTATATTGTGGAAATTGTTTCATGTGAAATGATTTTACGACCTAACGAAAAAAAATAACAATGGCAGACGCTTGAACAGACTCTAAACTTGATCGTGAGTTCGTGAGAATCAATTTTACTAGTTTCGATGTTGTGACATGATGCATTTACGGTTACACACTTAGTGTAAATGTATAAAAGTGAGATTTAACAATGTAAATAGTGATTGTTCAACTCTATTTCACGAAGCAAACATGGCCCGTTAGTGACAATTTTTTCTTCCTAGTTTGTCAGTTTCGATAAAAGGTATTATCCCCGTCAATTGGTAATGCGCGTGGCGGCCATGATGATGACGTCAAAATGACGTAGTGAAATCGAACAGTCAGTACCGTTAGCAAAACTGACTGGCTGGCGGGCGAGTAGGGATGATAATCGTTAATCGATGCCGAAATTATCGATTATTTGATATTAGATTATTTCAACTGTGTAAAGTCCGATGATACAATTTCGTAGAAAAAAGGTAAACAATGGTGTTACCAGAAAAAAGCAACACAAAATGAAGTACTTAGTACCTATATTGCTATCTCAAGAAAAAAACACTAAAGTACATGGTTTTCACCACGAACCTAATATAAATAATAAGATTATGAATCATGAGTTTTGATGCAAAAACAGATAATTATGTAAACATGACACGCGAGCGGGGCGACATAGATTAGACTCAGAGCTTACTCATGTACTGCACTGCATCTGTCCGTCAGAAAACCAGCAATCTATATTCCCGCGCCATGTACCCGCGGCGGGATCCGCACAAGAAAACAGAATCAGTTCTTTTTTTTTTGGACAAAAGGTGCCCTAAGTCTTTTTCTGTACCTCTGCTCTGACAACATGTATGCAAATTTTTATGATGGTCGGTTGAGTAGTTAAGGGTCCATGATAGGAAAACATGGTTGCGCGGGCCATATTTTTATAAAGAAAACGTAAAGTTGTAGCCACAAAAAACATACAACAAGCTAAAGTGCTTTTTTTCAAGATGAAAAGTACCCTATGTCTTTTTCTGTACTTCTGACAATGTGTATGTAAAATTTCATGATGATCGATTCAGTAGTTAAGACGTGAAGGCGTAACAAACGAACAAAGATACGGACTTTCGCATTCATAATATCGGTAAGGATGAATAAGGAATAATTAAAAATATTATTTTGGTTGAATAGCTTACGTGAATATATTGGCAATATTCGAATTGCGCACCGGGAAATCCCCGTTAGGTTTATGTTTGTTCAAATGCAGTTATGAATACGCAAAATGTCAAAAGTATCGATACTTTACTCGATACCAGTATCAAAAGTATCGATACCAAAAAAGTTCGGAACAAAACTATCGATATCTGAAGGTACCGATCGAGTAGGTACTTTTAATACATTTATAGAAAACCTGAATGGAGTGTTGTTTTTGTTGGCTTAGCAACAATTCATTTATTATGCGAGTCCAGCCAGACATTCATTTTGACGCACGACTCTGCAAATGAATAAAAAACCTCACGACACGGCACTGTTTTCACGCGCGTATGTAGATGCGTTTGCGTTCGCGGGAGGTTCGCGCACCGCAAAGGAACCCTTTGACGCGGGCGCAAATACTGACACGGAACGGGGAACAAGGCGTGAACGGGCGCGAAGCCCGTGAACGAGCGTGAAAACCATCCACACTCGCGGTTCACGGCTTTCACGGGTGTTCACGGCCCGGAATGTGGAGCGCGCTTTACGCAAAATAATCTTGCAGGATTTAGAAACATTTAATTTGCTAGTAAATTCTTTTCCTAAAAAAAATCGGCGTAAAATTAGCAATTAGATCGATCATTTTAATTCTTAGATTAATCGACCAATTCGCAATAAGTTAGTAAGGATTAATCGATTAATCGAATCAATTTCGAACATCGCTACCACCGAGTCGACAGACATTCAAGAGCGAATATCTCAAAAAGTATATAAGATATCGAAAAACTTGCATGAATAAAACTTTTAGCAAATTTAATTAGCTTTTATTTTATACCAAGTCTTATATCGCTTCAAACCCCCCCCCCCCCCCCGCATAAAGACTACGAGCGGGGAATTACGAAGTCAAAAATTGTGTTCCAAGCATTTCCCTCTATACATTTTTTTAGCTTTATTTGCCTGAACTATTATTTAAATAGAATATTTTATTTTCATTTATTTTGAAAATATCCATACAATTATTATATTCTCACTTAACCCTATCTTATTGACAAAAATTATCAATAAGTTAAATTAATTATTATTTACTTTAACTTTTTTTGCTAGCTGTAGCGGGTGACGTCACGATTAGGTTAATTTGACAAGGTTCCAGCGCATTACCAATTGACGGGGATAATATTACGATTATTACAGACACGAGGCTTAAAAGGACAGGTCTCACTAAATCATTCATGCTGACGGGTGCACTCGCACGGTGCTGCGACTTCATTCATAGAAGTTTGTTTTCGATACAAAATGCCAAGAGGTAAGTGAACCTTTGTTGTCGATATACCTTTTTAATTTTACTTATAACAATAATAGTAGTAACATGTGTGGGAACAGATGTTTTACCTTCTGTTCTAACGGAATGTTGCAACTTCATAGAAATATGATCAGAGCTCTACAAGTATTTTTTCATGTTCTTATTTATGAATAACATGATGATAAATGAAAGGATTATTGAATTGAATTGAAAGATGTGATATAAATATAATAAAACAACAACATTTGTAATAAATGATAAGAATAAATAATACATATTACAATGGTTTTGACCTAATATACCTACTTATGAAAGGGAAAGTTTATTAAGAAATGATAAAAATAATGTGGTGAATAATAAGAATAATTTGATGAAGTGTAAGAACTGAATATAAACAAAGTCATTGTATTTTACTTAGACCAAACATGTAAACAATTTCAGGAAATGCAACGTCTCCGATTCCAACCTGGAAGCGGCGACTCGCACTCCTGCAGAGTGAAGTATCAGCTGCAGTCGAGGCCTGTAAGCAGAACACTGACAAGGACAGTATTCGTAAGCTACATATTTTGAATGAACGCTTTATCAAAGAGACCCACATTTATATGGACAAGCTTGATGAAGTGGACATAGCCCTCTACACTAACAAACAAATGGAGGCCGAATTGTTATCATCTCCATCTCCCTCATCATCCCGTCTAGACGAGGGATCCGCAATATACAGTAAGCTCCCAAAAATAGAGCTCGTCAAGTTCTCTGGCAACATTCTGAGATGGTCAGAGTTCTGGGACCGTTTCAGTGCAAGTGTTGACTGTCGCAGTCTACGAAATGCGGACAAACTCTCATATCTCCAGTCCTCGCTGGTTGGGGAAGCTAGAGCTTCAATTCAAGGGCTTGACTGTACAAATGAAAATTATCCTATTGCTCTTCAACTATTGAAAGACCGTTATGGCAAACCCGGACTTGTCCTCGACGCTCACTACAAAGCATTGACCCACCTAAAACGTGCATCCTCGATACCAAAGGAATGCTTGGATATTTATAATGATATCGAAAGACACCTTAGGATACTAAAAAGTATGGGAGAGAACGTCAACCACAATCACCTACGAACAATCATATTAAGTAAATTTCCTGATGATCTCATACATGAGTTAAAATCCAAAATTAAACCAGAGGAAGAAAGTGTAGACAACATCCGAAAGCAACTAGAACACATAATAACTGCGAGGTTGCCTGATCATGAGCCTTTAAAGACTGAGTTTGTAACCACCGAAACGCTACATGTGAATGAATTTCGTCGGACCGTACCAACACGATATGGAAGGAAATCTTTAAAGAGAAAGTTCACATCTACTAATCAGCGAAGTACGTCATCACTATCTACCCATGCTGCGAAGAGGAAAAAAGTGGATCCATGCATTTTTTGTTTAGGTAATCACTATAATGACCAATGTAACAAATCACTAGAGGAACGGAAATTACTCTTAAAAGGCAGATGTTATAAATGTTTTAGTAAAGAACATCAAGCAAACAAGTGTAATAGGCAAAAGAAATGCTATCACTGTAAAAGTCAAAATCATAATTCTGCTATTTGTACTAAAAGGAAAAATGATGTCAAAACTAATGCGATGCATGTGAAGGAGACCTCGGCTTATACAACTGTTCTTCAAACTGCTATTATAGAAGTTTATGGAAAATCTGGAAGAAAGGAAAAACTTAGGGTGGTATTAGACACTGGCAGCCAAAGAAGTTACATTACCACAGATGCAGCACAAAGATTGAACCTTGATATCCTGGAGGATAATCAACTGCTTATCTACACCTTTGGCTCTCCGACCCCTAAAGAACTAAACAGCCCAATCGCAGAAATTAAAATTAAGGGACCAACGACACCAATAAAGATGAAGGTCAATATCATACCTCACATCACTGAAGACATAGACCCTCCTGATGTCACCTTGTGTAATCAGCTCCCATCCAAAATCCGAGCGAGGTTAGGTGACGATGGCTCTTTAGGGAAAAGGATAGATGTACTTATTGGGAACGATTATTACCACACCTTTTTATTAAGCGATAAATTGAAAATTAATGAACACTTATACTTGGTCAGTTCCGTCTTTGGTTGGATATGGTCGGGTATGCAAGGGGAGCCTAAGAATGAGGATGTACAAGTCATAACATATATGCAGAAGGAAACTCCCATGATGCAGTCTCCTGATCTTCCGTTAAAGGACGTACCAGTACCTAAATTGTGGGACAGAAACCATCGGCATAAATGATTGTCCAAAGGCTACTAGGGATGACATAGCTGTTGAAGAGTTCCACAAGTCTGTGAAGTTCGAGGACGGAAGATACTGGATCAAGTGGCCGTGGCACCAAAATCCTCCCAACTTACTGATAATTATGGCTTAGCATATGGACGACTCGTTGGCCTGCTGAAAAGAATGGATGAATCTACCTTGCAGAAATATGACATGATTATAAAGGAGCAAATTGAAAATCACATCTTAGAAGAAATTGATGGTGAAAAGCAAGTTGGTGGACGTATACACTACCTACCACATCACTATGTGACAAAAGGAGACAAACTCAGACTTGTGTATGACGGGTCATCTAAACAAAAGGGCAGTGTAAGTTTAAATGAATGTCTTTATAAAGGCCCTTTACTCCTGGAAAATCTTATTGGTTTGATTTTAAGATTCCGCAGCCACAAATATGGGATCTTGGCGGACGTGGAAAAAGCTTTCTTACAGATTGGCATCCAAACCGAAGACAGAGATGTGACCCGCTCACTGTGGTTGAAAGACATCCGAAAGGAAGCCACAAAAGATAACCTGTTACATCTTAGATTTTGCCGAGTTCCCTTTGGCATTGTTTGCAGCCCATTCTTACTGGCTATTACAATCAAACATCACTTACAGAACTTGAACACCCCAATGGGTCGAAAAATTGAACAGGAAATATATGTTGACAATTTGGTATCCGGAGGGGATTCTACACACGAATGTATGGAAATATACAGAGAAACGAAAGCTGCTTTTGACTCCATTTCAATGAACATGAGGGAGTGGAATTCCAACAACCAATCTCTAATGAAGGAAACTAAAGAAGATCACACCTCAGGTGATAACGTTGCTATCTTAGGAATCAACTGGAACATGCTTAGAGATTACCTTTCCCTTAAAGAAATAACTGAAGCGCCCACTAATGCTGCCATGATGACAAAAAGAAAGGTTCTGGCCCGTATTGCCACAGTGTTCGACCCATGCGGTTATTGTGCACCGCTGTTGCTGCAACCAAAGATTTTTCTGCAGACCCTTTGGATTAGAAAACTAGATTGGGATGTCATACTTCCACTAGATTTACAAAAACAGTGGATCGAGATAGATGCGCAACTTAAGGAAATAAATATAGCTAAAGTGGAAAGGTGGTATGGAATAGACAAACCATTGAATGATGAAGGTAGTAAGGTAGAAATCCATTGTTTTACCGATGCATCAATGAACGCCTATGCTGCTACAGTGTATCTGAAAGTGTCAGACACCAACCACACAAAAATAAGTTTGGTAATATCAAGAACTCGCCTGACACCAGTTAAAGCCCGACCGACATACACTATTCCGAGACTGGAATTGTTAGGTGTACTCATCGGATGCAGACTTATTAAATTCGTCATGGCACACATGCCTTTCACTATTACCAAAACTTATCTTTGGACAGATAGTCAAATAGTATTACAATGGATTAAAACAACTAGAGTTTTGCCTCCATTTGTCAGCGCCAGGATAATGGAGATAAATAAATTCAAAAATGTAGAATTTAAATACGTCCCCACAGACCAGAACCCTGCTGATCTCGCCACAAGGCCATGCAAGAACCTCGATACCCACAAACTTTGGTTTGAAGGACCCCAATATTTGCATAAGAACGAAATTTCTTGGCCATTAAATGCTGCACCTGAACATACCTTGATAACAAGGACTGACGATAAAGAGATACAAATTATTAAAGGACTTCAGAAACAATATTTTCCAGCAGAGACTACAGGCAAAGTAACAGACCTATCGAGAAATTTGGGCCTATTTATGGATGAGGGCGTTTTGAGATGCCGGGGTAGATTCAAAATGACTGATTGGCCAGAGAACCAAAAGTATCCTATCTTGTTACCAAAAGACAACGACTTCACTCGAAATATAATTGAAGAAACTCACAAAAAATTATACCATGTCGGAGTTAGTCAAACTCTTGCTAATGTCCGACTGAATTATTGGATCCCTCACGGAAGATCCCAAGTTCAGAAGGTAATTAGACACTGCAAAGAATGCCGTAAGTATGGAGGTGGACCGTATAGGAGACCACCGTTCCCTCCTTTGCCGAAAGAACGAGTGAACATATCTGCACCATTCACATATACGGGAACCGACTACCTAGGTCCTTTATATGTGGGGAAGGATGGGCAGATCGAGAAGCGCTGGGTATGTTTGTATACTTGCCTGGCAGTGAGAGCAGTACATCTCGAAGTAGTGGAGAATCTGTCGGCAGAAGAATGCCTTTTGAGCATGCGTCGATTCATAGCTACAAGAGGATTGCCTTCAGTAATACTATCGGATAACGCGACTTGTTTCAAACTCACAGCGGACGTAATGGAAAGTGACTACTGCATCAAAAATAAAATAAAATGGAAGTTCATACCCGAACTCGCTCCATGGTTTGGTGGAACATATGAGCGACTTGTGGGGTTAACAAAAATGTGTCTAAAAAAGACTATAGATAAACATACATTGAATGATAGTCAACTAAAGACCGTCATAAAAGAAATTGAAGCAGTTCTCAATTGTCGCCCCCTGACAATGGTAGGTCAGGAATTGGAGCATGTATTGACACCCGGTGACTTCTTGCGGGCCGGAGGGCTGTCGTCTTCACCGGAAGTTTCAGACGAAGTTTTCTTGGAAGCGGCTACAGACGTAAAAACAAGTTTAATTGAAGGTTGGAAGAAAGGGCAAGACATTCTAGAAGAATTCAGAAAAATGTTTACTAACCTGTATTTAGTTGGTCTCCGAGAACGCGCGCCAAACCGAAAAGAACCAAGAATTACTGAAAAGTCACTTCCCAAAGTAGGCGACGTCGTACAGATCAAGGATGAATGTAAGAACAGAATGAAATGGAGAGTTGGAAAAATAGAGAAGTTAATAAGGAGCGAGGACAAGGAGATCAGGGTAGCAATAGTAAAATTACCAGACGGAGAACAATTGAGAAGGTCCATAACTCATCTTTATCCGCTGGAAATGGACAATGAGGAACAAGCAGGCAAAAGCACTAAAGGGGGTCCTAGTAGTGACAGGAAAGCAATGGCAGAGGAGACGGGAACAGAGGTAAGAAATGAAACACTATCTACAGAAGCAGAGATAGCAAGGGATACATGTAACGACAAACCTAAAAGAAAAGCGTTGAAGGACGCCAAAACTAAAATAAATGAGTGGACTAAACTACTGTATGCTATTTTTGAATCTCGAAACTTAAATGGTAAATAAAAAATCGGAGAAGGAGAAGAGATGAGGGAGATAAACATAAAGAAATGAGGGAGATAAACATAAAGAAATGAGGGAGATAAACGTAAAGAAATGAAAGAGATAAACTTAAAGAGAGGATGAAGAGAGGGGTAACATTTTAAGGAATGAAGATGAAGAAGAAATGTAAGGGTATGAAGATATCGAGAAATTGAATGATACATTATAATTATTATTTGATTTGTCATGTCAATGTTCACTTTATGAATAACACACATGTTAATGGAATCATATTTTTTATTTTCTCTTCCATATAGGCTTTCCTGTAGGTACACATCTATACTATAAATACAGTAATTACTCCTAGTCACGTTTATTACTCTTAAAATATATTTCTTTTACTATTCACTTGTATATATGGGCGCAGTTATTTTACTTTATTAAAATAATTCTAATAAGAAATTTTAGAGACCGAAGTTAATTCATTATAAGCATTGATTGTGAATTAAGCCTAATTATTTCAAAGTTCTGTTCTCAGCTAACAAACACCTAGCGCCATCTAGTAGGTTGATGTAGTCATTAAAATGCTAATAAAATATGACGATTCAAAAACATTGTTTAAGTTGCACGATTTAAATGTTATTATATGTAATTAATTCATTAGATAATTTAAGTTACAATTATCGTCAATTCTACTCATTTAACTTCTTATTTAATTTAATTGGTAAGCAATCATATAGGCCATATAGCTTAAGTAGTACAGAGCTTTATTATGTTTAAAAACGTAAATAATAAGTTAATTCATTGTAAGAAGATTTGACAAATAATATCTTAATATCTTATTAAGTTTAGATTGATTGTTACATTTTCTAAACCAAATTGAAAGTTAATTGTTTTGATTTGAGTGCTTTATTATCTAGCTAAAAAATAGATCGCCATCTTTTTTTTCATTATGTAAAATTGACAACAGAACTGAATGTTTTTTCTTCAAAATAAAAGTGTCCAAGTTTGTTTAGAAGTCTGTTTTAATCATGGACCCAAACGTTTCGACAACCCCTGGCGAGAAGCCGACAGCAGCGGTGGGATCGAAGTCGAGTTATCCGACTGTCCCGGTATTACCACAGCCACCAGATCCCGTATTCACCATGGAACAGGTCATGAGTCTTGTTAATTCTGTTACCAAGCAAGCTGCAGCAAGCGCAGTCTCTGCTGCCCTTTCTTCGGAAGTTTGTTTGCCGTCTCGACAAAGCAATCACTTTTACTTACCACCGTTTGATCCAGATGAAAGATCCCATGATATTAGAGATTGGTCTGCACATGTCGACGAAACGATTGTTCAGTTCAACATACCTTCACATGAAGCCCGAATGAAAGCCATTTTACAATTGAAAGGCCGGGCCAAGACTTGGGCCGATACCTGGTCACTAAGATCTACGACTTGGGAACAAGTGAAAACAGAACTAATTCAAACTTTTGGCAGGGAATTCCGGTATGCCGATGACGTTACCAAATGGAGGTCTTACACATCGGACCAGGCTGTGAGCTACGCTGATTACGCGACTACAGCTTGGACTCTGTTTAAGCGAGTGAGACCTGATAGTGCAGTATTTAGTGGCATTATTTGTATGGGGACCTTGCAAATCGTCAACAAAGGAAGCCGCTTGGCACAGGCGTACTTTGTGGTCATCTGAGCTGATTTGGCCCTGTACCCACGTGGTACCACCATGGTGGTAGCCAGGGGTGGGGGGGAGAGGTGTCTTCTACCACGCTGCACTTTTACATCCATATCTCCATAAGTTTATCAAATAGGTCGTGTTTGGTATCGTTTTCATATAACTCAAGGACGAGGAATTCATTTCTGGAACAACTTTTACACTCTTTCATATAAAAAATAAAAGTTCTGCGCAAAAACAGAAAAATAAGAAAACAAAAATCTTACAAAATCTATGCCTACAAATAAATCACGAGATTGTGCTTTATAAAAAAAATATGATTAAACAGTCCTGTTTATATAGAAAATATAAACATCAACTTTCTCATACAAATTATATTTATAAATGTGTCAAAAAAAACATTTGCGCCGCGCGGCGGTATTTGGGCGCAGTATATTTGGATAGGATTTATCAATTATTGTTTAATAATGACACAAATTGGTCGTATTTGGTATCGTTTCCATATAATTCAAGGACGGGGAATTCATTTCTACTACAACATTATTACTCGTTCATAGAAAAAAATTAAGTTCAGTGCAAAAAAGAAAAATAAGAAAAAAACTTACAAAATCTACGTCTACAATTAAACCACGAGATTATGCAGTATAAAAAAATATGTTTAAGCAGCCTTATTTATCTTAAATATATACACATAAAACTTTTCCATAGAAATTATATTTATAAATGTGTCAAAAAATTCAGTTGCGATGCGCGGCGGTATTTTGGTGAAGAATTTTTGATTTGGATTTATCACTTATTGTTAAATTGGTAGTCCAATAATTTTACTTTCAAAGAGAGTTAAGGTTATAATTATTTTATTTACCTAGTTTAGTAATAACAAATTTTACTGGCAGTTTCCGTTGCATCCACATAGTTCGGTGCACTTTATTTATATTTTTAAACTATTGTACCTTCCTGCGCATTTTTGCTTACACATACACCTTATTTAATCCATGCAAGCTGTGACTGCTGGTAGAATGATGGTCCACATAGGCTCCCATAAGCTATTATTTTTGGCCTGACCCCAATCTGCAGGCCATGGCAGGTTTTGGATTGGTTTTATAAGTTGATCCCAAACATTCCTTCCTGATAAATCGCTCGCAAAATTTGGTTGCACAGGGCGTCTCTGGTTGGTGGAGATTCTCCAGCTGCCTGTCCTTTTTCGTGAATAGCACTTTTCTGCATTGATTAATATCAAGGAGATGCGTTCCAACATTTCCAACAATAACAATCACAAAAGCCAATCATCACGTAACTTACTTGTCATACAAAGCAATAACATTTTTTTCAAAACTTATTGGCAAAGCCTGCTCCACATTTCCTTCTTTAGCTTATTTAAATACTTCCGTTGCAATTGGATAAGCGCCCCAAGCTTCAAAGGTGCTTTTTTCCATTTACCAGCAAAAGTCGATACGGTATCCACACCCGGAAAAGGAGTGAAACAGTGGCAATACTTCTGCTTTTTCCGGTCCTAAAAGATAATTATAGCTGAATTATTTTTAGACTTAAAAGTGTGAAAAACTATATTTATTTGAGTTACTTAATGAAGCTGCACTGCAATGGGGAATGTCCGAAAAAATAAAAATGGCTGAATATTTTTTTATAGGTAGGAATAAGCTCCCTTAGTTTTAGAAAAAAGTTTCAGAATTTTCGGTTGCGTCAAAATTTTTTAATAAATTAAAGTCTCTTCGACGTCACAAATGTACAAAAGTAACAGCAGAATGGCGATTATACCTTTGCCACCACCTGTCACAACAACACCCAGTATTAAAAAAAAGTTTTGACTTTTGTGTTGAAACTTTTTTTTTAATAGTATGTTGTGGTTATGATAGGTGGTGGCAAAGATATAATCTCCATTCTGCTGTTACTTTCGTATATTTGTAAAGTCGAAGTGACTTTATTTTTTATTTTTATTTATACGCAACCGAAAATTCTGAAACTTTTTTCTATTACTAAGGGAGCTTATTCCTACCTATAAAAAAATATTCAGCCAAATTGATTTTTTTCGGACATTCCCCATTGCATGGCAAGGCAGGAACTGACGATTTTTACCTCTCCCAAAGTCCCAATATGAACCTACAATTCCTCAAGCAATTAATACAGTTTATTTTCTTTTAGGGCCGGAAAAAGCAGAAGTATTGCCACTGTTCCACTCCTTTTCCGGGTGTGGATACCGTATCGACTTTTGCTGGTAAATGGAAAAAAGCACCTTTGAAGCTTGGGGCGCTTATCCAATTGCAACGGAAGTATTTAAATAAGCTAAAGAAGGAAATGTGGAGCAGGCTTTGCCAATAAGTTTAGAAAAAAATGTTATTGCTTTGTATGACAAGTAAGTTACGTGGTGATTGGCTTTTGTGATTGTTATTGTTGGAAATGTTGGAACGCATCTCCTTGATATTAATCAATGCAGAAAAGTGCTATTCACGAAAAAGGACAGGCAGCTGGAGAATCTCCACCAACCAGAGACGCCCTGTGCAACCAAATTTTGCGAGCGATTTATCAGGAAGGAATGTTTGGGATCAACTTATAAAACCAATCCAAAACCTGCCATGGCCTGCAGATTGGGGTCAGGCCAAAAATAATAGCTTATGGGAGCCTATGTGGACCACCCTTCTACCAGCAGCCACAGCTTGCATGGATTAAATAAGGTGTATGTGTTAGCAAAAATGCGCAGGAAGGTACAATAGTTTAAAAATATAAATAAAGTGCACCGAACTATGTGGATGCAACGGAAACTGCCAGTAAAATTTGTTATTACTAAACTAGGTAAATAAAATAATTATAACTTTGACTCTCTCTGAAAGTAAAATTATTGGACTACCAATTAAACAATAAGTGATAAATCCAAATCAAAAAATACTTCACCAAAATACCGCCGCGCGTCGCAACTGAATTTTTTGACACATTTATAAATATAATTTCTATGGAAAAGTTTTATGTGTATATATTTAAGATAAATAAGGCTGCTTAAACATATTTTTTTATACTGCATAATCTCGTGGTTTAATTGTAGACGTAGATTTTGTAAGTTTTTTTCTTATTTTTCTTTTTTGCACTGAACTTAATTTTTTTCTATGAACGAGTAATAATGTTGTAGTAGAAATGAATTCCCCGTCCTTGAATTATACGGAAACGATACCAAACACGACCAATTTGTGTCATTATTAAACAATAAGTGATAAATCCTATCCAGATATACTGCGCCCAAATACCGCCGCGCGGCGCAAATGTTTTTTTTGACACATTTATAAATATAATTTGTATGAGAAAGTTGATGTTTAAATATTCTATATAAACAGGGCTGTTTAATCATATTTTTTTTATAAAGCACAATCTCGTGGTTTATTTGTAGGCATAGATTTTGAAAGATTTTTGTTTTCTTATTTTTCTGTTTTTGCGCAGAACTTTTATTTTTTATATGAACGAGTGTAAAAATTGTTCCAGAAATGAATTCCTCGTCCTTGAATTATATGAAAACGATACCAAACACGACCTATTTGCTAAACTTATGGAGATATGGATGTAAAAGTGCAGCGTGGTAGAAGACACCTCTCCCCCCCACCCCTGGCTACCACCATGGTGGTACCACGTGGGTACAGGGCTAAATCAGCTCAGATGACCACAAAGTACGATTGTGCCAAGCGGCTTCCTTTGTTGACGATCTGCAAGGTTGATGCCACTAAATACTGCACTATGAAGCTTCTGATACGGAGGTAGTGGAGGCTCTGATAACAGGTATTTATCCTGAATTTATTCGCTCTGAATTGTTACGAAACACGCCTAATTCTTTACCTAGTCTCATATCTGTGTTGAAAACTTTCCGTAAACGTAAATTTGATAATTTAAATAAACAAAATAATGACAAGACTGATGTTAAGAGACCACGTGCTGTTGAATCCAACCACCAAGTCCCCAAGAGAGACCAAAGTATTTGCTATACCTGCCATAAACCTGGTCATCATTCGCGTGACTGTAGGGAAAGGACTGCTTTTAAACCGAATGCCATCACGCCACCACTAACTAACAATTCTTTTAGCGTGAGTGCCACTAAATCAGTCGAATGTAACTACTGTCACCGTAAAGGTCATCTTGAGAAAAACTGTTTCCGGCGTCAAAATGATGAACGTTTAAAGTCACAAAATAAATCTATTAATTATTGTAACACATCAGGTAGCAATATGACTACCGTAGAGATAGGTGGCAAGAGCTACCCTTGCCTTATAGATACTGGGGCTGAATGCTCTTTGATGAGGGAGAGTGTTGCTCTTTCTATTCCTGGAAAACATAAATATGTTAATGTTACATTATCAGGTTTAGGTGGTGTTCCAATAATTTCAAATAAAAGTGTTACCACTTTGGTCACCATTAAAGACACAAATATCGAATTAGAATTTTATTTAGTGGGTGATAAGCAAACGCAATTCGATATTATCATTGGAATCGATCTGTTAAATGTTCCCGGTGTTAGCGTAACCATTAGCAAGGATAGCATAGCCGTAAAACATGACCATTTGATAAACAATAATTGCATTATCACGGATCCACTTTTAAATCTTGATACTGATATTACTGATCCTAATAAGTTAGAATCTTTGCGACAAATACTAAACACATTTAAAAGCAGTTTTACGACAGGTAATTGCGTTTCACAGGTGACAACAGGAGAACTGAAAATTAGATTAAAAAATCCAGATAAAATAGTACAGCGCCGACCATATCGCTTGTCACCTGTTGAACGTGGAAAAGTAAAAGATATTGTTGAAGATCTTAAAAGTAATGGAATCATACGTGATAGTTCATCTCCATTTAGTAGTCCAATATTACTTGTGAAAAAAAAGGACGGAAGTGACAGGCTCTGTGTAGATTTCCGTGAACTTAATGCTAACACTCTTAGGGATCACTTTCCACTTCCTTTGATTGCCGACCAAATTGACAAATTAGGAATGGCGCGTTATTTTACATGCCTAGACATGGCTGCAGGCTTCCACGGTATACCGATTAGTTCAGATTCCATAGAAAAAACGGCCTTTGTTACACCTGATGGCCAATTTGAGTACTTGCGCATGCCATTTGGCCTGTGTAACGCACCTTCTGTTTATCAACGGGCCATTAATTTGGCTCTTGGTGACTATAGAGACAAAATAGCATTAGTTTACGTTGATGATATTTTAGTTATCAGCGATACAATCGACGAAGGTTTGCATAATCTAAAATTAGTACTGAGTCGTCTTACAGCTGCAGGTTTTTCATTAAATGTTTCAAAATGTTCTTTTCTTAAAACTAAAATTGAGTATTTGGGTAACATAATTGAAAAAGGCACTGTTAAACCCAGTCCAAATAAAATAAAAGCTTTAGTCAGTTCCTCAATACCGAAAAATGCCAAAGAAGTGCGCCAATTTAATGGTTTGGCTGGCTATTTTAGGAAATTTGTTCCAAATTTTTCAACTATAATGGCCCCTTTGTATGAACTTACAAAGACCAATGTTCCTTTTAAATGGACTGAAATTCACTCCCTTGCTAGACAAGAAATTATTGACCGGTTAACGTCCTCCCCAGTTCTGACGATATTTAATCCGGAATTACCTACGGAACTTCACACGGACGCCAGCTCAATAGGCTATGGCGCCGTACTTATTCAAAGACAAAATAAAAACCCAATGGTTGTTGGCTACTACAGTGCTCGGACAACCAACTGCGAGAGTCGATACCACTCATACGAGTTAGAGACTCTCGCAGTCGTAAAGGCAATTAAGCACTTTCGTCATTTTCTGCATGGCCGTCCCTTTACAGTTGTCACAGACTGCAACTCATTAAAAGCCTCCCGACACAAGCGAGAATTGACCCCGCGTGTCCATAGATATTGGGCATTTTTACAAAATTTTAGTTTTGAGATAGAATATCGTAAGGGCGATCGCCTTGCTCATGCAGACTATTTCAGCCGCAACCCCATCTCTAGTTCAGACTCAAATAGTGTCGAATCTCTAAGAAGTAATCATGACAATTCAAATAAAACTGGTCAACCGATTATATTCTCAGTGAACACAGCTTCTCTTGATCATAATTGGTTACTTATAGAGCAAAAACGCGATCCTATTTTACGCGAAATAGTCGAGCAGCTCAATAGTGACTCTATACCTCAGACACTAGCTGACACCTATGTTATCTCTGCCGATAAATTATTAAGGCGTAAAGTACAAATCCATAATAAGACATTTAAATTAATAATTGTCCCTCGTAATTATCGATGGAACCTTATTAATCACTATCATGACGCTTTGCAACATTTTAGCTGGGAGAAAGTCCTTGCAAAAATACGAGAACAGTATTGGTTTCCTAATATGTCACGGTTAGTTAGAAAATTTACTGATAATTGTGTTAGTTGTAGAGTGCGTAAAGGCGTTTCAGGTGCTCAGCAAGTTACATTGCATCCAATTAATAAAATAGCAGTTCCTTTCCATACCGTTCACGCTGATATTACTGGTCGAATGAACGGGACGCGAAATGAGGCAGAATATGCGTTTGTCTTCATAGATGGTTTTACAAAATATGTTCATATGATTTATACAAATGATCGCACTACTGAAACTGCAATTAAATGTTTTCAAAATTTAATAAGTATTTTTGGAACTCCAACTCGTCTTATTACTGACCAAGACAAAAGTATGACCGCAGCTGAATTTAAAAAATTCTGTGAACGTTACGGCATTCAACATCATGTGGTAGCAAAGGGTGCGAGTAGAGCCAATGGGCAAGTAGAGCGGATTATGAAAGTCATAAAAGATAATATGTCAGTCGTTGAAATTAAAAAACCATGGCATCTAGCTATTCAGGAGCTGCAACTAGCAATAAACTGTACCGTCTCGAAAACCACAGGCAAAAGTCCCATGGAGCTGTTATTTGGTAAGCAATGTTCACCACCTTGTATTAAGCTAATACAAATCAATGATGATTGTATGACAGAAAACCTTGATTCGTTGCGATTAGAATGTAAAAATAGGATGGACGAGCGATCTTTTCAAGACAAAACACGTTTTGATAAAGGAAAAGCTAAAATACAACCCTACAAAGTCGGTAACTTTGTCCTTTTTCGACGCCACGAACGACATACAACTAAATTAGGTCCCAAATTTGAAGGGCCAATGGAAATATTAGAAATCTTACCCAATGATAGATATAAAATCAAACATGTCAATCTTCGCGGTTGTTCAGAAAAGATCGCTAGTCACGAATCTCTTCGCCCTGCCCCATTGGCTCAGCACGACCCTTTTGATAGTGATTCTAATGATTCGACCGTATGGGCAAATAATGATGATTTTAATGAGAAACCTTATTACCTTATTGTGTCAGATACCACTACTTCCGATTCTGAGTGTTCAAATATTCCTGTGAATTAAAATGCATGTACTTCAACAGAGTAACCAATGTTGCTCATTGTTTTGTGTTATATTTGGTATTGTTTTGTGTGATATTTGGTATTGTTTTGTGTTACTCAGTATTGTTTTATGTGATATTTGATATTGCTTTGTGTTTTATTTGTTATTATTTTGTGTATTATTTGGTACCGTTATCCAAAACATCCTTCCTTAAACGCTGGTTGGCCACCATGCGTTTTCCTTATCCCGGTCTTGGTGGCTAGATCCTGAATGGGTGATGCCTTATGGGAGGCTAGATCCCAGGATGGGTGATGCCTGATGAGTGAATGCGTAATGCGTTTACTTACTTATTGTGAATGCGTAATGTTTTTACTTACTTACTGTGAATGCGTAATGCGTTTACTTACTTATTGTGAATGCGTAATGTGTTTACTTACTTATTGTGAATGCGTAATGTGTTTACTTACTTATTGTGAATTTGTAATGTGTTTACTTACTTATTGTGAATGCGTAATATGTTTACTTACTTATCGTGAATGCGTAATGTGTTTACTTAGGTACCTATTGTCGATGTTTTGTTCGTAGAAGAATTGTGATATTATGTTTTATACCAAACCAACACCATGTTGAATGGTTGTTCCCTTTCCTTTATTAGAAATGTTAATGTTACTTATTAATAAAGCGCCGAGAGCGCGCTTGAGTCAGTATGGCCGTATGGGCGCAGTTATTTTATTTTATTAAAATAATTCTAATAAGAAATTTTAGAGACCGAAGTTAATTCATTATAAGCATTGATTGTGAATTAAGCCTAATTATTTCAAAGTTCTGTTCTCAGCTAACAAACACCTAGCGCCATCTAGTAGGTTGATGTAGTCATTAAAATGCTAATAAAATATGACGATTCAAAAACATTGTTTAAGTTGCACGATTTAAATGTTATTATATGTAATTAATTCATTAGATAATTTAAGTTACAATTATCGTCAATTCTACTCATTTAACTTCTTATTTAATTTAATTGGTAAGCAATCATATAGGCCATATAGCTTAAGTAGTACAGAGCTTTATTATGTTTAAAAACGTAAATAATAAGTTAATTCATTGTAAGAAGATTTGACAAATAATATCTTAATATCTTATTAAGTTTAGATTGATTGTTACATTTTCTAAACCAAATTGAAAGTTAATTGTTTTGATTTGAGTGCTTTATTATCTAGCTAAAAAATAGATCGCCATCTTTTTTTTCATTATGTAAAATTGACAACAGAACTGAATGTTTTTTCTTCAAAATAAAAGTGTCCAAGTTTGTTTAGAAGTCTGTTTTAATCATGGACCCAAACGTTTCGACAACCCCTGGCGAGAAGCCGACATATACAATGTTATATAAACATACATAACATATAGAAATTGTTAGGCACTACTCAAATGCTTTTCTGTCGACACTTTGGCCGGGGAGTGTCGCGAACGCGAAGTATGGTTACGTAAAACGGAACGAAACGGGGGTGAGGAAGGAAGGGGGGCTTGGGTAGGGTCAGGGAGGACAAAAAGAAGGATGTAGGAGTGTTGGTGTATGGTGTAGGAGAAGTGCGAAGCAGAAGGAAGGAGAACTGGAGAAGTCCAGAAAATGGTCATCATCGGTCGGTAAGACATACAGAAATGAGTGCTGAATAGAAGCAATCTCGGTAAGTGTTTTACTTGTGTGTATAAATGTCAATGAAAAGCGGCCAGAGAATGGTCGTGGCGGTCCAGGGGTAGCTGTAAGGGGTGGTGGAGGCTACCAGGGGCAAAGAAGCCCCGACGGTCACGCTGTCCAGGAGACGGTGTGACCCGTGATGAATAAAAGGAAATTCGTGGTGTATTTCATGTGAGTTTGTTACGTGTGGTTACGTTACGAAGGCGTCACACACACACACACACACACACACACACACACACCCACATACTCCTTCATATTACTCACACATCCATACTTATCAACTGTGAACGAGGCATAGGATTTTCGCATATGGGACTTTGCGACAGGGTCACTTTTATCCCCAGATTTAAAAAGGCGAATAAATTTACTATTTTTCATTAGATCAGGAAAGACCCCTTCGTCAATACATTTGTTAAAAATAAAAGCCAAGTAAGAGGCTAGTATATCAATTATTGATTTAATAATGCTTGTTGACATGCCCCAAAGATCTTCTGTTTTTTTAACATTAATTGTTTTAAAAGCTTTAATGATATCTGCACTATTTATATATTTCAAGGAAAAACTTTCATTGCACTTATCAACACTAGACTCCAGAAGGGAGACAGCGATGTTGGGACAAGCACTAAGAGTACTGGTAGTTTCTACAGGTATTCTAGCAAAGAAATCTTCAAAAACTTTAGCGACCTCATAGTCAGATTCAAAAGTTTGGTCACCAGTTTTTAAACAGAAGGAATTTATATTGGATTTTGATTTGCCCGTTTCTTTGTTAATAATATTCCAAGTAGCCTTAATTTTATTGTCAGCTAATTTTATTTTATTTGCAAAGTATTTGGACTTTGCTAAGATACAAACTTCTCTGAATGTTTGTAAATACTTCTTGACAAATTCAATGAAGTTAGGATCACAAGAAGTAGCTTTCTCTGCATAAAGTTCGTATAATTTCCTTCTGCTCTTATACAGGGTCACTGGAAATATGACGTATTCCTGCTAAGGGGTTATAGATGAGGTCAAATCAAATATTTTTTGTCATATAACTTTTTCTCAAAAAATTAATAGTTTTTGTGTTAATTGAAATTAAGAACATTTTTACCAAAAGTACGTTTTCAGACACAAAAATTTAAAATAAAAGATAACTACTCATTCGATTCCGGATTTTTTACTATTTTGGGATAGAAAACAATCTGAGTGTTGATAATAAATAAAAAAAAATCATAAAATACAGGTGTTTGTAAAAAAATCAATCCTTAAATGCATTTATTTTTTATTTTTTTTCAGATTTTTTAGAAATATCATCAAATATCTTTAAAAAAATCCTAGTAACTAAGCGTGCAGAATATTTTAAAAACATTACCATCTATTCAGCTTTCAGTTAAGGTATAAAACTTAATAATAACTTAAATAAAAAATGAGAAATTAAGACTTAACTAAATAGCAGTCCCATTTTATGTAGCAAAAATTTCCTACTTCAAGCGCTTCGAAGGTGGCCGTATTATTCTACTTATATCATAAATGTGAAAGTTTGCTTGTTTGGATGATTGTTAATCAATCACGTAAAACGACTGAACGGATTTGGATGAAATTTGGCACACAGACAGTTTATAAACAGGATTTAAACATAGGAGGATACTATTATCTTGGTTATGGGTTCCCTAGGGATTTTCTCGAAGGTAATTGCGGACAAAGTCGCGGGCGGAAGCTAGTTTGCCATAAATGATCGTGCTTACTAAAAATACTTTCGTCCGAGTGAGTTTGAAACAGAATTATTTTCCGCCGATGAGTCAAAATTTTAAACAGACAGCATCAAAAATAACCATGCATATCAGCAATTTTTAATGACCCGCTGCTGGGGAACAGGCCTTCCTTTCCTTTTGGGATGAAGCGGACGGGCCATAACCCACCACGTGGGCCCAGGTTCCCTATGTATTTGCATAAAATTTTAAGGCATAATATGTCATAGCATAATATGATTTCGCCGAATGATGTTTACGCATAATATTATTTAGTCATAACAGCTTATGCATAATTTTTTTAAGCATAACTACTTTAAGCATAATCATGTTTAAGCATAATATTCTTTAGCATAAATTTAAACACGCATAATGTTATTTACGCATATTTTTATAAACAAAAAAACCACGACGTTGAAAATCAGGAAAGAACATTTTCACTCAAATACAAAATCCCGAAGCTTAAAAAACCGAAGGTTAATTGAGAGTTACATGCCAGCAGGTCGATTCTGGCACTTCGCCGGCCGCTGCCGCGGCACGCTCGCTTCGCTCGCTCGGCTCGTGCGTTGTTGGTCGCAATGGAACCTTACCTCCTCCTCGCTCGCTACGCTCACTCGTCGTCGCACCTAATAGACCTAAACAGACTTTCGGGATTTTTAACTATAGGCATTTTAACTTTCAGGGTTTCGAACTATCATCAGTCATTTAATAATCGATCTTTTAAGTTTCGGTCTATTGGATATCGACATTAAGGATTTTCGGTATTTTAAAAATAGGTGTTTTATGAGTGGATATTTAGGTTGTATGTGTTATGAGTTTTTGGCATTTTAATACAATACCTACCCCTTTTGAATGAGAATAAATAAGTGCGTAAAAATAGTTATACTTATTGTTTTTGATTTTTATGTCTAAATAATATTAGGCGAATAGAAAATATGCCTAATAACATTATGCGAAAACAAATTAGTCTAAATGATAATTATGCTAATATAAATAGTATGCTAAAAAACAATTATGCGAAAGTATTATTATGACAAAAAAGATTATGCCAAATCCGTTATGCCAAATCAAATTAGGTATAAAACAATTATGCGAAAACAAGGGATCCCACAATCGAGATCCCACGATGCGGATTGGTCGGTGTTAACTCAGTGTACCTTACATTGAGCCCTTGTTTCTGGCTGCATTTACAGTCGTTAACACTGACCAATCCACATTGGGTCCACGTGGTGGGTATGGCCCGTCCGCTTTATCCATCCACAAGCCAAAAGGTAGGCCAGTTCCCCAGCAGCGGGGCATTAAAAATAGCTGATATCCATGGTTATTTGTGACACAATTTGTATGAAATTTTGACTCATTGGCGGAAAATAATCCTGTCTCAAACTCACTCGGACGAAAGTATTTTAGTAAGTACGACCATTTATGGCAAACTAGTTTCCGCCCGTGACTGCATTCGCATTTACATTCGAGAAAATCCCTAGGGAACCCTTAACCAAGATAATAGTATCCTCATATGTTTTAATCCGGCTTATAAACTATCTGTGTGCCAAATTTCATCCAAATCCGTTCAGCCGTTTTGCGTGATTTATTAACAATCATACAAATAAGCAAACTTTCACATTTATGGAATAAGTAGGATAATACGGCCACCTCCGAAGCGCTTGAAGTTGGAAATTTTTGCTACATGAAATGGGACTGCTATTTAGTTAAGTCTTAATTTCTCATTTTTTATTTAAGTTATTATTAAGTTTTATACCTTAACTGAAAGCTGAATAGATGGTGATGTTTTTAAAATATTATGCACGCTTAGATACTAGGATTTTTTTAAAGATATTTGATGCTATTTCTAAAAAATCTGAAAAAAATTAAAAAATAAATGCATTTCAGGATTGATTTTTTTACAAACACCTGTATTTTATGAATTTTTTTTATTTATTATCAACACTCAGATTGTTTTCTATTCCAAAATAGTAAAAAATCCGGAATCGAATGAGTAGTTATCTTTTATTTTAAATTTTTGTGTCTGAAAACGTACTTTTGGTAAAAATGTACTTAATTTCAATTAACTCAAAAACTATTAATTTTTTGAGAAAAAGTTATATGACTAAAAATATTTGTTTTGACCTCATCTATAACCCCTTAGCAGGAATACGTCATATTTCCAGTGACCCTGTATATACCGGGTGTGGCCCAGTCACTAAATTTCGTACTATCATTACATTTGATCACTTTTTGTTTAAAAGTTTCACTAAATTCAGTTTGAACTATGCTAAATAAATGATTATACACGCTGAAATTTTAATCATTTGGTTCCCACCGTGTGGTGGTTCCACTCATGATTACAAGCAACTTTTACTATGGGGCCAACTCTCCTGCTCGAAAAAAAATAATCAGCTGTTCCATACAAAAGTGCAGTACCTACTCGACCTTAATGTATGGAACAGCTGATTTTTTTTTGCGAGCAGGAAAGTTGGCCCCATAGTAAAAGTTGCTTGTAATCATGAGTGGAACCACCCACGGCGGGAACCAAATTAAAATTTCAGCGTGTATAGGTTATTGGCTTCAAAATTTGGTTCTGGTAATGTTTCAATTTTACTTGTGACATTGGTTTTGAATTTTTCAATACAGTGTTTTTTTATTGGTCTACACATTATTTCCCGTCAATATCTTCAGAATTTAAGAATAAGCTTATTTCTAAATCTTTGCCAGAAAAGCCTTGCATATTCTGATGTAAATTCTTAAACAGTTAGACTTTTCTTTTGTTAAGTCAGGGCTAGAGGACGCCTCTATTGTCTTAAACGGTAATAATTATTATTACTTGAATCAAGTAAAATGTTATTTTTATTTACCCGACTGCAAGAGGGTTATGTTTTTCGCGCGTATCTTGTAAGTATGTTTGTATGTAATATTCTTTATTACCTCATATCTTTTAAACGACTGAACGGATTTCCATGATTAACATATCGTTAGATTTGTCTTGCCATCCCAAGTGTTCTTAAGAAAGTGGCGTTATAAAAAAACCAACATGGCGGCTGCACGGTGCTATTATAGGTAGTGGAAAAAAAAATTTTTTTTTAGAATACTGCAATATGGGTGTCAAATTAAAGGTCTCATTAAAAGGATTTCAAAAAGGTATATCATGATTGTAATAAATAATAACTTAAAAGAAATAAATAAAAAAATAAATTTAAAAATATTAAAAACCCTCCTGCATAAAAAGACAAGTCAACTGAAAAGATGGAAACAAGATTAAATATTAAAGGCAACATTATAACATGCAGTCGGAGGCATATAACTCAAATCATTCACAATGTCACTTTCTTTATGCATGCCTCCGACTGCATGTTATAATCTTGCCTTTAATATTTAATCTTGTTTCCATCTTTACAGTTGACTTGTCTTTTTATGCAGGAGGGTTTTTAATATTTTTAAATTTATTTTGGAACAGATTCCAAAGTTGAATGACAAATGTCAAAAGTTGACTGCTCAATAGAAGCAGTTGTTTCACTAGCCAGATTATTGGCTAAATGTTTAAAGTAAAAAGATAGCGATAATGCTATTTGTCTCTTAAAAGCTTAGTAAAAGAACTAGGCAGATAGAATGCATCTTTTGTCAAGTAAAAACTATTGAATAATTTATTGATGTCAATTATGTGCAGCTGTTCACTATTATGAAATGCCACTGTATTCAATGTTAAGTTCAACTGATACCTAAAATTATTTTCTATTTGTGGCATACTTTTGCTATATGGGAATGTGAACAAAATCACTTTTCTCACTTTTAGAGAGCATAAGGAATTACAATAATCTATCAATTGGTTTTTGTTCACATTACCCCTATTTCCTATTAAAATTATCAAATTAGTATTTTCATTAAATGATTTTTTAACTTTACCGTCTCGCCTGCGACCTCTAGCCATTTCAATAGAACAATTTCGTTTTTTTAGAAATCTGAAATGGTGCAGTATTTATGGTCACACTAGTTTTGTAAAGTAACATTTCCTATAGATTGAAATTCTTAAATTGAAATTCGGCGCCAAGGTCAAAATCGGAGTTGCCAAGATTGACACTTCTATTTATTACCACCTCACCGATGATAGCTGATTAGCATTATTTTAGGTATCTAATTAAGTAGAGTACTCACTCCCTATTATAAACCTCCTTGAGTAGAGTACACAACTCGTGAAAAAAAAAATCATCTCGGTCCTTTGTATTCTTCGCTTCGCTCAGGATTCTACTTTTGGATAGAACCCTTCGCTGCTCTCGGGATCCAACTTAGTCCCTCGAACTAAATTCCCCAACGTAATATAATAAGTCTATGAAATTCCCTCTTTTTTCACTTGTTGTATAATCTACTATTTTCTTGTGTTTGAACGTCTTCGTTGCGTTTCCCGAGCTTTCTTGGGAAAATTTTCACTTTTCATGGCGCGAATTTTGCTCCAAGCTCCAAGCTGATATTAAAACAAATATTAAAATTTTGTTTGTTCCTTGTAAGAATCACATAAATTATTGTTGGGTAAGTGTTTTTAAAGAGAATAAATGTTGATTTTTATAAATTTTGCACACAATTGATGAAATCGTTTGTTTTTTTAGGCTTTTCATACTACTGTTCGTTTTCGGAAAGTTTTGATGGCTAATCAAAGACGCTTTATTAAACCATTTTCATGGTAATTTGAATAATAACGTATTTATATAATTTCATTTTAAGCTATTCTTTGTATTTATTCAATGTTGGTACCATAGTAAAAGTTGTTTGTATGCATGAGTACATTGACCCCTTAAAATTATGTGCACTATTTAAGAAGGACCTTATATATCGCAATCGCTTTCAGTTGACAAAAAACTCAACTACATTGGTACTGCTGATTCCGACAGTCAGCACACACCAAATGTTTGATGGCGCCAAACACTCGTGTCATCACGCTAATTTATTAGGCTTTTTCAAGAGTTAATGTAAAAGCTATAAAGCCTATAAGTTGTTGAAGTTACGCTAACGCGCTAGCTAAGGACGATTCCGCGATTTTTTCGTGTGCCTGTGCCAGAGAAAACGATCTTTTGCTATTGTGTCCTATTTATTTATAAACCTTTTCCTTTACTACATAAAGTAAAGTATAAATGGCGGACTTAATGCTAAAAGCATTCTTTACCAGTCAACCAACAGTAAACTGGCTAGTCACGGATGCTTTACAAACAAAGAAAAATAATAGTCTTATCAGAGTGAAACACTGAGGCATTTCACTAAGTACGATGCGCTTTAACAATAGACAGTGATCCGCTGCAATTTCACTCGAGAATGTACGGAAAAGAAAAAATCATAGATTGAAATAGGTACTTCGTTTTGTACAGCAAGTGCGCTGAAGTTCAGCCACTTCAGCCCTCTAGCACACTGGCGGCGTAAGGGAGGGGCGGGGCGGTGGGGGCGGTCCGCGCGGTCCGCCCCGGGTGCCAAGCACCAAGGGGTGCCAACTCACTCGCGGTATGGCGCATCTCATCTGCTTGGTGTGCGTTCCGTGGCTTCGCTCGTGTCAGGGGCGACCCTAAGGCGGTGCGACCGCAATGGGCGCCCTCTTGTGTGGGACGCCAAAAAAGCCCGACTACCGATCGACTATCAATCATGTCGTTGCCTGGTGATGAGCGACGACGCGACAATTGAAACTGACTAATAAAATCGCGCTGCGTGACTGGTTTTTACTATAAACAAGCAAGATCGTGGATGAAACTAACTAAAAATCGCGCTGCGCGGCCGTTTTTTTTTTGTTACGACAAACAGGCAAAATTACAAGATTAAGTGAATGACACTGACTAAAAACCGCGCTGCTCAGACATTTTTTTTCTACTGTAAATAGAGAAGATTAGTGGATGCAATTCAATTGACAACATTTCATTTTGAGAAAGTACTAAAATTAGAAAACCATTTCGAGATTTTAGTGTTCTAAGCTCATATATTTTTTTTTCAGAATTTTTAGGTCAGTATTCTTTACGTTAATTAAAAAAATCTAAAATCTAGTCCATATAGGGAGTTTGAGTTGAGTCTCTTTGCCTTCTATTTAAAAAAAAAACAGTGGTGCCAGCTTAAGGTAATTTACCCTAGATTTAAGGTAAAAAATATCCGGCACTAAGAGACATGACACATTGCCCGTTCGAGTAATTTTATATTCCGAAATTGAAATTACAGCATACCCATTACCCCATTAGTATAATGAAATACAAGAAAAATATTTCTTTCCACTACCTATTTCTTTCTTTATAAATCAACAAACAATTCTCCCATGTACTTGTAAGGTGGGGCGGAGTGTCCTTTCTGTACGGTAGTACTTATTAATTATCATTATTTTTATATACATATATAATAATATCTATTCTGTGATCTAGGGTAAATTGAGACCCAGCCTAGGGTAGTGTGAAAATCTGATGTGGCAACACTGAACAAATCAATTGTCATAAAATAAATGTCATAATAATGACTGAATGACTTTCGAGTCTATTTCTATGCTCAGTAAAATTTAGATATTTTTAGTGTTCTTGTAAGAATAATTACAAGAAAGTCGTAGCATCGTTTATGATACTTAAGCGTTACCTGTGACATTATTTTTTGTGTGATTGAGGGCTGGAAATCACACACAGGAGCATAAGAAAATAATCAATAGATATCGGTGAGTTCATATTATTTTCATTTTTTATGTTATGTAAATAGCCTGAAACTATTATAATAAACTAAAAATTTGTGCAAATAGTCGCTTGTGTCCAGTTCTTTGCCGATTTTCGCAAATATCCGATCTGTTTATTACAGGTCGTTGAAGTGTTTTTTCGCATAGTGATGTGCATTTCTATATCGATATATGTTTTATTGTTTAGGTACTTTATATTTGATTAGAACAAAAAGTAGAAAACCATCACATGGCTTGGCTAGCCTGGCACATCTTTCTTTTAAATAAATGATAATCAAGTTATTTAATTCAATTTAATTCAAATCTGTTTCTACTACAAGCTCAATTTCTTTGTTTTAGGTGCTGTTATCCAACATAACACAAAAATGTAATGAGCCTGCGTGATGTCGACATGAAGCAATAATTACTAGTTTGCAGCAACAACTAGAAAGAGTTAAAAAAAGCCTTCAAATAATAAACACTGACTTTGTGTTGTTTACCTGTTCTTTTATTTCCTTGTCTTTGTCTGCATGGACATTTGAGAAAGTTCTTAAGGATACCATCCCCCTACTCAAATGGCCAACTTTCTATTCGTTTGAATGCTATGCTTACTTTTAAAGCTTAAATATGAGCAATAGATGATTAAATCACAGTCCTGTCGTAAACTTATGTAAATCACAAACTTCGATGTATTATATATATGGAATTGTCAAGCTTACGACACGTAAAATTATAGTTTACTGCTTAATTTAAAGTTTTAATAGTAAGCGTAGCGTTCAAACGAATAGAATGTTGGCCATTTGAGTAGGGGGGCAGTTACCAGAGCTCGTACTCTGAGCTTTTATAGCAACCTCAAAGTGATGATGTTTTGTTATAGAGACAGAGCTATACATCGCGTATAGCGCACTCTCAATCACAACATCGCTTCGATATTACTTTTGACGGTCTTTGTATGGGGGCTTTTAGTAGAAACTGTTTTTACAAAGCGACATTGAAAGAAAAATGACCCACCTCTTCTTAGAAAATTACTCATACCCCTTAAGGTACTACAATAATTTACTAAAGTTGTTATTGGGGTTACTATAGTTGTTATTATGTTTCTTATTTATTATGAAAGATAAAACAACAATATTACCATTATTATCGATATAAAATACTAGTGTGCCTACATCACTATGGACATCACAATTCACATCATAGACAGTTTTTTTTTTATTTGACGTTTTAAGAGGCAAGGCAAAGGCATCGCTTATATTTTACCTATATCTTGTACTTACGTCCTTTTAGAATAAACCGTTTTCTATTAATTAATATCTCAGTCATGAATGAAAATAAATGGAAAAGAAAAAATACGTGTTGCCTAAAAAAGGATAAATTTTCATTATATCCATAAAAACATGTACCTAAAAATTTTGAAATTTTGTCAATTGACTAAAAATCGAGCAAACATTGTTGTTTATAATGTTAGTAATCCACTCCTGCGAGGTATTGTTGGTGTTTTACAAATAATTCTGTATATTAGGGGCAAGAAATGGGGGCGCCATGATTGAATCTCGCGCCCCCATTTCTCAATCGAAATATTACTCTGAACGCTGCCAGAGCGCAGTTTCATCCGTTCTGTGGCTCAGTACGCAGCAATCAAACAACAATCAAAATCGGTGGTTGAAGAACGCTCTGACTTTTATCTCTACAAAATAATGTCATAGTCATTTGACATTATTTTCTATTTTGCTGTTTTTGTGTCTAAGTTTCAAAAAGTTCATGGTCGCACCAGGGCTGAATTTAAGGGTCGGCAACTGTGGCAACTTTACTGCCCGAGGCCTTCACAAGAGAGGGGCCTCCACATAAATTATTTTATAAAAAAATCTTACACAATGAAATAATATAACGTTTTGAGCTGGATTTCAATGAAATCATCAATGATTTAGAACATGGGTCTCCAAACTTTTTAGAAAAAGGGCCAGACTTACTCCTGCACCAAGTCCCAAGGGCCATTATCTAGCTAGCTCCATACCAACATAGTGTAAATTACAGTATTGTTGGTACGATCCGGCCTGCTTTTGCGGGCCGGATTGTTGGTGCTCGCGGGCCGGATCTGGCCCGCGGCCCGTAGTTTGGAGACCCCTGATTTAGAATGAAGTAAAATTTCACAATAACTGCATGGGAAGGCTCGGAGCGTGCGGCGCGCTGCGCACGCCGCAACTTGACTTCTACATTAGAAGAGGGTACAAAGTTAAAGGTATTTTTCGAGAAACCACCCAATTATGTGGAATTTTACAAAAAACTAAGCTCGCGGGAAAGAGTTAAATCACCGCGCTGCCCGGAGCCACGGTAAAGCAGGCCATATACGCTAGGTTACGCATGACGGTTTTAACCGAGCTGCAAAACCTTCATGCAAAACCGAGTTCAATAGAGAGCACACACGTAAGGTTACGCATGACAGTTTTAACCGAGCTGCAAAACCTTCATGCAAGCCGCTAATGCACGCCGCTCGGTTATGCCTGTGGTCAAAACCGTCATGCATAACCTAGAGTGTGTGGTGTGGTTGGCATTGGAGCAATTAAAAAAGAACTGTACCCCCACCCCCGGTATTTGCCCTGTCCCTCAGATTTCTTCACTTATATTTTTGGGGTGAATGACTTCTAGCAGAATTAATTCATTTAGATGAAATAAGCATATTATTAAATATACAGGGTGTCCCAAAACTTTGCCACACGAAGGGAAAGTACCTTAAATATTGAAGGTAGGAAATTTTACTGAAAGAAGACTTCATTTTGTTTATAAAAATATATGGAACTGCATTCAAAGATTTTTTTTTAATTGATTGACTGATTCGATACGAATTGATGCAATCCGTAATTATTAAATTTTAAATGTTAAATTTCATGGCCTTCCATTTGTTTAAGATGCAGTGTCACTTAAAAAAAAGTAATCCTTATAACTAACCCTTTCGATTGGTGTTGTAAAAATAAATACAAAAATGTTTTCGTTTTTGGTGTGTTCGATTCCTGGTTAAGGCAGGCGATTTTCCAAAAATCATTGAATGCAGTTCCATATATTTTTATAAACAAAATGAAGTCTTCTTTCAGTAAAATTACCCATCTTCAATGTTTAAGCTTCGTACAGACTGAGGCCAGCGAATCGCGCGCGTCGCTCATTTTGACAGATTTTGATCGCGTAACTCAAAGCAATAGCCATAGCCATAGCCATTGCCATAGCAATTTCTTTGACAATGGCTATGGCTATGGCTATCGCTTTGAGTTACGTGGTCGCACTCGCGAATTTCGCGCGGAATTCGCCTCAGTCTGTACGAAGCTTTAAGGCTTTAAAAACCATCATGCAAAACCTTCATGCAAAACCTTCATGCAAAACCTTCATGCAAAACCTTCATGCAAAACCTTCATGCAAAACCTTCATGCAAAACGCTAGGTTATGCATGACGGTTTTGACCACAGGCATAACCGAGCGGCTTGCATGACAGGCATGCATGACAGGCATGCAGTTTTATCCCACATACGCTCGGTTATGCATGACGGTTTTGACCTTACAGGCATAACCATCATGCATAACCTAGCGTATATGGCCGGCTTAAGATACCATTAATGCGCCGAAGCGCGCGGCGCGCTTCGCACGCCGCGACTAGACTTCTGCATGACAAGTGCAAAGATAAATCTTTATACTCACTTCTACATAAGTGGGTGGTTTTTAAACCACCCACTTATGTAGAATTTTACAAAAACTAAGCGCAGGGAAGAGTTAAAATTTCGTATCTGAAAGCCCTTGCGCGTTCCTGGCTGAGCTGGGCTGGCTGGAGTGATCCGGCCGCACCTCCTCTGAGGCAAAATAAGCGCAATAGACGTAGCGTTGAGGAAACCGCCTGCATTGATAAGAAGAAGAAGAAGAGTTAAAATTAAGTTTAGCCCTCAAAAAAATCTTATCTTTCTGACAAGGTCAGTGTAGGTACTCGTAGATAAAGGGGCGGCATAATCTCTATTGCACACGGGCGTTTAGACCTAACGGCGGACCTGCTTGCAAGAAAAATCTTATTTAACATATTTAAAAATAATTAGGGACCTCCACTCCCTTGTTGAACCAGGGCCTCCACACTCTAAATCCGGCTCTGGTAAGCACGTTTAGTATTTGTTGTTTTATTTTGGGGATGCTAAATTAGAAAACCGCCCCGGGTGTCAACCCATGCTACGCCGCCTCTGCTCTAGCATGACCACCGAAACGCGATATGATAAGCGATTTATCACGTTTAACTGTCAAAAGACAATAGATTTTGACAGTTGAGTGTCGATAAAACGCTATATCACGCGATATAAGTTTATCGTGTTTTGTCGGTCGTGTTTGTACATTGTTAAATTATTCGCATAATAATATAGATTGTACCAAAATCAGGTTGCTGCAAACTGCCTGAAATTAAAAGCCATCAATAAACGAGTATTGAATTATTTGTATGAGGCACAGTATTTATCTAGATAATATTTACAACGTCGATATTAGTTTTTAAAACTGTAACAATAATATAAATTTTAGATTAGATGATACGGTGTCCATCCCTATCCTTTTGCGCAAGCTTGAGACTTCAGGCATAAGAGGTACACAGCTGAAACTTTTCGAAAGTTATCTGGAAGAACGTACCCAATGTGTGAGGATTGGAAGTGTCCTCAGTGATGAGCAGGATAATACATCCTTCGGAGTTCCCCAAGGAAGTATTTTAGGACCTACCTTGTTTCTGATTTACATCAACGATCTTTTTAATATGAAACTAGACCATGGGATGATAATATCTTACGCTGATGATAATGCACTCCTTTTCGCGGCCGACTCGGAAGAACAAGTTTACAAGCATGCGCAACGAGGATTCAATGTTGTAAATAATTGGCTTAAAAATAACCTTTTAACACTAAATGCCGAAAAAACTAACTATATTAAGTTTTCTGTACGTAAACAATGCTTTCCTAACACTAGGCCAGCACTTCACGCTCATTGTTGTAGAGTCCATTCGGCTAACCAATGCATGTGCCCCGAAATTAATCAAACAGATAAAACTGAATACCTGGGTATAATATTAGGTGAAAATCTTTCATTTAAGCGACATATTGCGGCTTTAAATAGCAGATTACGTAAGTTAATATTTGTATTCAAAAAGTTACGACATATTGCTGAACCAACAATAATAAGGCAGGTGTACTTCGCGCTATGTGAATCAATATTAACTTACTGTATCACGACATGGGGAGGTGCATGTAAAACATTGTTATTAACCACAAAGAGAGCACAGAGAGCGATTCTCAAAGTGTCAACTTGCCGCCCTTTTCTATTTCCTACTAACCTTTTGTATAAGTCCTGTAATTTGTTAACAGTTCGACAATTATTTATAATGAACGTTGTATTAAAACAACACTCAGCACTTTCATTTAGCTCTGACATAATTAATAAAAGACGCAAAGATATAGTTTGCACTCAAAGAGTTTCTACTAAATACGCTTTTACAAGAAAATTCTATTTATTCCTGGGCCCGCTGCTGTACAATAGATTAAATCGTACAGCAAACATCTACCCACTTAATTATAGAAGTTGTAAGATCAATTTAAAAAACGTCCTACAAACCATGTCCTATGAAGATACAGAGAGACTATTGGTTGTATTAAAATAGTATTGTATTTTTATTTAAGTTTTAATCTAAAAATAATTTGCAATGTATGTTTACTTTAAACCTTTATTGTGTAAAAATATTTTTTGCTTTTCTAAATAAGTTAGTGATTTATTAATTTACTGAATATAATTTGCCTAAATCGCCTGAAACACAGGATTTCCTAGTTCAGGCACACGTTATATACTGTTCCTATGTAAACCAAACATTATTGTGTGCACTTATTGAAAATAAATTATTATTCTATTCTATTCTATTCTAGATTAGAGCACTCAAACAGGAAAATTAGGTGCAATTCTAGGCTCACGAACTCCACCCATTTTCAGGTAATTATTGTATTGCTCGTAGACCTTATTCCAAAAGTCGAATCTGGTTTTAAAAGGTGGGCCAAATTTACTCTTCGGGTCATCGTTGAGTAACAGGTGATGACGCCATATACCAGCGATGGGCCAAGACACTTCGCCAAAAATGCCTTCCGGAGTCGGGTTTCTGAAATCCAAAAATATTAACTAGGTAATTACATTTCAGACAACTAGGTATGTATTTCTAAAAACTAAACAGCATTTTTAGGGTTCCGTAGCCTAAATGACAAAAAACGGAACCCTTATAGATTCGTCATGTCTGTCTGTTGTATTCTGTTAACCGCTTAACGAATTTAATACAAAAATAAGAAAAATAAAAGATTAAGGGGGCTCCCCATACATGGAACTGAAACTGAAAAAAAAATTTTTCTTCAAACCAACACGTGTTGGGTGTCTATAGATAGGTCTTTAAAATGACATTGAGGTTTCTAAGACAACTTTTTCTCAAAGTCAACCGTTTGAAAGATATACACCGCCAAAGTGGTAAAATGTGGGTCCCCCCGTCCCCCCCTTTAACTTTTGAAATTGGTTTGAACGAGATATAGTAATTAGTTTTGAGATAAAGCACATTTTCTAAAACCGCAAATATAACTTTGTCGTTCATACCAACACTGTGAAAAACAAAGTTATTTTTGCAGACGGAAAATTATAGGTGGTATTAAATATGGTATGGTATAAGGTAACTACGGAACCCTACGGCGCGTGGCCCGACACGCACTTGGCCGGTTTTTTTATTTCGACGATGAAGAAGGTACAACCGCCTCTGCGGTATAGTGGTTCGCCCACCCGTGTAAGACGCAGGGGCTCGATTCCAGGAGTGGGGTAGAATTGCACTCAGCTTGTTTGGTGGGAGGGCTTATTTCAAGTCCGCCTTGCTAGCTACCACCATCTTACCTAAGTCTGACGCCACCGCTATAACAACAATTTAAAAATTGGTGCGTTCCGGCAGTTAGAGGTAAAATAGCCAGTTCCTTAGTGGTGAGGATTTTAGGTGTAGTGTAGTGCAATGCGTTTACACTTTCGGTCTTATCGTCACTTTACATCAGGTGAGGTGAAGGCCAAGCACTATCCCGCTGTGTATAAAAATAAAACCGGTCAAGAGCGAGTCGGACTCGCGCACCGAGGGTTCCGTACCATCATATTTGCACCATTAAACCACACTGCAGAGTAGAATAATAAAATTAATATTGCAGTTTTAGGTCAGCGCCATCTCTCGACCGATAGTGGAACTGATGTTAACTTTTTAGAAATTTGATGATTTCTAAAAAAGTGTGCTATATTGAGACATCGTTGTATTTTTCCTGTAATCTTTATATAAACTGCTATCACGTAGAATTATTTCAGATTTTTCTCTTTGCAAACTTCGGAGATAAGGGGGGGGGGGGGGGAACGATATTTTTTTACATTTTTCATCGTAAGTCGAAAACTATGCGGCCTAAAAAAAAAGAAAAAATGATTAAAAACGTGCAGACGGAGTTCTTTTATATGATACCCCACAACATGCCCTAGTAGCCCCACTTCAAAATTTTAAGACCTATTTTCAGTCCCTGTTGTAAAAAATATATTGTTTTTTTTATTTATTTCTTATTTGCATAATAGTTGGGCAAATGTCATCTTAAACTATTCCAAATTTTAAGTTGATACCATTAGTAGTTCTCGAGATATCCAGCTGTGACAGACAGACAGACAGACTGAGTCACACCATAAGGGTTCCTTTTTTACCATTTTGGTACGGAACCCTAAAAAGCGTATTGGGCCATAAGGCTTAAGGCCCCTATGTACCTCAAAGTGGCGTCTCAAAGTATAGTTTGTTATAGTAGTATTCAAAGAGCAAAAAGTGGCCAATATTTTACTGATTCCATCTTCTGCTTACTGCTGCATCTGCTACTGATTCAATCTGTACATGTGAATTTTCGATACACTAATTACCTACCTACTTAGCAAGCAATTTTAATTAAGATGAGAGCGCCACTTGACGTATGTACCTAGTCGCCTTATCATGGAAACGGACTTCCTCAAATTAAAAGCCCAAAAAGTTCAGGGTCTCTTATTCCGGCGAGAAAGCGAACTTTGAAAGGTCTATAAGATTCCAATCCAACGATAGGTACGTATCTAACTTACCCGAATCTTATGAAGTTTGTAAAATACTTCACTACATTCGTCAGTGTCTTTTGGGTTTTAATGTCAATATTATTGAGTTTATATTTGATGGATGGAATTATAAACAAATATCCCAAATCGTCTGCATGAGCCGTTCCGGGAAATGTTATGTTGTTAACTATTTTGGCATAGTTAAGATCTCCATCGAAGTCAAATTCGTAATAGTAAACAGGTTTACTAAGTAGTTTCTGAGTATGCACTCTTAACCATAAATCAATGCTAAGGGCATATTGTGTATCAGATAATAAGTCGTAGAAATTGGTTAACGTCCAATTACTCAAATTAGAGCCTCCAAAGTACAAATCACTAATAGATTTGACTAGTCCTTTATACTCATTTGAGTCTATAGGATACTCTATATCGTATGGGATACAAAGCGCAAAATTTTCTTTTAGTACTTGTTCTGGTTGTTTTATTAAGGAGGGCCACATATAGATGCCTTCTCTGGAATTAATGCCTGTTAGTACTGGTACATTCTGTGGTATACCCGATTGAATTATATCTTTAGGTTTTTTCGTTAATACTGCTTGTGATGATTCTTTTTCAACACATGGTAGAAAGGGTGCAAAGGGTCTCATGATGTTTCGGTTATTTTTATAGACGTTTTCTTGAGCTTTCACGATATCGAAGGCATTGGCGTTAATCAAATTCTTTATTAAGGTTTGAACGTCATCGGTCGCAAAACCAAGTTCATCAGCTAGTGCTAAAGCGTGTTGTTTAGGATATTCTGACAAAAATCTAAAATTCAAAGCGCTGCCGCTTTCCATTATCGCACGATCAAAAAGTCCAGTAGTCTTTTCCGTCAACAATAAATAATGTACTAGTGCTGCACCAGAACTTTGACCTCCAATGGTTACTGTAGCTCCTCCGAACTTTTTAATGTTTTCTTTGATCCATGTTAAGGCTAGTATAGTATCTTTAATCCCTGCATTACCAGATGCATCCTCTGTTTCAAATGACAGATATCCTAATGCTCCGAGTCTGAAAACAACACAGGGTAGTATAGTTTCTTCAGGATTCTCGTTTCTATTGAAATTATAGAAAATAATGATTACTTTAGAAAATATTCACCTATAATTAACGGAAACATAGATGACATCTTGCTTCAGAAACATATGTGGTCCATAAACGTTGATGTTGCCTGTGTTCGATTTGAAACTTCCTCCGTGTAAGTAGACGTATACTTCCCGCCATTTAAATTCGGTGGTCGCTGGTACACAAATGTTGATTGTTAAACAGTCTTCGCTCATTTCTTCTCTTGTGTATATACCCTCTGCTTGTGGACAAATTGGGCCTTTTTCAGTGACGTTTAAAATTTCCGTCCATGGTTGCTTTGCTACGGGGGGCTGTAATACAATTTGAATTTTGAAAAAAAAAAATGAAAAAATGAAAAAAATATTTATTCAGTATCTTTTAAGTACATTACATATTAAATGGCTGAGGCCCCTTTTAAATATACAACCTGTGTACTGTGTGTGAAGGAGCGGGGCTCTTAGCCCCGCTCCTTCTAAGATTACAAAAGATACATTTTAAAGTCAGTTAGATACACCCATGATATGTATCCTCTATAAAGGGTTGTGTGACTATGACCTTGACCGTGTATTTGACGTTGACCTTAAATTTAAATGATTTTGAAATGTGACGTCATGAAATTTAGGACCCCTCCCACGCCCTTGTCACACAATATCACAATTTGTCGACCCCCTCCCTCCCCTTATCGTGTGACGTAATATATGCCTATATTCTCATCGAGTGACAATGACAACTGACTGAATCGTGTCACACTGTGACTGGTTGAGAAAAAGGGAACAGGGGTGACTCGTTGCGAATTTTTATTCTCATCTAGTAACACTGGTAACTGGTTCATGCATAGTGTGACTCGTTCGGAAAAATAATTCGCATCGGGTCAAAGAGAATGTAAAAAACTAGCGTCATAAGAATACATTTATTTATTCTTATGCTTATTATTGTTATCGTATGCTTGTGACTAATTATTATTCTCATCCAGTAACTTTATACTATGTACTATTATACTATACACTACTTTATACTATAGGTACACTTTATACTATTATTTTTCTTACATCTAGTAACTCTGGATGAGAATAATAATTCGCAATCCAGTCACACTGGTACGCGTATGATGTGACACGTTCGGAAAAAACACTATACATGACCCAGTGTTACTAGATGAGAATAAAAATTCGCATCGAGTCACATTGATAACTGATGCGAATTTTTTCCGAACGTGTCACACTATACACGTACTAGTGTAGCTGGATGAGAATAAAAATTTGCATCAAGTCACACTGTTACCCGATGCGATTTTTTTTCCGAACGAGTCACACTATGCATGAACCAGTGTTACTAGATGAGAATAAAAATTCGATTCGATTTTTTTCTTCAGACCGAGAAAACCGTTTCTTCAGACCATCAAAGTGAACAACTTACTATGGACCAACTCAGAAATCACGAAAAAAATCAGCATACTAAAATTAATAACGAAAATATAAAAATATATGAAGCGGCTAATATTTTTTTCGCGATTTCAGGTCCCTTAGTAAAAGTTGTTCAGTTTGATGGTTCGAAAAAACTGTTTCCTCATTTTGCCTTAATTCATTAACACGTTGTATACTTATAATACATACTAACACCCAGACCCGTCACAGAAATTAAAATTCATCATTTAAAGTTCTGCCCGGCCGGGAATCGATCCCGGGACCTCTTGCGTGGTAGGCGGCATGGAATAGTGAGCTGGTTAGAGTTACCAGATAAACTCGATGGCGCAGTGGTTTAGCGCCTGGCCTGCGGCGGAGGTTAAGCAACTTTCCCAAGGGTTGGTCATAAGATGGGTGACCAAAATTCTATTATCTCGAGCTCCTCCGTGCTTTGGAAGGCACGTTAAGTCGTTGATCCCGGCTGCACTTGCAGTCATTAACACCCACCAATCCGCATTATGATATTATGATGGCCCATTCTCCTTATCCAACCATAAGGAAAACCTGTGCCCATATGATGGCCTATCCTCCATATCCAACCGTATGGGAAGCAGTGGGGACAGTAAAACAAAAAAAACCGGTCAAGAGCGAGTCGGACTCGCGCACCGAGGGTTCCGTACTATCATAATTGCACCATTAAACCACACTGCAGAGTAGAATAATAAAATTAGTATTGCAGTTTTAGGTCAGCGCCATCTCTTGACCGATAGTGGAACTAATGTAAACTTTTTTAGAAATTTGATAATTTCTAAAAAAGTGTGCCATATTGAGACATCATTTTATTTTTCCTGTAATCTTTATATAAACTGCTATCGCATAGAATTATTTCAGATTTTTCTCTTTGCAAACTTCGGAGATAAGGGGGGGGAACGGTCATTTTTTTTACATTTTTCATCATAAGTCAAAAACTATGCGGTCTAGAAAAAAAAGAAAAAATGATTAAAAACGTGCAAACGGCGCTCTTTCATATGATACCCCACATGCCCTAGTAGCCCCACTTCAAATTTTTAAGACCCCTTTTCAGGCCCTGCTGTAAAAAAAACATTTATTTTTTTATTTATTTCTTATTTGCAAAATAGTTGGGCAAATGTCGTCTTAAACTATTCCAAATTTCAAGTTGATACCATTAGTAGTTCTCGAGATATCCAGCTGTGACAGACAGACAGACAGACTGAGTCTCACCATAAGGGTTCCTCTTTTACCATTTTGGTACGGAACCCTAAAAATGGCTGATGGTCATGAGTTACCAATGTGAAATGTTGTATTATGTACCTACTTATAAAATAAAATGCATATCTACATGATCTAGGCATTGTATCCTAAACAAAAAATATTTTTTCATTTCTGTTGGATTTACGTCCATTTTCCTTATAGTAGAGTGCCCATGATTCTTTCACAGTTCTAGGTCAAAGGGAATTAGGTACTCTTATCAATTTTGATTCCCATGAGGGTGTCGAAAAATGCATTTTTGCGGCATAAACGGGTCGTATCTTTTTTACGTAAACTTAGAAGTTTGATTTTAACACAGCTTCAAGGGACCGTAGACTTCAGTAGGTATATGTTTTTAATTTCAACTCGATACCACCACACGTTATTGAGATAAAGGGTCTTGACAGACAGACGAACAACAAAGTGATCCTACTCGTATAAGGGTTCCGTTCTTTCCTTTTGAGGTACGAAACTCTAAAAATGAGATTTTTTGCGTATTGTGTTTTTGAAATGCTAACAAAGAGAGACCAAAGTTATGTTTTTGGCAAAAGTGTTTAAAAAATTACAAGTCTACCTTAAAACGACGTTCTCCTGTAGGACTTTCTGCGTAGGGTATGCCCTGATACGCGTAGTACGACACGCCCTCGTCATCCTCCACCAGCTTGCCCAATATCGGCCCGGTGCTCGTCACTATTACAGAACTCCTCACCGGGGTGGTTAAATAAATACTAAGAAGAAATGTTAACAAAAACATACTTCGTCTGTACCTTTCTGTTACACGCTTAGTAGAGAACTAAGTTGTTGCTAGTGACCTTATAAAGTAATATATTCTATGATCATAGATAACTGTTTCGAGTAGCTCGTATGTTTTATCAGCTGCTGATACCCATATTGGTTGGATTATTGGTTTTACAATTGCGTCAAGTATTTAATGTCTACTGTAATTATTATTTATTTACAAACAATAACCTTAGTAAAATATCTTTCGTTGTAATACTCGTAGTAGTAGGCAAAAGTGCTTTAAGTGGCCACTTTTTGGTCTTAAAACTATATATAAACTATAGAAACTTAGTTTCAATCTGCACATGTGAATTATCGATACCTACAATAAGTACTTAGCGAGTAATAAAAATTAATATGATGGCGCCACTTTGATTTTATGCAAATAAATGATTATGATTATGATTGAGGTATATGTATAGGGGCCTTAGTTGGCGCGCGCTACGTATTATTTAGAGGGTTGGTTTTAATAAAATATATATAGGTAATGCTCAAAAGAAAATTGGGGCCACTATAATGGTTTTCTATACAATCGAGCTGACTTTGGAAAGGTTTATTTTATTTTATTAGTATTTGATATTGTTCGAAAGCTCTGCTTCAGCTGGGGAAATAATGCTTTCGTATTCGTATGTCCGTCCGCCTGTTCATTTGTTCTCTTCTACACATCTAGTCCCACTAGGTCATGTCCTCATTAGGTCATGTCCTCACTAGGTCATGTTATTTTGTTAGAATGAATCAAAAGAAAACCAAGAAGAAATTAAAAAAAGAAAAAGCAACTTTCTTATTTATTTATTTTTTAATCATACATGAAAATATTAAAAAATGCAAGTACCAGGGCAACATAACTTACGAGGAGTTATTTTGATTTCGTACCGCGAACTTTTTAGCTCTTTAATTTTTCATACAATATAAATCGAAATAACTCCTTGTAAGTTATGTTGCCCTGGTAATTTTGACTGAATATAACATTATTTCGTTATTGAATATAAAATAAAATAGGGTTAGGTTCGGAATAATCCTTCTTATCTATCGATACGGACACTACGATATTCTAAAAAGCCTTACGGCCGGTTTTTGAATTGAGAAATTGAAGTTGAGCACTACTCAAACCTTACTCACCCATACAAAATTTGTACTTAAGTAGTGCTCAACTTCAATTTCTCAATTGGCTTTGGTTAAAAAATAAAAGGTATTTTTTTTATATTTTTTTACTACAGATTAGGCCAATTTAAGAAACTTATTTGAATATTTTAACATTTGGTCCCGTATTTATTTTTTTATAAATATATTTGTCGAGCGGATATGGTCAACCGGAATGACGTCATTAGTGGCATGAAAGTTTAAGAAGAAAACCTTTGCCATCTACTTATAGAAAAAGAAAGGCCAAGTGTCATTAACTGTCATAATGACTTTATGGTTGTTTGTAAACAAATAAGTTAAAGTTAATATTTCTTCTATTTTATTCATTTAATCCAGTTGTGACGGTTCTAGCCTACCTTCTTAATTTGCCGCAATAATTTTTGAGGTGGTGAAATTATAATAAAAATGCTTACCAGTGGAAACTCTGCTGAAAAACTTTGTAAAAACACACGCCCAATCTACCCAAATTGCGAAATGTATTGTATGTATTGTGTCTATTTTGGATGTAGGCTACATGGATGAAATTGTAACGATTGCTTGTGGACTGATAAATTTGCAGGATAACATAATAAACATTGTGAAAATATGTGCATACTTTATTTCTATTTACAAACATTTAATAGTAGGGATGTGAAAAAAATTACGAGATAAGTTCATCGATATTTTTCGGGCGATATTAAATACTCTGATATATCGTTAGATGTTTTTACAATAATTTTTCCAAAACATTTTTTTGATAATTACGTATGGATTCTAATAGTCGACACTATTTTGTCACTGGAGCATTTTGATTTTTTCCAACTTTGAGTCTTAAAAAGCATCGTAAAATTCGTCAAATTGAGCCAAAATTTCGCGTAGGGGTTTATTTTGCTATTTTTAATGTTTTACAATACCTTAAAATTAGAATCCATTACTTAGTCATCGTCCCATTTCATCCCATTTTTTCTGAGAAATATTACCTATATCGATATTTTTTCACTTCCACCTTCCACCATCCCTAATGCCAAGTTCATTGTCAAAATTGTCTTTGCACTTTTTTCTTTTTTTTATTATGGCTGGGAGATCTGTATGTGATGACGTCATATGAAGGTCATTTGAAGGTTAAAGCTTTTTATTGAATATTATAAATATCTTTAAAAATATAGACTTATTTTTAAATTTAATTAGTAGACACTGTACCGAAAGCTTATTCCTCGAAATGGTTTTGAGATTTCCAGTCATGTTCAAAAAGTTATCAAAGCCAATTCAGAAACCGGCCGTTAGTCCAGTAGGACCACGGGTCCACGGGTACATAGTGGTATACCGTGGTCCTACCAATAGGTCAAATCGGTAGGTCCACGGGCCCTTAATGTAAATAATTCATACATGCATGCCTGCCTATGCATTCATAGAAAAAAATCAGCGTAGAGCTGAATAATAATTTTTACCCTGTGGCATTGCACCATCCACAAAATTCGTTAGGCATGACCTAATGGGAATAATGTGTATGAACAAAAATTGCATGACCTAATGAGGACATGACCTAGTGGGACTAGATGCTTCTACAGGGGCCCTATTTTTGAATCCTTTAACTAGCGTCGAGCGCTCTTTTCTACTGATTTTCGTTTGACATTTGACTCAATCTCAATCATTTGAGTCAAATTTCGAACGAAAAGCAGTAGAAAAGAGCGCTCGACCCCAGCCGAAGGATTAAAAAAAAACCGGCCAAGTGCGAGTCGGACTCGCGCACGAAGGGTTCCGTACCAAAAACGGCAAAAAAATATGTTTGTTGTATGGGAGCCCCCATAAATATAATAATTTTATTCTGTTTTAGTATTTGTTGTTATAGCGGCATCAAAAATACATCATCTGTGAAAATTTCAACTGTTTACCTGTTGTCGTTATTAATATCGAGCAAAAACGGCAAAAAAAAACACGTTTGTTGTATGGGAGCCCCCCTTAAATATTTGTTTTATTCTGTTTTTAGTATTTGTTGTTGTAGCGGCAACAGAAATACATCATCTGTAAAAATTTCAGCTGTCTAGCTATCACGGTTCATGAGATACAGACTGGTGCTGTGACATATCGAGCTGTGACTACAGTTGCAAAACTTCTGAAAGATTCCGAATAATTCTGGAATACTTCCCGGAAAGTTTCTTTCAATCAGAACTTTTCAAAATAAAGATAATTTTTTTTTTTTTTTATTTATAGCCTCAGATCAATTTTAGTCTTCGATCATAGGATTCATATGTCAATTTTGCTAGAAAATATACCCGCCGACCGACCGAGGCGACGACTAACGGACGAACACGGTACGAACTAACAACTCGTGCGCGGTGCGTGGCGCCACCTAGTGGCGGGTGGCGGCAGCAGCGGAGCGCGGCGAGCGGGGAATGGCGGGCGGCGCGGCTCCCCCCGGGGAAGTATTCGCCCGCTCACCGCGCCCCTCAGAGAAGTTTTCAGAATATTTCGGAATAATTCGCGCTCGGAGGGAATATTTCAATCTGGTTGATTTTAAAAAGTAATTAAGTATGTTCTCAGTGAATCATTGATGGTGATGGTAAATTGTTTTTTATTAAGGGTAAGTAAAGTTTAAATGTTTATTTTATTACCTATGTAAAGCAAAATTATAACCAATTTTCTATTTTTCGAGGTTTTTCTAAGTAGGTACTCAATTTGTTAGTAATGATTTAAAAATAAAAGGCTGAAGAGTAGTTACCTAGTCCTTCTACCTTAATAGGTACATTATAAATAAAATTAAGTAGGTATCTACCTACACTTTAGTTTATAAAAAATACATTTAAAACTATGATAGGTATCTAAAAGTATATTTTTAGAGTTCCGTGCCCAAAGGGTAAAAACGGAACCCCATTACTAAGACTCCGCTATCCGTCTGTCTGTCCGTCTATTCGCTAAAATACTTAGTTTAGTAGGTACTTCTTAGGTAGGTACCTACTTAAGTACTCAGAAATTGTATTTAAGAGCTAGATATTACGATATCTATCCATACCTACTTTACTACTTTTACTATGATCAGAGAATAATTGAGTTTTTTCTTGCTAGGTAGGTAGGTATTTAAAAATGTGTCAACTAATTTCTGCTGCTTTTTAGGGTTCCGTACCCAAAGAGTAAAAACGGGACCCTATTGCTAAGACTCCGCTGGCCGTCTGTCTGTCGGTCTGTCTGTCACCAGGCTGTATCTCATGAACCGTGATAGCTAGACAGTTGAAATTTTTCCAGATGATGTACTTCTGTTGCCGCTTTAACAGCAAATACTAAAAACAGAATAAAATAAATATCTAAGGGGGGCTTCCATACAACAAACGTGAATTTTTTGCCGTTTTTTGCTCGCTATTATTAACGATAACAGGTAGACCGTTAAAATTTTCGCAACGATGTATTTCTGTTGCCGCTATATTAACAAATACTAAAAACAGTATAAAATAAATATTTAAGGGGGGCTCCCATACAACAAACGTGATATTTTTTTTGCCGTTTTTTGGTACGGAACCCTTCGTGCGCGAGTCCGACTCGCACTTGGCCGGTTTTTTTTACCGATCTTGCTTTTTTATTATCGTTACTCCTGTTTTTTGATAATCGAAATATTCCGAATGTTTCCGAATAATTCAGAATATTTCCGAAGTATTCCAAGGGAATTATTCGGAATGTTTCCCGCCAGCAACTGTAGCTGTGACAGACAGACGAACTGAGTCACACCATAAGGGTTCCTTTTTTACCATTTTGGTACGGAACCCTAAAAACGGTGCTGTAACGGATCCGCTGTGTGAACGCACGGTAAGGTATATAAAGTTTTTCATTTTTGAGGTTAAAAAAATTACCGCCAGGTCCAGGATTGTATTTGTTTTAACAACATTTTGAATAGATAAAATAAAACATGTTAAATAGGTACTTAAAAATATTGTATTTACTTTTAATTCTTATTCTATAAATAAATAATTAATACTAAATCAGGTATATTATTTACAATGTTTACAAAGTAGGTATCTACTTATATATTTATCTTCTTAAATTAAACATGGTTTAAGTGTTACTTACAAAAATGGATTGCATCGTTGAGATTTTTTTTATTACAACTATACCGGGTGTAACAAGACCCTCAACGAAGCCGAGGTCTACGTATTCTGCCCATCATCAGGACCAATTTCTGTTCAAAATTATTGCTGGGAAACGATTTTAATTTATGGTGTTAAAAAGCATTGCGTACAATACCATTACCATGTAACGCGTACAACAGACCGTGCCTGCACAAAATAGAGAGACTAACAGAAGATTAGCTTAGTACTACGGGCGCTCGAGCATCGCACACACACAAAGACAGCTCTCGTCACTGCGTCAAGTACTCGAACTGTTTTGAGAGTGTTCGGTGAGAGATGTCTATGTGTGCGTTGCTCGAGCGCGCAAGTGCTAAGCTCAACTACTGTACTCTCTCTATATTGTGGTGCCTGGCGAGTGTGTATAGCTGCGTGCGGCTCACTGCGGCCGAGTTGAAAGGAAGCGTTTATGTGCGTGATCATGAGATACATTGAGTGATGACGTTTTGAAGCCATTGTTTGTTACGAAATATTAAAAATGTTGTTAATATTTCTTTTGACAAAAATTAGGAAATGACGAATAAAATAAGATTTCATAAAAAAAATGTTTTGGTTTTGACCATCAATAATTTCGGAGCAATTGGTTTCCCAGGTATAGTCTAAAAGACAAAAATGATCCTGATGATGGGCGGAATGCGTGGACTTCGGCTTCGTTGAGTGTCTTGTAACATCCGTTATATAGCTTCCGTCCGCGACTTCGTCCGCGTAGACATTCATAAAATCCCTTGGGAACCTTGGTGTCCAATATTTGAATCCAGGCTATAAACTATCTGTGTTGACATACACTCAACTCCGTTCAGTCGTTTTTGCGTGATTGAGTAACAAACATCCAAACATATTGGCATTTTACTACATTCTTTTCATCGTCAATTATTAAAAACCGGCCAAGTGCGTGTCGGGCCACGCGCAGTAGGGTTCCGTAGGTACATTATATACCATAACATATTTTAATACCGCTATCATTTTTCGTCTGAAAAAATAACTTTGTTTTTCACAGTGTTTGTATGAATGACAAAGTTATATTTGCGGTTTTGGAAAATGTACTATATCTCAAAAACTAATTACTGTATCTCGTTCAAACCAATTTTCGTTGAAAGTGTTTATTAAGATCTATAGCATATATTTTTTTTAGATTTTTCACCCTCTTACTTTAAAAGTTAAAGGGGGGGGGACACACATTTTACCACTTTGGCGGCAGATATCTTTCAAACGGTTGACTTTGAAAAAAAATAGTCTTAGGAACCTCAATGTTATTTTTAAAGATCTATCTAAAGACACCCCACAAGTATTGGTTTGATGAAAAAAAATATTTTCAGTTTCAGTTCCATGTATGGGGAGCCCCCCCTTAATCTTTTATTTTATTTATTTTTGTGTAAAAATCGTAAAGCGGTTCACAGAATACACCTACTTACCAAGTTTCAACTATGTAGTCTTAATGCTTTTGGAATAAAGTGGCTGTGACATACGGACGGACAGACAGACAGACAGACAGACAGACAGACAGACAGACAGACAGACAGACAGACAGACAGACAGACAGACAGACAGACAGACAGACATGACGAATCTATAAGGGTTCCGTTTTTTGCCATTTTGGCTACGGAACCCTAAAAAGCGAGGAATAAAAACAGCTTAATGTGTAACAGAATATCGTAAAGTAATTCAATGCCAATAGGAAATATGCATCAATTTTTTTTAATCTAAATAATGCGTGAGAAAATCAACTGTAATATTAAAACATTTCTCGTGATATAGTTATGCATATTCCCTATTGTTTCATTTATCTTTCACAAATAATTTATTGGGTTAAGATTCTGATCAAAAGAAACAATTTTAGTTAAAGCTTTCGGCTAACGTAAATAAATCTGTGCTCGAGTAACTTAGAAGAAAGTGTCCGAATTACCTATGTACGTGTAACAAAAAGGGGGTATCAACCCGAAAGGAGGTCAACGTACTCGTAAAACTGAACATCTTACAACAGAATAAAAAATAAAAAAAAATTTTTTTTTGAACTCTCCATACAAAATATTGCCGGCAAATTCAAATTTTCTATGGAGAGTCCAAAAATTTTTTTTCGATTTGAATTTTTTTTTTCTGTTGGAAGGTGTTCAGATTCACGAGTACATTGACCTCCTATCGGGTTGATACCCTCTTTTTGTTACACCTTGTATAATACAACGTGTTTAAAAAACCCTAATGCCTAATTTGGTAGATATAGAGACCATCAAACTGAACACCTTTTACTTGGGACCAACTCTGAAATCGCGAAATACTTGAACGCTCCCTTGGTTAAGCTGAGGCAGCTAAGGTTTAAGTTAAGCAGCTTCAACACGTAATCTTCAATGACCCAGACCAGAACGAAGTTACGAATCATAATCAATAATTATTTAACCTTTTGTCTAATGTAAGCTGCAGTTTTTATTTTACAGGTATACAGAAAATGTCTAAAATTTGTATTTAAACCCTCCTGGTTAGCACTTGGTATACTTTCAATTTTCCATAATGTCTCCCATCTTTTCAATTATTCTTCAACCAGCTACTAAACTCAAGAGATTTTCATATGCACCACACTTTGTGTGTCAATTTTCACGAATATTATCCGTCATTTTTGTTTTGTTTATCCTCAGAGTTGGGTAAAAATTAAAAATTTAGGGGAAAATATCCTAAGGTCAAGGAACACTACAAATATTTGATAAACATGTTGAACGTTTACGAACCCAACAAGATGATTTTAATAGTATGTTATAGAGATGCGCCGAATGTGAATACTAATGTTTGGTCCAAAATATACCGAACCGAATATTCGGCCGAATCATTCGATTTAGGGGCCATAATGTGCGCTTTTATAATTCTCAACGGCCCGGCACGGCACGGCAGCGGCGACACCGAAAGACGCTTTTATAATTGCTGCCGTTGCCGGCCGTTGGATGTTCAACACAGAACACTCATAGCGAAGAAGAAGTTACTATTTGTACATTGTACAGTAGTGTCGTGGTATCTACTTTTTACTTTAGAATAATATTTGTGATAATCGCGCCACTAATTCTTTTTAAAATATCAATATTTATTATTATTCATTATTCAGATCCTTTCAAATATTGTTATAGTTAATTACTTTTAAAAATAAAATTAAAAAGTAATAAATTTGGCTCTAAATATTTTCGCAACATGGTGGTATGTCACGCTCATGGAAATAGTACTATAAACCGGAATGAGCGCTTCGCCCCAAAACGAGCCGACAGAGAGGTCAAGTAGATGTATGTGTCCTTTTCTTCATTAGGGTGACCAAACCGTATGGTTGGCCGGAGACATACATAATACTTTAAACTGTTTAATATAAACTTAAATACCTAGGTAGTTCTTTATTTATAATTAACACTTTTTACCGCGTTTTTATTAGGTTGCTTGCTCTTTTGTTTGTTTGAGCACAAATTTTGCAAACGATTTTATACCAAATTCCCGATGAGCTAGAGACTTGAAACTTTGAACACAGGTCAGAAATGGAAGGAAATGCAATATTACAGTGACATTGAGGTGATCTGATAATGGAGCCGGAAGAACGCCACAGGAACTCTATGATGAATGAAACTATACAACCCCATCGTGTTTGGGCTTATTAGAATTGTCTTGACAAGTACTCTGACGGGAGACGAGGTTCAGGGTCGGATGATGAAGTCTGGATTCCATGCCATAGGAATTCAATATTGAAATCATGCAACCCCATCGAGTTTGGGCTCGTTTGATTCGTCTTGACGAGTGCTCTGTTGGGTAATAGTGTCCAAGAGTCTGATGATGGAGCCGGAAGAAGGCCACAGGAACTCTGCAATAAAACCTTTCAACCCCATCGAGTTTGGACTCGTTTGAATGGTCTTGACGAGTACTCTGATAGGCGGTGGTATATTTTTAGTTTAGCTCATTAACTAAAAAAAAGAAAATTAATATTTATTTAAAAAAATATATTTTTTAAGAACAAATTATTTATCACGTTTTTATTAAGTTGCTTTTTTGTTTTTATTTTTTAAATATGGTAATTCAACCAATTAAAATCTAGTTTATTCAATTCAATTTAATTTCAAGTGTAAATAATTACGCAACTTTAAAGTTTATTCCAATTTTTAATAAAAATGCAATGTGCGTGAACTTCGGAAAAACAAATAAATGTTGGAAAAACAAGTAAAAGTAGGAAAACATTGTCTAGTGATCTGTAGTTAAAAAAAGATGGAAACGATTTTCGACTTTATTGACGTTTGAAATTCGATTGCTTTTTCCCATAATATGTACTTGTACATTTACTTTGCTGTTTCATTAAAAACTGTTATTTTGGTAAAGATGTCAATGAGGTCTAAAATACTTGCACCAATTTCTTTACTTGTGAAATTAATAAAATGGGTGCAAGAGATTTACGACGACACAATGTTAAAAATATAAAAAAAAACAAAATGGCGGCCAACTATATTGTTCGTGGGCCGATTTTATGAAACTCGATTTTGTTACTATTTTGATCAAAATATAACAAAGAAATGTTAAAAATATAAAAAAATATGGCAGCCAACTCTTTTATTTGTGGGCTGATTTGAATTAAACTCGGTTTTTAGTACTAATTTGCAAAGAAAATAATAACACAATATGTATTGAAAAAATTAAAAAATCTAAGATGGCAGCCAACTTGTTTGTTTTTGGATCGATTTCGATGAAACTCGGTTTTTGGCAATATTTTGACAAGAAAATAACAACGCAATTTTTAAAATACTAAAAATCTAAGATGGCGGCCAACTTTTTTGTTTTTTTTGGGCCGATTTCGATGAAACTCGGTTTTTGGTTACTAATTAGACAAGAAAATAACAACTCAATGTAAACTGAAGGAAAAATCAAAAAAGAAAAATTAAAAATTGCGTTGTTATTTTCTTGTCAAAATAGTTCCAAAAACCGAGTTTCATCTAAATCGGCCCAAAAACAAAAAAGTTGGCCACCATCTTGGATTTTTTAAATTTTCAACATTGCGTTGTTATTTTCTTGTCATAATCGTACCAAAAACCAAGTTTCATCGAAATCGGCCCAAAAACAAACAAGTTGACCGCCATCTTGGATTTTTTAAATTTTCAACATTGCGTTGTTATTTTCTTGTCAAAATCGTACCAAAAACCAAGTTTCATCGAAATCGGCCCAAAAACAAAAAAGTTGGCCGCCATCTTGGATTTTTAGTTTTTTAAAAATTGTGTTGTTATTTTCTCGTCAAAATAGTTCCGAAAACCAAGTTTCATCGAAATCGGCCCAAAAACAAAAAAGTTGTCCGCCATCTTGGAGTTTTTAAATTTTCAACATTGCGTTGTTATTTTCTTGTCAAAATCGTACCAAAACCAAGTTTCATCGAAATCGGCCCAAAAACAAAAAAGTTGACCGTCATCTTGGATTTTTAAAATTTTCAACATTGCGTTATTTTCTTGTCAAAATCGTACCAAAAACCAAGTTTCATCGAAATCGGCCCAAAAACAAAAAAGTTGACTGCCATCTTGGATTTTTTAAATTTTCAACATTGCGTTGTTATTTTCTTGTCAAAATCGTACCAAAAACCAAGTTTCATCGAAATCAGCCCAAAAACAAAAAAGTTGACCACCATCTTGGATTTTTTAAATTTTCAACATTGCGTTGTTATTTTCTTGTCAAAATCGTACCAAAAACCAAGTTTCAGCAAAATCGGCCCAAAAACAAAAAAGTTGACCGCCATCTTGGATTTTTTAAATTTTCAACATTGCGTTGTTATTTTCTTGTCAAAATCGTACCAAAAACCAAGTTTCATCGAAATCGGCCCAAAAACAAAAAAGTTGACCGCCATCTTGGATTTTTTAAATTTTCAACATTGCGTTGTTATTTTCATGTTGAAATAGTACCAAAAACCGAGTTTCATCGAAATAGGCGCACAAACATGAATTTGATTATTATTATTAATTTTACCGTCTCGCCTGCGACCTCTAGCCATTTCAATAGAACAATTTCGTTTTTTTGGAAATCTGAAATGGTGCAGTATTTATGGTCACACTAGTTTTGTAAAGTAACATTTCCTATAGATTGAAATTCTTAAATTGAAATTCGGCGCCAAGGTCAAAATCGGAGTTGCCAAGATTGACACTTCTATTTATTACCACCTCACCGATGATAGCTGATTAGCATTATTTTAGATATTTAATTAAATCAAAAGAGTAAGTTCTGTTTTATATTACAATTATTATGTGTCATTCTAAATTAATATTTAAATAGTATATATTCGACTTCCCATTCCGAATCCTTAATTTTGATACACTACTTGATTGGTAACGTACATATATTTAGTCCTACCTATCGTGGTATTATTGTTTAGTAATGGCAATTGTGCGAACGAGACACCGACCTCCACCTGGTGTTGTCTCTTTCACACAGTAGTGCCTTCAGTCAATGTCGTCGATAGAATTTCAACTCTATGACCAATGTAATAAAGTTGAATTTCTTTTAAACGATAGGTGAAAATTTTTGTAGAGTACTCACTCCCTATTATAAACCTCCTTGGTCACGCTGCATGACAGGGGGTCTTCTTCTTCTTCTTTTTTTGTTATGGCAATCTACTTTCCTCTTGGAAGTAATTTTTGCCAGTGTCATGTTTTGTATATATTCAGTTGTTCAGTTCAGTTCAATAGTTCAGTATTTCTAGATTTTCTAGTAGATTGTTTCAGTTTACATTAAAATGCGGGTGCATCGCATTCCAATGCTGCTTGGAGCATTTGGCAGCAAGTATATCAAGACAGTTTACTCGATAAGTTTTGCCGAGGTAGCGACCACTACAATAAAAGTCTCAGCTTCACACAACCAAGATCGCGCCTATTTCCATTATCCCACATATTGTTCAGTTGCGTAGACACTTGTACCACAAAACTGCACCAATTTTAAGACACAATATCCACTATGAATCAATTTGCGAATAATTAAAATAGTCACCGAACTGAACTCGACAAAATCCCGCCAAAAACTCGGGGGTCTTCTTCTTCTTCTTATTTTTGTTTTGGCAATCTACTTTCCTCTTGGAAGTAATTTTTGCCAGTGTCAAGTGTTGAATAGTTCAGTGGTAGATTGTTTCAGTTTACATTAGAATGTGGGTGCATCGCATTCCAATGCTGCTTGGAGCATTTGGCACCAAGTATATCAAGACAGTTTACTCGGTAAGTTCTGCCGAGGTAGCCACCGCTACACTAAAAGACTCGGCTTCACACACAACCAAGATCGCACCTATTTCAATTATCCCACATATTGTTCAGTCAGACACTTGTACCACAAAACTGCACCAATTTTAAGACACAATATCCACTATGAATCAATTTGCGAATAATTAAAATAGGTAGTCACCAAACCGAACCCGACAAAATGGCGCCAAAAACTCTCGACAGGGGAGAGGGTCTCAAAGAGTAAAACAATCAACGGAGTGCATTCCAGCAGACCAATAGCTATCACCACAGAGTAAGTTAGCAAAAAGTAGTTAGTTAAAAAATCAGCAGTTTCATACATTTTTTCGTTATTAATTTTAGTATGAAGCATTGGTATTTTTCGCGATTTCAGAATAAGTCCTATAGTTCTTCAGTTTGATGGTCCCTATCTACTATATCCGGCTTTATGGGTTTTTTTCTTGGACGAATTAACCACGTTTTTTTGTAAGACGTTGTATAGTATATTTACCTCACTGACCTGCATATAAAAAAAATTTAATGTAAGTGATTTATCTACATACTTAGGCGGTCATTGGATACGTTGAATACCAGAGTAGCTCGTGGCTACGAATGCCAATTATCAAAAAAAAAGATATGTTTGTGAGTGGGCCAATTTGTCATTTTGAAGGATTTAACTGAGTATGCGCGCGTAATAAGAATAGTATTGTCAAACGGCCATCTTAGTTCTTGGTAACTTCATATTGTTTAGGATGTGCAAAAAAAAGAAAAATACTTATGACTTTTATTTTTGCTTGCATCGATCGGCATGACAAATGATCATTAAGTATTTTTTTTGCTGGCAGTACAAAATTGTCCAGTGCCGTGAAGTTGTCGATACTATTCTTATTTGGCGCGCACAGTAGGTTTGCTTCAACCGAAGATGTTGGAGACGAAGCTGTTAAAGGAGTTGGTGAGCGAAGCGATGATGCCCCCAGAGGGCCCAGGCGTTGGCCGGGGCGGCAGCGGGACGACAGGCCGGTAGTACGGCCCGCCGTCGATGCGCTGCAAACATATACGAACGAACGTGTAACGTTTCTACCCACTACACCGTACAGTACGAGGCATATAACTTTAAATCGGGTGGGGATTGCGCGAAGCGCGTATTTTGGGTATGCGTAGCGGTGAGGGGCGCGGGCGGCGGGGGAGGGGCGCGCGCTATTGGTCGCTCACAAGAGCACATGCGCGAACTTATCTCCACTCCGTCGAAAAATTTTCAAGTTACGTGCCTACCATGGCCATGCTAGGAGTAGAAACGTGTCTGGAAAAAAAAAAATTTTTGTATTGAAAATTATGACAAGTACATGGCCGGTGACGGAACGGTCTAGTAGTGGGAAATAGTGTAAATCTTTTCAATTCAATACAAATAATATTGTTTTGCCTGATACGTTCCTAGCACGGTCATGATATGGTGCGGTGTAGTGAGCAGAGACCTGTGAATAGGTCCATTGCTTGCACGGTGGCACTCATGTGCTATTGCTGTTCTATCTCACGAAGACCGTTTTGCTATGATTGTTGTTAGGCGTGTATATGCACATTATTTTAGTGTGCGCAATACGAGGGCATGCATAGTCCAATAAAACTAGCTTTATCTGGACATAATTAGATAACTGAAATTTTCTTTTTCTTTGTCATAAATTAGTGTTAGTTATAGTTAAAATAAAAGGAATTAAACATTTCGAAAATTCGCATAAAACTAAAAAAAAAAAAAAACTAAATTTTCAACAAATTTTGATTTCATTATTACAGCATAATGTATAAATTAGTAAATGTACATGTATTATGCTATGACGCTTGATTTCAGGTAAAATAAATCAAAATTAAACTAATTGATCAATCGGAACTATTGTTAATAAAGAAGGTTCAGTAAGTAGCAGATATTTTGGCGTATCTTACCAGAAATTATAGGTAACTGTAATTTAATAAGCCATACTGAATGGTATATAATGTGACGACGAACATGCGAAATTGGATTTAGTTTAATTTTGCTATTAGGTGATAGCATTTTAATGTACCATAAAATTATACTAACAAGGTATTTGGTTAACTATTTTGCTTTTAGGAAAAAGCTAGGTAATGTACGAAATCTCATGATTTTTGTATGAAACGGTTACCACCCCGGATTTCTTACATCACATATCTAATATTTGTCACTTAGTATCAATATCCGATAAACTAATAAAAACAACGAGTTTATTATTTATGTCCAGATAAAGCTAGTTTTATTGGACTAGCAGACGCACACTAAACAATGTTCTTGTGTACGCCTAGCCCTAGCACATTCATAGCAAAACGGTCTCCGTGAGATAGAAGCATGCAAGCAACATATTACACACATCAACTTTGTCTAAGGATACAGGTGCTATTTTCATACAAACGAGGTTACTTTGAAGCCTTGGTTTCCTGCCAGAGATGTATCGTGCTGTGATCTGATGATGGTTATCCAGGGAGTGAATGGAGGAGATTTAGATCGCTATACACACCCAACTGATCTGACCAGCATTCTAAAAGATTAAGTGACATGTTTAAAAAACCGTTAAAATAGCATGAAAAAATTTATGGAAATCATGAAACTGAGAATTCTGACCCATTAATCTTTTATAATGCTGATCAGATCAGTTGGGTGGGTATAGCGATCTGAATCTCCTCCATGCACTCCCTGGATGGCCATCATCAGATCACAGCACGGTACACTCCTGGCAGAAAACCAAGGCTTCAAAGTTACCTCGTTTGTATGAAAACAACCCCTGTATCCCTAGACAAAGTTGATGAGTATACATTGGATAGTCATAGTCAATAGAAACATGATGTTATAAAATATCGAGTTAATAACTTAGATCGCAACGCTAATTTCTAATCTTCGTCGATTCGACAAAGGGTTAGGTACTTAAGTAATTGAAATAAAATATAAATGTAAGTATTTTTTCTACTTACCTATACAACGTGTTAATGAATTAACGCAAAATGAGAAAACCGTTTTTTCGGACCATCAAACTGAACAACTTTTACTATGGGACCAACTCTGAAATCTCGAGAAAAAAATCAGCTGCTTTATATATTTTTATGTTTTCGTTATTAATTTTTGTATGAAACAGCTGATTTTTTTTCGCGATTTCAGAGTTGGTCCCATAGTAAAAGTTGTTCAGTTTGATGGTCCGAAGAAACGGTTTTCTCATTTTGCGTTAATTCATTAACACGTTGTAACAACTACAATAGGGAAGATGCAAATAAAATATTTATGAAAATTTTATGATTAAAATGTTAAAAGAATATAAAAGAAAGGCCACTGCAACGTTTTTATTGTATATAATGTTGATTTTTATAATAATTACGATTTAAAAATTACTTGAAACGGAACGTATTTTAAAACACCAATCAGCGTTTAGTGACGTCACTCCTGTTATGACAACTTATTTGAGGTTATGGTTGTAAATGTAAATATTATTTTAGTGGATATTAATTACGTTTTTTAAATAAAAATGGAGGTTGGATTTATGAAAGCAGACTCCAGGAATTTACCAAGAGTTAGTGTTGACATGGTCGTAACTTTTTTTGTCGAAAGTGCAGAGTTTTCAAGTGTAGAAATGAAAGGGACTAAATTACTACGGTACCTATGTTTAAATCATAATAATATTGGCATATTTACTTTGTATTTAATTAAGCGGCTTCTACACATAGCATAATTGTTTCCTCTTCACAGCTTGAAACCACTTTTTTCTCAGTTTTGGGTCAGAAGGTCCAGTCAAAAACAATTTACTTAGAAACATTATTGAATTAGATGGACACATTGGCACAAAACATGAGTCAACACGGCTTTTTTTCGGAATATTAGTGGAATAGTTATGATCACCTGATGTTGATGGATAGTCCATTTTAAATTATTACATAAAATATATCAAAAGTCCAAAAAATATGCAAAAGTATGAAATGAAAGTCAGTGACGAACACGACAGTACGACTTTGTCGACCAGTGACAGACAGGAGTGACGTCATTGGAACTACGAGTGCGTTTTCGCGCGAAAATTTAAACTGACAATTTAAAGCCGCATTTTTTCCGATAAATTAGAATGTTTTAATTTTTTAATATATTTGTGGTCTCTTCTTCATGGAATTCTTTAAAATGAAAACAAAAATAAAAATACTGCATGTTGCCTATTGTTTTGTTTTTAATGGATTTTTGTAAAAATATTAAGTAAGAGCCGATGTTTTGTAAAAAAAAAATTGACAATAAAGTGCTTTCTTAATAGTAAGTAATCGATAAATGAAATATTTCAAATAAACTGAATTAGGTATATCTTTAATAAAAAAATAAAGACAATTGTAGTAGGCATTTTACCAATCAAAATATTCATAAAAATTATAATTGGCTTGCGATCTTTCTTGAATTATTTTAGTTCAACAGTTAGTTGTATTGTACCTCTGCCGGCATTTTGTTATTATTTACAGTTATCTACTACCATTTCTTTTTTATTACACTACTTCCACCCAGGAAAAATATACAAGATCGATTAGAAAAATAGACTTACCATACTAACGACCCGAACAGCTGATCAAGTTTTATATGAAAAGTCGATTTTTTTGTCTGTTTTCGAAAAACTCGTAGAACAAAAAGTTGTTGGTTATGATATTAGTAATCTACTCCTGCAAGGTTGTTGGTGTCTTACAAATAACCCTGTATATACCTTTTAGTAATTAATTAGTTATTACAAATAGATAATTATGAAATGTTCAACTTACCGAAATTATACTGGACGAAGAACTTTCAGTAGAAAAAAAGTAATTTAAAAAGTCATTTTGGTTGTAAATTATTTATAGTTGGCAAATGGCAATTGATACAATAAATAACATTCTATAGCAATTTATTAGTCTTAAAATATACTTAGGTACCTATTACAAAAATATGTTTGTACTTATTGGGACAAGACAATGTTTGAACACAATCTACCGAATGTATCTCGCAATACCAACTTGGCTTTATAAATCTTGTGTCCTATATAAGATGAACGTTATTTATCTGAGACGTCTCACAACTATTTCTCATACAGTTTGAAGCGCTCTTTTTGTCTATCTCGATGTATACGGTCCTTCTTAAATAGTGCACAAAATTTTAAGGGGTCAATGAACTCATGCATATTAACAAACTTTTACTATGGTGCCAACATTGAAATCGCGAAAAAAAAATTAGATAGATAATAGATTCCATAGAAAATTTAAAATCAAATAGATCAAAATGTATGGTAACCATAGTAAAAGTTGTTTATATACATGAGTTCATTGGACCCTTGAATTTTTGTGCACTATTTAAGAAGAACCTTATGTTTGTGGTTATCGTACATGCTTCGTCCCCAAAATTGCTACATCCAATTTCATTGTTTGCGGGGCGGCTTCGTCCGTTCATGTCATGTCTGTGAATTCTGTGATCCGTGCAAATATTAAGTATACATAAGTATTTCTCAAATCCGAAAAATTAGTTTCGTTATTACCGATCAAATTGCATTGCTTAAAAGAATTCACAAGAGGCTTAAATCTAATTTAAAGCCAGATTTTTTGGAGAATTACTAAGTAATTATGACTTCATAAATACTATTTGGTTTTATGGTAGCACTTCTAGGGAAATTTTAGATTTGCATTTATTGTAGTAGAATTGCACAAAAAATTCCATTACTAAGTATCACCCAAAGATAATAATAACGACGTTTGCCTTAATTGTGATGTTTACCTACTTTACGTAACTTTATAGTATTTAAATTAGTAACTGTATGTCCGTTTTATCTTTACTCGTCGTATTTGATAAACAATTTTCACAAACCTCTGTTTGGATAAAGCTAATAGAGAGCAAGAAAAACAATGCAAGTATATGATACTAAAAATGAATGTTGACTATAGTATTTCTTTGCTTTAATTTTCTGGGAAATGGATACGTCCGGGTGTATTGTCATTGGCAGTGGTGACGGTGGCGGTGGTGGTGGCCGTGGGCCTGGTGGGGCGAGTGGGGCTGGCGGGCATGCTGGTGCCGCGGTAGGGCCGCAACGTGGTGGCGCGGCTCGGCACGTGCCCCTACGGATTCATCACCCAAAACTCAACCACCACACGTGCAAAAGATAAGGTGAATAGTCGTAAGATTATTGCGTTCGTGTGAAATAACAGGACAGAGATAAGCACTATGAATTAGGCAGGAATATAGTGGGAATTCAGTTTTAGAGGTAATGGGTTAAATCACAGTTAATTTTCATGTGTTATTTAAGGGTCATTCCATGCCAATTTTTTAAAAGTACTCTTATTTTACATAAGTAGCTGCTTAGGTAAGCCTTATTACACTGAATCATATGAATTGACTGAAAATTCCAACAAAAAAACAAGATCAATTCACAGAGTTTCGCATAAAATGTCGCGTCATCCGGAAATTAGAGGCAAAATCAAGTTACGCCCGTTACTGTACTTGCGGCTGCTTTTCTCAAAATCTATAAATCTTTTAAAACATTTAAATTAATATAGGCTAAAAGGCTTTTGATTAAGTTATAAAATGAATATGCTTCTCTTATAAAAAATATTAAATCATCAGCTGAAAGGGAAGACAGTTTACACCCGTTACATGGAATGACCCTTTATATACATTTGTCATTTAATATTGTTTCACAACTTTTAGGTAAGTACATCATAAACCAACCAAACCGATGTGATGAAGTGGACATTAAAGTTTTGACGTACTTTTAAGTAGGAAGTATCTACAGCTTCACGTTCATACTCAAAGCACAGTCTATATTTACATTATTGTAATTTTTCTTCAATCTTTTATCTACTGTGTTATTCATTTTCATTAGTTAGAAAGTAAAAACCTTCATAACGAATTGTTTTGTATGTCTTTTTTCAGAACTGACTTGGTAGGAAAGTCTTTTTGGAATTCACGACTCAAAATAAATTGTCAGTCTTTATTTCATAATTCTATTCCAATATTCGAAAGCACACAAGATATCAAGCAGTTAAAACTCCCAGTCAAAAATATATTTGAAAATGCAAACAACTACGTCCAAACCGTTATTAGGGTTCCGTAGCCAAAATGGCAAAAAACGGAACCCTTATAGATTCGTCATGTCTGTCTGTCTGTCTGTCTGTCTGTCTGTCTGTCTGTCTGTCTGTCTGTCTGTCTGTCTGTCTGTCTGTCTGTCTGTCTGTCTGTCCGTCCGTATGTCACAGCCACTTTATTCCAAAAGTATTAGGACTACATAGTTGAAACTTAGTAGGTAGGTGTATTCTGTGAACCGCTTTACGATTTAAACATAAAAATATAAAAAATGAAAGATTAAGGGGGGGCTCCCCATACATGGAACTGAAACTGAAAATATTTTTTTTCATCAAACCAATACTTGTGGGGTGTCTATAGATAGGTCTTTAAAAATAACATTGAGGTTTTTAAGACCAATTTTTTTCAAAGTCAACCGTTTGAAAGATATATGCCGCCAAAGTGGTAAAATGTGTGTCCCCCCCCCTTTAACTTTTAAAGTAAGAGGGTGAAAAATCTAAAAAAAATATAAGCTATAGATCTTAATAAACACTTTCAACGAAAATTGGTTTGAATGAGATACAGTAATTAGTTTTTGAGATATAGTACATTTTCCAAAACCGCAAATATAACTTTGTCATTCATACAAACACTGTGAAAAACAAAGTTATTTTTTCAGACGAAAAATGATAGTGGTATTAAAATATGGTATGGTATAATGTACCTACGGAACCCTACTGCGCGTGGCCCGACACGCACTTGGCCGGTTTTTTTTATATAATATTTACAGTAATATATTTACAATGTTTCAAATTATTATCTACTAAGTGCATCATTTACCTTGGCGGAATGTAGTGTTACATTGAGTAGAGTCGGGTGTCTGTCTACCACGATGAACTCGACTTCTTGTGGCAAGTAGCCATCCGCCGACACCTGTCACAACATTTTTAATATTATTAAAAATGGAACGGGTTCTCATAGGTCATAAAGCGGTAATAAAGCAGTAAATAATAGGGGTAGTTATATGAAATTACCGATTTTTTCACACACACAAATGCTCTTGTTATTATTTCCAATTATGATCTTAACGGCCCAGTATACTGATCAGTAATAAAAATATTTCTGTATTTCGCGGAATGTAAAATTTAAAAAATATAAAAATTTACACGGCAAATTTTTAATTATATCTAAAAATGAAATGGGGATTTCAGACCACGTAAATGGACAACTTTTACTATGGGGCCAACCACGAAATCGCGAAAAAAAATCTGCTGTTCCATAGAAAAGTACAACATCGACTCGACTGTAATGTATAGAACAGCTGATTTTTTTAGGGTTCCGTAGCCAAAATGGCAAAAAACGGAACCCTTATAGATTCGTCATGTCTGTCTGTCTGTCTGTCTGTCTGTCTGTCTGTCTGTCTGTCTGTCTGTCTGTCTGTCTGTCTGTCTGTCTGTCTGTCCGTCCGTATGTCACAGCCACTTTATTCCAAAAGCATTAAGACTACATAGTTGAAACTTGGTAAGTAGGTGTATTCTGTGAACCGCTTTACGATTTTTACACAAAAATAAATAAAATAAAAGATTTAAGGGGGGGCTCCCCATACATGGAACTGAAACTGAAAATATTTTTTTTCATCAAACCAATACTTGTGGGGTGTCTTTAGATAGATCTTTAAAAATAACATTGAGGTTCCTAAGACTATTTTTTTTCAAAGTCAACCGTTTGAAAGATATCTGCCGCCAAAGTGGTAAAATGTGTGTCCCCCCCCCTTTAACTTTTAAAGTAAGAGGGTGAAAAATCTAAAAAAAATATATGCTATAGATCTTAATAAACACTTTCAACGAAAATTGGTTTGAACGAGATACAGTAATTAGTTTTTGAGATATAGTACATTTTCCAAAACCGCAAATATAACTTTGTCATTCATACAAACACTGTGAAAAACAAAGTTATTTTTTCAGACGAAAAATGATAGCGGTATTAAAATATGTTATGGTATATAATGTACCTACGGAACCCTACTGCGCGTGGCCCGACACGCACTTGGCCGGTTTTTTTTCGCGATATTGTGGTTGGCCCCTTAGTAAAAGTTGTTCATTTACGTGGTCTGAAAACCCCATTTAATTTTTAGATATACTTAAAAATTAACTGTTTTTATAAAAATAATATAATTAAAATATCTTAAAATTGGCTCTTTTTTTCGTTAGCAGAAATGACCACTTATTCGTTGTAACTTAGTCAGCCAATACTATTTTTTTTTCACTTAATACTTGTGGTCTTAGTTAGCTGAGTGTTTAAACTTGTGCATAAAAGTTAACATTAGCATTCATGGTTATTAAATAAATGCAAGTTCTTTAAAATTCTCCATACAAAACGGCAATTTCATACTTAAACCCCTAAGAAGTTTAATTTGTTCCGACGGAGGTCCATACAATGAGTTAACTTGACCATATCCAACAGATGAGATCAACTTCAGAGCGCTTGTTATGGTACAACCGTACAATTCGATACGATATAAGTACTTTAATCTGCGGCAACCTGTTCGCACCATACATTCTCCAGTGCAGTTGCCGCGGACTACTGTCCAATGTCCATTATCAAAGTAATAGCATTGTTTGTACACCTACTTACCTTTATGTCAGTCTAGGATAGTTGGTGTTATTCGACTCTACCGGATGAAAGTCAACTCAAAGAGGTCGGTACATCGAGGCGGTAAGTGCCGAGCAGCAGGTTACACTCGTTCTTGGTGGTCCGATAGGCGACGTAGCGCGCGCGCACCGCGTCCGCTCCACCGGCGGGCTGATTATCTAATTAGAAACCACCTAGCGACCGGTTGCAGTTCATAGATGATAGTGATCCATTGCTACTTCTTTTTGGATTAAAAAAAAACATACCAAAGAAAAGTAGCAATGTATATGGAATGAAACCGGTCGCTAAATAGTTTCTTTTTAGATAATCAGGGTGCGGGTTGCGTCAAAGTCATACTTACATCGAGGCGGTAAGTGCCGGGCAGCAGGATGCGCCAGAACTCCCCATATTTGGTGGTGTGGTAGGCGACGTCGCGGCCGCGCACGCGCACCGCGGCCCGCTCCAAAGGGTTGCCGTTCTCGTCCATCACGAACCCATGCGCACCACGGTGTGCCTCCGCTAGGAACTTGATCAGCGACTACCGGAGAAAAAATGATATTACCTTAGATTATTTATATGTCAAGATAGAGTCTTACAGTCTGTCGCAACTTTCATACAAAAAATTATTCTATGAAACAGACACGAATTTTGATGGCGACTATATTTGTCTCACTCTTCCTCATTCTTTCTCGTTCTTTGATGATACGTCATTTGTCAGTCAGAGCAACTATCGGCGGTACATTTAAAGATCTTTGGGAAGTTCTTAGTATTAATAAAATTATAACAAATAAAATTATCAATTTGTGTTAATAGTACGCTAGTAATATAATAAGTGAGTGGTTAATGGTCAAGTTGTTGCGAATTTTAAGTGCGTTCCTAATCAAATCATAATGAAGCATATGTGAAATTTGTGGTTTGAAATCGGCGCGAAAGGACGACACAAAATGGTTTTTTATGGCCAAATTTCCTTTCGATGAGCTTCGGTGAGGACGGTGAGTAATACATTAATCAACTTAACATTCGTTTAAACTTTTTGGTAGGTATTTGAAAGTAAATAATAATTTTAGTCAGAAAATAATCTGATGGGAAATAGAGTACCTACATCTAAGTATAAATATCGATATCGATGTTTTTAATTTTAGTTGTAATGTAAGAAATGTAGGTAAAATGTACCATATACACTTTATAACTTTCCCGTTGCATTGTACAGTCAGCAGGCACATGAGGTTATATAAAACTGTCAAAATTCATTCTGAACCTCAATATCTTTGCATTTAAGTGTAAAAATGTTTTCATATAATTTTTATTTCAGGTCATTACCATCAGCCGTGGAAATAATTGAAGAAGTGCAATGAAGATCTTTTTTTAGAAATAAATACTTTTAATTTTTTAATTGCTTTATTTCAAATATTAAACTGAACACATGCTCTGTTTTTTAAAGTACTGCCCAGCGGTTAAATGCTTCATAATTAATTCTAACATACTTATGTAACTCAGTACTAGTTAAAAAACGGAGCATTGTGCCATGTTAGTGGAAATTTTAAAATTATTCCTTAAGTAAGCGCAGTTCAGTGCATACATCGATATCGATAAAAATTTTAGTACTAGGTCGCCCATCTCTATTTTTTTTCCTGTAGGTTGGCAAAATATTGTTTTACAGTCGTTAGGTTGGCAACGATGAGGTATGTTTGATTTGACATTTCATAGATTTTTTTTCCTCTATGAAGTCCCGTCTCTTCTTACGTAGTTATTGCTTTCTCTGTGGAGTCTTAGGCTTTTGACGTATTAAACAAAACAGGCCAACTTTTTTAAGGTGGTGTGCATTTTTAGCATCATCGCGTTCAAAGAGTATTGTAGTAAAAACTATGGCCGGGTCACACTACTGACAATGTGTGCGTGTTTTGGTCACCCAACTGTTGGGTGATATTTTTTTCGACGCTGTCGAAGCTTCGACTGTCTATCTTGACATATAAATAATCTAAGGATATTACATAGGGCACTCTGACAGTTGAGCAAATATTCCTTTCGTTTGAAGTTTCAAAGCGTCATATTCCTAAACTTATGGTTAAATATTTTAATAAAGAATGTTATCGACGGGTTCCGGGCTATTTGTTTTAAGCGACATCATGGTCGATATTGAGTTATATACATATTCGGAATCAGCGGATTTTTCTGCGTCTTTTAAGCTCGATTTCGTGGCGATCTGAGCACATGTTTGGCGCTTGATACAATGGAAAATTTGGGGCCAGTCGGAATTCGCTTTGTTTGATGCGACATATTTTTTGTCCATTTCCAGACTTAATGGACTTCATACAGTATTTTTTTTACAAATTTGTATTTAAGCCTTTTTTCATGTCAATATATTTGACAACATGAGACGTTTGAATCATTTTTCCTGTCTCTAAATTTCGTAGGTGTCAATGGTTAAAGCGTTTCGCCTGAACTTAAAAACATAAGGAATGTCGCTTAAAACATTTAGCCTGCATTTGCAACCAATAGTCGATGTCGCTTAAAACATTTACGCTGCATCTGATTTCAACAAAGATAGGCGTTTAAGACATTTTGGCCTTCAATCCATATTGTCTTGTGTGTCGGTTAAACTGTTTTTCCTTATCTGATTTTATTTAAACTATGTCGCATCCAACAAACTAAGTCTGTGATTTGTGGAAGTTGAAACATTTTTCCCTTATGAAATTATGAGAGCTATGTTTATTAAAACAGTCATAATTTTGTATGAATATTTTGGCATATGTAAGTTAAAACAACCCATTTTCGATGCCGACGCCTCTGAACTGCGACAATATTTATATTGCGTCATTCGCGGGGGGCCCTTCAGTCATCCAAAACAGTGAGCGAGTGAGGACGTACTCGGTGCGCAGCAAAAAAATACAAGTGTTTAAGTGGCGATCTGATCATCTGAGTTGTGTTTGCAGCTAAATAATCTGCAAAATTATTTAAAACATTCGCAGGGTGAGTGATTGTTGTGTAATGCTAATAAATTAATTAAGAAGGTACCTAATAACTTCATGTTTAGCTGATGATTTTTTGATGATAATACCTACATATTGCTTCTTTTTTAACAATGTTCTGTAGTGTCGGTTTTTTTTCTTTTGAATAGAAATTAGGGACACAGGCAGAGCTTGAACTTTTTTTTATGAAATAGCGGATTATTGAGCCGCATGACCCGCATGCAGACTTGTATATTCTTAAAGACCAGCTAAATTCAGGCTCAGTTAAATTAGTTTTACTATTTTGCATTAATTTATTTTATTTTAAAAAATATTGAAAATAAAATATTAGTTATTATTTTTTTTTACATTTTTGCATTCATAATGCAATTTTTATTATTGAAAAATTGAAAACGTTGACCCGTCTCACAACTCGCTCCTATGGGACTCGAACCCGCGACCTTTCACTGCGACTCCGTAGCTTAGTGGTAAGAGCATTCGCCCGGGTAGTGGAAGGTCGTGGGTTCGAACCCCATTGGAGCTAGCTGTGAGACGTGTCGACGTTTTCTAATAGGTACTTCATTTTAAAAATTTTCAAAGGCTTAGTTAATTTATTACGTTTTAGTAGGTACTTAGTCTTTTTGTAAAACTAATACTTTTAATTTATGTTTACACAGACGTGTCCACAATCATGGATTCGAAAAGACGACAAATTTTTAAAGAAAATATTAATAAGCTATCGAATACTGGAAATGTGAAAAATACACGGAAGAAAAAAACGAACCAAACAGTTTCTGAGAAATCTAAATCGCCAAGGAAAATTATTACCAAGAGTTCTATTTCTTCGGATACAGAAGTTACAGTTTTAGGCAGTCGTTCATATCTTGAACAAAACCAAGACCTGCTTACTCTCCAATCATCACCAGAAGAAAGAAACATGCAAGTTGAAGACTATGAACAAGATGTAAGTTGTTTTACTTGTTATTTTTTTCCAATTAATTACTTTTTTCATTAGGTTATCGTCCTATCATTTTATTGATACAATTTTGAATTTTTCCAGAATTTTGTTACTGCTCAAAACACACGAAAAAATACGAAGGCGGAGTTGATTATGGAAACAACGACAAAATTCACAAATGAAGAAGTATCAGGCCTGGACAGAAACGAAAATAAGATTATTCACGTTAGTGAAATATTCATTGAAATCGAGGAAGAGGTACGTTCTTGGGTAAATTGTAATATTTACTTGTAATAAAATTTATAATTATTTTGTTTTAATTGTAATTACCTCTCTTTTAGATCTCACAAAATAATTCAGTTAAAACAATGGACACAACAGAGCAAGAAAACATATTTTTTGAAAAGAAAAATCTAGAAAATACCGTAAAAGTAATAGAAAAAGATGAAATTGCAATTAAAAAGCAAAAATCAGCAGATAAGCAACAGCAAAACAATCAAGAATTTGAAAATGGTGAACGTCTCACTCCCATCCTTCCATCAATTAGAGAAGAGGTACCTGAAACAGAAATGAATATATTAAAAAAATCGTTGGAAGATGGAAACTCTGAGGAAATAATCTTACCTCCTTTGAATCACTATGTTGAAAAACTTGCTGAAAATGAAGATAGCATTTTATTACCTACTCAAAACGAAAATGACGTAATTTATGTGACACCTGCTGAAATAAATAAGGACATAAGAACACATGCTGAAACAGATGAAAACGTAACCACACCTGCTAAAAAAAAAAGACAGCGAATTACCTGCTGGAAGAGGAGATGACGTTACATCTGCTGAACAAGTTGATGGCGAAACAGTTGCTGAAAAAGAAGCCACTAAGACACTTGCTGAAAGAGACGACATGAAATCTGCTGAACAAGATAAAGACAAAACATCTGCAAAAAAAAGAAAAAAAAGACGAGATACTGAATTAAAAAAAAGTTATGTTGATTTTATGTCTGAAGAGGAAGATTTCATTTGGGACTCTACATCGTGGAAGGAAACTGGTGACGAATCAACATCTAGTGAACTGGATAATCAAAAAAATAAGCGCAAAAAACTAAAGAAAAGATTAACAGAAGAATCGGTAGGTGATGATGGTTTAAGAAAAAAAAGAATAAATAAAAAGAGGAGTAGAAAAGAAGCAAAGCAAAGCGGTAAAGAGTATAGGAAAAAAGATGGTTCAATGATAAGAGAAAAACAGCTGCAAGAAAATCCTTGTATGAGAAAAAAATGTGGACATGATTGTGGCAATATAAGTGAGGAAAAAAGAAGACAAGTATTTGATCATTACTGGAGCTTGGCTGCGGAAAGAAAAAAAGATTGGCTGGTCTCAATGACATCGAAAAAAGAAGTTAAAAGAAAAAGATCTAAAGATTCCACATATCGAGCAAATACTTTCGAATATTTCATTAATGAAGGGGAAGGACGGCGTCAAGTGTGCCTGCAATTTATGATGAAAACTCTTGATGTTACTCAAAGATACATTTATTATACAGTGTCAAATGCTACTATGGGATCAGCAAAATCAGATCTTAGAGGAAAAACTATACCAACTAATAAAACTTCTGAAACCGTCAGGATGTCAGCAATAAATTTTATAAAAAAATTACCAGCCCTCCCTTCACACTATTGCAGAAAAGATAGTACTAGGTTATACCTTCCAGTTGAGTTCAGAAACATAAAGAATTTATACAAAATATACAAAGAGGAACAGGTCAGCAAGGGTGTAGATGCTGTAAGTGATAGAATCTTTCGCGAAATTTTTACCAAAGATTTTAACATTGGATTTCACGTACCCAAAAAAGACAAGTGTCTTAAATGTTTAAGGTTTGAAGGCAAAGATTTGACTCAAAATGCAGAAATGAAAAACCACTTGGAAGAGAAGGAAGCTTCAAAAAAAAGACTAATATTCCACCGCGAAATTCCAAAGAAAAATACTTCTATACTGTGCACCTCCTTCGATTTACAAAAGGTTCTAAATACGCCTTATGGAAATAGCATGTTATTATTTTACTCAAGGAAATATACCGTATACAATTTATGTTTCTATGAAAGCGTAACTAGAAATGGTTACTGCTATATCTGGGGAGAATCTGAAGGTAAAAGGGGCGGTAACGAGATAGCAACAATACTGCAAAAATACATAAAAAATTGTGATGAACGTGGCACTATTAAAACTCTGATTTTATATGCGGATTCATGTCCAGGTCAAAATAAAAATAAAATAGTACTTGCGGCTATCCATAACGCACTGCTTTTGGCTGAAAATTTGGAAACCATCCAAGTAAATTACTTATTGCCTGGTCATACAGAAATGACAGTAGACAGCATGCACTCGACTATTGAAAACTCTGTTCGTAATACAATAGTATGGGCTCCGTCACAATGGTTGACCGTATGTCAAATGTCTAGAAAAGAGCCAGGACCTTACAACGTGGAAGGGCTTACTCACGAGGACTTCAAAAACTATGAAGAATTTTCAGAAAAATACTTCAAGGGAAATCTTGCAGGCAAAATTAGCAAAATAAGAGTAGCAACATTTAAAAAATCCACCCCAAACATTATGACTGTGAAATACAGTATGAAGGATGATGCTCGAGAGGAATCAATATCTATTTTTGCAAAGCCGAAACAGCTGAATGCCAAATATACGTCATCTTTACCAATAACCAAAACAAAATACAATGATTTAAAAAAATTATGTGACACGTGCGTAATCCCGAAAGTCTTTCATGGTGAATATCTCAATTTTCCAAACCACAACGGCAAAGATGTACTTATAGACACTGATGTGGAAGATGAGGTGGAGGTGGAGGAGAGAGAATAAAAGTAGTTCTATAGTACTTATTACTAAAATTTGATTATGCGAGCACATGACTCAACTGTGCGCTCGCCGGGTTAATAATTATGTTCCTATTAGGCTGTTAAATGTTAAATAAAAGACTGGTTTAGCATAGTAAAGACTGCTTTATGTACATCAGTGACCGAATGTTAATTTGATACATAAGTTTAATAAAAAATAAAACTACTTAAATTTATAATTATTTTAATTGTTTTATTTTTCAAAAACATTTCATTCTGACAGATTTCAAAACACAGTAAAATAATGTTGGCATAACCGACAATTTTTACTAAACAAAGTAATTTAATGTCATTTAAAACAATTCATTTCTAAAAACAATCTGCGACATGAATCATTTTGATCTCCAGCTACTTCTTCATACTTCAGACACATGAGCTAAACAGCCTAATTCTAGATTTCTTTAAGAAGGGGGGTTGATACATTTAGCCTAACATTGAAAAAAATCCTGTGTTCACTTAAACCGTTTTTCCTGAACCAATTATTTGCATTGTAGATCGCTTGAATCATTTAGCCTGTTTTTGAGTTTAGTGAATTTTGAATCAAGCGACATTTATTTCTATTAATAAAAGCTTTTTTTTTTAAATACTTTAATAAAATTATGCGGGCTTTAAAACAAAAATGAGTGTTAGCTTCTTTTTTGTTAAAATATTGATAATTTACAAGTTATGATTTTTTGTTCCCAAAAAATTTTTCTCCTGTAAAGTTGAAAAAATGGCGCTTCAAACAAATAGCCCGGAACCCGTCGTTATGCTTTTTTAAACTTAGAACTCATTCATGAAATTTAAACAAAAATTTACCGGCAGTCGCGAGTCATTTGTTTTATACCAATGCGAAGTTCGTCGCTAGAATCAGAAATAGATTTACGGATGAGATTTCAGAGTGATGATTTTTATGATTTTAAAACTTCGCTTTCTTCGCAAGTTTGCACTGCTTCACTTCAAAATGCTTATTCTGGCAGGGAGGCGCCTTGTAAGCTTTGGTATGAAGAATGTAATAGTTTTGTGTCTCTCTAATGATGAAATGGGTGAAGGTCGGCATTCAACCGTGATCACTTTGGAAAAGATGACTATTCTCATAAGATTAATGTACCTTCGATCCAATAATAATTTCCTCTTGGGCAACATTTTCAATCTATCTCCGCATGTTCCTCCCGTGTAAAACTTATCACACGTCGTCGCTCGCGCCGGCGGCGCCGCACATAGGGGTATTTGATATCAAAAGTTGATCAAAACTCTTTTTATACTTGTATGTCAGTAAAATCGATACATTAGCAATGTTTACTATAAAAAACTTAAATAAAACTAAAAATTAAAACAACACGAGATTTTATTAAAAATTAATATGATGCAACATTACAAAATTTAGTCTGGTTCGTCGCACGAGCTTTCCTCAGTTGACTCATCGTCTTTATAGTTACTTTTAGGACTTTCTTGAGTTGAAGTTGTTGCTGATCTTGGTGGCAGAAGAAGATCGATGGTTTCTTTGGAAAACAAAACAATAAACACTCAACAATGATGAAGCCCACAATTAGCGACACCTAATATAAAAAAAAAAATAGGAAATAAAACGCCAAATTTCCGCCACTTTTTTCTTTTTAGATTACTCCTTGAGATAGTCTGCATTAATATTCTTTTTAAATTTTTACTCGGACGAACTCGGAAATATAACTTTTTCACTATTTTGTAAAAAAAGTTACGTTGGTAAAGTTAGAGGTAGATTAAAAGTGTGTATTTTTCAAAGTGCCGAGAACTGAAACGTACATGTAAACGAAGACGAGATTCCGACTGAAGCTGTGTATCAACCATTTATAATAGCGTCTCAAAATGACTGCCGTTTGATGCGCTATCTATTACTATCCCTAAAAGTCATTCCAATCATCCGATTTTAAAATTAATAAATTTGAGTTTTCATCAGCTTTCCCCATACTGATACCCCTATGTGCGCCGTCGCGTCGCGTCGTAACGTAAAAGATATGAGTCAATTTGATTGCAATATGTGATAAGATAACGTGCGACAAGGTGCGACAACAAGAGACTTAATGACATTTAGATTTGATCACGCTTACAATACAGACGCGTAAGTTATCTACCAAAAATGAGTTCGGTGGTTAATTTTCCTCGCTTTAAGTGTCGCTGTTGAAATCGCGAATGGACAGCGCGTTGCTGTAGCATATTTGTCGTCAGGAAACATTAGAGGCTCCGTTTTGTTTACGGAGACAGATCAGGGAGTGCTCGTGACGGGGCTCATTACAGGCATGCCGGCTGGCCTCTACGGTTTCCACGTGCACGAGTTAGGAGACACGAGTGATTGCCTCAATACCGGTGGGCACTTCAACCCTAGGGATGTGAACCACGGTGGTCCAGATCACGCCGAGCGTCATGTCGGTGATCTCGGTAACGTACAATTTATCAGCGCCGGCTTGACTGCAATCAGTACTTTAAACTTTGAAGATAGATTAATCTCCCTGCGTGGTGTCAACAACATCCTGGGCCGCGGTTTAGTGCTACATGAACAGGAAGATGACCTCGGCTTGGGTGGACACGAGACGTCACTTACTACGGGCAATGCTGGTGCGCGCGTTGCCTGCGCTGTTATCGGCATGCACGCCCCCGTCGAGGCGTGGAATTCATCAAACAAAGCAGGACCGTCCGCCTTGATGCTTCTAACTTGTGCAGCTGTGATTCTTAAACTAACTGCTTATTTATAAGGCAGAATCAAGATTTTGAAGAAACCTCTAATTTGTACATAACGAATGTAAAATACCTACGTAAGTTCTGATTAAATTAAAGTTCCTTGGTTATCGATTTTTTATTTTTCGTAATTAGCATATAGGATAGCCATTCGATCTCCACGACAATCTGATTCGATCGATTTTTTTTATCCAGCTTTAAACCTTAGGGAACCTTGATATTCTGTATTCCGTTTTTTTTATTTAGTATTTAAGTATTAGGTCTGCCAAATTTTTAACTTTTTTACCTTTTTTACATTTTTACCTTTAAATAATAAAATTACAAGTACTGACAGTGCAAAACAGTTAACTGCATTTAATAGGTCAAAAAGGAATTTAGCATTTTATAGAATTGTAATATGATATGTAAGTACTATGTACTTAGTTATATTTTTTATTTTATCTCTAATCATTGACATTTTATCTTTGACATGTGATTTATATTTTTTTTACTAATTATTAATTTTTTTGATAAAGATTATGATGATAAACATAAGTTGCCAACAACGTTATCAATTTTACTTCAGCCTTTATTAGATCTTTTGTTTGATTTTGACATTAAGGTACTTAAATTACTATGCGATTTATTTATCTATGTAGGTACAACTGAAATGACTAACTCCAGAGTGCTTGCGGTGCTTGCGGTACTTGCCAAACATTTTCGAGTGAAGTTACCGCTGTTATCTGTCCATTGTCAATTTTATCGTAGGTATTATATTTGGTTTTGCGTGATTTCGCGCACCCCGATTTAATATTTTATCAATATGAAAAAACTATAAAAATTATCAATTTTACTGTGGTGGTTTAATAATAATAATCTATTTATGAGTTTGGTAGCAATTTTTCAGGGATTACCGATCTAATGATAGCTTATTTTTGAACCGCAATTCATAGTTTGACGACCGCAACCTGGGGGTCAAGTCTGCTAATGTTAACGTCGAAATCGTGGTTCAATGGTGTTCGAATGGTAATGCTTTTTGACACAGTTCTCGTTTCTCAAACCCAAAATCGAGACACAATGTTTTCCGTTTTTGGTTTCAGAAACAAGAACTGGGTCAAAAGTTTTACCATTCAAATACCATTGAAACACGATTTTGACGTTAATATTAGCAGACTTGACCCCCTGGTTGATGTATGAACAGGGGTCCAAGTCTGCTACTGTTAACGACATAATCGTGTTTTAAATTGTGTAGTATGACCATTGAAACGCAATTGATACGCTCAAGCCAAAACAGACCAAGTAGCAATTTTGGCGAAATAGAGTTCGGTAGTATTTTATGAAATCTACAGGCCAAATATATAAAATCGACCAAATTCTCACTTTAAACGGTCAAAACACATGACCGAAAATTCGACTTAAGTCAAAAACAGACCATGTTTCGATTAGATGGGCGGTTTTTGTCATGAATTCTATTGAAGAATAAAGAATAAATCCCGGTAACCTACTTTAATCCAGAAAAACAGATTAATATATATGAATCGATTAAATATGTGCATGAAAGAAGAGAAACTTAATGACAAAAAAGCTCTATCCATATTTTTTCGAAAATGACTTTTTTGTTATTTTTATTAAATAAATATAAGACCTGATGATACTGAAAATAATTCAGAGTCTGATGAAAATGATGGGAATGAGACTCGCCATGAATAAATATTAACTTTTATATATTTGTATCATTTTTCTAAGCCAAACTAAACCTCAAGTCAAAAACAGACCATATAAATAATTTTGTCATAATTTATAAAAATATAAAGAGATTTTTTTTATTTTGATAACGTAAAAGTTTGACTAATGAATGAAATTACGTTATTATATTGTTTATTTCTGACGTTTATTACATTTTTTTAAACCAGAGAGTTTTTTTGAATTCCCAAAATTTAAAAATTTGCACCTGGTCTGTTTTTGACTTGAGCGTATCAATTTATCAGTTTATCTGTCAAAAGACAATGGATTTTGACAGTTGAGTGTCGATAAAACGCTATAAGTATATCATGCGACACATATCGTGTTTCGGTGGTCATAGTAGGGGGCATGGGTTGTTAGTCTCGCTAAATCTCGAGTAGACCGATTTGGCTAATTTTGGCCTTGAAAGATTTGTGGAAGTCCAGGGAAGGCTTAAGCGGTGAGAAAATGTGCAAATATGACAAGGAAAATAGTAGAATCGACACTTTTTCCACATTGAGGATATTTATATATACTGCATACACATAGGCCGTGTAGTATACAGAAAGAAAGCCGACGCTTATTTCGCCATACTAAAATGGACCGACGCTTATCGGCGCCGATAAGTGCCGGTAATAACAATATCATGTAATACATCGGTATAAGGTCAATTTTAGAATAGCGAAATAAGCGCCGGCAGATCGGTGCCGGTTACTAGCTTTCTCTCTGTATACGGCCATAGATAAGTAGTAGGTGATACGAAGTTCACCGCGTCAGCTAGTTAGTTTTATAGAAAAAATTTCATTTTGAATTTTTGTTATTTTCACTATCGAAAATGTTCCACGCAAGTTACACGCTAAAATTTTAATCATTTGGTTCCCTCAGTGGGGTGGTTCCACTCATGGTTACAAGCAACTTTCACTATGGGGCCAACTCTGATATCATAAAAAAAACATCTGTTTCATACAAAAGTGCAATAACTAAGTACCTACTCGACCTTAATGTGTGGAACAGCGGATTTTTTTTGAGATATCAGGGTTGGCCCCATAGTGAAAGTTGCCTGTAATCATGAGTGGAACCATCCCACTGCGGGAACCAAATGATTAAAATTTCAGCGTGTATAATCACCCAGCCTAACTAGCATGACAACAGAAAAGCGATATGATATAGCGATTTATCACGTTTAACTATCAAAAGACAATGGATTTTGACAGTTGAATGTCGATAAAACGCTATATCAGTACAGTACGAGGCATATATAACTTGAAATCGGGTGGGGATTGCGCAAAACGCGTATTTTGGGTATGCGTAGCGGTGGGGGGCGCGGGCGGCGGGAGAAGGGCGCGCGCTATTGGTCGCTCACTAGAGCACATGCGCGAACTTATCCCCACTCCGTCGAAAAAAATTCAAGATACGTGCCTAGTACTATATCACGCGATATAAATCGTGTTACGCTGGGGCCGTACCGGCTAACTTACATGGCTATCGTTAACGTTTTCATTTGACAGATGGATGTGACACATTGCTACTTCTATTTGGCATAAAAAACTTACCAAAGAAAAGTAGCAATGTATTGTACCAACGTAATCGCTTACATTTGACAGATGGATGTGATACATCCATCTGTCAAATGAAAGCGATTACGATAGCCATGTAGTTAGCTGGTAGGGCCCCTGGTCAATGATCATGCTAGGAGGGCTGTTTATGGTATAACTAATGTGAGCACAAACCTCTTTGTTATCGAGCCAGTACTTCGGCAGCTCGTGCGCCGGCGGGAACTTGCAGCACGAGATCTCGAGCGTGATCTCCATGCAGCCGTGCCACAGGTAGTTGTAGTCTTGCATGCCACCTGAGGAATTAACGATAAAACACGAGCGTTTATTCCCTGCTTTACGAAATAAAACAACAACAATTAATTTAGTAATTTGTTCACCTCGAAAAATTGCTGCTGGTGAAATTTATCTCATTCGAATTGCTGTTGTACAAAAAAAAAAAAACAAGAAACCGACTTCAAAAAACCTACCTCTAAAAAGCAAGAAACAATATTCGTAAAAATAAAAACACGTCTATTGAAGTCGGGTGGGGCTGGAGTACAAATTCCTTTTTTTTATTCTAAAAGCCCCACCCGACTTCAATAGACGTGTTTTTATTATATTACGAATATTATTTCTTGCTTTTTAGAGGTAGGTTTTTTGAAGTCGGTTTCTTGTTTTTTTAAACAATTTTTTATTTGTGTAGGTACCTTTTGTATTAAGTAGTGTAGGTATATTATTTAGGTAGAAAAATCGGCTCAGCCAAACGTGAGTTAATCGCGGAGAAACATACATACATGCGGGTCAAACTGAGAACCTCCTTTTTTTAAGTCGGTTAAAGAACTACACTTAAGATAATCCCTTTTCCAACAAAAAATAATTATCTTATTCAGTTCATAAACAAAGAAGTTATACGACTGATCATCGAGGTAGTTCACGCAAAATCATACTATTTTCGTACTCTTTTTTCTACCTTACCAAAGATATGCAGCAATGTGTCACATCCATCTGTCAAACGAAAGCGATTGCGATAGATTTTTTGAATTAGACAATTAGCCCCCAGGTCGTCGTCAAGATAATTTTATGATATTTTACTTTCTATCAGATGTATTTTGCCGACTTTTTTCAGGATTACTTGAAAACCACTGAACCGATTAGAATGAAAATTAAATGGGACCATCTAAAGCAGGGATTCCCAAAGTGGTCGATATCCCTTGGGGTTGCAATCGGCTTTCCAGGGGTCGGCAAAAACGAATAATTATAATAATAATTATTAATTACACTTGATATTTGAATCGCAAAAGTTATTTTGATGGATATTTGACAGGATTTTTAAAGTAATTTGGCCATGGGGGTCTGAGGTATCAATTCATTTTGGAAAGGGGGTCTCTTGTCCAATATAGTTTGGGAATCCCTGATCTAAAGCATAAACCCTTTCGAATGAAAAAAATAATTTTGAAAATCGGGTCATAATTCGCGGATACCGAGGAACATAAAAACAAAAAAAAAACCAGTCGAATTTGATAACCTCCTCCTTTTTTGAAGTCGGTTAAAAAAGGTAACTATTTATATTCGTAGGTACGGGTGAGCGGGTACCTATTACACAGACGCTACACAGTGACGGTTTTGCGAGCTATTGAATGAGCACACGGATCGGCACACGGAACTCGCGCGGTGGGCGCCGGTGGGGTGAGGTAATTGATTGTAGGGCGGGGCGGAGAGTTTCCTTTCTGACGGTAGTACTTAATTCTATTCTGTGATACTAGTGCCGCATCTGTAGGAAAGTTTAGCACTGAATGTAGGTAAACATTTATGTTCGTACCTGTGAGGGGGTACCAGGCGGCGCCGTTGGTGATCCCGTTGTCAAACCGCGGCGAGCCGGACTTGCAGGAGACGCCGCGCGCCATCTTGGCGTGGCTGCGCGAGTACACCAGCGACAGGTGCCGGAACACGTCGTCGTCCGGCGCGATCGACGGAGTGTGCGCGTAGCTTTGGAAAACTGCGTTTAGGGGATATGTACACAAAAAAAAATTTTAGTATGTTTGAAATGATTGTCATTGAAAATAGAAGTCAATTAAGTAACATGCAGAATAAAATTATGTAGCTTAAAAACAAATACTTCACCCGAGCACAGAACTGATGATCTGCATATCCCTGTGTGCCAGCGTGGAATAAAACAAGTAATATTAAGTAAAGTGCGTTTGCTTAGATAGTATCGCCCTTTTGTCGCGCCGTCTTTGCACGTGCCGTTTCTTATCAAAGGATGCCGCCGCAGCGGCGTACGCCCGCAAGTGAATCTGGATTTTGCCAGTTTACATAGAAGTGCCGTAGTGAAATGTTTTGTTTGTTACCGGTATTCCTGTCTCTGAACACAAGTGCTTGCTGGTGTACCGACACTATCTAGGCGAACGGACTATACCAAACCAAGCCGTTTTCATGATCCAAAACCAAAAATATTTCCTCATCAGTAAAAGTTGCGTTACTTTATTGTGTGGCTTAATTTGATTTGCGCCATATTTATATGTTGCAATAATTTCCTAATCGCTGCTCCTAACTCTCGGGTTTCTACTCAAATTTTAATCATTTGGTTCCTACTGTGTGGTAGTTCCACTCATAATTACAAGCAACTTTTACTATGGGGCCAACTCTGATATCGCGAAAAAAATATCATTTGTTCCATACAAAAGCTTAATACATACTCAACCTTAATGTATGGACGGAACAGCTGATATTTTTTTCGTGATATCAGAGTTGGCCCCATAATAAAAGTTGCTTGTAATCGTGGAATTAAAAGTAAATTGTGGAAGTTCCACTCATGATTACAAGCAATTTTTACTATAGTGGAACCACCCCAACCAAAAAAATATGCCACTTTATAACTTGTCAACTTTTGTTTGGGACCTACTAGCACTAGGCGTGTTGTCGAATGGGTAGGAGGCCACGAGGGCTCCGCCGTGCAGTGAGCCCGAGACCACGAACTGGATCTTGCCGATCCACTCCTTCACCGCCTCGGTCTCGGGTTGCGGCTGCTTCGTGTTCGCCTTGAAGTAGTCGGGGAAGTTGCGATTCAGGTCGTACCGCCGCGCGTTGTGCCTAGAAAAATAAAACATATTTTTATACAGGGTGAAAAAGTTCTGGAATGGCGACCGCGCACAGAACGACGCTCCATGGGTAGGCCCCCGACAAGCAAGGTGGACCGACGATCTGGTGAAGGTCGCGGGAATGGATGTGGGCAATGCAGGACCGATCGTCATGGAGATCCTGGGGGAGGCCCAGCAGTTGGGTGTTGTGCGGCTGATATGATGCTGATAATGATGATGATACAAGGTGAAATCGAAGTCTTCTTCTTCTTATCGTATGAGGATTAGTGCCCACCTCCGGTGTTAGAGTTTATCAAACCGTCTGGGCCTCTCTCTTGGCCGGATCTTACAACTGTTATCAGATGACAACAGCCAAGACCAACGGTTTAACGTACCCTCCGAAGCACGGAAGCGCTCCGTTGTAATGCCACTTAACGATCACCCATCCCACACCTGGCCGGACCAAGCGTTACTTAACAAACGTGATCGAGTACGATCAGTCTGTTAAGCACCGCCATGAGTTATTAGCAATCTTTTAAACTAAGGATCTTACTTTATAGGGCTTTTTGTCGACAATCTCTTGTAAAATCGAAACACTACTTCATTTAAATAAAATTTGCGATTCGATTTTACAAGCGTTAGTCGATAAAAAAACAATTCGACAACGGTCGTCGCGGAAAATCGACCTGAGTAAATGCCCCCAACTGGTCGATTTTATGGGCGACAGCTGTTATCAATATCGCGGATAAATTCTTATGCTAATGAAATGACTTCGATTTCACCCTGTTTACAGGGAAGTGTAAAATAGTAACAACCTCGCAGAGTAGATTTCTCATCATATCAACAACTTTTGTTCTACAGCTAGGATTCCGAAAAAAGACAAAAAAAAAAAGATTTTTCATCAAACGACTGAACAGCTGATCAAGTTTTGTATGAAAGGTCAATCTTTTTTCGGAAAGTAGTAGAACAAACGTTATTGTTTATGATGTTAGTAATCCATAATTTCTATATTTTGGAATTGAATTTTATGTGTCCTGTTCAAGAGTTCTAAAATATATGTTTCTTATTACCAAACCTATCTACTTTAGAATAAATTAGTTAAGTAATGCAAAACTTTCTCACTTGTCAACGTAATTACACTGTGATACCGGTATAGGTAGGTATTTAGTAGGATAGTGGGAAAATGTGAAAACTGTATTTCCTGTGCTAACTGATTCAATGTAGCGGCCTTGATTTCATATCATTAAGTGTTTTGCAATATGTCATGAATAGTAAAATGTGTAATAAGGCACGTTTATTCATCTCTCGTGGTTTTCAGTTGCAACACATTATACAGGATGTCCCAAAACTTTGCCACACGGAGGGAAAGTATGTACTTACCTTAAATATTGAAGGTAAGAAATTTTACTAAAAGAAGACTTTTAAAAATAATTAGAACTGCATTCAAAGATATTTCAAAAAATCGCATACGACACGATACAATACGTAATAAATAATTAAAATTTAATTGTTACATGGTCTTTCTTTTATTTAAGACTAGTAAATGCCCTTCGTCTGCGTGGTCAGTTATTTCTCTAGCCCTCAAGAACAATGCTTTTTTCGGGATAAAAGGTACCGTATGTCCTTCTCTGTACCTACCCCTGATAACGTTCATGTAAAATTTCATGATGATCGGTTCAGTAGTTAAGACATCGGACTTTCGCATTTATAATATTAGTAAGGATACATGTGTTATTCAGGAAAAAATAGTCATAATGAGTAACTCTTTTGATCGGTACCTATTGTAAAAATAAAAGTTTTTTTTTTTCATATTTGGAGGGTTCGATTTTCGGTTAAAATAGGCAATTTTTCAAAAGTCTTTGAATGCAGTTGCAGTTTCAATTATTTTCAAAATCAAAATGAAGTCTTCTTTCAGTTAAATTTCCTACCTTCATAATTTAAGGCACCTACTTTCCCTCCGTGTAACAAAGTTTTGAGACAACCTGTATTTTATCACTCTTACCATGCATGAAATTACTGAATTGGTTCGCAAATTTTACCTGCCATGTATAGTGTCACACTGCCCCTCTTTTGAAATGGCGAAACCGTCAGGGTTCATGGAAGGCATCAGGTGGATCCTGGTGTTGTCTAACAGCCACTTCACGTATGAATCTGTTTCATATGATGACACCAAATGCTGAAATAAACACAGAAACACAGACCATAATTAATTGTAACAAATACTATACATACAGAGACAACCAATATACTTTAAAACAGAATAATAGCTAAATAATAGCCACTGCCCTCCTGCCTGGACACTTCGAATTTTAAGGGTCTGCGCAAACAGGCAACTTTGGAGAGTGTAGGTACGTACAACGCTGATGGACGACATAATAAAAGTTATCGAAATGATTGACAACAGTAATCGTTTTTAATTAATATCTAGTAAACTATTTCTTATTTTGGAAAACTTACAGGTAATTTCAAGATTATAAGTTTATTATTGGTTTACACAGCACTGAAAAACTACTAAGTTGGAGATCACTTTAAGTTTTTTCTATCGCGAAAAGTTTTAGTTATCAATTTTTTTCAATTCATTTACTGTGTGTAAGTATTTTACGTTGTACGGCCCCCTGTGTTGCGGGTCTAACGTCATAAAGTTATAACGTTAGACCCGTTAGTTATGTAACTAACGTCATTTGTTTCTTTGCAGAAAACTGGGGGACTACTCCCGACGCGATCGAGAATATCGAGATCGTGTTGGAATCGAGTAGTCAGTGTTTCCATGGAAACCATGAAAACCGTTTTCAATGTAGTACCAAAATAACAGATTATTGACGTTTATTCGATCCTGATGTGAACTCGATCCCCTCAATTCCCGTCGAAAGTAGGGGGGCTGTACTGATAATGGCCAGTTTAGTCCAAGCGGCGGCTCCTGTTAACATTATATCTTGTGGCAATAGTTTAATTAATAAAAAGTAACCTGTATAAGGTGCAACAAAAGCTCCCGACCCACTGCCTCGTTGCCGTGTATGTTGGCAACGTACTTGACGTCCGGCTTGCCGATCATGTGCTCGTAGGGGGACGCCGATACCACCATCACCCATAGATCACGGCCTGCAACCAAATCCTTTTGTAGATGTCGAAATAAAAAGAGATTCCTACTTGAATTCATACCTAATTAGTTCCTATCTAGAATAAACAAAAAATATCATATCAGTTATTATAAGTAATGAGAAAAGCACACACAACAAGTACACACAAAATGAACGCAGTCGCAAACACTCATTTTGCAAGAGATACATTTAAACTATATGGACATAATAGCACAAACTTTCATAGAAAAATTTTCGCTGCGCTCAAGAAGACCAACAAAGCGTGGAAAAGAGAAGTTAACATCATACGGACACGGTCTATATAAAAAAGAAACAAAGGATCAAGTGACATGTGCCAACATTTTTACAGTAAGAGCCCCTAGCGTCCCGCCTAGCAAATGAGCAATCACAGTTTGTTTAAAATATTTGTTAATCTTAATTAGAATTTAAAATAAAGGTATCGTGGAGCCATGGTGTCTTGTGTTCTAAGTAATTGTGATGTGACAAAAAGAAATAATCCAAGTAATCACACTTTTCACAGGTAAATAAGATATTGCCACACATTTCTCTAAAACTAAATTTCTCTACATTTATTCGTTTATCGACGAAGAAAACAGTATGGAACACATGGGCGTACCCACGTTGGGGCAAGGTGGGGCGCCTGCCCCACCCTCCACCCTGACTTTAAGTAATTTAAGCTAGATGTTTACAATAGTACATTATTAAACAAGTTAGCTTAGGTTGCTCATTGCACACAAGGCTGTGGGTTGCAGCCCGAGCCGCAGGCGAGGGCGTAACTCAGCCGAGTGTGCAATGAGCAAAAGCTCACGAGTTTCATACGACGTTTTTCAACACATTTGCGAGGAAAATACAAAGTAATTTACCACACAGCAACAAATACGACAATTATGGGAAAAGGCGCATAGTTTTTTTTTTTTGTTTTTGTCACACGCCCAATGCAAGAATATTTTGCGAACAAAGGGATGAGTGAGCATACAGCATACAGCCTACTACAAAATGATAATTTTAAGTGATAAAATGCAAACATTTTAATATTTTATAATAAAATATTTTGAATTATGAATAATTTGATAATAATAAATATTTGTTTGACTTAATTAAGCACTTACACATTCATTTATTTCAAAAGTGAATATGAATTTTTAGCGCCATAAAACCTCTTTGTTATTTGTTGTTACTAAAAAAATTAACTATATTACCCGGTTAAATTAGGAATGCTCTGTTTACTCGCATATAACTTGCAGTAAGGTACTAATTTAACTTTGTAGAGATAATTCTATAACAACCTAGTGTTTTATATATTATTGCACGCGTTTGTTATAGCTCGGTTTATAGCCCTAAAAGCGATGTATTAGGGCTCACTTTACGAGCAAGTGTGTTGAAAAATTATTTATTTAACAAAATCTAAGCCTTAAGAGTCAAAAATTTTTTGGCACTATTTCGAAAACGAAATTTTGCCAGAATCCTTGTAAGTTATTATTGATATAAGGTCAGTTTTATTTTCAAAGCATTTTTAATTCCTATTAGATACCTATATTTATCGAATTGTCTTACTTTTGCCCCACCCCTAAGTAGATGCTGGGTACGCCCATGATGGAACATAGTTTATTAATTTCCTTTGCCATATATAATATAGTCATATTTTATGAATCTAAGTCATATTTTACGTATCTCATATAAAATGTATGCATTCGTTTTCGGATCACCTGTTTATTGACATTGTTGTTCTTTGACATTCTATTTCTATGTTTCCAACTCATGTACGTACTATAAAAAGTTAAGAGAAAGTTAGCCTATTTAGCCTTATCTAAGTTTTGTAACGCGTTTATGTCTTTTTTATGGTAACTAAGTTTTTTTTTAAATTTAGTTATTTTCAAGTCTTAACAAAAACCTATTTTACTATCATTATTATTATTTTTTTGTCTGTTTTTTGGGAAAAGTCGTCGTAGAACAAATGTTGTTGTTTATGATGTTAGTAAACTACTACTGCGAGATTGTTGGTGTTTTAAAAATAACCCTGTAAATATTTTATTTAATTTGCGTTTTGACAACAAATTGTTTGATACTGTGGTATAATTAAATAGCGGAAAGTCAACTAAAACAACGAGACAGGATACCAAACAGATTTCCTGACTGAGTAGCATTGCGGTGTAGCTATCAGTAGTTTGTTCTGGTTTCAAATTGGTTGACGCAATGGATATAATATTTGTCATGACAGGTGACAAATTGTCACGTTTAATTTATTAAATAGGACCCTGGGTCGCAGTTGTCTTAGATTTTTGTGATTACCTTGGACTCCACAAGGGCTTCCAATACCTGTATTTCAGTGTTGACAAATACAGGTATTGAAATGCCCTAGTCTCCACTATAGGCACCCGGCCCTTGCAGCGTTCTACTCCATCGTGAGATTTCACGATGGAGTAGGACCGTAGAACGCTGCAAGGGCCGGCGCATGGGCAGGTAGTTCGTCATCTGATCGAGGTCGTGCGTGAAAGTCTTTGTGATTTATACCTTCATGCTACTGCTCCACCTGTAACGTTAACGTTAATGGTAATGTCCAACTACGCTTTAGTTAAGGCGTTAAATATTTAGTACTGTCATTTGTAAATTAACACGTTAAAGTCTTGGCCACATCTACGTGACGCCTAGATTAACTCTTTAAGCTATGCGTTAAGACGCAGGTGGAGCCATAGACAGACTTTCTGATGGAGTAAAGTGCCGTGAGGGCGGGGTACTTCGCGAAGACAGTACACAGGAAGTGCGTCATCTGGTAGAGGTCGTGCCTGAAAATTGTTGTTATACAATATCTTGAACAGTAGAGAGCAGGGCGCGGCGAGGGCTTTGTGGAGCTGAAGACGGCGCGTAGGCAGCGCGTCATTTGTTCGCAGTGATAGTAAGTATTTGTGACCCAATACCTTGGACAGACTTCCCAATGGAGTAGAGCGCCGTGAGGGCGGGGTACTTGGCGGAGACGGCGCGCAGGTAGCGCGTCATCTGGTCATGGTCGTGGTAGCGGAATTCTAGCTCGGCTCCAACGTCGCGCGGCTCCGCCTCGCCGATGTTCGTTGAGAGCTCGGCTGGTCAAGTAAAAAAATTATGAGAATCCTTGCCGTTTCAATGGGTGAATTCTGCCAGACAAATCTTTGAGTCATCGATCGCTACAGAGTAAATTTTAACCATGGAAAATAATTTGTATAGAATGTTCAATATTTTACTTTCCATGGTTAAAATGTACTCTATGGCGATCATGACTCAAAGATTTGTCCAGCAGAATGCACCCATTGAATTCAATAAAGACCTATATTGTAGTGTTTATAAACATCTGAGGGCCTATTGATGAGAGGAGCTCGGTGGTGCAGTGGTTTAGCGCCTGGCCCAGCGATTGCGGAGGTTAAGCAACGTTCGCAAGGGTCGGTCATGGGATGGGTGACCAAAAATTTATTATCTCGAGCTCCTTCGTGCTTCAGAAGGCACTTCTTAAGCCGTTGGTCCCAGCTACATTTGCAGTCGTTAACACCCACCAATCCGCATTGGGCCCGCGTGGTGGGTTATGGCCCGTCCTCCTTATCCACCCATAAGGAAGGCCTGTGCCTCAGCAATAGGGACATTAAAAATGGCTGATGGACAGAGGGCCATTACAAAAAAGAATCACGATAGTCGGACGCAAGTCCTTTTCGTGAATCAATAGTACCACGGAGTGGGACGAACATCGTACGCTTATCGCGATGCTTTTTAAATAGGCCCTCTGATCGATAGATTGATAGATTTTGTACTTTTATTCACTTACTTGCTAGATAACTGCTATCAGGATGGGATTGACCATACGTTGACCCCAAAAAGTGCGTTATGACAAGTATCCTCGTCAAGCCGGTTATCAGCGACGTGCTCATCTGTAAACAAATATCGGACGTGAAAACCCATCTGACAAATATCTTATTATTTTCCCGTTTGCAAATATAATTCTCGTGCAATAAAATATTATGCTGTTATTAATAAAATTTTGCATTATGCTCAAGGAAAATTCAATTACTATAGTTCTGAGCACCACGCAGTTCTATTCAATTCGACCTTTGTGCATTTTTTTGGGACCGAACACGATTTTTGTGACGGGCCTACTGTGGCACAGTGGTTGTATCGTGATTGAAATAAATTACGATGACTTATAAAGTAAACGTATACTTAATATAAGAAATAAAGTTCTTAACATACAAGTGCAGTTCCTATTATTACACGTCCGTCGCGTTGCTATAACACCAGCAGCACAAGAATGTTGTCGTGTCAGTCTACCTTTATAAATCTATTCGATATGGGCTACTTTGTGAAACAAGTAGACAATTTTAAGTCAGACGTATTTTATACTGTTTGAAATTAAGTTAACAATGTTTAATTGTAACTTTGGATTAAAAATTGAATTTCTTTTCACATCATTTGCTATACGTAGGCTGTTTAAACCTTATATTAATATATTGTTGTTCTGTTCATTAGATATAAATAAACTTATCAAAAAGCGCACATACCTAGAAGTTGTTGAGCAGAGCTTTATAGAAGAAGAACAAAGTCTGCTTGAAAGCCATCTACTAGCTAGACAGTCACTAGCTGATAGTGGTAAACTTATGCTTACCATCGTCTGTCGTGTGGTGGGTACCCAAAGTTTGCTAGCCTACACATTATTCATCTTATTGATTAGAGCTTTAGATAATAAAGCTACTAAAAGGTATTTTATATAAATTGTAAAAAAAATGCATAATTTTCGTTTCCAAGTACCTATACCTAGACAATGCTTTAACTGGCATACTATTTCTGAAGTTCAGATTTCAATACCTAGATTGCAAAAATACATACGTTATTATTTGTTGGCCGGCTGTGATTCTGTCATTCATAAATAACTAATCGAGGGATTGTAGTAATATTATATAAAAATTGTGAATTATTATATTAATGTACTATTTAAAGATAAAACACCCAGTCTTCGCAATTATACGAAACTACTGTACATTGTATGGCGGGTGTACTTGACTTTTAACACGATTGTTGTATTACTCTGTGTCATGACTGCTGTGACGTCAGTGTTTCGCTTTCGTTAGATATTCACAGGAGTGCGTGCTGTGTATGCAGTGTGCGGCTTTCTTTTTGAATGGTAAACACTGTTTGGGCGGAGTCGGCTGCGCCGGCAGGACAGGCGGGGCACAAACGTAGCGCTCCAGTTGCGAGCGCGCAACCGGTTGCCAAGGTCACTGGGTCAGTGGACCGGCCTAGATGCCGCATCGCTCTTTGCAATGTAGTGATGATTTAATTACCTATCTGATGATTTAGGTATTACGTTCATATTTGATTCTGCGGCAAACTTAGGGCAAACTTGTGCGCTTACTCGTAGTATTCTGAAGTTATGTCAACCTTAGGTGAACAAAACAAAAAACATTACACCTACGCCTATGCTACGCTATAACCGCTGGCAGCTAGGTGAATTTCCTTGAAATCCCCTATTTTTTTAACGGAACTCAAACAATGGTCGAGTTCAGTGCACTTTTAAAATGTCCTCGAAAATCACAATATAATATACCTACCTATACCTATAAACAAGCAATTGTTATGTTTCCTGCTCTCGGAAATGTATAAATAGTCGCAACCTCACCACAGATAATATGATTAAACGATAAGACGACAAAATTTCCAAAATCCTACCCCAAGTAAACCGATACACAACATATTCACAGAGAAAAATATCCTTCACAACGTTGTTAACCCTACACAAAGAAATTTACCCTTAGTAGGATTTTACCACCTCCATGCTTGGTAGAGTAGGGATACTATGGGTCTCATAAGGAGGCTCAAGGTCAGTCAGCGTGCAACAGAGAGAGCCATGCTCGGCGTTTCCCTGCGTGATCGAATCAGAAACGAGGAGATCCGCAGGAGAACTAAAGTAATCGACATCGCTCGAAGGATTGCTCAGCTGAAGTGGCAATGGGCAGGACACATAGCGAGAAGAACTGATGGCCGTTGGGGCGTAAAGGTTCTGGAATGGCGATCGCGCACCGGACGACGCTCCGTGGGTAGGCCCCCGACAAGGTGGACCGACGATCTCGTGAAGGTCGCCGGGAAGCCACTGGATGCGGGCAGCGCAGGACCGATCGTCGTGGAGATCCTTAGGGGAGGCCTATACCCAGCAGTGGGTGTCGTGCGGCTGATATGATGATGCTTGGTAGGCGGTTTGAAGATCGCAGTGTTGTGCCGTTATCTTTAGAAAACGCCGTTTCCTTTTTTACACGACTGCCCAAAAAGGAGTGTATATGTGTTCAGGGTTCATGTATGTTTGTGGGGAATGTGAGTTTCTTTATTCCACCATAACTTCTAAATGGCTCAACGGATTTGAATGTATGGGGTATCGTTAGAATCCTTGCATTATTGACACTGGCTAGAATTAAAAAAAAAAGTCAATATGGCGACTGTACGATGCTATTTACAAATGTGCAAAAAAAAAACTATTACATACATACTATTACTATACTATAACAATATTAAAAACACGATGGCCCTGCCAAAAACGAACTAAAAAGTTAAATTAAATAACAAGTGTCATTGCAGTCGGGGGACCTCTTTGATTAAAAAAATATTCCACAAAACGGTCCCCCGACTGCAATGACACTTGTTATTTAATTTAACTTTTTAGTTCGTTTTTGGCAGAGCAGTCGTGTTTTTAATTTTTTTTTTCTAATCCACGGAGTTGACGGTGTCCCAAAACTCTCCTTTTAGGACACCCGCAATTGGGCTTATCCAGACATATTTTCCAGGGGGGCCTGGTCTCCAGTTTATGCTAGGGCGGCTGAAGTTGATTTAGGTGCAGGTATATAGGGGGGCAGCCCCCCTACTCAAATGGCCAACTTACGTTGTTCGCTAACTTAAAGCTTAAAAATTAACAATTACACGATTAAGTCAAGCGAGCTTATGTAAATCACAGACATTGTTGTTTTGTATGGCATTGACAAGCTTACGACAGGTAATTTTGGAGTTAATTTTTAAGTTAGCGAACGAATAGAATTTTGACCACTTGAGTAGGGAGGCTGTTATTCTCAATCATAAAAAACTAAAATTACAACAAAAATAAGCAAACTGTGGAAAAAAGTAGTACCTATTCGAAAATTTCGGGTAATTTTTCTCAATTCCGGGACCTGGCAACCGTAGCCTCCAGTGGTCCTTAAAAGCGATGATCATTATATTGAAGTTAAGTGAAAGCATAATGTAAGTACGAAATTTTAATGTACGAAATTTATAACTTAAGCTTATACTTGTGTAAAGGTTTTTTCTGAGGTGGGCACCAGACTATTCTGGAGTGGGCACGCCCCCTTTCCTACGCCCATAGGACACCTCTTATTGTGTGATAAAATAAATAAGAAAATGTGATTATCAGACCAATTGTCTAAGATGAGCAATATTCTGAAACTGGCCCACAAACACAACACACAAAGCTATACCTATCTAATGAACTTCAATAAGAAAATGGGCTGCGAAAACTTAATTTTGCGAAGTTCCAATATCACATTTGCAAAAGCGATAGCTTCCTTTAGTTAGAGACATAAGTAATATCATAAAATAATTTTATGATGACAAATCCATACTTGCGAAGTTCATTATTGTTTTCACAAATATGACTTTGTCTAGCTTGGGGATATTATAATGAAATTAAAAAATTACTTATAGGTTAACTCGATACTAATGTTTTACACCTTTCCAGGGGTGTATACCTACTACACGGAGCCGTGGTCACTGGTCTCGATAGATAAAGCAAAAGACATTTTACTAAAGAAAAGTTAAGGGATGAAAACAACATCAAGTCTCGTCTCGGTTTTGACTTGTCTCGGAGTTTTTTCTGTAGCAGATAAGTAAATATTTTATTTTTGCAGGAGAAAAATACTGGGTGACCTAGGATGCCAACAAATGGGCGTCTCGTTGTTGCGATTGTCAATAACACGATATTGATGATAAGAAAACCAGCAATTTATTTTTACAGGACTGTCCAAAAAAATAAGAGTATTGTGTTCAGGGTTCATATACCCATGTAAAGTCTGTCCATCCTTACTTGTCTTATATGGTAAACAATCTTCACCCAACTCTTTATTGAAATAATCATTTATAAAATAAAACAAATGGTTTTCCACACATAGATTACTAAATAAATTGTTAATAAATTAACAATAATTTCATAAACTTACTAACATATTTTTAAATAACGATTTAAGTTTAAAAGACGTATGACAACTGTCAAAAACTGTTTACTAAATAAGACAAGTAAGGATGAACAGACTTTACAAACATATATTATTCATATATTTACATGCAAATGTAACGTGAGTTTATTTATTCCACCATAACTTCTAAATCTTCTAATTCTAATGCCTGAACTGAACAGATTTGGATGTGTGAGGTTATCCTCGACATCGGCTATAGTTTTTTGAAAAAAAAATATTATTATGTCGACTGCAGGACGCCATTTTGTAATGCGAAAAATTTTACTGACGAGCACATTCCAAAACTATATAATTATAAATTGTCACTAAAATATATGAAATTAAAATAAATTAGATTAAATTAAATGTAACCGCCTCTGTGGTCTAGTGGTTTGCCCACCCGTGTAAGACGCAGGGGTCCCGGGGTCGATTCCCAGGGGGGGGGGGGGGGGAATTTGTACTCAGTTTGGTTGGTGGTAGGGCTTATTTCAAGTCCACCTGGCTCGCTATCACCATTCTTACCTAAATCTGACGCCATAACAACAATTTAAAATTATTTTGTGATCCGGCAGTTATAGAGGTAAGATAGGCAGTTCCTCAGTGATGAAGATTCCGGGTGTAGTGAACCTTCGGCCTTGTCTGTCTGTCACTTAACATCAGGTGTGGTGAAGGCCGAGCACTATCCCGTTGTACATTAAAAAAAACTTTAAAATTAGGTAATTAAAAACATGACTGTTCTGGTAACAAGTGTCATTGCAGTCGGGGGACCTCTTTGATTAAAAATTGTTCCACACAACGGTCCCCCGACTGCAATGACCAATGACACTTGTTATTCGTATATGGCAGGATGGCAGGGCAGTTGTATATTTGATATTCTTTTTAAATATTTATTTTTGTAGTCTTAAAATATAAAATCTAAGTATATTTGCGTTTCTTGTTTTAATGGATTATAAATCCATTTTTTTTGTATAATTTACTTAGATATCGCAATTATACTCAAATTATATTTACTTATTTGAAGTTAAATAAAAACTAGTTATTATTATTCATTGGACTAAAGTTTATGAGGAAACAACGGATAAATGTTAGGTGCCTATAATAGTTGTTTAGTACGGGAGTTTCATCATTTGATATTAATAGCAATTAAATTAAATTGATATCATTACCATTAATATTGTTGATTCATTAATGATGGACATTAGAGAGATTAAACTTAAAAAAAATGTATTTTTGATTTTATACAAGGTGTTTTTTTATTCACTCTCCAAATTTTAAAGATGTGTTCAGTCCATGAAACTAAACAACTTTCTCAAAGAAACATAGGGACAAATATGTAAAAGAAATACTTTCCATATAAATCAAAGAGATCACGTGATCAGTTTAGTAAGGGAAGACCCTTTTTGTTGGCGTATTTCGACACATGTTTCATGGAGAAAATTGTTTAGTTTCATGGACTGAACAAATCCTGAAAATTTGGAGAGTGCATAAAAAACACCCTATTGCTATTTTATATCAAAATAATTAATATATACCTACTAGAAAAAAAATAAAATAATAATATAAGAACAAGAATATTATAAGAATATAAGAACAAAATAATTTAAGAACAAAAATTTAAAAAAAATAAGTGTCATTGCAGTCGGGGGAGGTTATTCTAATAAATAATACCCTGGAAATCCAAAACTGTTCAGGAATTTAGAAGTTATGGTGGGATAAAGAAACTCACAATACATGAATGCATACATGAACCCTGAACACAATAAACTCCTTTTTTAGGTAGTCGGGTACACAATCACTTTTCATTTCACTTTATAATAATATCATCTATGAAAAACAACTCTTAGCAAATTTTAATAAACTAATTCATATTTTTATTGCACCATAATGTTTACAAAATGATAAATATTTATATGGGCTACACAATCGCCAGTAAATCTCGTGATTAATTAAAACAGTACATTATGAGACAAGTTAGCTTAGGTTGCTCATTGCACACAAGGCTGTTGGTTGCAGCCCGAGCCGCAGCGCAGGCGAGGGCGTAACTCAGCCGAGTGTGCAATAAGCAAGAGCTCACGAGTTTCATACGACGTTTTTCAACACATTTGCGAGGAAAAAATAAAATTATTTACCACACAGCATGTTATCAAATTATTCATTATTGTGAATAATGAATAATTTGATAACAATCTAAGTTTGATAATAATAAATATTTGTTTGACATAATTAAGGACTTACACTTATTTTTATTCCAAAAATGAATATGAATTTTCAGCGGCATAAAACCTCTTTGTTGTTACTAAAAAAATAACTGTTTTACCCGGTTAAATTGGGAATGCTCTGTTTACTCGCATAGAACTTGCAGTGAGGTACTAATTTAACTTTGTAGGGATACTTCTATAACAAAACTAGTGTTTTATATATTATTGCACGCGTTTGTTATAGCTCGGTTTATGGCCCTAGAGGCGATGTATTAAGGCTCATTTTACGAGCAAGTGTGTTTAAAATATATTACACAACACGTAGGAGCATTTGCTTGATTTTAGCTTATTTTTAACAGTGGCGGTCACATTCTATTTTCATACAAACGAGGTAACTTTGAAGTCTTGGTTTTCCGCCAAGGATTGACTTAGCTGTGATCTAATGATGGCCATCCAGGAAGTGAATGGAGGAGATTCAGATCGCTAATACCAGCCGACTGATCTGATCAGCATTCTAAGAGATATAGGGTCAGAGTTTTCAGTTTCAGAATTTCCATACATTTTTATGCTAATTTCGATATTTTTTAACATATTATCCTATATTACTTAGAATGCTGATCAGATCAGTTGGGTGTGTATAGCGATCTGAATTTCCCCTATTCACTCCCTAGATAGCCATCATCAGATTACACCTAGGTCAATCCTTGGCGGAGAACCAAGGCTTCAAAGTCACCTCCATCAGTCATTTTAATGTCCCCACTGCTGGGGCACAGGCCTTCCTTATGGGTGGATAAGGAGGATGGGCCATAACTCACCATGCGGGCCCAATGCGGATTGGTGGGTGTTAACGACTGCAAATGCACCCGGGACCAACGTCTTAACGTTTGTATGAAAATCGACTGGTGTCTTTAATTATGTGACCGGGGCCGTACCGGCTAACTTACATGGCTATCGTAATCGCTTTCATTTGACAGATGGATGTGATACATTGCTACTTTTCTATGGTAAGTTTTTATTTATGCCAAATAGAAGTAGCAATGTGTCACATCCATCTGTCAAATGAAAGCGTTTACGATAGCCTTGTAAGTTAGCCGGTACGGCCTGGCTGTATGAGTATAACTTTAAGCACATAGTAGACTACCTACTAATTGTTTAATGATGCTATAGAAAAAAAAATATAAAAAAAAAAACAAAAAACCGACTTCAAAAAACTTACCTTTAAAAAGCAAGAAATAATATTCTTAATAATAAAAACACGTCTATTGAAGTCGGGTGGGACTGGAGTACAAATTCCTTTTTTTTATTCTAAAAGCCCCACCCGACTTTAATAGACGTGTTTTTATTATTACGAATATTATTTCTTGCTTTTTAGAGGTAGGTCTTTTGAAGTCAGTTTTTTGTTTTTATTTTTTAGTGTAGGTATCTTCTGTATTAGGTAGTGTAGGTATATTATTTAGGTAGAAAAATCGACTCAGCCAAACGTGAGATAATCGCGGAGAAAAATACATACATACCGGTCAAACTGAGAACCTCCTTTTTTAAGTCGGTTAAAGAACTACACTTAAGACATCCCTCTTCCAACAAAAAAATAACTATCTTATTCAGCTCATAAACAAAGAAGTAATACGACCATATCATCGAGGTAATTCACACAAAATCATACTATTTTCGTGCTTTTTTCAAGATTACTTGAAAACTACTGAACCGATTTCCAAATTAAAAAAATGGGACCAACTTGGGAATTTACCTAATGTAATAACGTTTGAATCATTTCAATCGGTCCAGCCGTCTTTGAGTAATCGGTGGACATACACAACAAAAAACAAATATACAGACGAACAGAGAACCTCCTCCTTTTTTGAAGTCGGTAAAAAGTGATAAGATCTGGTGGAATGGCAAGGCAACGGTTAAGAGCTTTCCTTCCGCTGCTTGGCTTTGGCAGTTTGGCACAATGACCTTATTGGCTCGGTCCCGCTAAACGACACCAACTTTCGTTTTTAAAACGCGAGCTTAAATAATTTACCAAAACGATAATAAAATATTTGATACCGCTAATCATTGACAAACATCTATATTTTTTCTACGTTGAGAGTGAATAGAAACGAGAGCCGTGTAGGAATATAGTGCACTGTCTGTAGTGAATACAGTATATGAGACTATTCAATCTTTATTCTTTCCATCATGGTGTGTTCATTCAATTTTAGTTTGTTTTAATAATTTATACTTATTCTTACCTACTTACTCAAAACATTATTATATCCGCGTGTAATAATTTAATAATGCTTTACACCTACATGCATAAAGTAATTGAGTAGGTAATTAATTGTGCTGTTACTGTGAAGGTAATTGTAGATGGAACAGTTAATTTTACCCAGGCGCATTAGTTTTTACGTCCAATTAATTTAACAAACTTAGTAGGTATACTACATAGTTAATTACGTGAATTATTTTTTAACTATTAAAGTAAATTGCTTTCTTTTATTACTCGAGGATTCCCAGTTACAGATTTCGACGTAAATAATAAATTGGTATTAATAGCATCAGATCTAAAAAATAATTTAATGCATTGTATGTTAAAAAATACTTAAAGTGAAATCTTGAAGAGTCTCAATTGAATTGTTGATACAATGTTAATACTGACGGGACATAAACAGTCTTTGTTTCACATTTTAAATCAAGCATCAGTCAGAGAATAATTGTGTTAAATTAATAACATAATATGTTGTTATCTTATGTATAACGAGTATATTATACACATTATACATAAGTACTTATAAAATTCTGTGGCATTCAACATCTAGAAACAACGCTGCATTCCTTACATTTAGCTCCGTGAAAGTTGGTAACGGGTGTGATTTGAATATTCTATACAGTAAGTTCTATGTCGTGAGTAAGTTTGCAATTTTGAAAGAATATTATTGTATAAGTTAATCTATAAGGTCTTAGACGTTTACTTCCAGATTATGAAGACAGATTGAACCATTTTGCCTTAAAAACTCTGCAGCATAGAAGACTGGTTAGTGGTTTGTTACTTCTTCATAAGATCGCCAATGGACGCTTAGGCGGGGATCTCTTGGGTTGTCTTAACTTCAAAGTAAAAAGTCACTCCACACGTAATGCACGCCTCTTTAGTATACCATCAGCGAATAACAATGTCTCTCACTATAATCCCATAGAATGTGTCATGCCTATCACGATCTTTGTTCAGATTTTGATTTATTTAACCAAAATTATCAGCAGTTCAAAAATTCATTATTATCCTTGTAGTCTTATTTTGTTTGTAAATTTTATTTGTAAGTAAGTATTAAAACTGTAATGTCAGCCAGCTTCACTTATAATAGCAGCACCTAACTTTAATAAATAATTATTGAAATGTCGTGCATAGTGTATAAGATTAGTTGGTTTGCAATGTATTATAATAATAAGTCATTTTGTTCATTAAGATAATTACCAATTGATTGTTACTGTGCCTTACTCTAAAAAAATAAAAATAAAAAATAAGTTTTCTTCATAAACACATTCACTTTATATATTTGCGCAAGTATTTTTAACTGTTTAATGCTACACACTACTGAATTAATAAATAGCAGATATAATTAAGCGTTTCTTAATTGATTATTTTTCTTATTTACCATGATTGTGCACCCTACCAAACAAAGTCTCCACATCACCTTAAGGTTGACTGGTAGAGAATGCCTAAGGCATTAAGTCCGCCATTGTACAATTGTGCATTAAGAATTAAATAAATAAATAAAATAACAATTTTAATTAAATGTTAATTTCCAAGTTGATTACCCGTAAATAATCACCAAGTCTAATACTTGACTTAAAATTAAAATAAAAAAATAAAAATCACCGCTTTAAAATTTATAACATAACTCACCTTGACTACTGACAAAATCCTTTGCTAAGTGAATACTGAACTTTTCGATACCATTTATGAGAACGATTCGATCGCGGTGGTTTGGCAGTGACGGGCCCGGACAGTCCTCGCGGTCTCGCGGACTGCAGCCGACTAGCTCCGCTCGCTCACTCCGCCGCCATCTGCGTCATACCAGACACCGACGGAAAGTGCTTTCTCTAAACCAACAAACTTAAAAACTATCCTTATATCAAAGCGGTAAAACTCAAATCAGCATATCATCAAAACCACCAAAGAAATCCAGAGAAAATCCCAATTATTGCCTTATTTCCCGGTGTTACGATCGCTTTTCCGAAATCTACAGTTCAGGGTCCCGAGCTATGACGTAGTTTTCCCGCCTTCATCTCATCTGGTGCGCTTTTCCCGCGTATAGAATTTCTTTGGTGACTACCCGATATTTAATATTAATGTATCCAAGTAGTGTAAACAGAGAAAACTCAAAGTGAAACTTAATAGCGATAATAACAAAGTTAGAACACAGGGCGATAACCCTAGATCAGTACCATAATAATAAATTATTTCGGCAGGAAAGTAAAACTGCTCTTACTTTTGTGACCGACAATGTGGTTGTTGATAATAACGTTCTTTAGTTCGTAATAATTGCACCTACTGGATTTTCTTTTAACCGACTTTAAAAAAAAGTATGTTTTACGATAATTTCGCCAGTTGTTAACCGATTTTAATAATTCTTTTTTTATCTGAAAGAACATAATTCAGATGTAGTCCCTTAAAATGTTTACTTCAGAGATCGGCTAGTAGTTTTTCCATAATCCTGAAAAATATCAATAGGGAACATGCATAAGTCACCGATTTTGATAATTTTGAGCTTGATCGCTGCGGACACGTATAAAACATGATGGAACAGAAAAATAAAAAATAAAATGTATTACTTTAGTTTTATCACACAAGGGAAAATAACGAATTTTTTTTTTCGTTTTCGGATATAATGCACTTAACAGTCGGATAGAACATCAAATAAGAAATAATATTTTGTATGACACATATGTACTTAAACGCAATATTTAGGGAGATATTTGAAAATTCTTGGCTAACTCCATACTAATGCACTGAAACGTGACATGAGTGACGTCACAAATGTTGACCTTTTTGTATAGAGCGTTTTCGGCGGGTGCTGCTGCGTGCTAACTTCAAGTAACTATATCACGAGAAAAAAACACAAGAGAAAAGTTTTAATATTATAGTTGATTTTCTCACGCATTATACTTTTGATTTTGATACAAAAAAAATTTGATGCATGTTCCCTATTGCTTAGCTTACCATTACCATCGCACGAGTTTTTACGGATTTTCAGGCATAACTTCTTTGTTTATGAACCATTTACGTGATTTAAGACGACGTAAGACGAGGAAGCGAAGCGCAAGGGCTCTACCTACCTTTTCTCGAAGCGCTTCGTCGTTTTTTTGAACCCTCATATCTTGGGTTTGGAGTATACTAGATAAACAAAATTTTCGGAATATAATGTCAGTATTAGATTTATTAAATATATAAAGTTTCAATTGTATATCTTTTATAATATAGATTTTATTGATATCTAAAAAAACCCTGATTTCGTCACTGACTCACTCATGATCATCAAAACTCATAGACTTCCTGAAATTTGGTATATACCTTAGCGAGTATTAGGACACACACAACAAAAAATTATAAAATTTGACTTTAACCCTCCAACCGCTTAACCCTCATAACTTAGGTTTGGATAACACCAGAAAAACAATTTTTTTAGAATATGATGTCAGTAGTAGACTTCTTCGACTCTTAAGGCTGTATATCAGCATTTCAAAGAAATTAGCATTTTTCCAATGAAGTTATCTAAAGAATGAAAGCATTACTATTGATGGAAACATTAGTTTTAGGAAGCAAAATTCTTAAATTAGTGCCGTATAGAGAGAAAAACATAATAAATCATTAGGTATTTTAAAACGAAGACAATCTGTTCAAGTGGAATTTCAAATTTGCTTGTCAGAGGTATTTTTCAAAAACGTTTCAGCTGTAACAAATAAGAATACAACTCATATTTATTTTTTCACTTATTGTTTGTATTGTCAAGGAGTTCCCTATAGAGAGAAAATTTTAAAAAATGTTTTTAATTACAGAGAAATAAAATATTAAAAAATGCTCAAATCGGTACACTTTGACATGTTTTTTAATTGGTATTTACAGAATCTAAAGTCAAATTTTATTTTTCTTAGGAATAATGAAGCATTTGTCTAATGTATTGTATTGCGTGTTTTGTATTAATTTATATCTATTTAATAATTTAATAATAATTTTCAAAGTTCGCCCTCATTACGGCTCGTGCAGTTGTTTTGATCATTTGTAATGAAAATTTAAAAATGGAACGTGATGCGAATCTACACCAAGAATCTTATATTCATATTCTAATAAGGTTCTTGGTCTACACCCTTTAAGGTATGATTCCGATGTCTGCAGCACTGCTGCGCGACACTGCTGCGCGACACTACTGCGCAACAATGCTGCGCAGCACTGCTGCTGAGCTCGGAATGTAGTCTCATATAAACCTATAGAGAATGTATGGGAACCAGTGGTGTTGCGGCAGCAGTGTCGCGCACTCAGACCAAATAAAAAAGTAAAGACGGAGTCTTCCGACAAAGCGGTGAAGCCAGTAAAACTACGCCTTGGCTGTGTACATACACAGTTTACGCACACATATGTAACGAAACTACGCCTTGGCTTTCGTTCGTCATTGGGCGAACCCTGCCGCCCGGCCCCCGCCCGCCCTCTAGTACGCACACATGTACCATCAAAAACCGGCTTCACTTAGTTGTTCGCAACCACTGCGCAACGCTCCATCTTCCTTTTTTATTTGATCTGAGGTCGCGCAGCAGTGTTGCGCAGCAGTGTCGCGACGCTTCTCCGCTCACATCAAATTGAGCCTTTCAAACGTAACATTAGGGTTCAATTTGGAGCACACAACACTGCTGCGCAGCAGTGCTGCCGACGTCGGAATCATACCTTAAAACTTTGGATTTTATTGAGATCTAAAATACCCCGATTTCGTCAAAACTTACTGATAATCATCAAAATTCTTAGAGTACTTGCTTGACTTTAGTCCTAGAAAGCTGAAATTTGGTATGTAAGCTAGTTTTAGTACACAAACAACAAAAAAAATATAAAACTTGGAACTTTTACCCTCCAACCCCTTAAAACTAGGGGATGGAAGTTTGTATGACATTTCCGCAAATTTTGATGCTAGAGGTCTGAAAAAATTAGGCACAGTATCTGGAAAAGAAATTGTGTTCATTTCAAAACTACTTCTTTCGTGGCGCAAACCCAAGCGCAAACCTCACGCAGACTCTATTTTGCTCTTTGCACTGCATAGATATAGTTGCACTGTCACATTCTACGTCAAAGAGTAAAATAATATCACAGCATAAATGAATTAGTTCTACCACAGAATAATAGCACATTATGATATAAGTGCGGTACGTTGAAAATTACAGCCGAGGCGATATTGCTAGCCCGAGCCGTAGGCGAGGGCTACAAGAAAGCAGAGGCTGTAATTATCAAAGTGCACGTATGTCATACGACGTTTTATAACATATTTGCGAGGAAATAAATAAAACTCGGACTTTGCACCTTTGCTTGTTTTCCATATGACTAAATTTTGATACGCTTGTAAGTTTCAATTTTTCGGGCAAGAGGCTTAGAGTAGCCTTTTTCGCTGCCTCTGAGACTTCTGGCGGTGTTAAATTAATAAATTCATCAGTACTTGACGACATTTCCAAATAAAACCAATACAGCAAAAAAAAAATTAAATTAGCAATGCGCGCTCATCAGCGCTTTTTTTAAGGCAAAGGCATAAAAACAGCCAGTATTACTAATAAAGTAAATTAATATTTTTGTGTTTTTGTTACAGATAAATGGTTGTAATTTATTGTCAACATTAATTAAATTGAATAATTAAATGGTAATTTATTATATTTTATCTCCCAAAGTTAATTTTATCCATAAAATGCATGCTCTAAGATAAAATGTTGACCTGTTTTCTGACATAAAATCTCTTTGCTAAGAATTAAAAAGGAACGTTCGTTTTAGACGAAGTAAGATAAACCGTGCGGTAATGTAAAGTAAAACGCACGGTTTATCAAGGAAACCTTGCGTTTTACTTTACATTACCGTACAAGTTCGTAATGAGATACAATACGATATTGAAATTGGTGTATTAAAAGAGACCCTTTACGAGCAAATATGTTATAAAATAAATAATGGTACAAGTACGCTGGTTGATGTTGATCGAATTTTACACGATTTTAGACCACAATAAAATTCTGACCCCACCTTGCTTCTCTGGGTTATGGAAAGTTACTTGCAAAAAGGAATGAAATCCCACCAAAAACATTTTCATGTATGTGTAGTGTTGCCAAGACTCTATATGGCTTGCACTGTCAAAAAGTTATCAGTCCTCATCTAAAGCCAAGCTTCTAACTCTACGCGCCCTAACTTTAAAAACTCTTCACCTTAGTCAAAATATGTGGCTTGGGCGTTTCGTTACTACAAGAACAATTATTGTTGAAGAGTGAATACATTTTTTCATTAGCGAAATGGCCAAGCCACATATTTTGACTAAGGTGAAGAGTTTTTGAAGTTAGGGCGCGTAGAGTTAGAAGCTTGGCTCTACATGAGGTCTGATAACTTTTTGACAGTGCAAGCCATTTAGAGTCTTGGCATCACTATACATGAAAATGTTTTTGGTGGGATTCTTTTTTTGTTTAAAAGGGTGGTAATCAAATTTTAATTTTATGGTAAGTAAGACCATTGGACTTCGAAGATACACAAGGGAACTCCTCAAAGTCAAACAGGATATGCATAGTAATTAAGATATTTTTATTTTTTAGATTTTATAAGTAATAAAAAAGAAGTTGTCCTCCAGCCCTGTCCCACTTCAAGAGAAGTGTTTTTTAAATTGCTATGCGTATTTTATGATTTGAATATTATTTCTTGCTTTTTAGAAGTATTTAATGTGGAAGCTGTATTTGTTTTTATTTTCAGGTTTTGTTGGTAACCCCAATACACAAGTTAGGCCCAACTCATTTCATTCAATGAATATTCTTTTGATGGTGAAATATTTTAAAGCGTTTTTGTAATGAAGGATAGGAAAGTTCACCGTGGGCATGTGTGTGTAAACTTACTCACCTTTCAACTAATGACTTTGTATGAAACAAATGGACAAAAAATGCTATTGTTAAGTTTCTAACGTGTTTTTCTCAATAATCTCGCCATAGGAACTTTCGATGTTAACAAAATATCAGCAATAATCATTGAATAAAATCCCTCTCCATCAGAATTTACGTTGGATGTCGTGTCGTGATTGGTGTATTCCTAGGAATGTAACAAAACATGCATCATTTTGGCAATGGAAAGAAAAACGCTTATTCTGAAAATACCACAAAAACAAACAGTACCTTCAGAATTTACGTTGGATGTCGTGTCGCGATTGGTGTATTCCTAGGAATGTAACAAAAAATGCATCATTTTGGCAATGGAAAGAAAAACGCTTATTCTGAAAATACCACAAAAACAAACAGTACCTCGGTACACCTACCGAGGCCCTAAACTCGTTTATTAAAGTAAATATAAACTATAAATCATGACTTCGAGAGACAATTAAAACTGCGAACACGACAGTTTGTCACTGCGGCTACCTAGACGACTACGATTATCGTTAAAGCGACTGAACGTGCTTGTCGCGTTCGTGTTAGTTAATCTTTCGCAGTTTTGTCTTTCGAATTCATGAAATACACGTTCGGCGTTTTAAACCGACGTAAAGAAAGGAGGAATATCAGCCCGCATAACTTTTATAAAAAACCGGTCAACAGCGAGTCGAATTTGCGCACCGAGGGTTCCGTACCATCATAATTGCACCATTAAACCACACTGCAGAGTAGGATAAAAACTTATTGCAGTTTTATGTCAGCGCCATCTCTTAACCGATAGTGGAACTTTAGTTAACCTTTTTAAAAATATGATAATTTCTAAAAAAGTGTGCTATATTGAGACATCGTTTTAGTTTTCCTGTAATTTTTATATAAACTGCTGTCACATAGAATTATTTCAGATTTTTCTCTTTGCAAACTTCGGAAATAAGGAACGGTTTTTTTTTACATTTTTCATCATAAGTCGAAAACTATGCGATCTAGAAAAAAAAGAATAAATGATTAAAAACGTGCAAACGGCGCTCTTTCATATGATTTCCCACATGCCCTAGTAGCCCAACTTCAAATTTTTAAGACCCCTATTCAGGCCCTGCTGTAAAAAAGATATTTATTTTTTTATTTATGTCTTATTTGCAAAATAGTTGGGCAAATGTCATCTTAAACTGTTCCAAATTTCAAATGGATACCATTAGTAGTTCTCGAGATATCCACCTGTGACAGACAGACAAACAGACTGAGTCACACCATAAGGGTTCCTTTTTTACCATTTTGGTACGGAACCCTAAAAAGCCGATGTTCCTTACATGAATTTGTATAAAATTGGTGTAATAACTGGGACATACTATAACGTGTTCCGATAATTTTATGTTATCTAATATTTTCCTAAAGCTCTCTGCTTTTTTGTCTAACCTCAAACTAAACCACCCAACGAACGTTACCCGCTCACATCACAATAAAAAATGACAATCAAATCTTTCTGTTTGAGGTTAGACATAAAAGCCAAGAGCTTTAGGAAAATATTAGATAACATAAAATTTACTTTTGCAGTTTATTGTTTAGTTGACATGAATTAGTCGAGTTGATCGAAAGCGCTGCGCTTTCGATGGCGTTAAGTGAGCGTAGTTAAAGTAATAAGTAATCCTAAAGTTAAACTGAACCAGCTTTTTCATTCAAGTAACACCCTACCTTCAGTTTGTCTCAATGTATTTTTTTTTTTATTAAATAAAGTCGAGCTTAATCAAAATACCCTAATATCGACTTACATATCAACTAAACAATAAACTGCAGAAGTCTTTAAATGGATATAAGTATTATCCCATTATTATCCAGTGTACGCAGTACTAATAAAAGGTATAATAGTAGATTATACACCAAGGGGATAAAGCACTGTTTTATGTCACGGGCGCTACATTGAATCCTGAACGTAACGAAGGACTCCAAATTTAACTCCCGAGCGCAGCGAGGGTGTCATAAGTTAATTCCCGAGCAAAGCGAGGGAATTAAGATTGAGTCCTGAGTGCAGTAAGGAATTCAAGCGCCCAAGAAAAAAACAGTTTTATCCCGGTGGTATATACTCTACTTTTCTCACTTTATGCGAGACAATAAAAAACCAGGCTTAGTAGATAGTGTTTATTACAGCATATTAAAAGTACAAATTGATATTGGAGACATTAGTCCAATTATGGAAAGATAACGTTATATTTTTATTTGGTACGTTTATCGAGGTTGAGCTAGAGTTTATTTGAGTTGTAGCTGCTTGACTTCTTTGTAGCTGATAAATATTCAAAATAGACCAGAAGCACTGATTCAGACACAGACTTTGCGCCTTTTGCAGTTTTCCATGTGTCAAAATCTTTATAGGCTTTCAGGTATTTTTCCTTTGACTTTTCTGAGAGTAGATTATTGACAATTCCTATGGCATCTAATTTAATAGCTTCTGGAGTCAAAATACTTTCATAACTCGACATTTTTTATTTTTTCTTTGAAATATTTATAGAATCTTCTAAAGCTAGTAGTACTACTAGCTACGGCTATAGCAACTTCTTTCGCTGGCGTGGCCTACTCGATTTGACAATCAAATGAAGTTCGTCTCAGTGCGAATCTAGTGGGCCACGGCCTCGGTCTTCGAAAATAGAGTTGGCCGCGCCCGCTGAGGACACATTCTGTTTAGTGAAATTAGACTTTATGGACATAGCAATAAGAATTATGAAAGTGAAAATTACATTATTGACCAGCGGGTTATAATAGAACATTATAACCCGGCTAAAGCCAAGAGATATAATGTCTTGCTTTCGGTAAGGTTTACATGACATATAATTCGGCATTGTCGAGCATGTGGTGTGAAAAATATATTTAATAGTAAAATAGTAATTATCGTAACGATCGTATTTGATACCGTTAGTAGTTAACTTGTTAGTTTATAGTACATTATGAAACAAGTTAGCTTAGGTTGCTCATTGCACACTGTAACAGTTCAAAATTGAACATGTTTCTTTTATCTCAAATATTGATCCGGAGGCGGACAAAATACAAACTTTGAGTATTCCAGTTATACAGGGGTTAGTTTTCATGATTTCTGTAGGTCTTATTCCTTGTCGGATACCTTCTTTATCACATTCCAGAGGGTCCACAATTTATGGCTAGTTAGAAGTCTGTAAAAGTACAAAAAATCCGGAATTGGCAAAATAGTTGTAAACACAAATAAGTAAAGTTATGTAATTAATCAAATAATAAAATTCGTTGAATAACTTACCATGAAGAGGGTGGTTATTCTCATTTTACTAAAAGAATGGTTGGTTATGCAATTTGTGAGGTTTATTGCATTTCATTCTGCATTCAAAATATCATAGTTATACTAACGATAGAACGTTGTTCTTATAACACAAATCCATAGTTCATATGCACTTTGTAAGCTATGATTGCAATATGCAAATACAACATTGACAAAATATCCGTATTTCTATATAAAAAACAGATAATTTTATGGTAATTCAATAACTTGAAAATATGTTTCAACAATAATAAACAGATCGTCTGACACTTGGTATAGACAAATGTATTTGACATTTGGTGGACGTTTTTGGAACTTAAAACTGACATTCCATCGAGAAAGTCTACTCTATAAAAAAAAAAGAAATAATCTTTGGAAATTTATACCATTAATAAATTATAAAGAGAAAAGAGACGAATGATTATAAAATTATAAAATAAATAAATGATAGTTAAAGTTAATCGCTGTTTAGGTAGAATAACATTTAAATTTGGAAAAATGGAAGTTTTGTAAGCATACTTGCTAGAGCAAATAAATGTGTGTCATTTTAAGTGGGAAACGGAACGCAACGCACGGAACTGTAATTTGAGTTCTGGATTATAGATAAAGAAAAATCAGTTTAATATTAAAAGTAAAGAAAGAATATGAATGATTATATTTGTAATAAGAAAATAATTAAATAAGAACAATGACTAGTAAAAAGTTGTAAGAAAATTGGACAAAAAATATATATATGGTGAAACGGAATGTTCTACATTCTCTTTGTCCATAAACAAGAGACAAAAGGAGAGTTTCGTGGTAGCCAATCGTAAGCTTGCAAAGCGTTTTGTGACCATAAAAGGAGATGAATTGAGTTGGTGTTTAGCCAATCGTAACGCGTGAATCTGGGGGGAGTTAACTTTAGAGTCAGCAAATAATAGCTCAGAATGGTGGCGCCAAGATTTAAAAAAATGATACCAGTAAAAAATCATAAAATACCCATAGTAATGCAATTATATGGAAAAAAAAATAAGTTGGCCGATAACGAAACGAAACGAAGTGTTCTTTGGCAAATAGAATAAATAAATGGGTGGCGCAAAGAGTAATTAATATTATGAATAGAGTCATGCATCAATCGTAAATAATAAAGGTAGTCTGATAGCGGATTTATTGGTTATAAGGGGTCTTCTTGTGAAGGTTAGCGAAATTGATTAGACCAAAAGATTTATTCGAACATACAGGAAAGATTAAATTGCTTGTGTCATATAATATATATTTACTTGAGGATCTTTGTAAATTCTAGGTTAAACAAAATTAGTTATTGGATATGGAGGTAAACACTAATCTTTATGATTGTGAATTATTCATGTAATTTAAATATTTGAGGGTGATTGTCAAAAAACATATATATTTATTTATTTATTTAAATTATCCTACAGGTACCTTGTACTTAGGGGGACTAAATGCACTAGGCAATTTTTGTAAGTCAATTAGTGGAAAATTTCTCAGCATTTTGGGGAGATGGGTTGTGACAGGGCACATTAAGGATACAAACAATAGAATACTAGGAATTATGTGTGGCTAGGGGACGCTTTGAAAAATTATGGTGGGGTTTAGGTTATAAAAGCTTCGACGAGCTTATTCTCGCTCTCATTTTTCCACCTGCCGAGAAGAAGACGAATCTCTGCCTCACCTCTGTAAGAAATCTTCAATCAACAAGTTTTTTTTTATACTCAAGCACATAGCAAGAAGTCAGCAAATTAGTGAAAATAGAAAGTCCATTGTTTAGGCCTTGCACCGGGCAAGTTTTCTTTGGGGAAATATTTCAAACAGGGTTTTAAAATGGTAAAAATTAAGCCTTGATTGAAATATATAATTCTATTTGCAAAGGTTACATAAAATTAACGGTAGCTGTTCCAAGTAAATTCCAGAATTAGTGAAATCTGATTAAATTAATATCAATTTAAATGAAATAAAATGTGGGAAGGGAGATATTTAGAATAATTACTAGAAAATTTGTGTCATATTGGGGCGATCCGTAATGGGCTTTCTGGGGGGCAATTAGGTAACTGAGAGCTTATGAATGTGACTTCATAAGCGGGCATCTATTGTAGATTGCCTAGTTAAGTCACATAAGTGTACCAATTGTGTCTCAGTTTGCGAGAGTCTCTGTCGAAGTAGAGGCGTTGTAGAATTTATTCCGCTCGCTTGCTGTAGTCCCGAGAAATTGGTATACTTATTCTGCCTGTAGGTGCCCATTTGTTCCTTCCCAATCAAATGTGGCCACGTCAAGCTGTAGGGATATTAGGCGAGTCATGCTTGCTCACGCTTTAGAGGTAATGGGGCTTCGGATGACGAGGTAAGCGTCACACAATTTGCATAGGAAGTTCTCATTTAGTCTGGGTTAGGCAGGTAAAATCTTGTAGGATAGATAAAGGTTAGTATCGCGAAGTTTAAGTAGGCATCACAAAAAATTGGGTGGGTTTTTGTGATGAAAGGTTTCGAGTTGACGTTAATAGAGCGAAATAGGTGTGTAAACGGTTAGGCGCCCATGTTGAACAAACAAAAATATGATTAGGTAGGTCAAAACCTAGGCAAGAACATATTTTATATAGGAGAACGACTTTTGGAAATTTCTAAACAGAAAAGTGTAGCATATAGGGTTTCGACGACAAAAGGCTGGTTTAGACGTCGCGAGCTGGCTAGGGGTAACGATTAGGCGTGATTCGACAAAATGGCCGAAATATTTTGTAGTTAGGAAAAATGCAACTCGGGGCGCACAAAATGGCTGCCGTAACTTGAGCTAGAAATAGGTATTTTTATGTAAGAATTAAATGTTAAATTTGTCATGGATGAAATGGACGCTTGGTTTTCAAAATGGCGGATCAAAGATAATCACCTAAAATAAAGGAAATCATGATTTTAGATCTCTCAGACAGGGTTATTATCGGCAGATCAATGGATCTACTAAGATATTTTAGCAAATCCACGATACTATTTAATTCTCAGTAAACCTTTTAAAATATCTGCAGTGTTGTGTTGAGTTTTGGTTGTACAAAATGGCGTCGATTGTGAAAATCAAGTGAGTGTTAATTAATTATTTTTATGCTAAAGCCAGCCAAGTAAACGATTTAATAAATCAGTAAATTACTAAAGTATGATAAAAGTAAATTTCTGAATTGGGTCGGTCATATGGAACCACCAGATTTGAAGTCAAGTAATCACAAGTGTCGTGTGAAGCCGCATTAACAGTGATTTATTTTGTCTTTGTGATAACTCAGCTATTTAATAATTTGTGAAGTGAAATAAATCTTTGGTCGTTAGGAAGGGCCGGTATGTATGATTTCTCCCATGTCGATTCGTGGAGGACATACGAAACCACTAAGATGAAATTTTATTTTACAAGTGACGAAGTGGCTGAAAGAGAATGTCATCAAATTCATACCACTAGAAATACCGTTTTAATATAGTGAATACAGGCAAAAATACTTGTTTTTGGTGCTCAGTTAATGCGTCGACACAGGTGCGATCTGGAGGTTTTGTGATCATTTCAATTTGGAAGAAACTAATATCAAATTATTTCCATTTTAAAACAAATCCTTCGATGCCATTTTAACAATACATAGTCTCGAGGTATTTTAGCTAAACTTAGAATTTGTGGAAGTAAGGTGTAGGATAGGAGGGTTATTTATTGCTTAGTACATACATCTTGTCCCTTTTTCTAATAAATCTTTCCTTCAGAACAAAAAAGATTTACCAATTCCCATAATTTTGTCATGGATTGTAAAATTGAATTCGTGAGACATAAAGTAAGTCAGCTTTAGAATTGGTTCAATATATGAAAGAAAAAAATAACTTAAATTTAATTTTATATCAGCCATCACATTGAAAAAGAAATATTTCAATTGTGAAAATTTGGTAAATCGCTTGAAAGCATTTTGCTTTGTCCTCTTTTTAGTTGGAAATATTACAAACTAACATGGACTATGGACTTTAATATATTTAATACATAATAAAGCTTGTAAGAAAGTAACTGGCTGATCTGGGAGAAGGTTGTCCTAGTCTGGAGTCGAAGCCTATCATGGCAGCGGGGAGGTGCTGTCGTCATTAGCCAGAAAAACACACTGGTTACTTTCTTTCTTGCATTCAACCACATATTTAACTTAAAGATAGATAACGAACTGATATACTTTCCGATGACAATAAATGATTTTCCTCAACTGATTAATTATTCGACTGATATAACATTTGATACTTACTTATACTCACAATGAAACTGTAGAGTCGTTCTCATATCTCCTGCTTAACTCTTATAACATCCGCATATCAAGTTAAGGTTTAGCAATAATATTATCTCATAAAAATAAGAAATTAAGTTCCATAATAGAAATTTCAGTACTGGGTTTACGTTATAATAGGAAATGATGAGTGGAATTTTGTCGGAATAAACCACTTGTATTAACCATTTATTGATAATCTTATTCTGAAGCTAGTTAAATGACTATTCTTTTTAGAGTTCGTTCAACCCAGCGTATAATGCGGTAATGAATAATAGTACAAGTTAAGCATAACCACAGAAATGAAAGGAATTAATATTCGGCATCGGAAAAAGGTCCTTTATAGCTAATTCTTTATAAATCACACAGTTCACATCGCACTTTCCCTTTATCACTTATAGCAACCAATTGTATATCTTTATTTAGTTCCTAATTAATTATTAACTATCATCTTGGTAGTAGGGTTAGTTTAGTTCACATTTTTACTAGCAGTAGGTATAGAGCTGGTAGGCATAGCGCTCCTTATAATGGAATAGGCATTTATTTCAGCTGATAGGCAAACCAGAATACTCCACAAAGTTAAGAGAATAGTATAGGGTTCGGGTTAGTTAATGTAGAAAAATAATTTTATAAAATTCTATTTTATTTAAAATCAAGCGAAGTAATTTTCATTATTTTGTAATAGATTCCTAGGTTATTAATTAACAGAGCATAGATAATTTAAATTCAGCGTGTAGAGTTAGTATTTATTAGCAATCAGACAGCAGTACTCAAGAACATGGGTCTACGCTTACAACCGGGTCCTATCGCTAGAAGTCACGAGCCCTTTCACACATACAAAAGCCAAATCAGTAGCATATTCGGTCACATCATTAGAATAGGGTTATAGGAAGTAAAACCAAGCAGAACTTAGGCTAAACATTTAATCAATTCATAAATAGGCATTGTTAGGTTTAAAGCCGACGAGCGGTTAATCACCATAAGTAGAGATTATAGTTAGGTATGTGTTAGGTTATATAAAAGCTAGGATTAAAAGATTATCAAACAGCTTAGCAAATTGGTAGTAGGATAGCGAGTCTTCAACTCTTCAATATAACATATCATCATTAATATATCGGGGTAGGTACAACACAAGGCTGTCGGTTGCAGCCCGAGCTGCAGGCGAGGGCGTAACTCAGCCGAGTGTGCAATGAGCAAAAGCTCACGAGTTTCATACGACGTTTTTCAACACATTTGCGAGGAAAAAACAAAGTAATTTACCCCACAGCAACAAATACGACAAAAACAAAATACGACAATTATGGGAAAAACCGCGTAGATTTTTTTTTTGTTTTTTTCACAAGCCCAATGCAAGAATATTTTGCTAACAAAGGGGTGAGTGAGCATACAGCCTACTACAAAATTATAATTTTAAGTGATAAAATGCAAATATTTTAATATTTTATAACAAAAATATTGTGAATTATGAATAATTTGATAATAATTTATATTTGTTTGACTTAATTAAGCACTTACTCATTTATTTATTTCAAAAATGAATATGAATTTCAGCGCCATAAAACCTCTTTGTTATTACTAAAAAAAATATTACCCGGTTAAATTAGGAATTCGCTGTTTACTCGCATAGAACTTGCAGTAAGGTACTAATTTAACTTTGTAGAGATAATTCTATAACAACCTAGTGTTTTATATATTATTGCACGCGTTTGTTATAGCTCGGTTTATGGCCCTAAAAGCGATGTATTAGGGCTCACTTTACGAGCAAGTGTGTTGAAAATTATTATATAGGTAGGTAATAAAAACCTTTCTTACATTACCAATTAGGAGCTTACTTTTACAGTTTATTGTTTGGTTGATATTTAAAGATCAGCATGAAAAAGCTGGTTCAGTTTTTCTTTAGGATTATAACTTTAACAACCGCCCAATGTTACCCGCTCACATCACATTTCATAGGCTTTTTACTTAACTGTTAGATTGGTTACAAAAATGTAGCTCTATGTATTATGCCCTCCAAAATGAGAAGATAATAGTCGATTGTACCATAAGGGAGCAAAATAATATTTTTACGGCGTCCCCACGCCGTAAAAATATTATTTTTGGATCCAGAGCGAAGTGAGGGATTTTTCACTAGAATCCTGGACGTAGCGAGGGATTCAAAGTACATCGCCCGAGCCAAAAATATATTTGCGCCCGAGTGATACACTCTACTTTTCATCACCCTCTATGAGAAAACAAAAGGTGCTTCATATTTTATTTTAATATTATTATTTAATAAAACATAGAGTAACAACTAAATTGAAATCAAATAGTATCTAATAATAAAACTACTAAAAACTTATATAGGTATACATTTGAGAAATTTTCGCAATTATGAAAATTTCTCTCTCTTGCATTTCTCCATTCAATAAAATTACCACAGGCTTTCATATTTCTCCCGGGATTTTGCGGGTACTTAATGGGATTATCCATCACATTTCTTGCGTCAGTTGATCAGTTCTAATAGGTAGGTACTTTCAGGAGTTAATTCTTTACTTTCAATGTCACTTGAAGAACTCATTTTTCAAAACAAAACCATGAATTCCTAACAATCCCTGAAAATTGACGAAATCGCGGGCTGTAGTTCGCGCGTTTTTAATTTGATTTCTTTTTTTTTATTCAGCTGGGGGGCGGCGCGCGCCACCATGGGGCCGTGTCACCAGCCAGTCTTTAGTCAAACAATATTTGCGTTCAATTTCTTTGACGCTGAACACTAAGATGTTCCAAATTCAAAAAGTGCGCGGTAAAGATAATTGCGGCGTACCTACTAATAAAAAGAAATAAGAACTCATTCCTGCCCGGTTTCTTATAGAAAACACCACCTTTAGGTGCACTTAAAGGCGAACCAAGTCGTCCTTTTCGAATAGATGGGATAAAAAAAATTGTACTTAAATTCGAGTATGTACCTAATTCAGAAACACTCAAGCAAGTGCTACACGAAATAAATAACTGCAAATATTTCAGAAACTTTTCAGTGCCTTTTCTCATTTGTCGGCGCAGTAGCAGCGCGGTACAAGGACATTATCGCTTCACCATAGTAACTCACCTCGGTAACCATGGCAACCACGCCTATTTACTATGGCGAGACAATGATGTCGTACCGCTGCTACACCGACAATAATATGTCTCCTAACTTTTTCTCTTGCGAAAAGAGGAAACAATATTATTATTTTTAATAAGTATTTTAACCAAGTCTTACGTTCAAAATTCGAAGCATGGTTTTAGGCGATATAGGTATCACTTAGGATTTATTTTACAACATAGTACTTACTACTTACCAAAAATGGTGTCTACATACAGTGACCTACTGAAATGAAATATGGCGTGCACCGGTGCACCTAGAGCTGTTTTATGCCCTCTAGAATATGGTACAAGAGTGCCGTTATTATTTTCTAATAACAAAACTTATTTTAAAAGTGCGTATTGGCTATGGGTCAACGGTGAGTACCTATGTGACATTTCAATCTATAATATCTGGGCGACCGAGCTTTGCTCGGTTATTACTATTTATTGTAATATGGTGGTGGTGGTGTTATAAAACTTAGAGAAATAGTTATAATTTCTTTTTTATTTTCCAAAAACTAAAAAACTAATTTGTAATAGTCGGAGTATCGCCATCTATGAAGTGCTGTGTACATTTTATTCCGTGGTGCTACTTTACTACACTCAGCCTCTGCTTGCCGCATAGCATGCTAGCCAAGCACCTATTTCAAAAGTCTTTGCTAGATGGCATTAGACTACACAAAAATATCCATATTCTGCGTCGAAAGAAAAACGCATGAAAACTCCAAAACACGCGTTTTCCCAAACATAAAACTAATCTAAATCAATTGTTTACCCTCGTAAACCCCCATATACCAAATTTCTGCGAAATCGTTAAAGCCGTTTCCGAGATCACAGAAATATATAAATAAATATACAAGAATTGCTCGTTTAAAGGTATAAGATAATTATGATACATCTTATGGAGAATATAAAATGAATAGAAAATAGGTACCAAGTCCGATTATATTATCTGTGCTTTATACAAGGTTTTACCGAGCACAGAACAACACCTAGGTCGCACAGATGTTCGATGTTCCATTTTACATAACTTACTTATCGACATTCCAAATATAAGTATGGTGCAATTCGGTGTGACCTCCGACTTCTTGGATGACTGGCCTAATGTAAAAATAGATATCGAAGATTTAAAGTAAGTTGTCACGTTATTAGAAAAATATGGAGCTGATAGACTTAACACGAGAAGTCTAGAGGGAAAATTGATTGCCACTAAATTCGGATCCGTCCCTGAAGTTCAGATCTAAATCTGGCGTTACGATCCCTAGAGATATTAAAATGATGATCATTAGGCTAGGGTTTCCGATCTAATAATCTAGATTCCATGTTTTTTTATATTGTCTAGTGATCTCTAGTGTATAATAAACTTCAGAGAGCGGATATTTATAAATTATAATATAATACACTAGCGCCGCCATTGAAAATAAAATCATAGTGCTTAAATAAAAAAGAAATTATGAATTATCTCTCTGGAGTGCACTCCGAACAAGCTTTGCGGTACTTTTTATCCCTTAAACAATATTTTCTAGCCTGTCGTTTTGTTATATGGACTTTTATTGCGAAAAGTGGCCACTTTTAACAATAAAAGTCCATTAAACTAAACGACAGGCTAGAAAATATTGCTTAAGTGATAAAAAGTACCACAAAGCTTGTTCGGAGTGCACTCCAGAGAGATGATTTACAAATTTGTCTTTATTTAAGCACTATGATTTTTTAGGGTTCTGTACCAAAATGGTAAAAAAGGAACCCTTATGGTGTGACTCAGTCTGTCTGTCTGTCTGTCTGTCTGTCACAGCTGGATATCTCGAGAACTACTAATGGTATCACCTTGAAATTTGGAATAGTTTAAGATGACATTTGTCCAACTATTTCGCGAATAAGAAATAAATAAAAAAATAAATATCTTTTTTACAACAGGGACTGAAAAGGGGTCTTAAAAATTTGAAGTGGGGCAACTAGGGCATGTGGGGTATCATATGAAAGAGCGTCGTTTGCACGTTTTTAAACATTTTTTCTTTTTTTTTAGGCCGCATAGTTTTCGACTTATGGTGAAAATTGTAAAAAAAAATACCGTTCCCCCCCCTTATCTCCGAAGTTTGCAGAGAGAAAAATCTGAAATAATTCTATGTGATAGTAGTTTATGTAAAGATTACAGGAAAAATAAAACGATGTCTCAATATAACACACTTTTTAAGAAATTCAAAAAACAATCAAATTTTTTTTTAGTTTTACTACCAGTCAACAGATGGCGCTGTCCTAAGCATGCTAACCTAAGGAAAAATATAGTTCCACTATCGGTCAAGAGATGGCGCAACCTAACACTACAATAATAAATTGGTGGCTGGTTCTAAAATAATTACCTACTATTTGCCGTACGAATAAACGAAGAATAAGTTCCTACTTAGTAATATAAACAGTTTGCAATGTGGAGTGGCTGAAACGTTTTTCAGTCACCATAAGCTTCTGTGGTTAAGATTTGTAAATTAACTGTCCGCCTGTTCGCCCTTCCAACTGTCTGCCGTTTATCCTACTTTTTTAAAGACTGTACTAAAGTAACATATCCAAATATATTTATGATTGTACGGAACCCTCGGTGCGCGAGTCCGACTCGCTCTTGACCGGGTTTTTTTCTAATGGCGGCGCTAGAGTCTCTGCGCAGTCTGGCGCAGCCTTAATGAATGATTGTTTATAATCATTCATTGTGACGGAAGTTGAACCCGCGGCCACTTGTAACTTCACTGTTTTTATTTTAGTCCGGTGAGATACATTTAATAGTCATGCCAAAGATCTCCATAACACAAGTTAATTTTAACATTGTTTGGTTCCAGCAGCCAAAGGAAGGTTTTCCTCCACACCACAGAAATTTAAAATTGCAGGTGAACTGCAAACGCGAAAAAAATTTCCTTAAAGTTCTATTACCTATACATTGTATATTTATTAATATGATAATTCAATAAGTTTTTTGTGTAACTAACTATTTTTACAAGCTTTTAGATAGCATGTAAAAGTTTAGTAATTTTGTGTCGAAACCTTTTTTTAATAGCTACCTTTCATTATTGAATTTTTAGATTTTTAGGCGTTCACTTTTGATTTTTTTCAGACATACAAGGTTATTTTTAGTTCATTGAAAACAAACTGAACAACTTACACTATGGGACCAACCTCGAATCGAAATCACGAAAACAAAATCAGCTGTTCCATACAAAAGTACAATGCCTACTCCATCGAAATGTATGAAACAGCTGATTTTTTTTTCGCGATTTCAAGGTTGGTCCCATAATGAAAGTTGTTCAGTTTGATGGTCTGATCAACTCCACGAGAGGTTTTCAATGAACTAAAAATAACCTTGTAGATGAAATCAAATCAAGCCTTTTCTCAAAAAAAAAACTAATTAGCTGCGCTGCTTGCAGTGTTCTTGTCTAAGGTTTCTGCATTGGAGTATCAAGCAGAAATATCTACATCTGCTCTGTTGCCAGAAGGTGGTACGTCAAGCTCAGTAGCGCCACCAACGGAAATAAATCATTTACGTTTTATCAAGGGCTTATTTTGCGCAAATAGAAGAGTAAAGTGCAGTATTTATAATTTTTTCACGGCCTCAGATATAAGCAATAAGTTATGAATGTGGATATTGCTAAAAGTGGCCACTTTTAAATATTGCACTTTACTCTTCTATTTGCGCAAAATAACTAAAACTTTTAATCTAAGCCCTTGATAAAACGTAAATGATTTATTTCCATTGGTGGCGCTACTGAGCTTGACGAACCATCTTAAGTAGGTATACCAACCTACCTACCTACTGTCAAACATAATATACTCTGGGGCCTTACCGGCTAACGAATCGAGCTTCGAAAAGTCTGCCGGGTTTCAAATTAAAACAGATAAATCGAGCCCCAATTGGGCCAAAATGGCGAACCCTAATTCATGAGGTCACACGAACATCAATATGTTCCAAATAACTTCAACAAAAAGTACAATAAGTAATTCCTTACTTCGATTTATCTGTTTTGATTTGAAACTCGGCAAATTTTCCGAAGCTCGATTCGTTAGCCGGTACGGCCCCTGGTCCGGCTAAAACATGGAATAAAGTGAGCAGATTTCAAAAATTAAACGAGATGTTTGGTAATAAATAAATGTAATTAATAGACATCGGATTTTATGCATTTGCATATGCAAATGCATATAAGTCACTATTTACGACGTTAATGCATATTTTTGCTTTTTTTCCCCAATCGTGCATATTTCGTTTAGTAGCGGGAGTTACGTAATTATAGGAAGCTATTTAAGCTAGACTCTATTTTAATCAATAGAAATACTGGAAACAATGATCGAACTGACCAACGAACGCCCTTCCTAATTAAATATAAGAAAAGTAGTAATTAATAAAATTATTAAGACATGTACAAACACAAACTATGAAAGTTGCAAGTCAGAAATAAAAATAAAATTTAAATTAAAAATAAGTAAAATCAATTTTCATAATTTTATAAGAAGTAGGTAAGTACGATATTAAATAAATAAATGGGGTACCTTACTTTTGCTCTTTTAAAATAAGAAAAATTACGAAAAATAATTTAGTTTATGACATCAAAAGTATTTACGGCTGAGTTGCACCGGTTAAGCATAAGTTAGCCAAAAAAGAGGTTGCCAAAGGACATCATGCTGTCCTTTGACAAGTTTGACGTGACAAATGGTAACCACTTGATACTTTAACTTTGACAGCGTTTTGGTGCAACTCACACAGTAAATCGTGGTCTACTTTAAGCGTCGTCTCGTCCGTCATTGCACCGAAGTCGCAGTTTTCCTCGCCAAATAAAATAAGGATAACGCCCTTGTTGCTATGCTGAAAGAATAAACAGCAGGCAGCACAGCATTGGACCTCCGTCAGGAAGTAAGAAAACAGCTCGTTGACATCGTGGTGAATGAAAATCGGAAAAAATCGATATTATTAAATCTAAGGGAAAGTGTATAATCCCTCCTTTTCCGTCCTGGACAAAAGAAAGTGTGAAATAAGAATAATACAAATTCATAAATACATAGAAAGGTTTAAAGAAATTAAGTAAAATAATACCACAGAATATTAATAGTACTATAATCAAATATATACTATATACGTAAGCGTCTGCTTTCTGCAAGGAAATCTTTTCATTAATATCGGCACTTACTTATTTAAAACCTACAAAAAATCAATTAAATCTAAATGAAACAACAATCCATCGTTAGACTACGTACTAATTAAAAAATAAAAGTGATTCGTATCAAGAATCATCAAAAGAAAAAGTCTTCATAAAAATTATTGTCTCCCAGCAACAAAGTTTGGAGTGAAAAATGGCCTCATGAGTACTTAAATAAAGTTTTTTTGCTCATGTGGTTAAGTGGAAATTTTCCAAAGAAAAGGCGGGAGAAGCGACGAACCGATGACAACCGATGACCAACGACCAACACAAGAAAAAGAGATAGAGTGGAAAGGTAAGGATGAATGATGTAAAACGGATGTGTAAGAAAAGGATAGTATACCTATAGACTATAGTAAAAGAGTTGTATACAAGGAGGTTGATAGTTTTAATTAGGAGTATGGATGAAATGAGGTCGCATGTATAAAATAAATTTAAAAAAATAAGGAAATTTAATGAAATATTATTATTTTTAATTAGTGTTTTATGTTTGTAAATAGAAAAAATAGATGGATTATTAATAAATATAAAACGTTGTTTTTCTGTAAAGAGAAAAACACAACGTTAAGTACTACACTAGGTACTTTCATCTAAAAATAACAAAATAGTTTCACAAACCAGGAGGTCAAGTCTGCTAATGTTTTCGTCAAAATCTTAGTTCAATGGTGTTCTAATGGTAATGCTTTTTGACACAGTTCTTGTTTCTTAAACCTACAATCAAGACATAATATGTTTCCGTTTTGGGTATAAGAAACACAATGTGTTTCAGTTTTGGGTTTAAGAAACAAGAACTGTGTCAAAAAGCATTATCATTCAAACACCATTGAACTACGATTTTGACAAAAACATTAGCAGACTTGACCCCCAGGCAGGTTATCGCCAGAGGTGTTTGCAATCAGGCGAACCAAGTCAAAGGTATCACCGCTAATTGGTAATGCGCCTGGCGGATATTTTTTTTAACCTCAAAATGAAAAAAAATAAGATAATTATTTTAATAGAAAAAATACTAGAAAAAAGTCTTAATATAAAATTAGCATTGTGAATGCCTAAAATCTAAAAATTTAAAAAGAAAAAAAGAATTGTAAAAAAATTATATATGTACTTAAACACTATCGTAATGAAAATAGTAATTCAATATTTATTATTATTTTTACCTATTAGTTATAGAAAAAGTCTCAGAATTTTCGGTTGCGTAAAAATTTAAAAAAATATCAAACCTTTTTTTACCCGACTGCAAGAGGGTTATGTTTTCGCGGTTCCCTATGTATTTGCATAAAATTTTAAGGCATAATATGTCATAGCATAATATGATTTCGCCGAATGATGTTTACGCATAATATTATTTAGTCATAACAGCTTATGCATAATTTTTTTAAGCATAACTACTTTAAGCATAATCATGTTTAAGCATAATATTCTTTGGCATAAATTTAAACACGCATAATGTTATTTACGCATATTTTTATAAACAAAAAAACCACGACGTTTTAAATCACGAAAGAACATTTTACCTATAATACAAAATCCCGAAGCTTAAAAAACCGAAGGTTAATTGAGGGTTACATGCCAGCAGGTCGGTTCTGGCACTTCGCCGGCCGCTGCCGCGGCACGCTCGCTTCGCTCGCTCGGCTCGTGCGTTATTGGTCGCAATGGAACCTTACCTCCTCCTCGCTCGCTACGCTCGCTCGTCGTCGCACCTAATGGACCTTAACAGATTTTTTTGGGATTTTTAACTATCGGCATTTTAACTTTTAGGGTTTCGAACTATCATCAGTCATTTAATAATCGATGTTTCAAGTTTCGGTCTATTGGATATGGACATTAAGGATTTTCGGTATTTTAAAAATAGGTGTTTTATGAGTCGATATTTAGGGCATTTTAATACAATACCTACCCCTATTGCATGAAAATAAATGAGTGCGTAAAACTATTTATTCTTATTGTTTTTGATTTTTATGTCTAAATAATATTAGGCGAATAGACGATATGCCTAATAACATTATGCGAAAACAAATTAGTCTAAATGATAATTATGCTAATATAATTAGTATGCCAAAAAACAATTATGCGAAAGTATTATTATGACAAAAAAGATTATGCCAAATCCGTTATGCCAAATCAAATTAGGTATAATACAATTATGCGAAAACAAGGGATCCCTGTTTTCGCGCGTATCTTGTATGTTTGTATGTAATATTCTTTATTACCTTATATCTTTTAAACGGCTGAACGGATTTCCATGATTAACATATCGTTAGATTTGTCTTACCAACCCAAGTGTTCTTAAGAAAGTGGCGTTATAAAAAACCAACATGGCGGCTGCACGGTGCTATTATACGTAGTGGAAAAAAAATTTTTTTTTAGAATACTGCAATATGGGTGTCAAATTAAAGGTCTCATTAAAAGGATTTCAAAAAGGTGTATCATGATTGTAATAAATAATAACTAAAAAGAAATAAATAAAAAAAAAAATAAAAAAAATTAAAAACCCTCCTGCATAAAAAGTCAAGTCAACTGAAAAGATGGAAACAAGATTAAATATTAAAGGCAACATTATAACATGCAGTCGGAGGCATATAACTCAAATCATTCATAATGTCACTTTCTTTATGCATGCCTCCGACTGCATGTTATAATGTTGCCTTTAATATTTAATCTTGTTTCCATCTTTTCAGTTGACTTGACTTATTATGCAGGAGGGTTTTTATTTTTTTAAATACTTGTTGTGGTTGTGGCAGATGGTGGCAAAGGTATAATCACAAAACGAACTTAATTTTTTAAAATCTTTTTCACGCAACTGATTTTAATAAACTTTAGGTGGAATTTTTAGGGCCCATAGTCTAACGGTATCATTTCATTTCCTCGTTGCCACTTCTAGAAGTAGATAGCAAAACTGCTGAAAGTGACCGTTTTTAGGGTTCCGTACCAAAATGGTAAAAAAGGAACCCTTATGGTGTGACTCTGTCTGTCTGTCTGTCTGTCTGTCTGTCTGTCTGTCTGTCTGTCACAGCTGGATATCTCGAGAACTACTAATGGTATCAACTTGAAATTTTGAATAGTTTAAGATGACATTTGTCCAACTATTTCGCGAATAAGAAATAAATAAAAAAATAAATATCTTTTTTACAACAGGGACTGAAAAGGGGTCTTAAAAATTTGAAGTGGGGCAACTAGGGCATGTGGGGTATCATATGAAAGAGCGTCGTTTGCACGTTTTTAAACATTTTTTCTTTTTTTTTAGGCCGCATAGTTTTCGACTTATGGTGAAAATTGTAAAAAAAAAATACCGTCCCCCCTCCCCCCCCCCCCCCCTTATCTCCGAAGTTTGCAGAGAGAAAAATCTGAAATCATTCTATGTGATAGTAGTTTATGTAAAGATTACAGGAAAAATAAAACGATGTCTCAATATAACACCCCAACTAGCAATTTTGTACTATAACCAAACCTTATATCTCAAAAAAGCTGGGTAAACGATGTATAAAGGTTTGGGCGGTGACCGATTGTTGTATAAAAGCGTTGGATAGCATTTTGGCTCTATAAGTTTATACAGCAAAAACGACCTATTAGGAATTGATGTAAAGGTTTACTTCGCGTCTTTGTATAGCTGTTATAGTCAGACGTTATAGCAACCTCCAATGTGACTAGTATACAACGACAGAACTTTATAACAGTGTTTACTATCGCCCTAATGTGCCTGATTTACGCAATAAAGGTTCTGAATGAACTATAATGGGTCTTTCGTTGTAGTAGAGATGAAAACTCAAGAGTAGGGCAATATCGTCATATTGTGGGTTTTTAGATCGTCGTAACAGTACATAGTGCTATAGTGGGCACAAAAAGTCTACAACAGGGTGATTTGGTGATATAAATGAGTTTCAAATTACATTTATGTAGCTTAATTGTCATATAAAGGCTTGTTAACACTCGTTATAGTCGTAGTGATAAACTTATCACCAAGACACTTTTTTAGAGCAGGATTGTTTTTTATAACTGTTATAGTCCCTCTATTACACAATGGAACTATAACGGAAATCCTTTCTCTTTTAAAACATAATTAGGGTATATAAAGGTGGGTTAGCCATGCTTTTAAAACATAATTTAGTTTGGTTAAAGCATTTCTATCGCTCTTTTACAACAATATTGACATTTTGAATTAGCGTAATTAATGCTACAACCAATTTCATGTAATGGCGGTTGTTATCTGCCATAACGAGTGCTATAATAGAGTTCAGGAAGCTGGAAGTATGTTTATGACTTAAAATTCGTAATTATTTTAGTAAAAACTCAATAATTCGAGGGGGGCATTTAAATATTGTCGTAAACCCATACATAGTTTATAGAAAAATTACAGTCGCAAGACATTTTTCTCGTAAGAGACGGATATTTTCATAATAAAATAATATTTAACTCCACCATGATAATCCTTGTATTCCTTTTTATTATCTTTTTGTCTTTAAAAACACTGAGACACTCAAGCGGCGTGAACGAATGTTAAATGAATGAATGATGAATATTAGTGAAGTAATGGAATCATGAACTCTTTTATATTACAAAAAGGTACTTTAGTAGCGTTGTATGTTATCAAATAGAGATTGCGTTACTGTTACATCAACTGTAATAGGCCAAAATCGTCATGCCTGATACCGCTACAGTTGTACTTTAACACTGAATGGAGATATAATTGCGCCACTTTCTTTGTAGGTGCACCTTCTTTGGCCTTTTATTGGACCACCGATTAGTTTTTCCAAAACGTTCTGTGGTCTACTATACAACTAACTTTTGCTGCACTTTTTAAGAAATTCAAAAAACAATCAAATGTTTTTTAGTTTTACTACCAGTCAACAGATGGCGCTGACCTAAGCATGCTAACCTAAGGAAAAATATAGTTCCACTATCTGTCAAGAGATGGCGCAACCTAACACTACAATAATAAATTGGTGGCTGGTTCTAAAATAATTACCTACTATTTGCCGTACGAATAAACGAAGAATAAGTTCCTACTTAGTAATATAAACAGTTTGCAATGTGGAGTGGTTGAAACTTTTTCAGTCACCATAAGCAGCTGTGGTTAAGATTTGTAAATTAACTGTCCGCCTGTTCGCCCTTCCACCTGTCTGCCGTTTATCCTACTTTTTTAAAGACTGTACTAAAGTAACATATCCAAATATATTTATGATTGTACGGAACCCTCGGTGCGCGAGTCCGACTCGCTCTTGACCGGTTTTTTTGATACATTTGCTGTCGAAGCATTTGCTATCTACTTCTACTAATGACTACGAGGGAATATAGTGATACCTTATAAAAATACTAGACCATTGGCCCTAAAAATTCCACGTAAAGTTTTATTAAAATCATTTCCTATTAACAACTTATTAAATAAAAACCTCTGAGGGCGCCACTTTCGGTGGTAAACCACCTTATAGTCGATCGATACCTACAAAAGCAATGTTTAGTTTATGTCACATTTTTTATGTCCGAGCAGGTAGGCGCTTAAGTGACCTATCCTATAGAAAACTACAACAAAGAAAACATGTATTAGTGCAACATTACAAGTATCATCCCCTGTTTTTACCTAGCATTGCATTATGCAAGTAACCGATAACCCCTATACCGACCTTGAATCTCAGTAGGGCGCGTGCCAATCAACATCTAGGGCAGAAGTTGAGGAACACAGTGTGTTCGCGAGTGCGCAGGCGCTCCATATCGACCGGGCAGGGGTGCGCGCGCTTTCTCGCCCTCAAGACTCGCACTTTTCCCGCGCAGGACCGGGGCGGGCAGGGGCCGGCGGCACGGAAAAGAAATATATCAGTATTCTAACTAAGTAAAAACAGTCGAAATGCGAGCCATAGCTATGCGCCTCGAGTTCGGTCTGCACTCGGTATACAACAGTCGCGAATTTGCCGCAGTGACGAACGAACGGTGGTTTTGTATTTGTTACCAGTGAGCGTGATAGTTGTAATTACAAGGGCAAATTGCAACTAATATAGACTCACAAGTGATTAAAATTAGGTTAAGGGTAGTAATATTAACACCTTAACCGCCCGCCACCATACAAACATATTTTTTTATAATTCAAACAATAAGAAAAACGTCAGTAGAAAATTTTAGATTCCTTATACAATATCAAAAATAGGCGAGATCTTGCTTTGGGGAAAATAAAAATTATAATGTTTAAGCATAAGTCACCGGCGGTGACCTACGTGGCGGCTAAAGTGATATTTTTTACTATTTGCTTATTACCAAAATATCAAACCATATTATAAATTGTATACTTATGTCAAAATATAATTTAAAAGCAAAATGATAACCTTTTGAATTATTAGCCAACCAGATGCGGACAGCCCTATCGTATGTTGACGTACCGCTCTCTAGGTAAGTACCTATTTCAAGGACAGGGTCCAGTTAGAATACTGATACATTTCTTTACCGTGCAGGCGGGGGCCGAGGGGCGCGGCTGGGAGGGCCGGGGAGGGCGCGCGCGGCCCGGGAACCCTCACATTACGTAACGCAACACGCACAGGACGGCGCACAAACAATGTGATTTTATTTTTCTTCGATTTTTTCTACTGTTTTTGATTATACAATTTTAGAATTAGCAACGTGATATTATTTTAGGTGTCGCGCGACTTATTATTTCGCTCTCATTTAGATGTGTAGTGTAGTAGATAATGTCGACAGCTATCCGAAACTGCAGTAATAAATTATAGTGCATTATCTTAAGATGGTTTTTCTATTGCATATTGATTGTAAAATGTCATGGACTCAGTGATTTAAGTAAATTCAGTGAGAAAGTTTTTGGACTTCTGAAATTTTTAGTGAATCTTTTGCTCTAGTAATTGTATCGATCGATCGGTGTTATATTCTTAGTCTGCTCAAAACCCGGGTATTATAGATGACTTTCCTAAAAAGATGAAATTAAATTCTAAAAGTTAACAAAAGCAATATGAAAATTTGATATAAATTTTCGCAATTCATTATTTCGAATAAGCTGCAAGATTTGCATCACTGAAAATGACGATGGGTGAGTACAAATTTTTAATTACTTAGTTGATTTCACTTACATAACGTACACTACTTATTTACAGGGTGTGCCAAAACTTTTCCACACGCATATTAAAGATGGAAAATTTTACTGAAAGAACACTTACTTTTGATTTAAAAAATAATTAGAACTGTAATCAAAGATTTTTTTTAATCACAAAGATACAATAAGTAATACTTAATTAAAATTTAAATGTTTTCATGCTCTTCCTTTTGTTTAAGATGCTGTTATGTGTTATTTAAGAAAAAATAATCCTAATGAGTAACCCTTTCCATCAGTATTATAAAAAATAAAAGATTGGTTTTTCTTCAGATGATTTTTCAAAAATATTTGAATGCAATTCTAGTTATTTTTAAAATCAAAATGAAGTCTTCTTTCAGTAAAATACTTTCCCTCTGTATGGTAAAGTTTTGGGACACCCGGTTACTTCCGCTGTATATTAAAGTTCCGTATATACACTTCAATTAAAGTTAAATAACTTCTTAGCAATGTTACCATCCATTGCATTCCTCCTATACTTCATTCAAAACAAAATTCGAGGTTTTTTCTAAGCACCCCGAGGTCTTTTGATTTTTTTTTAAATTTGGTTTTGAGGCTTTTGGTGTTCTCATTATCAACCCAAAAAATTTAATTGCAGGAGTTTTTTAACTGTTGCACATCGGTTTCTATTAGCAATATTAGCCACAACAGAAAAAAATACTACGTTGTATTGTATTTGCAGACGATTGCGATCAAATGTTTCTTATTTAGAAATGTAGGTACTAGTGACTTTTCCCAGAGGATGCACCAAAACTTAGCACCTAAATGTTAAGAGTTTTTCGAGAACCATGCAGTTAGCACAGTCTTTCAAAGCTCCAAACTTGGTATTGTCTACACCACAGAACAGCAGCGAATTTTTCTACCCTAACAATGTCCCAATCAAAATGTCGCTGCCCTAGGAGCGAGTGGCGACGCGACGGCAAGCTGCAACCCTGATCATGAGCAACCATGATCGACAGCCACGACCACTCTGTCAAGAGTGCCCGACTAAGATGTTTTAAATGATTGTCTAGAAGTGTTTTTCGTCGTCTTCTTCGATCATGATCGAAAATCGTCCTAAGTAGGCACTTGATTTTATTAGACTACCTATAGTTATACTTAAATCTTAGTAGGTAGGTACTTTTTTGGGAGCGGCATAGCGCGGATCCACGGCATACTTGACCGTTCATCAAATATTTAAAGTAGGTTACACCTACGTCTTGTAAAACGGCGCGCGCGGCTTTCGAAATCGAGATAACGTCTGTAGCGTAGGATATAAGTTGTTTCTTAGTAGAGAGACAAAGCAAGTGCTTCATTATTGTTGCTTTAAAATTTTATTACCTTATTATAAATTCGACTATTTCGTTTACTTGACTCATATTCGTTTCACAATAATTTTTTTCAATATACGTATAGAGGAAGGAACCTCAAACTTTTTCCATTTCAATTGGCATTTTTAAGCCTTTTTTAGTCATATGCATCGAGAGTACCTACAAAACCCTTATCATAATAAGTAATTGGGTTACCGCTTCATTCTATTACAGTTAAAAAAGGGCAACTATAATCTTGCAGGTCAGAGAACAAAGTATCTCTAACCTCGTTGTTAATTTGTTTAATGATCACACGAATGTAATCCTCGCCCATGCCCATATACGTGGTATAGTCAGCAGCACATCAGCTTATACAAAACTTTTAAATTTCTCCAATTTATTTTGAACCTTAAAATGTTAACTTAAGAGTTTAAATTTAATTGAAGATATTTGACATTTTCTGGTCATCCAGTATGTCGCTGAATGTAAGTACGCTCTCGACACACGGTTGCGTCACCGGATGAATCCCGCTGACTTGCAGCATCTCAATTGAGCAAGCAAAGTGACATTATCGTCCACTTATTACGGGCACAATGGAAAAGAAATGCAATAACTGTTACTATATAGAATCAAATAGAATGCAACTATAAATTGTTGTCTCCATTGTCCATTTGTTAGTGTGCTCTACATTTACAAACAACAATGATGAAAATTGTGGACGTATTTTTGTTTTACAATTACTTATCTTTATTTTAAGCGAACATCTTTGTAGTTAAGGTGCATTTAGGTCTGAATGAATTCTGTAATAAATAGATAGACGAATTTAATTACAATAATAAATGATGTATAGTATTAAGTCACGTTCATCGTTTACCTGGCAAGCGCTGGCTGGCAGCGGGCAGAGTCGCGCGCAGTATTATCGCGTACGCAGGCGGAAGAGCGCGCGATCGCAGGCGCACGCGCACGCGACAAAACGTAGTCCGACTCGCGCCGCGCTCTCCACCACCGACAATATCGAGCATCCGCTTATCAACTCCATGGTACCTTCAACGAATACCACCATGGAATTATCCAACTAACAAAAGATTTCCACGTACAGGTTTCCCGCGTTTTTATCGCACCACTTAATTAAACTGAAACAGATTACTCAATACCTGCATCAGCATTCGTTATTGCACAACGTTTCCCATAATCATCCAATATCAATGATGGAAAAGAGTGATTCGTTTACCATAGTGGATGTCAACCTTAGTGATAATAAGACGAATAAGGACCTAAACAAAATGAGAGACTTCAAAGAAACAACAGAAGATCAAAGCAAAAAACCGAAATCGCCTTTTATGACTGTTATAAAAATTCGTAAGTCTGAAATATTTTTTATAGTAGGAAGTTCCAGTTCCAGTAAATACTTTTACAGCCGGACAGCGCCCTATTAATTTTAATTCAGTAAATTAATGCCAATTACTTCTATGTTCCAAAAATATCAACTTATTAACTAGATAAAACGAATGTACCTACCTACCTATATATATGTTTTCGTTTACATTATTATGATAATACTTTATTTAACTGCTTTCTTTCCGTTTCATATTTAGTTAAGACTACTTAGACGTAGACATAATTTACTAATCACTAATCAGTTAATTTCAGAAACCACTACTAATAAAATCCATTGAGAAGATACTTTTAATTAATAAACAAACCTCAACTACAAAATAGATAAGGAGATGTTGTCAACTGTATCTGTTACTGTAAAACCCCGAACTTACGTAAATTCTAGACTTTACAGTAAAAGCTAAGATTTACCAACTCTTACTAGTAAAAGTCCGGACTGTCCTGTGATCATCGTTCATTTCGAACTGTTACCAACATTTACTCGGTAAATCTTAGGTTTACCTCAAAGACACAGTAAATGTTGAAAAGGATTTATTTTGAATGTGTTTTAAACTAATGTTTTACTAGTTACTAATAAATTAACCATAATGATTATAATTTGGACTAGTTAAGAGTTTTACTTAGTTGAGGATTTTAAAAATAATGATGATGATGGATGTAACAGAAAGATAATTAAAATATTGAAAGTTTTTACGGAGAGGTACTTAATTGAAATAAATATTATTTATTTTATCATTAATTGTATCGTTAAGGTTATTAATTCACAGTTTTATTGAACCGTCATTGGTAAAACCTAGCATAATTATGCCAAACTCTAATGGTAAAAGCCCGAAATCGCTTTTACATAAAATCCTTACATTTACCAATTCATATTGGTAAATCCTAAGATTTACCAGAAAAACCTAATATTTACGGGCTTTTACAGTAACAGTTATCTACTGAAAAACTGAATCATGCACAAACGTTTGTAAAGTTCTTTTGGACCCAAAAACCTCATTGAAGATAATCCAATAATGTTACCTAGTTATTCATAATAATAGTATTGTGACAATGAGAAGTGTACGATGAGCCTGTTCACCGTTCCCTAAGGAAATATCTAATTTTCATATTCAGGTCACCATCTGCATTTATGAACGCTCTGAAAGTAAGCATTAGTGTCGAATGATGTTCATATACTTTTCACAAATTATATTCAAAATACAAAATTAAGGTTATTATTCTCTTACAACAACTGATCAAATTCTTCGGCAAAGCAGCAAAATAAGCAGCTATTAACTTACTAAATAACTTAAATACAGATCTCTCGAAAATGTTAATCTGGAACTGAAAGTTTTGATATTATGTTCTGTCTAATTGCAAGCAGTTCCAGCTTCGGTATTCTTATTTTAGCGTTTTGCGCCAATTTCACATTTATGAAATATTTTTTATTATAATGAAAAAGAGTAAACACTGCGGTCATTCGTAGCTCGTAGCACTTGATCTATAGTTACCTTTTAGAGTCCCCGCAACTACAGACCAAACTGTCGGGCCTTTAATCAGTATGAAGAAGTATGCAATTGCGCACATTACAACGATTTGGTATTGGCCGACACTTCATATAAAAACCAACTATCGGCCGACAGAAAGTCTGTAGTCTGCGAGGACGCTTAGTAACATTAGATCGCTAAAAGGTACTTAATTCAACTCAAGCATTTGTTTCAGACAGTTTCATATCGATGAACAATAGATATTTTCTTCCAAACAGTCAATAAAACAATTGTGTTTGCTTTATGCAGTCGATTATGTGTCAGACCAAAAGAAAGATGCCTAGTGCTATTGTGTAGCGTAGGTACAATCGTGAGACAGGCTGGCAGACTCGCGATTATCATCCAGCCAAGAATTTTTTGCTCATCAGTTGTATACTGCTTAGGTAGTAATTTTCTCAAGAGATTCGTGCTTAGGCGAAGGAAATAATTGCATTTCTTTTCTTTTTCACCTAATGCCGGTGTTACATATAACAAATGCTTCAAAGAGGTTCTTTCTAAACCGGCAACGTACGATGAATTGTGCCGATGCTCGGCGAGTATGTAATGCCGGCATAAAACCATGTTTTCGTTCTAATTGAACGCTTATTAACGCAGTCACATTGGATTAAGGTCTTACCTTACATAAATTAAATATTTCTATTCTGTTATCCAACACCAATCTTGTTTGGTCCAATCATAAGATCTCGTGAACTAAAGAAATATGTAAAATATTATTGTCTAATGGCAAGACGTAACTATTTATTGACAATTTATTATACAACAAACGAAGCAACACGTATAGCTGTACATTCTTATTTAACTGACACACATATACATATCCTACCTACCAGTAACAATAACAACGTCCAGAAGATCGAATGAGCGTAAATCAGGATAAACTATACCAATACACCGGGTCGACGATTTGTTTACCGATTACCGTGATATCAGGTGAGCATCGAAATGCTTATTGTGGTCAAGTGATAGGCACGTCCGCCGCTTCCGCTAGGTGACCCCGATGGGCGTCCCTGGCGAGGCGAGGGAACCTGTCGCGTTCCACTCCGCCGCGCACGCTGCAATGCCCTGCTTCCTCTGGCAAACAGGCTATCCTCGAATAAGGAGATCCTACCTCAGCCACCTTGAAATTGCGGAATCCTACCGACTTAGGATATTGCCAAATAAGTTCAAAGGGTGCATTCATTACGATTGCTTCCATTGCTGACTTATGTAATGTCAGTGCCAGGCCAGACCAACTTACACGCAAAATATTGGCAAATGTAAACTAGATCATCTGGAAGAGCAATAATGTTAAATAAATAGTCTCTCCGTGTCCAGCCCAGCGCGGCCGGGGCGTGTCGAATGCCGTCATGCATGATTGTTTGTGTTTTCATTTGATCTCTTTGTTATTACTTCATAACTACCTAGGAGTCCGATAATTAAAGTTAAAAAGAAATAACTGAGATAAACCATTTAATAGAATTAGGCGGAAGTCCATTATAATGAATGCAAAAACAATATTTAGCAATAACTTCCATACAATAGATGGCAAAGTATAACTTACAAATATTGAAGAAATTTGTGCACCGTCACGCCCGCCCACCCCACATATAGATGAAAATGCAAATACATGCAGACACACCGACAGCACTTTTTTTCAATGCAGATTTGAATATTATTTCTTTATTTTTAAAATGGGTTGATAAGGGTTTATTTTTTTTTTTTCATTCAAATATTCATATAGGAAAAAGTTAACTGAACTTATAAAAGCACTTGTATACTCGCCCATTTTACTCGTAGCGTAGCTCCTATTATTGACATTTCATAAAAAGCGATTTTGTAGAGATGAGAATATAATAGTCAAAATTAGACATTTGACATTTTGAGCTCCCGACGACGATTTGCTAACGCTAAACGCCTTAAACGCCTTAGTAGTAAAGCGTTTAGCGTTCATGTCTATTTAGTAACTATGGCGTTTTATTGATTCGGCGTCACACCTTTTCAAAAATTTCTTCAAAGTTAATTTAATCCCATCTAATTTAATGGTTAGTGTTGTTATAAACTTCTTCCCCTTCGGGCATAGCCAACAGTCTTTAGAAACCGTTGGAATACTCGTCGAACGGAATCAATTGCTAAGATTCAATTTCCGAGCAACATTACATTGCCTCATTTTTTTTCAATATTTGAACTAAAACGTAGTGATTATTTCCTCTGTGATTTGAACAACTTCATGGGCAATAGTATCCATTTTGGGTACTCTTTTTCTAAATTGATCTGTTGAATTGAGTTTTGTCCATCATCTCGATAGGTAGCGAATTTACTCGCATTTCTTGAAATGACCCCTTTTATTTCCCTTTTATGGCGGGGCGCAAGCATAACGCTTAATTATGGTAACTGTTATGTTAATTCAATCAAACAATTACTAATTGAAAGCTCATCAAATATACTTTCAATACATATACTTTCTTATGTACTTTCAATATCAACATTTACACAATAAAACATTTGCTAGCAATAGCAGGTGGCCAAGTCTAAACTAATTTTCGAAGAGGTGCGATCTAGTGTATCACGACGTTTGGGCGATATTGTCATTTTACAACGTGGGTATTCTGATAGTGACTCATTATTAATTCCCGTTTATTATTTGAACCAGAACGCGACCGAGGAGAGCGTGACTACATCGGGTTCGCGACCCTGCCGGAGCAGGTGCACCGCAAGTCTGTCAAGCGGGGGTTCGACTTCACCCTGATGGTCGTCGGCGAGTCGGGCCTCGGCAAGTCCACGCTCATCAACAGCTTGTTCTTGGGGGATCTCTACAAAAACAGAAAAATACTCGATGCACAAGGTACCAAGTCACCAGATTTTAATGTGGTCTGAAAATTAGGACAACAATATTGTAATTTTATTATTCAAATAAGGCTGCATCAAATTTTTTTAATAAGGAATATGCATAAGTCACCGATTTTGATAAATTTGATCGCTGCGGACACGTATAAAAAAATCATGTTTTTTATACGTGAACAGAAAAAATCTTTAAAAAAATGTATTATTTTAGTTTTATCACACGATAAAATTAGGGGAAAATAACGATTTTTTTTTTCATTTTCGGATATACAACGTGTTAATGAATTAACGCAAAATGAGAAAATTGTTTCTTCGGACCATCAAACTGAACAACTTTTACTATGGGACCAACTCTGAAATCGCGAATAAAATTCGGCTGCTTCATACATTTTTATATTTTGGTTATAATTTTTTTATGAAACAGCTGATTTTTTTTCGGCTTCTTCATACATTTCTTCATACACTTCATAAAATTCGGCTGCTTCATACATTTTTTTATTTTCGTTATAAATTTTTGTATGAAACAGCTGATTTTTTTTTTTTCGCGATTTCAGAGTTGGTCCCATAGTGAAAGTTGTTCAGTTTGATGGTCCGAAGTAACCGTTTTCTCATTTTGCGTTAATTCATTAACACATGGTATAATGCATATAAGTGCATTATATCCGAGAATGAAAAAAAAATTAAGACAGTCAGATAGAATAACGAATAAGAAATAATATTTTGTACGGCACATATTAATTATGATTAACATTTTGTATACTTAAACGCAAAATTTAGGGAAATAATTGCAAATTCTTGGCTAACTCCATAATAAACTCTCATGGTCGGTGGTCGGTGGCGTCACGGTTCATGTTATACTTTTAATTTTGAAAAAAAAATGATGCATGTTCCCTATTTCAGACAGAATAGAGAAGACGACATCGATAGAAAAGAAGACGATGGAAATAGAGGAGCGTGGTGTGAAGCTACGGCTGACGATAGTGGACACGCCAGGGTTCGGAGACGCCATCAACTGCGAGGACTCGTGGCGCGTCTGCTCCGCGTACATCGACGAGCAGTTCCGCCAGTACTTCACCGACGAGAGCGGCCTCAACCGACGGCACATGCAAGATAATAGGGTCCACTGCTGCCTTTACTTCGTTCCGCCATGGGCGCACAGGTACTTTCCGCGTCTTAGGCTCGTATTTATAAACCGCTCTCAACGTCGAGAGCTATCATATAGCATACTTGAGATGTTCTTCTTATAGGAACAGTATCAGGCATGATCTCAAGATAGCTCTCAACGTTGAGAGCGGTTTATAAATAAGTAGTACCTACTTATTTCTATTCTATAAAGTATGTACGATACGGGCCTTAATTAACTAACTTTGCCGAACAGTTCCTAGAGGTTGTACGGCGAGTTGAGACAAGCGATTTATCAAAAATCTTTGAATGCAGTTTTATTTATTTTCAGAAATAAAGAAATGTTTCCTTTTAGTCAAATTTGCCATCATCAATATTTAGGGTACTTTCCCTCTTATACCGTTTTTTTCCACCCTGTATAGTTTCATTTGCTTATTTTTACTTCAACTCTATTGTTTTTTTTACTTAATTTCATTCATTTGTATTTAAAGGAATATAAAGATCATCGAGTTCCAATTTTATTTTCGTACAAGAAAATGATTCCCTCTAACTACTGTCTCTATTCCACCCTGTGTGTCGTTTCACCCTTTCGTTTGCTTTCTTTCTCTACCATTTTCACTTCGGAAATAGTATGTACTTATAGCACACTTTATACTGGGCCGGTAGAATGGAACCTCCTTGGTTTGTTACACATAGAAATAACTTTGTTGAAAGAGGTACTTTCGTGAATATGTATGCCTATGTTATCTGTTTGGTATCCACTATAAAATTAGGTATCATTTGTTCCCAAAGAGTCATACCATCAACTGTCACGCAGTGACTGGTTAGGAAGTTTTTATTAAAAAAATCCCAACGAGTCACACCTGTTACTCGATGGGAATTTTTAATTAGAAAGTTCCCAAGCAGTCAAACTGTTACAGGTGGGGTTGCCAGATGGCCGGGATTTCCGGGATTGTCCTGGAATTACGTGCCTTGTCTTGTCCCGTGTCCAAGAATTACACTTTACTATCCCGGATTCCAAATACCTCTAGTCCTATTTTATGTTAATTAACATAATAACATTAGATCTTGGACTTAGAAGATTCCCAAGGGAAGTCCTCAAAATTAAATAGGATATATGTATGACAATCCAAAAAAGGATAGGTAGCTAACTATGATAACGCGCTTTATGAACTAGAATTGGATTGCCAATGTACAATCCAAAAAAGCATGAAACATAAAAGTCTTATGAAGTCAGGTGGAAAGTGTCTTTATTAACAACAACAACCCCCCCCCCCCCCCCCCCCCCCTCCCTAGTTTTGTCCCGGAATTGACGCCTGCAAATCTGGAAACCCTAGTTACAGGTGAAATAGCCTGTAACAGTGTGACTGGTTGGGAAATTTCTAATAAAAACTTCCCAACAGTATTATATAAAAAAAATTTAAACCTATAATAATATTTAAAAATATAATATTATGGTTACGTGATGTTTTCCAAGAATGGGTATATTTAGGTTAACGAAGGTCAGGGTAACAGTGATAGTTGCTAAATATCACCAAGTTTGTATCGAGGAAGCGTGTTATGTTGAAATTATACATTCAACGTGACTGGATAAGGTACGAAACACGTGCAACTGTTAAAAAATATTCCTACATTATTTAAAAGATGCTTCTAAATTGAGATAGGTTCTCACCTATAGATAAAAAAAGCCATAATTTATCATAAAGATGCAAATGAAAGAGAAACACAAAAACAAAACAGCTCATCATAATATATTTTTAAAATAATTTAATCAAGTAACTAATATGAGACGAAGTTATTTTAACAAACGCACTACGAATTGATTAATGGTTACAGGCCTCTATAGACTCGGCTGACGTATAATGATGGTCAATAAAAACTCAAGTAGTGTAGTATAGTACCTACCTAGATGAGTATACGTACTTTATTGCCTAAAGTGATTGATAACAATTATGACAAGTGCATAGGTAGGTACTTACCAGACATAATTCATTCAATTTTCAACCTTCAGTCAGTAATATTAATGTAAATACAGGGTGAAATCTTTTAAACTAAGTATTTAACCGGGATATTAGGTTTGCGATTCGATTTTACGAACGATTTCCAATAAAAAATCCACGGATCGATTTTCCGGGCGACCGGCGGGCTGATTATCTAATTAGAAACCACCTAGCGACCGGTTGCAGTTCATAGATGATAGTGATCCGTTGCTACTTCTTTTTGGATTAAAAAAAACATACCAAAGAAAAGTAGCAATGTATGTGTAATGAAACCGGTCGCTAAATAGTTTCTTTTTAGATAATCAGGGTGCGGGTTATAGATTCTTAGGTTAAAAGATTACAAGATGATTTCGATTCCACCCTGTCCTATATAATTCAATGTAGTAAAAAATATAGGACGAAGCACGAAACAAATTACCATCCGGAATCTATAAGTGTTACAAGAATATTAAAATAATGCAACTATCATGGTTTGTTGCAGTTTAAGGCAAGTGGACTTAGAAATGATGAAACGGCTCCACCGCAAGGTCAACATCGTGGTGGTGATCGCCAAGGCGGACTCGCTCACAGCCGCCGAAGTAAAACGGCTGAAGGCGCGGATCCTTACAGACTTAGACGAATACCAAATTCAGGTACCTACTTTACACATACTTTTCAAATAGATATACCCACTTAAAATACAGCTACCGTTGACTTACCGACCCTACCCATAAGTCTATTTTTGTGACTGATGTGCGTGTGCACGCGTCGGAAGTTCGTCAGTGATATCTGTTTTTGGAAAATAAAATAAAAACCGCTTTTGCTATTCCCATTGTCCCACCCACCTTTATCCATCACTGGGGGATATCGGGGAAAAAAAGATTTTTCTATACATTTCCTTCCGATACCCCCAGTGGTGGATAACGGAAATAAACCGTCCCTACTTTATTTTCCGATATCCACCAGTGGTGGACAAACAGTGAGGACAACGGAAATAGGCCGCTGCGTGAAGCGGCGGGCTCATTATCTAATTAGAAACCACCTAGCGACCGGTCTCATTTGACAGATGAATGTGATACATTGCTACTTCTTTTTGGGGTGAAAAAAAAAACATAGGTACCAAAGAAAAGTAGCAATGTATATCAAATGAAACCAGCCGCTAAATAGTTTCTATTTAGATAATCAGGGTGCCGATCGTCAGTTGCGCGATATTTCTTTTCAACGCAGCGCATTTACAAAGTCTTCTATTGAATAAAATTGGGTTAAACATGTTGCTATATCATTTTCAATAAAATATCCGATCGACGAGGTACAGCAACAGCGTCGCTTTACCACTACTTTAAAATCGCTTGCACGCCGCGCCGACACAACATACGTTTAGTTCGTGCAGGGGCGCGCGCGCACACGAAATTTGTTGCTAACTGGTAATAGATTAGGAGGCCATAACAAATTTGGTAACGATCGCGTAAGTGGCTGACTCTGGGTTTACAGGATGGAGAGGCACTAAGCTCTCTGATGCTAAATATGTCAGTCTGTTTGCGTAAAGTGGTTGCGTTCTTTTTAGCATCAGAGAGAGCCTCTCCATCCTGTGAACTCAAAGTCAGCCACTTACGCGATCGTTACCAAATTTGTTATGACTTCCTAATATAGGTATATAAAGTGTCGATGTTGTTCATGGTACCTACTCACGTTTCCCTTGGCTTCAAAACCAGGTGTATCAGTTCCCGGAGTGCGACAGCGACGAGGACGAGGAGTTCAAGCAGCAGGACCGCGAGCTGAAGGCGGCGGCGCCGTTCGCCGTGGTGGCCGCCGACACGGTGCTCGAGGTGGGCGGCAAGCGCGTGCGCGGCCGCCAGTACCCCTGGGGCATCGTCGACGGTAACACAACACACCTTATTCTGTATATTCTCTCTCTTCCCAGCCGTTCCTTCTATGCTGTACTGAGGAATGGAATCGTAAAACGTCTCCATTATTGTTGCGCTATCAGTCGTCTGATGAAGTGTGGTGCGGAAAAGTGCTTGGATATCTGGTGGGTAACTCCAGAGTTTTGGTAGCTTGCGTTGGAAAATATTAATTTCTCAACTATGATCTAGCTACATTTTGCAATATATTTTTGTAAAAAAATTAAGAATTAATTAATAGATAGCCAAGTTGATGACTATAATATGACATCAGTAATGATTGTTAAAATAAAAAAAATACAAACTGTTTGGTAATAGTCGAGCATAGCTGAATACGGAAAAGTGCTTGGATATCTGGTGGGATCGTTTTTTTCTGATTCTTCTGATCGTTAACTATACAGGATGTCCCAAAACTTTGCCACACGGAGGGAAAGTACCTTAAATATTGAAGTTGGAAAATTTTACTGAAAGAAGACTTCATTTTATTGCTTTTAAAAAGAAACGGAACTGCATGCAAAGATTTTTTTTTTTAAATCGCATACGATTCAATGCAAATTGATACAATCCATAATAATTAATATTTAAATGTTAAAGGATCATGCCGCATTCTGGGCCATGATGCGCATTAACCATACATATCTGTAACAGACTCATGTCATGTCAAAAAGGGGTAGATAACAAAATGTCATATAATAGGAAAATGTAACCCCGAACGGCTCCTTGAGATTGAGATTTATCTTTTTTCCCGCATTATATTTTAATGATATTCTTCCCACGCAATCACTATAAAATTACTATAGTATTTTGGTAATTTCATCAAAGCGCATCATGGCCTAGCTTGTATAGTAAAATCGGCATAATCCTTTCATGGTCTTCCTCTTGTTAAAGATGCTGTGTCATTTGAGAAAAAAAATCCTTATGCGTAACCCTTTCGATTGGTGTCGTAAAAAATAAATAAAAAAAATTTCGATTTGGTGGGTTCGATTCCTGATTAAGGCAGGCGAATTTTCAAAAATCTTTGAATGCAATTCCAATTATTTTAAAAAACAAAATGAAGTCTTTTTGCAGTAAAATATCCCATCTTCAATATTTACGGTACTTTTCCTCCGTGTGGCAAAGTTTTGGGACACCCTGTATAGTAGGTACCTAAATAATTTTGACCACACCAGGCCCGCAGCGCATGGTAAAGGTATATTGTTGTATGTATGTTTTGTTTCCCAACAGTGGAGAACCCCCGGCACTCGGACTTCACGAAGCTGCGCACGATGCTGATCTCCACGCACATGCAGGACCTGAAGGACGTCACGCAGGACGTGCACTACGAGAACTTCCGCGCGCAGTGCATCTCGCAGATATCGCAGCACGCCATGAGGGAGCGGGGGTACGATCTTCAACTTTCAATTTTATTGAGTAGAGTAGGTTATTTTTAGGGTTCCGTACCCATTGACCCAAAAGGTAAAAACGGGACCCTATTACTTAAGATTCCGCTGTCCGTCTGTCTGTCTGTTACCAGGCTATATCTCATGATCCGTGATAGCTAGACAGGTGAAATTTTCACAGATGATGTATTTCTGTTGCCGCTACAACAAGAAATACTTAAAACATAAAAAAAAATATTTAGGGGGGCTCCCATACAACAAACGTGATATATTTGCCGTTTTTTGCTCGCTATTAATAACGACTGCAGGTAGACAGTTGAAATTTTCACAGATGATGTATTTCTATTGCTGCTATAACTGTAAATACTAAAAACAGAAAAAAAAATATTGAAGGGGGCTCCCATACAACAAACGTGATTTTTTGCTGTTTTTGGTACGGAACCCTTCGTGCGCGAGTCCGACTCGCACTTGGCCGGTTTTTTTGGAAATTTATCTACATCTAGCTTTAAATCCTCTATAAAAGGTTCTGAAACAATGAGCTTACTGCCAACATTATAGCAACCAGTGTCATTAGTAACCACAGCGAGGGCATGTCGCGCTCCCCACGCCCACGCCCTAAGGATTTAGATAATGAATTTCAGTACAACATTAAAACACTATATAGTTTGGAAGATCTTATGATATGCTCTCGCTCGAATATTACGGCTACCACGACACTGGTTGTTTTAATGTTGGCTATAAGCTACTGTTTCAAAACCCTTTATAGAGGATTCATATCATGGGTGTAGATAAAGTCTTATGCAACTGTACATAATTAGGTAAGTAAGTAAGTAAGTATAAGTCCATGGGAACATGTTGCCACATCATGTTTGGTAGGCGGGTTGAACATCGCATAATGTTGTTCAGGCCCGCCGCAGCCTGAAATTTTGGGGGGGGGGGTCACTAATAATAATAATTGCTTTTCTGTAAATTTTTATAAGCTTTTTCTATGTGACGTGTACGATTTTGGGGGGGGGTCATGTCCCCTGTGACCCCCCCCCCCTCGGACCGCGCCTGATGTTGTTGCAACTTATTTTCCAATAAACGGAGGTGTTAAAATGTATTAACCCTGTCATTAACCGCCTTTTACAAAACCCACGGTGTTTAAGGGTTGAGTCAATATTTTCCACTTAACCGTACCTAGGCCTCACGGCAAATTAGCTCCCTCAAAACCATTACAAGGTTTTGAGGGTATTATCACTTATAAAAAAATCCATAGCTTTACCATAATTGTTACTAAACTAATATTTATTGCTGGAAATAAATATCAGGAAAATGAAGAGTTCTATATTATTTTACAGGAAACTGAAAAGAGATTCAATGGGCAACAATAACGAAGTAGTGATCACAGACACGGACCGGCTGCTGTTACAGAAAGATGAAGAGGTAACTATAATAAGTCCATCATCAGCCATTTTAAATGTCCCCACTGCCGGGGCACAGGCCTTCCTTATGGGTGGATAAGGAACGCGGGCCCATTGCGGATTGGTGGGTGTTAACGACTGCAAATGCACCCGGGACTAACGGCTTAACGTGCCTTCCAAAGTACGGAGGAGCACGAGATAATACATTTTGGTCACCCATCCCATGACCGACCCTTGCGAAAGTTGCTTAACCTCCGCAATCCCTGGGCCTCGCGCTAAACCACTGCGCCATCGAGCTCCTCCAAGAGGTAACTATATAATTTCTCCTATTCATCATGTGTCAGTTAAATTTCGCTTATTTTTGTATGAAACTCCAATTTCTTTCTATTCTAACTGGCACACGCCGAGTAGGAGAAATAATTAATATTATATTGGATCGTAAAGTCCACAAGTTGATTTTACAGCTTTCGAATAATATCAAATGCAAATAAAATCAGATTGCATTTATGATAAAAAAAAACATTCAGAAATTAGCTATCGTTTGTACGGAAAATCATATAATGGCCCCAATTTTCTTTTGAGCAGCATGTGCGTAGCATTGATGATTTGGGGAGGATGAGGGGATTTGGAGGTTCACTCCTCCCCCCTCTCGAAATAAAGACATACTTAGTAAAATCCTTTTTTCTGTATAGCGTTTTTTTTAACATATCGACTGACCCCTCCAAACAACAGCTGTGCCCTGTTTATAAAAACTTACAAGCCTTGACTTTTTCAAAAAAGCATTTTCCTTATGCAAATAACTATTCCACAAATCCGATTATCAAAACACGTTAAATGAAACGCTACAAATGTTTTTGTTTACTTACTTAACTAATATGTTAAGTCATTTTGTTAATCGAAAAAATCATAACTTGTAAAAAAACTTACAACTTGTAAAAAACTCCATAGAAAATCCTGAGTATTTCTGAGGGTGTCCGGCGACTCTCCATTCCGTCTGACAATTTTTACAAGTGTCTTGCATTTGGAAAAAGACAATTTAAGTACATGAACTTGTAAAAATGTTCATGTAAAATTTCACTTGTAGCTTGTATGTTTTGATAAACAGAGTACTGGCCTCAACCTTGCCCAAAAACTGGCCTGGGGCCGTACCGGCTAACGAATCGAGCTTCGGAAAATTTGCCGAGTTTCAAATTAAAACAGATAAATCGGAGTAAGGAATTACTTATTGTACTATTTGTTGAAGTTATTTGGAAGATATTGATGTTTGTGTGACCTCATGAATTAGGGTTCGCCATTTTGGCCCAATTGGGGCTCGATTTATCTGTTTTAATTTGAAACCTGACAGACTTTTCGAAGTTCGATGCGTTAGCCGGTACGGCCCCTGGCTGGCTACGCCTATGTTGAGCAGTATACCTAGTTATTTTAGGGTAGTATTTAATCGGGTCACAATAAATTCCCATTTTGGGTATCAAAAATACTGAATACAGCGTACTGAAATACTAAGTGGGCGACGGAGCGAGGGCAACTACAGATATTGAAAATGGGTGACTTTAAAATACAAATTGAGTAACTAGTTATTCAGAACGGGCGACCAAATTACTATTTGGGCGACAACCTTAGGGCACACAAAACATTTATGGCCTATATTTTATTTATAAAAAAGATGACTATTATCCTAATCGAGATGAGAAAAAACAAACAAACAAGAAAGCAACCTAATAAAAACATGTTAAAATACCATGTTGGGTAGCTTAAATCAGTTACATAGTTACCTACTTGGTATAATAGTTGCCCACTCAGTATTTTAGTCACCCATTTAGATTATTTGTCACCCACATGTAGTCGCCCGTTGGAAGTATTTTTGTAATCCACTGTTTATCGCCCGTTTAGTTATTTTGTCGCCCAAAAAATAAACCGCTGCCCGGTTTAGTATTTAAGTATCCCTTTAAAGTTATTTTATTTCGATCTGTTTTCTTTCAGATACGGCGCATGCAGGACATGTTGACACAAATGCAAGAGAAACTCAAAGCTTCCGACAAAAAACACGACAGTATTATAGATGTATAGAATAGACTGGCATTGTATAGAGTAGACTTAACAAAACCTGTGACAGAACACGCATTAGCATTAATAAGAACAAATAAAAACCTCTTTAGAAAATTTTAATGAATTTAGATTTTTGATACTTATGTTATAAATATTTGTTAATAAATAATAAATAAATGACACTAGATAATGTTAATTAACATTTAGTTCCAACTAAGTACACTCATAATGCTGTACTGCTACTGGGTTAACACACAAAAACTGTAAGGCCTATTCAAATCTGACCGGTATCCGCTACCGCGATACCGAGCGATAATAAAAAAATACCTGAGCGATATCGACAACATTTTTTTTGTACTTTGTGTAAAAAATCTAAATAAAACTAATATAATTACTCAAAGTTGGTATTAGAATCTTTCGAACGAAATAAGTAAGTATTTTAATATCCCAAGGATCTTGCCTGAAAGGTCTGATAAGGCTCTAAGGCTGGTATTATAGAATCAAACTCAGACTCAAATCTCTGCTTGAGTACAGTTAGAAAGGGATGGCGCTATATGCGATGAATAGCATCATCCCTTTCTAACTGTACTCAAGCAGCAAGCAGTGCTTGAGTCTCGTTCTGTAATACGAGCCTAAGAAACTATGAAGAGAGTGACAGCACATTTTGTAATCGGCTTAAATAAATTAGGAAATAAACATTAAATGTTTGCAGTGCATATATATATCACATTAAAACATAATTGACGTAAATCATCATCTTAATAATATGGAATACTGAAAAAAAATTTTGGTATGAATACAACGTCGACACGAGCAATTTTTTTCACTGTACAGCTCAACGAAAGTTAGGTAGAGATTTTCGAGACATTCTATCAATAAAAAATAATGAAACTAAAATATTCACACTATCATTAATATATGTTTTAAGTTGAAGCTATTGGTAAACTTAATTTAGTCAACTTTAATCAATTATTTTATATAAAAAACGCTGTTTTGCTCTGCTCTTTCGTTATATTTTTATATCTTTTAAAATATTTATCTACTCTATACGCACTAACAAAAATCCAGTAAGTTAAGTCAACATTTTTTGTTTAATATTTATTATGATTATTATAATTTATTTGTTATATCGCATCAGCAAGTTTTTGAAAATCTATTTTTACCTGCACCACGACAAAGTCAAAATAGAAATTATGTACCTAAAAAAACCAAAGTCCACTAAAGAAAACTTTTGTATCGATATTATTGTATTCAGTAAATTGATACTTTATCTACCTATTGGAGTTTCATTTTAATTTAATAATAAGTGGATAAGTTAGTAGGTTCCCAAAGAAACTTCTTGGAATGGGTGTGCCCAAGAACCTTATATAGAATATGAATATAAGGTTCTTGGGTGTGCCTTACCCGCCTTATCGAAAGCTCTTCTTCTTATTTTTGTTTTGGCAATCTACTTTCTTCTTGGAAGTAATTTTTGCCAGTGTCAAGTGTTGAATATTTCAGTGTTATATTGTTTCAGTTTACATTAAAATGCGGGTGCATCGCATTCCAATGCTGCTTGGAACATTTGGCACCAAGTATATCAAGAAAGTTTACTTGGTAAGTTCTGCCGAGGTAGCCACCACTACAGTAAAAGTCTCGGCTTCACACAACCAAGATCGCGCCTGGCTTTGGTTAAAAAATAAAAGGTATTTTTTTTTATATTTTTTTACTGCAGATTAGGCCAATTTAAGAAACTAATTTGAATATTTTAATATTTGGTCCCGTATTTATTTTTTTATAAATATATTTGTCGAGCGGATATGGTCAACCGGAATGACGTCATTAATGGCATGAAAGTTTAAGAAGAAAACCTTTGCCATCTACTTATAGAAAAAGAAAGGCCAAGTGTCATTAACTGTCATAATGACTTTATGGTTGTTTGTAAACAAATAAGTTATAGTTAATATTTCTTCTATTTTATTCATTTAATCCAGTTGTGACGGTTCTAGCCTACCTTCTTAATTTGCCGCAATAATTTTTGAGGTGGTAAAATTATAATAAAAATGCTTACCAGTGGAAACTCTGCTGAAAAACTTTGTAAAAACTGACACGCCCAATCTACCCAAATTGCGAAATGTATTGTATGTATTGTGTCTATTTTGGATGTAGGCTACATGGATGAAATTGTAACGATTGCTTGTGGACTGATAAATTTGCAGGATAACATAATAAACATTGTGAAAATATGTGCATACTTTATTTCTATTTACAAACATTTAATAGTAGGGATGTGGAAAAAATTACGAGATAAGTTCATCGATATTTTTCGGGCGATATTAAATACTCTGATATATCGATAGATGTTTTTACAATAATTTTTCCAAAACATTTTTTGGTAATTACGTATGGATTCTAATAGTCGACACTATTTTGTCACTGGAGCATTTTGATTTTTTCCAACTTTGAGTCTTAAAAATCATCGTAAAATTCGTCAAATCGAGCCAAAATTTCGCGTAGGGGTTTATTTTGCTATTTTTTATGTTTTACAATACCTTAAAATTAGAATCCATTACTTAGTCATCATCCCATTTCATCCCATTTTTTTCTGAGAAATATTACCTATATCGATATTTTTTCACTTCCACCTTCCACCATCCCTAATGCCAAGTTCATTGTCAAAATTGTCTTTGCACTTTTTTCTTTTTTTTATTATGGCTGGGAGATCTGTATGTGATGACGTCATATGAAGGTCATTTGAAGGTTAAAGCTTTTTATTGAATATTATAAATATCTTTAAAAATATAGACTTATTTTTAAATTTAATTAGTAGACACTGTACCGAAAGCTTATTCCTCGAAATGGTTTTGAGATTTCCAGTCATGTTCAAAAAGTTATCAAAGCCAATTATCACACATATTGTTCAGTTGCGTAGACACTTGTACCACAAAACTGCACCAATTTTAAGACACAATATCCACTATGAATCAATTTGCAAATAATTAAAATAGACACCGAACCGAACATGACAAATGGCGCCAAAAAACTCCTACCTATCGAAAGCTCATAAAAACTGGATATGAAAGTCTAAATAAAGCCTGAATTTTAATCTGTGTGAATGATTGTTGTAAGCCCTTTAAAAACCTTAATTTATAGCGGTTAAACGATAAACAAGCTTAAACACAAACTCAAAAAATAATGCGCGTTGATGTATTTTATATGAGAAATATCAAACAAAAACTTACATTTAGCGTCCTCGCAGACTACAGATTTTCTATCGGCCGATCGTTGGTGTCTATATGAAGAGTCGGCCGATACCAAATCGTTGTAATGTGCGCACTTGCATATAGTAGGTATGAACCTCTATACAAAAAAAAGTTGGGAGTTACAAGTCGTGATAAAGTTTGGCCACATGGTGGAAACTGATCTGTAGGCTGTTCCTAACTAATATTGAGCTGGGCCAAACTATCCTTACATACAGTTCCATAGGGCGGCGGGTTAAACAGCGCACTTTTCCCGGCTTTATTCTAAAAACAATAACAATTCAGGTTTAACTAATAGGTCAAATGTGGTATCATTTTCGGATAAATGAATAACGTAAAATTTATTTCTGATATAAAAATAATGCAATTTATTACGCAGTTTCTGAAAAATTACACAATAACCAAAATTTTTAAACTTCATTTTTTTATTTTAGGTATTGGCACTTGTTTCAGTATTTTCAAAAAAACTACCTTAAAGAAGCGTTTTTCACGTAAATTTGTTTTATGATTTTGTTATGCTAACTATATTTTATACAATTTAAGCCTAACCCAAGTAGTTTAAGTCCATTGTTTGCGGAGACACAGCTAGTCAAAAATAGGCATTTTTTACGAAATAAAAGGGGTTTCCGTTTCGTTCGGAAGCATTTTTCAGTTTTTTTGTTTATATTTCTGTAAAGTTAATTAAATTTTCTACAATTTGAGCCTAATTTGAGTAGTCTAGGTCTACTAGTTGCAGAGACACAGCTTGTTAAAAATGAACCTTTTATTAAAATTAATTGAAAAAATCTTATCTTTGACTTACTGTGTCTCTGCAACTAGTAGACCTAGACTACTCAAATTAGGCTCGAATTGTAGGAAATTTAATTAACTTTACAGAAATATAAACAAAAAAACTGAAAAATGCTTCCGAACGAAACGGAAACCCCATTGATTTCGTGAAAAAATGCCCATTTTTGACTAGCTGTGTCTCCGCAAACAATGGACCTAAACTACTTGGGTTAGGCTTAAACTGTATAAAATATAGTTAGCATAACGAAATCATAAAACAAATTTACGTGAAAAACGCTTCTTTAAGGTAGTTTTTTTGAAAATACTGAAACAAGTGCCAATACCTAAAATAAAAAAATGAAGTTTAAAAATTTTGGTTATTGTGTAATTTTTCAGAAACTGCGTAATAAATTGCATTATTTTTATATCAGAAATAAATTTTACGTTATTCATTTATCCGAAAATGATACCACATTTGACCTATTAGTTAAACCTGAATTGTTATTGTTTTTAGAATGAAGCCGGGAAAAGTGCGCTGTTCAACCCGCCGCCCTATGGAACTGTATGTAAGGATAGTTTGGCCCAGCTCAATATTAGTTAGGAACAGCCTACAGATCAGTTTCCACCATGTGGCCAAACTTTATCACGACTTGTAACTCCCAACTTTTTTTGTATAGAGGTTCATACCTACTAATACTTCTTCATACTGATTAAAGGCCCGACCCAACTATCGGCCGACAGTTTAGTCTGTAGTTTGCGGGGACTCTTGTAATTTATACGTACACACATGTAATACTGTGACGGACACTGACAGCCACTTTTGAGTTTTAGGGTGAGTTGCACCAAAACGTTGTAAAAGTTATAGTTATCGTCAAATGATAATGCTACCTATTTGTCAGGTCAAACTTGTCAAAAGACATCATACTTGCTGGCAACCTCTTTTTTTGCTGGCAACTTGTGCTTAACCGGTACTTTAACAAGCTTGTTATTGTTAAAGTAAGCTGGTGCAACTGAGCCTTAGAGTTCCGTAGTCAAGTCAACAAGGAATTATAATTTGGTAATGTCCGTCTGGTCTGTCCGTTCGTGGCTTAGCTAACCTAGTATATGTACTAGGTTATAATAGGCTAGAAAGCTGTAAGTTGGCATGATGAATGTTATATTAATTACGCCAAAAAGTGATAGAATAAAATCATTAAAAATGTATTTTTTAGTGTAGCTAGTACCTGCCCTACATGAAGTCGGGATCAAAAATGTTTTTCTCGTCAATCTCATAGTATGGGGTGTCGTTAGAGAGGTCTTTTGTAGGTTTGCGAAGAGCACTTTTCGATTCAGGGATTCGTAAGTGAAACATTAAGCTTTAGTGCAAAATTTTGTCAGAGTATGGCAGATTTAATATGGGGTGGCCAAACTTTTGACTTGTAAGGTCTACTAATTGTGTTTAAAAAATATGTTTAGTCGACTGCAAGGTAGAGTATAGATGTTAATAAGTTGTTTGATAAGTTTTTTTTTTCATATTTTTCTATTCAATTTATTTAACTCTCACGGGCTACCTAAATCGCCTTCGCGGTCTACCGGTCGACCTCTTGGCCATACCATAACGTAAACTCAACCCTAACGCGCGTGGCCCGACACGCTCTTGTTAGTCCACCAAACGAAGGCATGAGCGATTTTTGGCATAGTTGTAGGGAATGCATGTGTCTAAAAAAACATACTCAAAATACTGATGGATGGGGGTGGAGCTAACGGGGGAAGGGAAGTGTAAAGGTCCCCTTTTTTAGTTTTTCGTAAATAACTCGAAAACAGAGGCCCATAACAAAAAGTGATCTATTATTTCAATAATTCTGATATAACTCTCTACAAAAAACATCTGTGTTTTTTATCGCTAGGATCATTATTTCATGAGATATGGAGGGAAGAAGATAGACAGTCATAAAAACAAACTTATAGTGGGGGACATAAGCACCATGCCCTTTCACATTGTGATAAGAATGTGAAACTTAGCACAGGTGTTCATTAGGTAAAGCCAAGTTGATTTAGTCCGGTTACCTTCGGTCCCCCCGGAAAAGCGCCCCCGCCGGTCGTCGGAAAAAAATCTACAAGATCCAAACAAACTACTATGACAGTATATACTAGTATCATTTTCGAATAAATCAATAACGTTGAATTCGTTTTACGTATAAAAAAAACATCGACAAAGAGTGATTTCGGTGAAACGTTCTATCGGCAAAGGCTGTTCCGACATACCATTTTAAGTTCATTTATTAAGGCGCAGTCTGCACACTAGCGCCGCCATTAGAAAAAAAAACATAGTTCTAAAATTAAGACAAATTTGTAAATTATCTCTCTGGAGTGCACTCCGAACAAGCTTTGTGGTACTTTTTAGCACTTAAGCAATATTTTCTAGCCTGTCGTTTAGTTTAATTGACTTTTATTGTTAAAAGTACTACTTTTCGCAATAAAAGTCCATATAACAAAACAACAGGCTAGAAAATATTGCTTAAATGATAAAAAGTACCGCAAAGCTTATTCGGAGTGCACTCCAGAGAGATAATCCATAATTTCTTTTTTATTTAAGCACTATGATTTTATTTCCAATGGCGGCGCTAGTGTGCAGACTGCACGCTCTTAAGCAATTTCTGAAAAATTTTATGACAATAGCTTATTTTTTCTTGAAATTAAATGACAATAACTTATTTTTTTTTTACTACTTATACTTTCTTTTACTTTAAGTCACCGTAAACATTACTCTAATGTTCTTATTTGCAAATTAACAGTAAGGTGCATTCGGGTAATTACGAACGGATTTTTGATGAGTTGATGGGATGTTTGTATTTTTAGAAACCTTATCAGAATGGTAGAGTTAATGCTACCAACGCGGGCCACTTCGTCTACTTTGGTGTACAGCCTAATCGTCTATTTCAAGGACTTTTGCATTTAACATTGGATAATTGGATACCGTAAAAAAAAATCAAAATTTTAATCACTTTTAGTTTGCTCGGGTGCAATTCCGAAGTATGATGGGTAATTCCGATAGACACTGAAAAGTGGGTTTTATTCATTTATAACATAAGGTGTATATTTCTTTTTCGTTCAGATTTACCTTCCTAAAACAGATTTCTCGGTAATGGCTAGTGAAGAGCCTAAACATGGATAAGTGATATTTATATTTCGGAATTACCCGACAACTAGTCTACGGATCTCAAACTTTTAGTAGATACATAATGTGGCATAGGTATCTACTATTTGTATGAATAATAACAAGTATCTGAAACAGAAGGAAAAACTGCAAATAATGAAGTTTTATTCAAAATGAAAGGAACATATTTCCACTTATAAAAATATTAAAACTTCTCTGAACTCTGATTTAGTTCGGATTTGCCCTAATCGGCTAAATCTGAAAATAACAAAAACCTTGAGCTTACAGTATTCTAAACCAACTAAGTAATGCAATAAAATGAAAATCTACCAAGTTAAAAAACAATTGGTTAAATAACTTACCAGGCTTCTTAATTACGGATGTTCGGGTAATTCTGATAATCCAAAAAGGCGGGAAATAGCACTTGTTCTCGGAAATTTTGAATTGGACATGCTTATTCGCTCCCGAAGCGACCCAAAGCGAGGATTAAGATGGCGTCTAGGTGAATGTTGCCAGACCAATAAAATCCGCCGCGATTAGTAGTAATAAGTAATTATCTGAATTACCCGATTTTCGGGATTAGCCGAATGCACTTTACATTATGAAACAAGTTAGCTTAGGTTGCTCATTGCACACAAGGCTGTGGGTTGCAGCCCGAGCCGCAGGCGAGGGCGTAACTCAGCCGAGTGTGTGTGCAATGAGCAAAAGCTCACGAGTTTCATTGTTTGACTTAATCAAGGACTTACACATTTATTTAATTAAAAAATGAATATGAATTTTCAGCGGCATAGAATCTCTTTGTTGTTACTAAAAAAATAATTGTATTACCCGATAGAAATTGCAGTAAGGCACTAATTTAACTTTGTAGGGATAATTCTATAACAACCTAACCTAGTGTTTTATATATTATTGCACGCGTTTGTTATAGCTCGGTTTATGGCCCTAAAATCAATGTATTAGGGCTCACTTTACGAACAAGTGTGTTGAATAAATATTTATTGTGAATTTTTCGGAAACTTAATAAATGATTTTTTATACATAAAACGAGTTAAACGTTATTGATTTATTTGAATAAGAACAAATATTGTCATAGTAGCTTGTTTGGATTTTGTAGATTGTTTTTTCCGACGTCCGGCGGCGGGGGCGCTCTTCGAGCAAGCACCTCCCCACCCCAGAGGGGTGACCGAAGGTAACCGGACTAAATCAACTTGGTTTTACCTAATGAGCACCTGTGCCAAGTTTCACATTATTATTATTTAGGAAGGGGGGCAGCCAGCGAAGCCAGTGGATCAGACTACCTTCGGAATAATCGGAACCATTTAACCCAATGGAGAATGTTATCTGATAAATCACACAATCCAATAGCTCATGGGACCACATGAACAACTGTGAAGAAATTTTCGCGATATCTCTTAAAACATAAAAGTTATATGGTCTAGCTAGAATACTGTTATTTTGTGTGACCAATGACGTCATTGGTCCGTACGTAATAAAGCACATATTTCAGCGCGCTTGGCATTTCCTTCAAGCCCTTAAAACTTCGAAACTTGATTTAAATGAAACAAAAACACGTGTATTGCTAATTTGCTAGATATTTAGCTACATGATAATAAAGTTTCAAGTGATTTAACAGACCCAGTAACATTCTCTATTGCCCAAATCTCCTGAAAGCTGAAAACAGAGAGAGGCGGGTTATCGTTTACCGCAAAGGCTTCGGACCCTTGAACCTACCTGTACGCTTACATTACTTGCCGAGTTAACTCCTCCAAAGGGCGGGTTGGCTTTAGAAATGGGGCGCCTGATTTCGCATTTTGTAGTTTCGAAAGGCCTTTCAAATAATACTACACTCGCCCGGCGAGGAAATTTTGTGCTTTATTCCGTATATGTTACTATATTTAGTATATAAGTAGTTTCCCTCCCCCCCCCCCGCCTTACCCCTCATATCTATCTCAATCCTTATTTTAGGCGCCTTATTTCTAGAGATTACCCCCAAAGGGCTCCCAACGCAGCGATGCGTACATCGGGCATTTTGCCATGAAGTGGTAGCTTGTTCTTCTCTTTCTTTACATTGCGGACAGATGGGGTTCTCTGTGAACCTACTACTACAATGACTGTCAAAAGTAATATCGAAGCGATGTTGTGATATTGATAGAGCTATACATACATCGCGTATAGCGCCATCTCAATCACAACATCGCTTCGATATTACATCACTTTAATATTGCTATAAGAGCTTAGAGTACGGCCCCTGTTTAGTTACGTATTTATTTACTTACATCAGGTTGTAATTAATTAATACTACTAGTATATATTTGAAACTGTTTATTCATTAAATACAAGGGCCTACAATAGCGCTTTAATTTTAGGTTGGGCGAGCGAGAGAGCGGAAATAGATGTCTGTCCCACATATCTAGTGTTGCTACCTAACACCATTTTGGGTACAATTAGAATAAGAGGCAAACATCTTGACACTTTTTCGACGGAGTGGGGATAAGTTCGCGCATGTGCACTTGCGAGCAACCAATAGCACGCGCCCCTCTCCCGCCACCCGCGTACCTCACCGCTACGCATACCCAAAATACGCGTTCTGCGCAATCCCCACCCGATTTCAAGATGTTTGCCTCGTAATGGCGTCGAAGCTCAACGAGAGTTATGTAAAATAGTAAAAATTAAATTGAAACCTTATATTCCTTGGAAAACATTTATTTCTGTTTTATTACTTAAAATTAGCTGATACATTTAAAATAGTGTGACCATGTTGACCATGTGTGTAAAATGTGTTTCAAGGGAATAATTATATTTTTAAATTATATAAGTGGTCTAAAAATGAAAAAACTAAACATAAATTAAAAAAAATACATTGACTGGTGTTTAGTTAATAACACAGAAATAAAGAATTATCTCAACATTACGTAGTAAACCAATTGGTAACTATCTCTTCTGATCTCCCAGATCTTCGATGCTATCTTCATCAATCTGTAACAAACAATTTATATAAAACAAGTTTTAGAATGTGTTCAATTCAATATAGAGTGGCATTTGCCTTAACTATCACATGAAACTGTTAAAGAAACCATATTAAACCAACATCAAAAATAGAAATAAATTGTTTTTTCAACTTTTTAACCGTTTAAAAAAATCTGGAACAGTTGGTAGGAAAATACTTATAGACGATTCAAAGGTACAAAATTTTTAAGTATATTTGAATGTTGAATAAAGAATATTTTGACTATTACTTATTGATGAATTTGTCGAAATGTATGTAAGTAAGCACCAGTGGTGAAGGGTCCATATAAGCCGATTCCTATTGGCTTACCTTATAAAAACCCATCCACTATGCAGATCACAACATTTTTGTAGATCGGCTTACCTTCCCCATAATTTCACCCCTCGCCATTGGTAAGCGCATAACTTCGACTGCACCAATAGGTAATTACCTTTTTGTTGAGTTTGTTGTTATCAGGGCAAGGTTTGTATAAAAAAAATCCAAAAATTGTACAGAAAGATGTAAAAATTCATTTTTCTCTTTTCTGTCATAGAAAATGAATCACCGAAAAGTATGTAAGCGCACTGACATTAGAATGATTGTACCAAATTAGATAATTCTTTTTTTGTTGTTTGTTTATTATCAGGACAAGGTTTGTATAAAATATAATAATATATATAGTTTTTGTTAACATAATTATGTTATATTAAGTTGCAGGGGCATTGAGCGTAGCACCCCAACACAAGTATTTTAGAATTATTTACTGGGGTCGTTTTATTATATGTTATTAATGTATGATTTATGTTAATAAAAACATTTATTATTATTACTATTAAAGAAAATTTTCATAAAATTGCACATAAAGACATAAAAAAATATTTTTTCTCTTTTCTTTTATTTTAAATCTTAATATAACTAGTAGGTGGTATAACTAGTAGCACCCGTGTGAAGCCGAGGCGGGACAGCTAGTAAAAAATATATTTCTTACCTCTGGCCATTTGTCTGGTATAATATCAAACAGATCATCCTTTACGTCTCCTTGGATAACAATCTCATCATCTCCAGTAACGGAAGAACCACAAGCAAACTTTGTGCCAAAAAACTTAGCTGCCACTTTCAAATCAATATCTGAGGAGTAATAAGAGAGTAATTAGTCCCACAACTTTACCTGAGCTATATTATGAATGAAATATTAAGTTAATTCTGTTGCTCAATTTTATATATTCAAATCTACATAAAAAGATAGGTTCTACATGTATAAATGTAGTACAATTTGCATTAAAAATATTTCTACCAACACCAAAATATTTTTAAACCCATCAAGGCCCGGAAAATAAGACAATGGGTTTTCTATTGTTGTCCAACTGCATGCAGCCTCTTGGGCCTTGATGAATGATATTTAATATACCGAATGAAATGCAATACCTACATAATTATATTCAATTCTATTCAAAATATTTACCAAAAGTACTAAGTCCTGATACAACAGTGACTGATTTTTTCTTTCCACGAGGAGCGCGAGAAACTTGTACTAGCTTGGGTACATCTTCCTTTTTCTTTGATTTCAACATGCCTTTTCCACCACGCTTTTGGCGTTTCTTTTCTTCTTCGCCCCCACCGCCTTCTTCTTCATCTAAGAACAGCATAAACAGGGTTAAAGGATAACCTGTCTATTACATTTAAAAGATTGAAACATTAATTAAATACATACCAATTTTGACTTTTTCGAATTCCGTGGGCAGATTCTTTTCAAGCCATTGTTTGCATTTATCGTATTCAGGATAATATTCGCAATATTCTATCGGCATCGAGCAATTGCCGCAATACTGGACTTTTATTGGGTACGTTACACCATCACGAGGGCCCATAGAAAGATCTCTATCGGCCATTTTAAGCTATTTTATGCAATAATAAATTAGCGAAACTACGATAGTCGCATACTATTTGGTAAAAATTACAATTGACATGACATGAAATATGTACTTAGAATAAATAAATTTTATTCTCACGAAAAAAATGATTTGAAGCGACGAGATTTCAAGTTTTTCACGTCAATGATCTGTCTTGTCTGTCGTCACGTCAATGTCAATGTCAATGAGTGCATTCCAGCAGGCTAACCGCTTAGTCATCGGTTGCCATAGAGTCCATTTTAACCAGGGTAAGTAAAAAATTGAAAATATTATGGCGGGTCCATAGCGCATGTTTTGATGATCGTCATCTCGTATGTGCCTTGCTCCTTCTGGCTTGTGAGATATAAAATCCTTCAGTGACGGATAAACAATTTCTTATTTTGGTATTCAGAACTAACGTAACGCAAGAGTTTATGAATGATTGACGTCTGAACATGGCACTCACGAGATGACACTGAAGTTTATGGATGCTGGAAATAACAAAAACTAGCAAAAGAAAGTCCAGTTTTACTCCCTAGAGTGACGCAAAAATAAATAAGATTTAACACTCGAACATCATACAAAACAGAACAGATCTCATAAAATCGATGTTTGCCAGTGTGTGCCAGTTTTCATTTGTCAAAATATCGACAACTAAACCGTTCGGAGCCAAATGAAGCAGTCTAAAACGTAGTGATTATTTCCTCTGTGCAGTCTAGCAGCGTTACGTTTGATAAGTGACAGCAAATAACACTTTTAATCAGTTCGCGTAACAACACATCAATAGGAAAACCGGCCAAGTGCGAGTCGGACTCACGCACGAAGGGTTCCGTACCAAAAAACGGCAAAAAAATTACGTTTGTTGTATGGGAGCCCCCCTTAAATAATAATTTTATTATGTTTTTAGTATTTTTTGTTGTAGCGACAGCAAAAATACATCATTTGTCAAAATTTCAACTGTCTACCTGTTGTCGTTATTGATATCGAGCAAAAAAACGGCAAAAAAATCACGTTTGTTGTATGGGAGCCCCCCTTAAATATTAATTCAATTCTGTTTTTAGTATTTGTCGTTATAGCGGCAACAGAAATACATCATCTGTGAAAATTTCAATTTTCTAGCTATCACGGTTCATGAGATACAGCCTGGTGACAGACAGACAGACAGACAGACGGACAGCGGAGTCTTAGTAATAGGGTCCCGTTTTTACCCTTTGGGTACGGAACCCTAAAAAGCAAAAACAATATTCCGACCCATCAGACTGTGTGGCCCACAATTAATACTGTCACGTTACGTGAATTTTGCGTTACTTAAGTTGTAAAGCAGTTAATAGTAATAAGAATTTCCGGTACTAAGGATCTAGCTTTATTTGGAACCAATCACTGCAGTACTTACGATGTAATTTGAGGTTAAAATTACTATGTAAATAAGCTAGGGTGACCATTAAGTATATTTTTTGCGGACATCGTATTGAAGTTTACTGTGCCTGTATGACTGTGCGTATCGTAGCACATTAGTTTTAGGACTTTTAAGCAAATAAAACCTCAGAAAATTAATTCAACAATTTGTGATTTATTAACGCTAAAGGTGTGACACTAAAAAGTTATTTTGCTAACAATAATGATGTCAAATATATCACAGTTCAATCAGAATATGTACAATAATTATTATTAATGACTTGTTGAAAAACAGACTAGTACCACAGATAATACACCGTAAAATTTTAAGTATATCTAAAAATGAAATGGGGATTTCAGACCACGTGAATGAACAACTTTTACTGTTGGGCCAACCACGGAATATCGAAAAAAAAAATCAGCTGTTCCATAGAAAAGTACAACATCGACTCGACTATAATGTATGGAACAACTGATTCTTTTTCGCGATTCCGTGGTTAGCCTCAGCGCGGTCCCAGGGGGGGAGGGGGCAACTCTAAATTGGTTCCTAACGAGGATGCTAGATCGGGATATGTAATCGCGGCTTTAGGACAGCTAACAAGAACATACACCAAAGACAAGGCAATGATACATTCGATGGACTTACATGCTACAGTGTTGTCTTTTTTACAAGCTGCCACGACATGCATTATATTCAACTATTTAATATATTACTATGAGTATATCTATGTTTTTAGCCGATAAAATATTTTCATCCGATATATCTATACAAAATTATATCTAATATCGAAAATCATGTCAAAATGACATATTTTTTTAAATTAAACATGCATTACATAAATATCTAGGTAACTAAAGTCACTAGAATGCAAAGCCGTAAAACAATAACTAGTCCGTGGTAAAGCTAACTAACAGGACAATTATAGCCTTTCTGTCCATCAATGTACGTACATTGTTGTCACCCTATTTTAAAAATCTCATGCAAATGTTATCATGGATTATATTGTAACTACTGCAGGGATTGGTTCCAAATAAAGCTAGACCCTTAGTACCGGAAATTGTTATTACTATTAACTGCTTTATAACTTAAGTAACGCAAAATTCACGTAACGTGACAGTATTAATTGTGGGCCACACAGTCTGATGGGTCGGAATATTGTTTTTGCTTTTTCTATTGATGTGTTGTTACGCGAACTGATTAAAAGTGTTATTTGCTGTCACTTATCAAAAGTAACACTGCTAGACTGCTTCGTTTGGCTCCGAACGGTTTAGTTGTCGATATTTTGACAAATGAAAACTGGTACACATGATTCCGTTTGTGCCACGTTTAAACATCGATTTTATGAGATCTGTTCTGTTTTGTATGATGTTCGAGTGTTAAATCTTATTTATTTTTGCGTCACTGAGCATCTAAGGAGTAAAACTAGACTTTCGTTAGCTAGTTTTTGTTATTTCCAGCATCTATAATCTAGTGTCATCTCGTGAGTGCCATGTTAGAGGGCCTAGTACGAGTTGGTTTTTTGTACTCACTTCACTTTGCGAATAGTTAACTATCGTCTTCTCTCTTTCACTCCTTCACTCACTCGTATGATTTCCTCTCTTTCACTCGATACTATTCGCAAAGTGAGGTGAGAAACACAACTTGTACTAGGCACTCAGACGTCAATCATTCATAAACTCTTGCGTTACTTTTGTTCTGAATAACAAAATAAGAATTGTTTAGCCGTCACTGAAGGATTTTATAGCTCACAAGCCAGAAGGAGTAAGGCACATACGAAATGACGATCATATGTTTTGCTCTACACAATCAACAAAAAAATCTGTACAAAACATTGTTTCGCGAAACATTTTTGTGTAAAGAAACAATGTTTTTACTTTCCATGTCCGGTGGAAAACACGTACACAAAACAATTTATGCGGGTCGGGTCGGGCAGGGTATTGTCAGTCTGTGGTCATAATCATCTGTCATATTAACAACTCGTTTGTTTTGATTTGACTTTTGCAGCAAAACGGATTGGACTAAAGAAACTATCCTAAGCTTCATTAGCTTAATAAGAGACAGACCAGCGATCTGGGATACGCAGTCGCCAGATTACAAAATTGAAAATAAATGCCATGACGCCCTGGAAGAAGTAACGATGCTAATGGGCGTCTCCATAAGATATTTAAACTAAAAGAAAACTAAGTTTTGCAGTGTTGCCTACAGTGCTAACATAAAATGCTAAATTAGCAACAGTGAAGTTTTGTCTACTCAAGCCACACAATTGCTGTGGACGGCGTGTGTAGAGAAACATGTTTCAGAAACAATGTTTCGTGTAGATGTTTTTGTTGATTGTGTAAAGCAAAACATGCGGTATGGAGCCGCCATTAGTTCATGTTTGCACAGGCAACGTTTTAACATGCTATTTTTTTCACGTCGTGTTTTTTTACCGCCTTGTTTCAACGATTTTCACACGAGCGTTTTCTTTAACGCCCGATTCTCCGGCAGGCTGATTATCTAAATAGAAACTAATTGAAACTATTTAGCGACCAGTTTCATTTGACACACATTGCTACTTTTCTTTGGTATGTTTTTTTTTACCCCAAAAAGATATAGCAATGTATCACGTTCATCTGTCAAATGAGACCGGTCGCTAGGTGGTTTCTAATTAAATAGGTAATCAGCCCGCCGAAGTGCGTCCAGTCCAGTGTGGCCAGATTAGACAATTAATCGCAAATTAGTAGCCTAATTTGCGATTAATTGTCTAATCTGGCCCACACTGATTTATCTGACTGATTAGATTGTAAGAAAGCCAAAAATAAAAACAAAGTTGAATTAAAATTCAACGGTTAAGGTGATTCCCTGACCGAAAGTGGCGCACTCAGAGGTTTTTAAATAATAAGTTGTTAATAGAAAAGGATTTAATAAAATTTTTAGGGCCTATGGTCTAGTATTTTTAGACGGTATCATTACATTCCCTCGCAGTCATTCGTCGCCCTAAAATTTCCACGAGAAGTTTTATTAAAATTGTGTATTAGAATTACAATATTTACAATATTAAATAAAATTCACCACAGTGCCACTTTCGCTCGGAATTGTGACGCTATATGCAGGGCTTTATAACTTTACCAATTAACAGAAAAAATAACGTTACGTAACGTTATTTTCAATATCATACCTTGATAACGTTATTTTTTTTTATGATACCTAGTAACACAACATTAATATAACGTTATAATACGGTTATGTTACTAGATATCGTTAAAAAATAACGTTATTTTAATGGTAATTTTATAAGTATTGTGTATTGTAGGTAGGCGCCTCTACTACCTAGTACCTACCGTAGAGACTGATCAAGTCACGGCGGCGTCAACGTCAATTACACATCGCTTTAAATATTTTTATACAGTAACATAATTATCATAATCATAAGAAAAGAGTAAATCGAAACAAAAAACACAAAAAGCAAAAATGCGATTTTTGCTAAGATCGAACTCGGTATTTGTCGAACGATGGCAGCATCTTGTATACCTACGTTGGTTGTGAAGATAATAATATCCGCTACGCTACTGAGACATTACTTCAAGTGTCGAATTTACTAATTATATTGGTAGTCTTCTTAATTCATCGTTGGTCAACGGCTCAACGCACACAAAAGCAAAAAACGAGGAACCAATCACCCCTTGAGTTCACTGGCCTTGAGTAAGACCTAGTACAGTAGCCCGTAGAACATTTAAATCAGCAAAAAGGTTACCGTTTGCCGTTGTGATATAGTTATTTATTACGAAATTATAGATACTTTAACCCAAGTTTTACTGATCGCAACCCGCCGTAACCTATATTTGTATATCTCCAAAATTGATATTTATTAACCTTTTTGTATGGAGCCTGGTATACCTAAAGTTGCAAGTACCTAAAATGACATATTTTGGTGTACACCTATGAAACATACGCCAATCGACGGAGAAGATGATTAGAAACAACAAATACCACAGATAAAAGTAAGACTATAAAAAGTAGCCATACACAGATTTAAGACCTGATGAAAATGGTTGGATTTTATCTGGTCTTAAATCTGTCTATGATCACTTGGTGAACCTTGAAAAATAAAAAAATATAATTTTTGGAGGTACTTATACAAATATAGGTTACGGCGGATTGCGATCTGTAAAACTTAGGTTAAAGTATAGGTATCTATAATTTATAACTATATCACAACGGCAAACGGTAACCTTTTTGGTGATTTAAATGTTCTAGGGGCTACTGTACAGTGTACTATTCAGGCAGCGGGAGAATCGGGAGTTGAAAAAATTACTCGTGTAATCTCGTGCGTTTCCCCTATGTTGCATTTTCACTTTTGTCAATAATGTACTCTATGATTTTGTCGGCGTTTTCCACTCGGGGTATTGACCTCTAAAAAAATTTTTGATGTCAGTGAGGTACAAGAACTTTGCTGTCAAATCATACAGACAGCCAGTCCAGTTAATAAGAAAAAAAAAGTTTTCAGGTCAATGACTCGGAGTGAAAAAAAATCGCTGGTGCAAACACACAGTCGAGAAGTCGAGAAGTCAATATGTTCTATGTTCTATTCGAAGCAAAGACGTGCAGTAAAACGTCGTGGTGATCGACCGATGATTTAGCGGTTGGTCTACTGAACTTGGATAGATTATTTTGTTTTTGTCGTAATGTTTTGTAGAATTGGTTAGGCAAAAGAATATATGTCTATACAGCCACTTCTTTCATTCTTTCAGTGATCCTATTTGATTTTCCACAATCTGCATTAATTAAAATAAATAGTCGCATCCAAGCTAAACGTTTTCTACGAGTATTGTATACCAAAAGTCTCAAATATGACCAAATAGTCAGGCAAAAGTAGTAGGGCACTGCGTCACAGCTGTAGTATTTCTACCACCATTTCAATAATAATTTTAGGTAGTGGCAGCACTGTTTCCTATCCTACTCTGCCTCTGCAAAATCAACACAAAATAAAATCACTTTACACATTTTGCAATCGTCGCGTGTTGTGTTTATGTTAAAACTATAACAATGTTTAGTTAGGTGTTCAAGTGAATAGAAAAGAAAACCAGGAAGTGATTTAGGAGCACACTGTGATCAGAATGTAGCGCTTAGTCAAGTTCCCAAGTTCCCAAATCCCCAATCTTAGTTATTTTATTGATCTTTTCTTGCGCTTGACTGTAAATAAATAGAAACTGTGAAAATGTCTGTGGTTAAAGGAAAACTGGTGAAAATGGAAGTAATTCAAGTAGGTGAATACGAATTCACCAAACAAGACATTATTGGACATGGAGCCTTTGCCATGGTGTACAAAGGAAGGAAGAGAAAGGTAATGATTAGCTGCTAGCAGTTTCCATTGTTCATGCTCTATTTTTATCTGTTATTGATTTTTTTTTCTTGAAAGTGTTTGTTCACCCTTTGATATATAGTTTTCATTTTACTTCTTTTCCGCATTATTGATCTTTTTCCACCGTGGGCGTACGCAGTACGTCATCGACACTACCTATTTCAAATGAGCCTATTTATTTCTTATTAAAAGTTCCCATTATTGTAACAAAACAAAATAAGACAGTTATAATAACAAAACAAGACATTGCGCATTAAACTTATCAGTATAATATACATAACCATGTTAGACAATGTTTATTTGTATTGTATAAAAATCAGCTGATTTTGTACTAAGCTTTGTTTATAAATAGTAGTGTGTACAACAGCGTCAATGCCACAGGGAAGTCTAGTTGTTAGTTTGCATCTTTCCTCTGGGATAGTTGATTTGAATTTAGCTCTCCTTTCTATGTTTTATAAATACAAATAATTTATTGTTGTGCAGCTTTAGTATCTAGTTTACAAAATGCCCTGGGCCCTATTAAATAAATGTGACAAAAATTTCAATGACAATAGGTTACTGGTTCCCTTTTGCAAATCTAAATTTTAATTAATTTTCTATTAGTATAACGATTCAAAATGAATGTAAGTTGCTTTTTCTGATTTATATTTATACAAGATTTTTGTTTGCCTAATCAAAACGATGTTTATGATACTTACAATTCTTTTATTAATTTAAATAAAATACTAACATAGTCTAAAACAGTGCTTCTCAATTAGTTTTTTCCATATACACTCCAAAAAAGACTTCAAACTCGAGTACTCAAGTGCAGGAATGATTAAAAAACAGACATGTATGATATAAAACAGCAAATAGCCAATAGCATTCGTTCATATAAAGATCGAATCAGTAATCATAGGAACAAACTGGCCCAGAGTCTTATTGAACCATTGCAGACAAGACGTCTGAAGAGACTGCATACTTGGGATAACATACAATAACTTTACCAGTTAGCAAAACATAAAGGCAGCCCGACAATGGGAAGGCATGCCTCCACGCCTGCATTAAAAACAAAACAACTGCTTATGGTCCAAAGACCGATCGCATGTTAGCAAACAAACATGAAAAAAAAAGTGATTGCTACGCGCACCCCTTTAATTCAACCTTGCATACCCCTGGGGGTATGTGTACCACTAATTGGGAAACAGTGGTCTGTAACTTCACTTTACATACACAATACTGGTGATTTAAAATATTTGTTATTGTTTTGATTTGCTACTTTTAATGGACAATGTAGGTAGGTACAAGACTACTTACTATCAATTGTTTCTTATAGATAAAACTATTGTGCTAAGTATATAAATGTATTTTGCTCGTTTTCTCCCTACAAAATGCAAAAATTTTCTGTAAACTTTACATGCATGATGCACACCTTCAAACTCGTAGTAAATAATCTAGATAGCATCCGTGGTTGAGTGGGTCATACACTGAGTTTCAAGTTGTTGCCGTCTCTTAGGTGGGGGGGGGGGGCAGGTGGTGCACTTTTACCCCTAAGGAATTCGGATCTGGATCTCTTGGGATTCAAAATTTCACTATGTTTGAAATAAAAAACATAAAACATAGAAATGAAATGATGCAGTAAAACTCGCTTTATAAGGAAGTGTATTGAAGAATTGTATATTCTGTGGGATGGCACTAATCCACATGAAAATCTAAAAGCATAGAAATAGAATGTCAAAGAAGAACTAAGTCAATAAACAGGTGATTTGAAAACGAATGCATACATTTTATATGGGATACATAAAATATGACTTAGATTCATAAAATATGAGCGAAAATTTTTCTATGTCTATGTCTAAAAGCTTTTTTATTTCTGCCGGCGCCCTTGCTTTTGTATTAATTTAGAAAAAAAACTTTTCTTTTGTCTGTGGTCTGTGTTGTACCCATAGACATAGAAAAATTTTCGCTGCGCTCAAGAAGACCAACAAAGTGTGGAAAAGAGAAGTTAACATCATATGGACACGGTCTATGTAAAAAAGAGACAAAGGATCAAGTGACATGTGCCAACATTTTTTACAGAAAGAGCCCCTAGCGTCCCGCCTAGCAAATGAGCAATCACAGTTTGTTTAAAATATTTGTTAATCTTAATTAGAATTTAAAATAAAGGTATCGTGAAGCCATGGTGTCTTGTGCTCTAAGTAATTGTGATGTGACAAAAAGAAATAATCCAAGTAATTACACTTTTCACAGGTAAATAAGATATTGCCACACATTTCTCTAAAACCAAAATTCTCTATATTTATTCGTTTATCGACGAAGAAAACAGTATGGAACATAGTTTATTAATTTCCTTTGCCGTATATAGTAATATTTTATGAATCTAAGTCATATTTTACGTATCTCATATAAAATGAATGCATTCGTTTTCGGATCACCTGTTTATTGACATTGTTGTTCTTTGACATTCTATTTCTATGGTTGTACCACTACCACCCAAGGAGGTTATACCAAAGGGATGTACTAAATTCATGCTACCACCACACCATTGTCTTTAATTTGCATAACACACTTTAGCTAGTTACTTGAAATCGGAGCATGCAATATATGTGATGTTGTCTCATAATTTATTTATTTATTTTCTATTTGCTAATTACATCTAGTTAGAAAAAACCTGATGGACAGACACTAGGATCTAGTCTCTTTCCGTCAGGTTTTTCCACCTAGAATCTAGATTCTAGGTCCTGATAGATAACAGTTTATCATGGCCTATGACACCAGCAAAACTGGGTTAACCAAATGTATTTTGCTGACATACATACAAACCTAGCAGAAATGTTTAAAAAAAATCTACACCAACATTTTATATATTGCATAAATACTCTTAAGTGGAAATAGATGCTTTAACTACAAGGACACCAAGCAGTTATATGGTAAAAAGTGTCTTTCAGGAACAAAGCCTGATAAACGTTAAAATGTCTCCTCAGATTAAATGGTTCAATAGGTAGGGTAGGTATTTAAATGCCCTAAGAATATTATCATTAAACTTTTTGCTGCTTAATGAATGCAGCTCCCATGACTACCGAAAAGTTTAACCACAGAATAACTAATAGTACAATTGTCTTTAACTGCCAAAAGACGATTGTTGACAGTTGACAAAAATAAAGAACCAGCCAAGTGCGAGTCGGACTCACGCACAAAGGGTTCCGTACCAAATAACAGCAAAAAATCACGTTTGTTATTTGGGAGCCCCCCTTTAATATTTATTTTATTGTTTTTAGTACTTGTTGTTATAGCGGCAACAGAAATACATAATCTTTAAAAATTTCAACGGTCTAGCTATCACTGTTCATGAGATACAGCCTGGTGACAGACAGACAGCGGAGTCTTAGAAATAGGATCCCGTTTTTACCCTTTGGGAACGGAATCACTGATAAAGCTTTATCAGTATGGTAGTTTTAGTAGTTAAAATACGGCGACTATCCTTTGGCAGTTTCGCAGGTGAACTTTCTGAACCCTTAAAAAATTTTAAGAAGGAGAGTCATCTTGTTTTTTGTATGGGAGGGAGTTATATGGGCGATTTCAAATTTCTGTACACCTTAGATTTTTTTTATTTAATTTTTTTATGTAAAGTTTAGAACTATTTTACAATCGCACTATGAATAGCACATTCTAGATTTTAATATAATTAGAAATTAATCACATAATACCGTGTATTTTTGCTTTTATTGTACAAAATAGTAAGAGGTGTCGAGATTTGACGTCAGTTTTGTTACTATATAAAAAGGTAATAAATAAATTAAAACTGCGAGCATTGAACAATATTTATTAAATTTTATGAAAAAACAGCAAAATATCAAAGGAATGGCAGCATGAAGTTGTGTGCAATTTAAAAACGACTACCACTTTTTCAAAATATTAACTAAGTTTTGTTACCATGGAGCCAAAAAAACATTTATTTTTGAGTTTTTTAATTATTGAGAGATCACAAGAGCTCTAAACAACCAAAATATTGAAGAATCATAAATTCTTTAGGTATTTTTGTATTAATAATACCTGATATTTTTTTAAAAATAGATAAAATATTAAAATAATCGTCCAAGTTTTATGGGACAGTAACAAAAGTGACTCTTGAAATATTATTAGGCTGAGTGTACATAATTCTTCTTAAAATTTAAAATTACAAATTAAATATTTAGCCAACTACGTCACACACATATCACGAGCGTGCTTTCTTTGTACTTATTACCATTAATATAATCTTCTATGAACTATGAATTCTTAATCTCTACTAATTTCAGTCTTTGCGTTTATAATCAACAGTCTTCATTAACTAGGCACTTAACTTTTTAGTTTAATATGTTATTGTACGTATTATCACATAATATTTGAGCATAATCAGCATATCACAATGCTTACCTTACTTATATTTAACAAAACTACTACGGCTCCTCACTATCTTACTTGTTTTTACCCGGGATAAACGTATATAATATTATCTTACTTTACGTAAAAATGTAATATGTTTTCATAATATAATATTTCTTGCAAAATAAAAATATTCAAAACCAATTGACAAATGTACTAAACCTAATTTTCAATATAAACAAGACCGGTACCGGTACAATATCGATACCTTTTAAGTAACTTATAGTACAGGTACTGCGCCTGGTATCGGTACCAGTAGTACAGGTACGAGTGTAGTACCGGTACCATGCCAAGGCCAATGGTACCGGTTCTCAAAAATACCGGTATTTCAAGCCCTGTCGGTAGCTATATTCCATATGAACTCGGCTTAAGATGTCAGTTTTGTTACTTTTTTGGTCAGGCCTATATGTTACCGCATTTCAAGTAACAAAATTGACGTAACATTTTACAGTTATAATTATTGAAAAAATAAACTATAAAATACTCGCTTTATTTAGCGACCTATGAAACTGTTGTTTTGTTTCAAATAATTATGCTCTACGTTTCTTGTAAAAAAATATGTATTATATAGATAAATAGAATTAAATAATGGTAACTTACCTTGACTAAATAATATGGATCTCCTGCGCCCAGCACACAACAACCGTCCGCTTTCACAGTTTTTTTGACACTGTCTACTTTTTTTATGGCGGCTTCAAAATGGTTGCCTTGTGTATTGCCATATTAAAATTTAGAAGTCCCCACGTGTTACTTAAGGACTTGAAAAATGGGTAACAAACCTTGACATGTCAGGGTGACTCAAATATCGACTTTTGTTATATATTTGTTTTTTAATAAAAAATATTAATTTATGAGGGCAATAGCATCGGTTTTTCAATCGTTTAAAAAGATATATTTAAAATTCTTAAAATACCACTGTACCCTGTTATGTTACGAAACATGAGTTTTATTAAATTTCGTTACCGTTGAATGAGATGGGACATGTGAAATTAAGTGGTACTTTATGTTTTTAAATTTATTTTAAAAATAAGTGTTAATTATTTAGTCATACAAATTACATATTTTAAAAGTTTACAAATATATTTATTTACAGGAAAACGTTTTTTAGTCAAACTTTTTGAAATATTTACGTAAAAAAGAAAAATATTTATGGGACACGCTAAATTGGGGGGGTGTTAAGAATTTTGAAATCGCCCATATAATCTTTTTTTTATATTTTTATTTCTCAATCTCATTGTGTGGGGTATCAAATAAAGAAGCTTCTTAAGCTGATAGTACATTGCAGCTGCTGGTTTTTACCGACTTCAAAAGGAGGGAGGTACTCAATTCGACGCGTTTTTTTTTTTTTTTTTTTTTTTGTTTTTTGTATGTACACCGATTACTCGAAGACGGCTGAACCGATTGAAATGATTCAAACGTTATTACATTAGGTAAACTCCCAAGTTGGTCCCATTTTTTAAAATTTTGAAATCGGTTCAGTACTTTTCAAGTAATCTTGAAAAAAGTACGAAAATAGTATGATTTTGTGTGAACTACCTCGATGATCAGTCGTATAACTTCTTTGTTTATGAACTAAATAAGATAATTATTTTTTTGTTGGAAAAGGGATATCTTAAGTGTAGTTCTTTAACCGACTTAAAAAGGAGGTTCTCAGTTTGACCCGCATGTATGTATGTTTCTCCGCGATTCACTCGTTTGGCTGAGCCGATTTTTTTACCTAAATAATATACCTACACTACCTAATACAAAAGGTACCTACACTAAAAATAAACATTTTGGGTTCTTGCAAGTAGAAAAGGGTTGAATAAATAAAATATAGGTACGTCAAATAAGTCGTATATTGCTATTGTCTAAACTCCGGGAAGAATTTAACATTAAAATGGGTTTGAACTTCTTAGTATGAGAGGCTGGCATAGTGGTAACCATATTTTTTTATTATTGACGGGTATTTCGGAAATATAGCGGCGCACGATGAAACCTGTGTATACTTGGATGAATTAACCACTGGATACGTAACGTAAGAAAAATGTATGAAATCACGTTCAACCAATTTTTGCGGGGCGAGGGCGGATTACACTTGTCAAATAATGACAATAGTGCGTAGAGAAGTCGATATTTTTTTATCGACACTGTAAAGAGTGAATGAATGAATGAACCTAATGAGTTTATTGAATTCATGTGTTTGATTAATATTGAAACGGACTTAATTTGCAATATTTCTTACTACTTTATATTTGAAATATTTGTTTTTGTTTGTTTATTAATTAACTACCATTAAAGATGATTACACTGCATCGAAATTGTTCTTTCATAATTTTTATAGGATATTAGTAAATTATTTCATGACTTTTGCTCTGTGGAATTCTTAAATGAAAATCTCGTAAAAATGCACTCACAAATTCATAGAAACTATAATAAATGGTTTACAATAGGTGTTTCGTTGTTGCGATAATCACGAGTATGTGTTGATTACCGTTTTGCAAAGCAATAATTGTAAGTTATATGAATTCTGGGGTAGGTATGTCTGTTTGGTGCCTACGCATACTCTTGAAGTGAATAAAAAAAACTTGCGCTAATTTCTTAGTCATTTAATCGAGTATTTTTTTTAATACAGTACACTTGTACTATTGTGTATTTTGTGACATTCATTACCTATAATTTACAGCAATATGTGAATCAAAGTCATTACAGTTTAATAAATTAAAATATTATATGAAAATAACATGAGTTTCTAATTCTGGCATAAAAAGTGAAATCAAATAAGGTATTAATAAAAAACTATTATTTTTAATCAATAAAAAATACACCGGAAATTACAGATTTTGGTCATAATTATATTTAAAAAAGGCAGGTTTTTTTGAAGTCGGTTTTTTTTACAATACTTTCATCATACCGTGCCTACATTTAATAACTTTTTGGCTTTTAGGCATTCACAATGCTATTATATTAGGTCTTTACCTATGAAATTGCCGATATTTTGTCACATACAGAGAAAATAATAACTTCTATAATTTAAAATTTTAACAAAATCGTGAATATTACATCGAATTATGATCATGATAGTTAACTATCAGTAAAAATAAAGTCCATATTTTAGCTTTCGTGACATTAAAAAAAAGATCTTGAAAGTGACTCTTTTTTTGTGAGCAAAAAAAAGGTGACCGAAGGGGTTGTAACTTAACCAACATTAGTACATAAAAGTTTTGTTACATGAGTGTTCATGGTTGTTAAATGAACAAAGAAAATGCTATTATGAAAAGTGCAACTTCTTGAAAAATCTCCATACAAATCAGCAATTTCATAGGTAAAGACCTATTATTATTATTATCTACTAGGATAAATAATATACTAGAAAAAATCAACTCACCCGTAGCATTTCAGATGCTTGGGATTCTAACCCAATGAGTTAGCAGAAATTTTCTAGTATTTTTTTACGTTTTCGCTGTAAGCCTGCGTTATTTCAATAATGTGAGGTAATACCTACATTAACTGGTGTGCTTGGTTTATTGTCTGTTCCTTTTGTTTGCACCATTTCCATACCATCATCGGATAACATATTATTGTCGTCACGTTTCATTTCATGTGACTGAAAATTTACTTTTGAATTGAAATCAAATGAAAAACTTTTCATGGTTTTGGTACTAGTGACAGAAGTTACATATACTTTAATACAGAGTCTTCTTTAAAATATCAAGATAATAATTTAACATTTTAGCAAGTCCAAAATAATAATAAAACTTTTTACTATATCTGTTTATCATTCCTTTCGTAATTATGTGTTTAATGATTTAAAAATTGTTATTATTTTGATATCTACACCAGCCAATGTTTAATGTCCCCACTGCTGGAGCACAGGCCTTACTTATGGGTGGATGGGACATATCCATAGCCCATCATGCAGACCCAATGGGAATTGTGCCTTCCGAAGCACGGAGGAACTCGAGTTGTCAGGGGTACAGAGAAGGACATAGGGTACCTTTCATTCCGAATAAAATACTCTTAGTAAATAATAACACTAATTTCATTAGCAAAGATTTTTAAGATAAATGTTTGGTTAAATTAACAATATTTTGGTGAACTTAGTTAACTTTTAGTATGAAGTAGCTGAAACGTTTTGTTGGTGTGTGTTGTGTACTTACAAATTTAGGCAAATTCAATGTCGGGACAGAATCTTTATTCAATTTTTTTTTTGTTTTAACGAATTAACATTGTAGCATTCTGTTTGAAAATGTATGCTGCATATACGGTGGTGTTTGGTAAGTATCCATGTAGTCTCCCTGCAAACTGCTTCTACCCATTTTCTTTTTCGTACTGGATCAACTGGGAATCTGCAAAATTATTAGCAATTTATACCCATTTCTATTAAAATTAAAGATGCTTATTATTTTTTTATAAAATTAAATTCATTCACTTTACAAACACATCGATACTATTTATCGATATTTGTAACAGCCCTTTACTAATAAAAAATGACAAGTGAATGAATGAGTGATGATATAATCCAACCAAATTAAATGCACCATTTATAAAGCATTTACTTTACCACAGGGTACTTTTTTAAAATGACGTGTTATACTTTGTTTACACACCAAAATTTATTTATTTTACGAAGAAATAGCTACTATAATAGGTTGAAAATGTACTTACGCGTGAAAAGAAACATTTCTTGATATTCCACTAGTATTTTTGCAGTACAATACGGAGCATTTGCCCATTTTTTCTATCAATGTTTCGCCTCGAGCTCTCGCATCACACTGACATGACAACGCAAAATCGTTTACTGAGGCTATCGGTCACAGTAAGTGGCAGAGGGGTAAAGGCGAATATGGCTGTCATTTCGCATCCAGTGGTTAATTCATCCAAGTGTGTATATCAACAAAAAATGTCATATATAAAGTATCCTAAAGCACAACGTTTCCGATATAATCCGTGTATAGATAAAAATCGAAACTTATTTCCCGGATTATCTGAAAAAGGTTGCGCTTAAGGACTTTATATAATAATCATTTTTTGTTCGTCTATAGATCCCCTATCGATATACACGTTTTATGGTGCGCCGCTATAATTATTTCCGAAATCCCCATCAAAAATATGTTTACCACTATGTCAAAATGTTCAAAGCCCTTTAGGTAGTATTTATTTTGTTTTTTTATCCCAGTTTGAATCAAAATAGACGATGCGTATATGCAAAGGAAATAGGACCTTCCAGTATTCAATATCGCTACTGATCTGAGGCCCAAGTCTGCTATGTTAACGTCATAATCGTGTTTCAATCGTGTTTGAGTTGTAATGCTTTTTGACACAGTTGTTCCCAAAACCGAAACACAATTAAAACACGATTATGACGTAAACAATAGCAGACTTGGGCGCTAGTTAGCTATCGGCTAACTTTTCGAACTTAGGCGGGTCTGCCGGGCTTCAACTTCGAAGTAAGGAATTTCGTATTGTACTATTTGCCGAAGTTATTTGGAAGATGTCGATGTTCGTGTGACATCATGAATTGGGGTACGCCGTTTTGGCCTGATTGGGGCTCAATTTATCTGTTTTAATTTGAAGCCCGGAAGACTTGCCGAGTTTCGGAGCGTTAGCCGGTCGGTACTCCCCCCTGATTGGATGCTTAATTGCTTATGTTTGATTGCTAATTTTCTTCCGATAGCTAGAGTTGACATACTTGGAGCTGGTATGTCACTATAGCTATCGGAAGTATCTAGATAGGCAGGTGGGAGAACCTCACAGTGAGTGAACTGTGTGGTGACAATAAAGTAAGCTGGTTTGTGATCAGCTGCTCCCAGTCCGGTTTACGCGTGAGCTGGTTTTTAACTGGGTTATTTTGCACGTGTCCTTAATTGAGTAAATACTTGAGATCATAAACCTACTACCTACAGCTGATAGCGTTAAATTGGGATTGGTATTAAAGAACGGCAGGCAATGATCGTACTCTTAGTAGAAATATGGTAATACGTACTAGGCTAAGTACTAAACAGCCGAAACATCAGTAGGTAGTTAAAAGTTCAACCGAACTGAGAACCTCCTCCTTTTTTTAAGTCGGTTAAAAAAGTGACACATGCCGTCATTCGTCATACAAAATGGAAATATTTAATAGTCCTGTTAATTACCTACCTATTTGAACGAAATTATTATGCAAACAACTGACGCAATTTCACAAAACACATCACCTAAATTAGGTGCTCTGCCAAATCTATTCCCAGATAAATGGACGTTTTTAAATTTGTTAAAAATTAAAATAAAGTTTGTATCGTAGCCAAATATCTTTACTTCATTAGTTTCATTACTGCCCTCCTAGTAACATTTGCAATTATCTTTTTATGCTTCGCTTTCATATCATGTAGTTGTAGGTATGAGAATGACGATATGACGTTTTAAAATCGATTGTTAACTATAAATGTTACTTTGCCTACGCCCTCTGGAATGGAAAGACAAAAAAATATTATTACCTACATCATTGAACTGCCATCTCGGTGGTTTTTATGTTCATGGAAATACCTAATTGCGATTTCGAAGTACCTAGGCAGTATTTTCTTATTTCGAAGTACCCTAGGCAGTTCTGTGGTAAAAGTTACCTATGTGCATGCAAAGTTGTCTAACTAAATACCTACGGTAGGTATCTACTTAATGATAATTATGAAGGGGATCCAGACATTTACTGACCTACCTGTTTAACCTGATTTCAAATTCAATCGTGTAGGAAGGAATAAATAGTACCTTCTACCATTCCAACTTCAATTACAAAAGTCGTTGGCATGATAGCTGATGTCACTTCCACTTGAATTAAACCTCGTGGAGGTATCTTTTATGTGGTCAAGAGCAAATGACCTCGTCAACAGAGCATGACTACACAATTTTTTCTCTCTATGTAAACTGTGAATATAACATTTATACATAAGAACCAGACCGTCACCTGTCACTCATTTTATCTGATAAAAATTATTAAACATCATAAGAAATAATAGTAGAAAAAAAATGACCGAGAGTAACCTTTGCTGTCTCATCTACGACGAGAACCACAGAACATTTTCTTGTTCTGTGGCGAGAACTATCCAGACCTCATATACCTACTTAGTAAGTTTTTGTTCATTTATGTATCAAGCGCGGTGGAAAATTTTAATGGATCATACATGTATTGTAACTATTGTATCTTGCTGTGAGCTTAAAGCTTAACCCTTTTTAATTTTGTCAACCTCCTATCACTTATTCGTTTCTTAGGCAAGACATTCCTCAGCTTTCTTGGCCAAGCCATCTGGGCATTCTTTTTCCAATTTTTGTGACTATCTTCAATCACGTCATTAAATTCCTATATTTTGTAAACTCATTGCCGAGCAAATTTCTTCAACATACATTTAACTGACCAGTATTTTTGTAAGTTTATCCCCTGACATAATGAATAGTAGACTTCAGCAGAAAATCCTGTCGGTTAAGTATGGTCAGTAGTCATGCCCCGCCCCGGCTACCTGTGTGGTCTGGTTTGTGTTACGCATCTTTGTTTCCCTCTGGACAATGTTAATTCAAACAATATGACACGCATCGTTCGCCTCAAGGACACTCAGACACATGCCGGGCGTGCAATCAAAAACAAAAATACTCGATTACGTCGCTCGCACCATATTGTACAATTTAATGAGCCACATCGTACTATGATAAAAAAAATTTTCATTAATTTCTAGAATACGCATTTATAGTAAATCCTATCTTGATAAATCTATCTCAAGAAATAGTCCAACACGCTCGGGGCTTATGACGAAATCAGGTTAAACTGTTATCTCTACACGAGCCGAATGAATGTTGGCTGCCGCTGGTCTAATGTTAGCACGACGCAGATGCAGAACTTCACTCCCTTGTTTATGTTGCAATTGCAACTATGCCTTGGGCTCTTTGTTACGAGTCTTTGATTAATCCCATGCCAATAATTTGAGATATCATAACAAAATACATTGAAGCGATAATATCTTTGGACTGATAGTATTCTACGTGCCAAGCGTGGGCAGATGTTTGAGGAGAAGCAGACACGAGACCTTGGTTACACTAGTCGCCCACCTGCGACGGCCTTATGCAACGCTCTATGCACTTACGTTATCGTTTTACAAAGTTGAATTGTACATAATTACAAATAATAACTAATACTTCTCGTAACCCTGCTCTATGCAACTCGTACCTACCGTACAAAGTGTAGAAACCTAGAGTTTCATCTACCTCGGTTGGGTCAGTCAGACTGTTTATGCGTGGACAATCACTATTATTGGTATCGCGTATTATATCGGTATCGCGTCGCGTGCAACTACCAACTACAATTTGAGGTAGGTATCGTATCGCGTGCAAGATCAATTGATCGGAATACGGAACAGAACGACAATCTTAAAATATACATTTATTTTCCAGGAGTCCCAGGTACTGACAGGATTACTCAAAACTAAGTTTTCCCAAGACTACTATGACGAGTCGACGAGACATTGTTTACAGTATTTTAGTATAATTCATAATAATCAAAATCAAATTCATTTATTCAGTCTAGGCTGTTACAATGACGAGCACTTGTGAATGTCGGTACACAAGCCCTAAGCGGGTACCTAATGGTTGAATAATTAATTTTATTTTTCACAATGAAACGTATAGTGAAACTTAATTTAATGAGTCTGTGAAACTCCTCACAGACTCATTATTATTTTTTATTTAAAACACCCACAAGCCCCAAGCATTGTGTTCAATGTGCAATAATTCTGCTAAAAAGATAACCAAGATATTCCTTTGTTCTCCTTTAACGAAGTTTGCTGAATTATTTTAAGTGAATTTTAAAATGAGACACGCGGTTTGTTAAACCAAACTTTATTTTTTGCAGAATCCGTCGCAATCCGTAGCTGTCAAAGTGGTGACCAAGAAAGGTATCCAGAAAGCGTCCGAGATCCTGGTGAAGGAGATCAAGATCTTGCGGGAGCTGACGGCGCTCCACCACACCAACCTCGTGGCCATGCACGACTGCATGGACAGTCCCGCCTACGTTTATGTCGTCATGGAGGTGAGTCATTTTTTTAAGTTTTAAATCAGGGATTCCCAAACTATTTTGGCCAATAGACTCCTTGTCCAAAATGAACTGATACCTCAGACCCCCATGGCCCATAGCCAAATTACTTTAAAAATAATTTGCTACGAATAATTACGAAACATTATTATTACGAATAATTATTATGTTGACCCCTGGGATACCTATTTCGACTGTCTCGTTTCAAATCCCTGTTTTAAATTATACGCATTATATTAGTCAGTATTTTCGATATGGTAGGTAATTAACCTGGGTCTGTCGCAAAGGAATTACGTATTACGTAGGCTTGCTTAGATTAAAACAACGATGATTAAATTTTATAAAATTGTTTTGTTGGATGGTTTGCTCGCTACCTTATGACTGTTTTCTGTGTTGAGGATTTCCCACTTGCTCTATAAACACGAGTTCAGACTTCAGCGTCGCGTGACATGTTTGGTAAACATTAGTGGAACAGAAATATCTCCCGTAACAAGGTTCGCTAAATCCCATTTATTGCGTTTTTTCTTTATTTATTCTGATACCCACCTCCTTTGAATTGAAACATTTTTACACGGCTGCCCGAAGAAAGAAGAGTGTATTGTGTTCAGGGTTCACGTATGTTTGCGAGTTTCTTTATTCAACTAGAAATGCTTGACCAGATTTGGATGTGTGAAGTTATGTAGAATCATTACATCATCCTGAGTGACACTAGCTATCTATAGATTTAAAAAAATCAGTATATCGTCTGCATGACGCAATTTTGTATTGTGAAAAAAAATCTTCAATTATAACAATATCAAGGTGGGTATCAAATGAAATGCCTTGATAAGCACATTCTGAAACTATACCTATTTTGTCACGAATTTGTCACTAAAGTATATCAAATAAAAATAAATAATTTTAAAAAATACGACTGTCTGCCAAAAAAGAACTAAAAACTATTAAAAAGTTAAATGTCATTGCAGTCGGGGGACCACTTTGATCAAAATTATTCCACGGAAAACGGAACGATCCCCCGTCTGCAATGACACTGGTTGTTTAATTTTTAGGGTTCCGGACCCAAAGGGTATAAACGGGACCCTATTACTAAGACTCCGCTGAACCCTTCGTGCGCGAGTCCGACTCGCACTTGGCCGGTTTTATTTAGCTCGTTTTTGGAAAGACAGTCATGTTTAATTAATATTTTTTAAATATTTTTGTTTTCATTTATGCTTCGACTGTAGATACAGAATCAAACATGTAATTAATTAACTTCCATGTAGGCGGTCTGTAATCGAATAAATAATACGGTGAAACTGATTGCAAAAAAAACAATATGAAGGCTTATTACAAACGCTGTTTGTGGCAGCAGCATTCCAGCAGCTATCATTTGCAATAGCTATGAATTTATCAAACTTATTCTAATATAAAGGGAAGTATAATATACCTAGCTAGATAATAATAATATCACGAAATAAAACAACTGCGTTGGGGCCTAGGTTAGGGTAAATTCATTTTTAATCAGTTCATCCCAATAATCAGATATCTACCTAATTAATTTAATTAATTCAACGTGAAATGATGTAGCCTGTCATAGATAGCCGTCATTTGAAAGGGAAAAGAGCATAAAAAAGAGAGGAAAAGATCGAAACATAGAAAAAATTAAGTTAGGTATGAACCAATTGTCCTAGTGAATATATTTACTAAAATTAAATTACTAAATACCATGTGCTAAATTACTCATCATTGAAATTTAAAAACACAAATGACCCGGAATCATAAATTAACATACAATGCCAATTTGCCTCGTTAGTGCTCGGTTAGCTTGCACGTGGCAGTTACAATACAATTACCAGGAACTTATACCTAAACATGTTATTAGTAAACATTAGCCCTATATAAATCTTTGCATTAGTGTTGTCCATAACCTAGTGGCCTTGGTCTTGTCCCTAATCTATCCCTGATAAGCTCACAGTGTGACTTTGCAATTTGTTTCCATCACTAGCAAGTCCAGTCAAATGTATAAGTACAACGTTCTAGAATGAATATGTTATAATTTTTTACGAGATTTTAAATACAAAATATTTCAAACATAGCTAATAATTTAGAATAATAACACCTAGAAGCCGTGTCCTCGTATGCAAAGTGAGGCAACTAATACTAAGCCAAAATAGCGTAGTTTTCAGATTTATATCCTTCATACGTTAACTAATCGTAACTAAAACCCAATAATATAGTAACTAATCTCCTAAATGTAGGAACATTGAAACTGTTTTGTACTTATTCGGTATAATTAGGTAATAATGGAGAATAAAAATCTGAAAATGGAGCCATTTTGGCTGTTTTAGTTGCCTCACTTTTGACAGTGCGCTTTGTAGAGAACTATTGTTCTAGGTGTTATTATTCTTGATGAATAAGTAAAAGTTATTTTTTTTGCTAAATTACCACATACAGTAAAACATGAATAAATTAGATGAATAATACAATAATCTTGATGTGACAGTATTGAACCCGCTACCGCCCAATAATAAGTGTAGCGTGTATTAATTTTATTCAGAGTTATAATCTCATCAACGCCACAGACATCTTCCGCAATCCGCATAAGCGTTGCGCACACGAATATAAAACAAGGTCATCGAAGTAGATACTGCAAATAACTATGATTGTCGGCACGGGGCAGGTAGGGCAGACCACTGCCATACAATAACGCTATAAGAGCACGCCAACAGTGCGTGAGCACCGCGCGTCGCCATCGCCGACCAAAGTAAGCCGGTCGTTGTCACTGATGTAGAATTATTGTGACTTCACACCAAACATTTCAAATTAAAAATTTTATTGCGCAGCTATGCCGTAATAGGTCAAGGAGGAGACATCAATGAAGAGATTAGTCTGGCAGATAAAATACAGACAATGTGTGAATTCTTATCTCGCTAAAGTTTCACACTAGCACAATGAACTGGAAACCTGTGTTGAGATCAAGTCGATATCTACACTGTTCTAGTAACCTTTGGTATCAATATTGTATTAGTTTTCGATATCGTTAATTATTGGTTTACTTTAATGTTACTATTCTAAATCATGTAAGTATGTAGTTGTTGCTTAGTGTTTTCTATGACAAAGAGTTAGAAGTTTTGTTACTTTATCAACGGGCAGGTTAGTCATCACTTCAATCGCCACCGTGTCTGTGTGGTGGGTGATGTGACCACGTGTGGCTTGCGTCGTCACAGCCGGCCGTGACGTATGAGGACGCACGGCACGAGCGGCACACGACACGGGCGGCGGCGGGTGGCGGACGGGCGTCTGCCTCGTGTTCGTGTCGCGACGAGACGACGCGATTCCAACTCCTCTATCCGCTTTAGATAAATAATATTGCGCACATAGGGACATGAAAAGAAAGTTTAGAAGCGAGATATAAACAAACATGACGTTTTGTACACATGTCATGTCTAAAGGCCGGATTTACGGTGGCAGGAATACAAACTTGCTAGTGATTACCAAATTATCGTTAATGTTTTTATATATCGATGTTTTAAAAATATATTTGAAGTGGAACTTCTTTGATCGCGTCTGTATTTATTTTTTGTATTTTACCAAAGAGGATGTATTTCTTAAAAATTTGACATTCTACTTCACACTTTGACTTTGCTATCTTTGCATCAAGAAAAACTGCAGTGAATTTTATTATTTATACATTTCACGATTTTGACTTTTCTTAATGTAGGTAGGTAATTTCTACTATTTCCGACAGTAAGTCTATATATCACGTTACATAATTATATTTTTTTTATCGATAAATTACACAAATAGATAATCAAGTTGTCCACGCACTATTAAACGTCATTTTATTCGTGCTACCGCAAATCCGGGGTCTGGTCATGTCGTAAATTGCGCAATGTAAATACTCATATTTATTGTTTTCATTTGGTAATTCAAATGAAGCGTGTTGTTTTGCTTAACATATCCTACCGTAATCTGCAAACACTTTTCATATCTCAAGGACTCCAAAGGTGCCCTTTCTATGTAGAAAATAAGATACATTTGAATTTTATTGTTAGTGTGGTTAATAGCATGTTAAGTTAATACCGCGACACGTGTTTCAGTCTAGCACTTATTCATTAAATAACAAGACAAGATTACTCATCTTCAATTATATTATTATTAATTAGATAGCAGTTTTATGTAACAGTAAGGAGTAACCAAGTCAGGGTCAAAATAATATCCGTCTTCTATCTACATTATTCACGTGCTTCGATTGCTGTATCACAGAATATGTATACAGGGTGGAATTTCTTAATGCCACCTGGAGGGAAAGTACTCTAAACAATGGAGATAGCTAATTTCACTCAAAGGAAACATTCCTTTATTTTTAAAAAGAAACAAAACTGCATTCAAAGTTTTTTTAAAATACGCTTCCCACACCCAGGAATCGAACCGGCTAAAATTCGAAAAAACAATACTCTGTACTTTTATGTTATCAATCGTTAGGGTCAAACATAAGGATCAAATCTCTCTAACAAACATGGTATATTAAATGAAAGGAAAACCATGAAAGACAAGATAAAGCACTTTTACTTAAGGTTCCATTATGTTAGTTAGTTCACAATAAACTATCTATATAGAACTATTTCGATAAGATGTTCATAATGCAGACTATTACGCATCCATTGCATGCAAATGACTTCCTTAAAATAATAATTTTTTGTATCCAGCAACATGGGGCCAATTTCGTACAACTAATTAGTTAAGCTTTTTTCTCGTTCAATTAAAATAAGTTTAGATTTAATGATTTTCATGTTTGTTAGAGAGATTTGAGCCTTATGTTTGACCCTAACGATTGATAACATAAAAGCACAGGGTGTTGTTTTTTCGAATTTTAGCTGGTTCGATTCCTGGGTGTGGGAAGCATATGTATAAAAATCTGTGAATGCAGTTTGTTTTGTTTTCAAAAATAAAGGAATGTTTCCTTTGAAAGAAATTTGCTATCTCTATTATTTAGAGTACTTTCCCTCCAGGTGGCATTAAAAAATTCCACCCTGTATAATACCTAGTATGGCTGTAAACATTTTTGTGAAATATAACAATAATGGAATAAAGGTTAAAGGATTTAAAATAGCTTCATTTTTCTTTAATATTACATTCAGAATAAGTCTACTTTACACATAAAGAAAGAAACATGAATAGATTTTTACCCGACTACGGCGAAGCCAAAACGGAGGGTATATGATTTTGACCTGTATGTATGTATGTATTTATTTATCCAAAAGCACTTCTCTAATAATTTAAGTCACACGGGAAAATGTGCGGTACTTACTGATAACATCAGTTTACGTTATACTGTACTTGGGCCCTTTACATGCTGACGGAAACGTGAGTTAGCGATAATATAAGCTACAGCCCCGGCGAGTTTACAAACTTTTCTACGTATTTCTGCGAGAATAAAACTATGAATTCAGTTATGTTGCATGAATGGAGGAATGGAGTTTTATTAAATTTCAGCCTAATTTATATTCATATCACACAATCACTTTCTGCGCATCCTTAGCATATTCCACGAAATGTTCAGATTTTCAGACGACTAGACAGACGCGCATTAGATTTTGTTATCATATCATTCACTAATTTAGTTCAAGCACTTTTTAGTCATTGATTAATACCACTCAAGGCAAGATAAGACTATGATGTCTATATTTCAAATTGTTATTTAATAGTATTAACACCAAATGTAAATACCATAAAAAATGCAATAAATGAATATGAATTCTCTTCTGTTTTTGCACAGTTTCGGCATACTGGCACAGAATACAATATATCATCGCCTGATCACAGTATCTTGAGAATCATAATTCGTGATGTTCTATCTAAGAAATATAATGGAACAAGGAACACAACATAACATAAAAAAAGACTGTGACATGATGTAGGAGGCGGTCTATAAATTAATGTAAGTAATCAATCACCCTTACAAGTTGTAAGTTACTACTAAACCATCCGGAATAAATTCTCTATGTGAAGATCAAGTTTATAAGAACTAAGCGCACAAAGAGACGTCAGAACTGGCTCCAATGCGTCATACTATACTAAGTACTATAATATTAACTATAATAAGTAAGTATAGTATAAATTATATTGCCTTTTTGTTTGATAAAAAATTAAGAATCTGCGCAGATACCTATTTTGATAGCAGTTAGTCACCTTCTTTACCCAAAACAAAAACTGAAAATGCAAACATGTGACACAATATGCTAAAATTATTGCGTACTTATTAGTGAAGCGATTTAAAATTTAAAACAGCAATGCCCTCGATGTTGTTTAAAGCCAAGTGAAGTTCATTGGCACGTTTCATCTCGTCGACTACGTTACGTGGCCAGTCGCCATGGTTGCCAGCGACCATGACTTCAGCGATTATTTAGGTACCTAATGCACCTATGTAGTTGTTTAACATAAGTACTACTACATAAATGGTTGACTTGACTTTGATTAAAGTAAAAAAGACTTTCTATTCTTTGGTCTCACCTCAAACTTTTTTGTATTTTGGGAAATAAAAACTTTTTTTGAACAGAAAGCTAGGGCTAGCTCATGTCACAAATATGCTGGTCGACAAAGTTTTTTCAGAGGTTTCATTGAAACTTCATTGCTTTAATGACTATTTGCACCAATAAGTATTTGCATTCAGAAAAATGCTAGGTTCTTTTATTATTCAACCACGTGGAACCATAATTGCCCAATAATGTGACACCTTATTTGCTGAATTGATTAAAGACTTACATTAAAATTAATTATTATTATGACGACCAGTCCAGTCGCCATCGCCATTTCTGTTTCAGTTTATGTATTCTGTGGTTTCAGCCACATTTTATACAGACAATCAGTACAATCACTTATCTCCACGTGCAGAATGAAATCACCAAGTTATCTCGTATAGTTCAAAGCGGTCAGAATGAAAAAAAAAGCGATGCGGAAGAGTTTGGTATTGCGTCGTCGTTTTTATGTTCGCAGTGGACGGATCATTTAGTCAGACAGGCACCTACTTAATGATCTGCGTTGTTGCTATGACGTATTTTACTTATTGAATCTCACTAGTAGCTGGCTTTGTTTCTATATTGTTTAATAGCGAATTGCCTTTATTTAAATTATCGTAATTTACATGTCAATTTAGTGACGTTCGTTCTTATGTAAAGTTTCAAGAAGACATGTTTTATGAGCTGATACAGACTTGAAGTGGGATTTGAATATGTGGTCCTATGTGCCGATTCCCATCGGCTTACCTTTTAGAAATCCATGATCAACTCTGCCTACCACACAGCTCATAACATTTTTGTAGACCGGCTTACCTTCGCCATAATTTCACCCCTCGCCATCGCCACTTATACTTTATAAATTATATTAAAATCCCACTTGAATAGGTTAACTTAAAATGTTTATAAATAATGGTCTTGTATTGTATACTTAAATTTATTTAAAATTCAAGGTGTGCCGCGTGTGATGCAAGAGGGCGTGTATTATTATGGCTCGTCTCACCTCGCTCGGCGTCGCACGCGCAGTTATTGGGCGTGCACGTGTGCGGCTGGCAGCTCGTATTCAGTTTGTTTGGAAAGTTTCAGTCATTTTGGAACTATATTTTCCTACTGAAATAGCAACCTTCTATCTATTTATGATACGACACATTAACCGTCGTCGTTTCCATTTGTGTGTAAAATATTATTTGCAAATTTTAATACTTATTTATGACCTTACCACTTACTGAAAGTTTGCAAATATTCCTAAAATAAAATTTGAATAAATTTGAATAAAATACAATAAGTATAGAAATCAGCAACAATGCTTGATCACATCTCGGTCATACGAAGATTGTAAACATGAGGTATATTTTGAGGCTAAAATATTAATCACCTGAGCCGCTCTTACGAATATTGCGTGTGTATTTATTCGCCTCATTTTTTTTTATGCACAACAGTTAGTGCTTGGTCTTCACCTCACCTGTGACGATAAGGCCGAAGGTGGAAGCGCACTACACCCGGAATCCTCATCACTGAGGAATATGAAGTGTCCAACCAACTTCCATCACTGTTCAAGTCAATGTAGAGTAGAATTAAATTATGCTGCGCAATTGTTCAAAAATAACTTTAATAATATCAATTAGAATATTAACTTAGGTTTAATAAACTTTTTGAAGTGATAACTTCTTTAGCGGCGTTGTACGTTTTTTTGTAATGGGGAAAAAATTTTGAACTCGCGTCAGTCAGTCAGGCAGGATCACGTGACCCTGATCGAAAATTCGTAAGACGGATGTGACGGATGGAGAGTAGACAGCTGGCGGCGTAAGTATCCCCCTCTCTTTCTACGGGGTGCGGCGAAAATGGCGGCGCGTCATTTCAAGACGTTGTGTCACCATAGCAACGCGCTAATTTTTTAATTCAATGTCAAAACTCTAGATTTTCTGTCAAGCTATGGATAAGACTTTCGTACAATACTGTTCTGTATTCGTAAATTCAAATGCAGAGTAAATTTGTAAGACGGCAATTCGTGCAAAATTATTCCCTAACCATTTCAAAATATCAAAAACCGGTCAAGAGCGAGTCGGACTCGCGCACCGAGGGTTCCGTACAATCATAAATGTATTTGGATATGTTATTTTAGGACAGTCTTTAAAAAAGTAGGATAAACGGCAGACAGGTGGAAGCGCGAACAGGCGGACAGTTAATTTACAAATGCTGCTTATGGTGACTGAAAAACGTTTCAGCCACTCCACATTGCAAAATGTTTATATTACTAGTCCATCAGCCATTTTAATGTCCCCACTGCTGGGGCACAGGCCTTCCTTATGGGTGGATAAGGAGGACGGGCCATAACCCACCACGCGGGCCCAATGCGGATTGGTGGGTGTTAACGACTGCAAATGCAGCCGGGACCAACGGCTTAACGTGCCTTCCGAAGCACGGAGGAGCTCGAGATAATAAATTTTTGGTCACCCATCCCATGACCGAACCTTGCGAACGTTGCTTAACCTCCGCAATCGCTGGTCCAGGCGCTAAACCACTACGCCACCGAGCTCCTCGTTATTATTATATTACTAAGTAGGAACTTATTCTTCGTTTATTCGTACGGCAAATAGTAGGTAATTATATTAGAACCAGCCACCAATTTATTATTGTAGTGTTAGGTTGCGCCATCTCTTGACCGATAGTGGAACTATTTTTGTCCCTTAGGTTAGCATGCTTAGGACAACGCCATCTGTTGACTGGTAGCGAAACTAAAAAAGTTTTTTGAATTTCTAAAAAAGTGTGTTATATTGAGACATCGTTTTATTTTTCCTGTAATCTTTACATAAACTACTATCACATAGAATTATTTCAGATTTTTCTCTTTGCAAACTTCGGAGATAAGGGGGGGGAACGGTATTTTTTTTACATTTTTCATCATAAGTCGAAAACTATGCGGCCTAAGAAAAAAGGAAAAATTGTTTCAATATGTGCAAACAGCGCTCTTTCATATGATACCCCACATGCCCTAGTCACCTCACTTAAAATTTTTAAGACCCCTTTTCAGTCCCTGTTGTAAAAAAAATATTAATTTTATTATTTCTTTCTTATTTGCAAAATAGTTGGGCAAATGTCATCTTAAACTATTCCAAATTTCAAGTTGATACCATTAGTAGTTCTCGAGATATCCAGCTGTGACAGACACAGACAGACAGACAGACTGAGTCACACCATAAAGGTTCCTTTTTTACCATTTTGGTACAGAACCCTAAAAATGCACAACGTTAATATTAAATTTTTCACTTCTGCCGGCACTCCCGGAGTGCAACCCGATTTTTTTGACACAATATTTCGACAAATATTGAAATCTTCTTCTTATAGTATGAGGATTAGTGGTAGTTATATTGAAATCATAAACAGTAGCATTTAGATACACAACGGTGAAAATATAGATCAGAAACAAGTTTTCCATTTAATCGTATGACGTTAGTCTGCTAGTTCCAAATTACACGAGCACATCAAAGATAGCTAAACCAGTCAGCTAGTGACCTCGTGGGCGCATTAGTTAATATACAATCGTTCTCGGGGCCCTATCTCGCACGTGCCGGCCGGCCGCTCCGCTCCACTGGGATTTAAATTGAACAGGGCTTCCTATAATAGCGGTACCTACCTTTATCAATAATTCATACAAGCCATATGCTATAAGCTTCTGCTTAAAAAAAACAAGATAAACTATATTTATCGTACAGAGATCAGCAACGAGCCTTTTCACATTGTTAGCTGCATGTGAATGCAGTTATTATGCAAATGTAAGACAGAACAGTTTCTAGTCAATGGTGATTTTATAGTTTTTTTGTGAGAATCGCTCACAATAACGTAATTGATGGTTAAAGGCCGCAACCGTTAGATTAGAAGAAGCCTTCTTCCATAGCGGTATTACAGTTCCATACACAGACGCACGGCACGCTCTGTAGGTACTCATGGAAAACTCTCATTATTTTATATCGGAAATTCAGGATATAATTTGACTGGTTTTCTATTTTACTTCGTTTTAATTAGGTCGCTTTCTTGTTTGTTTATTTGTTTCTTTAATTGTATGTTTATTTTTGTAAAGCTATCATATATAATATTATAACAGATTGATATTATTTAAGGATCTACTTATCTAGATAGATCCAAACTCTGATCATGTAACTAAGATCAACCAAATCGTTTATTGACTGAGCGAGCGCGAAGCGTCTCCGCTTGGGCAAAAATCCTTTGGTATGTCTGTACGTGACGGGTTGTCCAGTTGCCCCCAATGTTAATAATACGGTATCGAATTTGGAATCGGCACGTTTGGTCATACAAGCCAGTCACAGTGGCCGGTGCACACCGGTCTGCCCAGCTGGACTAATCGGCGTGCGTGATTGCATCAGGCAGGTTTCTCCGGGCACCCGTCACGCCGAAACCACCGTTTTACCACTGGAAAGTGAGGTGGCGGAAAACGCAGCTTTCTATCCGTAACTTGATGGTTTTCAAATTATACGCGTATCAGAGCGATTCGCTATTGCGTTGCGTACCTACCTACTCTTAATTTCAAACAGCCATATTAGCTAAGCTTCGCTTTCGTGTAGTTACTTTATTTTATACCATTTTTGTGGTTAGTCTTTATTAGCAACTTTCTTTTTCGTTTGCGTGTGTTATGGGTCAGCACAACAAAAATGACATCAACCGGTTGAAGAATATAATGGATAGGTATTAATTTCTACCGTTCATTGGCGAAGAACCGGATTGATTTCCTTGTAAAATCTATTGACAAGCCTAATATCACAGTATTTACCCAATAAATATGAAGTTTACAGATTCTTTAATATTAAGTAGGTAACTCTATTTAAATATCGCCCATTTTAAAATCAAGTTCATGACTCAATTCGCAAGATGATGGAAGGTAGGTAGGTAGTTCATCCATGTATTTACGTCGTAGATGTTACTAAATGTCACAGTTTTTATAAGGAAATGGTCGAAAATTATACAAAAGTAGTGATAGCAGATAGACAGTTAACTGTCATTGCACATTCTCTGAATAAATAGTGTAAATTAAGTTCTGTCTGTCCTGTCCTACTGTTCATTGATGACGTCAACGTCATATAGACAAAGCTGCTAAAACTTGGTATATTATTATGACGTGATCTAGCCTACCTACCTCGGTGTCGGTGTGCGGTTTTTCTTTGTTCTCGGCGTTAAATTTGAATGTCCACATTGCTTTTTATTGGAGTAAATTGTATTCGTGGGGTTTGAAAGCTAAATGTCTGAAAAAAATTTCTGGATATCTGTGTTTACTTATTTGTTACTAGCTTTAACGCGCGACTTCGGCCGCGTGGACATTCGGAAATACCTAAGGAACCTTTGATTGAACGGGATAAAAAGTACATAAGTACTTATTATATTAATCCAGGCTTTAAACTATCTGTGTGCCAATCCGAATCCGTTCAGCCGTTTTTGTGTGATTGAGTAACAAACTTCCGAACTATTAAGGTTAACGCACATTTAGGCGGGCCGCAGCGGGGCGGGCCGCATCGCAAAAATCCGCTCAAATCGCTCCCATACATTTTATATGAACTATCGCACACTATGCCGGGGCGGAGCGGGCCGCATAATCCGTCGCGCATTTTGTTGCGATGCGATGCGGCCCGCCCCGCCCCGCTGCGCCCCGACTCAGTGTGCTATAGCAAGCGGATTTATCGATCGGGAGTCATCCGAAAATACCCCAAAACTTTTTTGTCGTATAAAAGATTGGGAAAAAGATATAGATATCCTATATAATTTTGTAAAAATCCCCATAATTAAAATTCCTTACTTGTTTTTTTCCTTTAGAAATAAAAAAAAAATACTTATGAATATTTTTCAATATTATTATGGCACATAACAATGAAAGTATCCTTTGCACTGACGTCCTTGTATAATGGACGTCGTCAGTGATCCTCTGCATCACTATATTTTTTGTTATATATTTATTAGAAGTGGCACTCGCCATAGAAAAAATTAAATTTGGTCTTAAAATAAAGCCAATATTTTCCTTTTTTGAAATTAAAAAACGCAGTGTTTATTTGACTTCTGATTTGGCATTGATCTGTCATTTGGTTGACAGATACCACAGCCAGAAATAACGTTCCGTGGTTACCATATACCATACTTTATTTAATACCACTATCATTTTTCATCTGCAAAAATAACTTTGTTTTTCATAGTGTTTGTATAAATGATAAAAAATATATTTGCGGTTTTGGAAAATTTGCTATATCTCTAAAACTACTAAATATATATGTCATTGAAACCAATTTTCGTTAAAAGTGTTTATTAAGTTCTACAGCATATATTATTTTTTAGATTTTCACTCTCTTATTTTAAAAGTTAGAGGGGGGGAGACACACATTTGACCACTTTTGAAGTGTATATCTTTCAAACGGTTGACTTTGAGAAAAAATGGTTTGAGGAACCTCAATGTCATTTTTAAAGATCTATCTATAGACGTATAGGTTTGATGAATAACATTTTTTTCAGTTTCAGTTCCATGTATGGGGATTCCCCCTTAATCTTTTTAGGGTTCCGTACCCAAAGGGTAAAAACAGGACCCTATTACTAAGACTCCGCTGTCCGTCTGTCTGTCTGTCTGTCTGTCACCAGCTGTATCTCATGAACCGTGATGGCTAGACAGTTGAAATTTTCACATATAATGTATTTCTGTTGCTGCTATAACAACAAATACTAAAAACAAAATAAAATAAATATTTAAGGGGGGCTCCCATACAAAAAACGTGATTTTTTTTACCGTTTTTTGCTCGATATTTATAACGACAACAGGAAGACAATTTTAATTTTCACGGATGATGTATTTCCATTGCCCCTATACCAACAAATATTAAAAACAGAATAAAATCAATATTTAAGGGGGGCTTACATACAACAAACTTAATTTTTAGCCGTTTTTTGGTACGGAACCCTTCGTGCGTAAGTCCGACTCGCACTTGGCCGGTTTTTTTATTTTTGTCTAAATATCGTAAAGCGGTTCACAGAATACATCTACCTACCAAGTTTCAACTGTGTAATCCTAATACTTTTAGAATAAAGTGGCTGTGACATGCGGACGGACAGACAGACAGACATGACGATTCTATAAGGGTTCTGTTTTTTGCCATTGGGCTACGTAACCCTAAAAAGTACAGCAGATTATGAGTCACAGATTAAAGATTTTAAAAGGTATTCAACTTTAGCATTAAAGGCCGGGTCTCGTTTGTCAAACATTGTTTTTGTAAGAGTAAAGTTAACACAAGATTTAGCCTAAGAGATACAGTAGGAAAATCTATACCCTAAAAATTACCCTGCCGGATAATTTTTACCCTAAATCTAGGGTAAATTACCCTTAGCTATCACCACTGTACTCAAAATCCGTCGATGCGATGCGGCCCGGCCCGTCACAGTGTGCTATAGGAGCATTTTGCGATGCGCTGCGGCCCGGCCCGCCCCGTTGCGACCCGCCTAAATGTGCGTTAACCTTTAGAAGGATATCCATATTTTGTTCCTGTTCCTCTCCGTCCCTGTTCCTCCCCTTTCCTGCCCCGTTCCCATTCCCATTCAAGTTCCCGTTCAATTATTATTATCTATACAAAATTTGGACCCCCATTTTGTGCCTTTTAGGGGTTGCATCATGTCCACCGTGTTGGATTTCAAAATAAATGGCTTTTTCGCATTCAGCATCCTATAAAACCTCAATAACGACATCCATATCGATATTTTCGGTTCATTTACCCCTTTTATAAGGGGTAATAAGGGATTAAGTTTCGGAACACCACGAAATTCGTGTTTGCTTATTTGTTTTTATTAAAAGTACTCCTATAAAGTTTCAAATTGAAATGTCTATTTAATAAGTATTATTATTCATTACAAAATTTGAACCACCATTTAAATTAAATAAAATTTCGAAATATCCATCCTTATTATATCACTAGGGGAACGCATGTGAAATTTCAGCTTTCTAGGCCCGATGGTTTGGGCTATCGGGCTGGGCGTTGATAGGTTCATTCATTTTTTTATAGGGTGTTGTTTTCCCCTCTCCATCCCCCCCCCCTTCCGTCTATCCCCATCACACCTACAACCCCATCCTGCTAATCAATTTTGATATGTCGCTGAGCAATTATATATTTTGCTCTCCAACTGTTTATTAAATTGCTGGCGATTTTAAGATTGTTTGCAGATCAAGGTTTGCTGCCTGATTTTAATTTAATGCGAACCGAATATTTGTTCGCTGGCCAAATAATTAAACTGCAGATTGCTAACCATTTAGATTGATGGCAGATGAAAAAAATACTTCTCGAAGATTATTAAATTAATGCATTTTAAATGTAACGTAAACAAACGTTTTCTAAATGTATCGCACGCTCATAATGTCGCATCAATCATACGGCCTTTAAACAATAACGATAAAGGAGCAGTTAACGATGTCTTTGTTTGTAAACAGCATCGGTCATGTCACGCTGTTTTCTAGTGTTCCGTATGCAGGTGTTTGTTTGATAATACGCTTATAAAGGTAACCATACCATGGCCGTGCTAGGAACGTGTTAGGCAAAAAAATATTCTTTGTATTGAAAAGTATGACGAGTGCATGGCCGGTCTAGTGGGAATAGGGTTACCAGATCTAATAATGATATTTCCTGACTTTTCAGTAAATTTTCTGACACTCAGTACACCTATATCTACATTCTTCATTTGACGTTTGATACAATAATACGTTTACGATACGTTTATACGATACGTTTGATAAGTGGGCAAAAGACCTTTAAGCAGAATTATGGCAAGTAGACCACTTTTTTAAAAATATTTTTTTTTAATTATAAACTGTATAGTGGCAACTCTAGAACGAAATTGTGTTTTGCTTTTGTCACCCCCACATATTCTACACCGCAATGTCTTTAACCGCCGGTGCGCGAGTCCGACTCGCTCTTGACCTGATTTTTTTTATAGAATCGTTGGCCTAACTCTTAACTCTTGACTTGATAAATATTTATAATTTGGGAATGCAAAATAACCACTCATGATTATTTACAAGTCGTTAACAGCAGAGAATCAAGATACAGTGAAACGGGTATAAAACAAAATGTGTCATGATATTTATCATCACATTGTAAATACTTTATACACAACCCTGAAACCTAAAACAAAAATAACAACAATGTCTTGTCATGACATTAATTGAGATTCGCGATTCGCCATCATGAACTTTCACATCCACAGCTTGTATTTTTGTTAGTAATTTCTATCTGATGCTGACAGTGTTCACAGATAATGTCTACGTACAGTAAGTGGGTGTTTCTTCACATAAGCGAAAAAGTATGTTCAAGTCATATAAAAAAATTTAGGCAGTAAAAATTAAAGACAAACTCAGAAATTAGCATCCTATTATCATTAAGAAAAGAGGCAAACCCTTTTTGTGAACGTAAGTAGTTTAATTCAAATTCTGATAGTATAAAGAATCTACAAAACGTCATTGCCCACAACGTTCAAATCGCACATATTCTTAGTTTGTCAAAAACATTTTAATAACGGTACATGAATAACCAATTTAGTGTAGGTACGTGTCATAGTAGTAATATGTGCTCTTATTTTATGCATAAACAAGTGCCGATCAGAAAAACTTAACGTATTATTTTAGTCTAAAAATGTTTGGGATACATTTTCTGTCATTAATCGCAACAGGACCAAAACTAGAAAGTGGCACAACATTTTGTTACAGCCCGGTGCAATTTCTGCGCAGCATCCCCCGCCTCGCCTCTCGCGTTTTAGTTGACATCTAGCGCTTGCCAGACGTGCGCGCGTGTTTTGTAAAAAAAAATTAAAAAGTATTTCTACGAACCCTTGGTTGAGAAATATATCATTACCGGAGTTTAGGATTACTCGGTAAGTAATTTTAATGTATACATTTTCATTTATTTCATTGTTTTACACGTAAAGTATCTTCAAAATTTCTACTGAGTACATTATTCCTCGAAAACATTTTGAACAAGTTCTAACGTGTTTCAATTGAAATTGTCATTGCCAGTAACGTCATTGCCGGGATATTTCGTGTTGTGGGTAATGACGATTGATTGAAGGTAATGACATACGCGCGTAGGGTAATGTCGAATTGTTCCTGGTAATGATTTTCTTAAATACTGATTTCGCTTTAGTATCTGATCTAATATTTTTAATGAGCGATATCTTGTAGAAATGTATTATTCAATAGTATGTCTTTAATTTCTCACCAAATTTCTCCACCAATTGTTTTGAACTACCCAATTGGTTATTTTATTCACAGATATGGCGAAAACAAAAAAAGGAAAAGAAGACCGCCTTGCTCAGCAGAGACTGTGTAAACGACGTCGCTACGCCGAAATAAAAAATGATCCTAGATTATATGCTATTGAAAAAGAAAAACAACGAGCACGCTATTTGAAAAGAAAAGCTAACAAGAAAATAACTGGAATTGCAGAAAAGAACAAGACAAAACAGAAACTACAAAGAATGAAATGGAAAGAAAATTCAAGACGTTACAGGCAAAGTAAGAAAGAAGAAAGACAGAAATTACCACAACCAGTACAAATTGATATCCAAGAAAACCAAAAAGTCATTATTCGAGAAAATTCAAGAGATCCATTAAAAGGGGTCGGAGGACGGGTATACACAACTAAAGAAGTTTCATTGATAGTAAGAAGAGTACGTTACAAGGAACATAAAAAACAGATATATTTAAGAGAAATTATAAAGACACTGAAACGGCAAAATGCCTTGTACCGAATGCGAGAACATAGAGGTCGACAAAGTAAAGAAAAAAATGAAGAGACGTCAAAAGAAAATGAAAGCTCGCAATCAAAGAAGCCCACAGCCATAAAAGTTTTACCAGAATTTAAGAAACAAAAGAAAAAATCTAGAAAGTTACTGCAATCAAAAATATCAGATACTATTCGCGAGGCCATACATGCCTTTTACAACGATGACAATAACAGCGTCATCAGAGCAGGAAAAAAGGAGTTCATAACTAAGAATAAAATACGACATCAGAAACGATTTCTAACAGCAAATTTAACAGAGCTATATAAAAAATTCATAGAGGAAACAAAAATTGCTATACATTATTCAACTTTTTGCAAAGAAAGGCCTTTTTGGGTCTTATTTCCAAAGCCACAAAATAGAGACACTTGTTTATGCATTGTTCACACCAATATGGATCTTCTGATCAATGCCTTAAGTAAAAGCAAAATTTTAAAGCCCAGAAATTCTGCGGAACTTCTAAAATCCTTATGTTGTGATCTTAAAAATCCCAAATGTTTGGAAAGAACATGTGCAGCTTGTGCGGGTAGAGTGCCTGAATACATGGAGTTTTCAAACGACGTTCTTGTAACCTATTATGAATGGAAAAGGGTAAAAAAAGAAATCACTACAAGCAAAGGGATTGTGAGAAAACAGCAGATGACATCCAAGGAGAAAGAAACAGGAGAACCTTTAAAGTTGATTCAGAAGTTGGAAACTGCATTGCCGAAATTCTTTTTGCACTCTTACAAGATTTTAAAGCAGTATTCAGTGATGAAAAATTTGAGAGAGAATCTACTGCGATTCGATGAAGTAATGATACATGTGGACTTCTCAGAGAATTATGCACTTAAGTATGCTGAAGAAGTTCAAAGTTTTCACTTTGCTGGCAGTCGCAATCAAGTATCCTTGCATACAGCTGTGATTTACACAAATGATTTCACTGCAGGGACTGTGAAACCAACGTGTGTTTGTACTATAAGTAAATGCACGCGCCACGATGTGCCAGCAATATGGGCGCACTTGATACCGTTACTGCAAGAAGCATACAAACAAAATCCCTTTATTGAGAATATACACTTTTTATCTGACTCACCATCCTCCCAGTATAGGAATAAATACATGTTTTATGTGATTTCACAACTTTCACAAGATTTTCCTCAAATAAGAAGGGTTTCTTGGAACTACTCGGAATCTGGGCACGGCAAAGGTGCCCCAGATGGAGTTGGCGCAGTTTTGAAACGAACAGCCGACCAGATGGTTCGTTTTGGTGAAGATGTTGGAAGTTTTAGCCAATTTTGCAATGTTATGAACGATCGCATAGAGAACATAGTTGTAAAAGCCGTTGAAGAAGCAGACGTAGTAGAAAGAGAAAAAAAAATACCCAAAGATTTGAAACCATTTAAGGGAACCCTTTCTGTCCACCAAGTCATTTGGGATAAATTTCATAGATGGACAACGATGCGGTCCATCAGTTGCTTTTTGTGCGATGCCGGAGAGATTTGTCACCACGGCAAACATCTAGGATTTATAGAGAATAAAAAAACAGTCCCTGATCTAAGTCATCTTGAAGATTATGATGTCGTTATTCCTTTAGCACAAACTAAACCGAGTATACCGAAAGCTATACTATCTAAACCACCTTACAGCAAAAATGAGAAGAAAAATATTTCAGCTAAGACAACTGGTACCTACAAATTCTCGGAAAAGAAAGTAAAAATGCAAACACACGAAGATGTAGAAAACCAGCCATCATGCTCCAATAGCATCATTACTCTGAATAAAGGAAAAAGAATATTGTCTGGAAAAAGAATACATGTCTTATCAGATATAACAATTAAGGATATCAATCAGCTAATTAAGAAGAAGAAGAAGAAAGATGATTGAAAATAAGAATGAAAGATGCAGATCAATTATTTGAGAGAAAAAAAGATGACTAGAGTTATTCAGCCAAAGATTTTAATTTGCCAAATATAAAAAAAGACTTATGATTTAGGTTAAGAAATAATACAAATTAAGGACCAGCATAGAAGGTAATAAGAGACTGAAGTAATTTATATAGTAAGTGATAGTATCAATAAAGATACTGTTTTTATGTTGATTTTAATGATTATAAAAATGTTTGAATTAAGTAATGCGTTAGAAAAAATTTGTTTTTCATGGTCTACTTTGGGTAGTTACTGAAAAATGATTAATACTACTTATTTGTTGATCAATACTAAAACATATGTTGATCCTACAATAAATCAAAGATTTTTAAATGCTTTTCCTTTTTATCGTCATTCCCAGGAACACAAAATCATTACCAGCAACACACATTTCATTACCAGTAACATGATGTCATTACCATCGCCAATAGATTTCTTCGATGCTATTTTTCTTAATTTTTACTGCAGGAACTTCAATGCCTTAGTTACATATCGTCACTGCTTCCAATATAGATTTATTTCTGACTACACTGACTTTTAATTTGGAGCAAATTGTGAGATTACAGAAAAAAGTGCAAAATAAATGTAAACTCGAATAAACACCCAAGTACAGTATAGTGTCACAAATAAAAAGTCTGTGTGTTGTTTACAACCAGCACGAGCACATCCGATTATCCGACGTCTTATCATAGCTTACGGAAGGCGTGGTGGGTCAACGAAACTTACAATCACGTCGACATCTTTACACTTGTTTAAAAAGTCTGTGGAAATATAAAATATATAAATTATAGTATAGCAAAGCTAAGCTGCTTATATTCGTGAAACAATGTGCCGCTAGTTTCGCCATCATGCAATCGAAAGGCTAGGAAATACAATGAGTCTATAGGTGAAAGGTTGTAGGGCCAAATAATGCATGTTGAAACCTTCTTCTATCTTACAAAACAAAATGAAAATGTTTTAACTGAAATGTCCAAAAACGAGTAATAACCTTCACAGCTGTATCTGTCTGCATGTTATTTAAACACTCGATTTGGAGACCTTAATCTCATTTCAGTTCATTCGCTTTATATCAATAGGTAGTGGATATCGAGTTCAGTCGGTTTTCAATTATTTGAAGGAAATATTAAAAAGTCGAAATCCTCGCGAAAGAGGTCATTGCATTGCCAGAACACTAAAGTTAAATGTGAATCGGGGTCGCTGCACTTGAGTCATACATATCTCACGTGTCGTTGATCAAAAGACGAACAAGTTAAATGCAAAGAGTATATATTATTATAATCATAATACCATAGGTACAGTCAGCGTCAAATTGATATGAGCGTCTAGTCTTAGACTCTAGGGTAGTCAAAATGATCTGAAAAACAATAAATCAATTTGATCTACGCAGTTAGACTCATCATATTGTTGTAAGCACACAAGGTGTTCAAAATATCTTACTACTTATTGTTTCTTAATTATATGAGCAGTCAGCGTGTTCAAAATTATCTTAGCAAACAAAGCTCTCAAAATTATCTATACATAATGCATTATAACATTGTGCACAGATAACTTGAACACTCTGACTGCTCATATAAATATGAAAAAATGAGTAGTAAGAAATTGGATACTATATTATATAATCTAATAAGATTGAACTACTACTTGTGTGCTTACAACAATATGATAATTCTAACTGCGTAGATCAAATAGATTTTTAGTTTTTAAGATCATTTTGACTACTCTAGACGCTCATATCAATTTGACGCTGACTGTACCTATGTATTGTAAATGCGTATTGCACAGCGGTAAACGTATTTGTTTAATTTTCATGCGTAGTTACTTGTAAGTAATATTATAGTCGTCACGATAACATTACTCTGTCGTCGATATTCTTTGAAGTGCGAAATTCGTAAGTAAATAGAGAAGTTACCACTTTAATGTATTTCATAGAATTCATGAATATTGAAAATTTTGCATTCTAAAATCAGCCTTGTCAAAATACTTTTGAGTGATTTCTTGTGTTAAGTACCTACTAGGTACCCAAAATATCTAGCAGAGCTCCGGCGGGCGCGCCCAGTGCACATTTATGTCAGTGCGCAGCGATTGTTTTTTAGGTGGCTGGCGACCTAACGGCACATCACTGCACTGGCATAGTGGCGACGGCGCCGGGTATCGGTCAAACCCTGACCATGCACCGACCGACGCAGTCTGTCGCAGGATATCCGCCTACTCTGCGTCTTGCCTGGTATTTACTGTGCCGCAGCGCGGCCTAACTTGCCTCTCTAGACAAGTCACATTTCCAAATCTTCGTCATCGCTTTGCTTTCGAAAGATGTGTGGATTTGACGTTTTAAAAATCGATGGTTAGCTAACTAGAGATAGGCAAAAGAACCCGAAAGCGTCTCGAAGCTTTTGACATGTGGTGCTACCGTAGAATGCTACGCATTAGCTGGACACACACAAAAGGTCTCAATGAGAAGGTTCTACAACGCGTCGGAAAGACCTGGGAACTTTTTAACAGCACTTATTCATAAATATTTTTTTTAGTTCAACAACGGTTAAAATCGGGTCTTTTGCCCATATCTATGCTAACACCTTAGATTATTTAAAGCCAACACACGTCAGTCCCATACCTACACATCTTTCGAAAGCGAAGATTTGCAAGTTCGTCATTTTAGCGACAGAGCCTGTTTGCTCTCTACAATGTCCTCTTTTTGGAAAAAGCTTTTCAAAATACGATAACCTTGATTTTTATCAGTTTTCTTTATTGTTCATTATCTATTCTACGCAACAGAAACTAACAAAACATAAATATTTTGTAAACAAACAAAATACATAATAGTAAACAAACATCCACCTCTGTTTATCCTTACTTGTCTTATTTAGTAAACAGGTTTTGACAGTTGTCATAATATCTCTTAAACTTTAATCAATATTTAAAAAAAATGTCGTAAATAATTATCATTTTCTTTCGTAATCTTTGTGTTGAAAACCATTTGTTGTATTTTATTTCAATTTACCAAATAAGACAAATAAGGACGAACAGACTATACAAAAAAGACCTAAGAATAAAACTCAATGTTCATTTAGTTATTTTATAAACATTTTCTCGACCAGCCCCCCTAGGTATTACAACCTCATTAAACTTGTCCGTTTTCTGAATAGCTATCAATTGCATCTCTTTCTCGCTTTACAAAAGAGAGGCACAGAAAACTACAAGTTTTAAGAGGATGTAATACCTACAGGGGAGATTATTTCAGGTCTACCCAAGAACTTTAAATTATTATTCTATTGGGCCTACCTATTTGCTATTACCGTACCATAGATTGGAATAACCGTTCATAAAATATGTTTACCATAAATGGGAATGAAAGAGGGTTTTGAATTTACTAGAATAAATAATAATTTAAAACATAAATACGAAATTTAATATGCCAGCACAGTAGCTATCGATAAAAAACCTTTTACATAACTCGATATTAAAAAATACAATCATGTTTTATTGAAATAGTTTTCACAAAAACAAATATACCTACATAACATAACTATCTTAAATACCCTATGATCGAAGTATAGTATACCTAACCTATGCTGCTAAGTAACAGGTATTCATATACATAAAATTTTACAAAACAAATGTCATAAAATATCGTATTTAGATAACGCATTGACCGAGTAATAAGTAACACTTAGATTTACGTCACAATCAAAATTAAATAAATTAGTTTTTCTTTCCGGAATTTGGACTTAAGAAAAATAACCTTACTTTCTATTTATGCTAATCTAACACATACATTAAAAATGCAATGAAAATTATTTACATTTTAAGTAAAAAAGCGCCGGAAATTGTATAAAACCACCATCCCTTTTCTCAAAGACTTCATGAAGAAATATCATCTAATCCTAAAATATACATTGCTTGAAAGAAAGTACGTATCATTTATAATCAAATTTTAAAATAGTATTATGTTTTACAAACTCAAAATTCAACAAAATGAAAATATCGACATCAATTTACCCACCCACATAATATTAATGTCGTCAAGTCAATCCACACAAATTTTTAGGAGACTATTGTTTAGTACTAAACTGAATTTTTATGTGAATAAATAACAATTCTTCAGATCGAGTTCACTCATCAGCATCACAACACAATACTAAATATTACGTGGTACTAATTTTACTTTTATACAGGTGACCTATCCTTATCTTGTAATGGTACTTCTTCGGGTGTAGTCCCATTAGTATTCGCTCCGGCAGCATGGTGGTTGGGTGTTCTGCTGTTTGAATTGGATCCGAATCGATTTTTAATCGAATTCCAATTCTTTTTTATTGTAATAACTGCTACTATAACTACCATACCAACAACAACTAATCCTATTATAGTTGTATTTACACCACCAGTTTTTGTGTCAGTTGTTGTAGCGCCAATTTTAACTGTACTTTCGCGTTCGGTAGTTTCTGATATCTCTGCAACCTCTTTAGCGATTTCAATCGGAGCATTGAAAGACACTACATCACCTGGTTCCTTATTGACGGCAGACCGAAAAGAGAATTCACCGGTTGTTGTTGTTGTACTTTCACCTGAAACCTTTGGCAAGTCATCCTTAGGTGTAAGGGCGCTTGATGCCTCTTGTTCAGAATTGTTTTCGCCAACATCTTTATTATCTTGTGTATCGATACTGGGATCGGTATCGTCATCGTCATAAGATGGTTGGAGCATTCCAGGCAATACTGGTAAATCATCGACGACACTGCCTTCTTGACAATCTAATGAATTCTGATCACAAGATCCAGTGCATACCTTTACTAGAGTTTTTGCCATAACGTTACATAAATCTTGTTGTAATTCTGGTGTAGAAGTAGGCAGTATAATTGAACGCAGTGATTCGAACTTGGTGAAAATATCGGCAGTTAAAGGCTGGAAAGAAAAAAGTACCATGAATGAACATAAAACAAAATCATTTTCCCAAAAAGATATTTAGCTAGTTAAATAACTTTAAATTTGCACTTTTTCCCTCGTAACTTCTTTCTTCACTGTGCTCTTTTAAATAATCAAAGACGGTGCTATACCGTGAAGGAAATAAGAACTGTCAAAAGGATTCACATCTTACCGTTCGCAAGTCGTTGCCTCCCAAATCTATTTCCTGGAGTTTTACCAAACCAAATGCATTCTCTAGATCATTGGGATATTCAATAATCCGATTGTTTCGGAGTTCCAAAGTGACTAATTCAGAAAGTTCGCTGATTGACTGAAAGAAATTATTATTATTTTAGGCATGTTTTCCATTGGCAATTATTTCATTTCATTGATTTTCGTCTTTATTTAATAATACAATAAGCTTTTAGAAGTATTGTTTATACTCTATATATATTTGAAGAGTACTAAGAAAGTAATAGTATTTTTTTATATTGTTATAATTTACTAATAACCATAACCCATGAATCCCATGATCTAACCAGGACAAATGGTCTGTTAATACGTTAAAGTTTCGTATCGAATTGTATTATTTGTATGTAACATAACACTCTTTCAATATTATAACGAAATAATGTTTAAATTGTAGCAGTTAACTTACACCAGGAACTAAAGTAGCTATAGAGTTGTCATTAGCCTTCAATGCTTTCAAGTATTTCAGCGACGATATAGATTTTGGAATTTCAGTAATTTTGTTTTTCTGTATATTTAATATCGTGGCATTTTCATTCAAGGATGATGGGAATTCGGTCAAATCATACCCGGAACAATCTATCACAAAGTCGTTTGTAGATTCTTCAATGCGACAAACGCAAGGCTTGGGACAGCCATCTTCTTGGTCCTGTGAAGGTGTGTCCACATCATCCAACAGTATTCTGTTTTCTATGGGTTCTATTGGTGGTGCCTCAGTAGTTTCAGCGTTGGAAACAACACCACCAGTTGTTGTGTCAGTTGTTGTAACGTCAATTTTCACTGTACTTTCGCGTTCGGTAGTTTCTGATACTTCTGTAACCTCTTTAGCGATTTCAATCGGAGCGTTGAAAGACACTACATTACCCGGTTGCTTATCATCGGCAGACTGAAAAGAGAATTCACTAGTTGTACTTTCACCGGAAACCTTTGGCAAGTCATCCTTAGGTGTAGGGGCGCTTGATGCCTCTTGTTCAGAATTGTTTTCACCAACATCTTTATTAGCTTGTGTATCGATAATGGGATCGGTATCGTCATCAACATAAGATGGTTGGAGCATTTTTGGCAAGTCATCCGTAGGTGTAAGGGCGCTTGCTACCTCTTGTTCAGAATTGTTTTCACCAACATCTTCATTATCTTGTGTATCGATAATGGGATCGGTATCGTCATCGTCATAAGATGGTTGGAGCATTTTTGGCAAGTCATCCGTAGATGTAAGGGCGCTTGCTACCTCTTGTTCAGAATTGTTTTTACCAACATCATCATTATCTTGTGTATCGATAATGGGATCGGTATCGTCATCGTCATAAGATGGTTGGAGCATTTTTGGCAAGTCATCCGTAGGTGTAAGGGCGCTTGATGCCTCTTGTTCAGAATTGTTTTTACCAACATCTTCATGACCCTGTGAAGATGTGACCACATCATCATCCACCAGTATTCCGTTTTCTATGGGTTCTATCGGTGGTGCCTCAGAAATTTCAGCGTTGGAAACAGCTGGTTCCTCGATCACGTCTCCGTCACCACCTTCAATGATATCCGAAGGATTGTCTGGTGGGAATTGGTTGTCATTCTCGACTGGAATTTGTAGTTCATCCTCATTTTGTGCTAACGCAGACCGAAACCTGGAAATCAATTTGAAGCAATCAAAACACGTGATTTTTTATTGGTTGTTCGTATTTATCATGATGACGTGACGTAATTTTTTACTTATAAGAGATAAAAGTTTGCGATAACTAGGCAAGGGCGTAACGGAGGCAACTTAATATAATATCACAAATAGTAAATGTATCATCTTACAATGTTAAAAGTAAACGCTGTAGGAATATTAAAGATTAAAATTATTTATATTCCAAGTAACCATAAGTCGCAATAAAGTTTTTAACAAGGTAAAAACTGTTAGTTCTGCATACAACTATGATTATTTGATAATCTCTCGCGGTCGCATTAGTTCTCACGAGACATAAATAGATACTTACCAAGTATGTATATGCTAGTGATTGTTGTATACGTATTGGTATTAGTATGGGCATAATAAAATAGGGTGTTGGAATACTTACGCAACAAGAGCCAGCAACAATACGTAGAATTTTTTCGGCGTCATGGTCACTCACAAATGCAGACACTATTGTGAGACGTGCCAACTGATCACAGGAGCTGTTACCTGTCGTGGCCCAAGTACCGGCGATACGCAGTGCTCATAACTCACTGACACTTATAACTATTATCACTCAATGATAAGATTACTAGCAGCATGGCACAGCTTATCGCGAATCAACTCTGATAACAACTATGCATAAAGGACGAACACGAATATTACTTCTGTAGGGCTTTTCAATATCACCTGGAATATGAATGTGCACTTCGCAACACAAAACACGGCGTTAAATATTTTATAATATATTTAATGTAAAACAGTCGTACAAATGGACCGCCAGATTCACTGTGGTAGTTTGCCATCGTTTGTGCTAACACTACACTGAAAAACGTAAACTGTCTATTAATCATATCGCAGTGATTTTACTGGTGTTAACTGTCTTGCTTGACCCCGGCCATCTAACAGCGATTAATCACACTACAACAAAGAATTAATCAGAAATGAAACGCATATCACCTTCCTTGAAAATTGACGGCATCACTATTACTCATATTCTCTTTTTTTCAACCTTTAATGTATTCGGGTATCGTTGCAAACTACCTGGCAAGAGAGTCTGCTGAATACTGCACTCTCAACACTGTTTTCAACAAACGTCAGTCAGTACCAAAGCCACCGGTGAATTGAAAAAATAAAATAAAATATGATAATTGATTGAATGCGCCGTGTTAACATTGTCTTCTGAGAAATTTTGTTTACCTCATGCATGGTTTATGAATCTCATGATCCAAGAAACTTTGCATTGATCCCGTTTACGCATCGTTATTTTTGTAACAAGTATTTCTGTACAATGTTTTACTCGGAGAGTGATGAGATGAATATGTACGAGTCTGTTTAGCATCGACCGGTCTTTTTTTGCAGTACTGCAATGGCGGCGACCTGGCAGACTACTTGCAGGCGAACCGGCTGCTCAGCGAGGGCACGATCAGGCTGTTCCTACGGCAGCTGGCGGAGGCCATGCGCGCCATCCACGCGAAGGGCATCGTACACCGCGACCTCAAGCCACAGAATATCCTGCTCACCCACAATGTCGCACCACCCCGCACGCCGCATCCTTCCGAAATGACGCTCAAAATTGGTAAGGTTTAAATAATCATCTTGTTACATACATTTTACTGAGACATTATAACTTTATGATAAAATGAAAACGTAAGTTGAAGAAAAATTAAACGGCACATTTGCCCATATTTTTATCTTAGTATTTTCGATGCTCATAAAGATAAGTCTGCTATTCAGTCAGGTATTCTCAACAAAGCAGAATTTTCTACGTAATCAATGAATAATGCTGTATTTATTTGGAAATCAAGAAACCTTTTAATTTCCACGAACTTCCAACAAATGCACTACAACTACAAATACTCGTAGCTCATTTGAAATGCCGTTTGAGCCATCAGCATAGGAAATTAACAAAATTATTACAGATATTTTTAATTATGAAACGGAGCACTAACATGCATTTTATATTTTTTTCTCAGCAATTTAACACAAGATTTCTATCATTAATGAATATATACTCTACGATACTAGTAGAGGTCAAACTTTAATCCAGCGTTGTAATGTAATGACTGTAATATCTGTGTTAAATTACATTTTTTCCGTGCAGCTGATTTCGGGTTTGCAAGGTTCCTGGAAGAAGGAAACATGGCCGTCACTCTATGCGGCTCGCCTATGTACATGGTAATTTATCTTTGATTAAGTGATATTGTTCTTGTTTTATGTTTGTGTAGTAAATTTATTATTAATGTTTTCTGCAGGCACCAGAAGTAATAATGTCACTTAAATACGACGCTAAAGCTGACTTGTGGAGTTTAGGCACCATTGTTTATCAGTGTTTAACTGGTAAAGCTCCTTTCCAAGCTACAACACCCCATGAGCTGAAGGCATTCTATGAAAACAGCGTAGATCTACAGCCCAAGTGAGTTATAATTCCTTCCTCTTTTAAAGATCTTATCGCAACCCGTATAGATTGTAACATTTTTTGTGATGAAGGCAAATTAAACCCGATAAAAAATTAAAGGCAACAGTAGCGAAAAATCAAGTAGTACCTACGCGATTTGGTTTATGCACTTTTTGTAACGTCTCTGTTATATTATTATCTCAAGGCCCTACAAACGCTCCAAATGATTGGTTCGCTTCTAGTAACCAACTATTAATTTAATAGTGTTTCGCTTCTAGCATTCATAATTGATTTAAAACAAAAGAACTAGGGTAATCACAGTTGTCATATTAGTCATCGAGATTGTTATAGGTAATATACAGTTGGCCCCGGAAATAGGTATGCAATTTACAGAGCGACGAAATCTCTCTAGTTAGTGTGCCGTACTATCATTATTAACAGATCCGGGCACTTGGCAGACTTTCAGTGGTGGGGGTGGGAGTGGTTGGGCAACAAAGGGCTGAAAGAGCAATTGAAGGTACACAATTTACAGAAATCTGGATGTGGTGTGATATTATAGCCAGCCAATCATGTATTTAAATCGTAAATAGCATTGCCAGGCATTTTGGCTGGTGGAAAAGTAGTGCCAGGCGGCATCAAACTTTACCACTTTTTTGCGTACCTTTTATTGCGTACATTTTTTTAGTACTATATCCCAGCAATGAGACATCGATAGCTGATGATGTCGATTAGTTATTAACATTCAGTTAACAACAAATTCAGAATGCCGTCCGGGACCAGCCCAGAGCTGTGCAGCCTACTCATCGGGCTGCTGCGGCGGAACCCGCGCGAGCGCATGCCCTTCGAAGCCTTCTTCAACCATCCCTTCCTACAGCGACCTCGATACACCTCCAGTAAGTTTATTATTGCACTTACTCTTAGGCCTATACGCACCGACAAGTGCCTAGAGCACCGACGGGTGCCTAGATTAGTAACCAAGTATAACGAATGTTCGCAACCAGCCGCACTGCGCGCTAGGTGCCTCGATACATCCAGGTGACTACACCTAGAATTTATCGTAGGCGCGAGGCTTACAATTAAAGACTATGAGGCCAAGGCGACTATCCTAGCGACTCACCTACCAGTAGTGCGGCCACCAAGTAACCTGGGGGTCAAGGCTGCTAATGTTTTCGTCAAAATCGTAGTTCAATGGTGTTTGAATGGTAATGCTTTTTGACACAGTTCTTGTTTCTTAAACCCAAGACGGAAACATATTGTGTCTTGATTTTGGGTTTAAGAAACAAGAACTGTGTCAAAAAGCATTACCATTAGAACACCATTGAACTACGATTTTGACGAAAACATTAGCAGACTTGACCCCCTGGATATATCTAGGAACCAATCTAGGCACCTGTCGATGCGTTCGCAGCCCTTACTCTTATCACTTCAATAACATTTACTGAGACGCTGATACATTGTTTATAAGTCCCATTTATCACTGTTTGTGTTAAATGTAGGTAATGTTTATTTATAGTATAGAGTCGATAATTTTGATTGTTATTAATACTGAAATATATTTTTAAGTCTTATATTTTACTACTAGTCATTGATAAAATAATAAAATTATTGCGGAAATCCGGATATGAGTAAAATTGATAAGGATTAATTCGTAGTAGTACGTAGAAAATTGATTCATGAAAGCTACCTTGACCTAAAAGTAAGCATTAAAACTAGATACTTATAGGTGCAGATAATTAAAATATGTATTATCTCTTATCATTCGTTCTCAATTAAATGACAAAAATATGTTTCTGGTGAGAAAGTAGTTAGCGTTAACTTTAAAATAAATAATAAAATAACTCACTGCCTGCTTCTACGACATCGTTTAGTTTTGCTATTCAAAAGTCCAACCTGAGTCTATCATTTCATATGCTTTGTCACTGAAGAAATATACTGAAGTCTTACGAATATTGTTCAGGTTTGGATTCAGATCTGCCCGATATAATGGAGAGTGATCTCGAAGGCCGTGCTGAAGGTAACTGTTTCCTAGAAGATTCGTGGCAGTATAACGGTACATATCACAAGTTTACTCAGTTTGCGCATGGGGTGCTCAATATATTCCCTAAATGACACCAGACTTTATTCACTTCATACTAATTCGGCTTGCACGGCATAGCTTTCAATGTGAGCAACATTCATGTCACTACCTCTACATGAATTGTATTCAAAATGCCAATAGGACGTTCGATCGTTTCAAACTCATTATTACAAATAGAAGGATATAGTTCTATAATATATCTATCTATGTGTCTTTATAGCAACGACGACGCAATTTGTTGTGTTTATGTAACCAGAAGCAAGAGTTCCTACATCAAGATATCGTAACGATGCGGGGTGATTACAGGCGACATTATATGCAACACTCTAACGCCACTCCCACAAAAAAATAATTACCGTGTAAATACATAATTTATTAAAAATCTAAGTTGATAGTCCCCTCGAAAAATATAAATTGTTTTTTATAAACACACAAACTTAATGACGGATAATTTATTGTGGTTTTTCTCGACGAAAAACATAACTACGCCCGTTTTTAGCTTTTTTCACCACTAAACCTGCAAAAATTTTTTTATCACTGAGTTTGTGTGTTTATAAATAACATTTGACATTTTGCGAGGGTATGGTCCAGCTTGGATTTTTAATAAATTGTGTGTCCAGTCCATTTACTGTAATTGTTTTTTTGCGGCAGTGGCGTTAGTAATGTCGCCTTAACGCTAATCGTTTGATCGATGTCGATTTCTGATGAGGTACTACTAGATAATTTTATCTTCATCGATTTTATCAGCTAGTATTTAATAAACATGCACGTGACATACTTTCTCGAAGTCTCTTATATTTCTCTTAGTTTTACTGACCTTTTAGAAATATGTTCCTAGTATTCACGATATTGATTAAGTTATAAAAAAATGTTTTTTTAAAACCAAAATTTTTCCTCAGTATGATATAATCATGGAGTTCTTTCCTCAGATTTCTAAACAAGAATTTTTGGCTGAATTAGAATGCTTGTCTTTACGATTTCAACTCCAATTATCAAATATTCTTAAGATAACACTACTAGCCTAGTTGTAAATTCAGCTTAGATGACACTTTGGCAAAATGAATTATCATAAGACTTTTTATTATCACTGACATCACGCCTTAATGCGTCCTATGTTGGGCACCTTATCTTAAAAAAATATTGAAAATAATCCGAAAGCACTTACGGAATCCATCGTTTATCTACTCCCTGTTGCACGGAGACGAATTTAAGATAATATGTATTAGATATTAATGCTATTAGATATTCAAACAATTATTAGTAATGATTGTCTAAATTGTATTCAATTAACTTTGACGACCTCGGTGTTAGAAGGTCTTGCACACCCTATTAATAGCGTCACCATCTCTAAAGTCCCGGGTTCAATGCCCAGCAGAGTCGATCAATGATAAACTAACTTACTTTTCTGTATTATTTTGGGTCTGTGATACCGTCATTGTACACTGGGTTTCTACAACACAAGTACAGAAGTGCTTTAGTTACTTGCAAGCTACATCCCCGTAAACTATCTCGTCTTTTTAGTCGCCTAAAATATTTTACCGATATGAACAATAAGTTACCGAAATAAACGATAGTTTTAGATAATTAACATGAACTGACTAGAGCGTGTTAAAAGTCCGGCGAACAGTTTCAGATTTGCAATTTGAGCATTGTTAACTCTTCTTGTGAAGTTATTCGGATTAAGACACTAATGTTCTATTAAATAAAATAAAACAAAATACCAAACCAAATAAAAATTATTGCTATTTACAGTTTCTTATAAAAAAAAATATTGGCATTTCTTTTGAATTGGGTTAGTATTTTGGAGTGTATTAATCCGAATAACATCAAAAGAAGATTTAATTATGCTCAAATTGCAAATCATTTTGTTACTTTTGTATGGGAAGCTCCTGTTCACCGTACTTTTAAAGGCCGGACGCTAATACAGACCGGTGCTCTGCAACTTAAGACACAATGTTTGGCAACATGCACTCGCGCGTGCTACGCTCCGACATGTTACGACTTTTTGGAGTGTAGAATCTTTAATTTAACTGATATTTAGAGAGTTTTTGGCGCCATTTTGTCGAGTTCGGTACGGTGACTATTTTAATTATTCACAAATTGATTCATAGTGGATATTGTGTCTTAAAATTGGCGCAGTTTTGTGGTACAAGTGTCTACGCAACTGAACAATATGTGGGATAATGGAAATAGGTGCGATCTTGGTTGTGTGAAGCTGAGACTTTTATTGTAGTAGTGGCTACCTCGGCAGAACTTACCGAGTAAACTGTCTTGATATACTTAGTGCCAAATGCTCCAAGCAGCATTGAAATGCGATGCACCCGCATTCTAATGTAAACTGAAACAATCTACCACTGAACTATTCAACACTTGACACTGGCAAAAATTACTCCCTAAAGAGGAGAGTAGATTGCCAAACTAAAAATAATAAGAAGAAGAACTGTTATTTAATAACTAATTTGTGCATCAGCCGGTGGCTCAGCGACGGCGGGCGCGATATCGCGCGTCCCGAGCGCGCCCCGCGTCGCCGCGCCCGCGCCCGCCCCCGCGCCCGCGCCGCAAGCCCCACAGGCGGCCACTAAGAAACCACACCCAACTTCTTCCGGTAAGCTTCACTTGATGTGTCCAATAAGTAGGGTTATCACATATGAAAATGGCGGGATGTCACAAAATTTATCCCGCTTGGTGGCGCTACTGCTGCTGGAGATCTTTGTACGGGCATTTATCCCCGATTTTCCCTTTATTTTAAATTATATCTAAAAATGGTTCATACTAATAAATAATTGTTTTGGAAGTCGGGCAGTAAACGAATTAAAGATTGAAGAAAACCAAAATGTGTTGGAAGAAAAATTTATATTTACGAAAAATTTCAAAAATTTATAGCAAACACATAGAAAACAACAAAATGACAAATCTACACCTACACTAGCGCCAAGTTAGCGGTAGAGCGTCGACTGGTGGACGATTTGTGAATCAGCAAAATTATCCTGCCATTAGAAATGCGACCATCAGGCCTGTAGCACATCTTCGCCCGTGGAACACCGCAGTAGGTTCCGCCATGAGTTTGACAAGCGAAACAAATGCGAACAGCCAGTTCTAATACATAGATTTTTCATACGCGAATCCACCCGATCGGCTCCGACCGTTGACACACGCAAAAGCAATGACGCAAAACCGCTACGTAGATGTGATCCTAATATATCGTCGTCGACAGGAGACAACCCATAGCGGATCTATGGCGGAACTGGTGGTGTGCTACAGGCGTTAGAGTTAGCGATCTCACTAGTTTACATAAAGCAGCGATTCAAAACGCTTTTTTAACTTTATTTCTATAAATATTATTTTGACGTTGACCTTGACTTACTCCTTGGAATTGTTAATAAATATCTTATCTGTTAGGAGCGTTAGGTGTCAATAATCCTACCCAACATTTTAGTACGGGACCGTAAATTTTACAAGCATCACCAACAAGGCACTGTTGAAGCTGTGCCTACTCAATAAAAATACTATTTTTTTGTACCATATAGCGACAAGAAGTTGTTTCTTGACGGTATCAAGAACCCATTGTACATACAATGGGTTCTTGGGTACGCGTGCTAGTCTAACGGGATCTTACCCAACGTGATTAATGCAAAGACTATGTTTGTAAATACGTTCTGAAACGCACTTACATACAATACAACAGCACCGTAGCGATCTACTTTTACAGTAGTTTTTCCCAAAATGGAAATAAATATGAAAACAGAAAAAATACCTCACTTTACTACGACATCAGAGGAGTAAACAGCATTATAATATTCGGTGTGTATCGCAACTGCAATATGTCAAATAAAATAATAAATATTCATATGCACATAAAAAGTGGGTAGACTGATAACCTAGGTAACCTATCCTTGGAACCTAGAGCAGTCTATCAACTTTATGAATGCAACAAATCATTCTCCGCTCCTGTAATTGTAATATTTTCATTATGAACCCATTGAGGTCTTTATTGCCATTCATTTATTTCCAATAAAGATTAAATATGGTTGTAAAGTAGATAAATAAATAGCTTATGTGTTTATAAATTGGCGATAGATAACGTTAAATAGGTTACATTTCAGTTCTTTAAAAATAGTGTGAAAATTATATCAAGTGATTCACTGTCCGCAATGGGTCATCAATAAATAATTACATAATCTTTTTGCTATGAACTGCGTCATCGATATTGCACATCTCAATGGTCAACTAATTATCTGTAAAGAATCCAACGATTGTATTAAATAATAGCTTATTAAGACATAATTATACCTGTAACTTAGTTGATTGCGAAAGTATACTAGTTTGTTCCAAGCAAAATTGCTCGCAAAGAAAATGGAGATACAAGGCTGGTATTTGAATAGGTTTAAAAAGTAACAGTGTATCTATATTTGGAAAATGCCCACTGGTTCACCAGTAAAAAAAAGACTATGAGTTCTAACACTCATTTACATTTGTTTTTTTAATATTTAATTAAAATTAGTATGTAAGCGTCCTAACTGCAAGCGAGCGCGCTCTCTAGCTTGTACTATAGACAGCTATCCGTGTGTTCTCCCACTACACCAGTGGTTCCTAACCTTTTCAATATTGTTACCCATATCACCTAGTAGGAAAGCCGACTTTACCCCCAGCGTGGGCTAGGGAGGGGGGGAGGGGGTTGCCGCCGTACACAAATAGTATCATTGAAGATTGTCATTTTTACTGGTACCACTTTACCCCCAGGTTAGGAACCAATGCACTACACAATCTACATATACGCGATGCGTCGCCACTCAAGACTCGCGCTTACGCCGCGTACGCACCGACGACTAGCCTAGCGAAGTGTCAGGCGAGCAGTGCGGTCGGTTGCGAACATTCGTAAACGTTCCTTTTACTTCGATACATATCTAGGCGCTAAGCGAGTCACCTGTCGATGCATTAAGCTTAGTTTAGACAGAATGGAAAAATGCTCGATCAATTTTCTAGCTTCGTTGAAAATAGGACCGTATTACAATGGCAGGATAATTTTGCTGATTCACAAATCGTCCATCAGTCCGCGCACTACAGTTAATTTGGCGCTAGTGTAAATGTAGGCCTGTCATTTTGTTGTTTTCTATGTGTTTGCTATCAGTTTTTGGATGTTGGAAGCGATTTTTCGTAAATATCAATTTTTCTTCCAACACATTTTAGTTTTCTTCAATCTTTAATTCGTTTACTATCCGACTTCCATAGTAAGTATTTATTAGTATCTATGATATAATTTAAAATAAATGGGAACATAGGGGGTCAATGCTCATACTCTCTCCAGCAGCAGTAGCGCCACCATGCGGGATAAATTTTGTGACATCCCGCCATTATCTAAAGTCAAAAATTGCTCAGGCATTTATCCGTTCTGTGTGAACTGACCCTTAGGGGTATGGAATAACGTGGACCCGGGAGGTCCAATAAGTTTAACCGTAACGTGTACGCTGACTCGTATCGTACTTGCACGGCAGCCGAGTCGTCGGGCACGACCTGGGCGGACGACGACGGGTTCGTGATGGTGGAGGCGGAGGGCGCGTCGGGCGAGTGCTCCGCCTCGTCCGGCTCCGAGGCGGCGCCGCGCCCGCGCTCGCTGCCGCTTAACTCCGCGCCCGCGCCCGCTCCCGCTCCCGCGCCCACCAACCCACCCAACCAGCCGCTCAACAACGAAACACTTCACTTCAGGGTGAGTTACTCATACTACTATTTGGTTGGTGGTAGGGCTTTTGACAACTCCGCCTGGCTAGCTATAGCTTGGTAGCTACGGTGGTCCGTCTTACCTAAAGGTATGATTCCGATCTCGACACCACGCAGCGGTGCTGCGGCAGTAGTGCGCTCCAATTTGAACCGTAATGTTATGATCAAAAGGCTCAATTTGGAGTATGCGGTAAAATGTCGCGACCGCATAGCTACGCAGTCGCGACACTTCTCCGCTTTCTTCAAATTGAACCGCCTTTCTTAAGAAAGGCGACTTGGAACTTGCTGCCGAGATCGGAATCATACCTTAAGTCTGACGCCGTAACAAAAATTTAAAAATTGTTGTGTTCCGGCAGTTAGAGGTAAGATAGCCAGTTCCTCTGTGAAGAGAATTCTGGGTGTAGTGCGCTTCCACCTTCGGCCTTATCTTCACTTTACATCAGGTAAGGTGAAGGCAAGCACTATCCCGTTGTGCATAAGAAAAAAATACTACCACTAACTCTACCATGAGTTGGTGCAAACTGTTTCTGCTATCGAAAACTATCGGATATACTAATCACAGTCAATGCGAGTGAAGGAGAGAAAACTATAGTTTACGGTAGCGAAATCAGTTTGCATCAACTCATGGTAGGGTGACTGTAGGGATTATGTCATTTGAAACAGGCGAGGGTATTTAATGATTGATGCGTTTTGTATCATGATACGCGTCTGTGTGTGCAACGCAACGAGGATTGGTTTTATAAAGACTACTAATAATATCAATAAGAGACATAAAGTCAAGCTGAACATTTTGTAAATATAATAATATTTTATTACTTATCGGTTGTAACTATGACTTAAATGGCATCTCTACCAACCAAAAATCGGTCACATTTTGACTTTGTTTTATTCACCGAATGTTTGTCATTAATATCACTAAAAATAATAGATAACTAGAAAATTGACAGTGGGTGAGTTGTCACAAAATAAGCGTTGTGTTCAAAATCGTGCGTCCATTGATCTCGAGATTAGATTCGTTTGTTTGCGACGCAAAGCGACCATTGCGTTGGATGCCGATCAGTGGACGCTAAGCTTAGGGTCGAGTTCACCAACTACAACGTAATCATTGATTACCTAATCGTTCCATTAAAATTTATTGGTTGTTTAAACAGGTCACGTTTTTTTTATGTTCACCAGCCATTTTTAACAAACGGTTATCTAACCAAACGTTTTGAACAAATGATCCGTAAATGAGTGAATAGGAATGTCATTTTCTATTGTCTGTGTCGATCTCGCTGTCATCATCTCACACTTTATTTCCTTCATCAAAAATATAATTCAATGCGTCTTGCATTTTATTTTACTTAAAAGTGAAGGGTACAACGAGAAATTGACGTAACCAGCGGTTAAACTAAGTCAATTCCTTTGTTTAAGTTAAACAGTCGGTTACAGCATATAATCAATGGTTAGTGTTCGGTGAACAGCATTATATTGTAAATCAGTCGTTTATGTTTTAAGCAACTGATTAAAATTTAATGATCTGTTGGTGAACTTGGGTCTTAAAGCGCGTGTTGTGTGTTTGTGTTGAAACGTGACTAATGGGGGATTGCAGACTTGCGTGGAGGCGGCGTCCAACAACAACGTGCCGCGCTCGCAGCCCATCGACGTGCGCCGCAGCTCGCGCGCCAACAATATCGGCTCGCTCTCGCCGCCCACTGTGAGTCCACACTCATTCACGCGACCTATACACATCAACTTTGTCTAGGGATACAGGTGTTATTTTCATACAAACGAGGTAACTTTGAAGCCTTGGTTTTCTGCCAGGGATGTACCGTGCTGTAATCTGATGATGGCCATCCAGGAACTGGAGTAGATTCAGATCGCTATACACACCCAACTGATCTGATCAACATTCTAAAAGATTAATGGGTCAGAGTTCTCAGTTTGAGGATTTCTATACATTTTCATGCTATTTTCGCGGTTTTTTTAAACATGTCCATTACATTTTTAGAATGCTGGTCAGATCAGTTGGGTGTGTATAGCGATCTGAATCACCTCCATTCACTCCCTGGATAGCCGTCATCAGATCACAGCACAGTACATCCCTGGCAGGAAACCAAGGCTTCAAAACCTCGTTTGTATGAAAATAACACTTGTTATCCCTAGACAAAGTTGATGTGTGTATGTACCAGGCCAATTAACATTTACGCCTGTAGCATACCTCCGCTGCGAAACACCGCAGTAGGTTCCGCCATGTCTAATTGTCAATTGTACGACAGCCTATTCTAATACATAGATTTAACTATAACTGTCTCTTTCACGCGCGCTTTCACGAGGGCCGTATCACACTGGCGATTTGCCAGCTACTTCAAAGCGAAGCGAATGCGCAGCGAGTTCGCCATGATTGCACAACGACCTCGCGGCGAGTTCCCAACGAGCGCGCTCGGTGGGAACTCGCGCGAGCTCGCTGCGAATTCGCCTCGCATTGAACTCGCTAGCAAAGCGCCCAGTGTGATAAGGCCCTTAACACGAATAGACTATAGTGAGGCTGAGTTGCACCATCTTACTTTAACAATAACAAGCTTGTTATAGTACCGGTTAAGCACAAGTTAGCCAAAAAGAGGTTGCCAGCCAGCATGATGTCCTTTGACAAGCATGATGTCCTTTGACAAGTTTGATGTGACAAATAGGTAGTATTATCATTTGACGATAACTTTAACTTTGACAGCGTTATGGTGCAACTCACACTAAATAAAGATTTAATAACTTAGGGGACAAAATATTTCGTCGATGTCTGTCCACCCACACATAAGAGCAATCGGAAATCTGTGTTCGAAATGTCTTAATGCATAAACGAATAGGTATTTGCATGTTTCGTGACACTATTCGCTGCATGCATATGCAGTACGCCGGCCGCCGCCGTAAAGCTTGCTTTGTGAATCTGTTGTAGAGGTGCACGGCAACGTTGTGTGGGCCGTTAATCTTGTTAAACTGTATAGCATCACGGGCAACAATTTCACATAATAAGCGACCACTATGTCGGTGGTGGTACAGGAATAATAAATAAATAGAATAAAATCTTAGAACAAATGAAAAGCGCGGGTACATATCACTTTAACAATATTTTCTAGCCTGTCGTTTAGTTTAATGGACTTTTATTGCAAAAAGTGGCTAGAATAAGCCCGCTTAAGTTTAATAAAAGCCTTAAGGCTATTGTATGACCGAAAGAGGCGCCGCAGTAAATACATACACGCACATTTTACACGCGGAGTGCACTAGTGTCCACGCGAGTTAAACAAGCATCTTTGGAACGCTCTTGCCTGTAGCACGCCTTTGCTGTGAAACAGGACCAGTGGCACCACGGTAGTTCCGCCATAGTTTCGCTATGAGTTGTCTTCTATTGACGACGATATATGAGGATCACATCTACGGTTTCGCGTCATTGCTTTCGCGTGTCAACGGTCGGAGCCGATCGAGTGGAATCGCGCTGACAAATTTATGCATTAGAACAAGCTGTTCGCATTTGTTTCGCTTGTCAAACTCATGGCGGAATCTATTGCGGTGTTCCGCGGGCGGAGGTGTGCTACATGCGTCAATGAAGCTTTTTCTCTGGTCTTCACAGAAGATTTTTGTTAACTCTGTGGTGTCGGTACGGCCAGTTCCGTACCAAATTAACTCGCGGTCGTTCGCCGGCAGGTGCCGTTCACGATGGGCACGCCGCGGCTGCGGCGGCGCAGCAGCAACTCGGGCAGCTCGCCGCCGCCCTCGCTGTGGCAGGTGTCGCCCACCAACGCCAGCCCGCTCAGGCGCTCAGGTCAGTACCACTTGACCCTGTCCAGAGCTACTCGCGAATTAGACGCGTTTCGTTATACAATGTTCACTTAGGAGCGACGTCAGCAACGTGTGCAATATTAACAGCAGTGTAACCAAAATCGCGTGTAAATTCGCGACGAATTCGCCCTTTCTGGACTAGGTATAAGGGTTCCCAGCCCACTAATGAGGATCAGTAACGATTTTTGTTTAGTGGCTTATCAGAAAGCTTTTGCCACCACATGGTTAACTATGATTTTTTTTTACATAAATAGAAAGAGGCAACTAATAAGTGCATGTTTTGGAGCGAAGGGAGCGCTGTGCGACCTGAATTGCACTTTATTGTGTCGGAGCAAGAGTCGAAATTTATTTAAACGATTTTGCGGAGTGCAACTTCTGTACGCTAGTACCATTATCTATTCTGTGCTTTTTAACCCCTAATACATAACATAATGTTAAAACTGTATCGTCAGGGTCATCGCCGCCAGTGTCGCTGACGCTGAAGGCGTCGGGCGAGGCGGGCGGCGGCGGCGGGTCGCCCAAACGCGGCGTCGCGCTCAACGACACGCTGCTGCGCGGCCTCAAGCTGCACCAGCCCGACCCGCCCCTGCACATACCCAACCTGCAGGAGGAGACCATACTCGCGGTCAGTACTCGCCCAAGCGCGGCGTCGCGCTCGACGACACGCTGCTGCGCGGCCTCAAGCTGCACCAGCCCGACCCGCCCCTGCACATACCCAACCTGCAGGAGGAGACCATACTCGCGGTCAGTACTCGCCCAAGCGCGGCGTCGCGCTCGACGACACGCTGCTGCGCGGCCTCAAGCTGCACCAGCCCGACCCGCCCCTGCACATACCCAACCTGCAGGAGGAGACCATACTCGCGGTCAGTACTCGCCCAAGCGCGGCGTCGCGCTCGACGACACGCTGCTGCGCGGCCTCAAGCTGCACCAGCCCGACCCGCCCCTGCACATACCCAACCTGCAGGAGGAGACCATACTCGCGGTCAGTACTCGCCCAAGCGCGGCGTCGCGCTCAACGACACGCTGCTGCGCGGCCTCAAGCTGCACCAGCCCGACCCGCCCCTGCACATACCCAACCTGCAGGAGGAGACCATACTCGCGGTCAGTACTCGCCCAAGCGCGGCGTCGCGCTCGACGACACGCTGCTGCGCGGCCTCAAGCTGCACCAGCCCGACCCGCCCCTGCACATACCCAACCTGCAGGAGGAGACCATACTCGCGGTCAGTACTCGCCCAAGCGCGGCGTCGCGCTCAACGACACGCTGCTGCGCGGCCTCAAGCTGCACCAGCCCGACCCGCCCCTGCACATACCCAACCTGCAGGAGGAGACCATACTCGCGGTCAGTACTCGCCCAAGCGCGGCGTCGCGCTCGACGACACGCTGCTGCGCGGCCTCAAGCTGCACCAGCCCGACCCGCCCCTGCACATACCCAACCTGCAGGAGGAGACCATACTCGCGGTCAGTACTCGCCCAAGCGCGGCGTCGCGCTCGACGACACGCTGCTGCGCGGCCTCAAGCTGCACCAGCCCGACCCGCCCCTGCACATACCCAACCTGCAGGAGGAGACCATACTCGCGGTCAGTACTCGCCCAAGCGCGGCGTCGCGCTCGACGACACGCTGCTGCGCGGCCTCAAGCTGCACCAGCCCGACCCGCCCCTGCACATACCCAACCTGCAGGAGGAGACCATACTCGCGGTCAGTACTCGCCCAAGCGCGGCGTCGCGCTCGACGACACGCTGCTGCGCGGCCTCAAGCTGCACCAGCCCGACCCGCCCCTGCACATACCCAACCTGCAGGAGGAGACCATACTCGCGGTCAGTACTCGCCCAAGCGCGGCGTCGCGCTCAACGACACGCTGCTGCGCGGCCTCAAGCTGCACCAGCCCGACCCGCCCCTGCACATACCCAACCTGCAGGAGGAGACCATACTCGCGGTCAGTACTCGCCCAAGCGCGGCGTCGCGCTCAACGACACGCTGCTGCGCGGCCTCAAGCTGCACCAGCCCGACCCGCCCCTGCACATACCCAACCTGCAGGAGGAGACCATACTCGCGGTCAGTACTCGCCCAAGCGCGGCGTCGCGCTCGACGACACGCTGCTGCGCGGCCTCAAGCTGCACCAGCCCGACCCGCCCCTGCACATACCCAACCTGCAGGAGGAGACCATACTCGCGGTCAGTACTCGCCCAAGCGCGGCGTCGCGCTCAACGACACGCTGCTGCGCGGCCTCAAGCTGCACCAGCCCGACCCGCCCCTGCACATACCCAACCTGCAGGAGGAGACCATACTCGCGGTCAGTACTCGCCCAAGCGCGGCGTCGCGCTCAACGACACGCTGCTGCGCGGCCTCAAGCTGCACCAGCCCGACCCGCCCCTGCACATACCCAACTTGCAGGAGCACATGCTTCATGTATCATCACGCATCCCCATCCATCCTACGCAGAACTCACAATTATTAGATCTATTATGGATTAAAAACAAGGATTTTTTCACAGGAGGAGCACAGCAAGGTGTTCTCGCAGCTGAACTTCGTGCTGATGCTGGCCGAGCTACTGTCAGAGTTGGCCGTCTCCTGCGGCGCGCCCATCGCTGCGCTCATGGACGTCTCGGATGGTAAATATAAGGATTTAATCCGGACCAGACAAACGTACAAGCAATCGATCAGTATAGATTTTGGTAGACAGTGTATATTTTGTGTGAAAAATAGTCTTCTCATGAATCTAGATAGCGATAGATTTCACTTCCAGAGTTTAGGGACGATACCATACGATTTTTCGTCATACTGAATTTGATTCTGTAGAATCGATTATCATTTTGTTGCATTACTAAAAATGAAATACAAATGGGAAACAAACTTGACGCTGAAAGTTTGTTCCAGTATCTGTTTTTTATGTAATTAAGGAATGTGTGTGTCGGCACCGCTAGCATACGCTCGCGGCACCCCCATAATTGGGAACCCGTGTGCTAATGTATAAGTTTGTCTATAGAGCGGTGCAACGAGAGCGTGCGTCTGGGGCTGCTGGTGCAGGCGATGCAGGCGCTGGCGGCCGGGCTGCGGCTGGCCGCCGCGCACTACCGCAACCGCACGCTGCAGCCCACGCCGCAAGTGCGCAACGGTCAGTGGCACCATGTTACATTACTGCTCACACACACTATGACCGACCGAGAGCGTGCGTCTGGGGCTGCTGGTGCAGGCGATGCAGGCGCTGGCGGCCGGGCTGCGGCTGGCCGCCGCGCACTACCGCAACCGCACGCTGCAGCCCACGCCGCAAGTGCGCAACGGTCAGTGGCACCATGTTACATTACTGCTCACACACACTATGACCGACCGAGAGCGTGCGTCTGGGGCTGCTGGTGCAGGCGATGCAGGCGCTGGCGGCCGGGCTGCGGCTGGCCGCCGCGCACTACCGCAACCGCACGCTGCAGCCCACGCCGCAAGTGCGCAACGGTCAGTGGCACCATGTTACATTACTGCTCACACACACTATGACCGACCGAGAGCGTGCGTCTGGGGCTGCTGGTGCAGGCGATGCAGGCGCTGGCGGCCGGGCTGCGGCTGGCCGCCGCGCACTACCGCAACCGCACGCTGCAGCCCACGCCGCAAGTGCGCAACGGTCAGTGGCACCATGTTACATTACTGCTCACACACACTATGACCGACCGAGAGCGTGCGTCTGGGGCTGCTGGTGCAGGCGATGCAGGCGCTGGCGGCCGGGCTGCGGCTGGCCGCCGCGCACTACCGCAACCGCACGCTGCAGCCCACGCCGCAAGTGCGCAACGGTCAGTGGCACCATGTTACATTACTGCTCACACACACTATGACCGACCGAGAGCGTGCGTCTGGGGCTGCTGGTGCAGGCGATGCAGGCGCTGGCGGCCGGGCTGCGGCTGGCCGCCGCGCACTACCGCAACCGCACGCTGCAGCCCACGCCGCAAGTGCGCAACGGTCAGTGGCACCATGTTACATTACTGCTCACACACACTATGACCGACCGAGAGCGTGCGTCTGGGGCTGCTGGTGCAGGCGATGCAGGCGCTGGCGGCCGGGCTGCGGCTGGCCGCCGCGCACTACCGCAACCGCACGCTGCAGCCCACGCCGCAAGTGCGCAACGGTCAGTGGCACCATGTTACATTACTGCTCACACACACTATGACCGACCGAGAGCGTGCGTCTGGGGCTGCTGGTGCAGGCGATGCAGGCGCTGGCGGCCGGGCTGCGGCTGGCCGCCGCGCACTACCGCAACCGCACGCTGCAGCCCACGCCGCAAGTGCGCAACGGTCAGTGGCACCATGTTACATTACTGCTCACACACACTATGACCGACTTTATAGATCACTAGCGAGTAACGACCCCCCCTCTCTTCGCTTCGGTCTAGTGTGGAATTTTACACCATGTATTACCTTCCTCTTGAATGAATCACTACATATCTATTTAAGGCGGTTGTATGACCGAAAGTGGCGCCCTCAGAGGTTTTTATTTAATAAGTTATTATTAGAAAAAGATTTTAATAATGTTTATCGTGGAGATTTTAGGGCCCATGGTCACAGAATAACTAATAGTACAAGTACAGAAGCAGCACTCGGCAAAGTTATTTAAATAAATAGTGACTTTATCACCGATAGAATAAAGTGCAATTCAGGTCGCGCAGTTCACCTCTTGTTCACAGTTGCCTCTCTTTCTATCGCGTGCTCTTACCTTTTCTGACGACGCAACGTTAGGGTTGTTTTCTTTCAAATGAGCTGCGTAGCATATAATCACAATGTGATAAACGACATTTGTTTATTGGTTTTTTGATTTTGACATCCGTACACGGCACAGTAATGTTGATTCGGCATTGTTACTATTATAAAGGGGCAATATCTACGCAGGGAATAAGATGCCGCGCGACTACGCAGGCGGGCGTGTGGCGGCCCGCTGCTCACTTGTTCGTTCGAACAAACGGCTAGCGGTAGGTGCTTATCGCGCGACCTTGAGCGAGTGAAGGAGGCCTGCCATGGTCTAGTATTTTTAGAAGGTATCACTACATGCCCTCGTAGTCATTCGTAGAAGTAGATAGCAAATGTGTCAAAAACGACCACTTTTAGCAGTTTTTCTATCTACCTCTAGCAGTGACTACTAGGGAATGTAACGATACCGTCTAAAAATACTAGACTGGGCCCTAAAATCTCCACGATAAACATTATTAAAATAGTGTATTAGAATTATAATATTAAATAAAATTCATCGCGGCGCCACTTTCGCTCAGTGTACCACCTTAAAAAAACCGCATCAAAATCCGTTGCGTAGTTTTAAAGTTCTAAGCATACATAGGAACAAACAGCTGGAAGCGACATTGTTTTTTTTTTTTTTTTTTTTAATGTACTACGGGATAGTGCTTGGCCTTCATCTCACTTGATGTTAAGTGACGATAAGGCCGAAGGTGGAAGCGCACTACTCCCGGAATCCTCATCACTGAGGAACTGGCTATCTTACCTCTAACTGCCGGAACACAACAATTTTTAAATTGTTGTTATGGCGTCAGACTTAGGTAAGATGGTGGTAGCTAGCCAGGCGGACTTGAAATAGGCCCTACCACCAACCAAACCAAGTACAAATTGTACCCCCCCTGGGAATCGAACCCGGGACCCCTGCGTCTTACACGGGTGGGCGAACCACTAGACCACAGAGGCGGTGTTTTATAGTACGTAGTGATTCTTGCTTAACCACACTATAACCGACCTTTTATAGATCGTTCACACACACTCACACAGTTTCGGTTTCAGTTTCGGCCAAAAAAACTAGTTTCGACCACAGTTTCGGTATCGACCAAATATCGGCCGAACCTTTCGGCTCAGCCGAAACTAGGTTTTCGTAAATGGGGATGCATACTGAGGAACTAATGGCGCCACAAGCGTTTGTCCTAAAATCTTTTGATTGGCTGTTTCAAATATCAAGTGTCATTTCTGACGTATTTTCATTATCAAATGTGTAATTGAACTAGTCACTTTCAGAGTGGGGGCCGAAAAACTCGGAGATAAAAAGTTTAGTTATATTTTTGGGATTAGCTCGAAACAGTTCTAACTCGCTATTGCTTTTTGATAGGTCATTGAAAAGATTACTCGCACGGATGAAAAAAGAGTTACGACGATAATTTGAGTTACATCTAGGTATGGCTAAAGGTTGATTACGTCTTACTGGTAGTTTGCGTGGCACCCAGATGTTAACTTGCTTTAATAAAGCTGGGCAATCAATAGCACCACTAGCAATTTTTAACAGGCAAACAATGTCAGAAACCTGCCGTCTCTTTTCCAGAGGCAGGAAGTGATACCTAACACATCTCGTTTCGTAACCATGGTCCCTAACCTTGCATTTAAATTGTAAATATCTTAGAAATTTTTTTTGAATAGATTCAATTCGTGAAATATAGACGTTGTATTGCGGATTCCAGACCACTGAAGCATATTCAAGGATGCTGCGCACGTAAGCACAAAAGAGTACTTTTATCGGCTTAATAGATTTAAAATCACGGGTAGATCTTATAATAAACCCAAGAGATTTAGAAGCTTTTTTGACAATGTAATCAATGTGGTTTTCATATAACAGTTTTGAATCTTGGATCAACCCTAAATCTTTCATCGAAGTTACTCTAGTGAGAGATTCATCACAGATGGTGTAATGATAACTTATAGGGTTAGGTTTACGCGAGAATGTCATAACGTTACATTTGGATACATTTAAATCGAGTTTATTTTGATTACAGTATAGTACAAAATTATTAAGATCACATTGTAGCCGATTACAGTCCATCGCATTTTTGATAGACATGAAAATTTTCGTGTCGTCTGCATATAATAAGACTCTGGCGTAATTAAAACACGAGGCGACATCATTGATAAATACGATGAACAGCAATGGCCCCAACAATGATCCCTGGGGTACTCCAGACGGTATCGACATCCAGGCAGATGTAAAACCGTTTATCGCAACCGCCTGGGATCTGTTACTGATATACGATGAAAACCACCTGAACAAGTCACCATGTACACCAGCCCTATATAGTTTTTCAAGAAGCAGCAGATGATCAATTCGATCGAAAGCTTTGCTGAAATCAGTAAAAATACAATCTACCTGTAGTCCCGAGTCCATGCATGACGAAGTATAATCATTAAAGACCAAAAGATTGGTTGTGGTTGACCTTTGACTTAAAAATCCATGTTGTTCAGGAGTAAAAGACGCTTTTAAAGCAGCATAGACCTGACGGTAAACTATTCTTTCGAATATTTTGGCAAACATACATAATTTGGATATGGGTCTATAATTTTTTATATTCGATCGGTCACCACTTTTATGCACAGGCGTCACAAAAGCAGACTTCCATACTGCTGGCACCGTACATTCACTTAAGGATCGTTTAAAAATTATGTATAGAGGGGGGACCAAATTATCTACACAATTCCTTATGAAAAAGGGGCTTACACTGTCAGGCCCAGCGCCTTTGTTCAGATTTATTGATTTCAGCAAATTCTCTATCTCTTTAGGATTGATATTAATGTTGCATATACCTGAGCTGCTTAGGAACTCATTATCAAGATTAGGCTTTGAACTGTCAGCGTTGGGAGCGAGGAAAGTTGATTGGAAATATTCAGCAAATAAGTTGCAAACAGATTCCCCGGTATCACCAGACTGATCATCATATTTCATTACAGAAGGTAAGACGTGAGAGTTACGTTTTAGCGACTTTGTATAAGACCAGAACAAACGGGGGTTCTCAGTCACAGATTTTTCCACCTTATCGATGTATGAGTGATAACAATCATTTTCCAACTTTATGGCACGGTCTCTTAGAGATGAAAAAGTGTTGTAATCGTATTGGTTACCATATTTTTTATATTTTTGGAGATATTTAAATTTTTCCTTTAACAATTTTTTTAATGCAAAATTGTACCAAATCGGAAATGAGTTATTAGATACAATTTTATGCGGTACAAATTTGTTACGGAGTTCAGTTAAAACACGGTAAAAATTATCAACACAGTCATCAATAGAACCAGGTAATAAGACATCGTTCCAATCTATTTCTGATAGGCTTGAGTTGATTTCACTATAATTTCCTTTTTTGTAGTTAAACAATGTTCGTTTATTAGATGTTAAATAACTAGGTATGTCTATAGATGTGAAGGCGGTTGTTATCTTAGTCAGCCAGCCGCTGACCAGCCGCTTTTTTCGCTGACTACGGTGATCACCCATAAACCGCGGCTGGCTACAGTTGAAACATGTCTATGTTTTATTGAAGCCGTTTTATGTCCTAAGTGATTATTTTTGTCTATCTACATACTACCTACTTACTATAAACGTTACAGTAACCAGTAAACAGTTTTGTGGTGCAGAGAAATTGACGAGAACACCAGAATTTCCAGTTTGATGTTCTACAAATTCATCGCCCACGAATTCATCATGACAGAGTAGGTATTTAATTTACTAAAAATACCTATTTGCATTTAACGACTCGTATATTATAACAATTTCGACTCAGGAATTGTAAAAGTTGTAAGACCTTTTGGTATTGAGTCGGATAAGCAGCCGGTTGTCAGCCGCTGTCTATACGATATTATCGGCTGCTTTAGATGGCTATCCGATAACAACCGCTGTTTTACAACTATAGGTATGTCACACTTGAATTCTATACAAATTGATCTATGATGAGAATCCTCTGGTACTAGGGGATGGTCACTGGGGTGTATGATTATATGATCACTACAAAACACAAGATCTAATAATCTACCATTAATATTCCGCACGGTATTGTATTGGCTGAGATTACATTCAATAATCGTATCCAAAAAAAATTTGCGTGGAGATCCCCATTGTCGCGCGTCAATCCGCTAACTTCGAAGTTCGCCAGCCGGCGTGATTCGGCGCGGTCGTGTTGAGTAGAGGTTTCATGGCTTAATGTGTATACCTTCAGTTACTTGATTGATGTTAATTGTGAAAAAACATACATTTATAAATCGTGCCTCTTTATCACATAACTATAACTAGTCATCTCGAAGTTTTTTCTCGGGTAGTACGTACGGTAAAAACACTACAAATAACTAATCATACTATTGTTATTGTTAAACAATAAACCAATAATGTTGATTAATAAAAAAAACCTGACTTACAAAAGTAAGTTTAACATAATGAATAATTGATTATTTTTTTGTTTTAATTTGTAATTTAACATAAATAAAAAAATATTTCTATTTCATACTTTTATTATGGTTATTTATTTTATTTGACACATGTTAAGTGTCTATAATTCTATAATACAGTGGAAAACAACGTCAATTCAATGTGTGAATAAAGTTTCTGTTTCGGCAGAAACTGCAACCAGGGCCTAAAGTTCGGTTTCGGTTTGGACTGGAATTCCATTTTCGGTCGGACTCTACCGGCAAGTTAAAACTTATATTGAATCAATGAATTTACAAAATTGATAACAAAATTATCTTTTTTAATTAATAATTAATAAACTATTTCTTATATTGTAAAACTGTCAGTCACTAAGCTAGATAGCTAGCTAAGGTTTGTTTAATGTGCGTAACAAAGGGGGGATTTGTGGGTTTAAAAAATAACACACAATTTATGTTCACAGTGGTATCTCTGATGAACGGCAAATACAAATGCATCGTCAACGAGTCTAGGAGACTCCACGAAGCAGGCGTGACGCCCGCCGTCTGCGACAAGATCCTCTACGAACACGCCATTGAGCTGGTGAGCATTCGTAGCGTTTATTTATTTATTATTAATCTTAAGGAAGACCAACAACTAGTAACAAACAGCACTTTTAGTAACAGTAGGAAGTCATTTACAGGTCCTCGCATATATATAACAGCCTTTAATACATTTTATACTGATAAATTGTTAATTGACAAGAAGTTAGGCTATGTAAATAAATTCTTAACATTACGAGAAATTTTATTTTATAAATACAGAATTCAGGTAAGTGATACATTTTTAGTTCAACAAAAGTAAAGAAATGACGACACGAAGACCGCTCGGCGTCGCGCGACGATAATTTCGCCGATGCCAAAAAGCGCAGAAGCGGTCGAATGGTTTCCTCGCTCTAGTTAAGTCTCTAGAATCATGTTTTCATGTCTAAACTAACCACACGTACTATTTAGTAATGTAACCTCCGTTACCACAGTGCCAAATGGCGGCGATCGAGGAGTTGTTCGGCGACGTGAAGGAGTGCGAGCGGCGCTACATGTCGGCGCAGGTGCTGCTGCACTCGCTCGTGCAGCGCCACCCGCTGCACCCCGCGCACCGCACCACGCTCTCCAAGTGTACGTACTCTATACCGACACGCTACATGAAGGAGTGCGAGCGGCGCTACATGGCGGCGCAGGTGCTGCTGCACTCGCTCGTGCAGCGCCACCCGCTGCACCCCGCGCACCGCACCACGCTCTCCAAGTGTACGTACTCTATACCGACACGCTACATGAAGGAGTGCGAGCGGCGCTACATGGCGGCGCAGGTGCTGCTGCACTCGCTCGTGCAGCGCCACCCGCTGCACCCCGCGCACCGCACCACGCTCTCCAAGTGTACGTACTCTATACCGACACGCTACATGAAGGAGTGCGAGCGGCGCTACATGTCGGCGCAGGTGCTGCTGCACTCGCTCGTGCAGCGCCACCCGCTGCACCCCGCGCACCGCACCACGCTCTCCAAGTGTACGTACTCTATACCGACACGCTACATGAAGGAGTGCGAGCGGCGCTACATGTCGGCGCAGGTGCTGCTGCACTCGCTCGTGCAGCGCCACCCGCTGCACCCCGCGCACCGCACCACGCTCTCCAAGTGTACGTACTCTATACCGACACGCTACATGAAGGAGTGCGAGCGGCGCTACATGTCGGCGCAGGTGCTGCTGCACTCGCTCGTGCAGCGCCACCCGCTGCACCCCGCGCACCGCACCACGCTCTCCAAGTGTACGTACTCTATACCGACACGCTACATGAAGGAGTGCGAGCGGCGCTACATGGCGGCGCAGGTGCTGCTGCACTCGCTCGTGCAGCGCCACCCGCTGCACCCCGCGCACCGCACCACGCTCTCCAAGTGTACGTACTCTATACCGACACGCTACATGAAGGAGTGCGAGCGGCGCTACATGTCGGCGCAGGTGCTGCTGCACTCGCTCGTGCAGCGCCACCCGCTGCACCCCGCGCACCGCACCACGCTCTCCAAGTGTACGTACTCTATACCGACACGCTACATGAAGGAGTGCGAGCGGCGCTACATGTCGGCGCAGGTGCTGCTGCACTCGCTCGTGCAGCGCCACCCGCTGCACCCCGCGCACCGCACCACGCTCTCCAAGTGTACGTACTCTATACCGACACGCTACATGAAGGAGTGCGAGCGGCGCTACATGTCGGCGCAGGTGCTGCTGCACTGCTACGGGAGCAGAGCGTTAACGCCAATTATTCCTAAGTTTGGAATAACGCTAACGGCGTCTTAGGAACGCAAGCAAACGCAACATGGAGACACCGCATAGGAAGAAAACCTCCTTACCGAAACATCTATGTCATATTTTAAATGCTTTGACTTTGACGTATATATTATGTAACTTGGAGTATGTATGTAATCAATAAATTTCGAATAAACAAACAGCTAAGTATGATAATGACGATCAGTAACAGGTTTGAATCCTATAGTTTTATCGTATAATAAAATAACATATTCCTATGAAACTTAGTGAAAGATTTTTTTAAATTCGTTTAGAAATGGTTGAGTTAATAGGGTTTGAAGGAAATGCTAAGCTCAATGCAATTTCTGCTTTATCACGTACGACATAAGGTTCGCGTACGTCGCGATGACACCATAAGGGCCCCAAAAAAACCAGTGTTTTAGCTCGTATATCTTCTCAGGTTTAAGAGATATCGTAAAAATTTCACAGTAAATCATGTGGTGGCATAAGCATTCTGATAAGCCACTAAACAAATATCGTTACTGATCCTCATTAAAACAGTCGTAGCTTCTATACTTTTAAATTCTAATTTTGTTTACTATTTATTACAGATCGGGATGCAGTTCAAAGGCGGCTCAACTGCCTCAAGGGGCCGCGTAAAATAATGGAAGTGAAGCTGGAGGCCGGGATCTCATAATGCAATAAGCATCTAACGTAGCCGTAAGCACACTGATGCAACATGGGAAGTGATTTTATTTTGTTCTCAAAACAGACTCAGTGAGGGACAACATAATATATAAAAAAAATGTAAAAAGGGATAAGTGGATTAAATCAATTAATAAATCATTGTACACAAATCGTTTAGAAATGAATGAAGATTACCTGAGATTGCAATAGTGAATTATATTTTTTTATACTGCAGTAACAGTGCATAGTAAATATCATGAAGTTGTAGTATATTAGTCACCTAAGATATTTTCCAGCCGAGCATGAGACAGCAACTGCTTTGATTAATACGGTATAGAATAATAGATGTGTGTTTGCATTCTTTTTGAAGTAAATGGTTGTATGTATCCATATAAGGTTTGTAATTGTAGTACAAGTTTCATCCTGGAGTCATATACTTCTGAACAACAAAATTTCGATAACTGTAACATATTTTTTCAGTCCTCATGCTATAGAATTAACTTACCTACACAACTTAAAAAAACGTAAAAAAAAAAGTAGAAACGTAGTATTGTTCCCAAATAAGTCTCATAGGTAAAATAACTATAATTACCAACAACTGTAGTGTATTATGTGAAATGAAATTATAAAGTATATCTCAATATAGACATAATGCTATAGAGATCTCATTATCGACCAATAACAATAATTATGGCATTTTTAGGTTAAGCTACAAATTACTAGTATTTTCCTAAAATGATTGTTTTATTTTATGTTCTTCTCAAGTCATTATTATTTTCTTATTTTGACAAATTGTGATCCTAATATGTATTTCCACCTCATAGTGTCCAATGCTTTACTGAAATAAATAAAGACTGTTGTATTATAAATTTTTTGTTTTGTTTTAATAAATACTTATATTTAACATCATAGTATTGGCATATTATTTACTTATTTTCCATCACAGGTACAACATACAAAATAAATTGCTTTTTTACCTTGGTGTTTTGGTCCAGTTTTGTTTCGGCTAAGTGTGCGTTCACACAGTGATCCGTTATACAGGACCGTTTTATCGGATCCGTTTTTATTCGGCTATGGCGTAAGTAGTTGTATGAGCCTGTTCACACACAACCCAGTATATCGGATCCAGTAAAAATATCTATCCGTTTTATCGGATCCGTATGTGTACTGTATCTATAGCGACGGATCTGTAAAAACGGTCCGGTAAATACGGATCCGCTGTGTGAACGCACGGTAACTCAGGTGCCATACGCACAATGGCTAGTGATATTTAAAAAACGTAAAGAAAAAGAACGACGTAAAGAATGTGTTTTTATTTAATATTCAATATTGTACAAATATTCAAAATTGTACAAATATGCCAGTTCCTTGTTTTAAGAACTTATACGGTTTAATTCTGTTGCGTCCTCTCACCGGAGTAAACATCACCTTGTCTGGTGGAAACTCTGAAGAACCAGATGTTTCTAGGAGAATGTCTAGATATGTCAAGAGTTTTGTCATCTGCATAGAAAGTGTAGGTTGCTTACAACCTTCAAAACACCAATCTGTGTTAATGACTCGTTCTATGTCTCGAATATCGTCATTTATCCCTGAATGGTGCGTTCCATTCCAATGTAAAGTCAATGAGAATATAGGAGTCTTCTTGGGATAGTCACTCTTAAGTGCTACCAATGCTACTAATTTCGCAGATTGCCTCGTTATTATAGCTCTGTAAAGCATATCATTTTGTGAAACAATTCCCTCAGATATCAAGAATGCAGTAGAAGGGGACTGATTATATTCTGGCCAACCAATGGATTGCCACTGGGTAAGAGATCCAGATAATCGTATGGGCCAAGAAGTTCCCTTAGGTGGTAATATCTTACCACTCTCTAGATCTTGTAACTCACTCATTAGTTCTACTCTAGACTTGAGTCTCTTTCTGAGAGTTAGAATAAAATGTTCCACAGTAGTTACACTCAGTGATGGGCAAGGTTGGACTATCTTATTACTTTTCTGTTCGTCAAGAACTGTTGCCATAAAATCTAAGCCACACATTCTTTGAGACCAAATATAAGGTCTGCCAACTTCTGGTATAAAATGTGGAAACTCCTCAGATATTCCTGCTGCTTTGAGTAAGTATGATGTAGCTGGGTGTGGTGAATCATTGCCACTATCAGCAGGATAAAGTTCATTTAAAATACAATTACCATTTAAAACATCAGCTGCAGATACACCAGTTACAGGTTTCGTCAATTCAACTGTAAACTTTACTGTTATAATCTTGAGATTCAATAAATAAGAAAAAGTTAAATTCAAAGAAGTACCATCTTGAACCTTAACCGATACTTGTACATTTAAAGGATGTTTTCTAAATACTTCCTTTTTCTTAGCCTCTGCTTTTTCTTCTTTAGAAATCTTAGAGCTTCTGTGATGACGCTTTTTCTTTTCTCTTCGATCTTCGTCATTTATATCTTGATCTGAGTCAGAGTCATTTGACACAACTAAATCTGTGTCTACACTCAATTGCTCCAGTCTACGAGCTTCATCTTCATCACCTGATATAGCTGTAATGCAAATTAAAATATTGTACAAATAGTAAAAACAAACCCTCAGTAGTCCAATAATGATAATGATGTGAGATATATTGGTACTCACCAACAGTGACAGTTTTCTCTCCTAATACATCAGAATATGCACTAGAATTGGCATACAAAAGAAAAAGTGGTGGCGGCAGTAACGAAGCAGCCCTTGCTTCATCACGTTTTTCATCCAACCTCATTGCTAAACATTCTTGGAGTGGTTTAGTTGCTTTGAGAACATCCCTCAGATGTGGAGACAGAGCGTCGAGCCTGGAGCGTGCGGCAGCAATGGCAGCCGCCACCCGTTCTTTAGAAGCAACCAACTCGTTGCACGCTCCGGCCAGTTCACGACGCTGACGTAACTCCCACTCAAGCCTCGCCAATTGTAGCTGGTGTTCATCAAGTTTTGTAACTTCCTATCAGAACAAAGTGAACCATGTTAGAGCTCTCATTGCATTGTACAAAAAAATACAGAACTTGAGCACTTCTATTAACAGTGTTAATAAAAGTGCTCAAATTCATTCTATTAATGTTAATTTAACATGATATAAATTGCTACAAGTAAGAAACTCGATATACAGGGTGTCCCAAAACATTGCCACATGGAGGGAAAGTACCTTAAATATTGAAGATAGGAAATTTTACTGAAAGAAGACTTCATTTTGATTTTGTTTTTAAAAATAAACCAAACTGCATTCAAACTTTTTTTTTAGAAATTGCATACAAAACCATACAGATACATACAATACATAAAAAAAATTAAATATTAAATTCCATGCTTTCTTTTTGTTTAAGATGTTGAGTTATTTAAGAAAAAATAATCCGAATGAGTTTTTCTATCAGTATTGAAGTTTTTTCCTTCATCCACCAAATGGATTCGATTCCTGGTCAAGGCAGGCAAATTTTAAAAAATTTATGAATGCAGTTTGATTAATTTTTAAAAACAAAATGAAGTCTTCTTTCAGAATTATTTCCTTCCTTCAATATTTAAAGTACTTTCCCTCCGTGTGGCAAAGTTTTGGGGCATCCTGTATATGAATAAACTAGTCAGAGGGATTTACCAGTTACCTTGTCCTTTACCAGTTACCTGATAACTACAAATTGTTTTAGTTGCCTGCTACAAATTCAATTGATTTATCAAATCTATCCAGCTACTAGTCAAATAATACAGTAATGTTAACAATTTGCCATATTAGATTTTTTCATGATCACTTACCGGACGAGAAATTTCAGCTGGAGCATCTTTAAAGAAATCTTCAAGAGGAACAAGTTCAATCTCTTCATCTTTAGATTTGAACTGGAGACATTTGGTTACTTCCTTGTTGAGGTGATCGGCCTCATAAAGCAAATTCTGCAGGAGTAAGTGCGTGGAATCCACTTGTTGCTTTTCTTTGTGGAGAGCATCTCGTCCAGCTCTAGTACGCACTTTCTCTAAGCGGTTCAGTTTCTTCAAAGCAACCAGATGTAAGGAAGCTTCCACTCTCTTAGAATTAATCTTTTCTTTTGCCTTAAATAAAATAAGAATTAATATTTTGATTATCTACTGTTTTAAACAAATGTACTTACTGTATAAATTTTTTTAGAAACATTGTTATCAATCTCAATGTAATGTATAGTGCGAGGCATGTAACTTGAAATTTTTTCGACGGAGTGGGGATCAGTTCGCGCATGTGCTCTTGTGAGCGACCAATAGCGCGCGCCCCTCTCCCGCCGCGCGCGCCCCTCACCGCTACGCATACCCAAAATACGCGTTCCGCGCAATCCCCACCCGATTTCAAGTTACATGCCTCGTACTATACACAATATTGTGCGAATAAATATTCTGAATTCTGATAAAAGAAATGAGAAGGCTAAACTACATTAAGGGCCGCTGGTCTGGAGAATCATAATTTTTTGATGGAAACTACACAATTCAAGAAGTCTTTCATTGAAGTCCTATTTTGAAGCAACCTAGTAGTTTTAGGGAAACAAATAAATAAAGATCGCCAAATTACTCGGTTGCTTACGATTTTTTCCACAATATATGACAACAAAATTAGTGACAGAAACGGAAGCGGACGCAGCCCCCCACAAGGGGGGTCGGGGGACTAAGCCCACTGCCATCAAAAAGTCTCAGACTTCATTAGGTTAGTATGGTGACCAATAACGCGCGAGCGGCAGCGGCCGGCGAAGTGCCAGAAACAACTTTTATGGTTTTGAGTTTGTTTACAAAAAAATATATTTCTCAAAAACTATGCATCTCCGGTAGATGGGGGTTGGAGAAGGAGGGGGTTGTACAGCTTGTGCAACATAACTTGACCCAATTTTTAGTACCATGTGACCTGTATCCTGCTCACTACAAATTTTGTACTGAAAATTGCTGCTGTGCAAGCTTTAAGCTTCGTACAGACTGAGGCGAGCGAATCGCGCGCGTCGCTCATTTTGACAGATTTTGATCGCGTAACTCAAAGCAATGACCATAGCCATAGCCATTGCCATAGCAATTTCTTTGACAATGGCTATGGCTATGGCTATCGCTTTGAGTTACGTGGTCGCACTCGCGAATTTCGCGCGGAATTCGCCTCAGTCTGTACGAAGCTTTATTGTCTATGGTTTAGTTCAAGTTATGTTGCGCAAGCTGTAACCCTCCCCCTCTTATTAGCTTAGGTTTACCACTGGTACAGTCATAACCTCAAACTTCAACCATACATATCACAGAAACCAAGGGCTTGCTTCAAGGGTGGAGGGGTGCACCGTCTTCATCCCCCTCTTATCTCCCTACCTCGCAGCCCTTAATGTACAGTTTTACCAATGAGAATTAGGTGTACCTCATCAGAGTCTTTAGACTTAAGTTCTGCTATTTCAGCAAAAATATGTCGAACATCCTGGCAAATCTTCCTAAATAAAACAGCGTCTTTTTCAGCAGAACGAAGCTGGGCCTCAGTCTCTTCAAATTCAACCACACGCTGAAATAACATTATAATGTTTAAGAAGAACATTGCTTGTTATTACTATTGTATTGTAGGTTATAAAAAATTAATACATGAAATTACACTATTACATACACTGTCACATTGGGATAATCACTAATGTAACAAACATTACAAACAAACAGAAAGCTTCACCTTGTACAAATCGACCGGCCCTTGTTTGCTGCTGACTTCGCTTGAAGATGAGGTAGGGTTAATAACTTTGCGACGCTTTTTTGCTGATACGTCTTCTTTACCCATTTTGTATTATGGATTTTATACAAATTTTCGCAATATGATCCAACGTCAGTTTTACTTCGCTTATTTAATTAAAATTAAATTTCCTAAAATATTAACAATCAAATAAATCAGACAGTAGTAGTAGTAGATGTTTTGCCCTTTTCAGGACAGGCGAAGGACTATGCCATACAGCCAGTTCTTGCGTGTTGGTTTCTTAGTCTTTTTTTTAAATAAAGGCAAAGCCAAATCTTGCGTCTTATTAGAATGCGGGTGCATGACATTCCAATGCTGCTTGGAGCATTTGACAGCAAGTATATCAAGACAGTTTACTCGGTAAGGTCAGCCGAGATGGCGACCACTACAATAAAAGTCTCAGGGTGTGTCCCCACTTAGGTTCGCGAACCTCGCGCTCCGCGAACCTCTGTTGCAGGTTCGCGGAGCGCAATGTGGACGCGCGGAGCGCGGAGCAGACGTCCGCGCTCCACGCTCCGCGAACCACGCTCCGCGAACCACCCTCCGCGCTCCGTTCCCATGATTAAATAAGCTTTATTCATATAAACTTAATTATAAAGTAACTTTGTCTCCACAGTACTATTATTGTGTAAATATAATTAATAATGAGTGGCTAAGAAGGAGTAAAACTTTGAATACACAATCATGCTTATGTACAGTCAGTAGCACGTCAGGTTGTACAAAGTGTCAAAAATTTTCAATTTATTTTGAACCTTGTCTTCGCAATGAGGGCTTTTCAAAATGACAAAAAACTGTAGGCTCGATAGATGGCGTTGATAAAAATGTGTGTCAATGTATTTTTTTTACTAAGCTTCTCTTTCCATTAACGCCATCTGGTGTGGCAAATCGGGACCCTATTACTAAGACCGTGTATGTGCCGGCTTAGAATAGCACTACCCCCTCTCATCCCGTGGGTGTCGTAAAAGGCGACTAAGGGAACACAGCCATCAGGAGACGGGCAGCAGCGTCTCCAAAATTCTTGGCCTACTGCGATCGCCAACCCGCCTGCCAAGCGTGGCGATTATGGCAAACCCCCTCATGAATGGACACACAAATAAATTGGCCCCCAGTCCCCGGCGGCCCCGCTATTCCTAGCTACGGTAGCGGCTATGGTAACGGCGGGGCAGGGGGTGCTAAGAATCCCCGGGTGCGGATCGGCTACCACCAATCACGAAAATTGCACCTGGCAACCTATAACACGCGCACACTGAGGACCGACACGAAGTTAATCGAGTTGGAAGAAGTTATAAGCAAGTTACGCTGGGACATCATTGGGTTATCTGAAGTCCGAAGAGAGGGAGAGGACTCGATAATCCTTAATTCCGGTAACTTGCTATACTACCGGGAGGGCGACCAACAGTCCCAAGGTGGTGTCGGGTTCATCGTCCACAAGTCCCTTGTCAACAACGTGATTACCATCGGAAGTGTGTCGACCAGGGTGGCGTACCTTATACTCAGAATATCCAAACGGTATTCGTTGAATGTCATACAGGTTTACGCACCGACCTCGACGCACCAAGATGACGAAGTGGAGGCTATGTATGAGGAGATCTCTAAAGCCATGCATAGCTACAAAACCCACTACACCGTTGTGATGGGGGACTTCAATGCAAAGTTGGGGAAACGATGCGGTGATGAGCTGAGAGTGGGGCAATTTGGAGTTGGGCAACGGAATGACAGAGGCCAGATGCTAGCCGACTTTATGGAGAAGGAGAACCTCTTTATGATGAACTCATTCTTCAGAAAGCCGGAAAGCCGGAAGTGGACTTGGGTCAGTCCGGACGGTACAGTCAGAAATGAGATTGATTTTATCATGTCGACGAAAAAGCAAATATTCAATGATGTCACTGTGATCAACGCCGTTAAGACGGGGAGCGATCACCGATTGGTACGTGGCACATTGAATATCAACATAAAGCTGGAAAGATCTCGACTGATAAAATCAACACTCCGACCATTGCCGGCCCATATCCAAAACCCCGAGAGCTTTCAACTCGAACTCCAAAACCGTTTCGAAGCCCTTGAGAACAGCATAGATGTGGACGATCTAAACAATATGGTGGTGGATACTGTCCGTACGGTAGGGTCCAAGTTCTTCAAGACCCGCCGTCCCAAGCTAAAGAAACTCTCCGACCACACACTCCTACTCATGGATCAGAGACGTGAAATGAGGCTCCAGAGTTCAGTAGGTGCTAATCGTTATCGGCAGCTTAATAGACAGATATCTAAGTCTTTGACGAGCGACCTTCGCCAATTTAATACGAATCGTATTAAAGAGGCTATCGAGCGGAACAAAGGCTCCAAAGTGTTCGCGAGAGATCTGTCTATTGGGCAAAGCCAGATGACGAAGCTGAAAACTGATGACGGACGCATCATCTCAGCGAAGCCTGAAATCCTTAGGGAGATCGAGAGTTTCTATGGGCAGTTATATTCCACGCAGACACCCGTTGAAAGCAAGGCTAAAGACCCCAGAGCCAAGCTTACCCGTCACTATACCCAAGATATCCCGGACGTCAGCATGTACGAGATTAGTATGGCTCTCAAACAGCTGAAAAACAACAAGGCGGCGGGCGACGACGGAATCACTACAGAACTTCTGAGAGCGGGCGGTAAGCCGATACTTAAAGTCCTCCAGAAGCTTTTCAATTCCGTCATCGTCGAGGGCAGAACGCCGAAGACATGGAACATAAGTGAGGTGATTTTGTTCTTTAAAAAGGGTGACAAGTCCCTCTTAAAGAACTATAGACCCATCTCGCTTCTGAGTCATGTCTATAAGCTGTTTTCGAGAGTCCTTACGAACCGTCTCGCTCGCAAATTCGACGACTTCCAACCTCCCGAACAAGCCGGGTTCCGAAAAGGCTTTAGCACCATAGACCACATCCATACGCTGCGGCAGGTCATACAGAAGACCGAGGAGTATAATCTGCCACTTTGCTTGGCGTTCGTGGATTATGAGAAAGCCTTCGATTCGATTGAAACCTGGGCGGTGCTGCAGTCTCTCCAAAGGTGCCAAGTGGACTACAGGTATATCGAGGTGTTGAGGTATTTATACAAAAATGCCACCATGTCGGTCCGAGTACAGAACCAGAGAACAAATCCTATCCAACTGCAGCGAGGTGTGAGACAGGGAGATGTTATTTCTCCGAAACTGTTCACAGCTGCGTTGGAGGATATCTTTAAACTCTTAGACTGGAAAGGACTCGGCATCAACATTAATGGCCAATACCTAACACACCTTCGTTTTGCCGATGATATAGTTCTAATGGCTGAGACGTTGGAGGACCTGAACACAATGCTCGAAGATCTCCGTAGTGCTTCCCAAAGAGTGGGTCTTAAAATGAACATGGATAAGACGAAAATCATGTCGAATGCCCATGTTGTGCCCGCTCCAGTTCATGTTGGGAACACTGCACTTGAAGCTGTTGACCATTATGTATACCTAGGACAGGCAGTCCAGTTAGGTAGGTCCAACTTTGAGAAGGAGATCTCTCGTCGAATCCAACTCGGATGGGCAGCATTCGGGAAGCTCCGAAAAATCTTCGTGTCCGATTTACCTCAGTGTCTCAAGACGAAAGTCTATGACCAGTGTGTGTTGCCAGTGATGACTTACGGCAGTGAAACGTGGTCGCTAACTATGGGTCTCATAAGGAGGCTCAAGGTCACCCAGCGTGCAATGGAGAGAGCCATGCTCGGCATTTCCCTGCGTGATCGAATCAGAAATGAGGAGATCCGCAGGCGAACTAAAGTAACCGACATCGCTCGAAGGATTGCTCAGCTAAAGTGGCAGTGGGCTGGACACATAGCGAGAAGAACCGATGGCCGTTGGGGCGGAAAGGTTCTGGAATGGCGACCGCGCACCGGACGACGCTCCGTGGGTAGGCCCCCGACAAGGTGGACCGACGATCTGGTGAAGATTGCCGGAAGCCACTGGATGTGGGAAGCGCAGGACCGATCGTCGTGGAAATCCTTGGGGGAGGCCTATACCCAGCAGTGGGTGTCGTGCGGCTGATATGATGATGATGATTACTAAGACTCCGCTGTCCGTCTGTCTGTCTGTCGGTCTGTCTGTCTGTCTGTCACCAGGCTGTATCTCAAGAACCATGATAGATAGATAGTTGAAATTTTCACAGATGATGTATTTCTGTTGCCGCCATAACAACAAATACAAAAACAGAATAAAATTAATATTTAAGGGGGGCTCCCATACAACAAACATGTTTTTTTGCCGCTTTTTGGTACGGAACACTTCGTGCGCGAGTCCGACTCGCACTTGGCCGGTTTTTTAACTCACTCTAATGTTCGAAACGACCAAGAACTTTAAATGTCATTAATAGTACAAAGTCTTCGTTTTCCATTTGGAATACGAATAATTGAAACTTTCCTTTATTTTGAATCAAATAAAATCCGTTTTTTGAGGATCTACTATGATCATTTTTAAAAATTAATATTACGCTCTAATGTTTGGAACGCCGCCGTTAGAGCATTTGGTTGCACCCGCACCCTGATTATCTAAAAAGAAACTATTTAGCGACCGGTTTCATTCCGCATACATTGCTACTTTTCTTTGGTATGTTTTTTTTAATCCAAAAAGAATTAGCAATGGATCACTATCATCTATGAACTGCAACCGGTCGCTAGGTGGTTTCTAATTAGATAATCAGCCCGCCGGAGCGTAGGTTCGGAACGCAACCCTGCCGCGCTCCGCGAACCGCGCTCCGCGAACCGCGCTCCGCGAACCGCGCTCCGCGAACCGCGCTCCGCGAACCACGCTCCGCAGTGTGGCCAGATTAAAGTTTACGAAAATAACGAAGCACGTCAAAAAAATACTGAAACATACCACGTTGCACATGGAAAATAAACCGATAAAAATACTAATTTTCAAACAGGTTTTATTCATTTATCATCACAATGAATGTTTAAATTATATTTTAACATTCTATTCGAAGGCAAAACTAAACATATTTTCCGGATGGATGCGCCAAGTATTAGATGACTCTTGATACTATTTATAATTCTACTATGGCGGCTGCCTGTCATTTCTTATCTGTAACTTAGAGTCTGTTCGGAACTTTTTTGTTTGTGGGCCGATTTCGATGCAACTCGGTTTTGGGTACTATTTCGACAACAAAACAGCAACGCAATGTTAAAAATATTAAAAAATCCAAGATGGCGGCCAACTTTTTTGTTTGTGGGCCGATTTAGATGAAACTCGGTTTTGGGTACTATTTCGACAACAAAACAGCAACGCAATGTAAAAAATATTAAAAAATACCAAGATGGCGGCCAACTTTTTGTTTGTCGGCCGATTTAGAAGAAACTCGGTTTTGGGTACTATTTCGACAACAAAACAGCAACGCAATGTAAAAAATATAAAAAAATACCCAAGATGGCGGCCAACTTTTTGTTTGTGGGCCAATTTAGAAGAAACTCGGTTTTGGGTACTATTTCGACAACAAAACAGCACCGTTATGTTAAAAATATAAAAAATCCAAGATGGCGACCAACTTTTTTGTTTGAGGGCCGATTTAGATTAGAAAACGGTAATCAAGCATAAATCCCAAGTTGGTTCTTTTTCAGAACAGACTTTACTGATCTTTGCTTCTGAATGAAATATAGACATAATCCGGGAAATTCCTTGAACATCAATGTTCGCGGGGACTTAACGCCGTAGTTACCATAACTTCATAGCCAAAATATACCGAAAATACTTGCTTCCGCTAATATACCTACAAAAATACTGATGTTTGGAAAAGTCGATAAAATATACCGAAAAAGTATTAAAATACTGAATCTGGTCTCACTGGCGCTCCGCGCTCCGTGTTCGCATCGGATCCCAAATATGGAGCGCGCTCCGAGGTTCGCGGAGCGCGGAGCGCGGAGGTTCGCGAACCTAAGTGGGGACACACCATCAGCTTCACACAACCAAGATCGCGCCTATTTCCATTATCCCACATATTGTTCAGTTGCGTAGACACTTGTACCACAAAACTGCACCAATTTTAAGACACAATATCCACTATGAATCAATTTGCGAATAATTAAAATAGTCACCGAACTGAACTCGACAAAATCCCGCCAAAAACTCCTAAATCAGACAGACATACAATCATGGAAATAGTACTATAAACCGGAATGAGCGCTTCGCCCCAAAACGAGCCGACAGAGAGGTCAAGTAGATGTATGTGTCCTTTTCTTCATTAGGGTGACCAAACCGTATGGTTGGCCGGAGACATACATAATACTTTAAACTGTTTAATATAAACTTAAATACCTAGGTAGTTCTTTATTTATAATTAACACTTTTTACCGCGTTTTTGGTTGCTTGCTCTTTTGTTTGTTTGAGCACAAATTTTGCAAACGATTTTATACTGAATTCCCGATGAGCTAGAGACTTGAAACTTTGAACACAGGTCAGAAATGGAAGGAAATGCAATGCTTATAATGCCGTCAAAACTAGTTTTGTCCGTCAGCTACCGGCAAACCTAGTTCTGACCTACAGCTACCGGTTAAACTAGTTTTGTCCAACAGCTACCGGCAAAACTAGTTTTCTGCAATAGCTACAGGCAAAACTAGTTTTGTCCAACCGCTGCCGTCAAAACTAGTTTTGTCCATCAGCTACCGGCAAACCTAGTTCTGACCTACAGCTACCGGCTAAACTAGTTTTGTCCAACAGCTACAGGCAAACCTAGTTTTGACAAACAGCTACCGGCAAAACTAGTTTTGCGCAATAGCTACAGGCAAAACTAGTTTTTTCCAACCGCTGCCGTCAAAACTAGTTTTGTGCAATAGCTACAGGCAAAACTAGGTTTGTCCAACCGCTGCCGTCAAAACTAGTTTTGTCCATCAGCTACCGGCAAACCTAGTTCTGACCTACAGCTACAGGCAAAACTAGTTTTGTCCTACCGCTGCCGTCAAAACTAGTTTTGTCCAACAACTACCGGCAAAACTAGTTTTGACCAACCGCTGCCGTCAAAACTAGTTTTGTCCAACAGCTACAGGCAAAACTAGTTTTGTCCAACCACTGCCGTCAAAACTAGTTTTGTCCATCTGCTACCGGCAAAACTAGTTTTGTCCAACAGCTACAGGCAAACCTAGTTTTGACAAACAGCTACCGGCAAAACTAGTTTTGCGCAATAGCTACAGGCAAAACTAGGTTTGTCCAACAGCTACAGGCAAAACTAGTTTTGTCCAACCGCTGCCGTCAAAACTAGTTTTGTCCAACAACTACCGGCAAAACTAGTTTTGACCAACCGCTGCCGTCAAAACTAGTTTTGTCCAACAGCTACAGGCAAAACTAGTTTTGTCCAACCGCTGCCGTCAAAACTAGTTTTGTCCATCAGCTACCGGCAAAACTAGTTTTGTCCAACAGCTAACGGCAAAACTAGTCTTGTCCAACAGCTACCGGCAAAACTAGTTTTGTGCAATAGCTACAGGCAAAACTAGTTTTGTCCAACCGCCGCCGTCAAAACTAGTTTTGTCCTTCAGCTACGTGCAAACCTAGTTTTGTCCTACAGCTTTCGACAAAACTAGTTTTGTCCAACAGCTACCGGCAAAACTAGTTTTGTGCAATAGCTACAGGCAAAACTAGTTTTGTCCAACCGCTGCCGTCAAAACTAGTTTTGTCCGTCAGCTACGGGCAAACTTAGTTCTGACCTACAGCTACCGGCAAAACTAGTTTTGTGCAATAGCTACAGGCAAAACTAGATTTGTCCAACCGCTGCCGTCAAAACTAGTTTTGTCCGTCAGCTACGGGCAAACCTAGTTCTGACCTACAGGTACCGGCAAAACTAGTTTTGTGCAAAAGCTACAGGCAATACTAGTTTTGTCCAACCGCTGCCGTCAAAACTAATTTTGTCCATCAGCTACCGGCAAACCTAGTTCTGACCTACAGCTACCGGCAAAACTAGTTTTGTCCAACAGCTACCGGCAAAACTAGTTTTGTCTAGCAGCTACCGGCAAAACTAGTTTTGTCCACCAGCTTCCGGCAAACTTAGTTTAACCTAAAGCTACCGGCAAAACTAGTTTTGTCCAACAGCTTTCGACAAACCGAAATTAATAATAATAATCAAATTCATGTTTGTGCGCCTATTTCGATGAAACTCGGTTTCTGGTACTATTTCAACATGAAAATAACAACGCAATGTTGAAAATTTTAAAAATCCAAGATGGCGGCCTACTTTTTTAACTAATACTTTAAATAATAACAACGCAATTTTTTAAAATACTAAAAATCTTAGGCGGCAGCCAACTTTTTTGTTTTTTGGGCCTATTTCGATGAAACTCGGTTTTTGGTACTATTTTGACAAGAAAAAACAACTCAATGTAAACTGATGGAAAAATAAAAAAAGATCAAAATGGCTGCTAATTTGTTTTTGAAATCGGCCCAAGAACAAAAAAGTTGGCCACCATCTTGAATTTTGTAAGTTTTCAACATTGCGTTGTTATTTTCTTGTCAAAATCGTACCAAAAACAGAGTTTCATCAAAATCGGCCCTAAAACAAAAAAGTTGGCCGCCATCTTGAATTTTTAGTTTTTTTAAAATTGCTTTGTTATTTTCTTGTCAAAATAGTTCCAAAAACCGAGTTCCATCAAAATCGGCCCAAAAACAAAAAAGTTGGCCGCCATCTTGGATTTTTAGTTTTTTTTAAATTGCGTTGTTATTTTCTTGTCAAAATAGTTCCAAAAACCGAGTTTTATTGAAATCGGCCCAAAAACAAAAAAGTTGGCCGCCATCTTGGATTTTTTAATTTTCAAAATTGCGTTGTTATTTTCTTGTCAAAATAGTACCGAAAACCGAGTTTCATCGAAATCGGCCCATAAACAAAAAAGTTGGCCGCCATCTTGGATTTTTAGTTTTTTAAAAATTGCGTTGTTATTTTCTTGTCAAAATAGTTCCAAAAACCGAGTTTCATCGAAATCGGCCCGAAAACAAAAAAGTAGGCCGCCATCTTGCATTTTTAAAATTTTCAACATTGCGTTGTTATTTCATGTTGAAATAGTACCAGAAACCGAGTTTCATCGAAATAGGCGCACAAACATGAATTTGATTATTATTATTAATTTTACCGTCTCGCCTGCGACCTCTAGCCATTTCAATAGAACAATTTCGTTTTTTTTGGAAATCTGAAATGGTGAAGTATTTATGGTCACACTAGTTTTGTAAAGTTACATTTCCTATAGATTGAAATTCTTAAATTGAAATTCAAGGTCAAAATCGGAGTTGCCAGGATTGACACTTCTATTTATTACCACCTCACCGATGATTGCTGATTAGCATTATTGTAGATATCTAATTAAATCAAAAAAGTTCTGTTTTATATTACAATTATTATGTGTCATTCTAAAATTAATATTTAAATAGCTTATATTCGACTTCCCACTCCGAATCATTAATTTTGATACACTACTTGATTGGTAACGTACATATTTTTAGTCCTACTATCGTAGTATTATTGTTTAGTAATGGCAATTGTGCGAACGAGACACCGACCTCCACCTGGTGTTGTCTCATTCACACAGTAGTGCCTTCAGTCAATGTCGTCGATAGAATTTCAACTCTATGAGCAATGCAATAAAGTTGAATTTCTTTTAAACGATAGGTGAAAATTTTTGAAGTGTACTCACTCCCTATTATAAACCTCCTTGCATACAATACAGCACAGATTAAGAGACAGACAGACGTCAGACACAGTCTGACACAGATTACTAAAACACAGATTAAATTAGATATTAAGAGGTTTTTAGACCTTCCTGAATAACGGAAACGGATATAATATTCAATCGCTTCTAAATTCAGGAAGGTACAGATGCCGGCATATAAATTGGCAAGAGAAAGATGAGACAAAAGATGCGCAGTAGTATATGTCGTAGGATAATTGTACAAACAGGATTTTTACAAAAAACCAAGTATGATTGTAAAATACGGATAATTAGAATCTAAAGGTCAAGCCACACAGCGGGCGTGACGGGGCGCGGCGTGACGGGGCGCGGCGTGACGGGAGTTCACACTGCGGGCGTGATCTCGCCTACGTTCCGCCCCGCCGCGCTTCCGATCTGTATTCACGCTCAGCGCGACGGCGGCGTGGCGGGACGGGACGCGACACGTCGCGCCACGCCGCTGGCCTGTGTGACGTCGTCCATAGTATCTAGTACATTACAACTTCTCAGCGTCGCGTCGCCGTCCCGTCCCGTCACGCCACGCCCGCTGTGTGGCTTGGCGTTTATTCAGATTTTTGCAATCGTCCGAGTAATGTTTAGGATTTTTACAAAAAACCAGCGCATCTTAGGTAAATCGTGAATTACCTCTTTTTGCGCGCGCTGATTGGCTAACGTCATCGTTATGGACTGACGGATGCTCTGATTGGCTATTTGTTATTGTTGTGATTATTGTCTAATATGTCTCTAGTGTTTTGTACGAATTTCACGTCTTTTATTTTTGAAAAAATCTGAGTGCTCACATCAATCAAGAGACATTGAAGTACGATAAGTGAATTGGATGTTATACAAGTGCCGGGCTCGATCAGTGCAGACAATTTAGAGGCTATATCCTAAAAAGAACTTTTCTACACAGAGCTAAGAAAGTTCTACAGCACTTGTCAATATGGCAGTGCAAAACCTAAATGAACTTTCGAGCGAATTAATGTTCTTAAAACTTCAATCGAAGAATTAAATTCGGCAAAATTACGAAATAACCCCAAAACCCATCAGCAGTATGTTCTGACACTTCTGACCAATCAGACTGAAGTTGTCATAAATCGTCTTTTAGATTATCCAATCAGCATTTAAGTTTACGATTTTCCGAAACAAACTAGGATTTTTACAAAGATCCTAAAAATTGCTCGGACGATTGTGAAAATTTATCTTAGATTTCAATTATCCGCAGGCTGATTATCTAAATAGAAACTATTTAGCGACCGGTTTCATTTGACACACATTGCTACTTTTCTTTGGTATGTTTTTTTTTTCACCCCAAAAAGTAGCAATGTATCACATTCATCTGTCAAATGAGACCGGTCGCTTGGTGGTTTCTAATTAGATAATCAGCCTGCCGGTTCTTTACAATCGTCCTAGGATTTTTGTAAAGATCCGGTTTATACGATTATCCTACGATATATACATTAAGTTTATGGCTACTGCGCATCTTTTGTCTCACCTTTTTCTTGCCAATATAAATGCCGGGCAGTATAGCCGATTTAGCATTCGTTTTCAGGAAGAAATGGTCTCCTACGTAACGGATCCTAAATCAGACTCTGAATTTCGGATCCGTTATTCAGGAAAAAGGTCAAAATAATCTCTTAGTTGATAATTAGTGATCGTTGGCACGAGCGATTTTTGACGCCACTTTTTACCGCCCACCGTGTTTCGACAGTATTCACACAAGCGAAAAAAATAATCGGGTTATAAAAGGCCAATAAAATTGTGACGCTATTTAGAGAATTAAGATAATGTCCTGAGAAGTTATTTAACGTACATAAATAACTAATTCAGGAATGCACTTTGTCGTCGTGTGGCGTATGGATGGCCCATGGATCGGGCCTAAAAAAATTTGAGGTAGGTAAGTATAATAATAATATATTAAGTTTGCATCAAGATGAATCCCCACATCTCGAATAATCATTTGGAAACACTAGACACTACTCGCTGCCCTAGTGCTTGAATGGCCATCTGACCAATTTTACCAAAATTGACTTTTTTATTTCAAACTATAGCAACCCCGATTACACGCTATACAATATTATTATTTTTAAGTTTTTTTGAATAAAACTTACACCAATACCAAAAATAAAATATCCAATCTCCCACTTAAAAATTGTTTTTAGTGCTTGTATAGTCAAACTCCAAATTATGCTCAAATGAACGTATTCAAATATCAGTCTCCGTTCTTGTTTGCCCAATCTCCATCAATCAACTGACCAATCACGGTCAAGTATTCCGAGGCCACGCAACGCCATTTTGTTTGCTTGTTGTTTGTTTCGTTTTAGAGTTTTTCTACAATAAATTTAATTTAATAATTTAATAAAATATAAAAAAAAACAATACTTCTATAAAAATACCTATTAAATAAATTACATATTAAAGGTCTATAAATGTAATAACAGTTGTTCAAAACGGCCACCAGGAACAATCATGTAGGTAAGTAACGTTTAGTTAGTATTCTCAATATTCGATAGATGTCGCTGTACTGAGCTGCATCTCGGTATGGTTTTGCTCCTCTAGATTAATAAGAGGTCAAGATGCCTGTCGCTTCACCAGGTTCTCGCATCCATTGCTTGGTACCTCAATAAACAGTAATATCCTAGCACTGGGTTTCATTGCTATTTATCCCTTCTCAAGGGCGGGCTTGGACAGTATCAAATAAAAGGCCTTGATGAGCACATTCCAATATTATATAATTGAGTATACAAAAAGAAATGTTTTTTTTTCCTTTTTTGAATATGGGTGTCAAATGAAAGGCCTTGATGAGCACATTCCAAAATTCTATAACTTGTCACTAAAATTAAGGAATATTTTTTTTTTCATTTTTTTAATATGGTTATCAAATGAAAGGCCTTGATGAGCACATTTCAAAATTATATAGTTGTCTTGTCACTAAAAGTTATGATTTTTTATTTATTTTTTCCGTATGTGTATCTAATAAAAGGCCTTGATGAGCACATTTCAAAGTTATATAATTTGTCACTATTTTTTTCTGCAATATTGCTGTTTAATTTCCTCAGAGTCGAAATAAAAATTAGAGTGTGAGTGTATAACTCGTACATAAAACCCATTTTAGCGTTTTATGCACTTGTTGTACATTCTAGTACTTTTACACGACTGCCCAAAAAAGTATTAATAGTAGTTTGCACAACAAGTGCATAAAATGCACCATTTTACCCGAGACGTATACAGGGTTATTTGTAAAACACCAACAACCTCGCAGGAGTAGATTACTATCATCATAAACAACAACATTTGTTCTACGACTTTTCCGAAAACAGACAAAAAAAATCGACTTTTCATACAAAACTCGATCAGCTGTTCAGATATTTTGCATGGAGAGTCGAATTTTTTTTGTCTGTTTTCGGAAAAGTCGTAGAACAAATGTTGTTGTTTATGATGTTAGTAATCTACTTCTGCGAGGTTGTTGGTGTTTTACAAATAACCCTGTATATTCGGAAAGTCAAGGGTAAAATGGGTTTTATGTACGAGTTCTACACTCTGCTTTTCACTTCGATTGTAAGGAAATTAAACAACAATATTGAAAAAAATGAATGTTAAAATTGAAATACATTTTTTTTTTAAATTTTAGTGACAAATTATATAATTTTGGAATGTGCTCATCAAGGCCTTTCAATTGATACCCATATTCAAAAAAATAAAATAAAAAAATCTTAATATTTAGTGACAAATTATATAATTTTGGGATGTGCTCATCAAGGCCTTTCATTTGATACCCATATTCAAAAAAATGATTTATTTTAGTAACAAATTATATAATTTTGTGATGTGCTCATCAAGGGCTTTCATTTAATACCCATTATTTAAAAAGTATTATAACATGGATGATTTTAAAAATCAAGAAAACAACAAGTTTATTTAACAAAGTTTAATTGCGTGTGTGGCTGTTTACCTGACGACTTTTGTCTTAGAGTCTGAGTTTGACGAAGATTTTTCTTTATGCTCTTGTCTAGAGTATGAAAAGCGATTTTATGCAGCCTATACCCGACATAATGACGAGCTTTACGAGCATGAGAAGCGAAAAAATACTTATTACCAGCTTTTGTAATAGCAGCTATTTAATTAAGATAAATACGCAAGTAATATAACCTTTGATTTTTGTATTTTTATTTGTTTATATCTATACCCCATAATAACACTTTCCGGAATAAAACTTGTATTCGTATCGTATTTACGGAAAATTGAACATGCTGTAAAGCGTATATGATGGTAGTTTGGACAAACAAGCACTAAACTTGCATATCAATTTAGAGCACTATCTCCATGTCATTGTGCTCAATCTCCATAATAATATACAAAATTTTGTTTAAGACATTTTGTCCAATCTCCATTAATAAGTGAAATTTAATCAGTACTATAGTTATTATTTTTAATTGCTTTTTCAATATTCATCTAAAGAAATACTACATGTCTCTAATTCAGGAAAGATTTTAGTGAATTTCAAATTTTTATTTTTATCGCAAATACTGTAGGTAGGTACCCTTCCGCCTGGAGAGTGATAAACGAGGCGTGGAAGTTAAAACGGGGTTAGACATATTTATGCAACTTACGACCCACTGTGCAAGTAATCACTAACTTCGAGTTACGACCGATGGCTCGGCTTTCATAAAACGCCATCTATCGAGATTTTTGGAACCAATTTCTGGTGGGACAGGTCAAATTAACAATACTTTCTGGGTGGTTGACTGGTTGTGGTGGTACCAACGTATAATTATTCTATGGTGGTACCGTAGGAGTCGTTGTTTCTGATTTCCACGATACAATTGTTTAGAGCTCGTTGGCACTGTCTTAGCGCAGTGGTAAGTATAGCCATGTCCATAACGCATTCGGCCTGTAATGGGGAATGTCCGAAAAAATCAAATAGGCTGAATATTTTTTCATAGGTAGGAATAAGCTCCCTAAGTTATAGAAAAAAAATTCAGAATATTCGGTTGCGTGAAAAAATTTTAAAAAATGAAAGTCTCTTCGACTTCACAAATGTAAGAAAGTAACAGCAGAATGGAGGTTATACCTTTGCCAACACCTGCCACTATGACAACAAGAATTAAAAAAAAAAACAATTTTGACATTTTGTGTTGAAATTTTTTGTGTGGAGTTTTTGGCGGGATTTTGTCGAGTTCAGTTCAGTGACTATTTTAATTATTCGCAAATTGATTCATAGTGGATATTGTGTCTTAAAATTGGTGCAGTTTTTTGGTACAAGTGTCTACGCAACTGAACAATATTTGGGATAATGGAAATAGGCGCGATCTTGGTTGTGTGAAGCTGAGACTTTTATTGTAGTGGTCGCTACCTCGGCAGAACTTACCGAGTAAACTGTCTTGATATACTTGCTGCCAAATGCTCCAAGCAGCATTGGAATGTGATGCACCCGCATTTTAATGTAAACTAAAACAATCTACTAGAAATACTGAACTATTCAACACTTGACACTGGCAAAAATTACTTCCAAGAGGAAAGTAGATTGCCAAAACAAAAATAAGAAGAAGAAAAAATTTTTTGTTGTGGTTGTAGCAGGTGATGGCAAAGGTATTAATCTCCATTCTGCTGTTACTTTCCTATATTTGTAAAGTCGAAGAGATTTTCATTTTTTTTAATTTTTTCATGCAACCGAAAATTCTGATTTTTAGGGTTCCGTAGCCTAAATGGCAAAAAACGGAACCCTTATAGATTCGTCATGTCTGTCTGTCTGTCTGTCTGTCTGTCCGTATGTCACAGCCACTTTATTCCGAAAGTATTAAGACTACACAGTTGAAACTTGGTAGGTAGATGTATTCTGTTAACCGCTTAACGAATTTAATACAAAAATAAGAAAAATAAAAATTTAAGGGGGGGCTCTCCATACATGGAACTGAAACTGAAAAAAAAATTTTTCTTCAAACCAACACGTGTTGGGTGTTTATAGATAGGTCTTTAAAAATGACATTAAGGTTCCTAAGACAACTTTTTCTCAAAATCAACCGTTTGAAAGATATTCACCGCCAAAGTGGTAAAATGTGTGTCCCCCCCCTTTAACTTTTGAAATAAGAGAGTGAAAAATCTAAAAAAAATATATGCTGTAGATCTTAATAAACACTTTCAACCAAAATTGGTTTGAACGAGATGTAGTAATTAGTTTTCGAGATATAGCACATTTTCCAAAACCGCAAATATAACTTTGTCATTCATACCAACACTGTGAAAAACAAAGTTATTTTTACAGACGAAAAATTATAGGTGGTATTAAATATGGTATGGTATAAGGTAACTACGGAACCCTATGGCGCGTGGCCCGACACGCACTTAGCCGGTTTTTTTTTTCTATAACTAAGGGAGCTTATTCCTACCTATGAAAAAATATTCAGCCAATTTGATTTTTTTCGGACATTCCCCATTGAGGGTAATTTAAAATCAACTTTGGCCGTGGGTCATTGGATCTGGATCAGTTACATTACATGCCATCGAGATCAGTTATCACTCAGTTATCATAAATTAATATACTCGAGCTCCAGCGTGGTTCGGAATTGGTCCCTTTTTTATCCCCAGGGATAATGCTTTCGCATACCACCCCCACGCGGGAACACGGGAGTGGTTAAGGCTTTAACATGCCTCAATCCGAGCGGGTCGGTCCGTGATGGTGTGAAATCGAACGTAACTCTACTTACTTTGGGTTCAAATCAGTGCGCGTTCCAACGCGGCGGTTACGTTGAGAACTAGCACCGAATTCTCAATTTTTACATGTTTTTATTAAATTTCTTCGCTTTCAAGTTAGTTAAAAAAAATCTGTTCAATTAAGATTGAAGGTATTAACATCGCCGATTTTTATGTGTTGGTTTTTGTCGCGAATTACGGTATCGCGATGTCTCTAACTATCAAAGTAAATACATTGATTAAACATAATAACAATTAAATGGCAACACTAAATCAGACAGACAACTCACCACTTTCGCCCTTCCCTAGCGCGTATGCGCTTGAACTAATCTGTCATTCTAACCTCATAAAATGAATGTGATGATCTTCTTCAACACCAGTGTAATCGTAGTTAAAGGAGGCCGAGTTTGCAGTAGCACCGAGGATTTCACAGCTAAGTCACATACTTGCTTAATCTAGATTTATAGAGTATCGAAAGCAATACTACTGAGCCAAATGTTCGATCCTGGTCGTGATAGGATCGACTGAACGTGGCCAGGCCTGATCACGTAGTTCGCCGGTGGTGGATGCCTTAGGCAAGCAGAAACCATCGGCGGCGAGATGTATGCAGTCCCAAGAATAAGCCTTTACCTAAATGTGTTCACCGACGGGTGGCCAGGTCCGGACACTTAAGAGGGAATGAACAACTGCATACTGGAGGCTAAGGCGAATGAGGAACGCAGGGTCCTGATTCGATTAGCTCCTTGATGTAATAAACATATTAGTAAAGTTTGATAAAGTGAAACAATGAAAGAACAGCGCTGGAAGGGGGCTGCCTGTCACAGGCAGCCATCTTCCAGGCTTGATAAGAAAGATTGGCAGTAGTACATGTTTATAAAGTAATATCATAAAGAATAAAAGACATAACAGCGTTGAATGATTTAATAATACATATTAAAGTTAACAGTATAAAGTAAATTGTCTTATTAGTATCTGATAAACTAGAGAAAGTAGGTGTGTGCTTAGCCCAGATAAATATGGGACATTATACTTACAGGTGGGACATAAATAAGATGAAGAGAAGGAAACAGTAACGGATAATACAAGTATACCACTTCAGTGCCCCCGGGACTGGAGAATATGGAAAGGTTGGTTGAGAGGACGACATCCTGAAGGTATGTGTCTACACAGTGTCGCGCTGGATACCCTTTATAACCTTAATGACAATGCGAAGCACCCCATAATAATAAATTACTAAACTATATATTGACTAATTATAAATATGTAAGTCGTTCACTGAGAGAGATTATAAAGGGTCCCGGTCTGGTCGCGACAATGGTGGAGGTGCTGGGATATAGAAGAATCCCGATCAAGCAACCCAAAGCGAAATCTCAACCAAACTTTCCATTGGTAAAATTCTCAGAAACAATTAAATCCTATTCCATTTCTGTAAAACTGAATAGTAGTGACATCTATGAGATATTTTTGGTACTGGTTCCTTATAAGCAAAACCACATGAAAGCTACTTAAAGGCGCCAAAGTTAAATTATACCATCATTGTAAAAGCATGGTATAATTATTCATGTACGGCGCACAAATAAATGCTAAATTGAAAGTTTCTTAAAGATACCTTAAATTGAAAGATTATAAAACGAGTACACATAGAATGTATAGCGTTTGGAATTAATTGAAATGTCCACCTCGTAGTTTGGTGTGTATTTGACTTCGCGCTAACAGCGCTGTCAGCGTGATTCGGAACGCGGCCTTTATTTGTCAAATGAAAATGAACCTTAACCGGAAGTGATGTAAAAGACGTCATCCGTCATGTAAGAGGGCAAATGAACGCACTCTTAATAGATTTCAATTGGAAACTGTATTTGATTTAAGAAATAAACTATGTAAAATTCGGCAACTAATTTACTTAATGATGTTGTAAACAATTACACTGGATAGGTTGAAGTAAACAAGTTACGCGTGGTCTCTTTGAAGACAGGGAAGTTCTTTCGTACTTTGAAGATGGCGTCTTGGGAAGGTGTTGAGAAGTCTGCCTGAAAAGGATAAAATCCTAAATAGTACTGTTTATTTTCCACAGGAGCGTCATAATTCAGTAATAAAATTGTGATTAAACGACAAATTAGTCTCAGGTAGACTACATAACTAAGTACTGGTTGACGTTGGAAAGGTCACAGTTGTGGCAAAGAAGTAAGAAGATTCCTATGAGAAAATTACCTACCTTTAAGTGCATATTTCCAAATTGAATGAAAGGTCTGATTGAATTGATGATCAGGATCGACAAGGAAGATAGCAAGGTAAACTATTGACATTTTAAGCTGTGGTAGTTACCAAGTCAACTCATATTCTGTCAAGTCTGACAGTAAAATTATTCTAAGGGTTCTGTAGGCAAGCGATTGTGGCATGAGGTGAGATACTCATGTATACCTAACAATAAGGTTGTATCATCTGAGTTTATGTAAAGATTACTAACCTAAAGGTTGATATTTCTAAATAGGTGATCGAATAAATATTAAATCAAGTCGCTGATGACTACATAGGTACTTAAAATTCATAAATAATAAACTAATAGAAAGAACTAAGGTACACATTTTCTTATGTTCATGATAGGTATAGTAAACACAAACTAAATAATATTTGCAAAACAAAATTAAACCAACGGATAAACATGTTTCTAAATGAATATATTCAATTTGATTGTATTTCATGCAAAACAATAGTCCCATTTGACCAAAGTACCTCTAATCTGATTTGGTACTCGTTTAGATAAATATTATGTTAATACATGGGGAACGTAACATTCTTTGTGGATGCATACACAAATAATGTTGGTTCTTCACATGTGTAAGTATGAGTTACAAAAATAATACCAATATTTTCATATGATCTGAAAGGGTATACTGGGGTAAATTGCAGAGCATGAAACACTTTTAGAAATTTAAAGTTTTGAAACTAAACTGATGAAATGAACCTGCTTATCCGTCAATAAGGATGATAACTGATGAAATAAAATCTGAATTCAATTGAATTCTAAAACAATTATAGAAATAATTTTAAATGAAGGAATTTATATTACAATTACAAGTTTATGGATGTGTTCGACTCAGAGAACACACCGCTTTATAGAAAATAACTTATTTCTCACATCTTGATGAAAATTAAAAAATATACAGGGTGTCAGTTTTTGGTATGCTACTTATTAGGGAGGGTACCGACAGCTGACACGCCACAGTGTATACAGGGTGTCAATTGTTGAAATGTTATTTGTTTGTGTGGTTGGTCGACGGTTGGCAGACGGCTCATTTTTGAGGTGCAAACTTTCGACTCGTGTTTTTAACATACAGGGTGATAAATAAAAAACTTTTTTTTTCTAAGAAATATTACATTACGTGTATTAGGCGATTTGAAACTAACACTATATAGGGTGTAGGGTTTTAGAAAATCAAATTATATGGTATAAATTTAAAATTTTTTGATTTCCAGAAACATGGAAAAAATTATTCTAAATAGGCTAGAGTCTATAGCTAACGCCATAGAAAAGCTTACCTTAGAGGCTCTCGAGTACAAAGATAATATTAACCTAAAAGATGCTGAAAACGTAGAAATATTGCTCACAAAACTAGACAATGCGGTAAAGAGGTTTGGTACAGAATTAAATCAGTGTTTGTCGATAAATGAACTAGGATCCTTCGTGGAAGAGATCACTTCGTTCAGTGAGATACAACTACGGGGCGAAGAAACTTTCGCAGAATTAAATATCAAGCTGAAAAGAGTAAAAGAAAGTGCTACACCTGCAGCAACGCCTGGTAGAAGTATCGCATTGACCGGAAAGTTACCTAAACTACAATTAGCAGAATTCTCAGGAGATATACTAGAATGGTACCAGTTTTGGGATCAGTTCAGTTCCAACATAGGGAACCGAGATCTGTCTGATGTGGATAAACTATCCTATCTCAAGGGTTCTTTGAGAGGCGATGCGAAGAGGATCATCGATGGACTTGAAATTACCAACAAGAACTACGAGGTAGCTGTATCTATTTTAAAGGGGAGGTACGGCAAGGAGAGTCACATAGTGGACGCACACTACGCAGCTCTACATAAGATTCCTAAGGCTTCTAAGGGTAGCATAAAGGACCTGAGGGAGACCTTTAGCCAAGTTGAGAAGCACCTTAGAATTCTAAATTCATTAAACCAAAATATCAACCATGATCATCTGAGATTTCTCATCTTGGAGAAGATGCCTTCGGACGTAGTCTACGAGCTAAAGTTGAGAGCGAATACTGAATCTATTGAGGAGATCCGGCAACATTTGGAAGTGATCATTTCGGCAAGAGAAGATGCGCAGAGAATTACTTCTGAAAATGTAGAAGAGTACACTACTCAATCTCTACACGTGAATACGTACGTAAAAGGAGGGAAACCAGGAAAACCCAACCGAAGCCAAAGAGATTTCAAGAGACACAAATTTATACAACAAAGGCAAGATATTAAGAAGGAAGATAGATTCAACGAACCTGGATCATCTCACAAATACAATAACTACAACAGACTTCCATTGAAAAGGAAGCTTCAAGAACGAGAAAATAATAGGGATGCTCCACCGGGAAAGAAAAGGAGAGGGCAATGCGTTTTCTGTCAAGGATCACATTTTAATGATCAATGCGATAAATTCAAAACCATAAAAGAAAGGAAAGGAAGATTAAAGAACAGATGTTATCGTTGCTTAGGCCTCGGCCATAAAGGAAATAATTGCAAGAGATCTACTTTCTGCGTTCACTGTAAAGAAACTAATCTTCACAATAGAGCACTTTGTTTAAAAGGACAAACATCTAACTCTGAAAGTGTCACAACTCTTCACGCCAATTCCATTAACTCCACTATACTGCAAACAGCAATAGTCAAAGCCCGACGTGAAAACGATGATACCAAAGAAGAAACTTGTCGAGTTTTGTTAGACTCTGGCAGCCAGCGTACCTACATCACACAAGAAATAGCTTCTAAACTAAAACTGCCCATAGAAGAAGAAAATACTCTATCAGTTTTCACATTCGGTGCTAAAACTCCTCAAATCATTGAAAGTCCAATAGTTAGGCTACAAATGAAAACCAGAACAAACGATATTCTGGAAATAGAAGCAAACGTTGTCACACACATATCACATGGAGTTCCTTATTCAAATATAGACTTAAGCAGAAGAGAAGAAAATCTAATTTTGGCTGATGACGGCTCACTGTCACCGAAAGTAGATATTCTAATTGGAAACGACTTCTATTTTTCATTCATACTAGGAAACAAAATCCAACTGGAAAATAATTTATACTTGATTGAATCAAGATTTGGTTACATATTGACCGGAAGAACCACGGCTAAGGATGTGGACCCATTATCGGTGATAACGTACTTCCAAGGAGTAGAGAACAAATTAACTCCGCCTGACTTACCATTATACAATGGAAGCATCAAATGTTTATGGGAATTGGAATCTATAGGGATATGCGATTCACCAAATCTAACTAGAGACGAAGAAGTCATCAATCAATTTAATGAAACAATAGAGTTAATAGATGACCGATATACGATCAGCTGGCCATGGATCGATTATCCACCTGAACTAGAAACCAATTATGGTCTTGCAATCGGTAGACTAGTAAATTTATTGAAGAAACTAGATTCAGAAGCATTAAAGTCATATAACGCCACGTTACAAGAGCAGTTAGAGAAAGAAATTATAGAACGCGTACCCGATCAAGAAAGGTGTGATATTGGTATAGACCATCCTATCCATTACCTGCCACATCATGGAGTAAGTCATCCAGGAAAACCTACACGTATCGTATACGACGCGTCAGCGAAAACAAAGAACAGCAAAAGTTTAAATGAATGCTTACACTGTGGTCCACTCATGTTGGGAGACCTGACAGGAATGTTGTTAAGATTTAGGTCACATCAAGTGGGAATAACCGCGGACGTAGAGAAGGCATTTTTGCAGATCGCGTTACACAAAAAAGACAAGGACGTGACTAGATTCCTATGGCTAAAAGACATAGAAAAGGCAGCCACGGAAGATAATATTCTACATTTACGGTTTTGTCGTGTTCCGTTCGGAGTGATATCGAGCCCATTCCTGTTAAACGCTACTTTGAAACACCATCTACTGCGTTCCAATGAAGAAATCCTGAAAAGGATAATGAACGACATTTATGTGGATAACTTAGTTACGGGAACGGACTCCATCCATGAAGCAATTGAAATGTATGAGTCATGCAAATTTGCGTTCAAAGAAATTTCGATGAATCTTCGGGAATGGAGTTCTAACTCCAGACAATTCTCAAAGGAAATAGATCCAACTGACGTTTGCCAAGACATAGAAGTGAAAGTACTAGGTCTGAATTGGAATACAGAAGAGGACACTATCAGTTTAAGGCCAAAGAAAATAACAGAGGCTAATACGAAAAGGGAAATATTAAAAAACGTAGCTTCAGTATATGATCCATGCGGATATGCTGCGCCAGATCTGCTGCCAGCAAAACTTCTACTTCAAGATCTATGGGTAAACAAATTTAAATGGGACACTCCTTTACCAGAAGAGATAACTAAAGAATGGCAAATTATTAGAGAACGACTAGAAAGAACAAAGAATATTGTCTTACCTAGAAGATATTTCAAACAAAAGGGCAATGAAGACATTCAGCTACATGCCTTTACAGATGCGTCGACCAAAGCATACGCAGCTGTAGTATACATTTCTAACGGAAGAGAGTTAAGTTTCGTGATAGGGAAATCAAGACTAGTACCCATCAAAGATCAAGACAATCTCAAAATTCCAAGACTTGAATTATTAGGACTTCTGATTGGTAGCAGGCTACTGAAGTATGTAAACAAATTTCTGAATTTCGAATCCAAAAAGAATACTATATGGACGGACAGTCAAATAATAATCGATTGGTACTACGGCGGTAAGCTATTACCACCATTCGTAGCGAAAAGAATAGAAGAAATAAAGGGAAATGTGTCAGCAACGATAAGGTATGTACCAACAGAGCTAAATCCAGCTGATGTAGCGACTAGACCCACAGATTCTGAAAAATTCAAGCACAAATGGTTATCCGGACCAGATTACCTGCTAGAAGACTGCAAGAAATGGCCAAAGAGTCGTAGGAGGGAAGTTTCTCCGCTTACTCAAGATGAAAGTGTACTGATTGCCACGCATTCCTCTGTGGATCGTCAATTTTCTTTTCCCATTGGGGAGGGTCTCACGAGTGGAGAACCAAGCTCACAAAATCAGAGACAACAATTAAATGAAGAATTGCAAAAGAATCCCTCAGAGAAATGCGAGGACGATACACTGTCATACGTACAAAAAATCAAAAGAATCCAAGCAAAACATTTTCCTGAAGAAGTAGTAGGTAAAGATACAAATTTAAAGAGAAATTTAAACGTGTTCACTGACGTTGACGGAATCCTACGTTGCAAAGGAAGACTACAAAATGCTGACTGGTCTTATGACAAAAGATATCCAATACTGATTCCAAAGGACTGTGAATTTACTAACACCGTGATCTTAGAAACACATAAAAAGAACTATCACGTAGGTGTTAACCACACTCTAAGTCTGATCAGATTGTTATATTGGATTCCTCAAGGAAGAAGTCAAGTTAAGAAAATACTTAAAAAATGCACAAATTGCGTTAAGCATGGAGGAGGTCCATTTAAACTACCACCACCTCCTGCGCTTCCAAAGGAAAGGGTAAATTATAGCTCACCATTTACATACACCGGCATGGATTACTTAGGTCCTCTCCAAGTAAGGACCGACGGTAAAACAGCAAAACGATGGATATGCCTGTACACTTGTTTGGTAGTACGCGCTGTACACCTAGAAGTTGTCAAAGATCTTACAGCAGAAGAATGCTTATTAGCACTACGAAGATTTATATCTTGTAGAGGCGTACCGGATAGAATAGTTTCAGATAATGCACTACAATTCAAACTGACTGCAGAAATACTGTCAAGCAATTACTGCATCACTAACGAAATAGACTGGAAATTTATTCCACAACTAGCTCCTTGGCATGGAGGATTCTACGAAAGACTAGTTGGACTAGTTAAACATTGTCTCAAGAGAACACTCACAAAGAATCTATTGAAAGATAATCAACTTAACACCATTATAAAAGAAATAGAAGCGGTGATAAATACGAGACCATTAACTTGTGTAGGATCTGATCTGGAAGACATTCTTAGGCCTTCAGATTTTCTAACCTTGAACAAATGCATCACGACAACACCTTCGGATGCTGAATTTCCACAAGAAGGCACGGTGACAAAACAAAACCTAGTAGACGGTTGGAAAATAGGACAAAACATGTTAAAGGAATTTAAAAGGATGTTCATCGAGCAATACCTGCCGAGTTTAAGGGAAAGATATCGTCACGCTCTGAAAGAACCAAGGATTACTAAGTCAGAAATCCCAAAAATAGGAGACATAGTACAAATTAAAGGAGATACGAAAAATAGAGAAAACTGGAAAGTTGGAAGGATCACATCTCTGCTTAAGGGAGCAGACGGTCAATGCAGGGTGGCACGAATAAAGGTGAACGACACGGAATTCACGCGCTCCATCGCTCATCTTTACCCATTGGAAGTTGATGAAGAAGTACCTGGAAGAGAAGAGGTTATGTTTGAATTCGAAAGAGAAGACGTAACAGCAACGTTAGACGACTTACCTCTGTTAGAAGAATTAGACATAACTAGTCTCACCAAAGATATCTCTTCAGCTCCAAGAACCACAGAAGAACTCGTCGACAAACCTGAAACAGAAAGCAGACAAACAAGTATAATAGAAACAGTAGACCAAATACCTCATAGAATACTTACCACAGAAGATGATATCCAATCAGTACATGATGAAGGACGTGATGATAAGAGCACACCTAAAAGCATCAACATTAATGAAAACACACAACCCGAAGAAGTGAGAGAAGTAAGAGATGCGTCTTTAAAGGCTCGTGAAAAGATACGCGAGTGGACGCGTAGATTAATGGAGAACATGTAACTTCTGTCGTCGTCGGGAGTGTCGCGAATTACGGTATCGCGATGTCTCTAACTATCAAAGTAAATACATTGATTAAACATAATAACAATTAAATGGCAACACTAAATCAGACAGACAACTCACCACTTTCGCCCTTCCCTAGCGCGTATGCGCTTGAACTAATCTGTCATTCTAACCTCATAAAATGAATGTGATGATCTTCTTCAACACCAGTGTAATCGTAGTTAAAGGAGGCCGAGTTTGCAGTAGCACCGAGGATTTCACAGCTAAGTCACATACTTGCTTAATCTAGATTTATAGAGTATCGAAAGCAATACTACTGAGCCAAATGTTCGATCCTGGTCGTGATAGGATCGACTGAACGTGGCCAGGCCTGATCACGTAGTTCGCCGGTGGTGGATGCCTTAGGCAAGCAGAAACCATCGGCGGCGAGATGTATGCAGTCCCAAGAATAAGCCTTTACCTAAATGTGTTCACCGACGGGTGGCCAGGTCCGGACACTTAAGAGGGAATGAACAACTGCATACTGGAGGCTAAGGCGAATGAGGAACGCAGGGTCCTGATTCGATTAGCTCCTTGATGTAATAAACATATTAGTAAAGTTTGATAAAGTGAAACAATGAAAGAACAGCGCTGGAAGGGGGCTGCCTGTCACAGGCAGCCATCTTCCAGGCTTGATAAGAAAGATTGGCAGTAGTACATGTTTATAAAGTAATATCATAAAGAATAAAAGACATAACAGCGTTGAATGATTTAATAATACATATTAAAGTTAACAGTATAAAGTAAATTGTCTTATTAGTATCTGATAAACTAGAGAAAGTAGGTGTGTGCTTAGCCCAGATAAATATGGGACATTATACTTACAGGTGGGACATAAATAAGATGAAGAGAAGGAAACAGTAACGGATAATACAAGTATACCACTTCAGTGCCCCCGGGACTGGAGAATATGGAAAGGTTGGTTGAGAGGACGACATCCTGAAGGTATGTGTCTACACAGTGTCGCGCTGGATACCCTTTATAACCTTAATGACAATGCGAAGCACCCCATAATAATAAATTACTAAACTATATATTGACTAATTATAAATATGTAAGTCGTTCACTGAGAGAGATTATAAAGGGTCCCGGTCTGGTCGCGACAGTTTTAACATAAACGAATATTCTGTTTCCGAGAAATTTTGCAAATAGGACCAGAAACAGGGTCCACGGAATATTTTTTTACATCAAAGGTGGTAACATTTTTACAAATGCTTTCAATTAAATCTATTGTGTATTATTCCAAGTACATTATGTATTTTTTCCATGATAGCTTCACGCGCGTAATCTTTCAATAATTTGAATTGAATATTGGGATTTGACTCTTCTTAGCGCCTAAGGCGTTGGTCCCTTGGCTGCATTTGCAGGTTGTTAACACATATCAATCCACATTGGGCCGAAGGCTGATTGTCTAACTTTGTTGCAATCAACTTTGACAGAAATCACAGTGACATTGCTGCTTTAGTAAGAACCAATGTGACAACTATCTTACTTAAAGCAGCAATGCAACTGCGATTTCAATCGAGAATTGTTAGCAACAGAGATACGTAATCGGTGGGCCGGTATGGTGGGTTGGATTATCCACGTAATGCATTATAAAGCTGGGTGACTAGACTGACGATGATCATACTATGATGTCTTAGCGTATTTGTTGATTAAATTAATTACATGAGAGAAAGTGAGCTTTAATATTATCTATCAATATTATGTAGGTACTGACATGACTCACGATTTTAAGTCGTAAGTTTAGTTCGGAAGGTTTCAAGTTAAATTTAAAATCATGTGGATATTGATGGTAGATCATCAAAACAGGGTAGGTGATGTCTGAAGTGCGCTGTACACATTGGCCCAACGCGTTGGCCCAGCGCGTTGGGCCAACGTGTAAAGACCTACTTGGCGGTATGTTGGGAGCAGTTGGGAGTTGGCGCCAACGTGTAAACAGTGACATGCCCTGGCCGCGCGCGTTGGCCCAACGCGCGCGGCCAGGCGTTGGCCCAATGTGTACTTCGGGCTTAAAGAAAGAACGGACGGCACGCACGCCATCGAGTCGTGCTGTTGACGATGACGTAAGCATTGGAGTTCATTTTCTAACCGGCTTTAAGCCGAGCGTGACCGTGGCGTGCAGTGTTCCACTGATAATATTGATGAACGATTGTTATTGTTTACTTAATCACAAAATCCGTCTCACTGTGCTTATTGCTGTCGGATGCAACGCATCGCACTGAACATTTAATCTCGTCAAAATCTTTTGTCGAAATTATTCATAAAATGTCGGAAGAAAAACAGGAGCTCCGCATCATCACGTACATGTGTCCAACGCATCCAGTGCAGCTGTACGAATTGATCATGGAGTTGATGGAGGAATCCTTGGGTTGCTACACCAGTTTACAGTACGAGAGTCGGACGCCTGGCCCGTTCACGGACCGTCAGGATCCTTTTACCGCAAACAAAGTGGATTTAGGTAGGTACTTATACAAATCGAAGATTTTTTTTAAATTCAATACTATATTTTACGTATGTGTAGGTATCTAAGTAAACCTATTAAATTAAACCTTAATTATTGCTATTAATACGCTGGCAATAAGCTGGCATATTCAAATATTAAGTACCTACAACTTTTCGAAACTTTCGCCGCGCAGTTAAAATACGTTAAAGGAAGTTTTTTTTGAAGTAGGTAAATGTTGATTAAGCAGTGTTTTTATACTTAATTAATTCCTTTTAAAGGTTTCATGACGGCGGCGGCGTACATGCGGCTGAGGCAGACCGCCGCCAGCTCCATTGAGCTGCTGCCCGTGACGCCCGTGTTCGCTCACCAAATGAACGTGGAAAACGCACCAGGATATTTTTCCGATGTTATTATCCACAGCGACAAGAAGTAAGTATCTAATACTAATTAGTCGATTTTTTTCTTGTATTTAAAAAACGACTGCCTGTAATATTCCAAAAATGGGAAGGATGTTTCAAAATGGGATATAAAAAAAGAATATTGGACGTCACGTAGGTATATACAGGTACATGCATTGCTTCTCGATTACAGAGTAAGAAGCTAGAGACAGTCAGCTAAAGTCAAGAAAAGCTAATTTTCTAAAATGACCTAGCTAGTGATCAAACTCGGGACTTTAAAGATGGCGACACCCACACCCACTATGAAAACCTGTGTACATTGTGCAAGCCACTCGACTACTGAGGTTGAGGTCGCGTCGCTCGTCTAATATTGTAAATAATATAATTCTATGATGTTATGTCGTTAATTTTTTATGGAATATAACATTATAACTACATAGGTAATATAATATCTATATCTACTATACTGTTATTGATATATAAAAGAGAATATTGAGCATAAGTTACTTTTATTATTTTAACTTGACTTCTTACCAAATAATAAATAAATAGATAACAATGTTATCAGCTATGTGTCATTGGCTTTTGATAAGGTGCTCCTAATAAGGCATATTTGTTTTACGATAACTAATATTGTTATATCGGGCTATTAGATTCATATTTATTTGAGTTACAATTTGTTCAACAGAGCGCACAACGTGAACACTTTGATAGATCTTCGAGGATGTACATTTGCTTATAATGACGAAGAATCTCTAAGCGGAAGTAAAATCGTTTTAAAAACGTTAAAAGAAAAGGGCGAAAATGCTTCATTCTTTGGATCTAAATTAAGTATGTATGATTTTATTGTCTCATTAACTTTTACAGTTATCATTGCGTAACTGAAACGAAGGGATCTATTTTAAAGGCATTGTAATTGGTGATTTATTTTATAATTTGATTGCAGGATCTGGTTCTCATTTAGCGTCCGCTCAAATGGTTCTGTCTAAACAAGCAGAGTGGGCCGCAGTAGACTCTACAACTTTATTATATTCCAAGAAATTTATGCAAGACGGCGGAAAGGATATAATACTTTTAGAAACATTAGGGAGACTTCCACCATATCCTGTGGTAGTAAATTCTAATCTAGAAGGTCAGTATGAATATATTGAAGACCTCAGATAAGTCGTTTGCTCAAGAGAACTAAAATAACACTGTCGTGTCGCTTCGCCGGCCGCCCCAACTTGAAAGATACAAAGGATGTAACTAGTTCTAACAAAGATTTGTACTTCAAACTAGTTTTAATTAGAGAAAAGTGTTTTGACCGAAAACAGGTTACATAAAATAACTTCCTGCCCCAAAAAGAGAGGGCCGCCTTCAGTGCCCAAAAAGCGGCACTGGGGCGAATCGCAATAGTGCAACTGGCTTCTGTCAGTTCATGCCACTAGCTCGGAAATTTAAATGAGCTTTAACATAGCCTCTACCTACAGTACTAGGCACGTATCTTGAAATTTTTTCGACGGAGTGGGGATAAGTTCGCGCTAGTGCTCTTTAGAGCGACCAATAGCGCGCGCTCCACTCCCGCCGCTCGCGCCCCTCACCGCTACGCATACGCGTTTCGCGCAATCCCCACCCGATTTCAAGTTATATGCCTCGTACTGTACCTACATCATTTTGCCCAACAGGACTGACTCAATATTTAGGCTTATTCCGTTTATCCACTCTGAAAGAGCCACCTTAAGGTGTCCATTCGGAAAACGCGTGTCCATCTATCCACCCCATCATACTATCAAATATGTGCATCTATGCACCCCATCCTTCAAATTCTAAATGTACAGTTCCCATAATTTACGTACACCGGTCTCAAAAGGTACATTTCCCGAAATGTCCACTTCCCAAAAGGGACATTTCACGAAATGTCCACTTTCCAAAAAGTAGATTTCCCAAAATGTCCACTTCCCTCAATGTACATTTCCCAAAATGTATCTTTTCCAAAATGTACACTCTTAGAACAGATAGGAATAACTGATTGGATAAAAAAAATATAGAAAAAAAAAAGTTTTTTTATAAGATAGAAGTTAACCTTCCATCCAAAATGTATCCAGTCAGTTATTCATATGGTTATTCCTATCTGTTATAAAAGTGTACATTTTGGGAAAGCATTTTGGGAAATGTACATTACGGGAATATCATACTATCAAGTATAATAGGGTGAATAGATGGACACGCATTTTCCATGTGTCAACCTTAGGGTGGCTGTTTCATGGTGTACAAACGGAATAAGCCAATAATTATTTTAATTATTTTGCAGATAAATATAAAAATGCAATTACTAAAGCACTGCTGACACTCCCCCAAACACGGGAATGGAAGAAAAGGTTTGCCAAATTTGGTATTATAAAGTTTGATAGCAATAGTAATGGCGCTTACGACGGGCCGGTTGCACAGGTGTGGGCCATCCAAGGCGAAAAACTCAATGTTCGTTATTATTAGATTGCTTCTATCGATCTCACTTATATATTTGTTGTACATTTTATACATAGATTACATGCCAAAATGATTTTTATAAAAAATAATGAAAAAAGATTTATAATTATTTGTACTTTTATATTAAAAAATAATACATGTACCACACAGTTTCATTTTGTTTTGGACTTTGCTTTTGGATATTTAATTTAACCATTGTGTTACTTTTCTTTGACTATTTTCTGTAACACAATATTCAGGGACATAATTTGTTTCTGCTTGTTTCCTGTCTCAATAAGGACACCACGTGGCACTCTGATCACTGCCAATGCTTGAGGTTGAGGTTTGGAGTCAGGTTTTATTGAAGTATTTTTCTGCAATATTTTATAAATATACCATTTTTGTAACCATTAAACGACTCAACCACTGAATGGTGACTCATGATACAATGAAACAGTCCAGCAAAAACACGGAACTGCATCAGAGTAAAAATTTAAAAATATTAAAAACACGACTGCCCTGCCAAAAACAAACTAAAACTTGGAATGATTTAAGGATTCTAACGATACCCCATACATCCAAATCAAGCCATTTAGAAGATATGGTGGAATAAACTCACATACCCACAAACATATGTATATGAACCCTGAACACATGTACACTCCTTTTTGGGCAGTCGTGTAAAAACAGGAGCTCAGAGGAAAATACCTTTTTTTTTATAAACATAATTTTTTCCAATCAAAACCAGTTGGGTTTGTAGTTGCTCTTTGTATTTTTTTTATAAACACTCTCAACTTATTTAAAAAAATAAAGGTTTTAAATTATTTCAATTCAAATGTTTCTTCTTTGATAATATACCTACCATGCATTTTTTAAAATACCAATTTCAAAACGTCTATTGCAGGCTAGGTAGGCTAAATCAAAGACAATATACTTTTGCAGCTCCAAGTTTTCGCAGTTCCGTGTTGTCGCTGTTGACTGTTTCGTTGTATCATGAGTCGTCATTCAGTAATTGAGTCCCACCAAACAATTCAAAAACTTGTTTGTGAAAGCAATGGCAGAGCTAATGAAACTTTAGCTTTTCAAGAGAACTTTTAAGTCCTAAGGAGAGTAGCACTCGCTTATACATTTTAACAATGACTTTATGCTCAAATTGTGGTTAAACTGTTATAAAATAGCCCACACAATATGCACCTAATACTTTTTTTTATCTTTATCAATGATGTAAAACAACTCTACATTAAGCTGTGCAAATCCCCTTTAATATTTTACTTAAACTCAATGCAATATTATAATTAAATTACTACCTACTTAGCTCTGTAAATTTTGAAACTCAATAAATACTGAAGAATTAGGTAACATATCTACATTTTAGCTACAAAACAGGTAAGTTGAAGAGACTAAACGATTCCACCGCCGTTGATATGGTCAATTTCTTCCTCTGAGAGAGGTTGTCTTTGGTAGCGGGCCGGGAGGTCGATGTCTGGAATGGCACCCGTGCTCATTGCTGCTGCAGACTGGCCTTGTTGAGGTTGTGGCTGTTGCAAGAGAAACAACGAGTACCTTAATGTATTTTGTAAATTAAAATCAAACTATTTACAAATGAGTGTGATTGACGATTGTCATAGAAAAGCAGTAGCTACCTATATTTTCGGATGATTACCCACATCGAATAAAGAAACATTATTATGGCTTAATTCAAAGATTCCACAACATTCGTTTGGTTATTTATATAACGGAGGTACCCACTTGAGAAGCCGACTGAGCAGCTTTGGGGTTCGCCGATATCGGGCATCCACCAGCTGGTTTTGGCGTAGCACCACCTTTGCGAAACTTTATCATGGGAACTCGAGCGAGAACTGCTGTTGCTCGGACCATTTTAATTTAAGACGGGGTAGTTTTTCTATAAAATTCAACCGTGATGAAATGAAAGAAAGTGAAAGAATTCAACTTTTTTTTACTTTGTCGATTGACAGTTTGACATGCATGACAGCAATCAGCATAGGGATGCGCCGATCCGATCCGATCTTTTGAAATATCGGATCGGCGGGCATACGATCCGGCGATTTTCGGATCGGATCGAGGCCATACGATTTTTTGCCGGATCGATACAAAACTTGGAAGATCGGATCGCTTGGATCGTATGAACGAAAATGCGGTTTGTTTACAAAAAAATGGGCACTTTGGTTTATTTGTTACGAAATTTATCTTTGTCTAGATTTAGAACTTGGCCGAAAACTGGCGCCTATAAAAATTGTACTTAACTATTAGTAGTTAGGCGCGTCTTCAAGTATAAACTTTTGAGAGAAATTCGTCTTTAAGTTCTCTGTGTACAATATTACTATTCCACATTATTTTATACATTGTTTTGCATGGGTTTACTTAATAAAGATATAAAATTAATTGTGCCTTACTTATTTGCATCCGATCCGGATCGATTTCCTGAAAATTGGATCGAAGGCATTCGATCCGATCCGCGGATCGGATCGTGGAATTACCATCCATTATGATCCGAAAAATCGGATCGACAACCCCGGATCGCGCATCCCTAAATCAGCATTGACTTTGACACTGACAGCTGATTTGGCATTGGGTGTATTCCAATAGACTAATCGCTGAGTCATCGGTCTCCGTAGAGACATTTAATCATAGAAAGAAAAGTGAGCATGCGACTCTCCGTGCCACTGAATAATTCCATTCTAAAACTACCTAGAAGTAATGTACCGATGATATACGTTCTTATTTCAGATATCAAATCGATTGTACCGGCTTCCCGGCAGAATGATTGACAAAAGCATGTGGCACGGAGATTCGCATGCTTTGAGGTTATGTTTTTTGTTAAATCGTCGAATTCCAGATCAATCTGAGTCTGTACCGGTGGTTTGATGTATTTGTAGCCGTTACATATTCATTGTAACAGCTACAAACACTTTCGTTGCTCATGTAACGCAACAGGGTCAAAGATATCGCGATCTAAAGTTTTAAAAGCATGCGACTCTCCGGCCCACACACTTAAGTCTAAAATATTGATGAAAATTGCATTAAGATTAAAAATAAGCAGGTTTTTGTAATCGTTTGATCACGATAAACGACCCGAAAACATATTTTCAGAATATCTTTACTCGTTTTAGAGAAATTTGCAAATTTATTTACTATGAACAATCACAGTGTAGGGTTACCATATCGTCGGTCGGTCAGAATCATTAGGCTGTTTCTAGAAAATAGACCGATCGGAATACGTTATTTTGAGGGTATAACCTTCAAGAATTCTAAAGTTTATGAATTCTTGCCTGTCGATACATTGGCATATAATTAGTTTATTTTTGCGTTTTGTGTCACATCTAGCCGATGCATCTTGAGAAATTCGATTATTTGTGGTGGTTATAAATAATTGGACTCTAAGGCGATTCTCCCACTGCCAACGCGCGCCGTCGTCGCGGGGTGCGGTTTGGCGTTTCACGCGCGCGGTGACGGCGCAGCGCAATGCCTGTTCGGGCGGTTTTCTCCGCGCCTCCGCGCCATTCGGCGTCTGACGCGTCCCCGCCGCTTGTTTTTTAGAGGCATTAAATTTTGAAGTTGTTTTGTTTTAATTTCCAGGTTTTTAGGGTTCCGTACCTCAAAAGGAAAAAAAACTGAACACATATAAAATCACTCATGAGATTAAAACGTCCAGACAAATAATTAAGATTTGCCATCTCGATATTAATGACGGAATTTTAATAACATACGAGTAGGTAGGTACGGTCAACGGCACGCTGGGCTTCCACGACAGCGTAATGATATTCAATCAAATAAATAACAGATTTTTTACAGTTTTGTATAACCTCATGTGCTGCATAATGTACCTACCAAATGGCACTAAAATGGGCGTATATCCAAGCCACGAAACATTTGAAAACCAGAGGAAATCCCGCCATCGTAACGAAACGATCATCGAAAACCAGCCGCGGGGCGCGTCGCAGTGTGTTGTACCCCGCGGTAACGCGCCTGCTGGCGCAAACTGCTCGCGGATCGCCGGCGGCACGCGGCGGTGCGCGCTCACGCGCCGTGGCGCGCCTTGGTGTGTTGGACGAGGCGGTTTTCTGTACAAATTAATGTACTTGCATACAACGTAAAAGACGCGCGTGGGTGCGCCGCGACCGCGCGCGTCGCCAGTGTGAGAAGTCTAAACTGTCAAAATTGTTTTAAAGTAAAAAGAAACAATAGTATTGTATTTAAGATAGCCTGCGTAGTGTACAAACCTAATTTGTGTCATTTTCGTCCATGGAAACAGACGTGGGACCCGTACATTAATAACACCGTCAAAAAAATATTACAATTTGAAAAACAAGTACCATATACCTCAGATCACTTAAAAATCCCTATGAAATAAATTTGTGCCAAATTAAGGCATGGACTTTTAATATTTTCAATTTTTTTGTTTGTCCGAGCCATTGATGCTTATAAAAAATATTAGTATTATTAGAGTTTACATATTTAATATCTTAAATACATGAGTGATGGACAGAATGAATTTGTGTCATTTTCATGCATGGAAAATACCTAGGTAGGTAGGTATTCAAAAAGTTTGCGGTCGAAGCGAGTAGGCGCGGGCGCGTGGCGAGGGACGACGAAGCTAGTCCGTTTCGGTTGGATACTAAGTACGTACATACCTATAAGTCTCACGTCACGATACGAACGAACACGCACCTTTCGTTTGGTTAAGTAGGTACATACTCTATAGAATTACATCTCCTGTTTTAGAAATTCATACAGATGTACTATGGACAACAACGTCACTTAACCACAACTCTTAAGGTTAAAATCGGTTGCACGCCGCGCCGCCGCCGTCATAACATAATATATTTAGTTCGTGCAGGGGGATACGTGCGCACACAATTTTTTTGCTAACTTTTTAAGCGAAGCTGTTGCCCATAGTACATACATATCTGTTCTGTTTCCATTTTAAAACAACCTAGAAGTAATGTACCGACGATATACATTCTTATTTCAGATATCAAATCGATTGTACCGGCTTCCCGGCAGAATGATTGACAAAAACATGTGGGCCGGAGAGTCGCATGCTTTGAGGTTATGTTTTTTGTTAAATCGCCGAATTCCAGATCAATCGGAGCCTGTAGCGGTGGGTTGATGTATTTGTAGCCGTTACATATTTATTGTAACAGCTACAAACACATTCGTTGCTCATGTAATGCAATAGCGACCTAAAGTTTTAAAAGCATGCGACTCTCCGGCCCACACGCTTAAGTCTAAAATATTGGTGAAAATTGTATTATGATTAAAAATAAGCAGGTTTTCGTAACCGTATATAATAGGTCTTTACCTATGAAATTGCCGATTTGTATGGAGAATTTTCAAGAAGTTGCATTTTTCATACTAGCATTTTCTTTGTTCATTTAACAACCGTTAACACTCTTGTAACAAAACTTTTATGTACTAATGTTTGAACACTATGCTAACCTATTCCATTTACGATAAGCGAAAAAAATAAGTTTTGGCTAAGTTACAACCCCTCCGGTCACCCTTTTTTGGCTCACAAAAAAAGAGTAACTTTCAAGATCTTTTTTTAATGCTATGAAAGCTTAAAAAAAGGACTTTATTTTTACTGATAGTTGACTATCATGGTCATAATTCGACATACGTAAATCAAGATATTGTTAAATGTTTTAAAACATAGAAGTTATTATTTTCTCTGTATGTGACAAAATATCGGCAAGTTCATAAGTAAAGACCTAATATTTATAGATATATATTGCGAACGATTTTATCCTAGCTTTCCGATGACCTAGAGACTTGAAACTTTGAAAATAGGTCAGAACTGGAAGGCAATGCAATATTATGGTGTCATTGAGCTGATCTGATGATGAAGCCGGAAGAAGCCCACAGGAATTCTATGATAAAACCTACAACCCCATCGTGTTTGGGCTCGTTAGAATAGGCATGACGAAATTTTTTTTTATTTTATGTTACATAAATTACCTCTCAAAAAAAGAAACATTGGTAAAATAATTATTTCGCTAGCGTGAAAACTGCCCGAGATATCACAGTTTAAAATGCACACAAATTGGACTCACCCGAAAACGCTCCATACTAACGGCTACCCTAGTTATGACGTCACGCCTAGGTGTTTGTATGCAACGCGTAGGAAAGTTTGGCAGCTATATTAAATATTGTGTTTATCAAAATTGTTTCTTATACAAATTTGCTATAAATTTTATGGATTAATTAAATGTATTATTTATTTTAATATATTTTAAACTTTTTAAATGGACTTGTCCGCCCAACTTTGAAGGGTAATAAAACAAATAATACGCAATATATAAAACCAAGAGGTATACAAGCTACTCTAAATGTTCAATATGTTTACGGTTTTTATTAGTATTTTGTTATTTTATTCAGTAGTCGTCATCCCTATTGTTTTGACGAGTACTCTAATGGGAGACGAAGTCCAGGGTCTGATGATGAAGCTGACAGACAGAGTATGTTCATTACTTTTAGTCGGAGGATTTTTGTAAAAATATTAACCAAACTGTTTTTCAATTAGGGTTTTTCAAAATGACAAAAAACTGTATGCTCGATAGATAAGATGGCGTTGATAAAAATGTATGTGTCAATGTGATTTTTTTACTCAGCTTCGAAGAGTACTCAGGTAGGCAGGCAAATCTGATGTTACCCTAAAATGTTTCTCTTTGGCCAGATGTCAGCCAGCGAACGCTTATTTGCCTCTTTGGTACAGGCCGTTTATTTTTAAAAGCCAATTTTTACACTTCTCTTTCCATCAACGCCATCTAGAGGCAAATAGTTACTATTTTTTTAAAATGTCACTTTGTAAAGCCTTCATTAAGAATAATTGTCCTAAGTCGTGGGCTTTTAAAAAAAATGCTTTTTTGACAGTTGCCTTTCTCATCGAATGTGTTTTTTAATCAATATATTTGTACATGTATCATAGATTCACGTGGACTACATTACCACAGAATAACTATGATACTACCTAATAAATTGTTCGATTTTGGTAGATTATTTTTTGATGTTATTCTAAAATACCCCAGGTGTCCAAGAATGTCACAGCTCAAGGGTGGACACAATGTAACAGTGTTTCCACTACTACTACCTAATATTTGTGATTTTCAGACTCATTAATCTTTTAGTATGTAGAATTTTACCTGAGACATTAATGCCTATTATAAGTAATTGTTGATTTTAAATCGTTATTGCCTATAAAAGGTACATAACTACGATTTAAAAAAAATTAGACTCATTTATCTTTAAGTCACACACAAATCATTGTACCTGAGATAAACCTATAGGTACTTTTAAAGTCTGAATAATTGTGCAATACCTTGAGAAAACCTTTATCGGTTGGAATTCAACAGATTTTATCATTTACTTGTTCCACTAAATATGAAAATGTCAAAATTAATAACAGTGTTTCATTGTTGGACAGAGGATGTTTCATTGTGTACACCTAGGTGGACACAATGAAACAATTCCCATTTTCTTTTGAAAGTCTTCTTATTGGTTTATGTATCTATTTATTAATGAAACTATAACTGCCATTTTATACCTAATTAAGTAGATTCCGTTCCTCTAAAAACGGAATTCATATCTTTAAAAATGAGAGAAATATGAGACTCAGAGCTTTTGGTGTTGCATTGTTCCACACTGCTCTACGTTTGTATGTATGTGAGTTTTTGTATTGTTACTTGGGACAAGTTTCAATGGTTGTAAAGTAATTTATGCTTACTACATAAGTCAAAACTTGAAAAATTAAACTTTAGTATTTACTTACCTTTTAAAAAAAACTAAAAACCGACTTCAAAAAACCTGCCTCTAAAAAGCAAGAAATAATATTCAAATCATTAGATATGCATTATCATTGTTATATAATAACAACACGTCTATTGAAGTCGGGTGGGGCTGGAGTACAACTTCGTTTTTTTTATTCTAAAAGCCCTACCCGACTTCAATATACGTGTTGTTATTATATAACAATGATAATGCATATCTAATGATTTGAATATTATTTCTTGCTTTTTAGAGGCAGGTTATTTGAAGTTGGTTTTTTGTTTTTTAAAACATTTTTTTTTATTTTTAAAACATTTTTTATTTTTTTGTTTTTAGTGTAAGTACCTTCTCTATTAGGTAGTGTAGTGTAAGTATATTATTTGGTAGAAAAATCGGCTCAGTCAAACGTGAGATATTCGCGGAGAAACATACATTCATACAGGTCAAACTGAAAGAGAACCTTCTTTTTTTTGAAGTCGGTTAAAAAGACTAAAAGTACCTCTTACCCAACAAAAAGAATCATCTTATTCGGTTCATAAATAACAAAATAGTCAAGTTAGTTGATGCAAAATCATAGTGTTTTCAGGATACCTTGAAAACTACTGAACCGATTTGAAAAAAAAATAAATGGGACCATTTCGCAAAAAAATTGAATCGAACAAAAAAAGAATCATCAAAATCGGTCCATAAATGTCGAAGATACGCGCGAACAACGATAAAAAAAAACATACAATCAATGTAATAAAACAGATGCTTCGTTCGGAGTTATTTTATTAATAAAATACATGTAAAATATTTTTTTTTTCTTACAAAGAGGTTATAAGAAAACTGAATTTCTTAGTGCTCATCACGGTTAGTTCAGAGCCATCACGCCTTATTAGTAAGTTTGGATAGACTAACATACACGTTACTAACATAACAAGTGATGTATAGGTACTTGGTTATTTATAAAGCTGTTGGGTTTTAAAGTAAATGGGAACGGGAACGAGAACGAAAACGGAAACGGGAACGGTACTTACCTACTAATCTCTGAACTAAACTTTTCAATAATTTATACCAATTCGAATTTAATATTTATAACTAAGACAGGACAACGTCTGTCGGGTCAGCTAGTAAAATAAATATTTGAGGGGGCTCCCATACAACAAACGTGATTTTTTAGCCGTTTTTTGGTACGGAACCCTTTGTGTGCGAGTCCGACTCGCACTTGACCGGTTTTTATTTCCTTACCCTCAAAAAATATTTTGTTACAGTAGGTAGGTAATCCTTTCTTTTTAAACTTTGCAAGAGGTAGAGTACAAGAATGTTAATGATGTCATCTCATCAATGAGACTGTAATTGACAATAATAACACATGCCTACTTCCAAATCACGCCAACAGCACTGTTAGCCTATAATCCATTAAATGAAGTAGGTACACAAATACCCTATCTGTGTAATATTTTGTGACTATTTAATTTGGTCGGATACGCGCTAACAGCGCTGTGAGCGTGATTCGGAACGCGGCCACAGTATCATCAAATGTATTTATCATAGACATAGAAAAATTTCGCTACGCTCAAGAAGACGGACAATGGTGCGAGTGAGAAACCGATTCTTACGGCTTATGCGATGTGCGAGAAAGAGTTAAAAGAAAATGACAGCAGAACCTAGTTTGACTTCATTTATCGTCTGTTATCATCTTGGTGAAAAGCGTCCACACGATTATTTTGTAATTTTGACTGCGATCTGATCGGTTAGGCTCATAAAGCTATATAAATCAATAATGGTGTCGTGTTCTGTACTGAATTGTAATGTTATTTACGACAACAACCCAAATAAACACTCATTTCACAGGTAAATAAGATTGTACAAGTACCATTTTCATATTTCATATTTTAGTTGAATATATTCCTAAATACACTAAGTAATACACTAATATCATGCTATTAACCACCTATTTTCTAAATAAAGGCTGATTTCTAAACATTATGTGTTAGATAAAAAGATATTATGTCCGTGAACTTGAGAAAATAAGTCGTAGAGATTGATCAAAAATTATTATATTATCGATACTCATGTCGATGATTTCCAATATAAACTTATTTGTCTTTGTGAACACTGATAGCTTTATCTAAAGCTGCTTTTAACCGACAGTTTTCAAATGGTAATTTATACCTACTTAAGTACTAATTTAACAATATTTCCAGGTTTCCTGTAAATCCAGTGATTAAGTTACTGAATAAATGTCATAAATAGAATAGGCTGGGAGCCTCAAGGAGACTTGTAAGAAATTATTTAAATAAAATTGTTCAAAATCTTGTTTGTGTTTTATTTATTAGAGCAATAATACATTATGGTTATCGACAATCTAAAATGGACTTCAGGGCATCTCTAAAGTTCACGCACACGTTTACAAATTTTCACACACTGGCTCATGTCACTTTTGGTGTCGCAGCCAAGCGAACTCTGTTCCTCTATTCCAGTGGAATATTAACTTTATGGTATTTATATTCGTTCGTATACTTCTTACCTACCTACCTACTCGTTACTTCAAATGTGTCACCGAACTTCAGTACCTATGCTTAGGCGTTACTTACTTTAAATTAGGCGAATTAATTTGAAGTGGGATATTGTGCTGGCTCAATACGAAATAGAGGCTACTTTTTACAAATTCTTTTACCCAAAGTCGCTCGAACGGCAAAGTACGTAGCAGCGGTGCTCGAAGTACGCAGCAAACAGCGGTGCCCCGGCTCCCACCCCCCCCCCCCCCATTTTCTTTTGTGACTTTTACAGGGTGTTGAAAAGAAAAAAATAAAAAGCTGAAAATTTCATTGATGAATTTAGCACAAAACATTATGTACAACAGATACTATTGATCTAAAACATTTAACACTTATTTAACCAATTGTAATATTCTTTTGGAGTTACTAAGGTAACGCTTTAGGCAGGCATCCGTCACTCGCCCATACCTACCGCGATAAGTACCTACAGCGCGCGACAACTCGGAGTTGCAAAATCAGTCAGGGTTGCCGCCGCGCTTGTGAGTACACGCGTGCGTTATTCTGTGCCTCTATGACGGTCAACGGGTCAATCGATCATTATTTATTGCTCCCAGCACTGTACCGTACACTATTACAATTTATAAATAACTAGCGGCCGCCCGCGACTTCGTCTGCGTGGAAATATTTTTTGCTATCCCTCGGGAATAATATTTTTTTTCAGGATGAAAGGTATTTTATGTCCTTCTCTGTACCCCTAAGAAAGTGTATGCAAAATTTCATGATGATCGGTTCAGTAGTTAAGACGTGAAGGCGTAACAAACAAACAAACAAACGGACTTTCGCATTTATAATATTAGTAAGGATGGAGAATCGTAATACTTTTTTGTTGCGTGGACGGCTGTCGCAATAAACAGAAGGATTCAAAGTTTTCATTTTTAGGGTTCCGTACCAAAATAGTAAAAAAGGAACCCTTATGGTGTGACTCGGTCTATCTGTCACAGCTGGATATCTCGAGAACTACTAATGGTATCAACTTGAAATTCGGAATAGTTTTAGATGACATTCGCCCAACTATTTTGTAAATAAGAAATAAATAAAAAAATAAATATCTTTTTTACAACAGGGACTGAAAAAGGGTCTGAAAAATTAGAAGTGGGTTCTACTAGGGCATGTGGAATATCATATGATAGAACGCCGTTAGCACCTTGTTAATCATTTTTTCTTTTTGTTTTTGTTTTACCACATAGTTTTCAACTTATGATGAAAAATATAAAAAAATTACCGTCCCCCCCCCCTTATCTCCGAAGTTTACAAAGAGAAAAATTAGAAATCATTCTATGTGATAGCAGTTTATAATTATAAAGATTACAGGAAAAATAAAACAATGTCTCAATATAGGTAGCACACATTTTTAGAAATTATCAAATTTCTAAAAAAGTTAACATTAGTTCCACTATCGGTCAAGAGATGGCGCTGACCTAAAGCTGCAATACTAATTTGATTATTCTACTCTGCAGTGTGGTTTGATGGTGCAATTATGATGGTACGGAACCCTCGGTGCGCGAGTCCGACTCGATCTTGACCGGTTTATTCACTTTACCGAAAGATTCTAAAATGTATAAGAAACATTTATATTTTGTTTATTTTTCTCGTAATTTTTATGAGCAGGTACATACCTATTTTTGATAAGTAGGTGTAACCTATACTATAGGTAGGAAAGCGTGTAGTTATAGGTACTTATATTCAGAGATGGGTCGTGACTATTTTTTCTCGATCAAATTTCCTAAGGTACCCACCTACCTAATTCTTTTTTTTTGAGCGAATTATACCTACTTAACTAATCATCCTACATTTCTGGATTTAAGGATTCCGTAACCGGCAACAGTATGGTGGCGGTGGCATAAAGACTGCCTCAAATTTAACACATAGTCTAATGTGGCGTTAACTGTACATCTAGCCTAGGTTTATTTGAAACGTATTTTTTTCACATTTAAGTAGGTAGGTACACATTATCAACACAAAACTTGTAATAAAGTATTTAATCCTTCAAGCACAGAAAATGAGACAATAGATTTTCCATTGTTGTGTTGTGCGGCCCGATGGGGCCGCTCGAGCGTTGAAGGATTAGAAGAAGACAACCCTAAAGTTGTTAGAAGAGCTAAGAGCTACGCGATAGAAAGAGAGGCAACCTGTAGGTGAATATAACTGTACGCAAGGAAGCGGTGTGTGACCTGAATTGCACTTTATTGTGTCTGAGCAAGAGTCGCTATTTATTTAAATGACCATGCGGAGTGAATGTTCTGTACTTTGTACTATTATGTATTCTGTGCTTTAGGTAATAGTCAAATAACAGTATTCCCGTGGACAAAGATGACACAAAAAGCTCAAGTACATCGGTTACAACTTCATAATCATCATGAAAGTAAAATTTTCAACTTTAATTTTCTTTTCGTCCGATAGCGTTAAAAAAGACAAAAACCTAAATTGTTACTTATGCATCAAACCAAAATGACACAATTTCATGTATTAGGCTAAGTGAATGGTGCAGAAACTATATACGAAAAAAACAAACTTTAATATTTTTAAAAGCTAAAAACTTATCCCGATCGGTCTAAAATGCAAGTTGAAGTGTTTTTAGATACCTATTTTGAAAGACTAATACTTCAAAAAACGAAGGAAGTTCTCAGTTCGGTTGCATTCAACCGAGACCTAAATTAATGGGTGACTGATACTGATGATGATGGGTGACTGGTACTGAGTGGGCAATTATTATACCAATTATGACGTTCACATTTTTAACACGTTTTTATAAGGTTACCTACTTTCTCATTTGTTTGTTTGTATTTTGTCATCTCGATTAGGATAAAAGTCCCCTTTTTACGTCCCCTAAAAAATATTGCAATATTGCATAGTCAGTAACAGTATGATAGTAGGTACGATACGTACGAGTATGTAGGCAAATCAACCCTCAACATTATGTAGTTCAACTTGAATTTTATTAGAAACAGCCTAATGATTCCTACGGACCGACGATATGGTCACCCTACACACTGATTATTCATAATAAATCATAGTAAATAAATTTACTTATTTCTCTAAAACGAATGAAGATATAGTGAAAATATGTTTTCGGGCCGTTTATCGTGATCAAACGGTTACGTAAACTTGCTTATTTTTAATCTTAATACAATTTTCACCAGTATTTTAGACTTAAGCGTGTGGGCCGGAGAGTCGCATGCTTTTAAAACTTTAGATCGCCATATCTTTGTCCCTGTTGCGTTACATGAGCAACAAATGTGTTTGTAGCTGTTACAATGAATATGTAACGGCTACAAATACATCAACCCACCGGTACAGGCTCCGATTGATCTGGAATTCGACGATTTAACAAAAAACATAACCTCAAAGCATGCGAATCTCCGTGCCACATGCTTTTGTCAATCATTCTGCCGGGAAGCCGGTACAATCGATTTGATATCTGAAATAAGAACGTATATCATCGGTACATTACTTCTAGGTAGTTTTAGAATGGAATTATTCAGTGGCACGGAGAGTCGCATGCTCACAAAGAAAATGATATAGGATGAAACGTACTTATATTATTTTTTTACATAGTATTAAGTTTGTTGAGTATGGTTGTGGTTTGTTTCATTGTGCGTTGGTTGTCCGTTGGCGTGTTCCGAAGAACTTTTCTCTGACAGCAGTCAGAGAAATCAGAATAATTTAAAAAGTCCTAGTTGAATAGCGCCAACTATCGATATACAATTATACCAAAATCGTTCATACTATATCTATGTTATTTTCCATGGTTATCCCATAGACATAGAAAATTTTTCGCTACGCTCAATGGAATATTATGTTTATGGGTTATCCACTCTATGGCGATCGATGACCCAGAGATTAGCCTGTTGGAATGCCCCCATTGAGATGACAGTGTTTTTTTTTTGCTAAAAAGACAGAGGAGTTCGCACTTACAATTTCTTCAAGTACTTACAATTTCCTTGGAAATTCGATTTGTATGGATGTGGAAGTCAAAAAGTTTTTGCAAATACTATTGCTCATTTATTTTCATTCTCACCAGTTTAAAAAGTACAGCAGAAAAGTGTAATTGTGTAACATAGGTAGGTATAGCCAAGGAGGTTTATAATAGGGAGTGAGTACTCTACAAAAATTTTCACTTATCGTTTAAAAGAAATTCAACTTTATTGTATTTGTCATAGAGTTGAAATTCTATCGACGACATTGACTGAAGGCACTACTGTGTGAATGAGACAACACCAGGTGGAGGTCGGTGTCTCGTTCGCACAATTGCCATTACTAAACAATAATACCACGATAGTAGGACTAAAAATATGTACGTTACCAATCAAGTAGTGTATCAAAGTTAAGGATTCGGAGTGGAATATTGAAAATATACTACTTAAATATTAATTTAGAATAACACATAGTAATTGTAAAATAAAACTGAACTTACTATTTGATTTAATTAGATTTCTACAATAATGTTAATAAGCATTATTATAGTTGTATAAATTCAAGTTTCAATCCTGGCAACTCCGATCCGATTTTGACTTTGGCGCCGAATTTCAATTTTAGAATTTCAATATTCAGGAAATATTCCTTTACAAAACTAGGGTGACCATAAATACTACACCATTTCAGATTTCCAAAAAACGAAATTGTTCTATTGAAATAATTGAAATAACTGGAAGTCGCAGGCGAGGGGTAAAGTTAATATTAATAATCAAATTCATGTTTATGCGCCGCACAGTGGGGCCAAAGTGACTGATTTGCGGCGGAAATTATAATTATTTATAAAAACCTTTTTAATGAGTTGAATATCTTATAAATGTTGTTACCATATCATTTTGAACCTTCTAGCGAACGCACCGCGGTTTTACCCATGCACTGTCTTCTTACAAACTTTACAAAGAAACTTTACACCTATAATATTTCTAAATTTTACTTTTATAACAAACAGTATCTATTTATATTTTATTTATCGTGTTCTTTACTGCACTGAATTAAAAATAATTCTTTTTACTGTATGATTAAGCAAATCCTGTAAGGGAACTTCGGCCGTCTGTTCAGTTACTGTAATATTTTCCGGATAACATTTTTTCTTTTCATTTTGGACAGCTTTATAAGATGGAAAAATGTCTGCAGCATGTCTACGGATTACGTTATATTGGTGACGAGATAGTTGAGCTTCCATTAACACAGATAATGCCTCAGTTGCAGTTAGCCTGGGTGAACTGATATTGGTCGATTCACGCGGAGGAGAAACTTTTTTTCAATATGTCTGCAGTTGCATGGTCACCAGAAGCGCGAGCATTCATTTGAACAGCAAAAACTAATTCACTCGTTGAAGATTCCCTCAAACTAATTACTCTTTCCCGTTTTCTACGATCACTCAAAGAATCAAAACCTATTTGTGGACGACCAGGTCTGATGGAATGTACTTGTGAATACTTTTTGAATGTCATTGTTTCTTGAAGCCATTTCGATTCGTTTCTTTCAAATACTGACTTTGTGCAGTTACACTTTGCCCATTTATATTTGAAGTCCGATTTGAAATGAGACATTGTTTTTTTAGCTCAACTAAATGATTATTATTACAATTAGTTTTTAAAACGAGATAGTTCACGACTTCTTCCATCTTCTTATCAAAATTTTTGAATTGACTGTTAAAATACACTTCGCATAACTTCCCTTTAGTGCACGAAAATGATGACATCTTGACCCTACAAAGAAAATCATTTTTTTCATGTGGTGAACCCCCTATTTTCAGTTGGAATAACTTAGTAATGTAAATTAAGGAACCACCCGATATTACAAAAAAATTTAAATAAAATATTTTAGGCAAACATCGCGAACATTTTTATTTATTTCTGGTAAGCCAGTAAACCAATTTACAACTTTAATAGGTAATTACATCCCGATGTTTGCCTAAACAAAAAATGTGGCCAATCTAACATGTAACTTAATTTTTTTTAAGCCCTGCCAGTCTAACCCTGATATTTTCTATAATACTCAGCTAATCGACTTGTTTTAAATATAATTAAAAATTACATACCTATAGGTATCAGAAAATCACCAACCTTAAACGACACCAATCCAGTAACTATTAATATTCAAAGCTAAAAGAAAGCAAAACACTAGAATTGAAAGAATAATGTTTGTCTTATGCACGTAATTATAAACTTAGACGGTTTGTTTTTACAAATGTGTCATCAGTAAGTGACTAAAACAGGTCATATCCGATGTAGTACACATCCAACTGTAGTAAACAACCCGCTTTTCATAAATCTACCCACATTTAAAAAATCCACTTCTCGCCGGTTGTTTCATATACGTGGCCCCACAGTGCGCCGATTTCGATGAATTTCGGTTTCTGGTACTATTTTGAGAAGAAAATAACAACGCATTTTTAAAATATTAAAAAATTCAAGATGGCGGCCAACTTTTTTGTTTATGGGCCGATTTCGATGAAACTCGGTTTTTGGAACTATTTTGACAAGAAAATAACAACGCAATTTTTAAAAAACTAAAACTCCAAGATGGCGGCCAACTTTTTTGTTTTTGGGCCGATTTCGATGAAACTCGGTTTTTGGCACTATTTTGACAAGAAATTAACAACGCAATTTTTAAAAAACTATAACTCCAAGATGGTGGCCAACTTTTTTGTTTTTGGGCCGATTTCGATGAAACTTGGTTTTTGGAACTATTGTGACAAGAAAATAACAACGCAATTTTTAAAAAACTAAAATCCAAGATGGCGGCCAACTTTTTTGTTTTTGGGCCGATTTTGATGAAACTCGGTTTTTAGTACGATTTTGACAAGAAAATAACAACGCAATGTTGAAAATTTAAAAAATCCAAGATGGCGGTCAACTTTTTTGTTTTTGGGCCGATTTCGATGAAACTTGGTTTTTGGAACTATTTTGACAAGAAAATAACAACGCAATTTTTAAAAAAACTAAAAATCCAAGATGGTGGCCAACTTTTTTGTTTTTGGCCCGATTTTGATGAAACTCGGTTTTTGGTACGATTTTGACAAGAAAATAACAACGTAATGTTGAAAACTTACAAAATTCAAGATGGTGGCCAACTTTTTTGTTCTTGGGCCGATTTCAATGAAACTTGGTTTTTGGTACTATTTTGACAAGAAAATAACAATGCAATTTTATAAATACAAAAAATCCAAGATGGCGGCCAACTGTTTTGCTTGTGGGCTGATTTTGATGAAACTCGGGTTTTGGTATTATTTTGAAAAGAAAACAGCAACGGAATGTCATAAAAAAATTCTAAGATGGCAGCCAAATTATTTATTTGTTTTTTCAACCGAGTCACATCAAAATCAACCCAAAAAAAAAATTAGCAGCCATTTTGATATTTTTTGATTTTTCCATCAGTTTACATTGAGTTGTTATTTTCTTGTCTAATTAGTACCAAAAACCGAGTTTCATCGAAATCGGCCCAAAAAACAAAAAAGTTGGCCGCCATCTTAGATTTTTAGTATTTTAAAAATTGCGTTGTTATTTTCTTGTCAAAATATTAAAAAAACCGAGTTTTATCGAAATCGGCCCAAAAACAAACAAGATGGCTGCCATCTTGGATTTTTTAATTTTTTCATTACATATTGTGTTATTATTTTCTTGTCAAATTAGTACTAAAAACCGAGTTTCATTCAAATCAGCCCACAAATAAAAAAGGTTGGCTGCCATATTTTTTTATATTTTTAACATTTCTTTGTTATATTTTTATCAAAATAGTAACAAAATCGAGTTTCATAAAATCAGCCCACTAACAATTTAGTTGGCCGCCATTTTGTTTTTTTTTTTATATCTTAAACATTGTGTCGTCGTAAATCTTTTGCACCCATTTTATTAACTTCACAAGTAAAGAAATTGGTGCAAGTATTTTAGACCTTATTGACATCTTTACCAAAATAACAGTTTTTAATGAAACAGCAAAGTAAATGTACAAGTATAATTATGGGAAAAAGCAATCGAATTTCAAACGTCAATAAAGTCGAAAATCGTTTGCATCCTTTTTTAACTACAGATCACTAGACAATATTTTCCTACTTTAACTTGTTTTTCCAACATTTATTTGTTTTTCCGAAGTTCACGCACATTGCATTTTTATAAAAAATTGGAATGAACTTTAAAGTTGCGTAATTATTTACACTTGAATTTAAATTGAATTGAATAAACTAGATTTTAATTGGTTGAATTACCATATTTAAAAAATAAAAACAAAAAAGCAACTTAATAAAAACGTGATAAATAATTTGTTCTTAAAACTATTTTTTTTAAATAAATATTAATTTTCTTTTTTTTAGTAAACGAGCTAAACTAAAAATATACCACCGCCTATCAGAGTACTCGTCAAGACCATTCAAACGAGTCCAAACTCGATGGGGTTGAAAGGTTTTATTGCAGAGTTCCTGTGGCCTTCTTCCGGCTCCATCATCAGACTCTTGGATACTATTACCCAACAGAGCATTCGTCAAGACGATTCAAACGAGCCCAAACTCGATGGGGTTGCATGATTTCAATATTGAGTCCCTATGGCATGGAATCCAGACTTCATCATCCCACCCTGAACCTCGTCTCCCGTCAGAGTACTTGTCAAGACAATTCTAATAAGCCCAAACACGATGGGGTTGTATAGTTTCATTCATCATAGAGTTCCTGTGGCGTTCTTCCGGCTCCATTATCAGATCACCTCAATGACACTGTAATATTGCATTTCCTTCCATTTCTGACCTGTGTTCAAAGTTTCAAGTCTCTAGCTCATCGGGAATTTAGTATAAAATCGTTTGCAAAATTTGTGCTCAAACAAACAAAAGAGCAAGCAACCTAATAAAAACGCGGTAAAAGGTGTTAATTATAAATAACGAACTACCTAGGTATTTAAGTTTATATTAAAGTATTATGTATTATGTAAAGTTTAAAGTATTATGTATGTCTCCGGCCAACCATACGGTTTGGTCACCCTAATGAAGAAAAGGACACATACATCTACTTGACCTCTCTGTCGGCTCGTTTTGGGGCGAAGCGCTCATTCCGGTTTATAGTATTTATTTCCATGGGTATAGCTTGACCATAAAGAGTTGACATAAATTAAGGGCGTCACTTTCTATGTAAATACGTCAAAATCACGAATAATTCGGCAACACTGACTTCATTTAGTACTGAAAATTTTTAGTTCCATTTTATTTAATTTCAACTCTTTATGGTCAAGCTGTACCAGGCCTCACCTCAGCACGGATCTTGAGTGGTGAATGTGCAGAAGGATAGTCGCCTCTATTGCTACTACAATAGACTTATTTATTTTATTCATTTTTGAAATTTCACCACTCAAGATCCGTGCCAGGGCCTATACCTAGTGCTTTTAATACGATTTTTCGCTTCCTGTTTTGTTTGATACCGTAAAAACCAAAAAAAAAACTATAATTATACCGGAAAACTAAAAAGCTCATCCCTAGTTTTTCAAAAACATCAGCTCTATAATGGGGGCCATACCAGGCTAGGCGCACTCCGCGCTTTAGGTACGAAGCTACAAGTAGCCAGCGGGTCCGTCCGGACGGACTAATTTCAGAGGGCTGCCGCGTGCCGGCTGGGACGCACGTTAGCAATTCGATTTCGATACTCACTCACGCACCGCATTCGCGTATTGTCGCGTCGTTCGTTCGTACATTTATGATATTTAACCAAAATGAAGGCATATTGCATCGCAATGGGCTGCCTTAATAGTAATAAAAAGGATCCGAACCTCACGTTTTTCACACTTCCAAAAGTTCCAAACGACATCGTGCTTATCTACTACCTAGTTAGTATTTAGTATTCATTTATTCTTAGATACCTACTTACGTCCTATTTATGTAAGTAGTTATCTACTTTCGAAATAAACTTAATTATTAATGACAATTTGATTTCGTAAGAAAGCAAATTATGTATCGTTTGATGTGGCGTTGACTGTATCTAGCCTAGGGTTTTTTGAAACGTATTTATTCCACAAACACATAACTTGTAATAAAGTATTGTAAGCTATTATTACATTATTATTTAAAAGAAGAAACCCTGAAGTCGTTAGAAGCGATAAGAGCTACGCGATAGAAAGAGAGGTAACTTCTAGGTGAATATAACTGTAGCGAAGGGAGCGGTGTGCGATCTGAATTGCACTTTATTGTGTCTACGATAGAGTCGCTATTTATTTAAGCGACTTGGAGGAGTGGATCTTCTGTACTTGTACTATTATGTATTCTGTGGCCATACACGATCTACTTCTGGAATCCAATAAACCCATTAATGTAGTGTGTGTTTGATACATACATATAGCTTGACCAGAAAATGTAGAAATTTTAATAATGGTACTAATGTTCAGTACAAAACTTAGTCAATGTTGCCAAATTATTTGTGATTTTGACGTGCTTGCATAGAAAGTGGCGCACTCAATGTCAACTCTTGGTCAAGCTGAAGCTGTACGAGGGTGGTTTAATAAGTCCGTGACTTTGTGAAGAAGAAAAAATTTTTTAAAGAATATTTTTTTTATTTTTCTACATAATCTCCTTTCAGCTCTATACACTTCGACCAACGATGTTCCAACTTCTTCAACCCCATCCAAAAAATAGTTTTTATCAAACCCTGAAAAATAGGCTCCTGTTTTAGCTATCACTTCTCCATTGGATGAAAATCTTTATCCACCAAGCCATTTCTTCATGTTTGGGAAGAGGAAAATGTCACACGGGGCCAAATCTGGTGAAAACGGGGGGTGTGGCAATAGGTCGTATCGCAATTCCACAAGTTTTGATGTTGCGGTTGCCGACGAGTAGGCCAGAGCATTGTCGTGATGAAATAAAACTTTTTTCTTTGCTAGATGCGGTCTTTTCTTCAGCAGCTTTATATTGAATCTATCCAACAAAGCAACATGGTAAGCTCCGGTAATTGTCTTGCCTTTCTCCAAAAAATCGATGTAAATAACACCTTTGCTGTCCTAAAAGACAGTGGCCGTCTCTTTACCAGCCGAACAAACAGTTTTTGCCTTCTCCGTGGCACGTTCACCGGTAGAAGTCCACTGTTTTGACTGTTGCTTCGTCTTTGGCGTATATGGTGGACCCACGTTTCGTCAAGTGTTACGTACCGACGAAAAAAATCACTTGGATTGCGGTTATACAAACCTAGCATTGTTTAGAAGTTGTTACACGAGTTCGTTTTTGGCCGACTGTCAGCAAACGCGGCACCCATCTTGCAAAAAGGTTTTTCATGCCGAGAATATCGAGCAAAATATGAAAAATTCGTTCGGTAGAGATGTGAATAGCATCAGCTATCTCGCGTATCTTCACTTGTCGGTCTGCCATAACAATGTCGTGGATTTGCTAACAATATCTTCAGTGGTGACACTGGTGACCTCAATCGGCCTTCCTGGGCCGTCGGCGACAGTTGTGGTAGTACGACCACAACGAAATTCAGTAAACCACTTATGAACCATTCCATGAGATGGAGCAGAGTCCCCATAATATTTTTTCAGTTTATCCTCCGTCTGCTTAATGGTTTTACCACGTAAAAAGTAGTATTTTATCAATACACAAAATTCGTTTTTCTCCGTTATAAAAGAATATCCCGACCTCACTTGCATAAATCCTTACATTTTTTTTAATTTCGCGCCAATTAAAAAAATGCAACAGCATAAGCTCAGCAAAGAGTTTAAATTAAGACAGGAAAATTGAATTATGAAAAAATATTGTATTCAACCTTAAAGTCACGGACATATCAAACTGCCCTCGTACACATACTTGAATGTATTTGAGAGCCATGCCAAAAGTTTTTAATTTTATAAATAGGTACATCGTAAAGTTATTTAGTGATTGTAAGAATTTACGGCCCTATTTTTGAATAATTGAGTTACCTATTCTATTTTTTTATAAATAAAAGCATTTTTAAGAAAAAAATAGTATTTAACACAATGGTGTGCGTAAGTAAAGGCAAGAAACCAAAGTTTAGTATTTATGGCAACATCTGTAGAGGCGACGACTAGATTTTTTTCTGGCCACCTACACACCGACAGGTGTCTAGATTAGCGCCTAGATACATCTAGGATACAAGGTTACCGCACTGGAGTCGCTAGGATAAGAGCCTTCTGCCTTGGTATCATAGTCTTTGAAAAGGAGACGGGTTGGCTTTAGAAATTCGTCGGTTGATTTTGGAATTGAAATATATAGCATTTTGTAGACTTTCGAAAGGCCTTTCAAATGATACTATTCTCACAGCGAGGAAAATTTTATTTTTATTATTATTCTAGTGTTTGTGAAAAAACTAAAGTTTTGTATGACGAAATGTCAACATTGCGTATATTGTTGCGATGGTGACCAAAGACCGCAGGTCACGTGATAGGTGCGAGGAGCGTAGCGACGAGCATGTTAGGTTGACATGAACCGGCCGGCGAAGCGCCAGAAACTACTTTTTTTACGTGCGAAATTCTGTACGTACGTCCCCTAAAGTCGTGCCCCCCGACACCACGTGGTACTAATCTGCCCTACCCCAAGAGTGTTTTTATGAGCCGTGGAGGCGCGGAGGGACGGCAGGACCGCGGAGCCGTGGTGACAGAAAGAACTTAGGTAAGAAGAGTGGCGTTTTGAGGTTAGTATTTTTAAAATCATCTATCTCAGTAATTATTAATTTCCTCGCGGCGGGAGTGGTACTGGGGGGTTTCCCTCATCCCCCCCTATCTATCGCAATCCTCATTTCAATCGGCCCATTTCTAAAGATTACCCAAGGAGACTAATCAATCAAAGAATTTGAAAATTTATTGAGATTCGACATCAACATTCTAAGCATTTATATACTTAATTCTGTTTCTATTCATAATCTCTTGATGAATCAGTAAGGTAGTTATTTCAAAATAATACAACTGCAATTGTGACTCAACATAATAAGTATAATTTTATCTAAACTTTACGGTTCTTACATTAGATTATATGACTTACTCATTACACATACATACGATATTAATTATTGTGCTTACATCAATTCAATAAATTAACACTTTAAAAGTGGATCTACCCAATCATCATCATAACTATAAAATGCGATGCTTTGATTATTAAATTTGATCATTCAGAGCATACCACTAACGTTGACAAACTACTTCCAAAATTTGCACATAAAATATCATTTACTAATTAACAAATGCTCCGCTCAATTTAGACAGGTCTACGGAAATTTTTGCCAGCGTACTTAGCACCGGCCCCCAGCTCCTCTTCGATGCGTAGGATTTGGTTGTATTTGGCGAGACGCTCGGAGCGACACGGAGCGCCCGTCTTGATCTGGCCAGTAGACAGGCCAACCACTAAATCAGCGATAAAAGTGTCCTCGGTTTCGCCAGACCTGTAAACATTCATATTAAGTACTTATAGACTTCTAGATGGCAATATTGTATTATTGTAAAATTTTAAACATGACAACATTGTAAATGACTGTTTCAAGTTGATGTCCATGGCCATGGGTCATTTAAAATTATACTGATCAAACTATTCACATACATGTACACCATGGGCAACAGCGTCGCTTAATCACTCCTAAGGTTAAGAATCGCTTGCACGCCGCCCCGTCACAACATACGTTTAGTACAAATTTTGCTGCTAACTGGTTAATAGTGGTTAAGCGACGCTGTTGCCCATAGTACATCATATTGTTATTGTAGGTAATTATAAGGGCGTCCACTGCGTTAAGCGGGACATGCGGGCGGGTCGACATAGATTAGAGTTTAACTTACTCATGCACTGCAAGCATCTGTCCGTTAGAAAACCAGCAATCTATATTCCTGCGCCGGGATCCCGCTTAACATAGTGGACGCTCTAAGAAGCTGAATATTACCTGTGAGAAACCATGGTGCCCCAGCCATTTTTCTTGGCCAGCAAATGAGCATCAATGGATTCTGTCACACTACCAATCTGGTTAACTTTCAACAATAGGCAGTTACAAGCCTTCTTTTCCACAGCTGTGGTAATACGTTTCGGGTTTGTAACCTGAAGAAGATTTTTTTTTATAAGACACGAGTTTACGAATTAAAGATAAATTATAATAATCGTTGAACTACTTATTTTAAAATCACTATAAACAACTTACTGTAAGATCATCTCCAACAATTTGGATAGGCGTGCGGGAAGTAAGATTGGTCCAAGCCGCCCAGTCATCCTGATCGAAGGGGTCCTCAATCGACACCATTGGGAAATCTTTGATGAAGTCAAGATATACTTCAGCGAGCTTGTCCGATGGCAAGTAGTCAGCTGGATTTGATTTCGGGTTCTTGAAGTCCAGATCGTACGTTCCATTTTTGAAGAATTCAGATGCAGCAACATCCATTCCAATTTCAATCTTTAAAAGAAAATAATATGTATAAATAAAATAAACTTCCAAATATACGGGGTGTCCCAAAACTTTGCCACACGGAAAGTACCTTAAATATTGAAGATAGGACTGATAGAAGACTTTATTTTGTTATTTTTTGAATCGCGTACTTTACGATTCAGAAATTGATAGGTACAATACGTCATAATTTAAATTTAAATGTGTAGTTTCATGGTCTTTTTTATTTAAGATGCTATGTTACTTAAGAAAAATCATCCTAATTCGGTAAGTATAACTCTTTTGGTAGTTATCGTTAAAATATAAGATTGTTTTTTTCTTCATATTTGGTGGGTTCAATTCCTGGTAAAAGCAGGTAATTTTTCAAAAATCTTAATGCAGTTACAATTATTTATAAAATCAAAATGAAGTCTTCTTTCAGTAAAATTTCCTATCTTCAATATTTAAGGTACTTTTCCTCCGTGTGGCAAAGTGTTTTGGGACACCCTATACAACAACAAAGCGTTTTTTATACATGCCACTGCCACATTTTAATAATAATTCGACAATACCTTTCCAGTATATCCAGCTTGTTGAATAGAATCCTGGATGAGATAGAGAGCGTCCTTGTTGTTCTGAATATTGGGAGCAAAGCCACCTTCATCACCAACAGCTGTCGAGTCCAGGCCAAACTTTTCTTTGATGATCTTTTTCAGGTGATGGTATACCTCAGATCCCATACGCATCGCTTCACTAAAAGTGGCAGCACCTAATCATTACAAATAAATAATAAATTTTAATACATTTTAAGAGAAAAAAGTCATAAATTATGTTTGTATAAGAATATTTATACCTGTAGGTAAAATCATAAACTCTTGCATGGCCAATTTGTTGCCAGCGTGGGAGCCTCCATTAATAACGTTGAAAGCTGGGACTGGCAGAACTATATCTTTGTTGCCAGCCAAGTCAGCCAAGTGCTTGTAAAGTGGCACTCCCTTCTTAGCGGCACCAGCCTTGGCTACAGCCAATGAAACACCAAGGATTGCATTGGCACCAAACTTAGACTTGTTTTCAGTGCCATCAAGTTTAATCATCAGTTGGTCAATCTAGAAAAAAAATAATATGATTTCTTAAGGCGGTCGCGTGACCGAAAGTGACACCGCAGTGAATTTTATTTAATATTGTAATTCTAATACACATTTTTAATAAAACTTTATGAGGAATTTTTAGGGCCCATAGTCTAGTATTTTTAAACGGTATCATTAAATTTCCTCGTAGTCACTGCTAGAAGTAGATAGCAAAACTGATAAAAGTGGCAGGTGTTGACACATTTGCTACTTCTATGAATGAATACGAGGGAATGTAGTGAACACAGCTTCTAAAACAGCCCTAAAAATACCACATAAGTTTTATTAAAATCATTTTCCAATACATAACAACTTATTAAATAAAAAGCTTAAGGGCGCCACTTTCGGTGGGGTATTCTATCCACCATAAGTTAAATAAATACAGGCAGTTCTTAAATGTTTAGAATTTGATTATTTAATACCTCTCTCTGTTCGGTGACTTCAATGTTTGCTTTCAGTAGCTCAGGGGCAATGAGATCATTGATGTTTTTAATGGCAGTGAGAACACCTTTGCCGTGGTATTCACCCTTTACATTGTCTCTTAGTTCTAAAGCTTCATGAACTCCAGTTGAAGCTCCTGAGGGCACAGCTGCACGATATAGACCCAATTCAGTGACCTGGAAAAAGTAGGTATGTATACATATAGTAAATCTGGTTTATCTATCTGGTAATCTGGTATAGGGCCACTGGATGCGGGCAGCGCAGGACCGATCGTCGTCGTGGAGATCCATAGGGGAGGCCTATACCCAGCAGTGGGTGTCGTGCGGCTGATATGATGATGATGATACATTTAGTAATGTTTGGGCAGCTATTTGCTTACAATTAACACTGCTTTATTTTGCTTCTTGTTTAAGTGCAGTAAAATAATTATAACGCGCTAATTTACCCATACCACGCTCCCCTTCCGCGCTCAACTCTCTCCTTGCTGACAACCCTGAATGTGACTTGTGTGCGGATGGATGGATGAAATTGTTGTCAGAATGTTTGCGTTATTGTGAAGGTATGAATGAATAGTTGTTATTGAAATAGTGTTCGAAAACTGTGTTAATTATGTTCTTTTATTAGGGTAATATATGTCTGTTATAATTAAAGTAAAATAAATAAATAACTTACAAGGTCGACTTCTACCGTAGGATTGCCACGGGAGTCAAAGATTTGGCGAGCTTTAATGGACTTGATTGGCATTTTGGTTGAGGAGCTGAACTACTGTAAATAATAAATACTGTAATAAACCTATTATAATTTTATTATGACTCATTTTACTTAGGTACCTATTTGACATCTTTGCTTAAGCAAGTGTAAAACTACATTATATTATAAATACCTACATATAAATTAAAATGTTCTATCTTTATTACATACAAGTTATATTATGAATTTAACATAATATTGAAAGTACATTCCGCAGCACATTAGGTTGTACAAAAATTACGAAAATTTCCAATTCATTTTAAACTTTGAGTTCTTAGGCATTAAGTTAAAAATGGAAACGTAAATTTTTATACTTATGCATTTTTTCAATAAGTATTGCGTCAAGGGATGATAATAGATGTCGATTAAATGTCGTCGGTCAGTGCCATGCCGGCAAGGTCAATTAAGGTTGCAATTTCTTAAGTAAACAGTTATTTTGTAAATTTTATATTTACAATCACAATATGAGGGCAGTAACACATAATTCGATCAATATAAATAGAAAAAAAAACATTTTGTTAAAATAAAAAAGGGTTACCTACAATTAATTTGTAAACACAGTAAGTAACTTATGTAGACAATAAACGCTAAGATTAATCTAAAATAGGTATAGAGGTATAGGTATTTGCCCCAAAGATTAAGGCTAGCTTGTAATAAAATTTTAAATACCTTTTACACAGCAATTCCTAGCAAATCTTGAAGCAAAATCGGCAATGACAGATTAGAAGAATATAACTTTGACCTTCTCTGACCCTCTCAAGGAGAAAATAGGGTGAGGAAAAGGCGGAATCGTTTTATCGATAAAATACCGGAAGAATTAAATAACAGTGCAAATAAACATTTCAGTCTCAACAATCACCCAGCAGAAAGTTGCGTCAATCAATCTCAAAACTATTTACAATAGTCAACTTCCCACTAACTTCATTAGCGTATAGTTGGCAGCCTCACCATTGAATTAGAAGGTTTTGACTAGGTCAAAAAATTGTTAGTAAATAGTTATAAATAGTGAACTATAGCATATAAATAGTGATACTATGGTTCAAAAGATATTTGAGTATCTTGGTGAGGCTGCTATCTTGACGTCAAGCTGGCAGACACCTTAAGAAATACAGTTCGTATCAATGTGATTTATATGCCAAAAAATTGTTAGGAAATAGTGAATCGTATACGCAAAATTTCAATAATATTGCTTCAGTACAAGCCGAGATTTTACGATCTCAAAGTGGGCTGCTAACTTGACGTTTCTGGCAATGGCGATTCCAAAGAAACGGGTACAAGTTATAAACAAATAAATATATCAAAAAATTGTTAGTGAAATTGTGATTCTTACGATATAAATAAAAAAAGATTTCTTCATTTCTATTTTCCAAAAATCGAATGTTAACTTCTACATAGTACTCTGAATATAGGCTGTCGATCAATATTGAACATTGCTCCACAGACATAAGGTTTAAACTTGATTGCAATCATGAGGTGAGTACTATCAAGCAAAGACACCTTAAGAAATACAGTTCGTATCAATGTGATTTATATGCCAAAAAATTGTTAGGAAATAGTGAATCGTATACGCAAAATTTCAATAGTAATGCTTCAGTACAAGCCGAGATATTACGATCTCAAAGTGGGCTGCTAACTTGACGTTTCTGGCAATGGCGATTCCAGAGAAACGGGTACAAGTTATAAACAAATAAATATATCAAAAAATTGTTAGTGAAATTGTGATTCTTACGATATAAATAAAAAAAGAATTCTTCATTGCTATTTTCTAAAAATCTAATGTTAACTTCTACATAGTACTCTGAATATAGGCTGTCGATCAATATTGAACATTGCTCCACAGTCATAAGGTTTAAACTTGATTGCAATCATGAGGTGAGTACTATCAAGCAAAAAAGTGAAATTTATATCTTTTGACTGTGTCAATAGTCATATCCTATTGATTTGGTATAAGTAAATTAATATTTTTCTAGACAGTTGACGCAACGACTAAAAGTGTAAGGGTTGGCACGATGTAATTTGCCTTTTCGAATTTTAAAAATATATAGGAAAAATAAGATAGACACTTCAAAATTCTTGTTTTATTCTTTGAATTATTAATTGTCATTTTTTCTAGAAGATAAGAATATTTTTTTTCAAATTTGTCTCTTTTCCTTCTTTAAATGCTCTTAAAATAAGGAAAAGAAAAAGTTATTCTTAGTATTTTCTCTTTTTTTTCTTCTTCTTGCATCATAAGTGCGAGGAATTATAGGAATTATGGAAAGGATGTATGATAATCATAATTTTAATTGTAAATCATTACTAATTTAGGGCTAAATAAGTATAAAATAAATCTTAAATTAGTACTCAATCAGGAAATAATAATGAAAAAATAAGTTCCAAGATGGCGGCTGACAACTTTTTTGTTTATGGGCCGATTTCGATGAAACTCGGTTTTTGGTACCATTTTGACACAAAAATAACAACGCAATGTTGAAAATATTAAAAAATTCGGCCAACTTTTTTGTTTGCGGACCGATTTCGATGAAACTCGGTTTTTGGTAGTATTTTGGCAAGAAAACAGCAACGCAATGTTAAAAAATATAAAAATTAAAGATGGCGGCCAAACTTTTTTGTTTGCGGACCGATTTCGATGAAACTCGGTTTTTGGTAGTATTTTGACAAGAAAACAGCAACGCAATGTTAAAATGTAAAAAAAAAAACAAAATGGCGGCCAACTTTTTTGTTTGCGGGCCGATTTCGATGAAACTCGGTATTTGGTAGTATTTTGACAAGAAAACAGCAACTCAATGTTAAAAATGTAAAAAATTCAAGATGGCGGCCAACTTTTTTGTTTGCGGGCCGATTTCGATGGAACTCGGTTTTTTGTAGTATTTTGGCAAAAAAACAGCAACGCAATGTTAAACATGTAAAAAAATTCAAGATGGCGGCCAACTTTTTTGTTTGCGGGCCGATTTCGATGAAACTCGGTTTTTGGTAGTATTTTGGCAAGAAAACAGCAACGCAATGTTAAAAATTAAAAAAATTCAAGGTGGCGGCCAACTTTTTTGTTTGCGGGCCGATTTCGATGAAACTCGGTTTTTCATAGTATTTTGGTAAGAAAACGGCAACGCAATGTTAAAAATTTAAAAAAAATTCAAGATGGCGGCCAACTTTTTTGTTTGCGGACCGATTTCGATGAAACTCGGTTTTTTGTAGTATTTTGGCAAGAAAACAGCAACGCAATGTAAAAAAAAAAATTCAAGATGGCGGCCAACTTTTTTGTTTGCGGGCCGATTTCGATGAAACTCAGTTTTTGGTAGTATTTTGACAAGAAAACAGCAACACAATGTTAAAATGTAAAAAAAATTCAAGATGGCGGCCAACTTTTTTGTTTGCGGGCTGATTTCGATGAAACTCGGTTTTTGGTAGTATTTTGGCAAGAAAACAGCAACGCAATGTTAAAAATGAAAAAAATTCAAGGTGGCGGCCAACTCTTTTGTTTGCGGGCCGATTTCGATGAAACTCGGTTTTTCGTAGTATTTTGGTAAGAAAACAGCAACGCAATGTTAAAAATGAAAAAAATTCAAGATGGCGGCCAACTTTTTTGATTGCGGGCTGATTTCGATGAAACTCAGTTTTTGTTAGTATTTTGGCAAGAAAACAGCAACGCAATGTTAAAAATGTAAAAAAGCAAGATTACATTTTTAACATTGAGTTGCTGTTTTTTTGTCAAAATACTACCAAGAACCGAATTTCATCGAAATCGGCCCGCAAACAAAAAAGTTGGCCGCCATCTTGAATTTTTTACATTTTTAACATTGCGTTGCTGTTTTTTTGCCAAAATACTACGAAAAACCGAGTTTCATCGAAATCGGCCCGCAAACAAAAAAGTTGGCCGCCATCTTGAATTTTTTACATTTTTAACATTGAGTTGCTGTTTTCTTGTCAAAATACTACCAAAAACCGAGTTTCATCAAAATCGGCCCGTAAACAAAAAAGTTGGCCGCCATCTTGAATTTTTATTTTTTTTTTAACATTGCGTTGCTGTTTTCTTTCCAAAATACTACGAAAAACCTAGTTTCATCGAAATCAGCCCGAAAACAAAAAAGTTGGCCGCCATCTTGAATTTTTTTTCATTTTTAACATTGCGTTGCTGTTTTCTTGCCAAAATACTACCAAAAACCGAGTTTCATCGAAATCGGCCCGCAAACAAAAAATTTGGCCAACATCTTGTTTTTTTACATTTTTATCATTGCGTTGCTGTTTTCTTGCCAAAATATTACCAAAAACCGAGTTTCATCGAAATCGGCCCGCAAACAAAAAAGTTGACCACCATCTTGAATTTTTATTTTTTTAAGATTGCGTTGCTGTTTTCTTGCCAAAATACTACCAAAAACCGAGTTTCATCGAAATCGGTCCGCAAACAAAAAAGTTGGCCGCCATCTTGAATTTTTTACATTTTTAACATTGAGTTGCTGTTTTCTTGTCAAAATACTACCAAAAACCGAGTTTCATCGAAATCGGCCCAATAATCAAACAAAAATACACAAATATCAACAAATACATCAATGTGCGGCCGCCATTTTGAATTCCAAATCTAATGTCAAAATCGTGCCAAAAACACTTTTTCATGACACCAACATCAAAAAATTGCAAACACTACTTTCAATATAATATAACCCAATCAGAAGCGTAAGCCCTGACGGGATAGGGCCCGAGATGCATACATTCCCAAAGTATGGGCTCTCGGGCCCTCCCACCCCCCTTCTATACCGCACCACCCCGCACGATTGCTCTGTCTAGACCAAGGGTGGCCAACCTTTTCGACACTTGGGCCAAAATTCGGAAGTAGAATTTTACCCCGGGCCGCACTACCAAATTTTATGTATAGTGCGCGCCAGATAAGTCCGACATTAATAAAATGTGCTCGGCTCCGCGGGCCACAAGGTAACAGACGGCGGGCCGCATGTGGCCCGCGGGCCGCGGGTTGGCCACCCTTGGTCTAGACACCTCCGATGGCCGACTGTATGAAGACTATCTCTCGGCTGTGGTAATACTACTCTCAGTTCATTTATTTAGTTATTTATTCGGTAAAAACTAAAAATATATTCTACTTATATCATCTACTTCCTACCTACTTACCTACCTACTGATTACTAATTTCATTATAAATCTCACCAAATAGGTACCTAACGTTAAAGTTTCAGTTACTAAAAAAAATACAAAATATTCATTTTCAAAAAATTACAGGTTAGGGTATTTTCATTAGACTCCTCCCTTTAAGTTATAGTTTTAACGTTAGGTACCTAATTGGTAGTAAAATATTAGTAGTTTTTCCTAAACTAAATAAATGAACTGAGAGTAGAGTATTAAACGACCAAATTTTTTTTGATAAGATTTAATCAAACATTTTTTGATTGTGTCAATACTCTAAAAAATAAAAAAGTGGGTAGAAAAATATTTGTTTACTTATACCAAATCAATAGCCTTGAACCGAGGATATGACTATTGACACAGTCAAAAAATATAAATTTCACTTTTTTGCTTGATAGTACTCACCTCATGATTGCAATCAAGTTTAAACCTTATTACTGTGGAGCAAAGTTCAATATTGATCGACAGCCTATATTCAGAGCACTATGTAGAAGTTAACATTAGATTTTTAGAAAATAGCAATGAAGAATTCTTTTTTTATTTATATCGTAAGAATCACAATTTCACTAACAATTTTTTGATATATTTATTTGTTTATAACTTGTACCCGTTTCTCTGGAATCGCCATTGCCAGAAACGTCAAGTTAGCAGCCCACTTTGAGATCGTAATATCTCGGCTTGTACTGAAGCATTACTATTGAAATTTTGCGTATACGATTCACTATTTCCTAACAATTTTTTGGCATATAAATCACATTGATACGAACTGTATTTCTTAAAGTGTCTGCTAGCTTGACGTCAAGATAGCAGCCTCACCAAGATACTCAAATATCTTTTGAACCATAGTATCACTATTTATATGCTATAGTTCACTATTTATAACTATTTACTAACAATTTTTTGACCTAGTCAAAACCTTCTAATTCCATGGTGAGGCTGCCAACTATACGCTAATGGAAAATGCGATTAGAAGGTTTTGACTAGGTCAAAAAATTGTTAGTAAATAGTTATAAATAGTGAACTATAGCATATAAATAGTGATACTATGGTTCAAAAGATATTTGAGTATCTTGGTGAGGCTGCTATCTTGACGTCAAGCTGGCAGACACCTTAAGAAATACAGTTCGTATCAATGTGATTTATATGCCAAAAAATTGTTAGGAAATAGTGAATCGTATACGCAAAATTTCAATAATATTGCTTCAGTACAAGCCGAGATTTTACGATCTCAAAGTGGGCTGCTAACTTGACGTTTCTGGCAATGGCGATTCCAAAGAAACGGGTACAAGTTATAAACAAATAAATATATCAAAAAATTGTTAGTGAAATTGTGATTCTTACGATATAAATAAAAAAAGATTTCTTCATTTCTATTTTCCAAAAATCGAATGTTAACTTCTACATAGTACTCTGAATATAGGCTGTCGATCAATATTGAACATTGCTCCACAGACATAAGGTTTAAACTTGATTGCAATCATGAGGTGAGTACTATCAAGCAAAGACACCTTAAGAAATACAGTTCGTATCAATGTGATTTATATGCCAAAAAATTGTTAGGAAATAGTGAATCGTATACGCAAAATTTCAATAGTAATGCTTCAGTACAAGCCGAGATATTACGATCTCAAAGTGGGCTGCTAACTTGACGTTTCTGGCAATGGCGATTCCAGAGAAACGGGTACAAGTTATAAACAAATAAATATATCAAAAAATTGTTAGTGAAATTGTGATTCTTACGATATAAATAAAAAAAGAATTCTTCATTGCTATTTTCTAAAAATCTAATGTTAACTTCTACATAGTACTCTGAATATAGGCTGTCGATCAATATTGAACATTGCTCCACAGTCATAAGGTTTAAACTTGATTGCAATCATGAGGTGAGTACTATCAAGCAAAAAAGTGAAATTTATATCTTTTGACTGTGTCAATAGTCATATCCTATTGATTTGGTATAAGTAAATTAATATTTTTCTAGACAGTTGACGCAACGACTAAAAGTGTAAGGGTTGGCACGATGTAATTTGCCTTTTCGAATTTTAAAAATATATAGGAAAAATAAGATAGACACTTCAAAATTCTTGTTTTATTCTTTGAATTATTAATTGTCATTTTTTCTAGAAGGTAAGAATATTTTTTTTCAAATTTGTCTCTTTTCCTTCTTTAAATGCTCTTAAAATAAGGAAAAGAAAAAGTTATTCTTAGTATTTTCTCTTTTTTTTCTTCTTCTTGCATCATAAGTGCGAGGAATTATAGGAATTATGGAAAGGATGTATGATAATCATAATTTTAATTGTAAATCATTACTAATTTAGGGCTAAATAAGTATAAAATAAATCTTAAATTAGTACTCAACCAGGAAATAATAATGAAAAAATAAGTTCCAAGATGGCGGCTGACAACTTTTTTGTTTATGGGCCGATTTCGATGAAACTCGGTTTTTGGTACCATTTTGACACAAAAATAACAACGCAATGTTGAAAATATTAAAAAATTCGGCCAACTTTTTTGTTTGCGGACCGATTTCGATGAAACTCGGTTTTTGGTAGTATTTTGGCAAGAAAACAGCAACGCAATGTTAAAAAATATAAAAATTAAAGATGGCGGCCAAACTTTTTTGTTTGCGGACCGATTTCGATGAAACTCGGTTTTTGGTAGTATTTTGACAAGAAAACAGCAACGCAATGTTAAAATGTAAAAAAAAAAACAAAATGGCGGCCAACTTTTTTGTTTGCGGGCCGATTTCGATGAAACTCGGTATTTGGTAGTATTTTGACAAGAAAACAGCAACTCAATGTTAAAAATGTAAAAAATTCAAGATGGCGGCCAACTTTTTTGTTTGCGGGCCGATTTCGATGGAACTCGGTTTTTTGTAGTATTTTGGCAAAAAAACAGCAACGCAATGTTAAACATGTAAAAAAATTCAAGATGGCGGCCAACTTTTTTGTTTGCGGGCCGATTTCGATGAAACTCGGTTTTTGGTAGTATTTTGGCAAGAAAACAGCAACGCAATGTTAAAAATTAAAAAAATTCAAGGTGGCGGCCAACTTTTTTGTTTGCGGGCCGATTTCGATGAAACTCGGTTTTTCATAGTATTTTGGTAAGAAAACGGCAACGCAATGTTAAAAATTTAAAAAAAATTCAAGATGGCGGCCAACTTTTTTGTTTGCGGACCGATTTCGATGAAACTCGGTTTTTTGTAGTATTTTGGCAAGAAAACAGCAACGCAATGTAAAAAAAAAATTCAAGATGGCGGCCAACTTTTTTGTTTGCGGGCCGATTTCGATGAAACTCAGTTTTTGGTAGTATTTTGACAAGAAAACAGCAACACAATGTTAAAATGTAAAAAAAATTCAAGATGGCGGCCAACTTTTTTGTTTGCGGGCTGATTTCGATGAAACTCGGTTTTTGGTAGTATTTTGGCAAGAAAACAGCAACGCAATGTTAAAAATGAAAAAAATTCAAGGTGGCGGCCAACTCTTTTGTTTGCGGGCCGATTTCGATGAAACTCGGTTTTTCGTAGTATTTTGGTAAGAAAACAGCAACGCAATGTTAAAAATGAAAAAAATTCAAGATGGCGGCCAACTTTTTTGATTGCGGGCTGATTTCGATGAAACTCAGTTTTTGTTAGTATTTTGGCAAGAAAACAGCAACGCAATGTTAAAAATGTAAAAAAGCAAGATTACATTTTTAACATTGAGTTGCTGTTTTTTTGTCAAAATACTACCAAGAACCGAATTTCATCGAAATCGGCCCGCAAACAAAAAAGTTGGCCGCCATCTTGAATTTTTTACATTTTTAACATTGCGTTGCTGTTTTTTTGCCAAAATACTACGAAAAACCGAGTTTCATCGAAATCGGCCCGCAAACAAAAAAGTTGGCCGCCATCTTGAATTTTTTACATTTTTAACATTGAGTTGCTGTTTTCTTGTCAAAATACTACCAAAAACCGAGTTTCATCAAAATCGGCCCGTAAACAAAAAAGTTGGCCGCCATCTTGAATTTTTATTTTTTTTTAACATTGCGTTGCTGTTTTCTTGCCAAAATACTACGAAAAACCTAGTTTCATCGAAATCAGCCCGAAAACAAAAAAGTTGGCCGCCATCTTGAATTTTTTTTCATTTTTAACATTGCGTTGCTGTTTTCTTGCCAAAATACTACCAAAAACCGAGTTTCATCGAAATCGGCCCGCAAACAAAAAATTTGGCCACCATCTTGTTTTTTTACATTTTTATCATTGCGTTGCTGTTTTCTTGCCAAAATATTACCAAAAACCGAGTTTCATCGAAATCGGCCCGCAAACAAAAAAGTTGACCACCATCTTGAATTTTTATTTTTTTAAGATTGCGTTGCTGTTTTCTTGCCAAAATACTACCAAAAACCGAGTTTCATCGAAATCGGTCCGCAAACAAAAAAGTTGGCCGCCATCTTGAATTTTTTACATTTTTAACATTGAGTTGCTGTTTTCTTGTCAAAATACTACCAAAAACCGAGTTTCATCGAAATCGGCCCAATAATCAAACAAAAATACACAAATATCAACAAATACATCAATGTGCGGCCGCCATTTTGAATTCCAAATCTAATGTCAAAATCGTGCCAAAAACACTTTTTCATGACACCAACATCAAAAAATTGCAAACACTACTTTCAATATAATATAACCCAATCAGAAGCGTAAGCCCTGACGGGATAGGGCCCGAGATGCATACATTCCCAAAGTATGGGCTCTCGGGCCCTCCCACCCCCCTTCTATACCGCACCACCCCGCACGATTGCTCTGTCTAGACCAAGGGTGGCCAACCTTTTCGACACTTGGGCCAAAATTCGGAAGTAGAATTTTACCCCGGGCCGCACTACCAAATTTTATGTATAGTGCGCGCCAGATAAGTCCGACATTAATAAAATGTGCTCGGCTCCGCGGGCCACAAGGTAACAGACGGCGGGCCGCATGTGGCCCGCGGGCCGCGGGTTGGCCACCCTTGGTCTAGACACCTCCGATGGCCGACTGTATGAAGACTATCTCTCGGCTGTGGTAATACTACTCTCAGTTCATTTATTTAGTTATTTATTCGGTAAAAACTAAAAATATATTCTACTTATATCATCTACTTCCTACCTACTTACCTACCTACTGATTACTAATTTCATTATAAATCTCACCAAATAGGTACCTAACGTTAAAGTTTCAGTTACTAAAAAAAATACAAAATATTCATTTTCAAAAAATTACAGGTTAGGGTATTTTCATTAGACTCCTCCCTTTAAGTTATAGTTTTAACGTTAGGTACCTAATTGGTAGTAAAATATTAGTAGTTTTTCCTAAACTAAATAAATGAACTGAGAGTAGAGTATTAAACGACCAAATTTTTTTTGATAAGATTTAATCAAACATTTTTTGATTGTGTCAATACTCTAAAAAATAAAAAAGTGGGTAGAAAAATATTTGTTTACTTATACCAAATCAATAGCCTTGAACCGAGGATATGACTATTGACACAGTCAAAAAATATAAATTTCACTTTTTTGCTTGATAGTACTCACCTCATGATTGCAATCAAGTTTAAACCTTATTACTGTGGAGCAAAGTTCAATATTGATCGACAGCCTATATTCAGAGCACTATGTAGAAGTTAACATTAGATTTTTAGAAAATAGCAATGAAGAATTCTTTTTTTATTTATATCGTAAGAATCACAATTTCACTAACAATTTTTTGATATATTTATTTGTTTATAACTTGTACCCGTTTCTCTGGAATCGCCATTGCCAGAAACGTCAAGTTAGCAGCCCACTTTGAGATCGTAATATCTCGGCTTGTACTGAAGCATTACTATTGAAATTTTGCGTATACGATTCACTATTTCCTAACAATTTTTTGGCATATAAATCACATTGATACGAACTGTATTTCTTAAAGTGTCTGCTAGCTTGACGTCAAGATAGCAGCCTCACCAAGATACTCAAATATCTTTTGAACCATAGTATCACTATTTATATGCTATAGTTCACTATTTATAACTATTTACTAACAATTTTTTGACCTAGTCAAAACCTTCTAATTCCATGGTGAGGCTGCCAACTATACGCTAATCTAACTTCATGGAACCGCCGAACCGTATGCTTAGTGCGCGCCGTACCGTACGGTTAATTAAAATACCTAATCTGAGATTTGTCTGTGGTGTGGATTTTTATTTGTCATTGTCAATGTCATCTGTGTAAATCTAATCTGTGGCACATTCTGTGTGTTGTGTTGTGAATTTTTAGATTTTTCGGTCTACATAAAATTATTTAATGAGAAGCTGATTTAAATAGAAATATGAGTGATAAAGAGATTAAATCTGAAGAAAAGAAACCTATTGTGATAAAAAATGCAGTTGATTTACAAAGATTAAAACTTGAAAAACTTATGAAAAATCCTGTAAGTCACCATCAACTTGGTCGTTATCTTTAATACCTATGTTTTCACTTTAAACATCTTACGAAGATGACAATCTAACTAAACCTCACGGTTTTCCAGGATAAGCCAGTGGTAATACCCGAGCCCCCACGACAAAAATCATTGGCGCCACCTCCAGATTTCGTGCGGAATGTAATGGGTTCGAGTGCTGGCGCAGGGTCTGGAGAGTTCCATGTGTATCGCCATTTAAGAAGAAAAGAATATGCACGTCAGAAATTCATACAAGAAAAAAGCGAAAAGGTATATTATATATTTTTGAAATTATTTTGGTTGACTTACAGATATTGTGGGTCTTAGCTTTGATTTTTTATCAATTGGTACACTAAGCCATGGGTCACTAAACTTTTTAGCCTAAGAGCCAGACTAACTCCTTCATGAAGTCCCAAGGGCTAGGACCGGGCTGCTTTCGAGGCTGGATTCTTGGTGCTTGTGGGCCGGAGCTGGCCCACGGGCCATAGTTTGGAGACCCCTGCACTAGGCCATTGTTTAATTTATCAATCATTAACAGGTTATCATCATAACATACTAGCCTTATATCATAATTATGTTCCCTATCCATGACTTCATCCGCATGGACATTCAAAAAATCACTAGGGAACCTTTAACCAGGTTTAAAAGTATCATATGTTTTAGAAAACTGTGTGCTTTTCAAGCTTAGAATAATAATACCTAGAACGATAGTTCTCTAGAAAGCGCACTGTCAAAAGTGAGGCAACTAAAACAGCCAAAATGGGTCCGTTTTCAGATTGTTATTCTACATTATTACCTAATCATACCGATTAAGTACAAAACAGTCTCAATTTTCCCACATTTATAAGACTTGTTACTATATTATTCAGGGTTCGAGGATATATATCAATGGATATATATCATGATATATATCCGATATATATCCGATATATGTCAAACGAATTTTTGTGATATATATCAATATTAAAATAGTTTAAAAATTTGACAATACTATGTAGATTTTTGTTATTATATTGCTACTTAGATGGCATTGATGTAGAGTTGAAACATGCTATTGTTTTGTTTTGCTGTATATAGTTGTTGTAACTTGAATTTCACACGTAAAAATACCAAAAAAATGTGATAATATTGATTTGTGATGTGTGTGCTGACTATATTGTATATCATCCTATTGGTGGTGAGTTGCGTAATAAATATAAATATCATATTAAATGAAAAAAGTAAATGAAAATAGTAAATAAAAAATGTAGCAAATAAAAAAAATTTTTGAATCCAATAATTTTATTATCTCCACATTTTCCACCACTCATATGGTGATACTAATGATTTTTTTCCTGATTTTTAACTAATTTGTCAAATAAGTACCTAAATAAAACAAAAATATTTTAGTTTTCTTAAAATAATTGATTATGTTTATAAAACACATATGCAAACAGTACTTATACATCATAATACAATAAAATAATAATGTGGCTGTCATACAAAATAGATAATATATCACATTTTTATATATATCGGATATATATCACAATTTTGATATATATCGGATATATTTCACAAATATCCGATATTTTGATATTTATAATAAATATCGGATATTTTCGAACCCTGATATTATTGGGTTTCAGTTACAATTAGTTAACGTATGAAGGATATAAATTTGAAAACTAAGCCATTCTGGCTTGGTATTAGTTGCCTCACTTTGTATACGAGGACACGGCTTCTAGGTGTTATTATTCTAAGTTTTCAAGCAAATCTGCAGCTGCTTTTGCATGATAAAGTTCCAAAGAACACAAACATCCAAACTCACAATATTTCACATATAATATTAGTAGGAAGGATTTTAATATATGTAACTAAAACTTCTAGGAAAAACTGGATGAAGAATACCATAGAAAAATAGAAGAGAATAGAAAACTTGCAGAAGAGAAGACTGCCAAGAAAAGAGCCAAAAGATTAAAGAAAAAAAAGAATGCAAAGGTCAAGAAGAAGGTTCCAGATTCTGGTAAAGATACACAAGCAACATCATCACAGTCTGATAACAGCAGTGATGAAGAACTACAAAAAGTAAATGAGGATGGTTCAGAAGAAAAACACTAACTTTGTACATAAGAGTACCTATTTAATAATAGTTATTTATGCAACTGTAGTATAATGACGGGTATTAAAACAAAGCCACATGTGATAATAGAATCACATTAGTTTTAATTTAATACCTAATTATGTGCAGTTGCATACAAGACTTTATCTACACCCATGATATGAATCCTCTATAAAGGGTTTTGAAACGGTGGCTTATTGGCAACATTGAAACAACCAGTGTCATGGTAACTGTAATACCTATCCTAGTGAAATCATGTGCCCGCACCCGCCTCAGTCATAAAATCATCCAAACAAGTGTTTTAATGTTGTACTGAATTTCATAATGTAACTCCTTAGGGCGTGGTCGCGGGGAGCGCGACATGCTCTCGTTCGAATATTATGGTTACTATGATACTGGGGCCGTACCGGCTAACAAATCGATTATCGAAAAGTCTGCTGGGTTTCAAATTTAAACAGATAAATCGAGCCCCAATTGGGCCGAAATGGCGAACCCCAATTCATTATGTCACACGAACATCGATATCTTCCAAATTACGTCAACAGAAAGTACAAGATGAAATTCCTTACTTTGATTTTTCTGTTTTAAGTTGAAACCCAGCGAACTTTTCGATAATCGATTCGTTAGCTGGTACGGCCCCTGGTTGTTTTAATGTTGGCTATAAGCTAACTCTTTAGGAACCTTTTATAGAGGATTTAAAGAATGGGTGTAGATGAATAATATTAAAATAGAATTCATTGTTTAAAATATTTTTAATCAAAAAGAGTTCTTAATTTATTATGTGGGGCGGCCGCAAGAGGCTGGATAACAATGGGGAAATCTATTATATATTGTCTCATTTTATCTGGCTTGACAGGTTAATTATAAGATAAGATAAAATATTCTTTATTGTACACCTTAGTGCTAGAAAATGTGATTCAAATTCCAATTATCAAATGGATGTTAAGTAACAGTCATTTTGCAGTTCATTTACTTGGAAATATGCAGGCTGAAGATGCTGATTTAGTAGAAGTGTATTGTCCTCCATTTGTTTCCACGCACTTGTTGATGTCTCATCATGATTATTGACGGCTTTCTTCTCTTTCATAAGGCAACATGTTAAAAATGGTGACATAAGAGCAAACCTGATGAATAAAAAATATTTTAATAAGTATATAAACAGCTTTTCTTTATTTTTTAATTAAAAACATATCGTCGGGGATAGTGCAAATCTGCAGATTTAGCAGAAGTAAGGTGCGTATACTATCTCACTTGACCTAGTTTTTCAAAGGTAGGTTCTATCTATATTACTATCTTATTTCAACAGCATCTAGGTATATTTCGTAAATTGGCTACTTTTGTCAGATACGATACGATATTTCTATTATTATTTTTTACTGGTATTTTAGATACAGTAAAGTGGTGGAATGGAAGTATCGACAAGTGAGGTGAATATAAAAAAAAAACAATAACAATTAAACCAAAAAAATAAAGTGAAAATTGCGTATTTGTCCCAATGAGTTTAGAAATGAATTGGAAAAAAACAAAAATACATACCCTGTTAGTAATAATGTAAAAGAAGCAAACAAAACTACAATACATTGCCAAGTTCTAACATCATAGATGGCAGTTTCGCAAAATTTGAAAAATTTAAAGCTTTGTTATAAGGGGTGTGTTCGATGATAATTTTTACTTTTACTTTATTACTCACTTAAAATGTGAAAAACCCGCATTTTGCAAAAGTACAATACTGGGGTACATACCTACAGTACTCAAAACACTTGTTTCTACAGACTCTGAAACACGGCAAACAAAAATCTTCTGCTTTGAATTTGTTCAAGGATGTCTGGCAATTTCGTGTTTCCGGCACTGAAATGTATTGTTTCCGGTCCGGTCGTTAATAAAATATAGTACCTTTTATTTTAAGTATTACACCTCGTTTTTACCAAGGTATAATACATGTATAATACAAGTTTTATGCAATTGTTTTGATTTTTGTTCTCATTCATGTATATGAATGAAAATAAAAATCAATAATCAAAAATGTATATGTATAAAAAACATGTTTTATACAAAACTTGTCGCCTACATGTTCAAAACTTGTAACTCGGTAAACGTGCATGCCATGCAACATGGTGAATACTTGTTGGTTACACAGTGTGAACGAGGTTTGAGACTGTTGCAATACATGTATAAAACAAATACTTGTTTGCAACAAGTATTCTACAAGTTTTGTATGAAACAAGTATTTGACATGTTTTTTGGTGAAAACGAGGGGATATCATATTACTAATTAAGAGCGAACAGTCGATTTACGACGAAACTTCAATCTTTTAGTGGTTTTGACCAGCTACTTTGCACTTATTGCAAGCTTATCAAATAAAGCAATTTACGATTATACAGGGTCACTGGAAATATGACGTATTCCTGCTAAATGGTTATAGATGAGGTCAAAACAAATATTTTTTGTTATATTACTTTTTCTCAAAAAGTTCATAGTTTTTGAGTAAATTAAAATTAAGTAATTATTTACCAAAAGTACGTTTTTAGATACAAAGAATTAACATAAAAGATAACTACTCGTTCGATTCCGGTTTTTTTATTATTTTGGGATAGAAAACAGTCTAAATGTTGATAATGTATAAAAAAAATTACAAAAAGTACAGGTGTTTATAAAAAAATCAATCCTTAACAACATTTTTTATTTTTATTTTTTCAGATTTTTTTGGAAAAGGCAGCAAATATCTTTAAAAAATTCCTAGTAACTAAGCATGCATAATATTCTAAAAACATCACCATCTATTCAGCTTTCAGTTGAGGTATAAAACTTAATAATATCTTAAATAAAAAATGAGAAATTAAGACTTAAGTAAATTGCAGTCACATTTCATGTAGCAAAAATTTCCTACTTAGAGCGCTTCGGAGGTGACTGTATTATCCTACTTGTATCATAAATGTGAAAGTTTGCTTGTTTGAATGATTGTTAATCAATCACACAAAACGGCTGAACTGATTTTGATGAAATATGGCGCACAGATAGTTTAAAAGCCGGACTAAAACATAGGAGGATACTATTATCTTGGTTAAAGGTTCCCTAGGGATTATCTCGAATGTAAATGCGGATAAAGTCGCGGGCGGAAGCTAGTTTGCCATAAATGGTCGTGCTTACTAAAAATACTTTTGTCCGAGTGAATTTCGAGACAGGATTTTTTTCCGCCAATGAGTCAAAATTTTATACAGACGGCATCAAAAACAACCATGCATATCAGCCATTTTTAATGCCTTTATGCCAGGCCTTCCTTTTGGCTTGTAGATGGACAAATTGGATGGGCCATAACCCACCACATGGGCCCAATGCGGATTTGTCGGTGTTAACACAATGTACCTTACATAGAACCGTTGGTCCTGGCTACATTTACAGTCGTTAACACTGACCAATCCACATTGGGTCCACGTGGTGGGTTATGGCCCATCCGCTCTATCCATTCACAAGCCAAAAGGAAGGCCTGGCATAAAGGCTTTAAAAATGGCTGATATGCATGGTTATTTTTGATGCCGTCCGTAAAAATTTTGACTCATCGGCGGAAAATAATCCTGTCCCCAAACTCTTATTATTATCTTTAGTAAGCATGACCATTTATGGAAAACTAGCTTCTGCCCACGACTTCATCGGCATTTACATTCCAGAAAATCGCTAGGGAACCTTTAACCTAGATAATAGTATCCTCCTATGTTTTGATCCGCCTTTTAGACTTTCTGTGTGTGTATATTTCATCCAAATCCGTTCAGCCGTTTTGCATGATTGATTAACAATCGTCCAAATAAGCAAACTTTCACATTTATGATATATGTAGGATAATACGGCCACCTCCGAAGCGCTCGAAGTAAGAATTTTTTGCTACATGAAATGGGACTGCAATTCACTTAAGTCTTAATTTCTCATTTTTTATTTAAGATATTATTAAGTTTTATACCTCAACTGAAAGCTGAATAGATGGTGATGTTTTTAAAATATTATGCACGCTTAGTTACTAGGAATTTTTTAAAGATATTTGCTGCCTTTTCTAAAAAAACTGAAAAAATAAAAATAAAAAATGTTTTTGAGGATTGATTTTTTTATAAACACCTGTACTTTTTGTAACTTTTTTTTTCATTATCAACATTCAGACTGTTTTCTATACCAAAATAATAAAAAAAACCGGAATCGAACGAGTAGTTATCTTTTATGTTAATTTTTTGTATCTGAAAACGTACTTTTGGTAAAAAAATACTTAATTTTAATTTACTCAAAAACTATGAACTTTTTGAGAAAAAGTAATATAACAAAAAATATTTGTTTTGACCTCATCTAAAACCATTTAGCAGGAATACGTCATATTTCCAGTGACCCTGTATAAAGATAAAGTCTTATAGAAGTGTACTGCAGGGGAAAATTACAGTGTTTATTTGTATATTTTTGTTAATAAGACATTTCCGGAAAGCCGAATTCCAAAAGTGATGGTCAGAGCTCTCTTTGAGATACAAAGTTATCATTATAATATGTGAATACCTTTTTTTATATATTTTCATTGGGCAGCTTATATGGTCTATTAGTGCACCTCAGAAGAAAATTGTCGAAATTGTGTGTTTTAATAATTATAAATTTAAAATAAAAACGGACTCATTATACGTTTTTAAATACAGCTTTTCTATGAGAAAAGGTCTAATTTATTATTTGAAACTACGTTTTATGTATCAATAAAGGGTTAAAAATTAATATACAATTTTTGTTTGATCAATTTACGAGGCTAGTTATTTAATAGCATTTTTTAAAGATTACCTATATAATTACGCGCGCGAAGATCGACGATTTAGTTCGCGCTGGGTCATCCCAACGGTAGGACGTATCGCTCGCTTCCCGCGCGCCCGGGTCGGTGACCGACCATCTCCATACGCCCGCCCGAGAAATGAGAACGTATGGTGCAATTTGATACTTTTGTGACGGTAACTATTTCTCAGTTCCAATAATGTTTATTTAATTTATAGTAATGTTGCTTTGAGTTATAGGAACGATTTTTACCAAAAAAAAATATAAAGTTTCGGCTATGGGTAACAAACGCAAACAGTATAGTTCCAGTAAAAATGAAAAGTATGCAAGGAATGCCAGGCAAACAAAAAGGTAAATTAATGTTGTAATATTTTTGTGTAATTATAATGTATTATACTGTTATTTGTGATGTGGGCATTTTCATGCTTTCGTATCTAAAGGGACCTGTTTTAAAAATTAAAGGATTATCTGCACCTCTCTGTAGTGAACTCCGAATAAGCGTTAGATTATCATTCCCAATGCTGTCTTTAAGCTATGGCTTGTTTAAAAAACTCCATTGAACTAAACAAAAGGTAAAGCAAGAAAATATTGTTTAAGCGATAAAAAGTACCACAAAGCTTCATCGGCGTGCACTACAGAGAGATAATTAACAATTTTCATCTTTTTTAAAGCACTATGATTTTGTTTCCAATGGTGGCACAAGTGCCACTGGGCGCATTCTGTACACAAGTGTACAGAATGCGCCCTCTTAATTAGTCAACCCGGACTATTTAATTTCATATTGGTTATTTTATTAATTTCAGGAAGTGGAGTCGCAAGAACCAAACATTCCTCCACATCGAATCAAAGGAAGGAGAATTATTGAATGAATGAAGCCAAAATTAACTTTTTTTTTCGAGAATTGCCTCTTGCCAGAATACGTCGACCCGAGGAAGAGTAGATCCATGCCAATTAGAGCGACATCTGTTTAATAGAATAATTTAAAAATAACTCACAAATATTTGAAAATGGAATTGTTTTTTTAAACTTAAGAACTCATTTATGAAATTAAAACAAAAATTGACTGAAAGTCGTGAGTCATTTGTTTTTTATCACAATGCGAAGTATGTCGCCCGTAGCAAAAATGAAAATTACGCGAAAAGGTTTCAGGGTAACATTTTTTTATGATTTTGAAACTCCGATTTATTTGAATCTTTGCACTGCTTCAGTAAAATGACAGATTTTTTGAACACTGCACATTTGTGTGTCATTTGTTTGTCTGTTTGAACACGCTAATCTCAAGAAATACTGAACGGATTCGAATGAAACTTTTTTTGTTATATAGCTGTTAAGCCTGGCCATAACTTAGGGTATAATCAATTTTGGAAAATGGAACATCTGATGCAGAACCATAATAGTCCAACTTAACTATAAGGAATATAAAAATGACACCTTTGCAAAAGTTGTTCAGCCTGATGAGCATTTTTTGTTGAGGTACAAAAATCGTAGATCTCGAATACCTGATGCAGAACCATAATGGTCCAGCTAAACTTTACAAAAACTTTTTTAACTTTTAACACTGCTACAAGTATTTTCTTATGTAACTACATTAGTTCATATTTCTATGCTACGCTGGAATCATAAAGTCCACGCGTACGAAGTCGCGGGCATCAGCTAGTTTATTAATATATGTTAATTTCAAGAATGTTATGTCTGTAAGCGATATACATATTTGTAAATATCGTTTCATCTCAGCTGTGCAATTTCAAAACCTAGTAAGGGACATCTTCAAGAAAAAACGGATTTTTGCATTATTGGGCTTCTATAGTCATAATAAGGCATCGATTCGCACTGCCAAAAAATTAAAATAAGATTTTGAAAATTGAAAAACCTAGCAAGTACACAGTCGTAACGCGGAAGAGCCTAAAAAACCATTTCAAAAACATAGCAAGTAACATGACAACTTTAAAAACCTATCAAGAGACGTCCCTTGCTAGGTTTTGAAAGTTATCATGCGAGTTATTGAGGATCAGATATTTTTTTTATGATTAATCGTTTGAATTTACTAAATCGCAATGAATATGAATGATCCGGGCCTCGGCCACCTACTCATACCGTATAGACACACGCACACGTTATTTCATGAATTTCATTGCCTTTAAAGATAACACCTGTTTTTTTTATCATAAATGAAAATCGTTTACTATCAATTATTTTTACTTAAACTTATTTAGTTTCATGTAAACAACGCATTTACGGCTTCGGTATTGATCTTTTAACACTCTAGTAGTCATTACTAACTAACAATAACCTAGGTCATTAATAACCTAGTAAGTGTCAACTTACTAGGTTTAAACGTTGTCAAACTGGCTGAGTCTAAGTTAAAAAGACAATGTAATAACTAGTAAGTGCTATAAAACTTGATCTATCATTTATTATGATATATAGTTATGCTCTGTGAACAGCCAAGGATATACCGCATCTTTTAATTCAAGTCTCATCACTGTAGCTTTTATAGTTTCGGTGCAGCAAGCTCTCAAAGTGACCAACTCGTTTTTTGGCTCTTCTGTAAAATTTGTCTCCTGTCCCTTACTAGGTTTTAAAATTGTACAGCCGATCTGACAAAGCTGTTAAGTTTTTTGTGACCATTTTTCTTGTCACCTAAAATACGTCATAATATGGTAGGGTAACAGAATTGACGATTTACAAATGCTTATTGTGTGAGCATTAAATAAAGGATTTTTCACTTTTATTTTCACTTTCACTTTCACATACCCAACTAAACTATTATGTTGCCTCCGGCTTCGTAAAAATAAGTTACCGTGGGGGAAGCACATCCGAGCACCTCCATAGCTCCTAGGTTTTCCCTCATGTTCTTTTTTGTAATCTTAAGCCAAACACATTTTTTTACGTGTTTACCCGTATACTTCCGGGTCGTTCCCGATGTTTTTCTTCCTAATCATTTCGCGTACTCCGTTCACATATGCATTTTATTTAATATGACAATTTGCAATGCCTATTGAAATAATGCATACTAAAAAATAAACTCAAAGTATCAACATTATTTGTTCACGCCCGAAGTCTACGCTCGAACTAGCGCTTACGCACACAGACGCATTTGCATCTGTAGTTGTTATTCTCTTGCCTCTCCCGCGCAGAATTTGACTTGCCTTATTTTGACTGCGCGCTCTTAAGGGTCCATAATAGGAAAACATGGTTTGCGCGGGCCATATTTTTATATAGAAAACGTAAAGTTGTAGCCACAAAAAAAAACATACGACAAGCTAGAGAGATTATCTAGTTGCTACAAGTATTAATTTGCGTATAAACCTCACAGATGATTGTCAAAAAAAATCAGAATATCATCAAAAGCGCTTGTCGCGGGCCATATTTTTGGCGTAAATGATAGCGGAAACGTATTGAATTCTACATCAAAATCTACTCTTAACGTACTGTGCAGTTGCTCCAATAACTTTTTTCAAGAAAGATAATTGTGCTAAAGATAATGATGAAAAAACAACGAAAAACATCGAAAAAGTGCAGAAGTGAGGTTATTTTCCATACTCTTTACACGTAAAGAAAAAGACAGAGACAAATGATTTTGCATAACCGAGCCGAACCGATATTATTAATAATCATTACTCGGCGGGTTGATTATCTAATTAGAAACCACCTAGCGACCGGTCTCATTTGACAGATGAATGTGATACATTGCTACTTCTTTTTGGGGTTAAAAAAAACATACCAAAGAAAAGTAGCAATGTATATCAAATGAAACCGGTCGCTAAGGGTCCCTCCAGACCTACCGGTTTCGTTTCTTTGCTTTGCTGTTCTACTTGCTGTTTAGACCGCCGGCCAACCAGGGTCATTTTCAATCTATCGCATATTTGGACCAGACCAAATTGGCAAGATAGCCATTATTATTAGCTTGGTGTTATCAAATATCATCGTCTGGGTTGCGAAGTAGGAAGCTTCTGGGAGATATGCCACCCTGAAAATGGTCTCCGATTGCTAAATATAAATCGATCGCATATTTATATAAATTGTGAACAGGGTTGTGGGTGTCATCATTACCTATCTGAACTATTTTTTGTGTTTTTATAACGATCGTTTAAGGAACAAAGACAATCAAATATCATCGTCTGGGTTGCGAAGTAGGAAGCTTCTGGGAGATATGCCACCCTGAAAATGGTCTCCGATTGCTAAATATAAATCGATCGCATATTTATATAAATTGTGAACAGGGTTGTGGGTGTCATCATTACCTATCTGAACTATTTTTTGTGTTTTCATAACGATCGTTTAAGGAACAAAGCTCACAAGAACATTCTTATATGTGAAATGTACTTAAATTGCAAATATGCGATAGATTGAAAATGAGCCTCTTGGCCGGCGGTCCATTGCCGGACAGCAAAGCAAAGAACGGAAACCGGTAGGTCTGGGGGGACCCTAAATAGTTTGTATTTAGATAATCAGCCTGCCGTTTGCCACAAAAAGTTTACAAACTTCCAGTACAAGTACCGTTCCAGGGGCCCTATTTTTGAATCGCTCGAATCCAGTCGAGCGCTTTTTTCGACTGATTTTCGTTCGACATATGACTCAAAACAATGAGATGTCGAACGAAAATCAGTCGAAAAGAGCGCTCGACGCCAGCCGAGCGATTCAAAAATAGGGTCCCACACTTGTTCCAGATATTGACCTATTATGTATTGTTAAACTGTGCTATTATTCCACACTGTATGTAACTGAACCCGCTCTACCTGCAGGCTGATTGTCTAACTTTGTTGCAATCAACTTTGAAAGAAATCGCAGTGACATTGCTGCTTTAGTAAGAACCAATGTGACAACTATCTTACTTAAAGCAGTAATGCAACTGCGATTTCAATCGAGAATTGTTAGCAACAGAGATACGTAATCGGTGGGCCGTACAAGTTTCGGAGGTTATGGATTTTATTAGACCCAAGTCAAATAAATTGAATTAGTGGGATACAGAATAAAATACAAAACAATTTTTAGAAATTTTATTAAGTATTAAAATCGAGAGTAATACAATTTATGTGATTATCAGGCTAACTTAAACGTCTATTGGACCGAGGCCATGACACTGTCCTCGTTCTTCTTGAGTATGACGAACCCCTCCATGACGGGCGACAGCGGGAGGTACTCGTCGGTGGCGAGCTCGGCGCGCTCGCCGAACGACAGCAGCACCGGCGTGGTGTGCGTGTGCGACCCGGCGATGGTCTTGGGCGTGCCCGCCTTGCCGATCACGTCCACAGCCTGTTATAAACATACTGGTTAAGTTTCGAATATCAATGGACGGAGATTTTTTTAAACGGTGGAAGCTGTGGGAAGTACTATCGACAAGGGTGTACCACGACATCTAGTGTACCTCATTAAGAGACTTTACGAGGATGGTACAGCTGCTGTTCGTGTGGACGGATTTGATTCTGGGGATTCCAAGATTCAAGCTGGTTTTCGACAGGGGTGTATCCTCTCCCCTCTATTATTTAACATTTATACCGAATACATAATGCGGATAGTTTTGGAAGACTGGGACGAGGGTGTATCGATTGGCGGTCGGATGATATCAAACCTGAGATATGCTGACGATACTACTCTTCTTGCGACGTCACAAGTAGACATAGAACTATTTTTTGCACTTCTGGAAACAACCAGTGTTGATTTTGGTCTCACTATAAACCACAATAAAACCAAAATGATGGTGGTGGATCGTTATAATAACAATCGACCTGACTTACGTGAAATATCTAATTGTGAAGTTGTCCAGAGTTACATCTACCTGGGATCCACAATCACAAACACTGGAAGTTGTGAGGAAGAGATCAGGAGACGGTATGCCATCACACGATCAGCCCTGGAAAAGCTCACAAAGATATGGAAAGATCGCCGCATAACTAAAAACACCAAAGTTCGCTTAATGAGATGCTTAATATTTCCTATCTTCCTATATGGAGCTGAAACATGGACGATCCACCAAAAATACCGTACGAAGATTGACGCCCTTGAGATGAGGTGCTGGAGGCACTTACTGAGGATAAAGTGGACCGCTCACCGGACAAACGTTTCCATCTTGAAAGAGCTTCATATCAAACAAAGACTTTCATCGATTGTGCAAGTACGAATCCTAAAGATGTTTGGGCATATTATCCGCAACGAAAGCTCATTAGAACGATTGATGGTACAAGGGAGAGTTGAAGGTCAACGTTCTCGCGGCTGATCACCCACAAAATGGACAGACATAAAACAACTACTAAGCGTTCCCTCACTGAATGCACACGCAGTGCCACGAACAGAGAGAGATGGAGGAGTATCGCGAAAGCCGCAACAAATCCACCAGACAGTCCATGACCACTACCACTCCGCCAGGAGTGTACGACTAAGAAGAACAAAGATTTTTTTAGTAATGTACTATGTAAAATTATTGCAACTGGATTTTCCCCTCAACGAATTTGTAGAATGTTGCATTTGTAGACTAAACTGAGGCTACGTTACTGCCACAGAATATATAATAGTACTAAATGTACTATGCGCGCCTAATAAGAATAGTACTGTTAAACCCATTTTGATCTTTGTTCCTTTTCTTGCACATTCCTATACCCCGCAGTGGAAGCGAAACGCAAACAAAAATGGGCTCTTTGACAGTACTATTCTTATTTGGCTCGCATAGTACAGAAGCCCATCCACGTAAGGACAATGATATAAAAAGCTACTCTCACTGCACGGCAAAAAAGTACAATTTTAAATTGTGCAGCGCTGCGTGCCTATTATGATAAGCACCTCTGAAGCGCATAGCTCTGTCTAAAGTATTAATCAACCGACACATAAGCAGTGAGCAGTAGGCTAATATAAAAGTTTCAGCGCGGAGGGAGACCCCTTTGCTACTGCGATAGATCAAAGTCAGGATCATCCTAAATAATAGGCTAGTTGACAAAATTTGGAAAATAGTTTAAAAATAAAGTTTGGTATCTATTTTACCCCAAAAATATATTATTTTAAGAAAAATAAGTCATTTTACCTATGAATTTTGCGTTTTAAGAAATGAACTCAAAATGACATCGAAAAGGCCAAAACTGTCATGGCGTCTTGAATGACGTCACGCCTCACGAAACATTCGTGTTTGTTTATGACTGTCAATTGTTTTTATTCGAAAACATCGTCGTCGTCGTTATCGAAAATGACAGCAACAACAAATGTTTCGCGAGGCGTGACGGCACGCGTCTCTGATTGGTGTTCAATGTCACGTGATTAAATGGCCAATTTTGCCGATTTTATTTTCCGTAAATATTGGTAATCTTTATTTATTTTAATGAAAAAAAGTGTTTTTTTTGGTTACTGTTTAAGGGTGGGTACTCACTTAGGTTCGCGAACCTCCGCGCTCCGCGAACATGCACCGAAAAAATCGTTTATCCTCTGCTGGAACAGGGCGCCCAGGTGTGTACGTGAGCGAACACGTATGCGAACTCTATTCGCACAGGTACACACTGTAGCCAAAGTAAAAATATTTGTTTTTGCTATGGATCACTGTTCGAGGTTCGCGGAGCGCGGAGGTTCGCGAACCTAAGTGGGTACCCACCCTGACATGATTAATAATTAGAAACCTTATGCTAGCCGATTTATTCTTAGTGGAAACAAGCCTATTACCTGTCCGACGCGCACGCTGACGTTGAGGGGCTGCAGGTTGTCGTCGAGCGTGACGAGCCAGCGCGGCTGCATCGCCGTCGCGAGCACGTACAGCAGATAATGCGACTTGCCCAGGATTACTGCGGAATTGAGAAACAATCGTATCATTTTTAAATTTAAGATTTTTGCATTCACAATGCTGTTTTTCATCATAGCAGCCGCACGACACCCATTGCTGGGTATAGGCCTCCCCTAAGGATCTCCACGACGATCGGTCCTGCGCTGCTCGCATCCAGTGGCTTCCCACGACCTTCACCAGATCGTCGGTCCACCTTGTCGGGGGGGTGCTATTTTTATACAACACAAAATAATATACTAGAAAAAATACGACTCGCTCCAGATCAATTCTCGGACGGGAATCGAACCCGCGACCTTTGGTTATCCGGTCCAATGACCGCTGAGCTACCGGGTGACCGAGTGACTCGGTAACTCAGTGGTCAGAGCATCATTTCTTTTTACAAATTCTATTCTCACATTATGATCTTCCTACTGGTTGATAACAGAGGATCGTTTAGCGCTGATTGAATAATAAAATCATCGATGCCAGTTTTAGCTATCCATTGTATTTAAGTAATGATTATTATTGAGGAGCTCGATGGCGCAGTGGTTTAGCGCCTGGCCCAACGATTGCGGAGGTTAAGCAACTTTCGTAAGGGTCGGTCATGGGATGGGTGACCAAAAATTTATTATCTCGAGCTCCTCCGTGCTTCGGAAGGCACATTAAGCCGTTGGTCCCGGGTGCAATTGCAGTTTTTAACCTACTAATCCGCATTGGGCCCGCGTGGTGGGCATCCTCCTAATCCATCCATAAGGAAGGCCTGTGCCCCAGCAGTGGGGACATTAAAAAATGGCTGATGATGTCAATGATTATTATTAGCACAGCGTCACCGTGCCCGTGCCAGTAGAGTGTGTAGCGTGCGTGTATACTGACTGTTCTTGCAGTCCAGGAAGGCGGTGAGCACCACGAGCAGGCCGGCGAGCGCGGGCTGGTTGAGCAGGCGGCGGTCGGCGTGCGCGGGGCACAGCGTCACCGTGCCCGTGCCAGTAGAGTGTGTAGCGTGCGTGTATACTGACTGTTCTTGCAGTCCAGGAAGGCGGTGAGCACCACGAGCAGGCCGGCGAGCGCGGGCTGGTTGAGCAGGCGGCGGTCGGCGTGCGCGGGGCACAGCGTCACCGTGCCCGTGCCAGTAGAGTGTGTAGCGTGCGTGTATACTGACTGTTCTTGCAGTCCAGGAAGGCGGTGAGCACCACGAGCAGGCCGGCGAGCGCGGGCTGGTTGAGCAGGCGGCGGTCGGCGTGCGCGGGGCACAGCGTCACCGTGCCCTTCCCCGCGTGGCACAGCCCCTGCGCCAGCCGCACCATGAACAGGTGCACCGGGGACTTGCCGTGGTACAGCGCGAGTGCGCGCAGCATCGTTGCCAACCTACACGTCGTCACATAATTATTTATCGTAAGTAGATGTCACTCTCCATAATCCAAACGGACGATATCTTAATAAAAATGCAAAAAACGGATAATAAAATTGAAGTCTATACAATAATTAAATCGGTAATCAATAGACAACACATATTATTTATTGAAACTGTGTCCTAAGTACAACTACCACACCCCGGACACACCATACAAGCGCCGCGTTTCAACTACCTATTGTCACAGACGCTACACAGATGACGTAATTGTACACGCGCAACTGTGTGCGTGAAGCTAGAGCTAACGACTGCGCCGGCGCGCCCGCGGGCTGATTATCTAATTAAAAACCACCTAGCGACCGGTTGCAGTTCATAGATGATAGTGATCCATTGCTACTTCTTTTTGGATTAAAAAAAAACATACCAAAGAAAAGTAGCAATGTATGTGGAATGAAACCGGTCGCTAAATTGTTTCTTTTTAGATAATCAGGGTGCCGTCCCGTCGCCGATGGCCGAACAATAGATCGCCGCGCGTCGCATGGACTGGACGGACGGAGCAACTAAAATGAGCACACGATTCGGCACACGAACTCGCGCGGTGGGGTAAGGTAATTGATTGTGGGGCGGGGCGGAGAGTTTCCTTTCTGTACGGTAGTACTTATATCTATTCTGTGCAACTACTTTAATATTAGAAGCCGTGGAATAATATAAGTTAAATATAAATAAGATTCCATAACAAACTCGAAAATGTTGTCTTACCTAGCGTTGTTAGTACCGGCTCCGACCAGTCCCATGGCAAAGATGGCATTGTACGCAACGTCGTTGTCGGAGTCGTGGGAGTATTTGTTCAGCACATCGATGACCGCCAGCTGGGGGTTGGAGATCGAGCACAGCGCGATAGCCAGCGGCACCGCGCGACGGACGGCCGGTTCGCCGTAACGACCCTATAAATTGTAAAAGTGTATCAAGACAACATTACAGACATTGCTCCAATTACAAGCTAAATTGTTAAAATTCTGGAAAATGTGAATAAAATATTCCTCAGTTAAAATATATTCGAATGATAGATTATGACAAGTTTTTAAATCAATCTAGCATACGCCCGCGAGTTTGTTCGCTTGGTCGTATTTCACTCCCTTCGACATTCATTTTCTTGGCAAACTTCACAGATCGGACAGAGCTTTTTTTTACATTCTGGGGGCCTATTACGAAAATAACGTACGCAATTGCGTAACGCAGTCACTTGGCCACGATAATCGTCCGCAGTTCATTGGTTGTAGTTATAACAAACATTTTGTATTTGGCTATCGTAGTTTATGGACTACTAAACTGTAGTGTGGTACACAACGTCATCATCAGTGACGTATAAAGCTAACATTGTTTTTATCATAAATTAATATTCTATTTTCTTAGTTAAAGTAAACATGTAACATGTAATCGGATACTTTTATAAATAAGCTAAATGTCATTGTAAAACATTAACGTATTGACCTTTTTGGAATTACTATAAAAACCCTGTTTTTCTCTAAATAAATGAACAGTTAAGAATAGACTTTTCTTGTGTTATTACGTCTCCCGACGCCGCACATTGCATGGCGACCCTGCCAGTCCACTGCTTCTAGGCAGTGCTGGTGCAGTATGGGTTCCGAGCCTCAGTAATAGTCGCGGTACGCGTTAACGACGTGATTTTTTTTTCTCTCTCGAAGACCGCGGGGGACTAAACTCCCCTAACAGCTTGGGCGTGGCCATATTTGATTGGGATGGAACAAATAGGCACCTACAAAGAGGATTAACATTACCAAGCCATATCCTCCACGTTCAAACGGGATTACATCCACACACCGTTCGGACCGTTGGTTGATGAGCGAGTTGGCTAGCTTGGTAACCTTAAGTGACTAAACTAGGTATCTTTCAACAGAAACCCGCATTGCACGCCACAGAGCAATGCTATTTTACCTACCCCTTTGAGGATTGACCGAACGCCCAATAAAGACACAAAACTAAAGAGAAATCTACCCCCCCTTTATTTTCCCCTGATTGCTTAAACAAATTTCGAACAACCTTAAACCATGAAAATTCTTGAAACTATTGGGAAATTTACTTTACTTCATGAAAATTCGCAAGCAAAATCTACATACTTTAATTTCAAAGCTTGAAATTATATTATTATTATATATTTATACCATATAAGCCCTAATTAAAGCATATAAGCTAATAAAATACTACTTGATTGAAGTTTCTTACAGAGAGGGTATCGACGGCTTCTTCTGAGTTCCACTTGATGCTTCGCTGAGGTCGGAGAAAGTAAAAGAGAGCGATTTCCCCCCAACTTCGCCTTTTATAATCCCCCAGAATCATTCACTCTCTGCAGGAAACTCACCCCACACGATCTAAGCATCTTTTTTTTCTACCTTCATTTCCCTACTTTACATAAATTATTCCTAAAATTTTCCCTTCTCCTTAAAAAATGGGGAGAATTCAATTTTGTCTTACTCAACTTATAAATATAATATTTAAGTTACTAATCTTACAAAATGAACCCCTATACTAATCAATAATTTCAACGTACAATTCAACTAACCAATAACCTCCTATGTTCAAGATTCTCTATACTCAAGCGCACAATGCCACTCAATTTGTAACCAAATTAAAATTAATCTGTTACCTAAATATTTCTCTATACTGACATTTCAGCTACATTTGATTTAAGTAATTCATACAATTGTATGAAACAACGTTTCAATCATAAATAAATCAACAAGTTTTCCCCCTTACATCATTTCTAACAAAACTAACAACTTTGAATAATATTCAGCATATTTATCCAGAATCATATGAAATTATTGTACTATAATCATAGAACTCTGATTAATACGAATTTTATATTCACAACAAATTGAACCTCCCATATGCTACAATTTGAATCCAACCTTTTTCAATCTTTTTATCTCGCCTTCCCCAAAATATCATAACCTCTAGAATCAATTTGCTAAAATACGTATTACAACATTTTCCATTAAGTATTCGGTCCAATTAAACCTAAAATTTCCGATCAATTTAGCATCACAATGTTGGTACTTTAAAAATCCTAACTGGCAACACCCATCGGACTACTTTTACATTTTTTTAAATGCCTACCCTCATTTGAGTTATAAACCTGCAGCATAAAATCTCGCTTTCGAAGAAACTTCATATCAATCTTTCTTCGTACTTTAGCTAAAACACATCACGTGGTGTGACACTACTGACAACTTACAGAAATAATTAACACCGAATTCAATCCTTTTTTAAGTAATCTTCTAATTAGCCGCAGGGGACAGTCATCAAAAAACGAAGAAAAAAAAAAAGAAGAAATCATCAAAGCACAGAATGGTGCAGGAAATAGTGCAGCACAAACCAAAGCAGAGAAGCACGTGCCATCCCTGGTATAAATAATTGCTGTTTTGGTGGCAATAATGTCGGTCATATTCATATACCTGGCCTGGAAGAAGTTCAACATGTGCCTTACGAAGAAGATTGAGCGCCAAGCGGTTGCAGTAGTGATGCGAAAACAAGATATCGTATAGAGCCAAGCGGAAAAAAAAAGAAGATGTAACGGAAATAGAAATTAAGAGGTAAAACTGGTATTCCCTGTCTATTAAGTTATTTAAAAAATTGTAATTGCAGGGTTATTATGAATTAATAATTGGCGAGGTAATTTTTTTTCGGTTATTATGACAGAAATTGAAAACTATTTTGTAAAAAATTACGAAGTTAATATAAGACGATGTAAGAAAATTTGGTTAAGTAAAAAAAAAAAGTTGTACTTAATATAAAAATAACAGATACTTATAACAAAATATTAGCTTATTACGAAGAAGAAAAAGAGTAAAAATTATTTTAAATTAATTAATCAATGAGCTATGGATGGCTCAGAGGCCATCATAAACAAATTAATTGACGCGGCAGAATTATATTCAACAATGATTAAAACACGGATGCATATTTTTTTTTTTTGTGTTAAAAAGAAGATTATCTCAAAATGATAAGTTAAGATTATCAAGTACTTATAATAACGTGAAACAAATGGTTGATGAAATGAAACCGCATTTCCTCACTAAGAAGTCAAAAACCACATTAAAAAGAAATAACGATTAAACTGGGAAATAAGTCAATAGCTCAATTTGGTCAAGAAATTGTAGGTCTTTTCGTAAACCATTTTACGCGAAAATCTATCTATAGTATTTTAAAACCTAAAAAAAAATCCTAATAAATAGTAGTTTCGCTCAAGGATTACGAAACAAAAGCTGAACACAAATTCTGTCAGCACATGCTTATTCATCTCATCACATTTATTATTTTAAACCTTTTAAAAAAGAACGTATTGCAGAAAAGTAGGCAGGAATCCACGATTACAAACGTAAGTTTTTTTTCCTTCTCTTTGTCAAAAAAAAAAAACTCCCCAGCAAAATAAGTCTCGGGTTTTATAATGTAAATAGGCAAATTTTCAGTCGCAGAAGTAAACAACAACGTCATATAAATGCGGCAATAGAAAATAGAATTGCAATTCAATTTGCATTAAACGAGATATACGTATAGTCGATGCGTCACTAAGTACTTTGTGACGTTTCATGACGTAATAGTGCACTATCAACAGGCGAGACCTTTCTATATTTTTCTATACGTAGTAGGTACTTATATCTTTCTGTGGCCGAACGTCACATACCTACTATAAATGGTATAGGAGATAAGAGATATATCTTACGGTACGATTCGTTTAAATCTAGAGAGCAAAACAAAACAATCATTGCTGTGCAGAGAGATAATATAATCTTTAACTAACTAACGAACTAAGTAAAAAAAAAACGGAAAGAATTATTATAAATTAATATTCTATTTTCTTAGTTAAAGTAAACATGTAACATGTAATCGGATACTTTTATAAATAAGCTAAATGTCATTGTAAAACATTAACGTATTGACCTTTTTGGAATTACTATAAAAACCCTGTTTTTCTCTAAATAAATGAACAGTTAAGAATAGACTTTTCTTGTGTTATTACGTCTCCCGACGCCGCACATTGCAAAACGAACAATGTCGGATACGCTAGAGAGAAACTGTCAAACTCACGCAATCTCTTCGCAATATCGCATACGAAAGTGATTTGTAATAGGAAACAAACAAAACGAAGCACGGACGCAGCTGCGTGTATCGCATTAAACTTTTCGTAATAGACCCCCAGTATATAATAATAAAAAAAACAAGGAGATTACATCAGATTACTCCTTTTTTATGGAACGCATATTGCAGGACGCGCTATTTCTATATCATTACAAAATTTTGATTTCAATTTTCCTAATTTTGTAGTATTGAAATGTGTGATAGCAGTGAATGTGAAGTTTTGACTCTGCCCCACAAAGCGACTGAATACTTGTTGCATAATAGCAACCATAGTTTGTATGTATACGGTCATAGATATTTCTAAAGGACGTATTTTTTTTTACTTCTCTATGATATGTTATGTCTATTTGTTTTGCTGCCTTCTTTTGGTCTTTTTCACCACTTTGCTTGACCACACATGACGTCATTTTATCACTATTCTAATTATTTTTTTGTAGTAACGTTAACGACTGTCGCCGAGCGCGTGGCAGACATGACTAAATGGTGCATCGGTTGTACTTTTTAGCCCCCCCACTCGGTTGTACTTTGCGTGATGCAATTTTTTGAGCGGTGTTACACTTCCTTAGAATCTTAGTTGCCGCCACGCCGAGCGTCGCCACCGCCTGCACCGACGACAGCTCCTTGTTGCCTCCTTGTATAATATCTGTATGAATATACTTGTGTCTCACCAGTTGCCCGAAGATGCGCGTGCACATCTCGGCGCCGGTTTCCTCCGCGAGCGCGATGACCGCCACGCCGAGCGTCGCCACCGCCTGCACCGACGACAGCTCCTTGTCGCCTCCTTGTATAATATCTGTATGGATATACTTGTGTCTCACCAGTTGCCCGAAGATGCGCGTGCACATCTCGGCGCCGGTTTCCTCCGCGAGCGCGATGACCGCCACGCCGAGCGTCGCCACCGCCTGCACCGACGATAGCTCCTTGTCGCCTCCTTGTATAATATCTGTATGGATATACTTGTGTCTCACCAGTTGCCCGAAGATGCGCGTGCACATCTCGGCGCCGGTTTCCTCCGCGAGCGCGATGACCGCCACGCCGAGCGTCGCCACCGCCTGCACCGACGACAGCTCCTTGTCGCCTCCTTGTATAATATCTGTATGAATATACTTGTGTCTCACCAGTTGCCCGAAGATGCGCGTGCACATCTCGGCGCCGGTTTCCTCCGCGAGCGCGATGACCGCCACGCCGAGCGTCGCCACCGCCTGCACCGACGACAGCTCCTTGTCGCCTCCTTGTATAATATCTGTATGAATATACTTGTGTCTCACCAGTTGCCCGAAGATGCGCGTGCACATCTCGGCGCCGGTTTCCTCCGCGAGCGCGATGACCGCCACGCCGAGCGTCGCCACCGCCTGCACCGACGACAGCTCCTTGTCGCCTCCTTGTATAATATCTGTATGAATATACTTGTGTCTCACCAGTTGCCCGAAGATGCGCGTGCACATCTCGGCGCCGGTTTCCTCCGCGAGCGCGATGACCGCCACGCCGAGCGTCGCCACCGCCTGCACCGACGACAGCTCCTTGTTGCCTCCTTGTATAATATCTGTATGGATATACTTGTGTCTCACCAGTTGCCCGAAGATGCGCGTGCACATCTCGGCACCGGTTTCCTCCGCGAGCGCGATGACCGCCACGCCGAGCGTCGCCACCGCCTGCACCGACGATAGCTCCTTGTCGCCTCCTTGTATAATATCTGTATGGATATACTTGTGTCTCACCAGTTGCCCGAAGATGCGCGTGCACATCTCGGCGCCGGTTTCCTCCGCGAGCGCGATGACCGCCACGCCGAGCGTCGCCACCGCCTGCACCGACGACAGCTCCTTGTCGCCTCCTTGTATAATATCTGTATGGATATACTTGTGTCTCACCAGTTGCCCGAAGATGCGCGTGCACATCTCGGCGCCGGTTTCCTCCGCGAGCGCGATGACCGCCACGCCGTGCGTCGCCACCGCCTGCACCGACGACAGCTCCTTGTCGCCTCCTTGTATAATATCTGTATGGATATACTTGTCTCACCAGTTGCCCGAAGATGCGCGTGCACATCTCGGCGACGGTTTCCTCCGCGAGCGCGATGACCGCCATGCCGAGCGTCGCCACCGCCTGCACCGACGACAGCTCCTTGTCGCCTCCTTGTATAATATCTGTATGGATATACTTGTGTCTCACCAGTTGCCCGAAGATGCGCGTGCACATCTCGGCGCCGGTTTCCTCCGCGAGCGCGATGACCGCCACGCCGAGCGTCGCCACCGCCTGCACCGACGACAGCTCCTTGTCGCCTCCTTGTATAATATCTGTATGGATATACTTGTGTCTCACCAGTTGCCCGAAGATGCGCGTGCACATCTCGGCGCCGGTTTCCTCCGCGAGCGCGATGACCGCCACGCCGAGCGTCGCCACCGCCTGCACCGACGACAGCTCCTTGTCGCCTCCTTGTATAATATCTGTATGGATATACTTGTGTCTCACCAGTTGCCCGAAGATGCGCGTGCACATCTCGGCGCCGGTTTCCTCCGCGAGCGCGATGACCGCCACGCCGAGCGTCGCCACCGCCTGCACCGACGACAGCTCCTTGTTCGCCTCCTTTTCCTTGTCCTTCTCCTTGCTCTTGCCGTCCTTTGAAGACTTGCCTACAGAATAATTATAATAAATTAACAATAAATAAAAGTCTTATTATTACTATATATTTGGAAATAATATTACTTTTGCTCTTATCGTCCTTGCTGCTAGACGACGACCCTGAGCTGCTTCCTTCTTTAGCCTCTTTTTTGTCTTGCTTCTTGAATGCGGTGTCTTCAGTTGATTGTTGTTCGTTCTGAATAAAATAAACAAAAAATAAATATTTTTATATCCGGCTCGTAGGACCATTTTAATTCTTCGACACTACAGAACGAGGCAAATATGTTGACGCTTTTTCGACGGATTGGGGATAAGTTCGCGCATTTGCACTTCCGAACGACCAATAGCGCGCGCCCCTCTCCCGCCGCCCGTGTACCTCACCGCTCCGCATATCCAAAAACAAACAAACGAGAAAGCAACCTAATAAAAACGTGTTAAAATACGCGTTCGGCGCAATCCCCACCCAATTTTTATATGTTTACCTCGTACTATGTATGTACATATATGTACTTACATCGGTTTCGTAATGTTTCGAGCAGATGTGCAACATCTGTTGGACGACCATTACGTCGCCAGTTCCCGCATACGCGCACATGGAGAGGGTAGTCTGACAGAGCGACTGTTGCGGCTCGGGGAGGACTTCCAGCGCCGCCATTGTAGCCTCGGTGCGTTCTTTGCAACCTACCAACATAATCATACTTAGTAAGGGGCCGTACAACGCTGGAAGCTATTTTCATAGTAAAAATTGATGAAATTATTGTCAAGTTTATCGTTTTCAATTAATAACTACTAAACTATTTCTTATTTTGTAAAACTGACAGTCACAAAACTAGAGAGCTAGTTAGGCTAGGCGCGCATTGCGGCTTTTGGCCGCAGTGGCGACAACAGGCGTTTCGCAACTACGGTGCGCGCACTGCGCGTTTTTTGGCGTGAGTGGCACATGCAAAATGTTTATTTTTATTAGAGTTTCAATATTATAGGTTTATTATTGGTTGGCACATCAGTGAAAAATTTAAAAAATATTAAAAACACGACTGCCCTGCCAAAAACGAACTAAAACTGACGACCGTTTTATGGAATAATTTTTGATCAAAAGGTCCCCCGATCACTCACACTTGTTATTTAAATTTTTAGTTCATTTTTGCAGAGCAGTCGTGTTTTTAATATTTTTTAAATTTATTTATTTTATTTTATACATTTTAGTGACAAATTATTTTGAAATGTACTCTTACTCATTAAGGTTTTTCATTTGATGCCCATATTGTAATAATTGAAGAAAAAAATATTTTTTTCACACTTGAAAATAGCGTCGTACAGTCGCCATATCGACTTTTTTCAAAAAAATTATAGCCAGTGTCACTCGGAATGATGTAAGAATTTTAACGATACCCCATACATCCAAATCCGTTTAGCCATTTAGAAGTTATGGTGGAATAAAGAAACTTACATACCCACAAACATACACGAACCCTGAACACATATACACTCCTTTTGGGCAGTCGTGTAAAAACTACAAAATTGAAGGTCACTTTACGATTTGTTTTTGGAGAAAAGTTTTAGCTATCATGTTTCTGTCAATCACAAAACTGAGTACTATAATCTACTTTCTACATTATTTTTTAGGACCGATAAATCAAGTAATATTGTACGAAATCTTTGTTGAAAAATGTGTATTTGGCGTTGTACGGCCCCTTAATAATTGAAAGGCGTTTAAGTCGAATCGGGTTAATAAAAAAGAATAATTTAATACCTAAGAAACATAATCCTAGACCCAAATGTAAGAATCTGGCGTAAGTAGAAGAATGTAAGTCCTTGTTGTCATCGATAAGACGTTGAATAATAGCGCAGGTTACCTGTGAAAAGAAGACGATATTCGTTTATTTATAATAAGGTAAATAATGTTTGAAGTGCAGAATCTATTTATTTAAATAAAATGGGGTCGTTCATAGGATTGATCACTTTGTTGTCCGTCTGTCTATCTGTCAAGACTATAGAGCGGCGGTAATCTTAAAAAACCGGCCAAGTGCGAGTCGGACTCGCGCACGAAGGGTTCCGTACCAAAAACGGCAAAAAATCACGTTTGTTGTATGGGAGCACCCCTTAAATTTGTATTTTATTATGTTTTTTGTATTTGTTGTTATAGCGGCAACAGAAATACATCATATTTTATTATGTTTTTAGTATTTGTTGTTATAGCGGCAACAGAAATACATCATCTGTGAAAATTTCAACTGTCTAGCTATCACGGTTCATGAGATACAGCCTGGTAACAGACAGACAGCCAGCGGAGTCTTAAGGTCACAGCACACTATAACGGCACCGCAACTACACAGCAACAGCACAGCGTCACCTCGAATTTAGGCTACGGCTAGCCGCCAGCGCGCCGTAAGTACGTGGGCGGCGCGCCGTAAGCGCGCGGATCGCGCGCCGTCCGCGAGGTGTAAGCTATTTTACATATGATGTTGTTTCGCTGGCGACTCGGAGTCACAGCGCGCTGTTAGCACGCGGTCGGCGCGCCGTAAGCACGCGGTCGGCGCGCGGTCCGCTCGCTTGCGGCGAGCGGGCGGTCGCATTGCATGGTAGCGGTCGCATCGCATGGTAGAGTCGAGTCGCATGGTAGCGGTAAGCGCGCCGACCGCCCGCCGTTGGCTTTTTCTTATTGACATTATAAAATATATTTTATAACATATTTGCTCGTAAAGGGTCTCTTATTACACCGATTTCAATATCGTATTGTATCTCATTACGAACTTGTGCGGTAATGTAAAGTAAAACGCACGGTTTCCTTGATAAGCCGTGCGTTTTACTTTACATTACCGCACGGTTTATCAAGATACTTCGTCTAAAACGAACGGTACTTTTTTAAATCTTAGCAAAGAGTTTTTATGTCAGAAAAGAGGTCAACATTTTATGGATAAAATTGACTTTGGGAGATAAAATGTAATAAATAAACATTTGATTATTCAATTTAATTAATGTTGACAATAAATTACAACCATTTATCTGTAACAAAAACACAAAAATATTAATTTACTTTATTAGTAATACTGGCTGTTTTTATGCCTTTGCCTTAAAAAAAACGCTGATGCGCGCGCATTGCTAATTTAATTTTTTTTTGCTGTATTGTTTTTATTTGAAAATGTCGTCAAGTACTGATGAATTTATTAATTCAACACCGCCAGAAGTCTCAGAGGCAGCGAAAAAGGCTACTCTAAGCCTCTTGCCCGAAAAATTGACCGATAAGATACTTACAAGCGTATCAAAATTTAATCATATGGAAAACAAGCAAAGGTGCAAAGTCCGAGTTTTATTTATTTCCTCGCAAATATGTTATAATAATAATAATAATTCATTTATTCATAACCCAATATTGATGATGTTACAATATGCTTACATGGTAGGCTTAAATATAGTTTTGGGTTTATCTTTGAATCCAAGGAGATGAGTCCCTGACATCGAAACTAGTAAAAACTGTATTTCCAATGTCAGTGAATCCTCGACATTTTTGACTTAATAATATTTTTTTGTATACATGTTTATGTAAGTGGAACAACGGGATTATGAGTGCAAATTTAAGCAAATTTAAACAATTTTAAAAGAGAAAAATATACATGGTCATTTCCAGCATAGACGAAACCCGAAAACTGTTAGTTCAGAATCAGTAATAGAATCGATTGAAACATTATATAATATATCTCTCGCGCACAACTGTTTCGGCCCCCGTCCATACAAAGAAACTGGAATGACAAAAGAAAAAAAAATAATACAAATTTTATATTATGTGTGTTTGTGTTTGTGTGTGTGTGTGTGTGTGTGTGTGTGTGTGTGTGTGTGTGTGTGTGCGTGTGTGTGTGTGTGTGTGTGTGTGTGTGTGTGTGTGTGTGTGTGTGTGTGTGTGTGTGTGTGTGAGTGTGTGTGTTTGATTGAGTGGGTAGAGTATTGATTGTTTTACAGATCTATTATAAGGAGATTTTCAGTATCTAGATATGACATATTCAGTAGGTAAGATGTGATTTTCTTTTTAACCTCGAATCTATTAAGAGTATAGATATGTGAAAGCTTATGCATCTCATTATATAACCTTGAAGAGAGGGCTACATACTGACGTTTTGCCCAAACTGTTCGGCATTTTACTGTAGGACATACGTGGGTTGAAGCCCGTCGACGAGTGAGGATACTCACATCGAGGGGGAGAGAGGCGTGTCTTCGCAATATACTTCGGAGAATGTATAGTTGCCGGACTGTTAGGACCTGGCATTCCATGTACAGCAAATTTGTTGAGTATCGAATATGTTTGTGAGTCATTATCTTTAAGATAGTTCTTTGCGCCCGCTCTAAGTTCAGCATCACAGTACTGCCAGCTCCTCCCCAGACCGGAATGCAATAAGACAAGACGGATTGGCATAAAGCAAGATATATAGTTTTAACTGTTACTTTGTCGACCAAGTGCCTTATTGTTTTAAATATATAAATAAGTTTACGCACTCTACTATTTAAAGCTTCTATGTGTGGACGCCATTTTTAGTTGGAATCAATAATGACCCCAAGGTATTTTACACTATAAACAATGTTAAGAGGGTGGCAGCCACATGTTGATGGGGAAGCACAGGTATGTACGACGATATTGGAATCATCGGATGGTGGTGAGGAGGCAGGGGAAATGAAGAAGGGAAGTATTTGAGTCTTACTTAAATTCAGGGTGAGGAGATTTTTTGAGAGCCAGTTCATCACAATTCCAAGAGCGTTTTGAGTGTGTAGCCTAGCACTTCTCCAGTCATTACCATATACCAGAAGAGCGGTGTCATCTGCGTAGGCAAATACACTACAGTCAGGTATTTTGAGTTTGCATAGGTCGTTTACATACAGCTGGAACAGAGTTGGCCCCAGTATGCTGCCTTGAGGGACGCCGTAGTCGATAGACTCTATGTCACTAATGTATGACCCAATTTTAACGCACTGTTCCCTGTGCAGAAGGTAACTCCGAAAAATGCTAAGCTCCCGACCACGAACACCATGGCACTCCATCTTGTTGATCAAGATGGGTATTGAAACTGTATCGAAGGCCTTGGAAAGATCGAGAAAGACGCCGAAACATTTCTTTTTACTGTCAAGATTATCTACCACCTCACTTGTGATGTTAGTGACTGCATCTTCAGTGGAGATTCCAGATCTAAAACCGAATTGATTTTTCGCTATCAAGTTAAATTTTTCTAAGAATTTGACAAGAGCATTATTTAGTATCCTTTCCAAGACCTTCGAAAGAACGGGCAGGACCGATATCGGTCTATAATTAGCAACATCTCCTTTGTCACCCTGCTTAAAAATGGGACTGACAAGTGCTCTCTTCAGTACCTTAGGGAAGACACCAGACGTAATTGAAAGATTACACATATGTGTAATTGGCGGTATCAAAGCATTTCGGGATGCTTTCACCACGGCAGGTGAGATTTTATCCCACCCTGGAGAGCAATCGTCACGAAGACCACAGATAATGCGTTCTACCTCTTCAGGGTCGATCTCGGTTAGCACTAGAGAGCTCACCGGTTCAGCGGCTGCCGAAGGGAAAGTTGCTTGTGGGGGAATAATTTTAGCAGCCAAATTTCTCGCTATACTCACAAAATATTTATTTACTGAATTAAGAGCTACATGGGGATCGGTGTACTTACCTAGGAGTTCATGTGGAGGTTCTACGTTGTGAGTGGAGTTAGTTACTTTTTTTACCATATTCCACATAGCTTTGGGGTTATTTTTTGCCTTATCAAATTCTGCTCTTTGATATTCTCGCTTTAGTTTATGGAGGAGATTATTCAAAAAGTTGCGGTACCTTTTATAAGTAACCTTGATTATATGATTTTCCGGATCATGGCGTAACTTTTTATGAATTTTATCCCGGTTTCGCATGCATCGGAGCAATCCCGGGGTGATCCATGGTTTCAGAATATTTTTTCTACGAGTTGCCACAACCGTTTTAGTATGAGCGTTTATAGTGTTGGTAATGATGGTTACTAGTCTCTCAGCTGCTAGTTCTGCATCAAGGGTGCACATAACAGAAGAGAAGTCAGCATCGTTCAGAGCACTTTTAATGGATGCATAGTCTATCCTAAGAATTGTCCTGAGTGGTTTCTTGTTTATATGCGAACCACTTTCAAGACATAGCATAATTGGAGAGTGGTCGGTTATTGTAGCGTCGAAAACCAGAACCTTAGCAGGAAGGTTTGTCTTTAGAAGTACATGGTCTAAGCAGTTATTCAAACGTGTAGGATACGTATGTGCTGGTAGCAGACCAAGGGCCGCGATGGAGTTTAAGTATTGATCAGAAAATCTATCAGAGTTATTGATCTTTATATCAATGTTCATGTCACCCAATATAGAAATGTTTTTAAATGTATTGAGGCTGATTACAAGGTTATTTAAACTAGATATAAAATTATCTATATTAGTATACGATGGGGATCGGTAGATACCAATAAGCGCATACTTATCATTGATAGAACAAACCAAACAGTTACCTTCCTCGAATCTGGGTTCCCACACAACAATATTTAAGCCTATTTTTGCATATATCACAACTCCGTCATTCTGTAATCGGTTATTATAGGTATGAAATGAATTGTATCCATCAAGCTGAGGTATTTTGTTATAGTTCTTAAGCCAACACTCGCTTAAAATTAGGATATCAAGGTCGAATTTCATGGTACTAAGTAAAGCTGTGAAATGATCAACATTTTTGTTTATACTTCTGATATTCATATGAATGATTTTAAGATACTTATCCGGATTACCTAATATTTGTAGACATTGACCAGGTTGACATGTGAGAGATTTAGCAATATTATATGAGTCTAGTTCATTTGTTACAGCATCTAAATCAAGCATTGTAAAGACTTATACTCCTTTTTATTTGCGATTTGGGATCGATTTAAATTTAATTTATTAGGCATTTTAATTTCAAAGGCAATATAGTGGTTGTATGTATTAATAAGTAACAAAAAACTAAAATGTAATTCTGACTGGCAAAAGTCATCAGAGATTATATGTGGAAAGCTGCTATAGGAATATATTGTATACTTGCTGTTACCAATTCCCTCTAGTATGTGAAGATTATGTATAATTGTGTGAGATGGGTGAGTGTTTGTGTGTGTGACGTGTTTGTGTGTTTTATGTGAGCATGTTTGTTGTTTTTTTTTAAATACAGTATGACATTCTTGTATTAAACAAGTCCAAGATAATTTACTATTTCTAATTAAATGTAGCACGGAAACAGTACCTGACAGCACAGAAAGGTTGTAGGATAGTCATTGTCCACTCTTGAGGTCACGTAAGCACTGTTCTGTTTTGATATGAATCTGGTTTGTACCCTGTTCCTTCCGGAGGAACACTTTGGAATTCGAAGTCCAGCAAAAGTTATACCCATTCTTCTTGGCGTAGGTGCGGGCTTCATAGAAAAGCTTCTTCGTTGACGCTGACAGGTGTTCATCAATATAGATGGGGTTTCTGACCGATGTAAGTCCGATAAGTTGAGTATTTAGTTTGTTTTCTGGTTTGCGAGACTTATTGAATTTACGTACTGAGGTAAGGAAGTCATATTTCGTCTGCACCTTATTGAATTCGACTACAATACTTCTGTTTGTTCCGGGCTTACCAGGTCCCCTGTAAATATCTCGCAGGTCTTCCGGCTGAAGGCTTATGTTCAATGCATTACCTATGTTACACAAAATTTTTGTGAGATCGGCAGTATTCTCCTTATCGCTTTGAGGGATATTGCGAAGATCAATAGCAGCAGAGCGGGACATCCGTTGTAGCTCTTGGATTTTTGTCTCGAGCGATAAAATGTAATCTTGGTTTTCCTGTTTGTCCTTTTCTAAATTTTTTATTCTTGTTCTCATGTCTTCAAATTGTTTGTTAATGAACTCTAGAGATTTTTCAAGTTCTTGGTTAGACTTTTGAATGTTGCTGCACTTCATCTTTACTTCTCCTACCTCGGATACAAGTTTTTTTAGCACCGAGTCCTGGTCAGATTTCCATGATGTAAGGACAGAGTCTTGTTCGGATTTCCAGGATATGAGTAAAGCTTTCATTTCATTTTTGAATTCTGAAAATTGATCATTTTCTTTCGGAGATTCGGTGCGCAAACGCTTGTTACGTCCGCATACAAAAGAATTATCTATCTCCTGTCCTATTTTTGACGGAATATCGGGTTCTGACTGAACCTGAGAACCACAAGTGGAGCTTGAGAGTGTTGAAGGACGTTGAAGCGGCATACTATGTAACAAAAGTGCACTTTGAAACACGAAAACACTGCCACCGGCTTTGTTATTATCGCCCGGCCGCGGTAGAATCACAAAACGCACGATAAATAAAGTTGTCTTGTCCAGTTGACACGGGGCGTAGTCGAGTTTGTACGGTAACGGGGGTCTAGCACTGTGGTCGATAATAGTAAAGGTCGACTAGTTGACCAGCGCACGAGACACCGACGCGCACGTTATCGGCCGTAAGGCAGGGGTCTATATCACTGGTTTTAGTGAGAACTCACGCGTGAATACGTCTAGCGCAGTCGGCTTTGCACCGAGGAATCCAACGAACGAATAAAACGTCGTATGACATACGTGCGCTTTGATAATTACAGCCTCTGCTTTCTTGTAGCAATATCGCCTCGGCTGTAATTTTCAACGTACCGCACTTATATCATAATGTACTATTACGACACATGATTTAAAGCTCTAATTTGAATGACAAATTAATTGCTGGGTTGGAGCGGTGCTGTTGCGGTGCCGTTATATGTGCCATGACCTTTAGTAATAGGATCCCGTTTTTACCCTTTGGGTACGGAACCTTAAAAAAGACGCTTAGAAAACACTTTTCGTAAAAGTCATCTCGGAAATATGAAAATGTGGTATCGATGCATTCAGTACGATGCCCTGATCACAAATATACAAGACTAGCGGCCGCCCGCGACTTCGTCTGCGTGAACAGTTTTTTCGCTATCCCTCGGGAATTATACGTTTTTTCTGGATGAAAAGTACCCTATGTCCTTTTCTGTACCTCTGACAACGTGTATACAAAATTTCATGATAATTGGTTCAGTAGTTAGGACGTGAAGGCGTAACAAACAAACAAACAAACGGACTTTCGCATTTATAATATTAGTAAGGATGACAAGTGCGAAAGTGGTGGGGGTAGAAACTGTGACGTCATATAGTTTTCAGTACAAAGAAATTTTTTTTCATACCATATGGTATATCAAATGAAAGAGCTTTGTGAGTAGATTGCAAATATATACACACACTATAACATTTTCACTACTTGGTCTAATAAATTATTAGCAAACGTCGAAAAATTTCGCAATTCAGAGTCGCCATTGAACAGGTCTAGATTGAAATCGACTAAATTGATTTTTACAAAATACACAACAAATAACTCTGCACATACTGTTTTCGAATGTCTAAAGGTAATTGACCAAAGATATTTAAAAATAAGAAAAGTACATCAGTTTTAATAACAGCATAATTTTCGTTTTAATCGCCGACGGTGATAAGTCCGCAGGAGATGGCGGCCAGCGCGCAGATCGCGACCGTGTCGCTCAGCACTGGGAGGAGATGCGACAGACCGCCTTTACGCTGCGTGCCCGCGTATGCGATAACGAAATAAAACTAATCCCGGTATTAGATACTCACGTCTCCGTTGCACGAGCCGACGGCGATAAGTCCGCAGGAGATTGCGGCCAGCGCGCAGATCTCGGCGGGCGCGGCCGTGTCGCTCAGCACTGGGAGGAGATGCGACAGAACGTCTTTACGCTGCGTGCCCGCGTATGCGATACCGAAATAAAACTAATCCCGGTATTAGATACTCACGTCTCCGTTGCACGAGCCGACAGCGATAAGTCCGCAGGAGATTGCGGCCAGCGCGCAGATCTCGGCGGGCGCGGCCGTGTCGCTCAGCACTGGGAGGAGATGCGACAGAACGTCTTCGCGCTGCGTGCCCGCGTATGCGATACCCAGGCCTTATGACAAATCAAATTGTTTCATTTGCAGAAGGTACGCTTAGAATAATTGCTGTATAACAAAATTTGAGCACTGTATTCTTACCCAATTGGTGAGTAAAATTGATTTTCGAATAGAAAAAGCCCAAAACAATTAACGTCGCAAAAAATAAGATTAAAAAAATGTTACATAATAATAATAATCATACAATAAATTTAAATGTCAGGGTCACATTATTCGTCATATAATTTAGTCAACGTATTAAAAGGTTTTATTTATTAAAAAATGTTAAAAAAAAGTGTCAAATACAAGCAACTTGTCTCCCAAACAACAAGGGCTGTTTCCATTGGCGTAAGAAGAGAAGGGGGTGGGGGTGGACCGTGCCCACCCCAGAACAGTCTCGTTCCCACCCCAGAAAAAAGGCTGATATATTTTTCTAGCTCTGCCCTGCATCTTCTGTCTTCATTAAAAAATGCAACGGAATTTGTATGAAATTATCTCTCAAAGATATCTGGAACATATCCAAAACTTATCAAACTGACCCTAAAGTAACTAAAAGTATTGATACAAAAATCTGATTAAAATCACCTAAAACGCTGCCGATCCTAAGATTAGAGCTGGAGTGTAACACGTAGTCGGAGAGCAGGGCGAGCGCGGGGTCGCACTCATTGCGGACGCCGCAGTTGACGAGGCCAAGCGCGAGCAGCGCCCCGGCCTTGATGTGCTCGTCCGAAGTGTACAGGTACTTGTCGATCGGGGTCAGTCCACCGTCTACGTCCCACAAGTGGATCATCCCTAGTGAAGCGGCCGCTGACAACATGCCTGTGAAAAGTTCAATACAGTTCATTGAGAACACAAACGGCATAATACAGTGTGTCCCTCGATAAAGTGCAATACTGAAAGGGGGCAAAACTAGACTATAACGATTATAAAAAAATATATACCAAAAATATTTGATCATTTGCATAATTAAGAGAATGTAATTTTTTTAGTTACTTGTGATCTATCTGAACTAACAAGTATAATGGCATTACGTTATTTGTTATTTGAACAAAATTCATTCACTAATTTTGAAGGAATATTATTTTTTGTACATTGTCCATTGTAAAAATTACAAATCTTAATTCTGCAAAAAAAAATTTAAATTTGATTGAATATTTTTTTTATTACTCATTTATAGTCTAGTTTCCCCCCCTTTCGAGATTGCATTTTATCCAGGGACACACTGTATAGTGTCTTAATTAGTCCCTTCTCTGAAAAATTCCGGAACTGTGACTCAACTGTGTTTAGTTACAAACCAGTTGCAAACTATTACCTCGCACAAGAGAGGCTACTCTCAAGGTTGCGGTAACTTTTGATATTTCTGCTCACGAAAGCACGATTCAGATTGTAGGTAGTCAACATTGTTTTATATTATCATCATATCATAAGCTCTTTCTATTAACGCCTTTCGTAAATACTGTGATAATTTATAATTATGGATAATAAGCATGGATACTTTTCCTCTCCCTGTACTTAAATTTTTAAGATTTTTTCTTACATCTTCACAAAAACCAAAATAATTTTCAATAATCTTATCAGGGGGCTAATTGTCTAATTTCAAAATCTATCACAATCGCTTTCATTTGACAGATGGATGTGACTCATTGCTACATTACTTTGGTAAGTTTTTATTTGTGCCAAAAATAAATATAAAGGATTTGGCACACTGGATGCATTCTGCGGTCTGCGGTCAGGTCAAAGTGAATACTGCCCGCATTATGTATGAACAACATTGTCGGTCTCTATATATTTTGTATAGAATGAGCATGATCAAAGAACGCGGGGGAAGGCAGGACCCGTACGGGCAGGTAGGCGGGCAGCGGGCGGCGGACAGAGGGCACGGGCAGTTGGGCGGCGGGCAGGGCAACGGTCACGGCTAGAGATGGGATTCTTCCCGAGTATATTCCCGCTTTGGGATATGGAATATTCCCATTGAATCCACCCGACAATATTTTATTCTTAAAACACAAAAGAACTGATTACTACTGATTCACGCACTCAAATGCCGCTGTTTGCCCTGCCCGCATCGCTGACCGGTTTACTTGCCCGGACCGCTGCGGACCGATTGCTCTGACCGGACCGCTGACCGATTGCCCTGACCGAACCGCGGACCGATTGCCCTGACCGACAATGTTGTTCATACATAATGCGGGCAACTTTCACTTTGACCTGACCGCAGAACGCATCCAGTGTGTTCCAAATCCTTCAATGTATCACATCCTGAAACCGATTGCGATAGATTTTGAAATTAGACAATAGATAGGCTGGTTTCCAGGCAACTAGTTGCGCGGCGACCGGCAAGTCGCGTCGCTCGTGATCAGTTCCCAACGCGTTACTGACCAGTTGGCGACTGGTTGGTGATTACTCGCCTCGTGTGTGAATCTCTATATGAGAATGTACGGGCAGTGACGCTCAAATGACTCATTAGCAATTTGAGTTGGTAACTAGTTCGGTTTGAGTAGCTTCATGTGAGAAGGGTCTTATATTTTTATCAACTACATTTACTTGATTTCTTACCATGGTCTTTGTTCTTATACATCCATTTATTGCCATCATCTGTAGTGACGAGCTTATCACGTCCAAAACCAGCATTCACGAAAGCATTGACAAATGTAGCTGAAAGGTTTTGTCGGGCCGAATCAACAGGATGCTCAGCCAAAAGAGATGGGCGAAGAGCTGAACCAGCAGACTCTAGCCAAGTTTTATATACTTCTTCAGGGGTTTTAGGCTCCATGATATCCAGCTACATGACAAAAATAAGTATTTAAAAGTTACTTACTGCATTACAATAGCTAAGAGATAAAAATATAAGACGGAGACAAAAAAAAAAGATTAAGTACAAACCTCTCTACCTAAACTCAGGAAATGATCATTGATATGTGCATTTAAAAGAATAGTGCGAAGATCTTCATCTTCTAATTCCAATGGTATATACTGGCGGGCAAGCATGTAACATAACTGCTTCTTTATGAGGCTGTAAAAGATATAAATACCCTCAATTTATGTGATTATTATAATTATTACTCCCAACTAAAAAGTAAATCAATTTATCTTTTTAATACTATAATGTCGGTATTTGATTACTCACGGGTCTGTGCAAGCATTAAACACCGCTTCACATTTTGCTTTGTCATGAAGCTGCATGGCCACAAGTAAAGCCCGGGGGTATTCTCCAAAACGTAGATAAGTATCTAGTACACCTTGTAAGATCTGTGTGGACTCAGGTTCAACAACATAACTGGCACAGCTGCAACATAATTGAGATATAAAATTTAAATGTATTTATTTGAAGAATTAAGGATCTACTATCAATAACTGATTGAAAAAAACTAATGTTTTAATGAAGCCTAAGGACAATAAGAAACCACGAAACCACAAATAGTTATACATACAATGTGTAAAAATTAAAAATACTGTACTAAATAATATACTAGAAAATATATGAGTCGCATCAGAATAATTCTCGAATGAGAATCGAACCCGTGACTATTGGATATCTGGTCCAATGCTCTGACCGCTGAGCTACCAAGTCACTCGCTGGTGCGAGTCATATTTTTTCTAGTATATTATTTTTTATTGTATAAAAATAGCATTGTGAATGCAAAAAAATCAAATTTAAAAATTAAAAATACTGACCCAACAAGATAAAGGCAAACACGTGGGTAGTTGCTCTGATCCATGTGTTGAGTGAGGAGATCTAATCTGTCTATTTCCATGAGGAGGTCGCACGCCTGGATTTCAGCGGAATGTTGCATGTCAAACGTTATTACATCTCGGACTAAGGGCAACAATGTCTCCTTGTTGTCATCATTAAACTCCACAGCAATTTCACCTTCTAGTTGTCTGAAAAGTTTAAAAAGGGTTTTACTTTGCAAAACTTTACATATTACATGTATGTACTATGGGCAACAGCGTTGCCTAACAAGATAGCAACAAAATTCGTGTGCGCCTGTAGCACTCAACTAAAGGTATTATGTGACGACGCGGCGTGCGATTTTAAGCTTAGGGGCGGTTAAGTGACACTGTTGCCTATGGTACCTACCTTATACCACGAGACAACTTACCTCACATACTCGTGGCCCCAATCCCCCACATTGGACATTGTACCTAATAAGCAGTATTTTAAGCACTCACGTTTCTTCTCAGCAGCTTCCTACAAAAACCAAATAAAATTAGTAAATAAGAAACATTAAAATGTATTCATACCTTAAATTCATATACCATTTGATAGAAACAATTGCTTTGTTAACATTTATCAGATTTATTTACTGAGTAAACATTTATCAGGCATAATTGGGGGTAATACAAATTTATCAAAGCCATGGGTTACGTTTTATGTTTAAATGCTGTCCTTTGTAAAATGTAATGTTTGAATTTTCAAAATTTTCTAAACAACAGTTAAAATTGAAAAATTGTCTACATAGTGTAGACAGCATCTAAACCAAAGAACTGAGCTATGATTTTGGTTTAGATGCTGTCTACACCAAGAAATAATGTTGGTGCACAGAAAATTTTAAAACTGGTGATCTTTGTTATTCAATAGTATAAGGCTGCAAACCGTCCCACATTGGGGGAGACAGTCCCACAAGAGCGTTGCCAGCACATGCCCCCTCCTGGGCAAGTTAATTAAAATTAAGGAGGGTGAGAAAAATATGAATGGGGAATGTCCGAAAAAAATCAAACTGGCTGAATATTTTTTTATAGGTAGTGTTAGCGACGCGGCTCACACTCTAGTCCAGGGCCGTTAGTTTTGGTTTAAAAATATGTTTAAAAAATGAGTTGTAAGAGATTAGGGTGTACTCTGTCGAATGTCAAATTGTCAAATATACGTGCGACTATAATTCTAGTTTTTTAATTTATTTTTACTCCGTCGCCTTCAGGTAGGAATAAGCTCTCTTAGTAATAGAAAAAAAAAAATCAGAATTTTCGGTTGCGTGAAAAAATTTAAAAAAATTAAAGTCTCTCCGTCTTCACAAATATAGGAAAGTAACAGCAGAATGAAGATTATACCTTCGCCATCACCTGCCACAACCAGAACATGGTATTAAAAAAAAATTCAACACAAAATGTCAAAACTTTTTGTTTTTAATTCTTGTTGTCATAGTGGCAGGTGTTGGCAAAGGTATAATTTCCATTCTGCTGTTACTTTCCTACATTTGTGAAGTGGAAGAGACTTTAGGGTCATTCCAAAGTGACGGGTGGGACATTCTAACTCCTTTTTGCTCAAACTCCAAGTAATATCTCTTTAACTATTGTTGCAATCTGTATTAAAATAATTATAGTACAAAGCCAGATTGTAGTGTTAAAAGAAACCATTAAAATAAAATCTTAATTTACATAATTCACTCAGAAAATCGGCTTTTTCTAAGTGTGACGGGTGGGACACGCACAACACCCGCTTGTCTGAGTAGAAGGCTTTGCTTCCCAAATTAAGCCAAACCATTAATATTTTGTTAAACAGTTTTTTGATATGTTGCAACTAAAACATGAAGGTCTCATTTTGTATGTAAATTACATTGATTATGTTAACAATTATTCAAAATAATGCCTTGTGTAGAGTGTGACGGGTGGGACACCAATTTGTGACGGGTGGGAAAAGTAACTTTAGACCCCATAATAGTTCTTGAATAAAATGCATGTAACTGTTTGAACATGCAATTTATAACATTTTTATGACAAAAGTATGAAATAAAGTAAATAAAATATACTAAAGTATATAAAAAATATACGAAAATATTCAATCAAAATATTATAAAGATTAAATTTTACTTAAAATATATAAAATAAAATAGATAATATACAAAAAATATATAAATATAAATAAATATAAACGTAACTGTTTAAACATGCAATTTATTAAATTTTTTAATGAAAAAGGTATTAAAAAAAGTTAAAATATATAAAATATTTCTGAAATATTAAGTTAAAATATTAAAAATATTAAATATACTAAAAATATATAATAAAATAGATTATAAATAGAATATAAAAATAAATAAATATATAAAGATAAAAATGAAATATATGAAAATATAAATTAAAAAATATTAATATTAAAAGTAATGAAATAAATTAAAATATTTTAAAATAAATTAATACGTAAACCAAAATAAGTCCCATAAAAAATACTGGCAAACTACTTGGATAAACATTAAAGCTAAATAAAACACAATAATACAAGACTTTGTTGAAAATTCAAATCTCAATATTTCCATACATATTCACTTGTTCAATGTCCTTTCAAGCCAAAATCATTACCCGTGGCATAATTGTTACTTTTGCAAAGCCGAAAAACAGTAAGTTATATATTTTTACGTAAGGATAAAAAAGAACATGTTTTGCAGTGACGGGTGGGACATGAGGTAAGCATTTCGTCAAACTCTCACAACTTTTCCTGATAAATATTCTCATGCAGTAACTTACCACCATTTTACACTCCTTGAATTGTATTTTCTTTCAAGATAATCGCTTTTTAAAATGACTTAATAAATAGTGGAGAAAAGTATTGGCAACTTTAAGAAAAAATGTGCTACCAAACACAACCACACTATGGCTGTGTTCACAAACAATAAAAATTACGAAAATCGTAAAAATATAAAAATAAATGGTTGATTCCTGTTGAATTAGTTCATTGGCTTTACTTTAGTCACAGATTTAAGCATAAAATATGTCATTTATTTTTTTGACCCGAGGTGTCATCTTCGCTGGAATGACCCTTTAATTTTTTTTTAATTTTTTCACACAACCGAAAATTCTAAAATTTGTTTCTATTACTAAGGGAGTTTATTCCTATCTATAAAAAAATATTCAGCCAATTTGATTTTTTTCGGATATTCCCCATTATAAGTACAGTCAAAAGTATGAAGCTTATTGCGGGGTTTATCAGCAAAGCAAGTCAATTACACAGCCTTAGGAATTCGGTTGATTTGCAGTTGGCTACATTTTTAATCTCTCCCTCCCTGCTCCTCCTTGGCGATGCCCTCTGCAGTACCGCATTTCTTTTTTTTGGTCTTTGTTTTTAACAGGTTTTATGGTCTGCCCCCCATTTTTTTTGGGAAAGTTGGCAACCTTACAATAGAACAATTATATTTTATTGTGCTTAGATAAACATAAAATTTTTTGTTTGTTCTAGACCAGGGGTCTCCAAACTACCCGCCCGCCCGCGAGCACTAACAATCCGGCCCGCGAAAGCACGCCGGATCTTATCAACAATACTGTAATTTACAGTATGTTGATACGGAGTTAGCTAAATTCTGGCCCTTGGGACTTCATGAAGGAGTTAGTCTGGCCCTTATGCTAAAAAGTTTGGAGACCCATGTATAGGCCATACCTGTGTGCCACTGACTCCCATAGCAAGAACAGATACTACGTCGGCGCAGAATTTTTTAGTTTTTGGGTCTGTGATCTTTTCATACGCATCTTTTAGAATTGGGTAGTGTTCCCTCAGGAATTTCAATGGTTTAGGGACAGATGTCATCGAAGTGGTGGACGTTCTTATGAGATTACTAAGCATTTGCAAGGCTGGAAAGTAAAGTTCCTCATCGTTTCCCTGAAAAGCACAATAGTCAATAGGTTAGGTTCTGGTTTACTATTGAATCAATCACTCATGGAAATATTCACAATCCTACTGACCACTAATTTGTCAACCAACATATTCAGTTCCTCTTGAAGACGTTTATCTTCCTCCGACTGAAAGAATACATATAATATCAATAAATATTTAAAACAATGACTAGGATTTTTATGTCGATATACTTACCAAGTCATCGCTTGGAGCGGCCGCAGGCTCAGTTTTCTCCTTTTTCGGCTCTTCCGTTTTATTTTTCACAGTCATCTTGGTTTATTTCACTGTGTAGTTACTCAAAGTATAAATTTTTTCAGAGCATTTAACGCAAAGCAACTTTATTTAATTTTCAATTTTGACAAGTCACGACTGATGACAATTTTATTAACAAGAAAGTGACAGAACACACATGCGGAACGGGCGGGGAGCGAAGAGGGGGCTAGAGATGGGTAGGTCCGGTAAAGTCCGGTTAGATACCAATCTGTGGATGGGGGGCTTAGGGTCCCCATAGACCTACCGTTTCTTTGATGTTCTACTAGAACAGCAAAGCAAAAAATTGAAACCGGCAGGCCTACCGCCTAACTCAAAGCGATAGCCATAGCGATAGCAATACTCTATCCGTCATTTTCATATCATAACACGATGACAAGGACGGACAGTGCACTGACGTCATAAACCAAAGCAATAATCAAAGCAATTGAGTTAGGCGGTAGAGCCGCGGGTAGAATGCAATACAAAACGTCACAGACCTATCGACCCAAACCGGCAAGAACGCCGGCACCCTGATTATCTAAAAAGAAACTATTTAGCGACCGGTTTCATTCCATATACATTGCTACTTTTCTTTGGTATGTTTTTTTTTATCCAAAAAGAAGTAGCAATGGATCACTATCATCTATGAACTGCAACCGGTCGCTAGGTGGTTTCTAATTAGATAATCAGCCCGCCGGTCAGCAAGCAACCGGCCGACATCGCCGGTAAGAAAGAGACGCGGCCTACTAGGCCAATAAGATTAGCAATTTTCGAGGAATTAATTCCCAGTAAGCTGCATATGACTCAAAACAATGAGATGTCGAACGAAAATCAGTAGAAACGAGCGCTCGACGCCTGCCGAGCGATTCAAAAATAGGTCCCCTGGAGGTGTGCATAACTCTTGGGAGCCAAAAAACCGCGAAATCTTCGCACTTTTTTCAGGTTTTTGCTTCTAACTCAAAAACGGTGCATCGGACGGAAAATGTTATGGTACAATATTAAAGAAGAAATTTGGTTTAGTGGCATCGTGGCTTAGTGGAATAGCCAAAATCGATAGTTAGATATCAGGAAAATTTCGCATTTCTATACAAACTTACATTTTGCGTCTTTTTATGACCAAATATATTTGAAACAGATACTCCTATTGAAAAACCCATTAAGTAAAAGTTGTAGAGAATTAAATTTCACGTTATATCCTACTAATATTATAAATGTGAAAGTTTGTGGGTTTGGATGTTTGGATATTTGTTCCTCAATCACGCAAAAACGGCTGAGCAGATTTTGATTAAATTTGACACACAGATAGTTTATAGCCTGAATTAAAACATAGGATACTTTTTATCCCGGTCAAAGGTTCCCCAGGGATTTCTCAAATGTCCACGCGGACGAAGTCGCGGGCGAAAGCTAGTGGATACATAAATAAAACACTCCGGGTCGTTGATTCTGATGATTTTGATGACTGACTTGTGATTTAAGATATTCATGTAAACTTTATAATAATAAAAGTAAAATAAAATTCATGTCTGTAGATTTCAATACGCCACATTATCTCTTAAACAATAAAAAACAACGTTATAATACTTTCTCATACGAATAACCACACACAGAGACGAAATTAGGAAAAAACCGATTAGGAATTGGTGCCAAATGTAGTCTTTCAAAATGACTGAATTAATTTGATAATTGTGTCTATATAACGTGAAATTTAATTCTCTACAACTTTTACTTTATGGGTTTTTCAATAGAAGTATCTGTTTCAAAACTTTCAAAGATATTTGGTCATGAAAAGTCGCAAAATGTAAGTTTGTATCTAAATGGGATCCCGATATGTAACTATTGATTTCGACTATACCACTAAACCAAAGGACATCAGGCAGAGTCCCATAGAAAAAAAACCAAAGAATGTATAACGTTTCTGTATTTTTCAAAATGTAGGCATGTAATTAGTTATTCATAGAAAATATCCAGATTTTTACGAAGATTTATGTTTTAAGAGTTATTTATATTTGAATGATTTTTTTTTTTGGTAACCCCGACACTAAATAGCAACATCACTACCACGACAACACGTTTCGTTAGCTGTGTTAGTGATACAGATTAGCACCACAATGTACGAGCAAACGGAAAATCTGTGCTTAAGTCGAACGTAACAAAACGCTTTTGACAGTTGACTGACAGATGACTGACAGCCGGCAGACATTTTTTTTTTAATGCGCAATCACTTGTGCCACAGAACAAATATACTCAGAGGAGACTAGTGTAATCGCTGACAAAGATGTCCGTTTCATTGATATGCTTTTGTCTTTTTCAATAATTAATTAAAGCTAAATGAAGGAGTTAAAAAATAATGTTGCTACTGATTTATGATTCTAGTAACATAAAGTGTTTATAGATAACAGAATTATGTTTATACACTTTTGGGTCTCATGTGCCTGATGTCCTTTCAAGTTTTAAATGTTCATTCGACGCAGAATTTAATCTTATTTAATATTATACTATAACATTTTCCGTCTGATGCACCGTTTTTTAGTTAGAAGCAAAAACTTAAAAAAAGGGCGAAAACTACGCGGTTTTTTGGGTCCCAATAGTTATGCACACCTGCACACATCTTGGAACGGTGCAAACTCGGATTACACGTATTAATGACCAACTGAAGCTAATAAATAATATTTTTTGTTGGATTTTAATAACATTTTTAATAGATACTTCAGATAGCAAATTGTTCAGTTATAAAAGATACGTTTTGTTTTTGTTTTACTTCTACGAAAAGAATGAGATTTAATATATAACGTTAAGACTTGCTAGCTAGAAGCTTATTACGTCTACGTGATCATTTATCTTTTATTTTATTTTTTTTGTATTTCAGTTTCACAAATTCTTTCCTCAGAGCTAATAGTGCGGCGGTAATCTTAAAAAACCTCCTTCAAAAATCTTGAAAATAATCTAACAAAAAGGGGGAGCGAAGGATATTTTTTATCTAAAGAAGTCGGCTAACTAATATATCTAAACTTAAATCATGGGTTTAAACCCCACCCGACTTCATAAGACGTTGTTAAATATAAGATATGCATACAAACTTTCGAGTTAGTTATTATGCAGATTTCAATATTTTATTTCTTGCTTTTTAGAGCCATTAATTTATTTTTGAAGCTGTTTTTTGCTTGAGCGTAGCGAAATTTTTCTATGTCTATGGTTTTTTGTTAGATTATTTTCAAGATTTTTGAAGGAGGTTTTGTTTTTATTAAAAACTTTTTTATTTTAAACTTTTTTGTGGTAAGTATATTTGGTGATTATATTATCTAAGTTACAATAGCCTTATGTCAACAGCTCATCACTTTTTACATAGTACTGCTTTTCCCGACGCAGGGGCGTTTATTGTTGAGGAGTTCTCCAGGTACTTCACTATCAGCACCACTTCACCATATGAATTATGATGAGCATAAATATCCTAGTAACCATATTAAAGTAATCGTATCGTACCAGTGAACTACTTAGTATTGAATATTTCCGATGATAATCTATGCTGGTCTTCATCATCAGTTCCACTTCACTGAAATAGTACTTTTCGAAAGCAAATGCACAAGTTACTTAAGAAAATACTAAAATCGCTATAGATGTGCCTATAATATTTGAAGAGTTCCCTCGATTTCTCCAGGATTCCATCATCAGATCCTGATTTCATGACAGTGGGACCAACTTGGAAGTATATACTTTCAAACAAAAAAAGATTTTTTCAAATCGGTCCAGCCTCCAGCCGTCTTCGAGTAATCGAGTAACAACATAAAAAAAAAGATTCCGACGAACTGAGAACCTCCTCCTTTTTTTGAAGTCGGTCAAAAAAGACGCTTAGAAAACACTTTTTGTACAAGTCATCTCGGAAATATGAAAATTTGGTATCGATGAATGCATCGATACCAAATTTTCATATACTGAATGCAGTACGATGCCCTGATAAGAAATATATAAGATGACAAGTGCGAAAGTGGTGGGGGTAGAAACTGTGACATCATAAAGTTTTCAGTACAAAGAATTTTTTTTTTCACTCCATGTGGTATATCAAATGAAAGGGCTTTGTGAGTAGATTGCGAATATATAACACACTATAACATTTTCACTACTTGGTCTAACAAATTATTAGCAAACGTCGAAAAATTTCGCAATTCAGAGTCGCCATTGAACAGGTCTAGATTGAAAACGACTGAATAGATTTTTACAAAATACATAACAAATAACTCTGCACATACTCTTTTCGAATGTCTAAAGGTAATTGACCAAAGAAATTTAAAAATAAGAGAAGGACATCGGTTTTAATAACCGCATAATTTTCTGGTTTTTCTAAATTCTCAGATTCTTTTGATAATTAATAAAAAAACAAATAAATAAACTTTCGTATGTTAATAATTTCTTGTCCTACTTAGTAAACCATATTTGACAGTTTCCATGCTTCTTTTAAATTTAAATCACTATTAAAAAATGTGTTGACAATTTCTTTGGTTTTCAATGCGTGGAAAACCATTTGTTGAATTTTATACATGACTAGCTTCTGCCCGCGACTTCGTTCGCGTGGATGTTAGAGAAAATCCTTAGAGAACCTTCAACCAGAATCTGACCAGTCATTTTTACGTTTCCGGTTCTGGTTCCCGTTCCCGTTCTGTTCCCGTCCGTTCCCGTCCCTTTCCTGTACCGTTCTCGTACCCCTTCCGTTGCCATTCCCGTTCCCGTCCCGTTACCGTCCGGTTCTCGTTCTCCTTACCGTACCGTTCTCGTCCCGTTCCGTTCCCGTTTCATTCCCATTTCATTTCCGTTACGTTCCCGTTCCCATCCCGTTCCCGTTCCGTTCCCATTCCGTCCCGTTCCGTTCTTGTTCCCGTTCCGTACCCATCCCGTACCCCTTCCGGTTCCCGTTCCCGTCCCGTCCCGTCCTGTCTCGTCCCGTTCCCGTTCCCCTTACCGTCCGGTTCCCGTTCCCGTTCTCGCCCCATCTAATTCCCGTTTCCGTTCCCATCCCGTTCTCGTCCCGTTCCCGTTCCGTGATGTTCCCGATCCTTTCCCCTCCGTTCCCGTGCCGTTCCTTTACCGTTCCCGTCTCGTTTTTGTTTCCGTTCCGTTCCTGTATCGTTCCCGTTTCGTTACGGTTTTGTTCCCGTTTCGTTCCCGTTCCATTCCGTTCCGTCCCTTTCCGTTCCCGTTCGTTCCCGTTCGCGTCCCGTTCCCGTCCCGTACTCCTTCCGTTCCTTTTCCCGGTACCGTTCCCATCCTGTTCCTGTCCCTTTCTCTTTTCCGTTCCGTTCCCGTTCCCTTTCAGTTCCCGTTTCTTTCCCTCACCGTTTCCGTTCCGGCCCGTTCCGTTCCCGTCCCGTTCTCGTCCTGTTCCCGTTCCCGTTCCTGTTCCCGTGCTCGTGCCCGTGCCTGTTCGCGTTCCCGTTACCTGGATGTGCATGTCCAGGTACAGGTCCATGATGTGTCATGTCCACCGTGTTGGATTTCAAAATAAATGTCATTTTCGAAATCACCATTCCATGAAACCTCAAGAACGACATCCACATCGATTTTCATGTTTACTTACCCCATTTACACCCTAAGGGATGATTTTCACAATAACAAAATATGTGTTTGCCTATTTATTTTTAGACATGCTCCTACGAATTTTAAAGTTGTAATGTCTATTTTGAGAGGAGCTCGGTGGCGCAGTGGTTTAGCGCCTGGCCCAGCGATTGCGTAAGTTAAGCAACGTTCGCAAGGGTCGGTCATGGGATGGGTGACCAAAAAATTGTAATATCGCGAACTCCTCCGTGCTTCAGAAGGCACGTTAAGCCGTTGGTCCCGGCTGCATTTGCAGTCGTTAATACCCACCAATCCGCATTGGGCCCTCGTGGTGGGTTATGGCCCGTCCTCCTTATCCACCCATAAGGAAGGCCTGTGCCCCAGCAGTGGGGACATCAGAAATGGCTGATGGACAATGTCTATTTTATATTCTTTTTCCATACATTTGAACCTCATTTTCACCCCTTTAGGGGTTAAATCATGTCCACCGTGTTGGATTTCAAAATAAATCCCATTTTCGTAATCACCATTCCATAAAACCTCAAGAACGACCTCCACATCGTTTTTTATGTTTACTCACTCCATTTACCCCCTAAGGTGTTGATTTTCAAAATCACAAAATATATGTTTGCTTATTTATTTTTAGACGTGCTCCTACGAAGTTTAAAGTTATAATGGCCATTTAATATTTTTTTCCATACAAAATTTTCACCCCATTTTTACCCCTTGAGGGTTAAATCATGTCCACCGTGATGGACTTCAAAATAAATGTCATTTTTACAATCGTCATCCCAGAAAACCCCAATAACGACATCCGTATCTATTTTTAGGTTTACTCACCCCATTTACCCCCTAAGGGGTTTATTTTCAAAATCACAAAATATGTTTGCTTATTTATTTTTAGACGTGCTCCTACGAAGTTTAAAGTTGTAATGTCCATTTAATATTATTTTTCCATACAAAATTTGAACCCTATTTTCACCCCTTGAGGGGTCAAATTATGTCCACCGTGTTGGACTTCAAAATAAATGTCATTTTTGCAATCGTCATCCCAGAAAACCCCAATAACGACATCCATATCTATTTTTAGGTTTATTTACCCCTTTTCACCCCCATTTCATCCCCGTAGGGGTTAAAATACTAACAATAACAATATACTTTGCGTTAGATTTCCATCCATAAGCCTAAATAATATATTTAGCAATTTTGACTTCGAAATAAAGGATTTTCTTCATTACACAACTTCATCCCCCTTTTGACCCCTTCGGGGGTAGAATTTTGAAAAACGCTGAGACCCGTATTTATTAATTTTCAATCGTTAGCCTAAACACAAAATTTGACGATCCTAGCTTCAAAACTGAGGGACTTTCATACAAACTTTCATCCCTTATTTCATCCCCTTAGGGATATAATTTTCAAAAATCCTTCCTTAGTGGATGCCTACACTCTATAAGGTATCTGTGTGCAAAATTTCAAGTCTCTAGGTCCAGCGGTTTGGGCTGTGCGTTGATAGATCAGTCAGTCATTCAGTTTACGATTTTATATATTAAGATTATTTCAAAAAAGAATTGAGTAAAGTTTGTTTACCAAATAGGACAAGAAGGATAACTAAAAGTAATGACAAATACACATGGAAAACACACACAGTTGCTCGGAGACTTAAATAACCTGACGAAATTCAATAGGCAAAAGTTGTTTAGAAAAAATAAAAACAATACATAAAAATCACAGTCTTTTTAATGGGTGTAAAAGGGGCTTAATGGGTGTAAATAATCATTCATAAAATACAACAAATGTTTTATTACGCATAGAATACCAAAAATATTGTAAATTGTTGATAATATTTGATTTAATAAGACAACATATCTTAAAAATAGTGATTAGGTTTAAAAGAAGTATCTAAAGTGTCAAAATTTGGTTATTCAAACCTTCGTCTGTTCTTTATCACTTGTCCTAGTAAGGATAAACATACGAAAGTTTATTTATTATTTTTTTTATTAATTATTAAAGGAATCTGAGAATTTGGAAAAAGCAGAAAATTATGCTGTTATTAAACTGATGTATTTTTCTTATTTTTGAATATCTTTGGTCAATTACCTTTAGACATTCGAGAAGAGTATGTGCAGAGTTATTTGTTATATATTTATAAAATCAATTCAGTCGTTTTCAATCTAGACCTGGGGCCGTACCGGCTAACGAATCGAGCTTCGAAAAGTCTGCCGGGGTTCCAAATTAAAACAGATAAATCGAGCCCCAATTGGGCGAAAATGGCGAACCCCATTTCATGATGTCACACGAACATCGTTATCTTCCAAATTACGTCAACAGAAAGTACAAGACGAAATTCCTTACTTTGATTTTTCAGTTCTAAGTTGAAACCGATTCAGATTTTTCGATAATCGATTCGTTAGCCGGTACGGCCCCTGTTCAATGGCGACTCTGAATTGCGAAATTTTCCGACTTTTGCTAATAATTTGTTAGACCAAGTAGTGAAAATTTTATAGTGTGTTATATATTCGCAATCTACTCACAAAAAGCCATTTCATTTGATATACCACATGGTATGAAAAAAAAATTCTTTGTACTGAAAACTTTATGACGTCACAGTTTCTACCCCCACCATTTTCGCGCTTGTCATCCTTACTAATATTATACATGCGAAAGTCCGTTTGTTTGTTTGTTTGTTACGCCTTCACGTCGTAAGTACTGAACCGATCATCATGAAATTTTGCATACACGTTGTCAGGGGTGCAGAAAAGGACATAGGGTACCTTTCATCCTGAAAAAACGTATAGTTCCCGAGGGATAGCAAAAAAACTGTCCACGCAGACGAAGTCGCGGGCGGCCGCTAGTCTTATATATTTGTGATCAGGGCATGGTACTGAATGCATCGATACCACATTTTCGTATTTCCGTGATGACTTGTGCGAAAACTAACCTCAAACCTTGTTTTACCGCCCTACTATAAGAGCTGCAATGATTTTCTACGAAATGTATCGGAAAAGGTTTTTTTGACCATTTTCTTGTTGATTGTACATTTTTTTGATAAATTGTGAATGGGGATACTCTTAAAATTTGTTCACCAAATCAATAAAAATGTATTTATTACCCATGTTCCAATATTTTTCTTTAAAACCGGTTTTGACCGGTTTTGGATTGAAAACCGAAAAAAAACCGGTTTCCATTTCACTCCGGTTTGCATTTCCTAGTTTCGTACCATCATAATAAATACACTGCAGAATAGAATAATAAAATTAGTATTGCAGTTTTAGGTCAGCGCCTTCCCTTGACCGATAGTGGAACTAATGTTAACTTTTTTAGAAATTTGATAATTTCTAAAAAAGTGTGCTATATAGAGACATCGTTTCATTTTTCCTGTAATCTTTATATAAACTGCTATCACATAGATTTCAGATTTTTCTCTTTGCAAACTTCGGAGATAAGGGGGGGGGGGGGATCTCTTTTTTCCATTTTTCATCATAAGTCGAAAACTATGTGGCCTAAAATAAAATATTATTTAAAACGGCGCTCTTTCACATGATACCCCACATGTAGTGATGGGTTTTTGACCGGATAAAAACTCAAAATGGATAAAAACTCAATAAAGATCCGTTTTTAGCCGAGTTTTTATCCAAAAGGACGGATATTTATCCGTCCTAATAAAATATTTATTTTAAAACCCTTTTCTTGATATGTCACGTCAATTTTGAAATTAAAATAAAGGTAGTTAATAATTTTAAACAAAATAAGTACTATTGAAGTGCATTATAATTAAGAAATCCAAAAAATGCAATAGAAGAATGAAACTACATCATGAGAATTCTCAAACTACTTCAGAATTATGAATGAATTCGTTCGATGACTCTAGCACCCCCAGCCAGGCATCCGTCACTCGCCCATACCTACCGCGATAAGTACCTACAGCGCGCGACAACTCGGAGTTGCAAAATCAGTCAGGGTTGCCGCCGCGCTTGTGAGTACACGCGTGCGTTATTCTGTGCCTCTATGACGGTCAATCGATCATTATTTATTGCTCCCAGCACTGTACCGTACACTATTATAATTTATAAATAACTAGCGGCCGCCCGCGACTTCGTCTGCGTGGAAATATTTTTTGCTATCCCTCGGGAATAATATTTTTTTCGGGATGAAAGGTATCCTATGTCCTTCTCTGTACCCCTAAGAACGTGTATGCAAAATTTCATGATGATCGGTTCAGTAGTTAAGACGTGAAGGCGTAACAAACAAACAAACAAACGGACTTTCGCATTTACAATATTAGTAAGGATGGAGAATCGTAATACTTTATTGTTGCGTGGACGGCTGTCGCAATAAACAGAAGGATTCAAAGTTTTGATTTTTAGGGTTCCGTACCAAAATGGTAAAAAAGGAACCCTTATGGTGTGACTCGGTCTATCTGTCACAGCTGGATATCTCGAGAACTACTAATGGTATTAACTTGAAATTCGGAATAGTTTTAGATGACATTCGCCCAACTATTTTGTAAATAAGAAATTAATAAAAAAATAAATATATTTTTTACAACAGGGACTGAAAAAGGATCTGAAAAATTTGAAGTGGGTTCTACTAGGGCATGTGGAATATCATATGATAGAACGCCGTTAGCACCTTGTTAATCATTTTTTCTTTTTGTTTTAGGCCACATAGTTTTCAACTTATGATGAAAAATATAAAAAAAATTACCGTCCCCCCCCCCCCCTTATCTCCGAAGTTTGCAAAGAGAAAAATTTTAAATCATTCTATGTGATAGCAGTTTATAATTATAAAGATTACAGGAAAAATAAAACAATGTCTCAATATAGGTAGCACACTTTTATAGAAATTATCAAATTTCTAAAAAAGTTAACATTAGTTCCACTATCGGTCAAGAGATGGCGCTGACCTAAAGCTGCAATACTAATTTGATTATTCTACTCTGCAGTGTGGTTTGATGGTGCAATTATGATGGTACGGAACCCTCGGTGCGCGAGTCCGACTCGATCTTGACCGGTTTATTCACTTTACCGAAAGATTCTAAAATTGTATTAGAAAAATTTATATTTTGTTTATTTTTCTCGTAATTTTTATGAGCAGGTACACACCTATTTTTGATAAGTAGGTGTAACCTATACTATAGGTAGGAAAGCGTGTAATTATAGGTACTTATATTCAGAGACGGGCCGTGACTATTTTTTCTCGATCAAATTTCCTAAGGTACCCACCTACCTAATTCTTTTTTTTTTTGAGCGAATTATACCTACTTAATTTTGATTTAAGGATTCCGTAACCGGCAACAGTATGGTGGCGGTGGCATAAAGACTGCCTCAAATTTAACACATAGTCTAATGTGGCGTTATCTAGCCTAGGTTTATTTGAAACGTAATTTTTTCACATTTAAGTAGGTAGGTACTAGGGAATGCAAACCGGTTTCACCGAAACCGAAAAAACCGGTTTTTCGGTCGATTTCACAGACAAAATAAAAACCGGTTTTTTAAACGAAAAACCGGTTTTTCCGGTTTTTTCTGATTGAAGTTTCATGCTTTGCAATACATACAAAACGAAAATTCACTGCCCAATTTTGATTGACTGCTTCAAGTAGTTCAGTTTAGTGACCTACTTGTGCGGCTGAACGGGTCGAAGGTGTTTATTGCTGGTTAGTAAATAAAATATAGAAATTTATTATTCATCATCATCATCTTGCTGGGCCTTTTTCCATTTACTTGGGTTCAGCCTTCCCTGTTCTTCTCTTTCACTGTGCACGGTTTAGTGCCAGGTTGGGGTCGATGTCGGCATCTTTCAGGTCGTGCTGAACCGTCATCAGCCAAGTGGCAGGGGGTCTATCGCGCCTACGCGTCGTCGTTGGGATGTTTAGGGCTATTTTCACCACGTGATCGTCGGGCGCCTTCGGTACATGCCCGTACCACCGTAGACGTCTCTTTCAGCTTTTCTGTTATGGGTACTACCTTCCGTATGTATGTGTTTCTGATTTCGTCCAGCATAGTGACGCCTGCTGACCAGCGTCTCTCTGACGTATGGAGTTTGTTTAAGTGTTGTTTATTTGTGGCCCATCATTCGCATCCAAACAGCATGGCATGTCTAATTAATGGCTGTTTTGTAAACTCGCCCCTTCACAAAGATCTCTATGAGATGGCTATGCCTCTAAAGAGAGGCATTCGACTATCGCACATGACGCCTGTGAGCTGTCGCCATTTCATCCAGCCTGTTTGAGCTATATGGAGGACGTCGCTGTCGACGACGACCTGAGTGGTGCAGTGGTCAACATGCCGCTTACCACGCAAGAGGTCCCGGGTTCGATTCCCGGCCGGGCAGAAATTGAAATGACGAATTTTAATTTCTGTGACGGGTCTGGGTGTTACTATGTGTAATAAGTATATATTTAAAAAGTATATAAGTAGCATATCAGTTGTCTAGCACCCATATTACAAGCTTTGCTTAGTTTGGGGCTAGATGGCGCTGTGTGAAATTGTCCAAGCATTTATTATTATTTATTATTATTATTATTAATCTTTCCGTCATAGCTTAGCACGGAGGTATTTGAACTGGTTGACTGTTGGTAGGTGGTCATTTCCCACATAGAAGCTAAAGTCATCGGAGTGTGATGTGCTATCGAAAATACATGACATGTGCTCCGTTTTCTTTCGGCTGATTTTGGGGCCATTTTCTTCCAGCGACTCCACCCAGCCGTTTAAATCACGCTGGAGATCTATCGCATTGTTAAATATGAGGGCCACGTCGGTCGTCGGCATAGAGAAGATTCATCCTATTGACACTTTTTAGTTAGATAATCCATTGTGACGTTAAATACAAGTGTAATCAGAGTAGACCCTTAATGTACCCCTACCATCAAGTCAAAGCTTTCACTCGTGCCTGCAGGGCAGACCACTTGTGTTGAGATTGAGATATTTGTGACATGTCGATGTCTGACTTTTTAGTCTCAAACCTGGGTTAGTCCCATAGCGTAGAAGTTTTTGATCATTTAGAAGCAGGATCGATTGGCGTCAGAAAAAAATGTGTAAAATGGTAATGTTCTTGATAACTGTGCATTTTTTGATAAACTGTGAATAGGGATACTCTTAAAATGGTAAACATGTGTTAACTAAATCAATAAAAATGTAGTATTGCACATTTTCGAATATTTTCTTGAAAACCGGTTAAAAACCGGTTTTAACCGGTTTTGGATTCAAAACCGAAAGAAAAACCGGTTTTCATTTCACTTCGGTTTTGCATTCCCTAGTAGGTACACATTATCAACACAAAACTTGTAATAAAGTATTTAATCCTTCAAGCACAGAAAATGAGACAATAGATTTTCCATTGTTGTGTTGTGCGGCCCGATGGGGCCGCTCGAGCGTTGAAGGATTAGAAGAAGACAACCCTAAAGTTGTTAGAAGAGCTAAGAGCTACGCGATAGAAAGAGAGGCAACCTGTAGGTGAATATAACTGTACGCAAGGAAGCGGTGTGCGACCTGAATTGCACTTTATTGTGTCTAAGCAAGAGTCGCTATTTATTTAAATGACCATGCGGAGTGAATGTTCTGTACTTTGTACTATTATGTATTCTGTGCCCCAGCCCCCAACGTACGTAGCACATAGTTTTACGCAAAAACGGAAGGGTTGTCACAAAATTTACTTGACACGCAGGGTTCGGAAACCAGTTAATATTGTAAAAAAATACCATGATGGCAGCCAACTATTTTGTTTTTGGGCCGATTTAGATGAAAATTGGTTTGGGACACCATTTTTAAAAGAAAACAGCAATGCAATATTAAAAATATCAAAAATCTAAGATGGCGGCCAACTTTTTAGTTTGTGGGCCGACTTTGATGAAACTTTGTTTGGGGCACTATTTTTAAAAGAAAACAGCAACGCAATGTTAAAAATGTCAAAAATCCAAGATGGCGGTCATCTTTTTTGTTTTTGGGCTCATTTCGATGAAACTCGGTTTTTGGCACTATTTTGACAAGAAAACAGCAACGCAATGTTAAAAATGCAAGATGGCGGCAAACTGTTTTGTTTGTGGGCTGATTTCAATGAAACTCAATTTTTGTACTATTTTGACAAGAAAACAGCAACGTAATGTTAAAAATATGAAAAATCAACGATGGCGGCCAACTTTTTTTTGGGCCGATTTCGATGAAACTTTGTTTGGGGCACTGTTTTTAAAAGAAAACAGCAACGCAATATTAAAAATGTCAAAAATCCAAGATGGCGGCAAACTTTTTTGTTTGTGGGCTGATTTCGACGAAACTCGATTTTTGTACTATTTTGACAAGAAAACAGCAACGCAATGTTAAAAATATGAAAAATCAACGATGGCGGCCAACTTTTTTTTGGGCCGATTTCGATGAAACTTTGTTTGGGGCACTATTTTTAAAAGAAAACAGCAACGCAATATTAAAAATGTCAAAAATCCAAGATGGCGGCAAACTTTTTTGTTTGTGGGCTGATTTCGACGAAACTCCATTTTTGTACTATTTTGACAAGAAAACAGCAACGCAATGTTAAAAATATGAAAAATCCAAGATGGTGGCCAAATTTTTTGTTTTCGAGCTGATTTCGATGAAAATCGGTTTGGGACACTATTTTCAAAAGAAAACAGCAATGCAATATTAAAAATATCAAAAATCTAAGATTGCGGCTAACTTTTTTGTTTGTGGGCCGATTTTGATGAAACTTGGTTTTTGATACTTTTTTGACAAGAAAACAACAACGCAATGTTAATAATGTTAAAATCCAACCAAGATAGTGGCCAACTTTGTTGTATGTAGGCTGATTTCGATGATTCATCGAAAACGGCTTACAAACCAAAAAGTTGGCCGCCATTTCACATTTTTATGTTTTTAACATTGCGTTGCCGTTTTTTTGTGAAAATAGTACCAAAAACCGAGTTTCATCGAAATCGGCTCACAAACAAAAAAGTTAGCCGCCGTCGTGGATTTTTTTATATTTTTAACATTGCGTTGCTGTTTTATTGTTAAAATAGTACCAAAACCGTGTTTCATCTAATCGACATACAAATAAAAAATTGGGTGCCATGTTGGCTTTTTCTAATTTTAACCATTGCGTTGCTGTTTTCTTGTCAAAATAGTATAAAAAAACGAGTTTCATCGAAATCGGCTCACAAACAAAAAGATTGGCCGCCCTCCTAAATTTTTGTCATTTTTAATATTGCGTTGCTGTTTTCTTGTCAAAATAGTACAAAAAATTGAGTTTCATCGAAATCGCCCCAAAAACAAGAAAGTTGGCCGCCATCTTTGATTTTTCATATTTTTAACGTTGCGTTGCTGTTTTATTGTCATAATAGTACATAAAACCGAGTTTAATCGAAATCAGCCCACAAACAAAAAAGTTTGCCGTCATCTTGCATTTTTATCATTCTTAACATTGCGTTGCGCTGTTTTCTTGTCAAAATAGTACAAAAAACTGAGTTTCATCGAAATGAACCCACAAACAAAAAAGATGGCCGCCATCTTTGATTTTTCATATTTTTAACATTGCGTTGCTGTTTTCTTGTCAAAAAGTACAGAAAACCGAGTTTCATCAAAATCGGCTCACAAACAAAAAGGTTGGCAACAATCTTTGATTTTTGGACATTTTTAAAATAGCGTTGCTGTTTTCTTGTCAAAATAGTACAAAAGAACCGAGTTTCATCGAAATGGCCCAAAAACAAAAAAGTTGGCCGCTATCTTGGATTTTGATTTTTTTAACATTGCGATGCTGTTTTCTTGTCAAAACAGTACCCAAAACCGAGTTTCATCGAAATCCGCTCACAAACAAAAAGGTTGGCCGCCATGTTAGATTTTGACATTATTAATATTGCGTTGCTGTTTTCTTTTAAAAATAGTGCCCCAAACAAAGTTTCATCGAAATCGGCCCAAAAAAAAGTTGGCCGCCATCGTTGATTTTTCATATTTATAACATTGCGTTGCTGTTTTCTTGTCTAAATAGTACCAAAAACCGAGTTTCATCGAAATCGGCTCACAAACAAAAAGTTTGGCCGCCATCTTAGATTTTTGTCATTTTTAATATTGCTTTGCTGTTTTCTTGTCAAAATAGTAGGTACTAAAAACCGAGTTTCATCGAAATCCGCTCACAAACAAAAAGGTTGGCCGCCAATCGCCATGTTAGATTTTAAGATTTTTAATATTGCGTTGCTGTTTTCTTTTAAAAATAGTGCCCCAAACAAAGTTTCATCGAAATCGGCCCAAAAAAAAGTTGGCCGCACTCGTTGATTTTTCATAATTATAACATTGCGTAGCTGTTTTTTCTTGTCTAAATAATACCAAAAACCGAATTTCATCGAAATCGGCTCACAAACAAAAAGTTTGGCCGCCATCTTAGATTTTTGTCATTTTTAATATAACTTTGCTGTTTTCTTGTCAAAATAGTACAAAAAACCGAGTATCATCGAAATCAGCCCACAAACAAAAAAGTTAGCCGCCATCTTGCATTTTTATCATTTTTAACATTGCGTTGCGCTGTTTTCTTGTAAAAATACCTAGTACAAAAAACAGAGTTTCATCGAAGTGGGCCCATAAACAAAAAAGATGACCGCCATCTTGAATTTTCACATTTTCAATATTGCTCTGCTGTTTTCTTTTAAAAATTGTGCCCTAAACAAAGTTTCATCGAAATCGGCCCAAAAACAAAAAAGCTGGCCGCTATCTTGGATTATGCGTTGGTATTATCTCTTCCTGAAAAAAACAGTTCATCGTAAATAGGTTCTCCCTCTCCATAAGTCGGCCAGCATACCCTGTGGGGCTACCGCCCAAGTAGCGTCGACTTCGCCGTCGGCTTCATTTGACATATGGTTGTAATACATTGCTACTTTTCTTTGGTATGTTTTTATTATATTATTTTATTACTAAAAAGAAGTAGCAATGTATCTCATCCTTCTGTCAAATGAAGCCGACGGCGAAGTCGACGACACTTGGGCGGTAGGGCCCCTGGTCAACACAATTGCGATGGTAATCACGTCGTTGACAAGGGACTTGTGGGCGATTAAACGACACCATTTAGCCTAGGGACCAGTCCTCAATGTGCGCTTGTTATATGTTGCCAGGTACAGTTGTCATCGTGGTTGGGTTAGTAGCGGAGGCGGGGCCTCACGTGGGACCAAAGCTAGTGTATAGAAACAGGTCTTAAGGCGCTGTAGGTAGTGAAACTAGCGCCGCCACTACATTTATTTTTATTACTCGTAAACCAAGTCAATATTTAAAAAAAGCTCATGTAATAATCTCTTAAATTGTCTCTAATATTTTTTGAATAACTCTTCAACAGTTTTCATTCTTTCTGTAAGTTTTAAAATCAATTTTAGCTCAAAGTGGCCACTTTTGGCAATTATGGATTTTAAAACTTACAGAATGAATGATAACTGTTGAAGAGTTATTCAAAAAATATTAGAGACAATTTAAGAGATTATTACATGAGCTTTTTTTAAATATTGACTTGGTTTACGAGTAATAAAAATAAATGTAGTGGCGGCGCTAGTTTCACTACCACCGCGCCTTAATATATTTATCCGCCATTTATGGTAAATATCCGAGTTTTTTTACCTTTTGAGTTTTTATCCACTGCCCATCACTACGTACAACGCTATACAGATAATAAAATTAAGAAAACATTGTTTCGAGCACAAAATACTGTTTTCGTCAAAAATGTAGTTAACAAGAAGCAAATCTATTGTGTATATTCAGGCCTGAATATATTTATCCGGCATTTTTGGATAAAAATCCGCTAAAAATGGCTAAAAACGGATATTTATCTATTTTTGATAAATATCCGAGTTTTTTACCTTTAGGATATTTATCCACTGCCCATCACTACCCACATGCCCTAGTAGCCCCACTTCAAATTTTTAAGACACCTTTTTAGTACCTGTTGTAAAAAAGATTTTGAAATCGGTTAAAATACCAAAACCTTCTCCTAAATGTAACAAATACTATTCTGAAAACCGCATCAAAATCGCTTCAGCCAAACGCGAGATAATCGCGGACAAACAAACATACATACATAAGGGTCAAACTGAAAACATTCTTTTTTTTTAAGTCGGTTAAAAAGGGGTGATGACGAAATGATAAACAGTAATAAGTACAATACAATATTTAACAACCGCAAGGTTCGGGAAATAAGCCAAATAAGTAATAATAAATTACTATTTATGGTCAAACTAGCGACCCGCCCTCGCTTCGCTTCGGTGTATACATACATTCAAACAATGTATGTATTTTTTCAAAAGGTGTAAAAATACATACAAACCTTCCTCTTGAATCACTATCTATTAAAAAAACCGCATCAAAATCCGTCGCGTAGTTTTAAAGATGTAAGCATACATAGGGACAGACAGCAGGAAACGACTACCATGTAGTGATAAAGGAAATAAGTTTTGTCAATAATATATTCATTTTTTGACCTATGTACTTACTTGGATGGTTTCGTCACTAAATCTGAAAACAAAATGGAAATTAGCATATTATTCCACAACGGTCAAAGGCATGCATAATTCACATTCCCTAAACAGGATCACTCTCGGCTCGCGCGCTTGCAACCACATATTAATATACTGACTTTATTTTAATATCTTTCGAGAGACAGTGCTCGAGGTTCGTGTTACAAGTTGTGTCTTATGTGCATTTAAATTATTAATATAACTAATAGTAAACCAGGTAGGTACATATAAAATTTAAATCTTATTTATAGGCAATTATTCCGACTTATTGACTGTTTATAAAGTTCAAATTACTTTCAGAAAAATGTATCGACTTGGACAATTAATGTGCCGCAACAACGCATCATATTACAAACGGTGTAATGTTACCGATGCGCATTCCATATTAACTATGGATGATATGCCTCACCCCAATGAATTGCCTATATTTGGTACTAAACTAGCATTAATGGCAGCAGGAAGTGGATCCAAGTAAGATTTTATTGTGACGCCATCTTAGTGATATGTGGCCATAGAGTTAGGTAGATCTGTAAATTCTAGAATGTAATACAGTACATTAGATTAACTTTATTGAATTAGATGAATTTTATTTTACTTATTAACGAAAAGAAAGAATTAAATACGAAAGTAACTATGTCCGTTACGTTTTCACGCCTAGACAGCTAGACCGATTTTGACGGAATTTTGTACGGATATAGATGGGACATTGGAGAAGGACATAGGCTAAATTTTATCATATAACTTGAAGTCCATGCAGGTGAAGCTGCGGGCGGAAAGCTAGTAGGTACCTACTTTATAAATAGTATTTAACTACAGTACCTAGGTAGTAGATACTTATATAGTGACAGGAATAGACAAAATGACCTTCTTTTATTTTTTTAGGTACGAGTAATAAATTGAACTGATAAAATAACTATATTATAAACTTATTATAATAAGTTTAGGTTTGTATGGTGTTGTAATAGCTGATGTGCCTTGCAGGTTACACGAATATATAAACAACAGACATAAACAATTAGGGTCTATATTTTATGAAAGATTAGGAGGTAACGATAAGTTAGTATTTATAAGCGATCCTACGCTTATGAAGACTTTATTTTTGAATTTGGAGGGAAAATATCCTGCACATATTTTGCCAGAGCCATGGGTATTATACGAAAAATTATACGGGGCTAAAAGAGGCCTGTTTTTCATGAATAATGAAGAATGGTTGACGAACCGAAGAATAGTTAACAAACACGTCTTGAGAGAGGATTCCGAAAAATGGTTAGGGCAGCCTATTACAGAAACTATAAATAATTTTGTTAAGGTATGGAAAATAAAAGCTCAAGGAGGTACTTTCGTGCCCGATTTAGAATCAGATTTATACAGGCTGTCTACAGATGGTGAGTTAGTGTGGGTACATTCGCCCATGAAAATGTTGAGCACTTTAGTATTGTGTCAAATTAAATAACAGATAATGCAAAGAGTGACATGTTAGTTAATATATGCCACTTGTCAATATAACAAGGTTCTAAGTATGTTTAACATTTTCATGGGTCGACTGTACATAATACAAATTATTTTACTTATCGAAGATAAATATAAAGACGTGTTTTGAAATAGTTATTTTTTTTTTCAGTAATTATAAACGTGTTATTGGGAGCACAAGGCATGACAACAAGTCCATTCTACGATGAGTTATTAGATATGTTTTCCGAATCAGTGAAGAAAATATTTGAAACTACCACTAAACTATATGCCTTGCCTGTATCTTGCTACCAACGGTTTGATATGAAACCATGGAGAGACTTTAAGGAATGCGTGGATACATCGATCCTGTTAGGTAATTAAATGTTACTAAATATTTATTCTGGTTCCCCAGAATAAATATTTAGGCTGCTATGAACGAACATAATTAGGTAACCATAATTAAAACTGTTACGCTAGAGATAGATTTAACCTTCAAATCAGTTCATGAGTTTGCATACAACTTATTCAAAATTTATTACAAAGAAAGTAGGTAGGTAAGGTTTTAATACAATTATTTATATGATTATTTAAATAATTTGATATGCGGTCCGTGGTGAAATTTGTTCAGTCAGTACAGTAGTGTACTGTCGTATTATGAGTATAATCAACATTGCACTTTAGGTATGATTATTGTATAATTTCTTTGCACCCTGTATAAATAACTATTACACTAAAACAGCTCAAAAAATCGTTCAAGAGATGTTAGACCAGAAAGCAATTAATAGAGGGCTTATACAGAAACTATGTCAAGAACAAATGACTGACGACACTATAACGAGGATTGTAGCCGATTTTGTCATAGCGGCAGGTGATACAGTAAGTCACAAAGAAAAGTCTAAAATCTTTGGAGACAAAAATATTAAGAACTTATTACTTGCCTATTCATTTACAGACGACATACACAACTTTATGGACTTTGCTTCTGCTTTCTAATAATGAGTTGGAAATAAGGCAAATACGTGAAAGGGACACCACTTATGTAAAGCATGTGATCAAGGAAGCAATGCGATTATACCCCGTTGCTCCATTCTTAACCAGAATACTACCAAGGGAAAGTATATTGGGAGGATACGTATTGAAAAAAGGAGTAAGTATTTAAAAATAATAAGATTGAAACCTTGATCAAAAAAAACCCTTAATGTTTTACCTACAGTTATTAATAACTTCTGCGTATCGTCTATTACTATAATATTATCTAAAAAAAGATCCAATCTGTCTAAATAAGAGGTCTAACGCTATAAGTATAATACAGTCAACAGCACGCTGGGCTGTCACGACCGACAGAGGGTAGTGATATTCAATCAATTATATACTTAAATGTTAAGATATTAAGGTTCAAAACAAAATAAATTGCTGATTATTTAAAGTTTTGTATAACCTGACGTGCTGCCAACTGTAGTACTTAAGTACTTTAGTTTAAATGTTTAGAGTACCTGTTCAAGCAAAAATATCTGGTGTATATTTTGTTTGACTACATATTTGGTCATTTTTTTTATCTAAATTACTTTTTATTAAAAGTTTTTTATGTTAAAAATTAAGACACTGCTATTGTTTTTTTAGGTAGGTAGCTATATCAACTTTTACGAGGTAATGCCATTTCCGTGTGAAAATACTGAACAAGTGCATGTTTACATGGCAGGTATATATACTTACTAAGCATTAGTAACTAAGCTCGTGTAAACATGGCAAAAGGTTCTCTAATTTACGGTTCCTATATTTTACCTCTCGGTTATTTTTGTTTGACTACCGGCAACACCGTTTGACTGACTTTGACGTTGACACTTGGCTGACATTGACATGACACTGACAGTTGAAGAACGAACGAAAAAGCCATAATATACAGAGGTTATATTTTAATTTATATTATTGTTTTGCCAGCCAACAGTTTATTATGAATTCACTTAAAGCGAGCAAGTTCATTACTAGAAAATTTACAAGATCTTATAGTAGTTTGTGTAACACAATAGAACTAAGAAAAAATGAATTTCCAGTTCGACGCAAAGTCCTGCAGGTCGTGGTATATACGCCGCAGTTTGGTCAATACAAAGAGTTTTCTACTGAAGGAATAGTGAAATGGCAGCAAGAAGTGTATGGAAGTATATCAAATAGCCATATAGTTCATTATATGCAAGATAGTCTTCTCCATTATCATGAATTAACTGGTTTATCTTGGTGGGCAACCATAGTGACTGCTACGGTTCTAATTCGTTGTTTAATGACATTACCTCTTACAGTGTACCAAAATTATATACTGGCTAAAGTGGAGAACATAAGTATAGAATTAAAAGATATGGTTGATGAATTAAAAAGAGAAACTGCAATGGCAAAGAAGGTTTATAACTTAACTGATAAACAAGCTACTGTACTATATAAAAGATCAATAAAAAAGCAGTGGCAGAATCTAATAGTCAGAGATAATTGTCATCCTTTTAAAGCCAGTATGCTGATATGGTTTCAAATCCCAATATGGGTCTGCATGTCATTTGCACTTAGAAATTTAGTTTATATGCAAGCTGGTGACCCAGCCGCCTTAGTTACATTTATGGAGCTATCAACAGGAGGCATAGGTTGGATACCTAATTTGACAGAGCCAGATCATTCTTGGATATTGCCTGTTGCATTTGGATTAACTAATTTGTCAATAATTGAACTACAGAAAATGTCTAAGCTAAGACAGCCTTCAAAACTATATAATATATTCACAAATGTGTTCAGAGGATTTTCAATTGTGATGATACCTGTTGCAGCGAGTGTTCCATCATGCATGTGCTTGTATTGGATAACTTCTAGTGGAGTTGGTCTCATTCAGAATTTGTTACTTGTTTCCCCCACTGTGAGAAGAAAATTGAGAATACCAGAAGCACCTTCTGAACTTGAAGATCCCTACAATCACATAAAAGAAGAAATTAAAGCAAAATATAGTAGAGTTCTATCAATAAAAAAATAATGTTGTATTAGAATTAGAAGTTTTAATTCTGGGGATATTTTATTATTTTCAGACACCTGTAATAGCTTCAATTTATACTATTGGACGTGATGAAAATAATTTCAGTCAAGCTGATGCTTTCGCACCATACCGGTGGAGTAGAAATGATCCAAGGAAACTTGGCTTGGTGAACCATGTGCCTTCAGCTTCATTGCCTTTTGCCTTGGGAGCGAGATCTTGCATAGGGAAAAAGATAGTTATGTTGCAACTTACTGAGGTCATAACTCAGGTAATTTGATTTATAATAATTCATAAAAATCAACACAACAAGGCTATGAATTGTTGAACACAAAATATTAGTCATTGGAAACTACAATTACCTGTCCGGCATGTTAATAATGCACCAACTAGTGCTCGGAACGAGTCATGGCTTTTCTTCATTTCTACAACGCGTTATGGTTGTTTGGTATGATGACCACGATGCGAATTTTGCTTTTGTGTTATTTTTGTGTTTACCACAACGCGTTATGACCGTTTTTATAAGAGCCATAACACGAATTTCACATTGTGATTTTTGACAGTAACGAGAACATGTGCAGTTTTTTTGCTCAATGTGCAATTTTTGTCTTTGAGCCTAACATATACATTTTATTAGTTGTGGTGAGGTGACTATACATGATAAGATAATATTGGTATTTTACTACTCAGCGCGGCCGCCGCGCCTGTCAAATGGCACCGTCAAATGTTATTTCTAGCTGGAAACCGTGTTTCGGTGCCTGCCCCTTGCCATCTGGCACCTAGAGTAACCGTTCCTCTCTCTACCCTAGGACCAGCGCTGTACTAGGTATAACTCGTTCAGATAAGAAACCATCATCTGTAAATGGTGGCCATACATTAATGGCGAATGATACACATTGTGAGCGCGATAGCATAACCTACCCACATGTATAGCATGCAGCATGGCGGTATGTGTGAGTGAGATAGCATGACCGGCTGGCAGCCATTTACAGATTGTTTCTATCTATATCCATACGAGTTATACTTTGCTGTCCTAAAAATAAAATAATACAATATATGTATTAGGAGGTCATAACAAATTTGGTAACGATCGCGTAAGTGGCTGACTCTGGGTTCACAGGATGGAGAGGCACTCTCTGATGCTAAATATGACAGTCTGTTTGCGTGAAGTGGTTGCGTTCTTTTTATATGCAGGGTGAAAAATGTGTTATTGTTACCAGAAAAAAAACGATAAGGTAAATGGCTGACAATAGTACAGCAAGTAAGTACTAGTTGTACTCACGTGAACTGTGTAAGGACTGACCAAAATTCGGTTGTGTTTCGAAGGTATCTGTTTGTTTGTTTGTAATGTATAAACTCAAAAAGTACTGATCCGATTTTGAAAATTTTTCATCTATAGAAAACTACATTATTAGCGTGTAACATGGGCTATAATTTATTTACAAAAAAATTATAGCCTTTTTCAGCCTGCACATAAAAAGAACCACTTCACGTAAACAGACTGACCTATTTAGCATCAGAGAGTGCCTCTCCATCCTGTAAACCCAGAGTCAGCCACTTACGCGATCGTTACCAAATTTGTTATGGCCTCCTAATGTAATACTACTTAATATGATTTCATCAGTAACAGCTGTAGTTAACTGGACTATTTTATTTACAGATAGTGAGTCACTTTGATATTACTTGTGACAATAGTAATGAAGTTAGTGCCATTACATCTCAAGTTCTTGTCCCAAATCGAGAGATTAAGTTGAAATTAACGTTAAGACAGGACAAATCTACAACACAAGTGTAATGAGTTCATCATAATTTTAATTTGGGAAGCAAATTTTGTACATGCTTTATTATTGTGTAATAATAAAATGAACAATTCTCACTAGATTTAAGTAAAAATATATTGTTTCAATTCATTTATATACAAGAGACAAATAAGTGTCTATGATAATTTTGTCATAAAATGACGCCCTACAATACAGCTTTATAACTTTGTATCAATAAACTTTAGTCAAACAGTAGTTCATTTTTATTATTTCTAGTACCTTAAAATGCATTTTTAAAGATAAAAAATATACAAACTTAAGTTTTACATTATTATTAATACATTATAAACCACTTACTATTTAAAATAATGTTTCAGATAAGCAATTTTTGCACAATATATAGGTATATAAGCAGAACTTAATTTCGACAAAATCAATTTCCAAAACTAAATAAATCCAAAATACATGCTTGTGTCAGTTGTTAACTAAACAATCTATAGAAAAAGTTAAACTGTAAAATTCATTTAATTAATTGGCGCTTGATCATGGATTTAATGTCATCTAACCATTGATCTTTGTATTCTAAGTTCAGAATCGTTTGAAATGAATGCGTACGCACCGACTCGCACATATTTCCAGTTAACAAATATGCCACTGATTCTACACATAAAAATCCCATGCCTTTGCTCAGTGACCAAATGTAAATTTTATCAGCCGTATCCGGTCTCAATTGGAATTGTAAAATGGCACTGCTTAACAACTCTTTGAGTTTTTCAAACAAATATCTATCAGCTAACAAGAGTACTTCTAGGTTTGTTTCTAAAGTATCAGCCAATGGAAAAACCTGAACTTCAGATTTTGGATTGTTCAATCCACAATGTAGTAATGTAAGCAGATATTCTAAAGCCGGTTTGGTAACGTCCGTTAGTCGCACACATTTTTCGATTGATTCTTTAAAACAACCCATCAACATTGCGCTGAAATATTCCGAATTTTGGCATAGGAATATTTTATTCGCTTTTACAGTAGAAAAGTCATCTAACTGAAACGTAACTATATCGTCAGCGGCAAGGTTGTCCAGAATGGGATCATAACTGATGCAAATTTGGTCTTTGAATCGTTTCTCTAATGTTTTTGGGTCTTTTATATGGACGCTTGTGGCAAGTTTTGCTAGGGCTGTCACACAGTCTTTTATATCCTCCTTAGATTCAGAAATTATAGTAAACAGAAAATTTAGAGCACTGCAATCAATAAAATATTTCTTCAGTGGTTTCTCAGTCCTGTAAAAAACAAGAAGCATCTTAGTTTTCGCAATTCCACTTAATTACTGTCAGCTATTCAAAAAATCCACACTAATTTGATAAGTCTATCTAAGTTCCCAATAATAAATTACTGGTATAACCTGCAGGCTGATTATCTAAATATAAACTACTAGCTTCCGCCCGCGACTTCGTCCGCGTGGATATTAGAGAAAGTCCTTTGGGACATTCAACCAGGATCCGACCAGCCGTTTTTACGCGATTGGGCGGGTCCCCACCAAGCGCGCTGCCGGAAGAGGCAAGACGTTTGCCGCGTGTCGCGGACCATAATATCCACGCGGACGAAGTCGCGGGCAAAAGCTAGTTTATTACAATAATCAGAATTTGGTCCAGAGGTATTAGTATCGTTCCCGTTCCCGTTCCCGTCCCGACCCGACCCGTCCCCGTTCCCGTCCCCGTCCAGTCCCGTTCCCGTTCCCGCCCCATCCCGTTCCCGTTCTCTTCCGCTCCGTCCAGTCCCGTTCCAGTTCCCTTTCTCCCCGTCCCCTGGGGCTGAATCATGCATGTCCACCGAGTTGGACTTCAAAATGAATGTCATTTTCGCAATCACCATCCCATAAAACCTCAAGAACGTCATCCATATATAGTATTTTATGATTACTTACCCCATTTGCCACCTAAGAGGTTGATTTTCAAAATCACAAAATATATGTTTGCCTATTTATTTTAAGACGTGCTCCTACGAAGTTTAAAGTTATAATGTCTATTTTATATTCTTTTTCCATAAGTTTTCCATACAAAATTTGAACCCCATTTTCACCCTTTTAGGAGTTTAATCATGTACATCGTGTTTGACTTTAAAATAAATGTCATTTTCGCAATCATCATCCCATAAAACCTCAAGAACGACATCCATATCGATTTTTATGTTTACTTACCCCATTTATCCCCTAAGGTGTTGATTTTCAAAACCACAAATATATGTTTGACTATTTATTTTTAGACGTACTCCTACGAAGTTTAAAGTTGTAATGTCTATTTTATATTCTTTTTCATACAAAATTTGAACCCCATTTTCACCCTTTTAGGGGTTAAATCATGTACATCGTGTTGGACTTTAAAATAAATGTCATTTTTCGCAATCACCATCCCATAAAACCTCAAGAACGACATCCATATCAATTTTTATGTTTACATACCCCATTTACCCTCTAAGGGGTTTATTTTCAAAATTACCAAATATATGTTTGCCTATTTATTTTTAAACGTGCTCCTACGAAGTTTAAAGTTGTAATGTCTATTTTATATTCTTTTCCATACAAAATTTGAAACCCATTTTCACCCCTTTAGGGGGTTAAATCATGTCCACCGTGTTGGACTTCAAAATAAATGTCATTTTTGCAATCGTCATACCAGAAAACCCCAATAACGATATCCATATCTATTTTTAGATTTAATTACACATTTCACCCCTATTTAATCGCCATAGGGGTTGAAGTACTAACAATATCAATATACGTTGCGTTAGATTTTCTTTCATAAGCCTATACTATAAATTAAGTGATTTTTACTTCGAAAATGAAGGATTTTTTTCAATACACAACTTCATACCCCTTTTCACCCCTTCGGGGGTAGAATTTTGAAAATTGCTGAGACCCGTATTTATTAATTTTCAATCTTCAGCCTAAACACAAAATTTGAAGATCCTAGCTTCAAAACTGAGAGACTTTCATACAAACTTTCATCCCTTATTTCACCCCCTTAGGGTTAGAATTTTCAAAAATCCTTCCTTAGTGGATGCCTACACTGTATGAGGTATCTGTGTGCAAAATTTCAAATCTCTAGGTCCAGCGGTTTGGGCTGTGCGTTGATAGATCAGTCAGTCATTCAGTTTACGATTTTATATATTAAGATTTAGCGACTGGTTTCATTTGACATACATTGCTACTTTTCTTTGGTATGTTTTTTTTTCACCCCAAAAAGAAATGAGAGTCAATATGGCGGGTGTATCATGGCGAATCGAACTGTCGCAAATACCAAAAAAATGTACCTAAAATGTACTATTTAGTACCTGAAATTAAAAAATTTGTACCTAAATAGGAAAAAAGTTATAACGAAATCAAAGGTACACCCGCCATATTGACGTCAATATGGCGGGTGTTCTTTAATAAATCAATGTTGAACCATTATACATAAAATATAACTACATCAAAAAAATGTACCTAAAATGTACCTCAAGGCAAAAAAAACACATGATCGATTACTTAAGTAGTTTCTGAGAAATCAAACAACAGTTTTTTTTGTGATCAACAAGATCGCGTGGTCCGTTATGGTTTTAAAGTATATCACGGCTAGATTTTACCATTCATTAGTGCCATTCGTATTTTGGTAACTACTATTTAGTACTATTCGTTTGGAACTATTTGGTACCATTCATTAGGGAGTATTTAGTACAAATAATTTAGTACCATTCATTTGTCACTATTTAGTACAAATTATTTGTTGCCATATAGTACAAATTATTTGGTACCATATAGTACCATTAGTTTGTTACTATTTAGCACAATTCATTGGGTATTAGGTACAAATTATTTGGTAACATATTGTACCATTAGTTTGTTTCTATTTAGTACCATTCATTAGGTACTTTTAGGTACAAATTTGTACACTTACTTTGTTACTTAAGTACCACTTATTTACTACTATTTAGTACCATTAATTAGGTACTATTAAGTACAAATTATTTGGTACCATATTGTACCATTCGTTTGTTACTTTGAGTACCATTCATTAAGTACTATTTAGTAGAAATAATTTAGTACCATTTTGTACCATTCGTTTGTTACTTATTAGTACCATTCATTAGATACTATTTAGTACTAATTATTTGGTGCCATGTATTACAATTTATTTGGTACCATATTATACCATTCTTTTGTTACTATATGAATGGTACTATTTAGTACAAATTATTCAGTACCATATAGTGTCATTAGTTTGTTACTATTTAGCACCATTCATTAGGTACTATTAGGTACAAATTATTTGGTATTATATTGCACTATTACTTTGTTACTATTTAGTACCATTCATTAGATACAATTTAGTACAAATAATTTAGTACCAATCATTTGTTTCTAGTTAGTATCATTCATTAGGTAGGTTGTACCTAATGAATAGTACTTAATAGTAACAAACGAATGGTACTATATGGTACCAAATAAATTGATTTGATTTTTGATTTATGATTTATTCAGAAAACCAACAGCTATATTAGGTACAGATTGAGTAATTACATATAAGGCTTAAATAAGCCAATTATAGGTTTTCATAGCTATAACAAATTTATATCATCATTACAAAATAGAAGTTACAGATATCGTTACAAATACCAGAACATTGATATTCTTGTGAGATTAAATTAATTGAATTAGTTAAGTACATTAAATTAACAGAAATTGTTGCTTGGCAATAATTACAGATACAAGAATTAATAAAAGTGGATCGTAGGCATTTCAAATAGTTCAATTAGTTAAGCAGCTGTGACTACAGTTATTGTGAATGCAAAAATTTAAATTAGATACAATAAATTTTAAATTTCTATTATTTTCGTTTTTACTGCGTTTTTAAAACTACACTTCGACATTTTAAAGGGATCTATACTATCAAATTGATTGTTATAACTGTTTATTGCACGAGCAAGGAAATGATTACGAGCATAGTTTGTGTGATAGGCAGGAGCGCAAAGCAATTTCGTATGACGTGTTCGACGACGAGGAACACTGTAACAAACGGTTGAGACCAGATCGGGGCAATCTATCTTACTGTTGACAGTGTCGTACAGGAAAGACATATCGAGAAGCAAACGACGCTCTTCAAGTGACATAAGTTTAAATCGCCGGCAGCTAGCAATATAATCTCCATATCTGCCTTTAGTTCGATAATTTAAATGTCGGATTAAGATCTTCTGAATGTTTTCTATGCGTGCCTTATGACATTCGTATAAAGGGGACCAAATACAGCTGCCATACTCAAGTATACTGCGTACGTAAGCGCAATAGACTGCCATGACACTGTTTATATCTTGTAAAGGTTGACAAGTACGTAGAACAAAGCCCAGTGTTTTATATGCTTTGTTTACTATGTAGTCAAAATGTTCATTAAGCGACATTTTAGTATCAAGTATTATCCCTAGATCACGTATAGCGCTAACGCGCTCCAAGGTTGTACGCAAACGCAATTGTACTAAATAGTACCTAATGAATGAAACTAACTAGAAACAAATGTATGGTACTATAAGGTACTAAATTATACCTAATGAATGGTACTAAATAGTAACAAAGTAATTGTACAATATGGTACCAAAAAATTTGTACCTAATAGTACCCAATGAATTGCGCTAAATAGTAACAAAATAATGGTACTATATGGTACCGAATAATTTGTACTAAATAGTACCATTCATATTGTAGCAAACGAATGGTACGATATGGTACCAAATAAATTGTACTATATGGCACTAAATAATTTGTACTAAGTAGTACCTAATGGATGGTACTAAATAGTAACAAACGAATGGTTCAATATGGTACCAAATAATTTGTAGTATATGGCACCAAATAATTTGTACTAATAATCTAATAACCTAATTAATGGTACTAAATAGGAGTAAATAAATGGTACTTAAGTAACAAAGTAAGTGTACAAATTTGTACCTAAAAGTACCTAATGAATGGTACTAAATAGAAACAAAGAATAGTACTATATGGTAGAAAAATAATTTGTACCTAATAGTATCTAATGAATGTTACTTAATAGTAACAAACGAATGTTACTATATAGTACCAAATAAATTGAACTAAATAGTACCTAATGAATGACACTAAATAGAAACAAATGAATGGTACTATATGGTACTAAATTATTTGTACTAAATAGTACCTAATGATACTTAATAGTAACGAATGATACTATATGGTACCAAATAATTTGTACCTAATAGTACCTAATGAATGGCACTAAATAGAAAGAAATGAATGGTACTATATGGTACTAAATTATTTGTACTAAATAGTGCCTAATGGATGGTACTTAATAGTAACAAATGAATGGTACTATATGGTACCAAATAATTTGTACTAAATAGTACCATTCATTTAGTAACAAATGAATGAAACCATATGGTACCAAATAATTTTTATTTAATAGTACCTAATGAATGGTACTTAATAGTAACAAACGAATGGTACTATATGATACCAAATAAATTGTACTATATGGCAACAAATAATTTGTACTAAATAGTGACAAATGAATGGTACTAAATTATTTGTACTAAATAGTACCTAATGAATAGTACCAAATAGTTCCAAACGAATAGTACTAAATAGTAGTTACCAAAGTATGAATGGCACTAATGAATGGTAAAATCTAGACGTGATATACTTTAAAACCATAAGGGATCCCGCGATCTTGTTGATCACAAAAAAAACTGTTGTTTGATTTCTCAGAAACTACTTAAGTAATCGAGCATGTGTTTTTTTTGCCTTGAGGTACATTTTACGTACATTTTTTTGATGTAGTTATATTTTATGTATAATGGTTCAACATTGATTTATTAAAGAACACCCGCCATATTGACGTCAATTTGGCGGTTGTACCTTTGATTTCGTTATAACTTTTTTCTTATTTAGGTACAAATTTTTTAATTCCAGGTACTAAATAGTACATTTTAGGTACATTTTTTTGGTATTTGAGACAGTTCGATTCGACATGATACACCCGCCATATTGACTCTCATAAAAAGAAGTAGCAATGTATCACATTCATCTCTCAAATGAGACCGGTCGCTAGGTGGTTTCTAATTAGATAATCAGCCTGCCGCGCGGATAAAGAAACAATCTGTAAATGGCGGTCAATAGCATGACCCACCCACGTGTATAGCAAGCAGCATGACGGTATGTGTGAGCGAGATAGCATGACCGGCCGGCAGCCATTTACTAAGTTATTCAGAGATGTTTCACAAAACTGGGGTGCAAGACAGTTCTAACAAAACCTGGTTTAATGTTTGTAAACCAATCACAATGCACCTTTTAATCCTTAAACGGTGGGACTAAACGTTAAACTGTCACTCTGAATACGATTTGCGCTAAAATGGCGTTAGTCCGCAGTTTAACGCCATGTTAACTTTGGCCCTAGTTTAACGAACGCACACTGAATAAGACAGTTACAGATTATATCATTATCCGCGCGGGTTATACCATCACCTATTTAAATATATATTTACCTGACTATATAAGGCAGTGTTAGAGATAGTGTTTGTTTGATAGAGGCATTTCCTTTTAAAAGGTTGTAACTAATTTCACCCATGCCATAGCTGGATTCGGCGAGTATCGTCAACTGAGTCAAAAGTTTAGTACTCAGCCTTATAACCTGAAAAGAATAAAATATATTTAACGAAAAGTTTCAATAAGAGTTACGTGGCAAAGTTAAGACTAAACATATTTTAACCAAAAAAGGTGTATAAAGTGATGTATAATAGATAAATGCTAGAAAAAAATAAAATCCTAAATTGTACCACCTTCAAATTTCCGACTTAACGGTGCCATAAGAAGAAACAAAATGGCGCAGTGACAGTGGCGCTATAGTCGCCTCGTTTTGTGTTGCCAGTGTAGAATAATGGCACCGTTAAGTCGGAAATTTGAAGGTGGTACAATTTAGGAGTCGGTACAATATAGGTTACTCTCCCCTAGATATTATGTATTACTTACTTGTTTACACTGCACACATTTACTAGGTGGATGTTTGGAGTTGACTGACATGTTGTGTAGACGTAACGTTAGCCTATGTTTCAATATACTCATCAAGCATAGAGCATTGCTGCAAATTAAACAAATAAAGTCAATGATGTTAAAAAAAATAAAGATACGTTATCCGCACTCCAAAATGGCAAGACGAAAGTCAGGCAATTGCCCGACTTTCAGTTAGTCAGACACAGTCTCGCGCCATGGAAACACACGCGGCTGTTAGTCAGACGCGATAAAATTGTGAAATGCCATTAAAAAATGTCTACTTGGGTCTTTAGACGATGTACAAATTATACAGCAACAGTCAGAGATCGGAAAAATGCTTAATTTCACACGTAAGTACTGTATTTAATAAAAATATGTATTTTCTATTACTTTATACGGCCATATTGTACAAAGAGAGCGCTGTCTGCTTTGCGTGTGTGAGTGAAGGAGACAGCTGACGCGCTGTCAATTCACGGCCAATGCGCATGCAGCGGTCAATGTGTGTATCTATAGTACCTTTTCGCTGTTTTAAATAGCAATGATGTTGGCGTATAACTCATCTCTTTACTTTTAATATCATTGAATAAAGTGTTTAACTTCAAATTTAAGTATGTTGAGAGAGACAACATTTAAATTAATTTATTTGTATTAATGTAGGTACGCGTATAAGGAGCTCGATAGCGCAGTGGTTTAGCACCTGGCCTAGCGATTGTGGAGGTTAAGCAACTTTCGCAAGGGTCGGTCATGGGATGGGTGACCAAAAATTTATTATCTCGTGCTTCGAGAGGCACGTTAAGCCGTCGGTCCCGGGTGCATTTGCAGTCGTTAACACCCACCAATTCGCATTGGGCCCGCGTGGGTGGGTTATTGCCCATCCTCCTAATCCACCCATAAGGAAGGCCTATGACCCAACAGTAGGGACATTAAAAATGGCTGATGTCAATGTAGGTATTATGCTTCGATCAAGAATACCCTAGATGTCCGGTCAGTCTCAAAAATGGCACCTCAAATAGCGTCCCACTTACAATCTGGGCGCTTATTTTGCACAAAGTAAGTGATAAAAGATGTGATTTTGTACAAAATAAGCTTTATCATCATCATATCAGCCGCACGACACCCATTGCTGGGTATAGGCCTCCCCTAAGGATCTCCACGACGATCGGTCATGCGCTGCCCGCATCCAGTGGCTTCCCGCGACCTTCACCCTCACGTCGGTCCACCTTGTCGGGGGCCTACCCACGGAGCGTCGTCCGGTGCGCGGTCGCCATTCCAGAACCTTTCCGCCCCAACGGCCATCAGTTCTTCTCGCTATGTGTCCTGTCCTCAAAATATGCTTATTTTGTACAAAATAAGTGATACAAAATGTGAGTTTGTACAAAATAAAGAAGTGATTATGTACAAAATGAGCGCCAAGTTTGTAAGTGGGACGCTATTTCGAGGTACCATTTTTAGGGTTCCGTACCCAAAGGGTAAAAACAGGACCCTATTACTAAGACTCCGCTGTCCGTCTGTCTGAAAACACAATAAAATAAATATTTAAGGGGGGCTCCCATACAACAAACGTGATTTTTTTGCTGTTTTTTGCTTTATATTAATAACGACAACAGGTAGACAGTTGAAATTTTCGCAGATGATGTATTTCTGTTGCTGCTGTAACAACAAATACTAAAAACAGAGTAAAACAAATATTTAAGGGGGGCTCCCATACAACAAACGTGTTTTTTTTTCCGTTTTTTGGTACGGAACCCTTCGTGCGCGAGTCCGACTCGCACTTGGCCGGTTTTTGCGTACTGTTTTAGTTCGTGAAGCGTTATCTAGGATATTCTTGATCGAGGATATTATGTTAACTTTCGATAGCATACCTCAGAACTCTTGCAAGGATGCGAGCGGCTCTGCCCAGAGGTCGCTTGCACCGCTCCACGTAGTCCAACAACGCATTAAGGCACTCTTGCCCAGTGAGCAGTTCTAGCGTGTGATTGGGCACGGGTTCTTCGCGGATCGCGCTCGCGGCACCGTGGGATACTCGAAATAAGAGCACCAGAACACAGGCGATGCGTGACGTCATCGTGCTTGCGTTTAGTTTACAACCATCTAAAAAAAGTTTGACTATTTAAGAGGCCGGCGAACAGTGAACTTCCTATACAAACCTAATACCAAAATGATTTGCAATTTGAGCATAATTAACTCTTCTTGTGATGTTATTCGGATTAAGATAGTATTTGTCTAAGGTTCTATTAAATAAAAAATCCAAACTACCAAACCAAATAAAAATTAATGCGATTTACAATTAAGTATGAAAAAATTTAATTGGCATTTATTTTGATTTGGATTAATATTTTGGATTTTTATTTAGGTAATAGAATCCTATGCAAATACTGTCTTAATCTGAACATCACAAGAAGAGTTAATTATACTCAAATCGTAAATCATTTTGGTATTACGTTTGTATAGGAAGGAAGGTCATTGTTCGTCGGCCTCTTAACAAAGCATTTAGACATTCTTGCCTCGTGTTCAGTTCCAGTACGGGTTCTTCACTGATCGCCCTTGTAATGCAAGCGGCAACGTGGGACACTCGGACTAAGAGCAAAAGCACACGCAATCCGTGGCGTCATCGCGCTCAACCCTATTTTGTTGGAAATACTCCTGAAAAGTAGCTTCACTAAATCGGCAGCGTCAAATAGTTACCTCCCAACGGTGCGTCCCCATCGTTACTGTCGTCATCCTCCATGATTAGGTCGTCCAGGTCGTGGGCGACTTGCGCGGCGTCCATCTCGGCGGCCGCGCTGCCCGGTTCCGCCTCGCCTTCACTAAATCGGCAGCGTCAAATAGTTACCTCCCAACGGTGCGTCCCCATCGTTACTGTCGTCATCCTCCATGATGAGGTCGTCCAGGTCGTGGGCGACTTGCGCGGCGTCCATCTCGGCGGCCGCGCTGCCCGGTTCCGCCTCGCCTTCACTAAATCGGCAGCGTCAAATAGTTACCTCCCAACGGTGCGTCCCCATCGTTACTGTCGTCGTCCTCCATGATGAGGTCGTCCAGGTCGTGGGCGACTTGCGCGGCGTCCATCTCGGCGGCCGCGCTGCCCGGCTCCGCCTCGCCCTCGGTGTCGCTGCACACGGGCGAGTAGCGCCCCGATATCTCCGAATCGGACGTGTCTGAAGGTCAAATAAGTTTTATTATATGAGAGATGATTTGTCAGTTTCAGTAAAAAAAAAAAAAAAACTAAATTAGTTCATAAGTTTTTGAGTGCGAGAATTTCTTATTTTATTTTTGAGCTTTTAATATAATATAGCAATTCATTCAAGAAAAAGAGTTTTATTAAAAGAAATTCACAAATTAGTTCATCAGTTTTCAAGGCGAAGTGTTTTTATATTCAGAAACTAGCGACCCCCCGCCCTCGCTTGGCTTCGGTTCCTTCCTTTTTTATCCATTAACTTTACACCCAGAAAGAAAACAAATACCTTACAGTCGTCACCTCTAATCTCCAAAAGTCTGTTTCCGCCCTGTTCGAGTCCCGTCCCGTCATCGGTGTAAGAATCGCGCTTGAATTTATTATGAGCACGTGATTTTTTGCGACAACTTTAAGAGTGATTTTCATTGAAATGGTATGGTGTAAAAGGTTAAAATAATGTGCATAAAATGCTTACGGTGACTAACGTATTTAAATTGATAAGAATTAATACAGTATCCTTTTAAATAGCTTTCCAAATGACCACATAGTACGTTTCCTATTTTTTAAAGATATAATGAGTATGGTAAGTTATTCTTAAAAGATAGATATATGCCATCGCAGACTTTTTGTAGATCTATAAGAGAGGAACAATTCCATCATACATTATTTTGCTATAGCTCAAGAACTCTCTTTATTTTGAGTCAAGAGGTTTATGCAGTGTTTTTGATGCCAGCTCCCAGACGGCTTAATTTTTGCCGACTTCTTCAACAATTATTTACATATTTCTACCAATTTACATAAAACCTCAACTTATATTATAATACACTTAAATTTTTCTCAGGAATCACTATATCTATTGGTGAAAATCGCATGAAAATCTGTTCAGTAGTTTTTGAGTTTATCGCGAACATACAGACAGACGCGGCGAGGGACTTTGTTTTATAATATGTTGTGAAAAGTATTCAGAACTGGTATGTGATTACCTAATGGAACGCATAACTTTATTTGTCCTAAACATAAAACGCATACTATTAAATGACATAATCGTCGTTTAGCATAATATTTTATAGCACAATTTCAAAACGCATAATATCATAAGGCTGAATTATGTTAAGCATAAATATTGAATGGCATATTTTCCAGCCGGCCAGCCCCCCTGCACCCCCCGGCAAGCATTTTGCATGCATGCATGCAAGCAAGCAAGCATGCAAGCATTTTGCATGCATGCATGCAAGCAAGCATGCATGCAAGAAAGCACACAGCATGCACGCAGGCATGCAGCGTGCAACATGCATGCAAGCATTATTAAGCTCCACCCGCTTAGCTTAGAGTGGTCTAAACTCTAAACACTGACCTAACCTAACTCACCAATGGTGGTCACATTTAAAGTTTTTTTTATTAATTAGTATTCAAATTAGTTATGTTTTTATAAAACATTAGTAGTTATGTATGTTAGGCATAACAAAATTATGCTTTTCAAAATATGCTTACTGACAATATGCCAATTGAAATTAGGAATTGTAACTATTATGCTTTGAAATATTATGCTTTTTAAAAGTTATGCAATTCGATGGTTATGCGTATCGAAATTTAAGCTAAATAAATAGTATGCTTTGTGATTATTATGCCAATCGAGTTATGCCAAGTGACTTTAGGACAATCGAAATTATGCGATGCGAAGGGCACCCCTGGTATGTATAGGGCCCGTTCCGGGACTTAGTGCTGAGTGAGAGATACGCCGAAGTATTTTTTTTAGGTTTGATCGGTGAGTGGTGAGACCCAGGGACGTAGCTATAGCTTTGACAAGGGGGTCCCAAAGTAAAATAAACAGAGCTCTAACGCCAATTAACGCAAGTATAGTCGCGGGTAATCTATCTATACATAAAGCTTTAGAAAAGTTGTGTCTGTACAAAAGAAATATTTTGAAAAAAGTGGTTAGGGTGTTTAATAATAACCAGTAGAACTCATTTCTAACATCCATTTTGGAATTTTTGTCTGTTTATGTGTGTGTCTGTTTATCTGTTTTGTTTGTGCGCTAATAACGTAAAAAGCGTTATCTTAATCGTGATAGTATTTACATAAAAATACACTGTGTATTTTGCACAACAATCAAATTTTTAATTCATTACAATCGGTTCATTGAATCAAAAAATATACTAATTTTAAGTTTACGATGAATTCGTTGTAATAATGTCTCCAGGGAATCATACCTGTATCCACATCTGGCACAATATAACGGTCAATGGCTAAAAGTTTTCTACAATCGGCGCGGTGCATGTAATTTTTTTCTGTTGGACAAGTAAAATGGATATGAATGGGAGGGCTCCGGGCCCCCAAACCCCCCCCCCCCCCCCTTATATACGTCCGTGGTGAGACACGCGACGCGGTGGTTATATTTTGTCGGTTGCGCATCAGAATCGGGTAGATATAAGGTGTTACCAAATTATCTAATGATACTTAAACAGGTGATAGTGTTGCTTAAAGTAAACAACTTTCTCCATTAAACATAGGTCGAAAAACGAATATTTCTTTTTTCGCCTTTCCATAGTAAGTTCGTCAGCTGACTAGTACATTTTGTATGGGAGTATGAAAATTTTCGTTTTTCGACCTATGTTCCTTGGAAAAAGTTATTCAGTTTAAGCAACACTATCACCTGTTTAAGTATCATCAGATCATTTGGTACCACCTTATATGTTAACAGGTTGACTGTTGTAAGTACTTACCATCATTTGTGCTGAAAGGTGATGTCGGCCCAGAGCTGCTTGGACTCCATCGACAGTTACTCCACGCAGGACTAGCGTCTCCACTACCCATCCCCGATTCAGGGCTCCAGTCCCATCTAGCCCTTTTATTTCCAGACTCGCTTCTATATTCTGGACTAAATCCAGATTGAGAGCCGTCTGAGTATGGCGATAGGGGTCCTTGGTCGGACCTGTCGGGACTTAACGGTGGCCGTGAGCTAGACGGTTGATTGTTTGAGGGCCATTCAGGACTTTTCGGTTCCCAATAGACACCAGCTGACCAATCTTTGCTTGCCATTTGGATGAGTTGTGATTTCTGAAATTTAAACATAATTTTAAATACCTCTTCTAAGCGCACAGGTAGGTTCGAGGGTCCGACGCCGGTGGGGTAAATGATAACCCGCTTCCCCCTGCTCTCAGCTTTCAGGGGATTTGGGGAAATGAGTGAAATGGTTCCGACCAAGGTGACTGATCACCCATCCGGCTTCGCTGGCGACCCCCCCTCTAAATAATAAAATAAAAAATACCTCTTCTATTGTAGATTTAAATAAGTAAGTACCTATAAATGTTATTTACCTTTTTAGCGATTTTTGGACTGCTAGATCTGGTTCGTTTTAGGCACTTCCGCTTAGATTGAGAATTGTTTTCATCATCACTTTGGCTATCTTCAGTTGCGTCGCTGTCGATAGCATCAATAAATCCAACAATCATATTATCTCTTTCTATAACAACTTTAAGGTCATCCTCATTTTGTGTTGATTGTGTTTTACGCCGCGTAAACAAGTTTCCTCTGAGTTCGATCTGAGAGCTAACAATATTAGACTTGCTACTATTTGGACTACTGTTAGAGACTCCTTTTGGCACAGTCCGCTTATCATTATCTTCTAAGCTGCTATGTTCAAAATCCATAGTTGTAAGGTATTTCGTGAGTTCATCAGTTAGTAAGTTTACAAGTCCTTCATTTACCAATATTTGAAAAGCTGCAAAAAATAAGAAAAATAATAATTAAATATTAGATAAACATCACAAACACTGCTACGATTACAAAGTAAGGAGCTAAAGCACTTGTGTTTGGTAATCAGAGACAACGATGGAACTACAAACACCCAGACCTGATACAATATAGAAAAGTTCGTTTTTAAAATTCACTCAGCTGGGGATCGAACCCGGGCAGCAGCAACCTCAGCAGAGATGGCGATATCTTGAAAACCGGCGTACAAACCACTCGAAGACGGAGGTCGTCAAAAAGTAGACGTTTTGCAATGACTTCGACATGGTCCCGAAAATTAAAAAACTGTAAAGTTATTGCCATAATAATATATTTTAAAATTACTGTTACCTGAATCATCAAACACATATTGAAGTAACGCATGCAAAGCAGTCTGGTTGACGCGAGCGGCGGCAACCAACAACGGTAGCCCACCGCAATGACGCAACCGAGATCTGTTGACTGATTCTCCGCTAAGTAACGCTAGGGCACGCGCACCACCTTCAGGCCACCATGACACATCTACCAACGAAAAAACATTATTGTATTCTTACAATTTAGCCATAACAAACCTAATTCCTCAAAATCAAAGTCAAAATATATTTATTCAAATAAACTTAAAAAAAAATTAAGTGCTTTTGAATTGTCTATATTTTCCTACCACCCGTTCCAGACATTTTTAACAAGAACGGGCACAAGAAACTTATCAGCTTTAACAGTTACCAAATACAGTACCTATTTACAATAGATTGTTAACAAAAAAGTATATACAGTAAAAAGTTATGTGTTACATCATTTCCACACATTTCGTCTTTCAAATAATCATAACCTTTACCCATGAGCGTAAATACGCTCATTTAAAATAGTTTTTAAATTCATGCTTAATAAAGGCTATTCCTTTCCCTTGCCTTTCCCCACAAATGAATATCTAGTTTTTGCAAGCCTAACTATTAGAACTGCAAACCTATTTTTATTTCTTATATTGAACTGGTGATTATCACTGTGCTTAACAAATGAATCAACAAATGAATGAAAAAAGTCTGGAACGGGTGGTAGGAAAATATAGACGATTCAAAAGTACTTAATTATTAAGTTTATTTGAATAAAGCTAATTTGACTTTGACTTTGAATCATACGCCCGATTGCACTGAACTTAAGGATCGCCTAAGTCTTTTTACCGACTTCAAAAGGACGGAGGTACTCGATTCGACCCGTTTTTTTTTTGTTTTTTTTTGTTTTTTGTATGTACACCGATTACTCGAAGACGGCTGAACCGATTGAAATGATTCAAACGTTATTAGATTAGGTAAACTTTCAAGTTGGTCCCATTTTTTAAAATTTTGAAATCGGTTCAGTACTTTTCAAGTAATCTTGAAAAAAGCACGAAAATGGAATGATTTCTGTGTGAACTACCTCGATGATCAGTCGTATAACTTCTTTGTTTATGAACTGAATAAGATAATTATTTTTTTGTTTGAAAAGGGATATCTTAAGTGTAGTTCTTTAATCGACTTAAAAAAGGAGGTTCGTAGTTTGACCCGCATGTCTGTATGTTTCTCCGCGATTAACTCACGTTTGGCTGAGCCGATTTTTCTACCTAAATAATATACCTACACTACCTAATAGAAAAGGTACTTACACTAAAAATTAAAAAATAAAAAATTGTTTAAAAAAACAAAAAACCGACTTTTTTAAACAATTTTTCCTAACTACAACAGGACCAAATTAAAACGGTTTCATAAACTTAGCCGTCATGTAGCTGTCATTCGCCTGTAATAGTTATTTTAGTCGGGTTATAGATAAGAAAAAGCTAAGGCGATTCTTTAGTGCTTTTGCACCTTAGTGTGTTTCCTTACATAAACAAAATTTTAATTTATACATGTTGTATTGTATCTGACTTTTTGGAGCACAAAATTATTTTCAATACTGGCTGCTAAGCCCCACAATAGCAGTCCTTAAGACATTACACTGTGAAAATAACTAAAATATACTAACCTTGCCGTTTCTGCCAAGTAGACTTAATTCCGCGGAATTAAGTCTTCTTGACAAGGCTTCAATGTGTGTAGCTTTGTAACAGTATTATAACAAGGTATAGCCAGATTCAAACTTTATGACTTCTGTGAAAATCGCGCGTGACCATGCACAAAACACAAATTCGATGTAAGTGTGAGAGAAAGACATGTAGTGGGGCAAGGGTTGCCAAAAAATTTCAAGAAGAATAGTAGATTTCCATTTAGGGTGTCTAAAAATATAGTATCCACATAAAAATATAGTAGCCTTTAATATTGTCAATTTTTTGAGGTTTCTAAACGGTTTTTTTTCACCCACACGAATGAAACGATCGACTGTGGTGATGTCTTTATAATCATGGTCAAAATATAGTAGATTTGGCTACTATATATTTTTTCAACAGTATATAGTAGAATGGTCCAAAATATAGTAGACTACTATATTATACAGTAGTTTTGGCAACCCTAGGTGGGGCACATCTAGGTGCATACTGGCTAACTTCACAGAAGTCATGAAGTTTGACAATTCATAATATAGCCCAATGGCTATATTATGAATATAGTTAAAATTTTAAAACATACCTTTACACTTTTGAAGAACACCCACGAGACATTCAACAACTCCTGCTATGCCCAAAACAGGGCGACAAGTAGAAAGATAACAAAGATTCATCAAGCATTTTAATGCCAAGGATTCATAGGACTTAGTCAATGCCACTAAGCACTGATAGCCTCTTCCATCACCTTGAATCTGAAATCATAATTTATACTAGAAAATTAACAACTTTTATCTAACTCAACACTCAGATGGGAATAAACCCACAATCTGACGCAATCCAGGTCCTACTGCACTAGCATGACTACCAATACAGAAACTCGATCATGGTATAGCGTTTTATTGATACTTAACTGTCATAATCCATTGTATTTTGATAGTTAAACATGATAAATTGCTATATCATATGACATTTCAATAGTAATGCTAGGGAGCCTGCCCCCTAATTACGTAACTCTATTGTTATCGATTCTCAATTGTAATCTATTGAAGCTGCAGTTACATTGCTGCTTTAAGTAAGATAGTTGTCTTGTCACATTGGTTCTTACTATGCAGCAATGTAACTGCAATTTCTGTCAGAGTTGATTACAACAAAGTTACAAAATCAAGGGATTGGTGTTTATAAAGTGGATATTCTAACGGTCGAATACTCAAAGGCTTTTTAGCTAAAATCTTAAGGTCTCCTTAACTCTAAGAAAGCTGTCAGTTTCATAGTTTCTGTCAAATCTGTCAATTTCTTTAAAATTGAGACGGCTTTAACTTTAAGATTCGTTTGAGTATTTGGCAGTAAGTTACCTGTTCTGCACATTGTATGGATGAGTAAGTAGTAAAGTATCCTAGACATTTAAGAATTCCAGTTATTAACTCCTCTTGGCTCTTCCTGAGGCCATCACTCTGATCAGCGGTTGGATTTGATGAAGATTTTATGATCCCAGCCTTTTCACATTCAGTTGTAAGTAATATGGCCACAGCACGCACAGTGTTTTGTGAGAGCATTTCATCTCTTTTATCATTTACCATCCATAGTTGCCTGCAAACATTACAACCATTTAAATTACTGCTTCCTAATTCCCCCAAAGCCTTACAAATAATGAAAATATTTACCTTATAGCTCTAATTGCCATTGCCAGTGTGGGGTAAGATGTGTTTTTATCTCTTTTTTCTATAACTGCAATAAGAGCTGCAACCGCTCCGTGGTTGTGCAGGCCTTCAGCATTACTGTTCCTTTGAGCCAGGTTCCCTATCACACGACAGGCTCTACCCACTATACTGTCGCGGCACACAGTTTTTAAAATAGAAACAAGCGAGCCAAAACTATTTAACTTACCAACCTACAACAATATAAAATAGTAGATTACTGTTAGTTTATCTGTTAATTTCATGGTTTGTATCTCGTCATAAATGAGGTATTTTAAACGTATAAATATCAACGACTTACCACTAAGCTACTTTCTTCTTCAAGGCAGCAGTTTCCAAGTATACTAAGCGTAACATCGAGAATTCTTTCATTTGGTTTGCGTAAATGTGGCACCAAATAATTTAAGCCACCACATTCACGGAATAGCTTTATTCCCTCATCGTTAGTTATTATTTTGCTACGTATTTTAAGCAAAGTTTCTTGTACGCGAGAAGATGATGTGGATTTAAGTCCATCTAGAGTGCTTTTCAAGTAATTCTTATCCATTTTAATAATATTTTCTCGTAACCACAACAAAGTTCGACATTTTTTGAAATTAAATGTCAAATGTCAAACTGACGTCTCTACGTTTTTTTTTTACTAGAGGCGGACACACGTATGCTCGTTCACAGATTACTTTATTATGTTCGTTAGGGATTGTACACACGAGTGATTTTATCAAGTTGCGATATTTTTACCGCACCTATGATGTTCCACGGGAAAAGGCACCTTATGGCCGCCATAAAGGCACGTCACATTCACCTGTGTGTTCACACGGACAATGACGACGTTCTATGGGAAAAGTTACCTTATGGCCTGGGGCCTTACTATGAGCTCTTATAGCAGGACTTATACTGAACTGCCTTACTTTTTCGTACTATGACCTCAAAGGTTAGTTCAAAAGCAGGCCTTAAGCTGTCCTATTTAAGGCCTGCTTTTGAACTGAACGGCTCAAGGATGGTTTCTTATTTGCTGATGGTAAGCCCCCTGGCTATAATATAAGGTACCTTTTGTCGTAGAATGTTCGTTGGCAGTAAATTGCTTGTAGAAACGATTCATTAGGGTGCTGGTATATATGTATACCGTATGCGAAAATGTACTTTATGGCGACCGATGACTCAGCGGTCAGTCTGCTGGAATAGCTGGAATGCATCCACTGTGTTCTGAGAATTGTCTATGGAATGAATGACTTGACAGGCAAATGACAGCTAGGGTACCTACCTACTACTGTACGTAAACGTAATTTCTCTGATAATCTTTTTTACAGTGAATTTTTTTAATGTGTTTCTATCTAATAATCAAAGAAACTAATTTCTAACATAAATTTGTCATGAAATCGTTTTGTGAGAGATGAGTGTCTTTGGAGATTTTCAGCGTGTGTGGGTGCAGCGTTTTCCAGACAGTGCTTTACCAGCCGCTTGGGAAGAAGATGTCAGGGCCAATTTGGCTAAACACAAACAGAAAGTGGCTATACTCAGAGAAGAATTGGAGAAGGAAGAATTCTATGTTGAGTACTTGGAAACATTACTATCTGATGTAGAGAAACATAAGGCGACGGCGCAAGGTACAAAAGAGGCGCCGCCCTCGGGAGCTGACGTGATTGATCCTGATGATAAGACTTCAGATAGTAAGCAGGTAGTACTGTATTGGTATATCTTTATACGCTGTCACTTCTAGTTTTATTTATACTTTTGCATGAAAAAAAATACTAAATGAGCAATGCAGGTTTGCAGTATATTGGTAGCACAAATTACACTTTATCAGAATATATAATAATCGTGCCTTATCAGTTCTTCTACCCTCCTTTTAAAATGAGCATGAATTAGCTTTGAAGTTATGATCTTTCATGTGCACATAGAACTGTTGGTCTTATTGAATTTAATCAATATTTTTAAGGACCATCAATAAAAAACATAACCTTCTTGCAGTCGGGTAATAATGTTATAAAATGTTTTTTACGTAAAGTGTAGTGCTATTATTATTTTATTCACAAACTTAGTATGAATCAATTTGATACAAGTATAATAATTTTATGCAGTTGAGACAATACATATTTATCCATAACTGTATGTAGATCTGTTGATCTGTGAAGCGTAAGAAAATTACAGTTTGATGTAATTTGTAATTTAAATTCATGTATGTGGTAATCTGATGGTTTTTTTACTCAGTTTGATGTAGTTTGTACAAGAAAAAAATATTTATTAATATTCAATTTTGACATCAACAGCTATAAATTTAATGCCAATTTATGCCGCTTTAATAAATGAGATAAAAATGTAGTCAATTCAAACTGACTTTATTTTCATTGAACTATAAAATATAACAGTAACAAAATATTTCAAACTTTTGGAGGTTACACTCATTGCATCATTTATAACAATAAAAATAATGAACTGAGTCATTGCTGCTCTAATTAACAAATATCCTGGTAATTGGTCACTCCGTTTTATACTATAATTAGCTTATAAATGAAGCTATTATTTCCAAGGTTTGGTAGAATTAATTTGACATTATTTTTGTTCATGTAGTTATTTAAATGCTATATAATAGTATTTCAAGGGCATAGTTAGGTTGCTTAGTTTTTAGTCATAAGCCAATTATTATAGGTATGTTGAACCAATCTTTGCATGACATTATTGCTATTGTATTTTTTTAACTATGGGCCATCCATAAATTACATAACACGTAAAGGGGGTGGGACACGTTCTGCTGGAATGCAGAGGGGTGGCCCCTTGCCGGGCGAGGTACCTTGGCTCGCCGGGCAGCGTCCAGGAAGCGATCACGAACGTGAAAGCCCTTGGAGCGTTCCTGGCTGAGCTGGGCTGGCTGGAATCGAGTTGCGGAAACTGCCTGCACTGACGAAGTGTGACATTGTGTGACAAGAGGGTGGGAGGGGTCCTAAATTTTGTGACGTCATTTCAAAATCATTTAAATTGAAATAAAACAAATTTTGGAACTGCTGATTTAATTCAATCATTATTTTTAGATGTGAAATTGTAAAATATGTGATGTCACACTAAGGAGGGGACATCTCACAAATGTGACCAGCTGTGACAAGGATGGGGGAGGGGGTTAAAAATAATGAAATTCGTGTTATTTATGGATGGCCCCCTACTAGCTATAGCGATATTCCAAACCGCTTCTACATGGAGTAGTTTGCTCACCAAAGGTTTGCTTTCAGGATTCCAACACAGACTCATTGTCAAAAAAGAGTGAAGGCAGTGACAGTAATAAGAGTGATGACTCTACAGCAGAGACTGCCGAGTGTGAGGATGTGCAGCTGAGGAGTAAGCCTGTCCATATTGGAGAGAGGAGCTCGGTGAACCAATGCATCAATGAGCTGTCTTCTAATTTGGCAGCTGAAGCAGCCAGGAGGAGGTGTAATAGTGAAGTGGTGCAGCGAAGTGAAAGTAATAGAGAAACTAGTGGTAAATTTCAATTTAGCTTACTATGACCATGATGACTAGAGATATTCGGATGTTATGACGGATAAGATGAGATGACAGATAATCGGATGCAATGCACATTTACCTAAAGTCAATTTGTTGTTAACATATTATGGAAGCAGCTACTTAATAGTTTTTATACACATTTTAATAATATTATGTTTAAAATTCTTAAAATGTGTATATATTTCCATGAGATTTAATAGGCCTCGTTACAACATAATAAGATTATTTGTTTCTTAAAAAATCACTGACAATAAAAGTATGAAAAGGAACCAATTTAGTTTGTAACAGGCTTTACAGGCTGCTGATTACGTAACTCTGTTGCTAACAATTCTCAATTGAAACCGGAGTTACATTGCTGCTTTGAGTAAGATAGTTGTCACATTAGTTCTTACTAAAGCAGCAATATAACTGCGATTTCTGTCAGAGTTTATTGCTACAAAGTTACAAAGTCAGGGGGCAGGTCGACTGGAATTTGTGTCAAATCACTAAAATTCGTTAATCCCAGAATCCTTGGAGTTTTTCGATAATTACTAATATTTTAACTATAATATAATATTTTTATCAAAAATAAAATTATAAATACAGCCTTGTTAATTAAATTATATGTTTAATATTTTATATTCGATGAAAACAAATGGCTTATAAAAGTAACAACAGCAAAAACAAGACTTTAATACGAACATGCCTTAGACAGTTTTCACTTATAATATTATATTATTTTGCAGTAGAAAAAGCAAGTCCAACTCTAGCCAAAAACCGTCCAGCATCACAAGCGGGTGATTTTGTAACAGTCATCGAAGTCAATGGTTTAAAATTAGCTGAGAATGCAGCGAAGAAAGAGAGTGCAGAGGAATCATCACAGTCTTCTGAGAGCAGTCCAGTCGATCCAGCTGCTGTAGCTAAGAAAAAAGTCCCACCAAAGTAAGTTTTTGGGTGCTTAGAGAAATATTAAGAATGTTTATGTACAGTACAGTCAGCGCTAAAATGATCTGAGCGATCAAACCTACCAAAACATCTGGGGGTCAATTCTATAATGTTAACGTCGAAATCGTAGTTCAATGGTGTTTGAATGGTAATGCTTTGTGACACAGTTCTCGTTTCTTAAACCCAAAACCGAAACACATTGTGTCTCGATTTTGGGTTTAAGAAACAAGAACTGTGTCAAAAAGCATTACCATTCAAACACCATTGAACCACAATTTTAACGTTAACATTAGTAGACTTGTTTGACCCCCTGAGCATTTGACATAGATCAACCTTATCTCAAGACATAACTTTTGTTGTCTGAGAATGCAAATGAAAGTGTACCTTAATGTTTTGAGATAAGGGTGATCTATGTCAAATGCTCAGATGTTTTGGAAGGTTTGAATGCTCAGATCAGATCATTTTGGTGCTTATTGTACTTATGATATTCATTTTACCATACTGTCCTTATAATGATGTGGCACTTTCAGAAAAACCACAGTTATTCAATTATCATTTGGTTATTTTTTGGTAACCCATAAAGGTCAGTCTTTTAAAAAGTTTATTACTAACAATATACTTAACTATCACTGCATAAAGCATCTCTAATATGTACACTTTGTATTTATAATAAAAATCTTAACCTTATTCAAACACTGATTCATAGGCATGAATCAGTGTGTCAACAGTTGCCTGACAATGATATTGGGTGTTTAACTATCAGTGTTTAAATATTATCTAACTTTCCTTCCATATCGTTTTTTTCTGTCCATTGATTAGTACAGGTTCATTTTTAGGGTTCCGTACCCAAAGGGTAAAAACGGGACCCTATTACTAAGACTCCGCTGTCTGTCTGTCTGTCTGTCTGTCTGTCTGTCTGTCACCAGGCTGTATCTCAAGAACCGTGATAGCTAGAAAGTTGAAATTTTCACAGATGATGTATTTCTGTTGCCGCTATGACAACAAATACTAAAAACAGAATAAAATTAATATTTAAGCGGGGCTCCTATACAACAAACGTAATTTTTTTGCCGTTTTTGGTACGGAACCCTTCGTGCGCGAGTCCGACTCGCACTTGGCCGATTTTTTAAATAATTATAGTCTGTGTATCCTTACTTGTCCTATTTAGTAAACAACTTTTGACAGTTGTCAAAAAAATAATGTCTTATTTTATTATATCAAATTGTCACAATACTGGGGTGTCCCAGAAGTAAAGAGACCAAATAAATTATGATTTTTTGTACAAAAAATTAAATGAAAACTGTTCAGTATAATATACAAATTAAAGTTAAATATACGATATTATCAATCTTAATTAAATTTGCTCGATCAATGACTGCAGCCGATTTTTTTTTAATTAATCTCTGCTTATCTTATTACTGCTTTTCAGCTTTTCTTGAAGCTGCGGCTACCTCTTTTGGTTAATCATACCGATCTATGTTTGAAAGATGTCAATGTTTTTGGTTTTTTTGCATACTTTTTTCATTACTTTTTAGACAATGCCCAAAACTTATTGATACCAGCCCACCGATTACGTATCTCTGTTGCTAACAATTCTCGATTGAAATCGCAGCTGCATTGCTGCTTTAAGTAAGATAGTTGTCACATTAGTTCAATACGTACAATCAGCCTAGCAATCAGCCTAGTAGGCTGATTGTCTAACTTTGTTGCAATCAACTTTGACAGAAATCGCAGTGACATTGCTGCTTTAGTTAGAACTAATGTGGCAACTATCTTACTTAAAGCAGCAATGCAACTGCGATTTCAATCGATTTCAATCGAGAGTTAGCAACAGAGATCGTAATCGGTGGGCTGAGCTAAAAGGAACATAAGTATTGTTTTGTTAGATTAAAATAAATTCGGCATCTAAAATTCCAAATTTTGAATGAACGTGATTGGCAACCTGTCTTTTGACGCGCTTCCTGATCTTTAGGGGTGGTTAATTTTACAAAGGTTTTCAGCCTAACTATCGAACTATAATTTACATCCACATTTGATTAAGATATTTTTCCTATATCCACCACAATCCTCACTGATGTTGAAGGTGCCTCCATAAAAACCTTTTTTCCCGTATTCATATTTCGATTAATTGCTATTGTAGGTACATCACCTTTCCGAAATCTTTTTAAAATTAGTTTCATTCGTTTCTACATAAGGTATTATGATTCTGTAGATACTTATTCTTGTAACTTCTTCACTACATAGTATAAAACAAAGTCGCTTTCTCTGTCTCTATATCCCTATGTATGCTTAAATCTTTAAAACTACGCAACGGATTTTGATGCGGTTTTTTTAATAGATAGAGTGATTCAAGAGGAAGTTTTAAATGTATAATACATGGGTGTCAAATTCCACACTACACCGAAGCGAAGCGAGGGCGGGTCGCTAGTATTGAATAAAATTATGAACTGTCGCCGATTTCTCATTACTTCGATAGTTATGATTATGAATAACATCTTTGAGAAAACGATTCTTGATTGTCTCGTTTCAGTTTCGAAAGATAAGCAGAAATTTGTAAAACCTCACTATTTGGACAAATTAGTTGCCTGTGTTTAGGATGGTAACATTTTTCCCTTCTTTCTTAACTTTTTTATAACCAGTATGAACATTGAATATAGTCTCTTTACTTCTGGTCCACTCATTAATTAGTAATTTCTTTCATAATCTATGTTTGGAATACCATTTGTTGTATTTTGTAATTGATTTTTTCATTAGAGTTAGGTGAAGATTGCTTACCAAATAAGACAAGTAAAGATAAGTCTAATAAATAGACTATAATAGCTCACTCTATAGTGTTTGGTGGAATTTCTCAAATGTTTGTTGTATTAAAATTAATTTATTTTCTCATCATAGGATTAAATTAATGATGTTGTCATGCCTCAAATGCAATAAATGGCGCAAAAAGTTTTTGAACAGTTGAAAAATACTTTTTGTTGTTTTGTTACTACTGTATTTAGTAACGATATATTTAAGTTTGTAAATATCGTTACTTATTCCTGTTAAAGCTATATATAGGTAGATAGGTAAGTTTCTTGCGCTCGTTCTTCTTGTCAGTTACAAAGTCTGGAACAGGTGGTAGGAAAATATATACGATTCAAAAGTGCTTAAGTATTAAGTTTATTTGAATGCAGCCATTTTTACTTTGACTTTGTTTTAGACCTCCACCGAAAGTGTTCAGTAAACGAGGAGCGTCACTGCCAGAATCCGGCGTCGTGGACGATAGTCCGCCGTCCTCGCTCAGTCGGAGGATTCGCAACGCGGAATCGCGGGAGTCGATCGCCAGTCGTGCTTCAACACCCTCCATCAGTGAAAGAGTAAGTTTCACCAAAGTACAACTCGTGCAAAATGGCGGATAAGGAAGTTGGGATATAACCCACCACGCGGGCCCAATGCGGATTGGTGGGTGTTAACGACAGCCGGGACCGACGGCTTAACGTGCCTCTCGAAGCACGGAGGAGCTTGAGATAATAAATTATTGGTCACCCATCCCATGACTTACCGTTGCGAAAGTTGCTTAACGTCTGCAATCGCTAGGCCAGGCGCTATACCACTGCGCCACCAAGCTCCTTTGACAATAGACAATGAGGCTAAAATTGCTACTGCGCAAATCACGTGGTACTACACTATGGTTAAGTAATTGCGCGAGCTGTTGTAGTAAAAAAATATAAGTATGTGGCACTAGTACACAAGCTTGAAATATTATAGAGAATATCTGCGGACTTTCGTAATCTGAAATCATTAAAAACATTATACTGCATTTATGTAAGAAGTCACCTAGAGTATGCTAGCCAAGTTTGGAATCCCCAATACGAAATATATGTCACGCATTGAATCTATTCAGCAAAGGTTTCTAATGATATCTAGACTACAAGGCCCGTACTTTTTCGATTGATTATGAACACCGCTGTAAGCGTTATCATTTTTTGCCATTAAGACGTAAGATAACTGATATATTGTTCTTATTAAAATTGCCAATGGATCGGTAGATTGTGCTGATCTTCTTTTTAAGCTACCGTTACGCACTAATTTATGACTAAGGCCGCGGCCTATTTTACATGTACCTGCTGCCCGAACTAAATTCCGTCATAACGCATTCATTATTAGAGCAATTCGAAGTTTTAATAGTGTTGCATCTGAAGACCTTGACTTGTTTTGTATCCGCTGTCGCAAAGTTAAGCGAGTCCTGAGTTAACAATACTTTGTCTAGCATTAACTTTCTTTACTTGAGTGATTGACATTCACAATGCTTTTTAGGGTTCCGTACCAAAATGGTAAAAGGGGAACCCTTATGGTGTGACTCAGTCTGTCTGTCTGTCTGTCACAGCTGGATATCTCGAGAACTACTAATGGTATCAACCTGAAATTTGTAATAGTTTAAGATGATATTTGCCCAACTATTTTGCAAATAAGAAAGAAATAAAAAAAAATATTTTTTTACAACAGGGACTGAAAAGGGGTCTTAAAAATTTGAAGTGAGGTGACTAGGGCATGTGGGGTATCATATGAAAGAGCGCTGTTTGCACATTTAAAAACATTTTTTCTTTTTTCTTAGGCCACATAGTTTTCGACTTATGATGAAAAATTAAAAAAAAAATACCGTTCCCCCCCCCCCCCCCCCTTATATCCGAAGTTTGCAAAGAGAAAAATCTGAAATAATTCTATGTGATAGTAGTTTATGTAAAGATTACAGGAAAAATAAAACGATGTCTCAATATAACACACTTTTTTAGAAATTAAAAAAACAAACAAAAATTCTTTAGTTTCACTACCATTCAACAGATGGCGCTGTCCTTAGAAAAAATAGTTCCACTATCGGTCAAGAGATGGCGCAACCTAATACTACAATAATAGTTGGTGGCTGGTTCTAATATAATTACCTACTATTTGCCGTACGAATAAACGAAGAATAAGTTACTACTTAGTAATATAAACAGTTTGCAATGTGGAGTGGCTGAAACGTTTTTCAGTCACCATAAGCAGCTGTGGTTAAGATTTGTAAATTAACTGTCCGCCTGTTCGCCCTTCCACCTGTCTGCCGTTTATCCTACTTTTTTAAAGACAGTACTAAAGTAACATATCCAAATATATTTATGATTGTACGGAACCCTCGGTGCGCGAGTCCGACTCGCTCTTGACCGGTTTTTTAAAATATATAAGTAATATTAAATAGTCCCGCCTAAGAAATAATTTGGTACCGAGTTGAACTTTTTTCTAGTATACTATTTATTGACTATTAAATACAGAATTTACTTTCTGCTTATTTCTTAGTGTTTAAGTACATGTAAAAACTACCTCAGTTTGTAATATTTAAGTTGTTCATTTTTATCCATACATGATGTGAGCTCAAGTTATTCGATATATCTTTTTTCAATACTATCTGTGGAAATTTTTAATTAGCATTGGATTATCTAAAGTCTTATTCATTAAATTATTTGTCTGTTAATTTCCCAAATAAAATAAATTATAGATAGTTATTTTGATTAGTCATGTCAATTTGTCCTATTTTACCTATAAAAATGTCTGAACAAATTTTTTTAGCAATTCATCTCTTTTTAACGAATACCCAGTCTTTTAGATACTTTATTTATAAAATTAATTTTATTACTTTTTACTATGTAGGTCAAGAGTTACGAATCGATTAACTCGTTATCTTCTGAACGCAAACGTTCGGGAGGTGCAGCGACTCCGCGGTCCATAGACGAGGAAGTGACGTCAACAACGCCCGACCCGGAAGCGGACGCCGATAAGTCCGCGCCGGCCTCTCTGGAGAGCATCCCCGCGGCCGCGCCGCTGGCTGAGGACGAGCCCTACTACGACCAAGTCCCCGTCGATATCAACGATGGAGAATACGTCTATATACAAGCAGGTATAGTGTGCATCACGTCATTGTTAGTGTATTATCATAGACGAGGAAGTGACGTCAACGACGCCCGACCCGGAAGCAGACGCCGATAAGTCCGCGCCGGCCTCTCTGGAGAGCATCCCCTCCGCCGCGCCGCTGGCTGAAGACGAGCCCTGCTTGTATATAGAGAATACAAGCAGGTATAGTCTTTAAAATAATAAATAAAAATACTTCATTGATAAGTTTTTAAGCTAAAAACAATTTACAATGCATGCAGGTGTTTAGGTAACAAATAATGGATTTTGTCTAATCTAATCACACAATCAGTCGTCCAGACAATCCAACGAACTAGGAACAAAAGACATGTATGTCGTGGATTGGGAAGCGAAGTGTAACAGATATTACAAGTGTAAACTATTATAAAATTAGCTTATAAGAAACGTAAAAAAGGTACACAAAAAATAGTATATGGGAATTCCCAAACAATAATTATTCTGTTTATTTGGGAATTCATTCATGTTTTTAAACGCCCCTGCGCGTGTGTGTGTCTGTGTGTGTTCTTTTTTAGGGTTCCGTACCCAAAGGGTACCCTATTACTAAGACTCCGCTGTCCGTCTGTCACCAGGCTGGATCTCATGAACCGTGATAGCTAGACAGTTGAAATTTTCACAGATGATGTATTTCTGTTTCCGTTATAACAACAAATACTAAAAACAGAATAAAATAAATATTTAAGGGGGGCTCCCATACCACAAACGTGAATTTATTGCCGTTTTTTGCTCGAATTTAATAACGACAACAGGTTGACAGTTGAAATTTTCACAGATATGTATTTCTGTTGCCACTATAACAATAAATACTAAAAACGGAATAAAATAAATATTTAAGGGGCTTCCCATACAACAAACGTGATTTTCTTTGCCGTTTTTGGTACGTAACCCTTCGTGCGCGAATCGGACTAGGCCGGTTTTTTTTTGTATATCATCAGGGCTCTGTCACTCCGCACGCGAGTATGAAGCGCCCGGCGTCCTCTGAGAGGACAAATTTCATACGTCGGAAAAGACCAACGTGATAGAAAGAGAGGCAACTACTAAGTGAATGTTTTGTGAATTGCACTTTATTGTGTCGGAGCAAGTCGTAATTTATTTAAACAATTTTGCGGTGTGCAACTTCTGTACGCTAGTACTGTTATTTACCAGTCATCTTAAACATTCTAGGTCGCAAAAAATTGCAAGGTTCTGCATTTTTGGGATGTTGTTAGGATAGATACCAGTAGTGTAAATCCAAATTTGCAACTCTGAAAGACCTGTGCTAACTTCGTAGTGCTCGAAAAACCTTGACTTTTTTCAGTATTTGGCTTACAACTTCTAAAAAATTAATTTTACGGCAAAGTTGTCTATGACACTTTTAAAGAAGATAAAATTACCAACAATTTGAATCTAGTTTCAGCTCTGAGTGTCATATATATCTCGAGATACACACTTCAAAAACGGTCCATTTTTGACAAAAAGTTATTCAAGCTAGTCTTTCGAACAAAACAACGTCTAAAATACTCATTCTATGAGGAAAAGCATAGGAAATAAAGTTGCATAGCAGCTATAAAAAAGTTCTATTAAGAAAAACTCTTAAGAAAGTTCTATTAAGAAAAACTCTTTAGGACCAATAGTAATTCTCTTGTTATTAGATAAAAAAATAGGATTTCGGATTAAAAAAAAAAATTAAGCCTGACGGGTGGTAGGACTCTTTTAAAGAATAAGAATGATGTCAATCAGCGGAAAACAGTGTATCATGTAAAATTAAAATAAATACAATTAATGTTAACGTGTAATCACTTCACATTATAAAACAAAGTTCTCCGCCTCGTCTGTCTGTCTGTTTGCGATAAACTCAAAAACTACTGCACAGATTTTCATGCGGTTTTCATTAATAGATAGAGTGATTTATGAGGAAGGTTTAGATATATAATTTGTTAAGGTTTTATGTAAATTAGATGAAATATAACATAATCCGAGCGATAACGCTCCTATAATAAACAGGTTTTTTGCGCAAATGGAGGTGCGACTGGAAGGTATTTGTTTTCTTTTAGGGGTGATGAAAGGTTGCAATTAGTAAAATAAAGGAAGAAATCAAAGCGAAGCCTGAGTAGGTTGCCAATTTCTTAATTATAAAGTCACAGTGGTGAAATGATGAAGGAACCTCGAAATTTTCAGACTTTTTTCAGATTTTGGCTTACAATTTCTAAAAAATGCATTCTACGGCAAAGTTATCGAAAGCACTTTTAAAGAAGATAAAATTGTCAACAAATTAAGCGTAATTTTAGCTCTGTATGTACTATATATCTTGAAATACAACACCTCAAATTGGGTAATTTTTCAAAAAACGTTTGATGTTTATAGTAAGCTAGTATTTTGAATGAAATACTGTCTAAAGTACTCATTCTACGAGAAAAGACATAAGAAATAAAGTTGTAGAACAGTTATTTAACTTTAAGACTAAGAAAAATTCCTTAGTACTAATAATAGTTATCTTGTTATCAGGTAAAAAAAATATATAATTGGAAATTAAAAAAAAAGAAGCCTGACGCATTGTAGGACTCTTTTAAATGGTAAGAAAGACATCAATCAGCGTAAAATTGCTTATCCTGTAAAATGGAATCAAACTCAATTAATATTATTGTGTTATTTCATAATAATGTCACAGTGGCGATGTGATGGAGAGACCTCAGCTTACATCTGCGATAAAAACACGCACCACGTCAATTACCTACTATTTATTAATCAATTACAACAAAAAGTTACATAAATAGATAATAAATTAACAATTAATAGATAACTGTGCAATGTTCATAACAATTTACATTCAAAGCTCAATTTCTTGAAAAATCAGATTTTCTAATATATATTTTTTACTTGATAACAAGAAAATTATTGGTCTTTAAGCGTTTTTGTTAATCTTAATTTAAAGCTAAATAACTGGTCTACAACTTTATTTCTTATGTTTTTCCTCGTAGAATCAGTATTTTAGACGGTATTTTGTTCGAAAGACTAGCTTTACTACAAAATTTACAAATTTTTGTCAAAAATGGACCGTTTTTGAAGTGTGTATCTCGAGGTATATATGACACTCAGAGCTGAAATTACATTCAAATTGTTGGTTTTTTTTATCTTCTTTAAAAGTGTCATAGACAACTTTGCCGTATAATGCATTTTTTAGAAGTTGTAAGCCAAAAACTGAAAAACGTCGAGGTTTCTCGAGCAGTACGAAGTTAGCGCAGGTCTTTCAGGGTTGCAAATTTGGATTCACACTATTGGTATCTATCCTAACAACATCCCAAAACCTCACAAACTTGCATTTTTTTGCGACCTAACGCGATTTTTGTGTCTACGACGACTGGCCTATATCTATTCTATGATATCATGTCATTGGTAGTATATGACGTGTATTATTGTGTATTATGTGACTTCAACCACTACTTGGACTCTGAGGTGGGCGCCGCCTCCTTTCGCATCATTGTCAAGTTTTGGTTGAGAATCTGACCTATAATTTTACTGTAACGCCTTTTTTTCTATGAGACAATTAGTGTGATTGGTAGTATGGAAGTTGATAGTTAGCATTCTGTGAGTAAAATATTTGTGCTCTGTCTAGGTGGAACCGGCACCACGTCAAGTGCGGACGAAAGTTCCGCGGCGGGCACGCTGCCGCCCGCGCCGTCCGCGCCCCGCGCGCCCGACTCCCCGCCCTGCGCCGTCGCGCCCAACTACGTCAACATACACTACTTCATACAGTGAGTACTGTGTGCCTCCACTGAGTGACAATAATCTACGTTTTAATGAAGTTCCGCGGCGGGCACGAAGAAAATGGCTTGGCCTTCATCTCACCTGATGTTAAGTGACGATAAGTCCGAAGTCGGAAGCGCACTATTCCCGGAATCCTCATCATGAGGAACTCATTATGAGGAACTGGCTATCTTACCTCTCACTGCCGGAACACAACAATGGGGAATGTCCGAAAAAAATCAGGTTGGCTGCATATTTTTTTATAGGTAGGAGTAAGCTTCCTTAGTATTAGGAAAAAGTTTCAGAATTTTCGGTTGCGTGAAAAATTTATAAAAATAAGTCTCTTTTACTTAACAAAAGTACGAAAGTAACAGCAGAATGGAGATTATACCTTTGCCACCACTTGCCTCAACCACAGCAAGTATTTAAAAAAAAAGTTTTGATATTTTGTGTTAATTTTTTTTTAATATCATGTTGTGGTTGTGGTAGGTGATGGCAAAGGTATAATCTCTATTCTGCTGTTACTTTCGTATATTTGTGAAGTCGAAGAGACTTTAATTTTTTTTTATTTTATTACGCAACCAAAAATTCTGAAACTTTTTTCTATTACAAAGGGAGCATTATTCAGTAGCAGCAGCAGTATTATTTCTACCTATAAAAAAATATTCAGCCAATTTTATTTTTTTCGGACATTCCCCATTTTTATGTGGACATATTGCTGTTATGGCGTCAAACTTAGGTAAGATGGTGGTAGCTAGCCAGGCGGACTTGAAACAAGCCCCTACCACCGACCAAACCGAGTACAAATTGTACCCCCCCTGGGAATAGAACCTGGGATCCCTGCGTCTGACACGGGTGGGCGAACCACTAGACCACAGGCGGTTAAAATTCTAGACATACACTGGGGCCGTACTGGCTAACTTACATAGCCATTTTAATCGCTTTCATTTGACAGATGGAAGTGACACATTGCTACTTTTCATTGGTAAGTTTTTATTTATGCCTAATAGAAGTAGCAATGTGTCACATCCATCTGTCAAATGAAAGCGATTACGATAGCCATGTAAGTTAGCCGGTACGGCCCCAGGTCTTTTGAACATGCCTCTCAGTTTGCTATTTAGTTATAATTTAGTCAAACAGGCAGCATATTACATTGCAACGTATCGCAGGCAAGCTGTGGAAGGGGCCGAGGCAAGCGAGACGAGCTCGGAACTAGCGGACTCGTCGGACACGCCGCTGTTGCTCCGGACGATATCGTCCGACACGGAAGCCAGCGCCACCCCGCCCGCCCTTAGGAAGCTGCAGCACCAGGTACTAGACAGTTTATTTACAAATCACAGTTACACAATAGGCTATTTGACTAATTTTGGAAAACCAGTTATTATTCCTTATTACGTAATAAGCGCACCACATTGAGATTTCAGGAAAAATCAATGTACTTTATTAAAAAATCAATGTTAAAGTTTAAAATTTTAAAACCGCGCCAAAAACGCTATGGCGCTGGAAACGTCACTTGTTAACGTCACAAGCCTGTAAACATTGTAATATCCTTAGCCATTTGACAGCCATCAATTGCGGATCCTAAGTCTATGGTCGTGTCAAACGCCTGAAGCCATATTTATTTACAGGCAAGTGACGTCATCAGTAATCTTAGAGCGTTTTTGCTACAGAAAAAAATTCAAAAATTATTGCATTTTTTAAGGTGAAATTAATCAATCAATAGACTTAATGTAGTCCATAAATAATAGTTGAATATGTTTTTTACTCCATTATCTGTTAGGATGACCACAATTTGCAGTATATTTTCAATGTTGTCAAATACTCTATTTTTAAAATTACGATCCTTACCATTTCACCACTTATTTACAAATTACAGTTACACCTAATGAGATTTTTTTATTCTACGATCCTTAGTATTTGACCCCTTGACTTCGTATCAGTTGCCGTGCTTCTAGCGTTGTCCACTCTTATGGGTCCTTCACATGCTGTTTCGAGCTCAGACTTGCGATTAGGTATAGCGGGAATTTCGGGTGTTTTTCAATGATGAATTTATTTTATAAAAGTATAAAGGTTTATTGTAAAAGTACAAAATTTCAATCTAAAACGGTTACGAATTTAAAATATTCAGGATAAAATATGGGTGCGCGCGAGACGGCAGAGAATATCGAATGAATGGCGATGCGGTCCTAGGGTCGGCTTCGGTGTCGTCTCATTCGTTCGCTCTTCCATTCAGCCGATCCTTGTTCATTCTTCATTCGGCGGCAGTTTACGCGTCGTTGACATAGATGGCGCCAACACATGCACAGGCCCGGCCGGAAGGCCGTGGCCTAACGGCCGGGCAGCGCCGCGTATCGGTGAGACACAATGATTGTGATATGGTATTTTGGGCTGGTTAGATTGCTCTTACAAAAAGAAGAGACCCATATTTATTCTTTTTTCAAAATTTTTCACTTTAAGCCACTTAAAAAACCAGACTCATTCTAAAAAAGTGACAAAAGTGGCCTCCGTAGGAGTTTTATAGGAAATGCATAAGACTGCAAAAAAAATATGACAATTATTTATGACATGACCGCTTAGCTTTTTTACGTAGTCACGAGCAATAAGATGTACACACTTTAGAACTTATGTCATATTACGTGTAATATTATTGAATAACCTATGACATTTTCACACTGAGAGTTGAAAGTGACATAGTTTTAAAATGTGTACATCTTATTGCTTGTGATCCTACACCTTATGTAAACAGCATAAAGTAAAAATTGTAACATTAAACAGCGTCACAATATGGCGGACACGGCAGCGCCTCACGTCACGAATGTTTAGTTTTTTTGTAGGTATTGCATGTTAAAGGCACTGTCATATTTAGGGCAGAAAGTTTCGTTCAGAAATGTTAATTAAAAAAATGCATGGCATAGTGACTGCCTATGTTGTGTATATGTTAGAAATTCTACGCAAACCCGTGAGTTTTTTCGAAATATCTCCTTATTTAGCGAGCAATAAAGTCTAAAAAAACTTATCCAGGATGGTCAAACCTCGAAATGGTTTCGCAATTTTCATATCGTATCTTTTTTGAAATGTCAATAAGGACTGACTTATTTCTCTCTTATCTTTCTCTTACTTTATTAAGTTTAATGCTTCATTAAAGTTGGTAACTATTTCTTTTGCATAGTGATAGTATAGGACGACACGAAAATTAACGAAGCATTAAACTTATTAACGTTTTTGACTACGGCAGTTAGGCAGTTCGGTTATAAAAAAACCCTATAAGTAGTAGTAAAGTACCAAATTAATTTAATTTACCACAAAAGCTCTAATTCTGTATGTGTGCATACAATCGGAGGTGAATAAAAAAATTGAAACTTAAACTTAGCAAGACGCAAGTAGATAGATAAAAAGTTTATTTGCTTTACGACACACAACTAGGAGGTTCGCTGGACTTCAAAACTTGTCTAGTATAGTATGGTAAGGAGTTTTTTTGAGATGAAACAATAATAATTAATTTAAAACTCTATTAAAGATTTTTATTTCATTGTCTTCATTGTTGTCACTATTATCTACATGAGAATCTTGTCTCATAATATATATCTTATTACTCCGAATTTTCATCTTTAAGGTGGCTGAAGATTTCGAAGGCTTATCGAATGTACATTCCTCTATACCACTCAATAAGTTATACTTGCAATATTTTTTTACCATACAGTTACTGTGTTCGCACAACGTGTAATGACAAATTCCGTCGACACAAATTGAGTTTATATTTAGTTTTTTAATCAAGTTGTTAGTGAGCGATGTTGTCAGATGTTCAAGTATAGACGCGATGTATTGCTTAATATCTTGCAGATATGGAAATTTCATCTGTAGATATGTATCCTGCAATGGCGTAGTCGGATTTAAATCTGAAAAGAAAAAACATGAAGTTAACATCAGTATTTATTGCTTTTCAAAAAAAAACAATTTGATAGTGTTGTTTCTTACTACGAGTTAAAAACTTTAAAAATATTAAATGTTTTTTATCTATACCGGGTGTAACAAGACACTCAACGAAGCCGAGGTCTACGTATTCTGCCCATCATCAGGACCATTTCTGTTCAAAATTATTGCTGGGAAACGATTTTAATTTTTGGTGTTAAAAAGCATTGCATACATTACCACGCAATGTAACACGTACAAAAGACCGCGCCTGCGAGTGAATGCTACACAGCTGCGTGCGGCTGAATTGAAAGGCAACGTTTATGTGTGTGCTCATGAAATACATTGAGTGATGACGTTTTAAAGCCATTGTTTGTTACGTAATACATAAAATTTTGATAATGTTTCTGTAGACAAAAAATAGTAAATAACGAAAACGGGATTCATAAAAATTAAAAAAAAAACAACTTTTTGACTTAGACCTTCAATAACTTCGTAGTTATTGGTTTCCCAGGTATAGTCTAAAGACAAAAATGATTCTGATGATGGGCAGAATGCGTGGATTTCGGCTTCGTTGAGTGTCTTGTTACACCCGTTATAAATCGACATAAAATCGAAATATCAGTATAGTATATACTTAAGTTGATGAAAAAAAATGACATTATAATCAATAGAGCATTTTTCCCGTGTGAGTATGGCATTAGTAAAACGGTTAGGATTCAAATTGTACGTTGTATATACTGACCTGGCTGCTTAAGTATTCATCTTTAACCGCGTTGCGTCGGTTCCGTCCTCCGTCACCGTTGACGATAGCACAGCTTCCAACTCTAAAGGGGTTTCTGGTTTATTTTGATTTTTATCAGTAACTGCTGGAGGAGCAGCAGTGACATCTGGACCTTTGGTTGATGATGTGTTATTATCCGAGTCTTCAGTTATTGTGTTGTTATCTATTGGTTTCGGTGAAGCCGAGCTTGATACTGGTTCTTCTGGATCTACATCTGTATGATATTCGCGACACTCTCCAACCAAGTTTGTGTCGTAAATATTGCAGGTATTGTTCCTACAGCCGTGTTTGTCGCATTTCATCGTCGTACAAGTATGATCGTTGCACCACACGGTCACGTTGTGTCTCCCGACTTCGATATTGTCAAAGGGCCCGTAAGTACTGGATGCGACGAGATGATCTTGAACTGGCTGATCAATTTCGTCGGAACTCCACCATGAAAAAGGATAAGAAATCCATTCCCACACAGTAGAGCCAATACCACGGCCCTCAGTTACATAGTCTGTAAACGATTATACTTGTTAGTATATGTTAAATCATGTTAATGAAAACACAAAACAAAAAAAAACAAATACTTACTATCAGTTGGCTTGCTTAACGTGACATTTACTAAGAATAAAACCAAAAAGGGAAACGCGCACTTTATAACTAACATGACTCCTGATGAATAACGCTTTTAGACAGAAACAAATGTTTAAAATGTTCCCACTGCCCTTTATATACCTGCTTTGGATTGTCATCCTCCTATCTGCGTTAAGATAAGACAGTCGGGAATGTTTACATAACGAGCAACAAACGACCAACTAGGAAACCTTTTAATTTTTCTCCATATCTATCCTATCTTTAAAGCAAACAAGATAAGTTCTTTATTGTGCTTTCTTAACACTGGTAGTGACGAAAACAAAAAGGTATTTTGTGGAGCTTTTATTGTTTTAACTGTAGTTTTTCGGTGATAATTTCATATATGCAGATAGTAGACGATCGATCTATAGAGTTAAACTGGCCACATACATACGGTATTTTGATTCGGAATTCAAAAACAGAATCATTCCGAACGCAGCCAAACAAATCTCAAATCAAATCAACCTACCACACAAAAAACGGTATTTTTCTGTTCGGAATTTTCATACATTATCGATATTCTGTTTTGGAATTCCCGATCAGATTCCGTCTGTATGTGGCCAGCTTTAGCACCTATTTGAAAAAATTCGCATTCAAAAATTGAGTAGAAACATTTTCGCAAGTTATAGAATTTTTCATATTAGTTTTGATTTCACAAAGGGTGCAATACTCTTTGATGTTCGGGCAGGTCAGATATCTACATACTTGTTTAGATTTGGAACAATTTCTTAGAACCTTCAATCTAGCAGGTGGTTTTAAAGTTGCAGTTATTTCGGCGATTACAGTTTTCAAATCTTCGAAGTGATGAGTCGAATTCCAAAATGCATCATCATTACGCTTAATCATTTTGTGAGAACTTATCCCTTTGAAACTCACGACTTGTCTTTTATTAATATTTTCCTTTTTGACTTCTCCACTCGAGGTGAACTTTATAATCTTTGCATCTTGCTTTAGAATTTTCCACGGATTGTAGTAGTCGGTCTATAATTCATAATTAGTAATTATTGTATGTTAACGTTTATAGTTATTATTAAATGGTTTATTAATAAATGTTAAAAAGGGTTTCATCCATTACAATAAGTTTAAAAATACCTAAAAGTTTTGTTATTAATATGAAAAATACTTACCTCTTTGGATACAATATGTACAAAAATCAAATAAATTATAAATACTGTTATATTTAATCCTTTTATTTTGTGTTCTACACTATTAAGATGCATAGTAGTATGCTATGTAACTTCGTTACCCAATACACAAGAACAAAGTGAGAGTTCACTAAGTTTGAGTTGCGTTGCTTATCAGTATTTCAAATTTGTAAATACTACACACATGAACACGATTTATTTTGTAAACAGTTGATTACGGACTTGCCTTTTATGACTTTTGAATATTAGGACAATGTCCTGCACTAGTTAGATTTTTGGCCGAACACTTGAACTTTATAAAAGTTTTTTTTGATGCGACAAAACTGCTACATTTGGAATTAATGCATAGTGTGACCTTACCATACAATTTTCCTAACATTTTGTCTTGCAATATATCTACAATTTCGAAAGCAACGTTTGAGGGAAGGTCCATGATAGATTCCATTGAAGCTATGCTATCTGAAATAGAAAAGTACAAAAGTGAATGTAACAAATGATTAGTAAAATAATGTGGTAAATAGGTAGCCGACTTTTTGTTATTATTTTCTTACCTGTTTTATTACATCCACCGCAATGTCCAACGTGGTTGAACCTTAATTCAGGGGCACAAGTTCTATGAATACATGTTTTGTTGCCACACTTCATGGAATGACAAATTTTCTCCGAACAGAATGTTAAAATTCCATTTATATATTTACCTACGAAAGATATAAATGTCGGTGCTACGGTATCAACGTCGTTCCAGTCAACGTTTCCAAATATTGCTTTTTCCAGTGCCATTGTACGATTATGTCGTATTGCCTCTTTGGTCATATTTAACTTGGCTTTTTTGTTTTCTTGCTCTAGGATAATATCGGTGATATCTTTCATTTGTCCGACTGATTGATTGTGAATATTGCTTGGCCAGTAAAGTAACTCTGTATCTGGTAAAATACTTCTATTAGATTTCTTTATTATGTTTAGGACTACCTTGCTCTTGGAGCCAACTATGTTTTGCTGCTTTTTAAGAATGTTCAATTTTGAATTGGATAATATTATATGAGAACTATTTTGTGACGCCGTATCACGTTTCCTGCGTAGGCTTGGTTGCGCTTCAGTTGTTATATTTGGTAATGTTTTATATTCAAGTTCAATGCTATTTCCAGTTTTTTGTGCGTCTTCTTTTTCATTTTCACTATTATTAGATATATTCACCATGAAATAAATGCTTTCCTCTATCTGTGTAGTATTTAACTGTGTAGGAGGCTCTGTAATGGTACCAGTAGAATTAGATAAAACAATATTTACCGTAGTAGTATCAACTGTTGTATTTTCTTGACGAACAATATCTACGTTTTCGTTCTTACTAGTTACGTTACTTAAATTGTTATTTCCAACTATAATAGGTTTCAAAGTATGTGATGGTGATAGTTTGATGTTGTGGAAAGTTATGAGCTTCTTACGATGTTTTTTGTTATTATTGATGCCGGATCTAGATTTTTTCTTTTTATGTATAGTTATTTTGTGTAAAGGGGAATCGTGCCGGTTTATTTTGGACATCTTTTTGTATCCAAATAAGTCCATTGGTATAGGGAAGTTAAAGTATGTCGATGGTAGACGAACACCAGATTCTTTAGATAAATCATCGAATTCGGCTGTGTCGCGATTATATGGGCTATATTTGTTCATGCTATCTAGTGTTTTAGGTAGTTGCACGTCTACCTTTATTCTTAAGTTTATGGTATTGGCCTTATTTGTCATACTTTCAAATGTCAAAGGATTCATAAATTTAGCACCATTTTCATGCGTGGCCACCAAACACTGTTTGCAGTTGCATTTGCAGGGTATTTCGTTTGGTCTGCAGAAACAAGATGATTTTATGGGTCCGCTAATAGGCTTTGGAAATACTGGAGGCATATATAATGGATTTTTTTCTTCATGTCCAGTTTTGTCGTAGGAAAGAGTTGATTCTCCCTTAAAATCTTTTCTCTGTGAAATATTTGCTCGCTCGGGCTTATTGAAATAATGCATTGTTGGATTTAAGGGTATGAAAAAATCCAATAGGCTGTTGAATGATGCTGGAGGGAATTTTATAACGCTTGGATTGTTGTAGTTATGACTATAATAATTGCTGTACTTGTCATCTATAGGTACACTGGACTTGACAAAGCTCTCATGACGCAAAAGAGGTATTTTATTTTTAGTTTTATTAGATTTATCTAAAAATATTCGTCTTTGCTCATGTGCTTTATCCAAATACAGTTGATATTCTGTTAATAAGTCTTCTATATTCTCATCACTTTCACTCTCACTGTCATCGTCGAATGGCAGATTCTGAAATATGAAAAAACTTATTACATTTTATTTGTCTCATTAATGGACATAAGTAATCGTTGTAGTCATCAAAAACGTACCAGATTTTTATTAAATTCATTTAAAATATCAATTACATCGCTAAATATGACAGTATCATAAAATGGTGAAATTTCTATTCGATTAACTTCAGCACCTGTAAACAAAAAGGAAAAAGATAGAGTTTTATACAAATAATAGTGCAGATTATTTTATAATTTAAATTAAAATATGTATGACTTACTGCTAGATTCATGACTGTTGGAGAAACTTATTACACAAAATACGACGAAGAAACTCGCAACTTGCATGTTTTAAATCGCGTACTGTCGAGAACTGAAGGAGCTATAAGCTTGTTTGAAGCACAATACAGCCAGAATATGTACCTGCCTACATAAGAGTTTGTTGCAAAAACAAAAGTTTAAGAGCTATTGTGTACAGTTTCAAAGTGTACAAACTTTATTGATTACGTTGCAGTAACTGCTATTTCTTGCTTATATTAGTTTATTGAGTGTATATTATTTTTATTTTTAATATTATTCGTATTTTTCTAGGAATCCAACATTAGCAATAATGCCGAGGCGGAGCGACTTACTATGCACAGATGCATCGTCAAAAGTATTATAGAAAGCGAAACTGTATACGTCGAATGTCTTTATGTGATGGAAAAGGTATCACATTATTATTCTTTAGTAAATTGCATCCATTTAATTTGATAAATAATGATTTTAATTATCATCAATTGCTCTTTTTAGTACATGAACGCAATAAAAGCTACTTTATCAACATCACAGCCGGTTATATCAGAAGATGAGTTCAACACAATATTTTACAAGATATCTGAGCTACACGAATTACACAAAAACTTCTTAGAAGGACTCAAAGCAGCGGTTGCTAGTTGGGAGGAACCATTATCTGTCGGCAGTCACTTCAAGAAAATGGTAACGTAACTTTTCTTTAGAAAAAACTTAATACTTTTTTCTATTATTAAAAAGATAAGATTAAGGGGCCGTACAACGTCAAATACACATTTTTGATCAACGATTCCACACCGTATTACTTGACTTATCGGTCCCAAAAAATAATGTAAAAAGTAGATTATAGAACTCGGTTATGTGATTGACAGAAACATGATAGCAAAAACTATTCTTGATAGAAAAAAATCGTAAAGTCACCTCCAATTTTGTAGTTCTTCAAAGCTGTGCCAACGTATAATAAACCTTGAAACTATAATAAAAAAAACCTTAGATAGTTTTCTTGTTTACTGATTGTTTTCCGAAATAAGAAATAGTTTATTAGTTATTATTTAAAACAATAATGTTTTTAATAATTTCCATATTTTTTACTATGTTAAATATTTTCCAGCGTTGTACGCCCTCTTAAAAGCATCTAAGTATTTTTTTATTTTATGAACCTTCGTTCATAAAGAAGAATGTAGCTTGAAAGCTTGTAGCTTTGCATAGAAGTATTAAATACCAACATAAACAGTAAGCCTTGACACCTTACGCTCTTGATTTACTAATATTGTTAATGCCAGGCTGAAAATATAAACGTATACGGCGCGTTTCTTCACAACTACGGTCGCGCGACGGACGCTGTGCGTCGTCGATGCTCGACGTCGCAGCGGTTCGCAGATCTCACGAGGCAGATTGCGTGTCACGGCCAACCGATGTCTCTTGACGACCTGCTGCATAAACCCGTCGCTAGGGTGCAGAAAAATGCATTGGTGTTACACGTAAGTGATTATTTCCGTTTCTACGTTTAACTGTTTTAGAACCAGGGCTCTGTTTGTATACGTAAATTACATCGTGACAATTGTAAATTACAATGACAATTTGATTTACGTTGCGGTGAGTATTTTGATCAGTGATGTTCTATGAGTATTTTGATCAGTATTTTTATATTTTCAAATTGTTTGACGCAATGGATACCAAATTGTCAGGTATTGACAATATTGTCACGTTTATCAAATAGGGTTGATAATAAATTGATAAGCTTTCTATTTCGGTTGCTTGTTATTGTAAACTTTCGGTAAAAAAAAAATCGGTTTAGTATGTCCTCATAAACATTCCTTCCAATCATAAAACTACTTAATATACAGGGTGTCCCAAAACTTTGCCACACGGCCGGAAAATTCCTTAAATATTGAAGATAGGAAATTTTACTGAAAGAAGACTTAATTTTGTGTTTAAAAAGAAGGAACTGCATTCAAAGATTAAAAAAAAATCGCATACGATTCGATACAAATTGATACAATCCGTAATAATTAACAATTAAATGTTAAATTACATGGTCTTCATTTTGTTTAAGATGTTGTGTCACTTAAGAAAAAATAATCCTTATGAGAAACTCTTTCGATTGGTAGCGTAAAAACAAACAAAATATTTATTTTTTATTTTTTGGTGGGTTCTATTCCTGGTTGAGGCAGGCTTTTTTTTAAATTTGAATGCAGTTCCATTTATTTTTAAATTCAAAATGAATTCTTCTTTAACAAAAAAATCCTACATTTCGTGTGGCAAAGTTTTGGGACACCCTTTATAGTGCTATTAGGTTCTGGTGAGGTCGTTATTGTAGAGCTCACCGCCGGAGCTTCGGCAGACAAAACATATTACTACCGGCTAATGAAAGCGCGTTAGTTGAGTCATCAAACTAATATGTACCGACGTACCTCATTAGGAGACGTTTCGAATGCATGTGAAAGGATATTTTTTCAGCACAAACTTATGTTGGCTTGAAGAGGTAACTAATAAATGTTTCATTACAGGATCTCATTAAATATACGCCAGCGAGTCATCCTGACCACGCTATGTTAACGGACGCATTAAATATGACGCAGCATTTCCTTGACGAATTTAATATTATACAAACCAAATCTATGTTCCCAGTAAGTAGAAATAAACACAGTACCTATTAATAATAGCGACTTAGTAAATTCTGCCTGTAATAACGTTCTTATTTTATAGAATGCTGACCGTGCACAAAGAAGACTTGTTAAAAACTCGTTTATAGTAGAACTTTCGGACGGACATAGAAAATTAAGGCATCTATTTCTTTTTAACGATGTCATAGCTTGTGCCAAATATAAGGTAAGGAATCATTAAAGTCAAGTAAGTCAGCCCCTGTAGCATGACTACCGAAACATGATATATATTGTGTCAAACTGTCAAAATCCATTATCTTTTATTAGTTAAAAGCGGTAAATCATAATAATGGCGATTCGGTGGTCATGCTAGAAGGGCAGACCCACTCGCATATTATAATGAGAATTTTAATGTGCTCCAACACTTTAGTGACTTAACTACGAGTATGTTAATCTTGATCCACACTTGTATCATTTTGGCGTGTCAGATCACCGTATCTTTATCATACATCGCTAGTTTGGTTGGGCGTGCGTTGGAGTAATACTGTATCTTCTTCTTCGTTTTAATGCTTTGGCGGTTCCCTTGTGGATTTCGCCAGTGTCGAGTGTTTTGTTTAGTGGTTTTTTTGACCTACAGACTATGCTCTCCTATTTCAAGGCGTATTGTGAAAGTATAACGGCGAGGTATAGAGGTGGTTGAAGTTAGATTTGAGACTGTAAAACCCACTGTTTGAGCTGTCTGATATAGGGACAAACACAACAGACATATGTATAACACATATGTTAGTAATGAATAGATACATTTATAGTCTTATATTATTATTTGCTATATAATCACATAGAATATCAATACATGGGGATTTAACATGGCTAAGGACACATTTAAAATTAGTAGGTTTGGGGATACATGGGGGAAGGATATCATATAAGGAAGTGTTATACTTAGGACAACAAAAAAAGATATCAAAGAGATGACGTGTGATAGAGATACGGTTGTCGGACACGCCAAAATGATACAAGTCACACTTTGGGTGGCGCTTTTCTCTGCTTTCTTCCTAGATAAATTACTGTGCATTTAACACTAGTGTTTTAACGTTAAAAATTGCTTCTTATTAGTTGCTTTAGTAATTGTCTAATTAATTTAAAACAATAATCAATTAACAAATTAGGCTTCTGGCCGCGACAAGTTCACGTTCGAGCTGAAGTGGTTCATCCCGTTGCCGGATATCGTGGTAGTGGAGGAGGAGTCTGCGGTCGCGAACGCGAACGACACGCGCGAGAATTCGCCCGCGAACATTGTCGCGCTCAAGTCGCAAGCGTCCACTGTTCGCGACCAGATACTCGCGGAGGAACGAGCTTCCCATGACGATAAGGTAAAGCATTGCTGACTAAAAAATCTAAGCTTGTCTGCTAACTACGTTGTGATGCAAAAAGTTGACTCATCACATTGTGAAATAAAACACCACATTGTCTTTATAGAGCTATGCCACTTCACGTCTAACTACTGAAAAACCGTATTTTTTTGGGGGAAATTAAGGGGATTATATTTTTTGGCCTTATTCGACATATGAACATCCGACTTATCCAATCGACATACGTACAAATCATTGCAGTGATGTTCCGATCTTTTTAATTACATAATTTAAGGCTGCGCAGTCTGCACACTCATAGTGCTTAAATGCAGATGCAGAAAAAAAATCATAGTGGTTAAATAAAGACTAATTTGTAAATTATCTCTCTGGAGTGCACTCCGAACAAGCTTTGCGGTACTTTTTATCACTTAAGCAATATTTTCTAGCCTGTCGTTTAGTTTAATTGACTTTTATTGTTAAAAGTGGTCACTTTTCGCAATAAAAGTCCATATAACTAAACAACAGGCTAGAAAATATTGCTTAAGTGATAAAAAGTGCCGCAAAGCTTGTTCGGAGTGCACTCCAGAGAGATAATTCATAATTTATTTTTTATTTAAGCACTATGATTTTATTTCCAATGGCGGCGCTAGTGTGCAGACTGCACGCTCTTAAGTAGGTATCTCGATATGAATTTACGTACAATGCCATTAAATTGACAATAGACAGTGATCCGCTGTAACTTTACTCGAGATTCTCGAGAATGTATGGAAAAGAGAGATAGAGAGTGATTCGTTTTGTACAGCAAGTTGCTGCAAATTGTTGTCTATTGTCAATGTAACTGCTTTGTACTTTTGTAGTGTACGATAGGTAACTCACATGCTTTACCAGTTTCCAGAAAAATGCGTGTGCGCACGTATCGCCCCTGCACGAACCAAACGTATGTTAGTGACGGTACGGCGTGCAAGCGATTTTAAACTTAGGAGTAGTAAAGCGGAAGTGCTGTCGATAGTACACTCATTTATTCGTATAAGATATCAACGACCCTTTTTCAGAAAATTCGCATTGGAAGTCGCGGCGGCGCGGAGAAGAATCGCAAGAAGCTCGCCGAACTAGAGGGGCAGCTAGTACTGGCGTCGCCCAACCTGGTGTTCAGGGTGGGCGCGCGGGCGCCCGGCTCCAGCGCGCTGCAGCGACAACACGTGTTCTTCCTCAGCTCCGAGTACGAGCGCACGCAGTGGATCGACTCCATACATGCGCTGCAGGTATGTGTGTAGAAGTTTATACAACTTGTTGATAAATTAACTCTATAATAAATAAAAAACAAATTGATAGCGACAGTAGACACAGTGAGGAGAAAAGCAGACTACAATCACTACTAAATTAACAATACTTAAATTAAATTAGTCACTATCGTGTAACTGAGCGAAGTCGAGTTCGCTACCTTATACTTACTAGAAATACTTATACTTAATTTTAAAATCTGTCTTACTTATATCTATCGGGGACTCATGTTAGGGTCTTAATGTAATCACGCCATTAGAGCCGAAATAAAACAATATGACGTATTCGTCAGGCATCATCGGCGCCCCCGGCAGGCGCGAGCGCCGTGTCGATGCTGGAGCTGCAGGCGTGGGTGACGGCGTGCCGCAGCTACCTGCAGACGGACATGGGCTCGTACCTGCTGCGCAGCGGCCGCGACGACTCGCTGCTGCTGGGCGACCTGCTCCTGCACATAGGCGGCATGACGCAGCCGCTCGACACACCCGCAGGTACCTGACCAGGCATCATCGCGCGAGCGCCGTGTCGATGCTGGAGCTGCAGGCGTGGGTGACGGCGTGCCGCAGCTACCTGCAGACGGACATGGGCTCGTACCTGCTGCGCAGCGGCCGCGACGACTCGCTGCTGCTGGGCGACCTGCTCCTGCACATAGGCGGCATGACGCAGCCGCTCGACACACCCGCAGGTACCTGACCAGGCATCATCGCGCGAGCGCCGTGTCGATGCTGGAGCTGCAGGCGTGGGTGACGGCGTGCCGCAGCTACCTGCAGACGGACATGGGCTCGTACCTGCTGCGCAGCGGCCGCGACGACTCGCTGCTGCTGGGCGACCTGCTCCTGCACATAGGCGGCATGACGCAGCCGCTCGACACACCCGCAGGTACCTGACCAGGCATCATCGCGCGAGCGCCGTGTCGATGCTGGAGCTGCAGGCGTGGGTGACGGCGTGCCGCAGCTACCTGCAGACGGACATGGGCTCGTACCTGCTGCGCAGCGGCCGCGACGACTCGCTGCTGCTGGGCGACCTGCTCCTGCACATAGGCGGCATGACGCAGCCGCTCGACACACCCGCAGGTACCTGACCAGGCATCATCGCGCGAGCGCCGTGTCGATGCTGGAGCTGCAGGCGTGGGTGACGGCGTGCCGCAGCTACCTGCAGACGGACATGGGCTCGTACCTGCTGCGCAGCGGCCGCGACGACTCGCTGCTGCTGGGCGACCTGCTCCTGCACATAGGCGGCATGACGCAGCCGCTCGACACACCCGCAGGTACCTGACCAGGCATCATCGCGCGAGCGCCGTGTCGATGCTGGAGCTGCAGGCGTGGGTGACGGCGTGCCGCAGCTACCTGCAGACGGACATGGGCTCGTACCTGCTGCGCAGCGGCCGCGACGACTCGCTGCTGCTGGGCGACCTGCTCCTGCACATAGGCGGCATGACGCAGCCGCTCGACACACCCGCAGGTACCTGACCAGGCATCATCGCGCGAGCGCCGTGTCGATGCTGGAGCTGCAGGCGTGGGTGACGGCGTGCCGCAGCTACCTGCAGACGGACATGGGCTCGTACCTGCTGCGCAGCGGCCGCGACGACTCGCTGCTGCTGGGCGACCTGCTCCTGCACATAGGCGGCATGACGCAGCCGCTCGACACACCCGCAGGTACCTGACCAGGCATCATCGCGCGAGCGCCGTGTCGATGCTGGAGCTGCAGGCGTGGGTGACGGCGTGCCGCAGCTACCTGCAGACGGACATGGGCTCGTACCTGCTGCGCAGCGGCCGCGACGACTCGCTGCTGCTGGGCGACCTGCTCCTGCACATAGGCGGCATGACGCAGCCGCTCGACACACCCGCAGGTACCTGACCAGGCATCATCGCGCGAGCGCCGTGTCGATGCTGGAGCTGCAGGCGTGGGTGACGGCGTGCCGCAGCTACCTGCAGACGGACATGGGCTCGTACCTGCTGCGCAGCGGCCGCGACGACTCGCTGCTGCTGGGCGACCTGCTCCTGCACATAGGCGGCATGACGCAGCCGCTCGACACACCCGCAGGTACCTGACCAGGCATCATCGCGCGAGCGCCGTGTCGATGCTGGAGCTGCAGGCGTGGGTGACGGCGTGCCGCAGCTACCTGCAGACGGACATGGGCTCGTACCTGCTGCGCAGCGGCCGCGACGACTCGCTGCTGCTGGGCGACCTGCTCCTGCACATAGGCGGCATGACGCAGCCGCTCGACACACCCGCAGGTACCTGACCAGGCATCATCGCGCGAGCGCCGTGTCGATGCTGGAGCTGCAGGCGTGGGTGACGGCGTGCCGCAGCTACCTGCAGACGGACATGGGCTCGTACCTGCTGCGCAGCGGCCGCGACGACTCGCTGCTGCTGGGCGACCTGCTCCTGCACATAGGCGGCATGACGCAGCCGCTCGACACACCCGCAGGTACCTGACCAGGCATCATCGCGCGAGCGCCGTGTCGATGCTGGAGCTGCAGGCGTGGGTGACGGCGTGCCGCAGCTACCTGCAGACGGACATGGGCTCGTACCTGCTGCGCAGCGGCCGCGACGACTCGCTGCTGCTGGGCGACCTGCTCCTGCACATAGGCGGCATGACGCAGCCGCTCGACACACCCGCAGGTACCTGACCAGGCATCATCGCGCGAGCGCCGTGTCGATGCTGGAGCTGCAGGCGTGGGTGACGGCGTGCCGCAGCTACCTGCAGACGGACATGGGCTCGTACCTGCTGCGCAGCGGCCGCGACGACTCGCTGCTGCTGGGCGACCTGCTCCTGCACATAGGCGGCATGACGCAGCCGCTCGACACACCCGCAGGTACCTGACCAGGCATCATCGCGCGAGCGCCGTGTCGATGCTGGAGCTGCAGGCGTGGGTGACGGCGTGCCGCAGCTACCTGCAGACGGACATGGGCTCGTACCTGCTGCGCAGCGGCCGCGACGACTCGCTGCTGCTGGGCGACCTGCTCCTGCACATAGGCGGCATGACGCAGCCGCTCGACACACCCGCAGGTACCTGACCAGGCATCATCGCGCGAGCGCCGTGTCGATGCTGGAGCTGCAGGCGTGGGTGACGGCGTGCCGCAGCTACCTGCAGACGGACATGGGCTCGTACCTGCTGCGCAGCGGCCGCGACGACTCGCTGCTGCTGGGCGACCTGCTCCTGCACATAGGCGGCATGACGCAGCCGCTCGACACACCCGCAGGTACCTGACCAGGCATCATCGCGCGAGCGCCGTGTCGATGCTGGAGCTGCAGGCGTGGGTGACGGCGTGCCGCAGCTACCTGCAGACGGACATGGGCTCGTACCTGCTGCGCAGCGGCCGCGACGACTCGCTGCTGCTGGGCGACCTGCTCCTGCACATAGGCGGCATGACGCAGCCGCTCGACACACCCGCAGGTACCTGACCAGGCATCATCGCGCGAGCGCCGTGTCGATGCTGGAGCTGCAGGCGTGGGTGACGGCGTGCCGCAGCTATCTTTATGTCTACTAGCTTTACTTTTTTTTCTCCTTCATTAAAAAAAATACTGTAAACTGATACTGATATACTGTAACTGATAGCAACTTGAGTGGTGAATAACAACAGTGACATTTTCGGAAGAAAAAATGCAAACCTTCAAAATAAATCGCTTGGGTCATTCATGGAACAGTTTTCTATAAAACTAATAAGGTAATTTATTTTTTTATTTATTGAAAATGTCGCTGTTGTTATTCACCACGCAAATTGCTAAAGTAGGGCCACTTTTAAAAGGCCACATTTGACACTTCATCAAAATTTTTCAACGTAACCTTGTAACGGCGGGCATAAAATACTAAATATTTTTTCGATGTTAGAACTGTTAGAACACAATTGCTTCATTTTTTTCAATTACGAATATACATTCACTGCAAAATGACCGAAAAATTTAACTTTAAGATTTATTTTCACTGAAAAACCATTCCAAACATAATTTTAAAATAAAATAATTTTATTTCAATAAACAATTTTTGTTTTAATAAAACTTAACGTCTTTACAATGTTACATCAGTGAAAACTTTTTCTTTTTAAACACTAGGGATGTTACCCAAAAATCGAAAAATCGAAAGTTGAATGCAGTGATTACTTGTGTATGAATATTTTCACCATAAATGAAGAATGTCATTTTTAATATAAGAAATTGACGGCACGCGACAACATATTTTATTTCCTTTATTTATTGTAGGTAAAGATACTTGAAACTCAAATTATTTTAAATCTTTCTTAGCTCTGTTAGCATACTTTTTATCTGCAAATAAGAACATCAGTTTAATATTTACGGTTACGTTTAAAAAAATGTGGTTAAAACTTTTGTCATATTTTAATTTTTAAGAAACTGCTTAAAAATTGTCTTTTTTATACCAATAATGAATTCTAAGTTATTGATTTATCCGAAAACTAGCTTCCGCCCGCGACTTCGTCCGCGTGGATATTAGAGAAAATTCTTGGGGAACCTTCAACCAGGATCCGACCAACCGTTCTTACGCGATTAGGCGGGTCTCCAGCAAGCGCGCTGCCTCGCGAGGCAAGACGTTTGCCGCGTGTGGCGGGCCTCGCACGAGGCTGGACATTACATCCCCATAGGGATTGAAATACTACCAATAACAATATACGTTGCGTTAGATTTCCACCCATAAGCCTAAATATGAAATTTAGCGATTTTTACTTCGAAAATGAAGGATTTTCAATACACAACTCCATCCCCCTTTTCACCCCTTCAGTGGTAAAATTTTCAAAAAGTGTGAGATACGTATATATTAATTATTAATCGTCAGCCTAAACACAAAATTTGAGGATCCTAACTTCGAAACAGAGGGATACAAACTTTGATCCCCTTTTTTACCCCCTTAGGGGGTGAATTTTGAAAAATCCTTTCTTAATGCACCCCTAGACCTTATAAGGAACCTAAGAGCCAAATTTGGTATCTCTAGACCCAGCGGTTTGGGCTGTGCGTTGATAGATCAGTCAGTCAGTCAGTTTACGATTTTATATATTAAGATGATACCAAACTTGGCTTAGTATCTAAACTTAGGCAATTATCAACATCGGACTTCGTTAAGGCCGAATCCCCTTCCCCCCACCTGCGTAAAAAATCCACGTGGTTCAACTTCGTAGAGGAAATAAAGAAAATATTTATATAAGATTTTTAACGAGATGTGAAAATAGACAATGATATTGAAAACCAATTAATGATATCTCTGAGTACGGTCAACAGTGACGACGATGACAATACTAGTTCTGATTGTTCAACTAAATAAATGCATTATAGCTTTTGCCCGTGTCTTTGCTTACTTTCACCCGATTTACAACCCTCAAATATTTAAAATAGAAAATAAGTTTAAAAAACAAAACCCGTCTACTCTACGGAAGAATCGCTTTGCCTAATAAAAAGTACGACACAAGAAAATATTCGAGTCCAAAATTCAATAAACATAATAACCGTAGGCGGATGCCACCTCCAGCCTGTTGTTCGTGTCGTGGTGCGTATCGTCTAGCTAGGCCAAAGTGGCATACGACTACGGTTATCCTTTTTATTGAATTTTGGAATCGAATACTTACTTCTTTCGAACTTTTTAGAGCGCGATTTTTTTTGTTATATGTACTTGTTTGTTTTATTATGTTTCCTTTTACGATATAAAATTATAATGGGACAGGGATTTGACTGATGATTTTATGATTTGATTTTCAATGCATCTTAGTTAAAATTAAACAATATCCTCATAAGTACTTTTTCATAATAACTGAATTCAAATCCCATGTTTGAAGTCTGTATCGATTCATTCACTTTAATCGATGTTTTGAAGCTATGAAGACCTACGGTCACCTCACTATAAATCTAAAATTGACAAATGTCAAATGTGACCTATTAAAGTGGCCCTACTTTAATCACCCCATTTTACCGATACTGGAATAATTAATATAGTGCGTGATACATCAGTCAGCAGTCAGCACCTCTCTTTGTAATTTCATTCTTCGAATTCTACCTTCTTGATGGTATTTTCCTCCAGTTTTTGCTCATCTGAATTATGAAGTCATTAACCAGTATTGATATGGACCTGGTTAACCAGTCGATATTTTGCCTCCAGACTATTACGTAGTGGTGGAAGTGGACTCGTACGGGCACTACTTCCGCAAGGCGAAGTCCAAGCTAGTGTGCCGGAGCGCGCAGCCGCGCTGGAACGAGAGCTTCACGCTCGACCTGGAGGGCTCGCAGAACCTGCGCCTGCTGCTGTACGAGGACGCCGCGAGACCAGTGCTCAGGGGAAAGTGCACTCTAAAGGTATGTGCAAATAGAGTACATTATTTTGTAATACATTTGTTTAACTTATTTTAAATTGTAGTAACATTTCCCGGCCGCCCAGCAGGCCTATCGCCTAACTCAAATTGCTTAGTTGAAAATATTTTATACATTGCTGGGAATTTGGATGGCCTTTGAATTTTTTTCTTTTTGTGCTAAGGGTACAATGCAGTGCAAACTTTTCTCGGTTAGGGGCGGGGCAAGTCCCGCAAGTCTCTCGCCACCCTGACACCTAAAAATTGTGCCGCGATTTGCGGCTAACTTCACACCAGCTAAAAGTATGTTGTACAGTCCCACCAACTTTTCTGTGAAGTGGTGAAAAATGGAACTACGATTGCAGACAGATTTTTGCCACTAATAACTGCTGCTGCCCAGCCAGTAGTTGTAGATGTTGTAGGGGCCGTAGTAACGTTGTACCGTCGCGCAGTTGTCGCGCGAGTGGGTGGCGGAGAGCGCGGGAGGCGGGGTGTCGCGCACGGTGGCGCCGGGCGGCGGCTCGCTGCTGCCCAGCCAGTAGTTGTAGATGTTGTAGGGGCCGTAGTAACGTTGTACCGTCGCGCAGTTGTCGCGCGAGTGGGTGGCGGAGAGCGCGGGAGGCGGGGTGTCGCGCACGGTGGCGCCGGGCGGCGGCTCGCTGCTGCCCAGCCAGTAGTTGTAGATGTTGTAGGGGCCGTAGTAACGTTGTACCGTCGCGCAGTTGTCGCGCGAGTGGGTGGCGGAGAGCGCGGGCGGCGGGGTGTCGCGCACGGTGGCGCTGGGCGGCGGCTCGCTGCTGCCCAGCCAGTAGTTGTAGATGTTGTAGGGGCCGTAGTAACGTTGTACCGTCGCGCAGTTGTCGCGCGAGTGGGTGGCGGAGAGCGCGGGAGGCGGGGTGTCGCGCACGGTGGCGCCGGGCGGCGGCTCGCTGCTGCCCAGCCAGTAGTTGTAGATGTTGTAGGGGCCGTAGTAACGTTGTACCGTCGCGCAGTTGTCGCGCGAGTGGGTGGCGGAGAGCGCGGGAGGCGGGGTGTCGCGCACGGTGGCGCCGGGCGGCGGCTCGCTGCTGCCCAGCCAGTAGTTGTAGATGTTGTAGGGGCCGTAGTAACGTTGTACCGTCGCGCAGTTGTCGCGCGAGTGGGTGGCGGAGAGCGCGGGCGGCGGGGTGTCGCGCACGGTGGCGCTGGGCGGCGGCTCGCTGCTGCCCAGCCAGTAGTTGTAGATGTTGTAGGGGCCGTAGTAACGTTGTACCGTCGCGCAGTTGTCGCGCGAGTGGGTGGCGGAGAGCGCGGGAGGCGGGGTGTCGCGCACGGTGGCGCCGGGCGGCGGCTCGCTGCTGCCCAGCCAGTAGTTGTAGATGTTGTAGGGGCCGTAGTAACGTTGTACCGTCGCGCAGTTGTCGCGCGAGTGGGTGGCGGAGAGCGCGGGAGGCGGGGTGTCGCGCACGGTGGCGCTGGGCGGCGGCTCGCTGCTGCCCAGCCAGTAGTTGTAGATGTTGTAGGGGCCGTAGTAACGTTGTACCGTCGCGCAGTTGTCGCGCGAGTGGGTGGCGGAGAGCGCGGGAGGCGGGGTGTCGCGCACGGTGGCGCCGGGCGGCGGCTCGCTGCTGCCCAGCCAGTAGTTGTAGATGTTGTAGGGGCCGTAGTAACGTTGTACCGTCGCGCAGTTGTCGCGCGAGTGGGTGGCGGAGAGCGCGGGAGGCGGGGTGTCGCGCACGGTGGCGCCGGGCGGCGGCTCGCTGCTGCCCAGCCAGTAGTTGTAGATGTTGTAGGGGCCGTAGTAACGTTGTACCGTCGCGCAGTTGTCGCGCGAGTGGGTGGCGGAGAGCGCGGGAGGCGGGGTGTCGCGCACGGTGGCGCCGGGCGGCGGCTCGCTGCTGCCCAGCCAGTAGTTGTAGATGTTGTAGGGGCCGTAGTAACGTTGTACCGTCGCGCAGTTGTCGCGCGAGTGGGTGGCGGAGAGCGCGGACGGCGGGGTGTCGCGCACGGTGGCGCTGGGCGGCGGCTCGCTGCTGCCCAGCCAGTAGTTGTAGATGTTGTAGGGGCCGTAGTAACGTTGTACCGTCGCGCAGTTGTCGCGCGAGTGGGTGGCGGAGAGCGCGGGAGGCGGGGTGTCGCGCACGGTGGCGCCGGGCGGCGGCTCGCTGCTGCCCAGCCAGTAGTTGTAGATGTTGTAGGGGCCGTAGTAACGTTGTACCGTCGCGCAGTTGTCGCGCGAGTGGGTGGCGGAGAGCGCGGGAGGCGGGGTGTCGCGCACGGTGGCGCTGGGCGGCGGCTCGCTGCTGCCCAGCCAGTAGTTGTAGATGTTGTAGGGGCCGTAGTAACGTTGTACCGTCGCGCAGTTGTCGCGCGAGTGGGTGGCGGAGAGCGCGGGAGGCGGGGTGTCGCGCACGGTGGCGCTGGGCGGCGGCTCGCTGCTGCCCAGCCAGTAGTTGTAGATGTTGTAGGGGCCGTAGTAACGTTGTACCGTCGCGCAGTTGTCGCGCGAGTGGGTGGCGGAGAGCGCGGGAGGCGGGGTGTCGCGCACGGTGGCGCCGGGCGGCGGCTCGCTGCTGCCCAGCCAGTAGTTGTAGATGTTGTAGGGGCCGTAGTAACGTTGTACCGTCGCGCAGTTGTCGCGCGAGTGGGTGGCGGAGAGCGCGGGCGGCGGGGTGTCGCGCACGGTGGCGCTGGGCGGCGGCTCGCTGCCGCTGCGGCTGCGGCTGCTGCCCCCTGAGCGGTCCGCGCGCCGCGTGCCCAGCGCCAAGCCCGGCGCGCTGTTCGGCGCCAAGATTACGCATGTCGCCAAGTAAGATATACACCTAAAGTAGGATTTTTAATTCAAGTTAGTGAATTGACGTTTGGGACTGTCAGATCAGATATATACGAGATGGTGCCTTTGCTCATACATATATCTGACAGTTCAATGTCAAATTACTGACTCGAATTTAAAATTCTACTTAACGCTCTATTTTTATTTGTGACAATGTTTAGATGAATTACTTTCAGAATTGCTTATTAATTTTTGCATTATGAGTAGTTGTTTTACATTTAAAACCAAAAAAGTAAAATAGTAAAATGCCGAATATACGATCATAATAGACCTTCGCTTGTATTAGAGAGGAACCTCTATAAAAAAAACAAGATTAATTTATGACAATCGATTATTTAAAGTCAGTACTTTAAAACTCCTACTGAATATATTTGAAGTCCTCTGACCTGACATATTTTATAAGATTATTTTGTAGTTTGAGATTGGTTCCACAAAACATTGTTTCCACAGGCGAGAGAAACGCAACATCCCGTTCATAATAAGCGCGTGCGTGCGCGAGGTGGAGCGGCGCGGCCTGCACGAGGTGGGCGTGTACCGCGTGTCCGGCAGCACCTCCGACCTCAACCGGCTCAAGAAGAGCTTCGAGACAAGTGAGTCACACCGTCACACTCAGTCCTTGTTATACCTGACACAAAGTATTACCAGGCCAGGCGCACTCCGCACTCTAGGTATGAAGCTACAAGTAGTTGGCGGGTCCGTTCGGACGGGCCAATTTCATACGTCAGATAAGAGCTATGCTATACAAAGAGAGAGTGAATATAATTGTAGGGAAGGGAACGCTGTGCGATCTGAATTGCACTTTATTGTGTCGGAGCAAGAATCGAAATTTATTTAAATAATTTTGCTAAGGGAATCTTCTGTACTTGTACTTTTATGTATTCTGTGGTATTAACACATTCAACGTCTTTCTTTGCCCTTTTCAGCCAGAAATAATAAGAAGCATTAGAATCAAATGTTAAAAAAAATTAAGCTCGGCATGTATTAAAATAAAGACAGTGTGTGGGAGTGTGTGCCAGTAATAGTTGAGGTATGACGTAGTACCTAATCACTCCTATGGTTAAAATTTTTTGCACGGTGCGTCGTCACTTACGCAATTTTAGCTTGCGCTGAGACGATGCGCGCGCAAACGAAAATTTCTGCTAAGAGTCTCTTGTGCTTTTGGTACAAGAGACCACCATGGTACATATTTTTTCTCTAGGGTGTATTTTATTTATGTTAGTTTACACAAAGCCTCTTTACAGACGCATACGAGGCTGAGCAACTGCTAAAAGAGGTGGATATCCACTCGGTGACGGGCGTCCTGAAGTTGTACCTGCGAGAACTGCCCGAAGCGTTGTTTACCGACGCTCTCTACCCGGAACTGCTGCGGGCCTGGGGCGCTACGCAGGTTAGAATAAACCGCAAAAGACTAGTGCATACATTGACGATTACTGTATGAACAAACACAAACCATAAAATTATTTTTTCTCAATCGATTATGAACCTACCATTTGACGAGTCAAGGTTTAAAATATTATTTCTGCGACGTTTCAGAGTGAAAAAGTTCTTTGTTTTTCTTTCAAATTCTTAAATTGGATCAGTTACTAAGATAAGGGTCAAATAAAGCTGATGTGTTCGAATAGTTGATTAGAGGTCCTAACCTAACACATAAAAGTGAAAAAACCAGCCAAATACGAGTCGGACTCGCGCGAAGGGTTCCGTACCAAAACATTTTGTTCTATGGGAGACCCACTTAAATATTTATTTTATTCTGTTTTTGGTATTTGTTGTTATACTTAGCGGCAACAGAACAACATCATCTGTGAAATTTTCAACTGTCTAGCTATCACGATTCATAAGATACCTTGTGATAGACAGACAGACGGACAGTGGAGTCTTAAGGTCCCGTTTTTACCCTTTGGTTACGGAACCCTAAAAATGGTTTATGGGTAGTTCATAATTGGCGATTTTACGAGACCATAAAAAAAGAAATAAGTTCAAAAAATCTCGATAGATGGCGTATTATGAAAGCCGAGCCGTCTCAAAGCTGCTTATATGTCTATCGCCGTTTTAACTTCCCCGCCTCGTTTATCACTCTCTATGGCGGAGCGATACCTACAGCATTTGCGATCATAATTTCCAAAAAGTTGCATGCGATAAATTGTTGCGTGTGAAGAGGGTTTAACTTTACGGCTTGGCTTTCATAAAACGCCATATCTATCGAAAGGACATCAGGCACATGAGACCCAAAAGTGTATAAACATAGTTCTGTTATTTACTAGAATCATAAAACAGTAGCAACATTATTTTTTAACTCCTTCATTTAGCTTTAATTAATTATTGAAAAAAAGCATATCAATGAAACGGACATCTTAGCGATTTCACAAGTCTCCCCTGAGTATATTTGTTCTGTGGCACAAGTGATTGCGCATTAAAAAAAGTCTGCCGGATGTCAGTCAACTCAACCGTCAAAAGCGTTTTGTTACGTGCGACATATGCACAGATTTTCCGTTTGATCGGTTTCCAAATCGTACATTGTGGTGCTAATCTGTATCAATAACGCAGCTAACGAAACGTGTTGTTGTGAAACTGGTGCTGCTATTTAGTGTCGGGGTTACAAAAAAAAACTTTCAAACGTAAATAACTCTTAAAACATAAATCTTCCTAAAAATAAATCTGAATATTTTCTATGACTTACTAATTACGTGCCTACATTTTGAAAAAAACAGAATCGTTATACATTCTTTGGTTTTTTTCTATGGGACTCTGCCTGATATCCTTTTTAGTTGAGTTGTCAGAAAATCGCCTATTGCTGCGAAACTTGCAAGTTACCATACCAGACATTTTCGTAAAAAAAAATTTGATACCAGTACAAGAATAACATTACCCGTATGCGTTTAGGGGGCGGGTGCGTCAGTAGACTCGGGGCCGGCTCACACGCGGCGCCACGCGTTGATGAAATGCTACGCCCAGCTACCGGACCTCAACAAAAACTGCATCGACTTCCTACTCAATCATTTTGTAAAGTAAGTCCCTTTTTGTATACTAATTGTGTACTAATTGTATACTAATTTATTCAAAAAAGAGTTCATAAATACCTTTCATGCCAAAAAAGCCACGTCGATAATTGTATCGACGTGGCTTTTGTCACGTAAAAAGACCGCTGATAGGTGCCTCAAAGAGTATATTGATACTCTTCACACCAACCGTCACTGCACACCAAAACTGCATCGACTTCCTACTCAATCATTTTGTAAAGTAAGTCCCTTTTTGTATACTAATTGTGTACTAATTTATTCAAAAAAGAGTTCATAAATACCTTTCATGCCAAAAAAGCCACGTCGATAATTGTATCGACGTGGCTTTTGTCACGTAAAAAGACCGCTGATAGGTGCCTCAAAGAGTATATTGATACTCTTTGAGGCACCTATCAGCGGTCTTTTTACGTGACGCCTACTTTAACACTTTGACAGATGTTGTCTTTTATAACAAAGGCAAAAGGTTAATGAACTGTCAAGTGAAGACTCGGACGATTGCCAAATCCTGTCTCAGATTCTAATTATCAGGTTTTTTGCAATCATACGAGGATTTTGTCGGATCTTTACTTTTTGTAAAGATCCTGAAAAAAACAAAAAACCTGATAATTAGAATCTTAGACACGATTTTGCAATCGTCCGAGTAATGTTTAGGATTTTTACAAAAATCTTAGGTAAATCGCGAATGACCATCATTTGCGCTCGCTGATTGGTTGACGTCAATGTTATAGACTGACGGATGGTCTGATTGGCTAACGGCTACATATTATAGTCCTAGAAAAAGAGTCATGTTCTGACCAATCACTCAGACTAAATCCACTTTTAGATTAGGTATTTCATTCAAGTTTCCGATTGTCCGAAACAAAAGATCCTAAAAATTGCTCGGATGATTGCGAATTTCCAATTCTCCGGTCATTTACAATGACCCTCGGATTTTTGCTAAGACCAGCCCACCGATTACGTATCTCTGTTGCTAACTATTCTCGATTGAAATCGCAGTTGCATTGCTGCTTTAAGTAAGATAGTTGTCACATTGGTTCTTACTAAAGCAGCAACGTCACTGCGATTTCTGTCAAAGTTGATTGCAACAAAATTAGACAATCAGCCTACCGGTTTATACGATTATCCTATTTAATAGATGAACTGAACTCTTCCTATTTGTGCTCTAACAGGGTCAACCAACATGAAGGTGAAAACAAAATGTCGTTGCACAACCTAGCGACAGTGTTCGGTCCGACGCTCCTGCGGCCGTCGAGCGCGGGCGCGGGCTCCAAGCTGCGCACCGACTTGCTGGCGGCCGGCACCGTCGACGCCATGGCCCAGGCAGGTATACTGTACTGCTTGCTCCAGCAGAGGCAGCTCGCTGCACAGCTGTCCTCGCACCACCGCGGACCTACGCTTATGGATTAGTCTGTGTTTGTTTACCGATGTTTTGTATAAGTCACGCTCGCTGATGAAGAAAAGATTTGAAAATAGACTGCTTATTTTCATCCTTGTAGCACGACCGAGTTCGAAAAAGCTGTTTTACTTCTCCAACACGAAAAGGACGCTTTTGGTGGGTAAAACTGAGCGTGAGTTTCGAATGACTTTTCCTCACGCTCGCAGTAAAAAGCTATTTTGCTGCGAGTTTTCTTACTGATGGAGGTGTAAAGTTGTATGTTTCACACAGAGCAATTTTTTTGTCTCTTGTTTTTAATTCACACACTGTGCTCAGTACTCTGTATCAATTTTAGACTACTTCGCAAGGTGGAGCACTCGCAGTAAAAAAATAATTTTGCCCACTCGTTGAACAAATAACTAATGTATATCTAACTACGTCAAAATGTTGAAAATCACCAATCTGGGGCCGTATTATGACCTCTTATTTCCTTGTAATTTTCTGACTGGCTATCAATCTATCTCTTTTAATTGCTATACAGCGAGAAAGAGATGTAACTATAGCAATTCATAAACCTGGCAAGTTTTAAGAGGTTGTAATAACCCCCCCTGTAACTGTCAAAAATATAATTTCGATTTAGACAAAATATATGTCGGATTTTTCATGTTACATTCAACAAATATGTAAATTCAAAACGTTTTTATACACCTGAACTTGTGTATTTGCCTCAACTCGCCGCGGTATATATTGCGCGTGTTTTGTATACAAGCTATCTGGTACGGTCGAAGTAAAGCATAATTATTCGATCTAGGTTAGGGTCGTATTATGTACTGTTAGAAATATTTATCTTCCTGCTAAAGTATTTCGTCCTCGTTCATTTCCTGCTGTAATATCCCATTTTATGAAGTGTGTACTCAACAAACATTCTTAATTCGCGTATTACATATAATAATTCGATGAGGTTTTCTATGGTCGGACTGTTATGTTATGACTGAAGCGGTAATTTATCGTTTACCCACCTACTAAAGATGATTTAGTAAGGTTAATATGATGTGATTTATGAATCACATACCTACCTAACCTATCCTTAAACATTCTACAAAAACATAGGGGTTATATATTAATACACACTAACCTTGTCTATATGTAATGTATATGGCCATTGGCCATAGTAATTGGTACTACATATTATTCGATTTGAACAATAAGTAATTACAAAAGCACTTCATACCAGCAAGCATACTCTTGTTTGTCTTTAGATAACCTCATCTATCATCTTGCTTATATTTAGATGACATTGGTATTATCAAAATAATATCTATAAGCTTTATCCTGTTACAAAAAAGTAGGTACAGCTGGCCGTAAAGAGTTGAAATAAAATAAAATGGAACTAAAAATTTTCAGTACAAAATATACTGTGTTGCCAAATTATTCGTGATTTTGACGTGTTTACATGGAAAGTGGCGCCCTCAATTTTTGACAACTCTTTATGGCCAAGCTGCATTTCGTTGTTAAACCACTTACACCCGTTTGCACTGGAGACCAAAGAAGGGCTGTATACATTACATACCGTGAAATTGTGAAAATCTATTATTGCATCCAGATTATACATAATTAAACATACATGAGCCACGTCAATTCACTAAATGAAACCTAAGATATTTGCATTAAACTTAAGAATCGCCTAAGGTTTACATAAAAGTATGACATAAAAGGTGTTATGAACTTAGCTGTCATGGTCGAGTCGGGTCGAGTTGTCCTAGTTAGGAAAGGACTTTTTAAGTTTAGTGCAAACGGCTGTATTGTAATAAAAGTATTTCCTTACATCTTGATTCTCCAACTGTTTGTACACAGGAAAATATTATTGTAGTTTTTATAAAAACATACATTCCATTTATACAAGTCAGACTGAGTATAGAAGTATCAATTATGAAATTATATCATTTACAAAATTTCGTAAAATTAATATGTGAACGAAAAGTGCTTTCACATATTTTGATGTTTATATTTTGCTGATGTGAAAATAAATTAAAATTTTAACACGATCGAAGTTTGAATGAATATTATGAAATGGGACCGAAATTAATAATCATAACTAGAATAAATTGGAGCAGACTGATATTGATAAATTGAGTATTATAATATATTTATTTCTTATATAGGGTTGCAAAATGAACAAACTGAATTTTGGATAATCATGTACCAAATTATTTTATGTCACACTATGTAACTAAACATGGCATACTGTATATGTTTGAACGTAATTGTATATTCTTGTTTACTTTGAAATGTTATGGAAGGCTTCGTCCACATTGTAGCATTTTAAATGCTAGTCGTGTATTATTATTACATTTATATTATTGTATTATCTTAGAACACATTTTAGAGTATGTAGTGTACGGAGAAGATAATGTAACTTACGTTATGATTTCATCGAAGGAATCGCTAGTGTTTAAAACCCAATATAAGTATTTTATTTCACAAGTAGAGATAAGTTATGGAATTATATTAGTACTTAAATATGAAATTTTACCAAAAACATACTTAGAACAAAGTTAATCTCGTATATGAATTGTGTTAATTTTGTTAAAAGACACTAATTATTGATTTTCTATCGTTTATTTTGTTGAGTAATATATTAATAACTTATTAAGTCATACAATTCTGATTTCTTCACCAAAGACCACTTATTGTTTTTACCCTCCATGCTAAAATTACAAAAAACTTCTTCTATGAAGTGATACTTTTTATTTGCAGTTTAGTGCACAGCACAGCATTCTAAATTATATCAACTTCCTGTCTACTATTCGATGTTTTAATACATTCTCTGAAGATGCATTACGCTTTTTCATTTCTATTGTTCCTACAAAATAGAAATATGTTAACAGCCCTACTCTTTCCTTAGTCTTCGCACCCACGAGTCGTGAGCCACGACCAACCGATTTCTGTCGCGGAAAATAAAACATTACAAATTTTATGGCAAAACTCATACGACTGACTACTTTTGGCTCCTAAACACGATGTCGGTGGCACGGCCGGTGGCATTTGCCGCCCGCTCGCTGTTAGTGCGCTCTTACCGCCGCCGCCCCGCTTAAAACTGAATCGTAAATAAATATGCCGCCGACACTAGCTAGGCAAATAGTGTTTAGGAGCCATTAGAGAAAGTCTCTAATCCGTTAGTCGGCCGATAAAAAGTCGGTGGTGGGCGCGCAGCCTAATAATATTCAACATTAAGGCTCCTATTATAGAATCAAACTCAAATCTCTGCTTGAGTACAGTTAGAAAGGGATAGTGCTATACGCGATGAATACCACCATGATTTGAGTTTGATTCTATAATACGAGCCTTATAGTTGGTATAACTTATACAATATTGTATGCTTAAGAGTTCATCAATTATTTTTGTTCAGGAGGCATCCATATAAATATTGCACAATGCTTTTGACAATACCCAATGCAACACCAAGTAGTTATTAGAACAATATTATTTTGGATAAAACTATGTTAACCTTTTTGTTTTTATACACAGAAAAATATTTACAGGAACCTAAAAAAGATCACATATTTATCTTAGTATCTTATAAAATAAACAACAGTGAATGCAGAAAAAATATGCAGATCAAAATACTAACATCTTTCTTATTCAGCCCCCAAAATGCAGTATGACGCTATTTATTGCTTTTAACTGTCAAAAGACAACTGATTTTGACAGGTTACATTAATAAATCATGATAATACACTCGCGAGCAAAAATATGGAATCACAGGCCTATTTTCATACAAACGTGGTAACTTTGAAGCTTTGGTTCTCTGCCAGGGATTGACCTAGCTGTGATCTGATGATGGCCATCTAGGGAATGAATGGAGGAGATCCAGATTACTATACACACCCAACTGATCTGATCAGCATTCTAAGAGCTATTGGGGTATTTTAAAAAAAAAACATGATAATTGCATTAAATTGTATGGAAATCCTGAAACAGAACTCTGATCCTTGCAACCTAGATCTATGCTTGCAACTCTTAGAATGCTGATCAGATCAGTTGGGCGTGTATGGTGTTCTGGATCTCCGCCATTTACTCCCTGGATGGCCATCATCAGATCAGGGGCCCTATTTTTGAATCGCCCAACTCCAGTTGAGCGCTCGTTTCTACTGATTTTCGTTCGACATATGACTCAAAACAATGGGATGTTGAACGAAAATCAGTAGAAACGAGCGCTTGACTGGCTTTTTGGTATTGGTGATGGGCTCTTTTCTCCGCATTTAGACTCCCATTTGGTCCGTTATGCTTGACTGGCTTCGAGCGATTCAAAAATAGGGCCCCTGAGCTCGATCAATCCCTTCAAAGTGACCTTGTTTGTATGAAAATAGGCCTGTGATTCCATATTTTTGCTTGCAAGTGTATATAGTGTGATTCATACAGTATAGTATTTGTACAGGGGCTGATCCAGTTAAAAAATATTATTGCTTACATACCATTGGCTGTAGTAAAAGCTTTTATGGCATCACAAATCATTTAGATATTGTAAGAGATATTGCACAATTATTCAAAAATTGTAATTTTTTAGTAAGTAAACCATATTCAGACTGAAATTATTACTATGCTTATTGCTGCCAAATTTATGATTGCCAATTGAAATCCTTGTGGTACCTAGGATATCTTATATACCTTTGTGATGCACATTTTAGAATGCATCTTCAAAAAAGCACTCAATTTTTTTTTTTTACAAATAATTTATAATGTTACCTTATGAGTCGGCAGTTATTTCATAATGTTTGTAAGCTTAAGTTCATATCCATCTATAAATATTAATTTTGTTGTAAGAAATAACCCTTGATGTATTATAGACTATTTACACTGTTTCAATACTTTCCAAGCGTTGTATTTAATTTTTGTATATAAGTGACACTAAAATGTAGTTATGTAACTTTTGCAATAAAATGTATTTTTAATACACCTTTCTTGGGCTATTTTTATTTACTTATTATAATTATAAAATTCATTAATAACAATAGGATTAATTGTAGATGAACTTAATTATAAAACACTTATGAAAAAAATATTTAAAGATACCTAACAAAATTGTACTAAATGCTGATAGCTTGCAACTAACTATGCCATGATCTAATTTAAATATAAGTTCAATAGTACATTAAAAATATTTAAATCTGAAGCTTTTTCAGAGTAATATACAAACATAGCAATTATCACTATTGTAATTGATGCAAGTGTTCTTGAGTGTCGAAACACAAAAAGTGCTATAATTAAGAGACCAGTATACAGAGCTGCCTTTTTTATAGCATTCCTTAAGATTTCACTTTTCAAAGAGTCATTTACACACCTTCCACTCCAAAGAATTGAATCTGATTCACAGGACGTGCAGTTTAGTATTCCCCCTCCTTCACAAGTTTTGCATGAACTATCACATAACTTGCAGGCATGAGAGCCTTGTCTATTAATACAATACTCATTATATCTACAAGTTGATGAATCCAAACATTCATTTACATCAATACAGGTCCCAGAGTCCTTTTGCCAGCCCTCATTACAATCGATACAGGCATCAACGCCCTGCCCAGTACATTCATTGCACGCTCTGTGACAAGGTTTACAAGATACACTTGAATTGTAGAAGTTTTTAGCACATATCTCACAATTAGTACCAGAATAACCTTTTTCACATAAACATGTACCATTTCCTTTCCGAGTGCCCTCACCATCACATTTCCCGTGTCCACTGCAAATTATATTTTTGTCTGTCATAGGACAAGGAGAGCATGAATTTCCAAAATGATTTGTGGGACAACAATATTGAAGGGTGTCAATACATAACCAAGTGTACAAGTCCATTGACTGAGGGTCATTCAACATCCACCATTTTTCAATGACTGTCTCTGTTTCTTCTGCTAGAGAGTAGCACTCGTCTTGGAATTTCTTTAATTCAGAACAAAGGCCCTCTTGAATTTCTACCAGTCGAACTTCACTACGTGAATATGACTTGAGTTTAGTTTCTTCCCAGGCGGCATCACCACCATCAAATTTACCTCTTGCAGTTTTGTCGAGCCAGTAACTGAAAGAATCTGTGAAAACTTTACAACGCTGGCATTCTTTTAAATAAGTTTTTCCTCCTGTTACAGTTACTTTGATCGCAATACAAATGAAAAACATAAACAGCGAAAGAGCCTCCTGTTTGAAAACAGCCATCACTACGTGTCTGTAAAAAAAAAGGGGGGTCCTTTGAACCAGTCAAAACCACAGGTCAAAACTATGATGTCCTAATAAATAAATCTGGTGATCCGTGATCGTTTGGCAATGGCTTGGCTATAATTAATAAAATATTTCATATAAAATATCGGGTCAAAAAGCAACCTCACTTTTTATGACAGCAACAAATAGTAGTAAAGTCTGTTCATCCTTACTTGTCTTATTTAGGCTGCGGTCCCCATGGCGATAATATCGCAATAACAGCCGGTCCGCATGCACGTTAGCGCGTTTACAATATCTAGCGTGACGTCACTCATGACGTCATTACCAGCGCCATCTTGGGCTTACAGCGACCATGCCTCGGAGCGTAATCACTGTGAACGTTCTGTCAAAAGTTATAAGTGACTGTCAAACGAAACAGGTGTCAGAATTTTATTTCGTCAAAAAATCAAAAAATGAGAGAGTTCGTTATAGAAGGATCTTTTCCTCACTTCACAACAAAAGGATAGAGCATTATATTGGTTAATATTTTGTTAATACTAATTTGGAGCTTATCCAAAAAGGTGGTTGATGTAAAAAGTTGAAAAAAAAAGATGTTGGGTGCACACGACTCAATAATCAAACGTTCTTCATCATTATCATCGCTTTAGAGAGCAAAAATAGTATCTAGCAATTATTCCATCTTGTATTTGAGGTTAGAATAAAACGTTAGCGGCAGCGCGCTTACGAGCGGTTCGCATTCGCCAACTGTCATTTGTCGATTTTATCGATTTGAGCGCGATATCGAATGCGGACCTCGTGTGAGCGTTGTAAACGCCGTAATCGACGTAATCGCCATGGGGACCGCAGCCTTAGTAAACAGTTTTTGACAGTTGTCATACGTCTTTTAAACTTAAATCGTTATTTAAAAATATGTTAGTAAGTTTATGAAATTATTGTTAATTTATTAACAATTTATTTAGTAATCTATGTGTGGAAAACCATTTGTTTTATTTTATAAATGATTATTTCAATAAAGAGTTGGGTGAAGATTGTTTACCATATAAGGCTGCGGTCCCCATGGCGATTACAACGATTTCGGCGTTTACAACGCTCACACGAGGTCCGCATTCGATATCGCGCTCAAATCGATAAAATCGACAAATGACAGTTGGCGAATGCGAACCGCTCGTAAGCGCGCTAACGTTTTATTCTAACCTCAAATACAAGATGGAATAATTGCTAGATACAATTTTTGCTCTCTAAAGCGATGATAATGATGAAGAACGTTTGATTATTGAGTCGTGTGCACCCAACATCTTTTTTTTTCAACTTTTTACATCAACCACCTTTTTGGATAAGCTCCAAATTAGTATTAACAAAATATTAACCAATATAATGCTCTATCCTTTTGTTGTGAAGTGAGGAAAAGATCCTTCTATAACGAACTCTCTCATTTTTTGATTTTTTGACGAAATAAAATTCTGACACCTGTTTCGTTTGACAGTCACTTATAACTTTTGACAGAACGTTCATAGTGATTACGCTCCGAGGCATGGTCGCTGTAAGCCCAAGATGGCGCTGGTAATGACGTCATGAGTGACGTCACGCTAGATATTGTAAACGCGCTAACGTGCATGCGGACCGGCTGTTATCGCGATAATATCGATATTATCGCCATGGGGACCGCAGCCTAAGACAAGTAAGGATGGACCTTAAGAGCCGTTTACACGAGTCAAGCTGTTAAGTAGTAACTAAATGGGCAACTTAATTTTAAGTTAAAATTTAATAAAAAGTCGTTCACACGGTTTAAATAGTAAGTAGTAAGTAGCCAGTGTGCCCATTTTTGGCGATTATAAAAGGCCATAATATCCGAATGCTGAGCTAGAAATAAGGTCGAAAATCACTTGCACCTGTTTTTTTAACTTCATTAGTTAAAAAAAGATGGAGACTGACAGCTGTCATCTGTCAAATTTAAAACAGCAATATCTCAAAAAGTACTCACCCTAGATTGATGGTGTCTTTGAAGAAATCAAAGGTCTTAGCAAGATCTTCATTTTAGGAAACAGCTGTCAAAAAGTTTGTCATCTAAAATAAAGATATCACCAAGACCTTTCATTTTTTCAAAAACACCATCAATCTAGAATGAGGACTTTTCGAGATATTGCTGTTTTAAGTTTGACAAATGACAGCTGTCAAACTTACAACAGCAATGTCTCGAAAAGTACTCATCCTAAATTCATGGTGTCCTTAAAGAAATGAAAGGTCGTAGTTAGAGCTTCATTTTAGATGACAAACTTAAATTTGGCAGCAGCCATCTAAAGTGAAGATCTAACCAAGACCTTTTATTTCTTTAGAGACACCATCAGTCTTCCTAGACTTTTTGAGATATTGCTGTTTTATATTTGACAGACGACAGCTGTCAAACTTACAACAGCGAAAAGTCTCGAATTAAGTCGATTCCCGATTTAATCCCGACTACGGTCCATATTTCCCCAAATCGGGAGAAATGCCGAAAATCGTCAGCAAGTGGCAAGTACAACGCGTGGCCACGCCCATAAGGGGGGATGCGGTGCGGGCGGCGCGGTTACTTGTCCAAAAAATAGACTAGAATTTATTTACTTAATAACTTGCACACTTAATGGCCAACTTACTACTTACTACTTAATTGGCTGTTTACACGCGAAAATTTAGTTGGTCGACAACTTAATTTTAACTAAATTACTTAATAGCTTGACTCGTGTAAACGGCTCATAAGAGTAAGACGCGCTTCTGTCCCAGAAAGAGAAGCCATTCGAAGCTTTCCCCTCTGCCGAAGTACAAGCCCAAATGGGCATATGCAGTTGATAAAACCAGTTGCGCCCGGATTTCTTTCTAGACCGAGTCCAGTCGCGCATGTGAACGCTGCAGTGTTTAAAATGCCGAATTGATGAGTTTTTTACTGTTAAAAGAGGTCTGGAACATCAAAGTTTACAAAAAGTCGGTGTTACATTTCACATGAAAGTAATTTTTTGTCGTATTATTGCTATTTGTTTACATTTAAACATTAAATTCGTATATTTTATTCTTGATTAGTTGTCAAATTTATTCAGTGACATCGGCGGGCTGATTATCTAATTAGAAACCACCTAGCGACCGGTTGCAGTTCATAGATGATAGTGATCCATTGCTACTTCTTTTTGGATTAAAAAAAAACATTGCAAAGAAAAGTAGCAATGTATGTGGAATGAAACCGGTCGCAAAATAGTTTCTTTTTAGATAATCAGGGTGCGGGTCTGCTCGTCCATGGCTCCTCCGTACAAATTTCAGATCTGTCGCTAGATAAATCCGAGTTCTCGCCGATGAGCAACTTAGTGATGTTACCGTATCACAATGTTTGTCGATAAAGGATATGGCCTGGTCCTGCTCCAGGCAGTTCCATAAATGAGATGTACCTGAAAATTCTTAAATATTTAATTCTTTTTAACTTCTGACAGACTCAATTTAGTATTTGCAGTTTTGCACTGTCACATTCTGCGTCAAAGAGTAAAATAAAATCACAGCATAAATTAATTGGTTCTCTCACAGAATAAATAATCTTTTTGATACATCTTATATTATTATACAACCTGTTACAAAAGTACCCCTAATCCCTGAAATGCCAATGAGTATTAATGAAATAGAAATGATGGGCGCTGTTCTTTATTTTTAACCGACTTCAAAAAAAGGAGGAGGTTCTCAATTCGTCAGAATCTTTTTTTTTTAATTTTTTTTTATGTATGTTACTCGATTACTCGAAGACGGCTGGACCGATTTGAAAAATTATTTTTTTGTTTGAAAGTATATACTTCCAAGTTGGTCTCATTGTCATGAAATCAGGATCTGATGATGGGATCCTGGAGAAATCGAGGGAACTCTTCAAATATTATAGGCACATCTATAGCGATTTTAGTATTTTCGTAAGTAACTTCTGCATTTGCTTTTGAAAAGTACCATTTCGGTGAAGTAGAACTGATGATGAAGACCAGCATAGATGATCATCGGAACTATTCAATACTAAGTAGTTCACTGGTACGATACGATTACTTTAATATGGTTGCTAGGCTATTTATGCTCATCATAATTCATATGGTGAAGTGGAGCTGATAGTGAAGTACCAGGAGAACTCCTCAACAATAAACGCCCCTGCGTCGGGAAAAGCAGTACTATGTAAAAGGTGATGAGCCGTTGACATTGACACAAGTATTGTAACTTAGATAATATCATCACCAAATATACTTACCACAAAAAAGTTTAAAATAAAAAAGTTTTTAATAAAAACAAAACCTCCTTCAAAAACCTTGAAAATAATCTAACAAAAAACAGTTTCAAAATTAATTAATGACTCTAAAAAGCAAGAAATAAAATATTGAAATCTGTATAATAACTAACTCGAAAGTTTGTATGCATATCTTATATTAAACAACGTCTTATGAAGTCGGGTGGGGTTTAAACCCATGAGATTAAAGTTTAGATATATTAGTTTAGATAAAAAATATCGTTCGTCCCCCCCCCCCCACCCGACTTCAAAAGGCGTTGTTTAATATAAGATATGCATACAAACTTTCGAGTTAGTTATTATACAGATTTCAATATTTTATTTCTTGCTTTTTAGAGTCATTAATTAATTTTGAAACTGTTTTTTGTTAGATTATTTTCAAGGTTTTTGTTTAGCTATAATATTTACGGAGAAAAACGATGTCGAAGTTTTGCAAAAATATCGACAAGAATTTGAAAGATTCCCAATCAGCTGTTCCGGTCAGTTCCGGTCATTGGCTTCTAAATCAAAGACTATTCGTTTTTCAGACTGGTCACATCTGTAGATATTTGTACCTACGTTTACATTACAGTGACCTAACTAAGCTAGTTATGACATAAGCGTATTTAAAATAACATAAATACCTCAGACATAACAGTGACGTAATTTCTAAATTAAATAGTTACTGAATTAATATTTATTTCAAAAATGTAAAATTAATCTCTGCACACCAATTCGAAAAGACACGTAAGCGTCATCTGTATTTAAATACCTACCATGGATAAGTTAAGTAAATTACTAATTTTACCTAGAGAGTTCTTGCTTTGATAGATAATTTCAAGCAGGTTCCAGAAGTCCTATCTGTTGTTGTTTAATCTTTGAAATCGTGTTTGACTGCGGTCGTGTCCGCGGACACGTCCGCGGTCATGACCGCGGACAAATATCGGCATCACACAAAGCATCAAACGAAGCCGCCGCGACGCGCGCTAATGTACAGTAAAAAAATGTCAGTAGTCTTAGTTGTTCCGTTTAGTGTAAAATTCGTTAATAGTTTTTATGGTATTAAAATATCTGTAGGTGCAATGCGATTAATTTAGCTTTGTACAACAGAAGTGAACACCTTCAGAGCGCTTGCGGTACATAAGGATGTATTTTAATTTGTTGAAATCTGTGCACACCGCACCATAGCTACATTCTCGAGTGAAGTTGCCGCGGATCACAGTTTATTGTCAATTTAATCGCATGTTTAGTATTGATAGATTCATTTTTTTACCTTTCGGGATTAGGGGTATTTTTGTAACACCTTGTATAAAAATGAATGGAATAAGATCATTTATAATAGAAAAACGTCATAAAATGCTCTTAATACGTATATGAGACTTGACAATAAGACTGAGTGTTCTTGAGTCCGTATTAACTTTTTCAGAAAGGTTTTTGCTTGTTGGGCTCTTTGTTGTTATTCACCCCATGTAAAATGTTTGAGTTTGTTACCTTTATTCCTTTTTCTGTATCGATATTGCTGCAACGACAATTGAGCCCAGCCCTTTATGTCAAAAACGTGTCATATTTTGATGTGAGACTCATCCGTACACAAATTTTTGCTGTTTTGTTTTATTTTTTATGTGTTGGTGTCGTCTTTACAGTGTTGTTTTTGTATGTGAGTATGCGGAACTGCACTTGTGTGCACTTTCCCCCTCGCAAAAAATGCCAGAAAAAATTGAATAGAGTAATAATCGCTAAGGCTGCTCCCTTCCGCGATGCTCTAAGGGATGGACAGACTTTAGATGTGAGTTTTTTGGCGCCATTTGTCATGTTCGGTTCGGTGTCTATTTTAATTATTTGCAAATTGATTCATAGTGGATATTGTGTCTTAAAATTGGTGCAGTTTTGTGGTACAAGTGTCTACGCAACTGAACAATATGTGGGATAACTGAAATAGGCGCGATCTTGGTTGTGTGAAGCCGAGACTTTTACTGTAGTGGTGGCTACCTCGGCAGAACTTACCAAGTAAACTGTCTTGATATACTTGGTGCCAAATGCTCCAAGCAGCATTGGAATGCGATGCACCCGCATTTTAATGTAAACTGAAACAATCTATCACTGAAATATTCAACACTTGACACTGGCAAAAATTACTTCCAAGAGGAAAGTAGATTGCCATAACAAAAATAAGAAGAAGAAGAAGACTTTAGATGTTTTGCCCATGGAAATAGTACTATAAACCGGAATGAGCGCTTCGCCCCAAAACGAGCCGACAGAGAGGTCAAGTAGATGTATGTGTCCTTTTCTTCATTAGGGTGACCAAACCGTATGGTTGGCCGGAGACATACATAATACTTTAAACTGTTTAATATAAACTTAAATACCTAGGTAGTTCTTTATTTATAATTAACACTTTTTACCGCGTTTTTATTAGGTTGCTTGCTCTTTTGTTTGTTTGAGCACAAATTTTGCAAACGATTTTATACCAAATTCCCGATGAGCTAGAGACTTGAAACTTTGAACACAGGTCAGAAATGTAAGGAAATGCAATATTACAGTGTCATTGAGGTGATCTGATAATGGAGCCGGAAGAACGCCACAGGAACTCTATGATGAATGAAACTATACAACCCCATCGTGTTTGGGCTTATTAGAATTGTCTTGACAAGTACTCTGACGGGAGACGAGGTTCAGGGTCGGATGATGAAGTCTGGATTCCATGCCATAGGAACTCAATATTGAAATCATGCAACCCCATCGAGTTTGGGCTCGTTTGAATCGTCTTGACGAGTGCTCTGTTGGGTAATAGTATCCAAGAGTCTGATGATGGAGCCGAAAGAAGGCCACAGGAACTCTGCAATAAACCTTTCAACCCCATCGAGTTTGGACTCGTTTGAATGGTCTTGACGAGTACTCTGATAGGCGGTGGTATATTTTTAGTTTAGCTCGTTAACTAAAAAAAAGAAAATTAATATTTATTTAAAAAAAAAAAAATTTTAAGAACAAATTATTTATCACGTTTTTATTAAGTTGCTTTTTTGTTTTTATTTTTTAAATATGGTAATTCAACCAATTAAAATCTAGTTTATTCAATTCAATTTAATTTCAAGTGTAAATAATTACGCAACTTTAAAGTTTATTCCAATTTTTAATAAAAATGCAATGTGCGTGAACTTCGGAAAAACAAATAAATGTTGGAAAAACAAGTAAAAGTAGGAAAACTTGTCTAGTGATCTGTAGTTAAAAAAAGATGGAAACTATTTTCGACTTTATTGACGTTTGAAATTCGATTGCTTTTTCCCATAATTATACTTGCACATTTACTTTGCTGTTTCATTAAAAACTGTTATTTTGGTAAAGATGTCAATAAGGTCTAAAATACTTGCACCAATTTCTTTACTTGTAAAATTAATAAAATGGGTGCAAGAGATTTACGACGACACAATGTTAAAAATATAAAAAAAAACAAAATGGCGGCCAACTATATTGTTCGTGGGCCGATTTTATGAAATTTGATTTTGTTACTATTTTGATCAAAATATAACATTTCTTATGTTAAAAATATAAAAAAATATGGCAGCCAACTCTTTTATTTGTGGGCTGATTTGAATGAAACTCGGTTTTTAGTACTAATTTGACAAGAAAATAATAACACAATATGTATTGAAAAAATTAAAAAATCTAAGATGGCAGCCAACTTGTTTGTTTTTGGGCCGATTTCGATGAAACTCGGTTTTTGGTAATATTTTGACAAGAAAATAACAACGAAATTTTTAAAATACTTAAAATCTAAGATGGCGGCCAACTTTTTTGTTTTTTTGGGCCGATTTCGATGAAACTCGGTTTTTGGTTACTAATTAGACAAGAAAATAACAACTCAATGTAAACTGAAGGAAAAATCAAAAAAGATCAAAATGGCTGCTAATTTGTTTTTGAAATCGGCCCAAGAACAAAAAAGTTGGCCACCATCTTGAATTTTGTAAGTTTTCAACATTGCGTTGTTATTTTCTTGTCAAAATCGTACCAAAAACCGAGTTTCATCAAAATCGGCCCAAAAACAAAAAAACTGGCCGCCATCTTGGATTTTTAGTTTTTTAAAAATTGCGTTGTTATTTTCTTGTCAAAATAGTTCCGAAAACCAAGTTTCATCGAAATCGGCCCAAAAACAAAAAAAGTTGGCCGCCATCTTGGAGTTTTAGTTTTTTAAAAATTGCGGTGTTATTTTCTTGTCAAAATAGTTCCAAAAACCGAGTTTCATCTAAATCGGCCCAAAAACAAAAAAGTTGGCCGCCATGTTGGATTTTTTAAATTTTCAACATTGCGTTGTTATTTTCTTGTCAAAATCGTACCAAAAACCAAGTTTCATCAAAATCGGCCCAAAAACAAAAAAGTTGACCGCCATCTTGGATTTTTTAAATTTTCAACATTGCGTTATTATTTTCTTGTCAAAATCGTACCAAAAACCAAGTTTCATCGAAATCGGCCCAAAAACAAAAAAGTTGGCCGCCATCTTGGATTTTTAGTTTTTTAAAAATTGCGTTGTCATTTTCTTGTCAAAATCGTACCAAAAACCGAGTTTCATCGAAATCGGCACAAAAACAAAAAAGTTGGCCGCCATCTTAGATTTTTAGTGTTTTAAAAATTGCGTTGTTATTTTCTTGTCAAAATAGTTCCAAAAACCAAGTTTCATCGAAATCGGCCCAAAAACGAAAAAGGTGGCCGCCGTCTTGGATTTTTAGTTTTTTAAAAATTGCGTTGTTATTTTCTTGTCAAAATAGTTCCGAAAACCAAGTTTCATCGAAATCGGCCCAAAAACAAAAAAAGTTGGCCGCCATCTTGGAGTTCTAGTTTTTAAAAAATTGCATTGTTATTTTCTTGTCAAAATAGTTCCCAAAACCGACTTTCATCGAAATGGGCCCAAAAACAAAAAAAGTTGGCCGCCATCTTGGAGTTTTAGTTTTTTAAAAATTGCTTTGTTATTTTCTTGTCAAAATAGTTCCAAAAACCGAGTTTCATCGAAATCGGCCCAAAAACAAAAAAGTTGGCCGCCATCTTGGATTTTTTAAATTTTCAACATTGCGTTGTTATTTTCATGTTGAAATAGTACCAAAAACCGAGTTTCATCGAAATAGGCGCACAAACATGAATTTGATTATTATTATTAATTTTACCGTCTCGCCTGCGACCTCTAGCCATTTCAATAGAACAATTTCGTTTTTTTGGAAATCTGAAATGGTGCAGTATTTATGGTCACACTAGTTTTGTAAAGTAACATTTCCTATAGATTGAAATTCTTAAATTGAAATTCGGCGCCAAGGTCAAAATCGGAGTTGCCAAGATTGACACTTCTATTTATTACCACCTCACCGATGATAGCTGATTAGCATTATTTTAGATATTTAATTAAATCAAAAGAGTAAGTTCTGTTTTATATTACAATTATTATGTGTCATTCTAAATTAATATTTAAATAGTATATATTCGACTTCCCATTCCGAATCCTTAATTTTGATACACTACTTGATTGGTAACGTACATATTTTTAGTCCTACTATCGTGGTATTATTGTTTAGTAATGGCAATTGTGCGAACGAGACACCGACCTCCACCTGCACGCGTAGCATGAGCACACGGGACTCTTGTCTACGAAGACTTGTCGTCTCGACCTTCTCGATTGCTGAGCACAGTTTGACAGACAGGTGGGACTCGTTCTCAGAATTTCGAAACCTTTTAATGTCTTTTAATAAAAAAAGTAAATTTTAAAGGTAATCTTTTTATTTCAACACCAATAAACGTCAAAATTATCTAAAATGATCCGAAATAATTTAGTTTAAACATGATTCTCATTTTTTTTTATATGTTCTAAGATAAAGAGGCACTCAAGAAAGCGTTCTCTTCCGTAGACAAGCTCTCTCGAGCTCGAGAAGAATAATATTGCCAGTAGAAAATAATTACTTTATTTCTCATAAAGCACCGTTCCTTTCTATAGATATCACAACGCTAAACTCTGAAAACTAATTAAATATAGCTGTATGGATATAAATTCGTTTGCCTTTCTTTTATTGAGAGTATTTTGAAAAGATAACACAGACTACTAACGAAATTGTTAATTTAGTAATCTGTGTAAAATGACGAGAAAATTACGAAATATTGAAATCAACGTATGAAAATAATTTTGATTTTAAGTTTTTAAGGAATAAGATATAAGCACGGATAATTTAGATTTATTTTTATTGCGAAATTTAGTTTCATATTAAATAAAATACGTGGAAAACTATTTCGAATCTTCTTATTAGTCTGTGAACTCTCTCTCGACCTTCTCGACTACTCAAAGGGTGGTAGACAAGTTTCTCCGATTCAACTGTCAAATTAATGTCAGTTGAAGAGAAAAGCTCGTGTTTGTCGACTTTTGACATTAGGCCACGACAAAGAACAATACGAGTCTACTAGTTGTAAATGCGAGCATGAGTATCTCGATCTCAACCCGACAAAAGTGACATTTCGGTGTAGACAAGCCATTGTTCTGTAAGTCGAATCTTATCTCGATGTTGGTCATGCTACGCGTGCTGGTGTTGTCTCATTCACACAGTAGTGCCTTCAGTCAATTTCGTCGATAGAATTTCAACTCTATAACAAATGCAATAAAGTTGAATTTCTTTTAAACGATAGGTGAAAATTTTTGTAGAGTACTCACTCCCTATTATAAACCTCCTTGGTTTTGCCCTTTTCAGGACAGGCGAAGGACTATGCCATACAGCCAGTTCTTGCGTGTTGGTTTCTTAGTCTTTTTTTAAAATAAAGGCAAAGCCAAACTTGCGTCTTATTAGAATGCGGGTGCATCACATTCCAATGCTGCTTGGAGCATTTGGCAGCAAGTATATCAAGACAGTTTACTCGGTAAGGTCAGCCGAGGTAGCGACCACTACAATAAAAGTCTCAGCTTCACACAACCAAGATCGCGCCTATTTCCATTATCCCACATATTGTTCAGTTGCTTAGACACTTGTACCACAAAACTGCACCAATTTTAAGACACTTTACACCCATTTGCACTAAACTTAAGAATCGCCTAAGTCTTTTCCTAACTAACTTAAGACATTTTTAGCAAAAAATTGGTTTGCACTAACCTTAGGACGTTCCTAAATGCACTTTAGGCTATTCTTAACTTACGCGCCCAATATCGAGCGCCCAAGGCTTAAGAATTTCCTATGTTATGAATTGTAAATCTGTGGTTATAGCCTGTGGCCGTCAATTGTGACAAAAACAGAAATATTTGCTGAAAAATGGAAGATTAATGGAACATTCATTTAAATAATTGAATTACTAAACGACTCGGTGGAAAATCGCAAAAATTGCCGTATTTCAATTTTCAATACAATTACTGCACTTATAAAATAATAAGAACGTATAAAATAACTGTACTTGTATGTAAACTTCTGCATTAAGCTGCCGTGTCGAGGTTAATTTTTGACCCCAATTACCGTATAATACGGCAATTACCGTACCATTGGCAACACTACCGCGATTTGATTTCCATTTTCTAAATTGACAGTTGATGACATAACTTTTTTGATCACCCTACCAAATAAAATAAACCAACGCCTTATCTTTCGTCTCCTTTTAACTCACGAATGAATCAATGTGATGTTATAACCAAAAAAGTACTCTATGACCTATATTACTTCGTCGGCTTAAAAATCCATAAACAATTAATATTAACATTCGTTCATTCTTTCTCTTAGCAAGGCGATGCCCAAGTTACGACGTAGTCTGTTAGTGCAAACAAAAATTTCAGCTCGGCATTTTTAGGCTGTTCCTAAGCTAAGAAATAACTTAACTAGGACACGCCTAACTTGAGTTTAGTGCAAACGGCTGAATATCCACTATGAATCAATTTGCGAATAATTAAAATAGTCACCGAACTGAACTCGACAAAATCCCGCCAAAAACTCTGACAGTAGAGATGTGTAAGTACTGTGAGTAATGCATTACGCGTAATATAACACGACCGCGTACTGTAACAGTACCTATTACCCGGCAAAATTTAGCATGACACATGACACTAATCATGGCGAGGCGCTGGCGGTTGAGGTCCATGAATATTGCCAGTCCTAAGCCAGAAACCCCTTTTTAAGAGATTAGAGACATCTTTTAATCAGGGTTGAGTATGAAGGAAAATCAACTTAGTCAATGAAGCTTGCTTCGTACATTAGGCCAAACTGAGTAATGTTATAATGCCATATTACGCAGTAAGAAATGTCATGAAATATGGTATTACTTCATATCATGACATGAGTACTAATTAGAGTACTGTACCGAGTAATGCTATAATGCCATATTACGCGATACGAAATGCCATGCAATATGGCATTACTTCATAGAGTACTGTTTTGCGCATGTCTATCTGACAGCAACAAAACAAAACAATTCAGTAGTTGATGTTTTGTCCTTTTCGGGACAGGCGAAGGACTACGCCATACAGCCAGTTCTTGCGTGTTGGTTTCTTTTACACCCATTTGCACTAAACTTAAGAATCGCCTAAGTCTTTTCCTAACTAACTTAAGACATTCTTAGCAAAAAATTGGTTTGCACTAACCTTAGGACGTTCCTAAATGCACTTTAGGCTATTCTTAACTACGGGCCCAATATCGAGCGCCCAAGGCCTAAGAAATTCCTATGTTATGAATTGTAAAACTGTAGTTATAATCTGTGGCCATCAATTGTGACAAAAAACAGAAATATTTGCTGAAAAATTGAAGACAGCTGAAGATTCATTGAAATAATAGAATTACTAAACGACTCGGTGGAAAATCGCAAAAATTGCCGTATTTCAATTTTCAATACAATTACTGCATTTATAAAAGAATAAAAACGTATGAAATAACCGTACTTGTATGTAAACTTCTGGCAAAGGCTGCCGTGCCAAGGTTAATTTTTGACCCCAATTACCGTATAATACGGCAATTACCATACCATTGGCAACACTGCCGCGATTTGATTTCTGTTTTCTAAATTGACAGTTGATGACTTAACTTATTCGGTCACCCTACCAAATAAAATAAACCAACCCCTTATCTTTCGTCTCCTTTTAACTCACGAATGAATCCATGTGATGTTATAACCAAAAAAAGTATTCTATGACCTATATTACTTCGCCGGTTTAAAAATCCATAATAGTACATTATGAAACAAGTTAGCTTAGGTTGCTCATTGCACACGAGGCTGTGGGTTGCAGCCCGAGCCGCAGGCGAGGGCGTAACTCAGCCGAGTGTGCAATGAGCAAAAGCTCACGAGTTTCATACGACGTTTTTCAACACATTTGCGAGGAAAATACAAAGTAATTTACCACACAGCAACAAATACGACTAAAACAAAATATGACAACTATGGGAAAAGGCGCGTAGGTTTTTTTTGTTTTATTTACACTCCCAATGCAAGAATATTTTGCGAACAAAGGGGTGAGTGAGCATACAGCCTACTTGAAAATTATAATTTTAAGTGATAAAATGCAAATATTTTAATATTTATAACAAAATATTGTGAATTATGAATAATTTGATAATAATAAATACTTGTTTGATTTAATTAAGGACTTAGACATTTATTTATTTTAAAAATGAATATGAAATTTCAGCGGTATAAAACCTCTTTGTTGTTATAAATTGGGAATACTCTGTTTACTCGCATAGAACTTGCAGTAAGGCACTAATTTAACTTTGTAGGGATAATTATAGAATTTATATATTTATATAGTTATAGAACAACCTAGTGTTTTATATATTATTCCACGCGTTTGTTATACCTCAGTTTATGGCCCTAAAAGCGATGTATTAGGGCTCACTTTACGAGCAAGTGTGTTGAAAATAATTAATATTTACATTCGTTCATTCTTTCTCTTAGCAAGGCGATGCCCAAGTTACGACGTAGTCTGTTAGTGCAAACAAACAGCTCGGCATTTTTAGGCTGTTCCTAAGCTAAGAAATATCTTAACTAGGACACGCTTAACTTGAGTTTAGTGCAAACGGCTGTAAATGTTATACCACGAGACGCATTTCAGGTGTGATCACATCACTCCGCTACTTTGTGCTTTTTTCCACATCCACTCTTATCATTGAAGAATTATCTTCGAAATCTGATTCGGAGAAGCGAAAAAAGTTTCTTAGACCAAATCGATCTTCTATTTTCAAATCCTGATAAATATTAAAATTTTGCCTCTGTAAATAAGGAATAACTTGAAAGCGATGCTTTTTTTTTCTTAACAACTCTAAAATTACTAAAATTGAAACTACATCCTCCTCATCCGAACTTATTTTGTTTGATATGCTAGCTCTGAGCAAGTAAGTGAACACTACGTTTTTTTACTACTACGTGAAACAGAGAAAGATATTTAAACTAGAAAACTAAGTTTTGCCGTCTTGCTAACTAGGCTAATACGAAACGTGCTGAAAAAATGATTTTTTTTAATAAAGTGCTAACATAAAATGCTAAATTGACAACACTGAAGTTTTGTCTACACAAACCACGCAATCGCTGTGGACGGCGTGTGTAGAGAAACATGTTTCGGAAACAATATTTTGTGTAGATGTATTTGTTGATTGTGTAGAGCAAAACATGTGCTATGGACCCGCCCCCGGACCGCCTAACTCTCTCGCTTTGACTTTGGCTTTGGTTTATGACGTCAGTGCACTGTCCGTCCTTGTCATCGTGTTATGATATGACAAGGATGGATATAGTCTGGCTATCGCTCTGGCTAAAGCTTTGAGTGAGGCGGTAGGGCCCCCGGCCGAAGCCAACACTACGGTGTTGCTAGTCAAAATAATCGGTCACTCACATGCGCGCTAAAGTTGTACGAAATGGAAAAACATTTGCGAATGTCCGTCCTACACTTGTGGGTTCGCGTATTTGCGCGAATGTGAGAGACCGGTATCAGGATAATGTCTTAATTCTTCAAATAGCGTCACAATAATTTTATTGGCCTTTAAGGTGCTTTCCCACGGTGCGTCTGTAGACATGCTGTAGACGCACGAGAGCGCACCAGACAGACCGACACACCCCGTGGGAAACGACGTGTTCGCCGGTAACTTCAAAGGATCGGTGCGTGCTCGCCCTCGTGCGGCTCGGTGCGGTGCGTGGTAGCGCCGATCGTGGGACCTTAACAGCGACCTTTACAGCCCGTTCATTTTTATTTCAACTTTGTTGAACTTCGTTTTTCTTTTTGGCCTTCTTGCAACCTAATTTTCGATAAATCACCTAAACTGGCTACTGGTACAGATCGTGCGATATAACATGACCTAATTTTTAGTACCACGTGACCAAGGGGGTAATTATGTAACTTTGTTGCAATCAACTCTGACAGAAATCGCAGTGACATTGCTACTTTAGTAAGAACCAATGTGACAACTATCTTACTTAAAGCAGCAATGTAACTGCGCGTTCAATCGAGAATTGTTAGCAACAGACTTACGTAATTCGGGGTCTGGGGCCTTACTATGAGCTCCAAAAGCAAGACTTATATTGAACTACCTTACTTTTTCGTACTATGACCTCAAAGGTTAGTTCTAAAGCAGGCCTTAAGCAGTCTTGTTTAAGGCCTGCTTGTGAACGGTACCTTGATTACGTAAGGCTGTTGCTAACAATTCTCGATTGAAAGCGCAGTTGCATTGCTGCTTTAAGTAAGATAGTTGTCACAATGGTTCTAACTAAAGCAGCAATGTAACTGCGATTTCTGTCAGAGTTGATTGCAACAATTTTACATAATCAGCCTACTGAATGGCTCAAGGATGGTTTCTTACCCCGGTCACTCACATGCGCGGAAAGGTTCGCGAATACGCGAACCCACATGTGTAGGACGACCTTCGCGAATGACTTCGCGAAGTTTTCGAGACATTCGTACCTTTCCAAACTGTGTCGGTTTTTTGACGCACATCAAAGCGCGCGAACCTCGAACCTTCGCTTAGCTCCCACACATGCGTGCCACAGACGAAAGCATTCGTACGACCATTACTAATCTGTGGTGACGCTTATTTTTCGTAGTTGTGACGACCTTTATTTAGCCTTTATTTTCTATATTGAAAATAGTAAGCATATGAGCACACATAAAATAGTCCAACAGCTCTATTAAAATCATTTTCACCGTTCATTGATCGCAAAATCGCAAGTAAAAATAAACATTTGTGAACAAGTGTAGGAGGTTTTATGCAAAGGGTTCGCACACTCACATGCGAACCTATTCGTGAAGTTGCTGACTTTGCGAATGAATTTATGACAGCCACTCACATGCGTGCAAAGGTTCGTACAATGTACGACGAACCTTTGCGTGCATGTGAGTGACCGGGGTTATTTGCTGATGGTAACCCCCCAGGGGCCTTACTATGAGCTCTTATAGCAGGGCTTAAATTGAACTGCCTTACTTTTTCGTATTATGACCTCAACGGTTAGTATGAAAGCAGGCCTTAAGCAGTCCTGTTTAAGGCCTGCTTTTGAACTAAACGGTTTCTTATTTGCTGATGGTAAGCCCCCTGCGCACTACAATTTTTGTACTGGGGCCTTACTATGAGCTCTTATAGCAGGACTTATATTAAACTGCCTTACTTTTTCGTACTATGACCTCAAAGGTTAGTTCAAAAGCAGGCCTTAAGCAGTCCTGTTTAAGGCCTGCTTGTGAACTGAACGGCTCAAGGATGGTTTCTTATTTGCTGATTTATTTGCTGATGGTAAGCCTCTGAAAATTGCTACTGGGGGTCGTTCCGAACCTACGCTCCGAGTGCAACCGAACGCTCTAACGCCGTTCCAAACATTAGAGCGTGACGTTCGGTTGTAACAACTTTCCCGTTCCAAACTTCAGAGCGTTGCAACCAAACAACCATCAAAATTGATGGTTGTAAAACGCTCTGACGTTTGTCTATAGAAAAACTGTCAATGTCATTTGACATTATTTTGTATTTTGATGTTTTTGTGTCTAATTTTCAAATAAATCATGGTAGCTTCGCAAAAAAACAGTTTTTATTTGATTTTGTATTAAGGAAAGTTTAAATTATTTCTATTCCAAGTGGAAAATGAAGACTTTGTATTGACATTGACATTTAAAGGTCTTGGTCGTTCCTAACCTTAGAGTGAGTTAAAAAACAAACAACAACCGGCACTCTAAGCCTCTGAACGAAACCCTGCGCAAGCTTTATTGTCTATGGTTTGGTCCAAGTTTAAATTTTCCTACGCGTGCTGTTTATGGCATTCCCGTAGGAGTACACTGTTCTGTGCTCAGTAGTCTAGTCTAGTCTGTGAATGTCATGACACCATAGGGATGTCAAAAGTGAAAGAAAATATCGATATATCGATACATCGATATTTATAAAAATATCAATATCTGCCTCGATATATCGCAAAAAAAATATCGATATATCGGTCCAATTTTCAGAGACCGTTTGCGGTTTTTAAATATGTTAGAGCGCGGACTGTAGTTTGTGTAGGATATATAGGTCGTAGTAAAATAAGAAGGACTTTTATGATTATGAAGCTGAAAAATTATATATATTGTATTCAATTACAATCACGTTACAATGGAAAAAACAGAAGAACAGAAAGGACAGCTTGTCTTGTCATACAAAAAAACCATAGACTTTAAAAATACAATTTAAGAAAAAGGTTTTATGTTGGTTATTCCAACATGCTGCCACACCAAAAGTAAACAAGTACTTAGGTATGTAATAACACGTAGCATTTAAAGAACTAAACACTAATTATTGACACATTTAACAAAAAGTTAACACAACATTAACTAGCTAGAACAGGCTAGAAAGTAATTTAACAACTAACTTAATTACAACTCAATTGGTAACAAACAAACTTTGACGATTGATCGCCTATGAGTCTTACCATTAGGAGTTTTAACTTCAACAACCCTGACTCTATTATCAGAGCCCGGAAAAACATTAACCACCCTGGCCATTGGCCAAAACAAAGGCGCAACATCATTTTCCTTTAAAAGGACTAAAGACCCTACTTCAATATTAGGGTGAGACTCCCTCCACTTAGGCCGAGACTGTAAAATATTTAAATATTGCCTGCTCCAAGCTCTCCAGAAACTATTTTTAATACTTGTACATATTTTCCAAAACTTAAGATTATCTGTGAGCGTTACATCTTGTTCTGGAAAAGCATTTAAAGCAGACCCAATTAAAAAATGGCCAGGAGTAAGACAAGAAAAATCATTTACATCGTTTGATAACGGCATAAGAGGTCTACTATTAAGAATAGATTCGATTTGACAAAGTATAGTATTCATCTCTTCATAAGTTAACAAAGTCTTTTGTACAACCCTTTTTAAATGAAACTTCATGCTTTTTACGCCAGCTTCGGCTAGACCTGCAAAAATAGGAGAATAGCAGGGAACAAAATGAAAGTTAATGCCATTCTGTGACGAAAAATCATGAATTTCCTTTTGGTGCTCTTTACTATTATGTAACTTATATAATTCAGTTAATTGACTACTAGCAGACTTAAAAGTAGATGCGTTGTCACTATAAATATCAGTAGGGAGACCTCTACGCGCAATAAACCTCTTTAAGCAAGCTAAGAAAGTTACAGTTCTTAAATCAGAAGCCAACTCAAGATGTATGGCTTTAGTTGCCAAGCATACAAAAACGCATACATATGCCTTTGTTTCTAACGCTTTTCTTATACGCGACTGCTTAATTATGAAAGGCCCCGCAAAATCTATGCATATTTTTTGGTAAGGACAACAAACATTTATTCTGTCGTGAGGTAGCGACCCCATGAGCTGTTTCGCGGTCTCAGCTTTTAGTTTAAAACAAGTTATGCACTTATGTATAACTTTCTTAACTTCCTTGATACCATGAACTATCCAAAATGTCTGATTTATGGCGGACATAACTAATCTTGGCCCTGCATGTAAATTCCTGATATGTTCTCTCTTAATAATTAAATGTGTTATACGAGAATCTTTGGGCAAGATTACCGGATGCTTTTGTCCATATGGAATTGACGCATTTTCTAAACGACCGCCAACCCTAAGCAAACCCTGGTTATCGACAAATGGATACAACGGTTTCAAATTACCTTTTGTAATCTCGTTTTTTAATTTTAATTGTAAAAATTCATCTTTAAAACACTGTTGCTGTTCATACTTTACAATAACTAACAAAGAGTGATTTAATTCTTTAGATGTTAAATAGTTACATTTATTTTGGTCACCTTTGTCCTTTGCATTCCGTACGAAACGAAAGACATATGCTAATATTCGTTGCATTTTACTAATGCCAGAATACTTTTGTAGAAAATTCAAACACAACTCTTGATCATACAAAACCCTACACACCAATGTAGTGGGACAAACTGGATCGACTTTCACCTCGGGTAAATCGCAGGATTCAATGACCGGCAACCTGGGCAAGTCTTGAGATTGATACTCACTTGTGTGAAGAAAACCTGGTCCTTGCCACCACAAAGGATGATCCTCTAACTCATGCGGTAAGACTCCTCTGCTAAGACAATCAGCGGGGTTCTCCTCGGAGCTTATATAAGACCAGCAAAATTTACAAGTAAGCTCAGTTATTACCTTAACTCTATTTGCCACATATGTTTTAAGTGTGGTTATATTAGATTTGACCCATGCTAAAGCGATTTGTGAATCTGAGTAAAGAACGACATTATCAATATTTAGTTTAAGTTGTAAAGTGCTATGAAGCCGCGAAGCACACTTGGCTAAAAGAACCATAGCATTGAGCTCAAGTCTAGGAACACTTAAGCTTTGTTTTAATGGATTCACACGTGACTTAGAACACAATAACGAAACTTTAATGTTGCCTGTGGAATCGACTATTCGTAGATAAACGCAGCAGCCGTACGCCGTGGAACTAGCAGCATCAGCAAAGCCTATAATCTCAACAGACACGGACTCGCACATATTTATATAACGTGGGATAGCTATAGGCAGCATTAAACAAAAGCTATTATAAAATTCACGCCATTCATTCAAAATGTCATGAGGAAGCTGTGCATCCCAGTGAATGTGTGCTTGCCACAACCTTTGCATTATTACCTTGGCTTTAAGCACCACAGGCCCAGCTAAACCAAGCGGATCAAAAAACTGTCCTACAAAACTTAAAATCTCACGTTTAGTGGCAGGCATGCTTGCATTAGGCTTTGGATGAAGCATGAATGAATCTGTATTAACATTATACTTAACACCTAATGTTTTTAAAGAAATGTTGCCCTTTTCTAAGTCTACATCGTCAAAATACTGTTGTGACTTGGGTATTTCATCTAATAATTGGGGACAATTAGAAAACCATTTGTGTAAATGAAACCCACCCTTATCAAGAAGGTCACACAGCTGTGATTTTGCCTCAATTAGCAGCTCAGGTGACTTCTGAGACACAATTGCATCGTCTACATAGGTAGAATTTTCAATAATAGAAGCTGCTAAGGGATAATCACTTCTATACCTTTCAGTAAGTTCCTTTAAACAACGTGTAGCAAGATAAGAAGAGCACTTTAATCCAAAAGTTACAGTATTTAATTGTATACATTGGATACCCTCATTTGGGGAATCTCTCCAAAAATCTCAGGCACATTTTCTAGCTCCCAAAATTGTTGCAAAGTATTGTTAAGAGTATTATCACATGCATTACAATGTAAAGAAGTTACTTGTTTTTGGTGGTGCACAACAGGAACTGAACCAGCAACTATGTAACCAAACTGTGTGTTAACAACTGGAACACCATGACTGGAAACGCTGTCTTGATCAGCCACATACGGCAGTAGCACCTGAAAAAATATATCGGCACCTAATAATATATGTATGACACTAGGCTCATTGAACTTATTGTCTGCCAGTGTAATATTGCAAGGTAAAACAATATCCTGCATTGATATTTTGGATTGCGGCAACTTGGAAGTAATATTATCTAAGACATGACAAGTTACATTAATGCTAAAGTTGTTAATTAAGGAATGCAATTGTATGTTAACACAATCCCTAATTTCATTTTTCTTGTTACCTATACCCACCACTGGGGTGTTAACCTGAATAGGTTTAAGACTCATTAAGCTAACTAGCTCGGATGTAATGAAGGAGGCTTGTGAACCACTGTCTAAAAGCGCCTTAACATGAAACTCAGACCCATTGCTCGCGATGAGTTTAACTCGCGCTGTAGGCAAAATGACCTGATGACTGGCAGCTTCAGAAAACAGGGTCACTGGTGACTCAACCTTGTCATCTTGATGCAGCAATGTATTGTGATTTTGTTGGCACAAACTGCATTTGAAACGGTACCTACACTTTTGCTTGTGCTCATTCAAGCAGATATTGCATAGACCGTGGTCATTAATAAACTTCAACCGTGCTGCAGCTGACATTAATTTAAATTTATTGCAAGCAAATAATTTATGAGGCAACTTACATGCTATGCAGACTGGAGTAGGAGGTGCCGGCTCACTGCCCGCTACACCCTTTACCGTTACCATGTGCGCAGCCTTGGACGGTTGCACTTGAACTCTTTCTGAATTTTCTAGTGCAAGTGCTCGGCTCTCTAGAAATGTAATAAGATTATTCACCGAGGGTTCTGTACTACAATGCAACTGGAACTCCCTACTACATATTAAGTCTAACTTTCGACTTAAAATGCAAAGGATAATAGGGTCCCATTGGTGTACCTCATAATTAAGATTTTTAAGCGCAGCTAACTGCTGCTTCACGACAGAAACGAACTGCCTAATATTGTATGCAGTTGATTTCAGCATTGGCTGCAAATCTAGCAAGGTGTTTATATGTTCACTTGTAATCTTGAACTTGTTATCATAACGATCACGTAAAATATTTTTTGCTTCTAAATAACTTTCAGAAATAATCGGTAAATTTTTTATCAATTCGAAAGGCTCATTCTTAAGATTGTTACGTAAATAAAAAAACTTTTGAATGTCAGCTAAACTATGATTCGAATCGATTAATGCATTAAACATTCCAATAAACGGCTTATAATCAGAATACCTACCGGAAAATATTGGGAGATCTATTTGTGGCAATTTAGCTGCCGGGACCAACGTGTGCTTTGGCGGGTTCTCTGCCAACGAAGTAAGCTGCGACTGCGACTGTAAATCTCTAATTAATGCTATCGTTTGCAAAAACTTACTTTCAACGGCCCCCATGTCGTCCGCTTCAGGATCTAGAGCACAAACGTCCAAATTCAAGGCTTCGAACCTTTGAAATGATTCTCGCAGGCGCTCCTCTTTCGTGGAAACTACATGCGGGGATAGGCCTGCATCTGCCTCCGCGAAAAAATTTGTTATTTTTGTGATGCACCCTTTTATAACGGCGCGTTGGCGCAACAATCTCCGTAGCTGACGCGAATCACAATCGGAGTGATCCGAATTATCAGACATTTTGAAAAAGAATACACAGCACAGCAACACGTAAACAATAAAAATTAATGTAATACTAAATATTACTAAAACTTAGTGTCCGGTAAATTTTTTGTAAATTGAAAATAAAACTTCAAACAGCAACAAACGTCAAATGCAAAAAGTCAAAAAATGGCGTCACGGATCACGATCACGGCAAAGACAACATCTTTCTTTTTTTTTTCTTGTAAGGAGACTTGTACATTTGCCCCTATCTTGGATGGCAACGGCTTCACAAAATTAGGTATAGGGGTGCACGAAAACAGCTCTCCAACTCAAATTGTAGTGAAGTAGTGCTCCGAAGTCCTACACGGTGGCGGCGGCGCGACGACACACACGTCCTGCATCTACCGGCGACACTCCTGGCATCACCACTGCCGACTCGATACGCTTCTTAATGAATTGTGTTGTGAATTGTGATGCTTCTGTATTTTATTTTGCATGCAACTTGCAATGCGTTATAAATACGAATGAACTCGATGGAACTCGATGTATAATGGTTACTAGCAGTAGGCTGGCGTCTCTTGAAAAACTGCAACAGCGGAACGCTTTTACCTGAAATGCTTGCTTCGATGGATGTCCTCTTATTACTTATTTTGCAATTGCACGATGGACCATGTTAGAGCGCGGACTGTAATTTGTGTAGGATATATAGGTCGTAGTAAAATAAGAAGGACTTTTATGATTATGAAGCTGAAAAATTATATATATTGTATTCAATTACAATCACGTTACAATGGAAAAAACAGAAGAACAGAAAGGACAGCTTGTCTTGTCATACAAAAAAACCATAGACTTTAAAAATACAATTTAAGAAAAAGGTTTTATGTTGGTTATTCCAACAAATAACAATGTCTTTATTTCAGTCTAGCTCAGTAATATCAATAGATTTTATCAGACAACACATATTACTTTAATGTATGAAAATCTCAATAAAAACGAAAATCCTTACTAATATTATAAATGCGAAAGTCCGTTTGTTTGTTTGTTTGTTACGCCTTCACGTCCTAACAACTGAACCGATCATCATGAAATTTTGCATACACGTTGTCAGGGGTACAGAGAAGGACATAGGGTACCTTTCATCCCGAAAAAAAGTATAGTTCCCGAGGGATAGCAAAAAACCTTTTTACGCAGACGAAGTCGCGGGCGGCCGCTAGTAATTTATAAAATCAGGCGCATATTTTTTATATGATATTCAACGCAGCGCAAAAATCATAAAAGATAAAGACAATATGTTTTAATATAAAAAAAATTATAAATTAGTTTTTTCCATTCCAATCTTTTACGACTTTGTATTCTAGCAAAGTTAGTGTTGTGATGCTAATAAATAAAAATATATTGTTTTGATACGAATTTCGATATTGGTTATTTTGTATCGATATATCGGTTAGAAATATATCGGCAAAAAATATCGATATATCGAACAAAAAATATCGATATATCGATATTTTTTCAACAAGCCTACGTCACCACACCACCACAGACTACATGTCATGCACAGAGTACTTTTGTATATAGATAGGAAAATGTCATGTCACATCGTACTTTTCTTATTTCGATTTTTCGTTCGTCATTTTCGTGTTTAGACGACTCAATACGAAAAATCTGAAAAGTTGTAATCTTAATAGATAGATTTCAGCAATATATTTAAAAGCAGTGTTGAAGGAATAATATTTACAGTCATATGAAAGCTAACCTATAAAAGTGACATGCTATTTTTTATGTGCAAATGCTTTTAGTTTGATTTAAAATATCTACTTTCACAATGGCTGATAAAATAAGGTAAGCGAGGAAATATTACTCTGACCAAAATATGTTTGTACCAGTTAGTTAATAATGACAATTTACACGGAGCCTCTAAGCACGGATCCAATACTTGAGACAATCCACTGCCAGTCTAATGTTGGCATCGTGTAATAAGAATCAGTCTACCTACTGCATTCGATTGTCCTCAAGCAAATTCGACTGGCTTGCTGTCCTGATTCAGTAGATTGTCTCGGCTATTGGCCTCATGTGAATGGGCCATAATTCTGGACAAAATTACTGTAGGTTGTGTCATTATAACTATTTCTCTCATCTTTCATAAAATGTGGATTGTTGGTCCTGCTATGTAAAAAAGTCTATTTAATTTACTACTGAATCCTCATAAAAGTCTGTCTATCCTTACTTGACTACTTGTCTTATAAAAGGGTAAACAATCTTCACCCTACTCCTTATTGAAATATTCATATATAAAATAAAACAAATGGTTTTCCATACATAGATTATGAAATAAATTGTTAATAACTAATAACAATTTCAAAAAGTTACGAATAATTTTAAATAACAATTTAAGTATAAAAGACATATGACCACTGTCAAAAACTGTTTACTAAATAAGACAAGTAAGGATAGACAGACTTTACCGAAGTTTGAAGTCCAGTAGATAATACTCGGTAATTGATTTTTATTTTCAGAGTCAAGTCCAAGTTTGATAGGAAAGGAAATTATGAACCTTCAGATTCAGAAGATGAATATTCAGACTCTGAGAGAAGGCTATTAGATAAAGTACGTAAGAGAAAACATAATGAAGATGAAAGTGAGGAGGAAATATATGCCTTTTCCGAGTCCGACGATGATTTTGAAAAAAAGAAGGAAGATCTTGGTATGGCCGACAGTGATGTTGAGGGTCAAGAAAAATCTGATGATGATTTGCCAGATTCTAAAGCTTGGGGGAAGAAAAAAGGATCATATTATGCTACTGATTATGTTGATGAAGATTATGGAGGATTTGGGCAAGATGAGGAAGCAGCCCTCCTGGAAGAGGAAGAAGCTAAAAACATCCAAAAAAGACTTCTTGAACAACTTGGAGAAGAAGATTTTACATTGGATTTTTTTAACAAACAGTTGGGAAATGCTGAAGAAAAAGAGTCGGTCATCAAAAGCGACCTTAGTCAAATGTCTAAAAGACAAAAGTTACAGTTACTTGAGAAAGAGAGTCCAGAATTTGCAGGTCTGATAGATGATTTTAAGACTAAACTTACAGTTGCTAAAGACAATTTACACCCACTTTTAAAACTTGTTAAAGATGGTAAAGTTCCAAAATGCCCTGCATCTAAATTTGTTAAGACAAATTATGATCTTATCTTAAATTACTGTACCAATATAAGTTTTTATCTACTTCTTAAAAGTCAGAAAATAAATATTCAAAACCATCCTGTTATCACAAGATTATATCAGTACAGGCAAATGTTAAATAAAATGGAACCTATTTTCTTGGAGGTCATTAAACCACAAATTGATAACATATTGGCTGCAGTTCAGAACAATTTAGAGCTGCATGTAACAGAACTTAAAAATGAGCTAAAAGAAGGAAGAAAACGAAAATCAGTTAAGGAAGTAGTTGAAGGTACAGCTAAAAAACTAAAGCTAATTAACACCTTAGAAAAAGATGAAGGAGAAGATACTGGGGTTTCAGATAATGAAGATGAATATGAGGGAACAGATTTCTTCAAACCACAAGATGAAAACAGAAATGCATCTATAAATAATGATCAATCTGAAGAAAGCGGATTTTCAGATAATGATAATTCACCAAATGATATAGAAGAAATGAATAAGCCTTCAACATCATCCCAGCTCACTGCTGAAGATTTCGGAGATAAGAGAAAAATCACGTACCAGATTGCAAAGAATAAAGGTCTTACACCACATAGGAAGAAAGAGCAGAGAAATCCTAGGGTTAAACATAAACTAAAATACAGAAAGGCAAAGATAAGGAGGAAGGGAGCAGTACGTGAACCTCGGACTGAGGTCACTAGGTATGGTGGGGAAGCATCCGGCATAAAAGCAAATGTGAAAAAGAGTATTAAAATTAAGTAACCAGTTTTGTCATATTTGTATTTATTAATGCAACTTATATCATTTTTATTATTTTCTGTAATAAGTGAAATAAAATATTTATCATGGTATTTTCGCAGTGTATTAATGTTGCCATCTGAAACAAAAAATATAGTAAACTGAAAGTCTCAAATATTATATCATAAAATTTTAATACGTTTCATTTACCAAATTACAAAAAATCGCGAAACGGGGAATCCAGTACAATAGATGAAATAACATAAGACCCACTGACTTCCATAATACATGCAATAATTTGGAGGTCAGTGATAAGGCCCCATCATAGACTTAGGCGCGTATTTATAAAACCGCTCTCGACGTTGAGAGCTATCTTGAGATCATATTTGAGTTGCTGTTCCTAAAAGAAGAGCATCTCAAGTAAACACGGGCCTTTTAAGGTCTTAGCCCATTTACACGCTACTGCTCCAACACCACCCTAAATTAAGGCGCACAGTGGACTTTGGAACCCGAAAGTGACATCGTTGAGATAATAGGCATGATGATTATTTTTTTATTTTATATTACATAAATTACCTCTCAAAAAAAAAGAAACATTGGTAAAAGAATTATTTCGCTAACATGAACACTGCCCGAGAACAGTTTGAAATGCACAAAATTGGACTCACGAAAACGCTCCACACTAACGGCTACTCAGTTATGACGTCACGCTTGAGTAGTTTGTATGCAAAGCGTAGGAAATTTGTTCGGCAGCTATATTAAATATTGTGTTTATCAAATTGGTGTCTTATACAAATTTGCTATAAATTTTACGGACTAATTAAATGCATTATTTATTTTAACAAATTTTATACTTTTTAAATGGACTTGTCCGCCCAACTTTGAAGGGTCATAAAACAAATAATACGCAATATATAAAACCAAGAGGTATACCAGCTACTCTAAAAGTTTAATATGTTTACGATTTTTATTAGTATTTCGTTATTTTATTCATTAGTCATCATCCCTATTCCAAAATCTGTTTGTTCTAGTTATTTGTAACTCACGACGAGAACTCCCGTGTGCTAATTATGTCTAGATTTTTTTCTAGACAAGGTTCTAAATTGCATAATACCATATTGCTATTTATTGCTAAACGATACCATAGACTGTAATCAAATTTTTTTGCGTTTCCAAAAGGGATGGAATGGAACAGAGATATTTAATGGTTTTTAAATCATCTAGGGTCGTCACTCTTAAGAGAAAGTGTAACGCTTTAATTTCATAAATGAGTTAATGAAGATCAAACATTTTGCTTATAAACTTTTATGTCTGAAAATTATTGTATAGTTAGCTAGTGATCCATCAAACAATAGTTATTTTACGTCTTCATTACATGTGTTAAATTTAGTTTGTAAATACAATATGACGATAACATAAGTATTTATAATACAAGGTTATTTTTAGTTCATTGAAAACTTTTCGAGGGGTTGATCCGACCAATCAGACCATCAAACTGAACAACTTTCGTTATGGGATCAACCTCGAAATCACGAAAAAAATCAGCTGTTCCATACAAAAGTAGAGAACTGAACAACTTTTACTATTGGACAAACTGAATTTGCGGCATAAATGACATCAGGCAGAGTCCCATAGAAAAAAACCAAAGAATGTATAACGTTTCTGTTTAATTCAAAATGTAGGCATGTAATTAGTAAGTCATAGAAAATATTCAGATTTTTACGAAGATTTATGTTTTAAAAGTTATTTACGTTTGAAAGTTTTATTTCTTGGTAGCCCCGACACTAAATAGCAACACCAGTTTCACGACAACACGTTTCGTTAGCTGCGTTAGTGATACAGATTAGCACCACAATGTACCATGGGCAACAGCGTCGCTTAATCACTGCTATGGCTAAAATCGCTTGCACGCCGCACCCGCTGTCACATACGTTTAGTTCGTGCACGGGCGATACGCGCGCACACGAATTTTGTTGCAAACTGGTTAAGCGACGCTGTTGCCCATAGTACGAGTTGGAACCGATCAAACGGAAAATCTGTGCATATGTCGCACGTAACAAAACGCTTTTGACAGTTGAGTTGACTGATTTCCGGCAGACTTTTTTTTTAATGCGCAATCACTTGTGCCACAGATTAAATATACTCAAGGGAGACTTGTGAAATCGCTAACAAAAATGTCCGTTTCATAGATATGCTTTTGTTTTTTTCAATAATTAATTAACGCTAAATGAAGGAGTTAAAAAATAATGTTGCTACTGTTTTATGATTCTAGTAACATAAAGTGTTTATAGATAGCAGAGTTATGTTTATACACTTTTGGGTCTCATGTGCCTGATGTCCTTTGCTGTTTCATGCAAAAATTAATAACGATAATATCAAAATGCATGAAACAGTTGATTTTTTTTTCACGATTTCAGAGTTTGTCCCATAGTAAAAGTTTTTCAGTTTGATGGTCCCTATCTACCATATTCGGCATTAGGGGTATTTTTTGTACACGTTGTATAAATAAAGTTTTCTTGCCTTTTTATGAGTATGAGTGGAAAACGATTTATCTCTGGTGTTCCACCCCTTTTGGAAACGCAAAAATATATAATGTAGCGCATAGTAATGCTAACATTTCTGTGTTAATAACTTATCCAAATACGGCAGAATTCTCGAGTAAAAAAATATCTTTGATAAAACAGAAAACTTCAAATTTCTCATAAACTACCGCGAGTAGAACTGTCAATCAACTATTGAAATGTGAGTGTTTACTAAACTTATAATACTATGCTATCTTACAATCACTGATTTTATTTCGGAGTAATAAAGGATTTTCCATATTTTTTCCGCCGTTTTATGCAATTTGGAAATTCGTATAGAAAAAAATTTAGACATAATTAGCACACGGAAGTTCTCGTCGTGAGTTACAAATAACTAGAACTAACAGATTTTGGAGTTATCTCAATGATGTGACTTTTTTGGGTTCCAAATCCACTGTGCGTAGGCGTGTAAGTAAGTTAAGACCTAGTGGACTTAATTCATTTGTATTTTTTCAATTTCTTTCATATTTTATTTTATTTATTTTTTCATATTACTGTAACATTACGACAATCAAAATGAGTAGTTTTTGTTATAGCTGGCGCTGATGAACATTTGTTGAGACTCGAGAGTAAGACCCATCTTATTCTCTATATTGTTTTAAATTTCCATGCTTATTAATGTTATTAGAATAAACTAAATCGGGATTTACACCATGTGCCTGTTTATTTTTGAGACTCCGATATTTCGGCGCAGTTGCATCCGCCATGATCACGAAAGAACTAGTTCTTCCGTGATCATGGCGCATTAGAATTAGAAGAACTAGTTCTTCGGTGATTATGGTGGCGCATGCAACTGCGCCAAAATATCTAAAATAAACAGGTACATGGTGTAAATCTCAATATAGTTTATTCTAATAACATTAATAAGCATGGAAATTTAAAACAATATAGAGAATAAGATGGGTCTTACTCTCGAGTCTCAACGAATGTTCATCAGCGCCACAATATAGGATATTCTCATAGATATTTTAAAGGATTATATTATAATGAAGCGTCGTCGGTCAATCAATAGTGTTGACAATTATTTGTTATTGGTCTTTTGTCTTTCGACTCGAAATCACGGGCAGGCTGATTATCTAACTAAAATTATAGCGACCAGTAGAATACTTAGAATAGAATAGAATTAATCTATTTGCCACAAACATGGTACATTTGATGTTATAATAGTTTAGGAAAGGTCTCTCATATTTGACCCATAACACAGCCATGCAAATATTGGGTACAAGTTATAATAGTAATAATCTTTAAGAGGCATATTACATTTCGACTGTGATTTTTGCGTAAAATGGACGTGCCGGACTACAGCTGCGCCACAAAAAAAAAGTTGGAAATCTGACATTTTGACTATGCCATGATGAAGTCTATAGTTTGTCGGAGTTTGTCGCCAAAAAACAGAGTTTGTCGGTCTTCCGTTTAGGAGATACATGTGGCTCAGCTGTAGAGACGTCTCTACAGCTGCGCCACACAGATCTCGAAAACGGAAGGTCGTAGCGAAAATCTGATTACTTGTATGTATAGCCGTTAGTTTGTCGGAGTTTGTCGCACAAAAACCAGAGTTTGTCGGTCCTGCGTTTAGGAGATACGTGTGGCGCAGCTGTAGAGACGTCTCTACAGCTGAGCCACACAGATCTCGAACACGGAAGGTCGTAACAGAAATCTGATTACTCGTGTGTAGCCGGTAGTTTGTCGGAGTTTGTCACCAAGAACCAGAGTTTGTCGGTCTTGCGTTTAGGAGATATGTGAGATTTTCGCTACGACCTTCCGTTCTCGAGATCCAGGTAGAAATGTCTCTACAGCATATCCCCACATATCTTCTGCAAATTATTGATTTTCGATAAATTAACCATTCGATATTTTGATTTTAGATCATTTGGTATTCGATATGGCGTAGGTAACCCCTGTCAAACGGTTTTATTGATAGCGAGTAGCGACAATTGACATATTTTCATTTTTTACGTAATTATTACTAGTCGTATTAATATTATGACGACAAAAAAATAAAATTTTGGAAAAGAAAAAAATACCTGTCTCTTGTTTTCATCAGTAATTTCTAAATAACAAATAAAAACACAGGACAAAAATTTTGAAATGTTGTCAATTCCGTAATTATTACTAGTCGCTAAATGGTTTTTATTTAGATAATCAGCCTTCCGAAACCCAGTTAAATATTTGTGTCTTACAATTTCAAAACTTTGTCTTTTCCTCCAGATGCCACGTATGCGCCATCTGGTGACCAATCCACTGCGTAAACCTCATCTGCGTGACCAGGCAAATCCAATTCCAACTTCTTTGTCTTCATGTTCCATACTGAAAGTAAAAAAAAAATGTTCACAATCATTTATCAATTTCATTCAATGAATAGATATTTCAACTGTTGACTGGGCGCACTCTTCTTTACTATTACTTCCTCACTAATACTATAAATTCGAAAGTCCGTTTGTTTATTTGTTTGTTTGTTACGCCTTCACGTCTTAACTACTGAACTGATTATTATGAAATTTTACATACACGTTGTCAGGGGTACAGAGAAGGACATAGGGTACCTTTCATCCCGATAAAATGTATTGTTTCCGAGGGATAGTAAAAAACTTTCCACGCAGACGAAGTCCCGGGCGGCCGCTGGTATCACATAAATTACAGCTATCTTTTTTTTTCTAACCTTTTAATGTGGAGTCAGCACTTGAACTGAGCAACAACCTGGAATCGGCGGACCAGGCGACCATGTAGACGGCCTGCACGTGTCCTCTTAGCGTGGTGATGAATTTGCCTGATGCTGCTTCCCATAACTTTACCGACTTGTCGAACGACGCCGAAGCAATAAACCTTTAAAAATAAGTTTAGTCTTAATAATTTATTAGGTAGGTACTAGAAATATTCACAGAAAAAAACTGAATACATACCTAGTGTCCGGTGAAAACTTGACATCATTTACAAGTTGTTGGTGGCCTGTCATACGTGCCAAAGGACGTTTCTCCTTTTCAGGCATCCAAAGGAATAGAGTGAAGTCGTCGGAGCCCGACACAAGGCGCTCATCTCCTTGTGGACATACTGCCTCATACCGTTCACGAGCTCGTTGTTGAAGAACAGTCTCTGACAAATTTATGAACCAAGAATTAGCGCTTTGGCAAACTGAATGCAAAAAGTATTGGACACATTGTTTAGTTTTATTGTAGCCATTAAAAGTTTAAGCAAAAGAAAAGTCATCACCTAAAAGTGCAATATTCTTATGTCTTATATAAAATATCAAAGCGATGATGTACTGGAATCCAAGAAACGCCAAAAGAAAATGTGGAAGACCACACAAAAGATGGGTTGACGAGATAAGGGCCATAGCGGGATCAGCTTGGACCAGAGAGGCCGTAGAAAGGAAATTGTGGCACCAAAAGGAGGAGGCCTTTGCCAATGGGCAAACAGACTAACAAACAACTACTATACTATTACAATAACTTTTAATATGGATCAAAAAGTCTGAAGAAGGGTTTATTATCCTACTAATATTATAAATGTGAAAGTTTGTGGGTTTGGATGTTTATTCCTCAATCACGCAAAATCTACTAACGGATTCGGTTGAAATTTGGCACACAGATAGTAGATAGCCTAAATTAAAGCATAGATTACTTTTTATCCTGATATTCCCACGGAAACAGGAACCACTCGGGTGAAACCGCGAGCGCCCGTTAGTTATATATAAAATGTAAATAAACTCACTATCAGTGGTGAATCCATTCTGATCCGTAACTGGATGAAAAGGGCCAGTACGTAGCACATAGTCGGTGCTCAGAGCTAATGTGTTGACCCAATGGGCGTGGCCTTCCAGGGTTCTGCAAAGGATACCATCATCTGCTCTCCATACCTGTAAAGGTAAACACTCATCTACAATTTACAGTCAACAACATGCCAGACTTTGCATGTTAACATTGAGACAGTATTTATGTCGTACCATATGTAATAAGTATTTTTTTCATATCTGTTTTACCTACCTACTGTGTACATCGCCCACACAAAATAATAATGTTTCATAAAATGCAAAAAAAACAGCCACTGATTTTTTTGCATTTTATGAAACATTGGTCCTATAAATAAAATTGCTGTGTGATTTTATTGATATTTAAAAAAAAGTTGTGTGATGGATGAAGGGACTTTATGCCCAGAAAAACCTTATCTATTTACATCATAATAAAATTAGTAAATGATGTTTTTAATTTACTTTTATTGTTCTGTCTTGTGATGAGGTGTATATAAGTCCAGTTCCACCCCATTTAACTGAAGTAACTGCTTTGGAATGACCTGTCAAACTTAAAATCATCAGGCCTGTAACTGTGTCCCATATTCTAACATCTCCGTCTTTTGATGAGCTTGCTAATCTTCGGCATTCTGCATTCCTGTTGTAAGATGACTTCATATAAAAAAAATAAAGTTTTTAAATAAAGTTGGATAAATGAATAGGACTAATTTTCGAAAATCATTACCTGTGATATGGTTCCCAGGCCAATGCAGTGATCCACTGTTTGTGTCCAATCATTGTTTTCCCTACTTGATTGCCTGTTTTTGGGTCCCATAGCATCACCTTGCCCTGCTTGCAAGCTGAAGCCAACTTGGAGCCATCTGGTGACCAGCTGATACATAACACCCAATTAGAATGTCCTAAAATGGGTAAAATTTAGTTGTATAAATAATTTTGACATGAGTTATCTTAATAATTTTTACCTCTGTGGTCTAGTGGTTTGCCCACCCATCTAAGACACAGGGGTCCCGGGTTTGATCCCCAGGGGTGTACAATTTGTACTTGGTTTAGTTGGTGGTAGGGCTTATTTCAAATCCGCCTGGCTAGTTACCACCCATCTTACTAAGTCTGGCGCCATAACAACAATTAAAAAATTGTTGTTCAGGCAGTTACAGGTAGCTAGTTCCTAAGTGATTAAGATTCCGGGTGTAGTGCGCTGCCATTTTCGGCCTTATCGTCACTTAACATCAGGTGAGGTGAAGTAAAAGCACTATCCCGTTGTGCATAAAAAAACATCAACTAAAGTAAATACATTACCTTTACATACATGTAATGGGGTTTGTGTGAGTAGGTCCCAAAACCTAACAGTTGTATCGCCAGACCCACTAGCCAATGCCTTTCCCGAGGGACTAAAACTTGTTGATATGACTGCTTCAGCATGGCCAGGGATAGAACTGTAATATTAGAGTTAATTATTGTTATAGTCCATGAGAATGTTGGTGGTCATAAAACACATCAGTCATTAGGATTGCGCGTGCCATTGAAATGAGTCCGAGTCCACCCATAAGACCTATAAGTACAAGGGAGCAGGCAATATAGCTACTCCGTTCGCACATTTTATGACCTCACGTGCCACGAACGTTTTCATGCACCATAGTGCGTTACTGACGCGTTTTCTGACCCCGCGCGACCCACTTTAGTAGGTCTATTTTATTGCATAAAGAAACTAACATCATGTAACAAATAAAGAGTGTAAGTTATACCTTGTACATCTAGTAACAGGTCTTACTCTAAATACTGCCTGTTGTTGATATATGATTTCGACGACTTCTTCCGAGTTCAATTTACTTACATCTAATGCATCCTTTAGAGTTGAAATGATTTCAACATCTTTTACAAAGAAAAGGAATGGTTTATCCTCCTGAAATTGAAACAGTCAATAAATAAATAAACACATCACAGTAATTATTCTGTATTACAGTTATTTATTCTTAAACAAACTTACCTCTTGTAATAAAGCATTACAAATAAGTTGAAGTTGATCTTTTGTTACATTCAAAGGTAAATCCAGTGGATTATCAATTTCTTCCCCCGTGTCTGATTTAAATTTGGCTTGCACACAACTTGGTAAATCTAAATCCATTGCTATAGTATTCAATAAAGGTATCTGAAATTAAAGAAAACAAATTCCTTCCAACTTATCATAACATAACCTTAAAAATTATGCAAAAGGCAGGTGAGGTGCATGTTTTCGACTTTGACAGATTGACATTCTTGACAGCTGTCAGCTGTAACTTTTTTACAAAAGTGTAGTGCTTACCGGTATTTCTCGCATAAAACTTATGGTATACTAGCGGCCGCCCGCGACTTCGTCCGCGTGGAGAGTTTTTTTTGCTATCCCTCGGGAACAATACTTTTTTTCGGGATGAAACGTATCCTATGTCCTTCTCTAAACCCCTGACAACGTGTATGTAAAATTTCAAGATGATCGGTTTAATAGTTAGGACGTGAAGGCGTAACAAACAAACAAACAAACAAACAAACAAACAAACAAACGGACTTTCGCATTTATAATATTAGTAAGGATTTGATGGAGTATTAAAAAAAAATCGGTGTTGGGTAGATGGTATGGTAATAAGCCTCTCCACACTCACGTACGATGCCGCAAACCTCCCCACGAAGCATGAGTGTGGACACAGCCTTCTCTATTGGTGGATGGGCTAATTGTCATAATTGTCAGTTATTGCTCATTTCTTTGGTAAGTTTTTATTTGTGCCAAATAGAAACTTCAATGGATTACATCCTGAAAACGATTGCGATAGATTTCAAAGTTAGACAGACAATAGAAAGGCCATAGACATAGAAAAATTTTCGCTGCGCTCAAGAAGACCAACAAAGCGTGGAAAAGAGAAGTTAACATCATACGGACACGGTCTACGTAAAAAAGAGACAAAGGATCAAGTGACATGTGCCAACATTTTTCACAGTAAGAGCCCCTAGCGTCCCGCCTAGCAAATGAGCAATCACAGTTTGTTTAAAATATTTTTTAATCTTAATCAGAATTTTAAATAAAGGTATCGTGGAGCTGTGGTGTCTTCTGCTCTAAGTAATTGAGATGTGATAAAAAGAAACAATCCAAGTAATCACACTTTTCAAGGGTAAATAAGATGTTGCCACACATTTCTCTAAAACCAAATTTCGCTACATTTATTCGTTTACTGACAAAGAAAACAGTATGGAACATAGTTTATTAACTGCCTTTGCCATAATATAGTCATATTTTATGAATCTAAGTCATATTTTTCGTACGTATCTCATATAAAATGTATTGATTCGTTTTCGGATCACCTGTTTATTGACTTTGTTGTTCTTTGACATTCTATTTCTATGAGAAAGGCTGATTAGAATTGCTTCGGTTCCACATTCATGCTTCGCGGGAGGTTCGCGGTTTCGCGCGTGAGTGTGGAGAGGCCTTAAAAAATAGCAAAAAGTTGGATTGGAAATTGGAAGCTGGCAACATTTGATTTAATGTCCGACTTTGTGTTCCACATACGTGTTATGTTTATTTTATTTTAAACGTTACCACTTTTAATGAACAGCTGCTATAAAATGAAGCTTATTTATTTCTTGTGTACCTTATGGACTATATGTAAATGTGACGAACATACCCATTCGTATAAAGATGGTGAACAAGTAGTGCTTTGGATGAACACGGTAGGACCGTACCACAATCGCCAGGAGACGTATGCATATTTTTCATTACCGTTTTGCGTCGGTACCAAGGTAACTATTGGGCATTACCATGAGACATTATCAGAAGCACTGCAAGGCGTGGAGCTAGAATTCAGCGGTCTCGATATCACTTACAAGGATAATATACCGGCGCAACAGTTTTGTGCAATAGAGCTCAATGAGCAATCCTACAAGGCACTTGTTTATGCTGTAAAGAATCATTACTGGTACCAGATGTACATAGACGATCTCCCAATTTGGGGTATAGTTGGAGAGATAGATGGTGATCAATATTATGTTTGGACCCACAAGAAATTTGACATTGGATACAACGGGAACAGAATTGTGGAAGTCAACCTTACTGCTGAAAATAAAGAGCGACTAACCCCTGATGCAAAAATACCATTCACATATGAAGTAAACTGGAAGAAAAGTAACATACGCTTTGAAGATAGATTCGACAAATATTTGGATCCCAACTTTTTCCAACATAGAATACATTGGTTTAGCATATTCAATAGTTTTATGATGGTTATATTTTTAGTAGGGCTTGTCTCTATGATACTCATGAGGACGCTACGTAAAGATTATGCTAGGTATTCAAAAGATGATGATCTCGATGATTTAGAAAAAGATTTAGGAGATGAATATGGTTGGAAACAAGTTCATGGTGATGTTTTTAGGCCTGTTCCTCATTTAGGAGTGTTCTCAGCTCTTGTCGGGTCAGGATATCAGTTGACTGTGGTGACACTTGCTGTTATTATTTTCACTATATTTGGTGAGCTTTATACTGAGCGAGGATCATTACTATCTACAGCTATTTTCATTTATGCAGCTACTTCTCCAGTGAATGGTTACTTTGGGGGATCCCTTTATGCTAGGATGGGTGGAAAGTTGTGGATAAAGCAGATGTTACTTTCTGCTTTCTTATTGCCCGTGATGGTGTGTGGTACAGCATTTTTTATTAATTTCATTGCTATGTACTATCATGCATCTAGAGCAATACCATTTGGTAGTATGATTGCTGTCATGTCAATTTGTACCTTTGTTATTTTACCTTTAACCCTTGTAGGCACAGTGTTGGGCCGGAACTTAGCTGGGCAACCAGATTATCCTTGTCGTATCAATGCTGTTCCAAGGCCTATTCCTGAAAAGAAGTGGTTTATGGAACCTTTTGTGATTATCATTATGGGAGGTATTTTACCATTTGGTTCAATCTTTATTGAAATGTATTTCATCTTCACTTCATTCTGGGCTTACAAAATTTATTATGTTTATGGATTTATGCTGCTGGTGTTCCTTATACTGATGATAGTTACTGTGTGTGTCACTATTGTCTGTACTTATTTCTTACTCAATGCAGAGGATTATCGTTGGCAATGGACAAGCTTCTTGTCTGCAGGCAGTACAGCTTTGTATGTGTATTTGTATTCCTTCTATTACTTTGTGTTTAAAACCAAGATGTATGGGTTATTCCAAACTGCATTTTATTTTGGTTACATGTTTCTCTTCAGTTCAGCTCTGGGCATAATTTGTGGAACTGTGGGATATCTAGGCACAAGCATATTTGTGAGAAAGATCTACTCTACTGTGAAGATTGATTGAAATATTAATAAAAAATGTTTATGGTATAAAATTGTAAATGAATACTATTCAGTTATGTAAAACTTTCAATTTTATGTTTCTTTAGTTTTCATTTTTGTTAATTCATGAATTCTTATTTTTGTTTTATTTAATAATGAGGTAATAAGGATATCATTGTAAAAAATAATTTATCTGCTATTATCAAAATATAATATAGAATCATTCCTGATTTAGGTATGCAAATAAAGAATTTAACAAAAATAAGGCTGGCCAACCCTTCTAGAGAAGGGGTGAATTAGTCAGAAATATTGTGGCATTTTCAACTTGTTTATAAAGTATGTATATATACAAAAACTTAATGTACCTCATGTAGTTACATCTTGCAATAAATACTTAATACAATTTATTTGTTAATTCTTTACAGAAACATGATTGTGTTGCAAAGACAACAGGCCTTTTTTTTCATGCTGAAAATAATAGCTAATTGTCTTCTAGAGACACTACAAAAGAAATTTTGTAACATGTATGTGTTTGACTTTGTTGTATCTAAATGAAGGTACAGCAAAATATATTTGGTTTTAATATATATTTTTTTGTAATGATCCTGTTAGATTAATTGATGTTTAAAGAAATCTTAGCAAAATAATTGTATCTTCACTTACAATATAATTTTAATATTTTCCAATTTCGAGCTTGTAAATATTTTTCTAGGTCTAGTATTATGTTATGTCGAGCGTACTGCAATAATAATCGGTATATTGTACAAAATACTTAAGTTTTATAAAGGCTTAAATTTTCTTTGTGATTGTAAGAGTGATTGAAATATTCTTGATTGATAATTATTAAGATAACAATCTTATTTAATAGAAGTCATAATTGTTTTGTTAGGTAGGTTATCAGTTTATCACCAGGAAGAAATTGATGTTCCATATTTCTTGCCTGTTATTACATGACCGATTGCTAGTTCTTTTGACCTTACACAACCGTTTGCTGTTGGGTTGTGTTTTCTTACTGGTGTTAATCTAACTTACTGCGATTTTTCATCTCACTTGTAAATAAAAAAAGATAGAAGCAGAGACAACATACTTAGTGTTCGAGACTACATACTATCTAATTATTTAATCTCTTTATGCCATCCAGCTACATAAATTAAAATTTTAATGTATAAGTATGTCAATCAATTTAAATAAATAAAGATGGAAGTAAACTCGTGTGTTTTTATAGAAATATTTTATTCATTTTTTTAATACTTTTTTACTAGTTATCACCATCAACAAAAGTTTCAACATCAACTGCACCTTTTCTCGATTTTTTGCCGCCAGGCGTTTTAGCGTTAAATTGTTCAGCTGTTCTTTTCCTTAACTGAGTAATATCTTCGTTGTCATCGGTCTGGTCGGCCCACTCCAAGACAAGGCGCCTTCCGTACAAATGTGTTGACTGACATAAGGCTTCAAAGGCGCTCTGTAAACGATTGTAAGTTAAATGATTTGCGACTGTAAATTACAACTACAGTAAACTTTATATTAGTAGTGTAGTGATTAATGTTTCTAAATAAACGACGATTTATGTAGTATATAGGTAGCTTGGATGCCCACCCCAGAACAGTGTGGTCGTGCCCACCCGAAAAAAATCCTGATATATTTTTCAATTCCCTTCAAAACTCCCCCCCCCCCCAGCTTTGCCCCGGAACTGTGAGGCTACCGCCCAAGTAGCGTCGACTTCGCCGTCGGCTTCATTTGACATATGGTTGTAATACATTGCTACTTTTCTTTGGTATGTTTTTATTATATTATTTTATTATTAAAAAGAAGTAGCAATGTATCTCATCCTTCTGTCAAATGAAGCCGACGGCGAAGTCGACGGCACTTGGGCGATAGGGCCCCTGGAGGCCTTCACCTCACCTGATGTTAAGTGACGATAAGGCTGAAGGTGGAAGCGCACTACACCTGGAATTCTCATCACTGAGGAGCTCCTCAGTGATGAGGATTCCTACCTCTAACTGCCAGACCACAACAATTTTTAAATTGTTGTTATGTATGGCGTCATACTTACTTGACATACTTAGGTAAGATGGTGGTAGCTAGTCAGGCGGACTTGAAATAAGCCCTATCACCAACCAACCGAGTACAAATTGTACCCCCCTGGGAATCGAACCCGGGGCGGGACCTCTGCGTCTTACGCGGGTAGGCGAACCACTAGACTACAGAGGCGGTTTACATTTTGGTAGTAATTAGCCATATTTTGGTAGGAATAATTTAATTTAACCCAGTTTTTTCGCTATTCTGTTTCTGGGGCTATAGAAGAAACGTGCCGGACTACAGCTGCGCCACAAAAAAAAAGTTGGAAATCTGACTTTTTGACTATGCCATGATGAAGTCGCTAATTTGTCGGAATTTGTCGCACAAAAACCAGAATTTGTCGGTCTTGCGTTTAGGAGATACGTGAGGCCCAGCTGTAGAGACGCCTCTACAGCTGCGCCACACAGATCTCGAAAACGGAAGGTCGTAGCGAAAATCTGATTACTCGTGTGTGCAGCCGTTAATTTGTCGGAATTTGTCGCACAAAAACCAGAGTTTGTCGGTCTTGCGTTTAGGAGATCTGTGTGGCGCAGCTGTAGAGACGTCTCTACAGCTGAGCCACACAGATCTCGAAAACGGAAGGTCGTAGCGAAAATCTGATTACTCGTGTGTGCAGCCGTTAATTTGTCGGAATTTGTCGCACAAAAACCAGATTTTGTCGGTCTTGCGTTTAATAGATATGTGAGGATATGCTGTGGAGACTTTTCTACCTGGATCTTGAGAAAGGAAGGTCGTAGCAAAAATCTGATAACTCGAGTGTGTAGCCGTTAGTTTATCGGAATTTGTCACCAAGAATCAGAGTTTGTCGATCTTGCGTTTAGTAGATATGTGAGGATACGCTGTGGAGACCTTTTTACCTGGATCTCGAGAACGAAACGTCGGAAGCGTATCCTCACATATCTCCTAAACGCAAGATCGACAAACTCTGATTCTTGGTGACAAATTCCGACAAACTAACGGCTACACACTCAGTTATCAGATTTTCGCTACGACCTTCCTTTCTCAAGATCCAGGTAGAAAAGTCTCCACAGCGTATCCTCACATATCTCTTAAACGCAAGACCGACAAAATCTGGTTTTTGTGCGACAAATTCCGACAAATTAACGGCTGCACACACAAGTAATCAGATTTTCGCTACGACCTTCCGTTTTCGAGATCTGTGTGGCTCAGCTGTAGAGACGTCTCTACAGCTGCGCCACACAGATCTCCTAAACGCAAGACCGACAAACTCTGGTTTTTGTGCGACAAATTCCGACAAATTAACGGCTGCACACACGAGTAATCAGATTTTCGCTACGACCTTCCGTTTTCGAGATCTGTGTGGCGCAGCTGTAGAGACGTCTCTACAGCTGGGCCACACGTATCTCCTAAACGCAAGACCGACAAATTCTGGTTTTTGTGCGACAAATTCCGACAAATTAGCGACTTCATCATGGCATAGTCAAAAAGTCAGATTTCCAACTTTTTTTTTGTGGCGCAGCTGTAGTCCGGCACGTATAGAAGAATAAACGTGATATTTGCCGGTAACTCCCTTATCGGAAATATGACCCGTTGAGCACCCTATAAAGCTCTATCTCTTTTTGTCACATTATTCACTAGACTCACTAGAAAAAGATAACAAGTCTGCTGCTTCCGCGCGGTCCGGCATCGGTAAGCCGAGAGCGCTGGCATAGAAAAAGGCGATGCAAAGAAGGATGGTGTAGGTCACGGATGGCGAACCTTTTTGTACCCACGTCACAGAATCAAACAGAATATATACTCTAACACGAAAAGCAACGACACTCAAGCATGTATGCTCGTAAAATCGCTCGCGGCTATGTGTGCATGTCTGGAGGCGCGCGGGGAGTGCAGCCGCCCCAGTCGCCGACTGGCCCGGCCAAGGGTTCTATTTTCTTTTGCATTTCTTTACCGTGGATCTACTGTCGCTCGCCGCTCGCTTGTCCCACCGCAATCCGTATTGTACCGCATTTCGCACGGACTAACTACGCGACTCAACATTATTTAATTCTAATCATGCCCGGCGGCGGCGGGCGTTATTGTTGTGTTTATGGCTATGGCAACAACCAAAAACAAAATCCTGATAAAAGTTTCTTCGTATTTTAAACGTTTAAAATATACGAAATATTAGTCATGCCCTTACTCTTCCTTTTAGCTGACTTTAAATATAGAGGAGAACAGACAGCGCCGGAAATTCGGACTGAAATATGATTTTTAGGGTTCCGTACCCAAAGGGTAAAAACGGGACCCTATTACTAAGACTCCGCTGTCCGTCTGTCTGTCTGTCTGTCACCAGGCTGTATCTCATGAACCGTGATAGCTAGAAAGTTGAAATTTTCACAGATGATGTATTTCTGTTGCCGCTATAACAACAAATACTAAAAACAGAATAAAATAAATATTTAAGGGGGGCTCCCATACAACAAACGTGATTTTTTTTGCCGTTTTTTGCTCGATATTAATAACGACAACAGGTAGACAGTTGAAATTTTCACAGATGATGTATTTTTGTTGCCGCTTTAACAAAACATACTGTTACGGACGCGGGGTACGGGATTGGAAGGAAAACGACTCGGTTGCAGAGACGACGCTTTATTACCAAAAAACACATCCAATTACTCCGAATGTCGTGGTCCGCTCTTCTGTGTGGTGTAGTCTTCTTGCGAACGACGTAGCCACCCAGCGCTGTTACACGATGACATTCCCACTACTCCTCTTCCGATGTCGCAGTCCGCCCTTCCAAGTAGCGTCACGTCCGAACGACGTAGCCTCTCGGCGGGGGTACGGGATTGGAAGGAAAACACTCGGTTGCAGAGACGACGCTTTATTACCCAATACACATCCAAATACTCCGAATGTCGTGGGCCGCTCTTCTGTGTGGTGTAGCCTTCTTGCGAACGACGTAGCCACCCAGCGCTGTTACACGATGACATTCCCACTACTCCTCTTCCGATGTCGCAGTCCGCCCTTCCAAGTAGCGTCACGTCCGAACGACGTAGCCTCTCGGCGCTGAACCCGCTGACATCCACTTCTACACTCCTCCGTGCTAGCACCAACTACTGCTAGACCTCACCTCCAAACTTCTCTTCTTCACCACTTCTTCATCTTCTACTTCTTCACTACTGCTTTACAACTTCTTCATCTTCCTTCTTCTTGTTCCTTTCCCTTCTTTACTGAACTACCACTTCTTAACTACTACTCTGTTCAACTACTACATCGATTGTGCGTTTCGCCGCTGCTTATATACCCCATAGAACCTTCTAGTAACTCTAATTTCGATAGTCATTTCGTTATTCTTTTCGTTTGTCTTTTGTAACCATTTCCCGTCCTTTTTCATCTTTTCCATTATTTCCCGACGATACTAGAATGTTCTATTTCTCTATCAAATATGTAAATAAACTCTGTATAAAGATGTAAACATTCTAGAAATATCGTAAAAACCATCAAAACACTTTGGTCCGACGGAGGATCGAACCGCGGGCTCTCGTGTATAAAGCGAGAAGCCACACCACTACGCCACGGTGACTTGACAGCCAGCGGCTAAATCGGTCATCGCTTGATGCTGTCTGTCTCAACTACGTAATGTGACGTCACGGCCGTCACAATACTAAAAACAGAAAAAAATAATATTTAAGGGGGACTCCCATACAACAAACGGTATTTTTTTGCCGTTTTTTGGTACAGAACCCTTCGTGCGCGAGTCCGACTCGCACTTGGCCGGTTTTTTTTATTTATTTAAAAAGCCATTAAAAAAAAACTGGCTTGACAAAAAAAATCTATACAATTTTCAAACCTGCTCACAAAATTTCACGAGAATCGGTTGAGAAATGCGACCTGTAGAGGAAAACAGACAGCACTGGAAAGCCGGACTGAAATATGTATTTTTAACATTTCTCCGTCATTTTGAAAAATTTAAAAAACTAGCATGACAAAATAATCTATATTATTTTCGAACCTGCTCACAAAATTTCACGAGATTGGGTTGAGAAATGCGACCTGTAGAGGAGAACAGACAGCGCCGGAAATTCGGATTGAAATATGATTTTTTTTACATTATCTCCGCCATTAACAAAAAAAATTAAAAACTGGCTTGACAAAAAAAAACTATACAATTTTCAAACCTGCTTAAAAAATTTCACGAGAATCGGTTGAGAAATGCAACCTGTAGAGGAAAACAGCACTGGAAAGCCGGACTAAAATATGTATTTTTAACATTTCTCCGTCATTTTGAAAAATTTCAATAAACTGGCATGACAAAAAAAAATCTATATTATTTTCGAACCTGCTCACAAAATTTCACGAGAATCGGTTGAGAAATGCGACCTGTAGAGGAGAACATACAGCGCTGGAAAACCGGACTGAAATAGGTTTTTTAACATATCTCCGCTATTTTGAAAAATTTCCTGTTTTTTCAACATATCTCCGCCATTTTAAAAAATTCAAAAAAATGGCTCGACAGAAAAATTCTATATAATTTTCGAACCTGCTCACAAAATTTCACAAGAATCGGTTGAGAAATGCGACCTTGTAGGCTGGAACAGACAGCCGGACATACGAAAGAATTTTTGCCCAAGCTGAAGCAGAGACGCTTCGCTCGCACTTCGTGCTCGCTCGGTCAAAAAAGCTCTGAAAACAAGTATTCAGACGATTAAACTCGTAAACTCGCAAGTAGGTAAAATTGACAATAAATAAAAAAATATATTATAAATCAAACCTTTCTTTCATTAACATGTTAAAACTGATTATAAATAATAGAAAATATAGTTTAAGAGTTGCAATTTATGAAGTCAAAGTCAAAGTCAAATAAGCTTTATTCAAATAAACTTAATTATTAAGTACTTTTGAATCGTCTATATTTTCCTACCAGCCGTTCCAGACTTTTTTAGCTGACAAGAAGAACTGATTATAAATAAATGATGTACCTAATATAATTTAAAGATTTTAGTTATAATTTTTAAATTTGAGATTTTTGCATTTACAATGCTATTTTTAAACAATACTAAATAAAATACTAGAAAAAATACGACTCGCACCAGATCAATACTCAGACGGGAATCGAACCCGCGACCTTTGGATATCCGGTCCAATGCTCTGACCGCTGAGCTACCGAGTCACTAGTGACATCGTCGAATTTTTCCTAGTATATCCTAAACTCTTACGCTGTAAGCCAGCGTTATTTCACCAATGTGAGGAATTACCTCGACATTCAATTGAAATATCTTTCCAGATATTTTAACAATTGATTAAGATGAAATAGCTATATAATTTTTAAATTTGAGATTTTTGCATTTACAATGCTATTTTTAAACAATACTAAATAATATACTAGAAAAAATACGACTCGCACCAGATCAATACTCAGACGGGAATCGAACCCGCGACCGTATTTTTTCTAGTATATTATTTAGTATTGTTTAAAAATAGCATTGTAAATGCAAAAATCTCAAATTTAAAAATTATATAGCTATTTCATCTTAATCAATTGTTAAAATATCTGGAAAGATATTTCAATTGAATGTCGAGGTAATTCCTCACATTGGTGAAATAACGCTGGCTTACAGCGTAAGAGTTTAGGATATACTAGGAAAAATTCGACGATGTCACTAGTGACTCGGTAACTCAGCGGTCAGAGCATTGGACCGGATATCCAAAGGTCGCGGGTTCGATTCCCGTCGGAGTATTGATCTGGTGCGAGTCGTATTTTTTCTAGTATATTATTAGTATTTTAGTTATAGTTTAGTTATACGCGTAATTTAAATTAATTACTTAGTTTGTAATTTTTTTTGTAGTGCATAATGAATTTTGTGATTAGTGACGTGCCCAAAATATTATGTTGGCACGCGTGCCATTGGTTTGCCATTCCTGGTGTAGGTCTTTTTCCGCCATGATATAACGTTATTTATTACGCCCTCATTTATGCTTACTCATTTTAGTTTCCAATAAGTATTAAGAAATGGCGAGGAACCGCTGCGCTGCGTAACCATCCTAATATTAAAAAAACCGGACAAGTGCGAGTCGGGCTCGCCCACCGAGGGTTCCGTACAGACCTTACATCTATACATAAAATAAAGCTATAGAAAAGTTGTGTCGGTACAAAGGAAATATTTTGAAAAAAAAGTGGTTGGTAGTTATTAGTTTTTTATATGAAAACTGTACTACGGAGAGTTCAAGCTTTATCCCAGGTTCTACCTACAGAAATTATGTGAAAAATTGCTTAGATTATAAGTTGGACTCCAAGCTACCAAACTGTAAAAAAATACCATCAAAATCCGTTCAGCAGACTGCTATATATAGATAACCATTTGAAATCCTTTGTCGCCACGTAGAAAATAACCCTTCCAGGGATTACGACAAAGAATTGACCACGGGCGAAGTTTGAAATGGAATAGTACATTACTGCAGCGGCACTCAAGACAGGCATTGAAGAACATACGTGAGTCCATCAATGCCTAGTTGCGGCCAAGGCTTGTGTAGTACTTTTAAACTTTTAACTTTTTAGTTTTAAAAGTTTTAAGCTTTTTATTTTAATTTTAATTTACTTTCAGTAATTGATAAAAGAAAATGGAAAGTGGAATGTGCTCATCAAGGCCTTTCATTTGATACCCATATTGCAAAAAAAAATATTTTTTTTTGTTTTTTTTTTTTCAGTTTTTTGGAATGTGCTCATCAAGGCCTTTCATTTGATACCCATATTGCAAAAAAAAAATACCTTTCGTTTTTTTTTTTTCAGTTTTTTGGAATATGCTTCTTGATGAGCATATTCCAAAAAACTTTTCAAAAAACTTACATTTGATACCCATAGGTAATGAAAAAAAATTTTTTTTTCGTTTTTAATTTTTTTTATCTTTTTGGAATGCGCTCATCAAGGCCTTTCATTTGATACCTATATTGCACCAAAACAGTTTGTTTTCATTTTTTTATTTTTTTTATTTTTTTGGAATGTGCTCATCAAGGCCTTTCACGTGATACCAGTACCCTTAGCACGAACAGCTATCGAGAAAAAAAACGCGCGTAAAATTACTCGATAGAGAATTATCTATGGAAATTTTAATTTAGCTATTCGGCGGTAGATGGCGTTGTACAAATTTCCCATACAAAATTGCACTATCGAATGATTTTACGCGCGTTATTTTTTTCGATAGCTGTTCGTGCTAAGGGTACTGTATACCGAATATTAAAAAAAAATTTTTGGAATGTGCTCGCTCATCAAGGCGACATTTGATACCTATATTTGTGTTTGATTGAAAAGTTCGCTCCATTTCTGAATTACACGTGTGTAATGAGTTTTAATTTAATAGAAACATTGCTGGACAGACGCCGGCAATTTTGTATGAAAATCCATTATTACACGTTAGTAATGGATTCTCATACAAATATTGACGGCGCGGTTTAGATCTGTCCGTAAACTCCGATTTAGCACGAAGAAGGTTGTCAAAATAATGTTCGAATTTCCAAGCATTTTTGAGAAAAAATAAAATAATTACAAACCCACCGCACCTGTTTATACAGGTGTGTACAATACAAGTACTGTTGATTGTCAACAGATGGCGCTGTATATCAATAGTACACTGTATAATGTTCTGTGAAATGGTTTTATCTATCGCAATGTTATTAGAGAAAATGGGTGTATTCCAACAGGACCCTTTGGTTGTGTGAAGCCGAGACTTTTATTGTAGTGGTGGCTACCTCGGCTGACCTTACCGAGTAAACTGTCTTGATTATACTTGGTGCCAAATGCTCCAAGCAACATTGGAATGCGATGCACCCGCATTTTAATGTAAACTGAATCAATCTACCACTGAACTATTCAACACTTGACACTGGCAAAAATTACTTCCAAGAAGAAAGTAGATTGCCAAAACAAAAATAAGAAGAAGAAGACCCCCGTCATACAGCGTGACATACCGCCATGTTGCGAAAATATTTAGAGCCAAATTTATTACTTATTAATTTTATTTTTAAAAGTAATTAACTATATCAATATTTGAAAGGATCCGAATAATTAATAATAATAAATATTGATATTTTAAAAAGAATTAGTGGCGCGATTAATCCAAAAGTTATTAGAAGTTAAACTATGACCGCGCATACCGTTGTTTCACCAAGATGATGATTAATAATTACGTATTTTAATGACCATATTTTATTATGATTTGAATACAAATATACAGTTTTCAGATTTATTCCTGTAAGTGTAGTATAAGACGCTATTACCTGCCAAATTTCATAGTTCTAGGTCAACGGGAAGTACCCTATGAATTTTGATTCCTTTGAGAGTATCGAAAATGCGTTTTTTGCGCCCTAAACGGCAGTATCTTTTTTTTACGTTAACTTAGAAGTTTGATTTTTTTACAGCTTCAAGGGCCCGTAGACCTTAGTATATGGTTTAAATTTCAATTCGATACCTCCACGCGTTTCCGAGATAAAGGGTCTTGACAGACAGACGGACGGACAGACAGACAGACGGACAACAAAGTGATCCTATAAGGGTTCCGTTTTTTCCTCTTGAGGTACGGAACCCTAAAAATTAAAAATAACTGTCTGTTTACAGGTCTAGACCCAGTGAACCAATTGTGACGAATTTTAGTATGGAGATAAATTCAACCATGGGGAAGGACATAGATAGGTAGTCACTAAAACTATTATCGAAAAGCGTGAAATAGTGGTGGTAGGGCTTATTTCAAGTCTGCCTGGCTAGCTACCACCATCTTACCTAAGTCTGACGCCATAATAACAATTTAAAAGTTGTTGTTCCGGCAGTTAGAGGTAAGATAGCCAGTTCCTCAGTGATGAGGATTCCGGATGTAGTGCGCTTCCACCTTCGCCTTTATCGTCGCTTAACATCAGGTGAGATGAAGGCCAAGCACTATCCCGTTATGCATAAAAAAAGGTAAATAATATCAGTTAAGGCGGTTGTATGACCGAAAGTGGCGCCCTCAGAGGTTTTTATTTAATAAGTTATTAATAGATAAAGATTTTAATAATGATTATCGTGGAGATTTTAGGGCCCATGGTCTAGTATTTTTAGAAGGTATCACTACATGCCTTCGTAGTCATTCGTAGAAGTAGATAGCAAATGTGTCAAAAACGGCCACTTTTAGCAGTTTTTCTATCTACTTCTAGCAGTGACTACTAGGGAATGTAACGATACCATCTAAAAATACTAGACTGTGGGCCCTAAAATCTCCACGATAAACATTATTAAAATTGTGTATTAGAATTATAATATTAAATAAAAATTCACCGCGGCGCCACTTTCGCTCAGGGTAATTAAAATTGTGTATTAGAATTATAATATTAAATAAAAATTCACCGCGGCGCCACTTTCGCTCAGGGTACCACCTTAAGGAAGGACATTGATTTGATTACCTTTGCATCGGCTTTAGAATGATAGTCGACGAATGCGAATCCGCGGTGTTGGTCTGATCCAGGAGTCAACTTCTTTGGCAGCCTCAGTGTTTTTATTTCACCAAATGCCCTAAAGTGAAATAATCTAAGTGTCATTAAGGGGCCGGCTATAGATTTTTATCTCACGAAGACCGTTTTGCTATGAATGTTGTTAGACGTGCACATACACATTGTTTTAGTGTGAGTTTGCACGCTCTCGTATTAGGCCGTATACAGAAAGAAAGCATTATACACCTCTAAGGGGTCCAAATAACATACCAAAAATGCAGCTTTACATCGCGTTTTGCTTTTTTAATGTAGAATTTTACTGGCCTATTAACTCAGAGCTATAATGTTTATTTATATCATGTACCTACAGCATGTGTTGTAGATAAAATAAACACATTATTAGGTATTATGTGGTTAACTCAAAACTGATAAGAGTAACGAACAACATTCGTAGTTCGCTATCGCACAGCCACACGGTTATTACAAATTAATCAAAATTTTACGTGAATAATTACCTGAATATTTCATGCAGTTCTTTTCTGTTTGCTTGGAATGGTACATTTCTTACAAGAATTTTAGTACCATTTTGGGACATTTCCTTACTGCTTTTTTTAGATGTCTTTACCTCATTCCTGCAATTAAAACAGATTTTATCACAAATATTGATGCAGAACTATGCAAGAATCGCCAGTGTAGAACAGGAATGGCCAACTTGTATATGGCTGCGATCTACTTTAAAATATCCTGGCCTATTTGAGATCCATCTAAAGGATTTTCATTTTAGATGTTCTGAACCGGAATGCGAATGCCAACGCATGTTAGCTACCACGCGCGAAGCATTATTTGTTATATCTCTCGCGATCAACTGCGCTGTCTCATCTATTCCTGAATGAACAAAGTTAAAATTAAAATAACCCACTTTCAGATATTTTTTCTCTTTAATTTTCAAGCGGTTTCGTGCTCAATACCACTAATACTCAAATTTGGGTATGCAAACGTACGAGGAGAAACACGGCTTTTTTTCGGCATAGTTTGTTTTATTTCACTACATTACATAAGTAATATTTTTGTAGTCTAATTTCTTTTTTAGTCCCTTCCTTTTTTACCCATATTTTTTTCTTTCAAACCGTTTAAATAACATATTGTTAACGTAAGCAACGGTCAAAAATAGTTTCTTTTCATTTCCTACCGCGCGCCAAATTATACATACCACAATGTAGCCTGACTTTGTCTGTGTGATATATCGCATCACAGATTGTATAGGTACTTACGAATTTCCTCTCTCAGATCTCTTCAATTCTAATTGTTTACCATCTAGGGTCGAATTTTGTAAAAGCTTTAATGCTGCATTCAACTCTTGTTTTTTATAAAACTGAAGAAATCCATAGCCCATGGAAAGTATTTGCCCAGGTTTTTTGGGATCTTTCTTTTTAGCTATTGTCACACTATGTATCTTTCCTGCTAATGAGAAATGCTGAAAATAACATCAAAAGAAATATTAAATTAAAAGCTTTCCGCGTTCATCCCGTCATCATGTTATGAGACAGTAAAATACTTGTATGCCAGCAATACTTTTGACCAGTGTCACAGTTTATACAGGGTGTTTTATAATAAACCATATGTTTTATTTGTATGGAAAACTGAAAGATAAACCTAGATGAAAATAGACTAATGTTTTTGATAAGCAATCCCATTGATGGGCAAGAAAAACAGGTCTAGGGTTGCCACTATGAAATTGAGTCGATAAAAATAGCATTGTGAATGCCTAAAATCTAAAAATTCAATTATTTAATTATAAAGCTATTTCATCTTAATTGAATGTCTGGCTTCTGTAAAGATGTTGCATTCGAATGTCGAAGGTAATTCTTCACATTGATGAAATAACGCTGGGTTCCAGCGAAAACGTGAAAAGTACTAGAAAATTTCGCCGCTCCCACTCGGTAGCATAATAAAATTAGTCAGTGAATTGGGCCGGAATCCCAAGGGTGCTAGACGAAGTCGCGGGCGGCCGCTAGTCATGAATAGTTTTTTGTAAAGTGGCGGTTTTCAGGTTTTATAAAAAAAATTGGGGTTGTATGCATGGTACCCTATTTACAATTACTTGGCTTTAGAGGTTTTTGTAACACGTTCTATAGAATAGAATAACATTTATAAATATAACGAATTCATTAGTAAGCTCTAGTTCTATTAAAAAAAATACCCATAAGTACCTTTTTTAAATTATCCTCTGTAGTTACAAAGTTAAGGTTTTTGATAAACAGTGTTGTATCATTCTCTGGTTCACCCAAGTCCTCCTCTTCTTCGATTTCGTTCACTTCTTTACTAGGTTCTTTGATCTCCGGCTGTTTAAATGAATCTGAATGTATTTTGTCATCTTTAACATTTTCGTCTTCTGTTTGTTTCGTCGTTTCTTCCAGTTTGACAGTTTCAGCGGACTTAATAAATATATTCTCTGGTGCCCATTCCAAATATAAAGGAGATGATTTAAATTGAGAATAAGCCAATTTACTAAAAGCTTTCTTTGCTTCGAACGGTTCAACAAAATCTACTAGCGCCGTGATGCCGTGTTTTGGCATTAGAAATCTAGCTATATGTCCATGCTTTTCAAATAATATTTTGATTTCATCTTTCTCGGTATTTGCTGGTAAGTTTTTTACCAATATACAAGTTTTTGACCGCCTCTGAACTGGCTGAAAAAAGTAATATATACCATTTGTTATAAATTCATAATCTAGATAGAATTACAGTCAGTTGATCTTTTTACTAACGATGTCAGTGGTTTTTGTGTAATTTTCCAGGAACAAAATAAAAAATCAAAACTTTCGATTTGTCACTGAATAAAAATAAAATAATACCTATGCCTTTGAAAAATAGGTAATGAAAGTCAGACCAAGAACTTTATATTCATATTGTATGACACAAATATGAATATAAAATTTTTGTGTCAATAAAAAAAGACAATAAAAAAATTGAGAAAACAATAAAAAAATTGAGAAAAATTAGAATGGGCATAATAATGCTAATAATCCAGATAAGAGAATTCACCAAAATGGATAGACTAAAAAATATAGGCGAAAAATTAATAACCTCCTCCTTTTTTGAGTTCGGTTTAAAAGGAAAAAGAATTCTTAGCTTTAGTATTAAATATAAAAAGAATTTTAGTATTAAATATATAACCTTATTGAAAGCGTCCAAGTAAACTCCATTGCTTTCTAAGAATGCTTTAGTTTCTGCAACCAGCTGAGTTTCTCCAAGAGCCAATCTAACAGCAGCAGTTGTATCTATAAAATTGAGTAAATAATATTAATCACATCACATGTTACGTTTCCAACTTAATGGAGAATAACAAATCCAATAAAGCATGGACACAGAACAGGGGGCTTACCATGAGCAAATAAGAAACCATCCTTGAGCCATTCAGTTCAAAAGCAGGCCTTAAACAGGACTGCTTAAGGCCTGCTTTTGAACTAACCTTTGAGGCCATAGTACGAAAAAGTAAGGCAGTTCAATATAAGTCCTGCTATAAGAGCTCATAGTAAGGCCCCTGATAATAGTACTAAACGTACTACTGTCCATCTGCGCGAGGACAATCAAATAATAATCTATTCTCGCCGTACGGCAATAAAGTCCAATTTCAAATTACACAGCGCTGCGTGTCTATTATTGTATGCACCTTCTCTTTCTGTCACGTTAGTAGCGTATCTCTGTCTCATCTCAACCGACACATGACATCCCTCGTGCGCTGGCTCGACTGAGTGAGCCGCGAGCAGTAGGCGGTTATAAAAGTTTAAGCGCGGAGTGAGCCCCCCCTGGCATGGATGCGTATGTCAGATAATAAGCTGAAAAAATAAACATGAATTTTCTTACTTTTGCTATTTTCAGTCAATAACTGTTCTTTTGTTGTGTTGTAGTTGGAAGCGACGACGTCTGCAATAGCGTTCGCCCCCAAAAACAATGTGTTCCAGTTGTGTGAAGATTTTGCTTGAGCTTTTAACTTTTTCGCTTTCTTTTCTTTGAATGAAAGACCATCTGAAATATTAAATTATTATTAAATAGGTAAGACATTAAGTAAAATTCAAGTTACGAATATTTATTGGTATTTTTCCATTTATGAGGTCCCGGCATAGATCTTGAGCGCTGGGCGAAAGAGGGTCGCACCGTGTGATTTCGCCAATTGATGCACGAGCCGGTCGGTTAATACAGTCCCTCTTGCTCTATAATACGACACCTTTGTACGATAGAACGGAACAGAGCGATAGAAAAATGGCGAAAGTGTGCATAAACGTCCCAAATCGTAGTTGCATGCATATTTACCTAATGTTCAGATGTTGGATATTATGGAAAGCACTTTTTTTATCGAAAAAATCTAAGGATCTATATTCCATGAGATGAACTGAGATGTAATAAATAAACCCGATTTGACACAAATTCAGTTGGCCTGTTACAAACGTAATTGGTTGCTTTTCCCTACTTTTATTGTCAGTGATTATTGAATAAGCAAACACAATCTTATTACGTTGGAACAACAAACCCCATAACATTATACACGTTTTAAGAATTTTAAATATTTTAAGATGACACTTCCATAAAATATTAGCAAACGATTGACTATAAATATGCATCCGATTATCCAATCTCATGGTGACAGAGCATCTTTTGCTTAGCTAACAATACTCATAACATCATAATTTTTTTTCATTTACCATCATCACTATCATCCAGCTTCTCAGTCTTGGCAGGTAGTAAATGGAGCATCCGTCCACAGAACACAGTTCCATCAAGCTCGCTGTACGCCTTCATAGCATGCTCGGGCATCACAAATGTCACCGTCGCAAATCCTTTTGGCTGCCGTAGCACTTGATCGAGCGGCATGTTCACTTCAGCAATAGGGCCTAAAAAGAATACATATGATTGTTGACTAGTTTTATATCTAATTGCTCACACATTCAGAGGGTCACATAAAAAATGAATAACAAAGATAGTAATTGTTTGTATAGTGAATTTTGATTGACAAGTCCTTTTGATAACTCACCATATTTTTCAAATAGTTTAGTAACTTCTTCTTCCGTTACTACATAAGGTAAATTCCTTACGAATATACTCCCACTTTCTCCAATACTTTCTTCTTTATTTTTATTCTATAACAAGCAGGATATAAGTAGCTACAGAATATATAACAGTATACTAGGTCCATCCGCGCGAGAACAATCAAATAATAAGCTACTCTACGTTGCATGGCAATAAAGTACAATTTCAAATGGCACAGCGCTGCGTGCCTATTATTGTATGCACCTTCTTCTGTCGCGTTAGCCGCGTCGTGTAGTTCTGTCTTAACCGACACACGGCATGTGCTGGCTCGACTGAGTTAGCTATGAGCAGCTAATAGAGCTAATATTTATTTATTTATCGTTTTTTAATAGCTAACAGCTTAAAAACATACAGATCACAACAAATTTTTATTATTAAGTTGAAGCTACCACATGTGGAATTCAAAAGATATAAAAGTTTAAATATGGAGTGGTAGTGGAGATGGAGTGATAATTAAAAAATCTTAGTGATGTTTAGATTAAATACCTCTTCTCTTCTCTTTTGATTATTTTGTTCTTGTTCTTCTGCTTCTTTCTTTGCCTGATCTTCATATTTGTGTATGTGGACACGGTGATTAGCTTAAAAATAATAATTAGGGACTAAATTCGATTTTCACAGGTCTTACCAGTAAAGAAATACCTATCTTATAATCAATCTGAAATGTAAATTTTATATCTATTATATTTTGACAACCTAATCGGAAAAATTGTCTTTAGTTAATTACTATCGAACAAAAGTGCAGTAAAATACAATTATCGGTACATAGTTAACTTACCAATAAACAGTTTATCTTTACTAAGAGCCTTCTTCAGTTCTTTCTCTGTTCTGAAACCCACATAGCAGAAACCAGCTAATTTTTTCCCTTTACCAAGTGGCAGTCTTATCGAGTATGGCACCAGAGGCCGGAAAAACTCTTTGATATCTTTCTTTTTGCATTTAAATGGTAGTCCGGTTATCTAAAAAACATATAAAAAAATAAGTGATTAAAGTGCTGGATGATGGTGCTTACACTCACTGAAGATAAGTCTATGTTTGTGTAATATGAACCAATTTAGTGAATAACAATTTGTATTAAACATTTTCTTACTATGTTTTTACTGTCGCACATACTTAAGTACAGATAAAAATACAATTAATGAATACCCACCTTTACATGGAAGAGTGGTCTGTTCCTGACCTTTTTTGGAGTTTGCTCGGCTATTTCTGAAGATTTATTGCCTTCGGTTGAATCACCTACTCTCTTCATCAACAGTTTCATATACTGAAAATAATTAATAAGATACAATTAGTGATGTCATTATTAAAAAATCACTTGACTGTCCGGCGCCAAAACTCGGAACGAAATGAACTATTGGCCGAGTCGGCCGACTAAACAGTTGTCGTGTGTGTGCGAGTGGATATGAGCCAATACTGCTTAACCAGTCGGCCGATAGTTTTGGGAAGCCCATCCAACTTATTTATCGGCCGATACCGAATCGTTCTAGTGTGCGCACTTGCATACACCTTCATACTGATCGAGAGCCCGACTAAACTGTTGGCCGATAGAAAGTCTGTAGTCTGCGGGCACGCTAAAAGAGACTTAATATTTAGATATAAGTTGGCTTACCTCTAAGTCACTTATATGTTTGTTAGCAACTTTGTCTTCAGTTTTTTCAACAAGATCAGTAGAATCTTTGACCTCCGTTTTTGGATCTTCAATAGAAGATTTTGTCTCTTCTTCTACACCACTATCATCATCGTCACTTTTAGCAGCTTTCTCAAAAGCTTCTTTGATCCACGCTGTGTTATCATTGATATGCGCATCAATAAACTCAGCAAACAGAGGATCATCTTTATGCTTAAAATATAGGAGTTTTGATACATAAAATAAATAATTCATTAAAGCCAGAATAAAAAGAAAATATTTGTAGATTCATGGAATTAACATCCACACTTTAATTCACTTGGCACTATCTCACAACTTATTGCAATACATATTTCATTGCCCGCACCTTCGTATGCGTGAACAGTTCTTTTTCGATCCCTCGGGAACCATGTTTTTTTCTGGATGAAAGGTACCATGGGCAACAGCGTCGCTTAACCACTGCTAAGGTTAAAATCGCTTGCACGCCGCACCCGCTGTCATATACGTTTAGTTCGTGCAGAGGCAATATGCGCGCACACGAATTTTGTTGCAAACTGGTTAAGCGACGCTGTTGCCCATAGTACCTCATCTCTTTTTCTATACCCCTGACAAGGTGTATGCAAAATTTCATAACAATCAGTTGAGTAGTTAAGACGTAACAAACAAACATACTTTCAGATTTATAATATTAGTAAGGATAGTTAGGATTTAATATAAGTGTTAGGGGAATGTGCATAGGTACCTTTTTAAGTAAATCAATAATTTTGTTTTTGTTCTTTTCTTTCTTTTTCAGCACTTTCTTTTTATTTTTACTTTCTTTTTCATCCGGGTGCATTTTTTTGTATGCCGTGCTGTCAGGTGCATACTTGCTCCAAGCTCTTGGCTTCTGCTCGTCTCCAAGGTTGGCGCATACCTGTACGTCAATCTTCATAGAACGAATACATGTACCATCAAAGTATTCTTTTGCAGCTTGAGCCTGTTCTTCGGAGCGATATCCAACAAAACCGAAATTTCGAAACTTTCCATCTTTTGTATACTTCAGTTGGACATCGGTTACTTCACCTTTTTCAGCAAATATATCCTTAAGATTCTCTACAGTTACCTAAAAACATATAAATATTGAGTAAAACACGGATATTGAGTAAAAAACTTTTGGTACCTATTTATAATTTTATTTATACATTAGATTATTACCTTGTTAGGTAAATTTTTTATAATAAGGCGAGACATTTTAAAAACTGACGCTAAATAACTCTGTTCTATAGCAATTGCACTTATTTAAAATCGTAATTATTAAATCGTATTTTAATAAAAATACAAACGCACGTGCGCGCTACACATAATTTATGATTGACATTTTAATTTTTATTTTATGACACTGTGTGCGTTTCAGCAGGCTAACCGCTGAGTCACCGATCGCCATAGAGCACATTTTAAAGAAAAGTAAAATCTGTACGAAGCTTACAGCCGTTTGCACTAAACTCAAGTTAGGCGTGTCCTAGTTAAGTTATTTCTTAGCTTAGGAACAGCCTAAAAATGCCGAGCTGAAATTTTTGTTTGCACTAACAGACTACGTCGTAACTTGGGCATCGCCTTGCTAAGAGAAAGAATGAACGAATGTAAATATTAATTGTTTATGGATTTTTAAGCCGGCGAAGTAATATAGGTCATAGAGTACTTTTTTGGTTATAACATCACATTGATTCATTCGTGAGTTAAAAGGAGACGAAAGATAAGGGTTTGTTTTATTTTATTTGGTAGGGTGATCGAAAAAGTTATGTCATCAACTGTCAATTTAGAAAATGGAAATCAAATCGCGGTAGTGTTGCCAATGGTACGGTAATTGCCGTATTATACGGTAATTGGGGTCAAAAATTAACCTTGACACGGCAGCTTAATGCAGAAGTTTACATACAAGTACAGGTATTTTATACGTTCTTATTATTTTATAAGTGCAGTAATTGTATTGAAATACTGAAATTTTTGCGATTTTCCACCGAGTCGTTTAGTAATTCAATTATTTAAATGAATGTTCCATGAATCTTCCATTTTTCAGCAAATATTTCTGTTTTTGTCACAATTGACGGCCACAGGCTATAACCACAGATTTACAATTCATAACATAGGAATTTCTTAAGCCTTGGGCGCTCGATATTGGGCGCGTAAGTTAAGAATAGCCTAAAGTGCATTTAGGAACGTCCTAAGGTTAGTGCAAACCAATTTTTTGCTAAAAATGTCTTAAGTTAGTTAGGAAAAGACTTAGGCGATTCTTAAGTTTAGTGCAAATGGGTGTTAACGTGACTGTATATGGCGTCTAAAGGTGCGGGCACATTTGTCTGACACCACTTGTTAACACGCCGTATTTATATGGACTAAGTGTGATCCTAATGCATATATTTACTATGGGTGCCCGCATAAAGAAAGCAGTTACTGGTCGGTACAGGTCTGTACCGATCGGTGCAGGTAAGTAGCCCCATACTTTTCTATGGGAGTCAGCATAAAGAAAACGGTGGGCTGATTATCTAATTAGAAACCACCTAGCGACCGGTTGCAGTTCATGCTACTTTTCTTTGGTATGTTTTTTTTTAATCCAAAAAGAAGTAGCAATGGATCACTATCATCTATGAACTGCAACCGGTCGCTAGGTGGTTTCTAATTAGATAATCAGCCCGCCGTACTGGTTCGCGCATACATCCCGGTGCAACAGACCTGTACCGACCGGTACCAACCTGTAACCTGCTTTCTTTATGCGGGCACCGTATGAAAACCGATGTCATCTGACGGCGTGTTAGTACGTGTTAACGCGTGGCGTCAGACAAACGTGCCTGGGACCCTATTTTTGAATCGCTCGGCAGGCGTCGAGCGCTCTGTCGCCAAAGGCGAAACTGAGTTGTAGTAAAACCGCACACTATAGGGATGGCAACACCAAGTAGTATGTAGAGTCTGTATCTGTGGACTGACGGTGACATTAGGTGTCACCATTGTTATGATGAAAATTGTAGATGGCTGAATTGAAGCTTAGATTATTTTTATGAATCTAAGGGCTGAAGTGGAAATGGGCTCGTGGTGTGATGAGAGAGAGTTTAGCAGGACTCGGGAGATGCACACACGATGGATTCATGTAAGTTTTACTTGTCTGATTTAACTTACTATAACAGCCATAAACTAAGTTGATGAAAAGGGGGTTCTGTGGAAAGTCACGGACTTTAGCTATGCTGGGCTTTGGGGGCACTATAAGGGGAGTTGGGAGGTGCCTTTAGACCCCATGATTTTCGTCACCTTGGTAAATGACTAATAGTTGGCAACTGAAGGTAATATCACTTTGTTCCAAATAGCCAGCTATGACAACTTTATGCGAAGCAGATATTTCTGTATGTAAGTACCTATATGGAGAAGTATGTATTCATACTTTGGTTTGTATTGGTTCAATTCATGTTAGACATTAATGTGAGATGATCAAAGAATCAGGGTGACGACATGGTGGAGGTGCTGGGATTCTAAGAATCCTAGGTATACAATAGTTCTATAGAAATATTAATATTTTTCTTTCTTCTTGTTCATTGCTACTAAAGTTTTGATGATCATAGAATAAGATCATAAGAATACGATCTGATAAAGTTAATCTTTGATATAAATAAACAAAAATAAAAAGTATTGTGTACTTTATTTGTGTTTATCCCACTGATCAGCGATTGTTACTAATTGCCTATATTTTTGTAACCAAGACCGTTTAAAGCTTGTTTAAAAATGACCCAGTTATAAACATGAACGGTACTGACTTTGTGTGAGTGAATTGAATCACAATTAAAGAAACGCAGCATTAGTAGGCCTACAATAAATGAAGGCAATGTTATTTTACAATATGACATTAGAATCTGTTGGTTTGCTCCGGTGAGTTAGTGATTGGACTTAAGTTCATGTTTACTCTTTAAGTGTGTTGCAGCGATGAAAAGTTCCTTTAGTGGAACGCAGTGAGGTGTTTAACACCAGCATAGAAGTCCCCTAGTTGGGACGCAGTGAGGTGCCATGCACCTGCCTAGAAGTTCCTTTTAGTGGAACGCAGTGAGGTGTTTAACACCTGCATAGAAGTCCCCTAGTTGGGACGCAGTGAGGTGCCATGCACCTGCCTAGAAGTTCCTTTTAGTGGAACGCAGTGAGGTGTTTAACACCTGCATAGAAGTCCCCTAGTTGGGACGCAGTGAGGTGCCATGCACCTGCCTAGAAGTTCCTTTAGTGGAACGCAGTGAGGTGTTTAACACCTGCATAGAAGTCCCCTAGTTGGGACGCAGTGAGGTGCCATGCACCTGCCTAGAAGTTCCTTTTAGTGGAACGCAGTGAGGTGTTTAACACCTGCATAGAAGTCCCCTAGTTGGGACGCAGTGAGGTGCCATGCACCTGCCTAGAAGTTCCTTTTAGTGGAACGCAGTGAGGTGTTTAACACCTGCATAGAAGTCCCCTAGTTGGGACGCAGTGAGGTGCCATGCACCTGCCTAGAAGTTCCTTTAGTGGAACGCAGTGAGGTGTTTAACACCTGCATAGAAGTCCCCTAGTTGGGACGCAGTGAGGTGCCATGCGCCTGCCTAGAAGTTCCTTTAGTGGAACGCAGTGAGGTGTTTAACACCTGCATAGAAGTCCCCTAGTTGGGACGCAGTGAGGTGCCATGCGCCTGCCTAGAAGTTCCTTTAGTGGAACGCAGTGAGGTGTTTAACACCTGCATAGAAGTCCCTTAGTTGGGACGCAGTGAGGTGCCATGCACCTGCCTAGAAGTTCCTTTTAGTGGAACGCAGTGAGGTGTTTAACACCTGCATAGAAGTCCCCTAGTTGGGACGCAGTGAGGTGCCATGCACCTGCCTAGAAGTTCCTTTATTAGAACGCAGTGAGGTGTTTAACACCTGCATAGAAGTCCCTTAGTCGGGACGCAGTGAGGTGCTACGCACCTGCCTAGAAGTTCCTTTATTGGAACGCAGTGAGGTGTTTGACACCTGCATAGAAGTCCCTTAGCTGGGACGCAGTGAGGTGCTTCGCACCTGCCTAGAGGTTTCTTTATTGGAACGCAGTGAGGTGTTTGACACCTGCATAGAAGTCCCTTAGCTGGGACACAGTGAGGTGCTTCACACCTGCCTAGAGGTTTCTTTATTGGAACGCAGTGAGGTGTTCTGCACCTATAGTTTAGTTCCTTATACGGGACGCAGTGAGGTGTCCTACACCACTAGTTTAGTTCCTTAAAGTGGGACGCAGTAAGGTGTTCTACACCACTAGTTTGGTTCCTTAAGTGGGACACAGTGAGTTTGTTTTGAACCAGTGAGTATGGTCCCTTTACCTGGGACGCAGTAAGTAGCCTCACAGCAATGATTTTAGTTTTTTTAAGCAGTTAAACTTTGAGATGTTATATAAATTAAAACACTGATGAGATGAAATAAATTCCCTTTTACTATGGCATACAGAAATATCCTTATGGCATTAATGAAGAAAGTTGATAATATTCCTTGTTGGGGTACCTAGGTACTGTTTCAGATTATCAATAGAATATTAACCCCATGATATAATACAGTATTTTTGATTTATAAATTCAATATAAGTTTATGCCCATCTGGTGAACATGTGAGTTATAATATTCTATATAGTAGATAGAAGTGTATGATGAAGCAAAGAAGTTTGCTTGCCAGTATCGTGCATTAGGTGAGTTATAAATCTCAGTCAGTTACAAGGATAATGAGATTGTTGAATGATTACCTACAATCTGGTAAGGAAAGGGAAATAAATAGCATTAAATCATTAAGTGTATTTGTGATTTGTGACCGTGTCATCTATCAAAATATTTTTGATTATTTTTGTTCTGTTTAGAGTCCCGAGACTCTTGAGTAAGTATGAAGGCATTGCAACTTGTGCATGCGGTGCAATAAAGGTGCGATTGATTTGACAGTTGGCAACAGAAAGTGACCAAGTGAGTCACTGTCTGTTATCAATTGAATCGCATGGTATTTCACTGAGCAATTAAGTAATAATTAAGAATACATTGTTATCAGTGTGGCTAATGTAAATTTGGCAGTTGCCGCGTTTTGTCAGTGAAATACCGTACTTATATCGGCGGAAAACAGCAAAAATTGCCGTATTTCGATACAATTACTGCATTCTAGCATTTGAAATTATCATACCAAAGGCAAAGGTTATTTATTTGGTACATTTCACAATAAAAAGGTAAGCAGTAAGGTATTTTGACGTTGCCATCCATATAGTAGTGTGTAGCCCGTGCACTGACGCTTGCGGCGGCGCGGCGGCCGGACGTGCGACGTCACGTCGCGGCAAGTGGAAGTATTAAAGGTACAGTTCACGCGGAACAGTTTGGCCCAGATCTTGGTAGGTACCGCGTGACTTGCTCAGTAGCAATTCTATCTAGGTACAAATGTGTTTAGTGCGCAAGCCATACTATCTATGGTTTGCTTCAGGTCGTATTGCGCGAGCTGTTAGCTGTATGATAATATTTTGTAAAAAGAGTGATACTTTTGTAGTCCTTTGAATTTTTTTGTTGAAAGTTGTATGAATAGGTATCTCTGTCCTTTATGCTGATAAATATTGCATATGGGAGTGATTTATGGCGATTCTTACGCATCTCTGCGCCCCGTCGCGGGGCGCGGAGTGGCGGATATCGCGCGCGGTGACGGAACGGCGGCGGATCCGCCTGTTTGAGAAGTTTTCTGCGCGCCTTCGCGGCGGTCGGCGTTGTACTTGTACGACGACCTCGCGCTCACGTACAGGAACCGGCACGATACTACGGAGCTTAGTGTGTCGTACCCCGCGGTTTCCGCACCTACTAACGGAATCTGCTTACGAAGCGCGGCGGCACGCGCTACCGCGCTGCGTCGCCTTTTCGGTGAGGCGATTTTCTATGCTAATTGATATACTTGCTTAGGTACAGTTAACGACACGCTGGACTTCCGCGGCAGAATAGTCATATTCAATCAATTTTTTTACTTGAAGGCAAATATGATAAGGTTCAAAACATTTTTGTATGACCTGAAGTGCTGCTGACTGTACAATGTTAAAACCGCGCAGAGCCAGTGTGTGAACCGTCTTGGGTTAAGTTCGGCCTGTTTGGTTGTTGTGGGCTGATTTATTAAATAGTATTGCCTTAGAGCAGGCGGAGCTTGCATGGGAAGAAAAGAGTTCAATATTAGTTACCTACCGGATGTCCGGATGTCCCACGAAACGATGACGGTACGGATGGTTTGATACTAAGCGGACTGATCGATCAAGCAAGACGATCGTTTACACAAGACTGTATGAATATAGATTTTGCTTGTAAATAAAACGTCAAAAGTTTCTTCCTTTGTTATTATTTTTGATGTTAGCTTTTTACGTTGGTAAATAAATATTGTGAAAAATTAAGAAATATTGCACTAAATTATATATGGAGTTCTATTATTGCCTATATTGAGTGCAATGTTAAGTTATTGTGTACTTAAGTACAAACAGCAATTAGATGTAATGTGAGTATTATTTTAGTATTTTTTTTTGGTAAACGTGCACATTGTACGAATGTGATATCGTTTGATAAATCATGATTAATCTTTATTGGATTTGACGCTAATTAATTAACTGCAAGTCAGAGTTAGTCAAAAGCAATGTTTCTCATCACACATACCTACTTTACATAATTGTAAACTTTCATATATACCATTACAATGGAGAAAGCTATATAAATCCGAATAAACTTGATAAGTAACTCAATGAAATCATTAATTGCCAAGGGGGCAAAACGCTGTAAAGGGCCTTAAGAAAGAAGGCACCCTTTTAAAATGTATAGTATGTAATAGTAGCCTCCAAACTAAAGAACATGAATGACAGATTCATTTATGAAAGTGAAACCTATAATTATTTTCAATTAGTGATGTCTGCCTCACCAGAGGAGGTTATTCATATTATTACAAATAAAAGTGGATGAGATTAAAACTCTTGTGCCACCGTTACAAAACCATACAGTGAGCATCTATAACTATGTTAAGTTTGCCATACCTTTCATGTGGTTCAGACTATTTTGTAATTTTTATTGGAAGTATCTAAGCCGTTTATTGCTTCCTGGCCTCCCCTTCAACACCGATTGGAGATAAATTAATTTATCCACATCCGAGATTTTATGTCTACGGTGGATGAAGACTGATACCAAAATGAATGCCACTGCAGAATCTGTAGAAACAATTAGAAAAAACCATACCATAATTAATGCAAAAGAATCATCTAGCCGTTTGATATCTGAAAGTTAAAGGGGAGGAAATTTACAGTTGAAACTTTATGTAACGTAACACATAAAAGGAGAGAACTATTCAAGAGACCGAACTCATACACACCAAGTAACAAATACTCAGTACCTAACAAGAAAAGGAAAATAAGCTTAAATATTGTTGAATTAAGAAAAAATTTATACATTGGGGGAAATGCATAATAGAGTAATGTGCACACCATATTATAAGAAAAATTTAAAGAAAATTTCAAATGACGTTCCTGCGTCTGTTACTACATTCACTGAAATTACTGTTATTTCCACGATAAGTCCAAATAGGCAACCAATAATTGTTACAAACAGTCATAGCTAGTCCGTGGAAACAAAACTGATTTTAATCATGTTACATGTGGAACCCTTTTGGACTGCGAGAGCCAAAAAGGCTATGTTTCAATTACTAGAATTAAAAAACTGTTAAATTTACCTAGTGTTGAAGACAATTATTTAATAGCTTAAACATTTGGGGACAATTCTCTGAGAGAATTCCATACCACAGTTGTTGATTTATATATAGAGACAAAGACAAAAGAACAAACGTATTCAAGCTAATGTTATTGATATTACTACAGAGGGAGTAACAGTAATACAGAATTCCATCCTGCGGCTGATTTCAGTAAGTGAGAAGATAATTATTACAGATGATAATAGTTTAGGAAACAGAATAGACTTATTAATAGATACATAATGATTATTATTATTCTTTTGTACACAATGAAAAGCAATTACATGATAATTTACATATAGAAAATACTGACCTTGGCTGTATATTTGAACATGGAAATGAAACAGTTTGTTTTATTACTTATGTAGAACAAGTGACACATTTACAATAATGTAAATTCAGATCCACTGTTAAGGGATGATAATGTAAGAAAGCTGTGGGAGCTTAATTTAAGCATAACATTAGGCATTGTTGAAGAAGTCTTACCACTGATTATTAACAGAATGTTATTGAGACTTAAACGCTGTAAGTGCAAGTATGGTGTGACTAGATGTTGAAAAGGCTTTTCTACAAGTTGTTCTACAAAGCGAAAATCACTTTCAATTGGTATAATATTGAGTCCATTTATGACAGTGGAGGGGACTACAGAAGGAGGTCCCTACTAAGACGGTGTATTGGGTATTAATTGAAATCTTACGAGTAACACATTATATATTATATTAAAACAGAGATATACAAAAGCTGTTGGATCTTATGGTTGAAAGCAATGAAAACATGTCACTAAATTCTAGTAAAATCTTACAAATTAATATTGAGAGGCAAGTACTATGGAAGAACTTGAAATATATATATATATATAGAGGTTAGCAAGCTGAAGTGGCAGTGGGCCGGCCATATTAGCCATGGAACCGATGGCCGCTGGGGCAGACGAGCTCTTGACTGGAGACCGCGTATTGGCAAACATTGTGAAGGACGCTCTCAGACAAGGTGGAGCGACTATCTTCGCAAGGTGACTGACATAAACTGGATGAGTATAGCCGCGGATCGTGCTCAGTGGCGTGCACTCGGAGAGGCCTATGTTCAGTAGTGAACGATGATAGGCTGATGATGATGGAAGATCAGCCAAGTTGTGTGTAGTTGGATGAAAACTGACAGGTTACTACCGCTATTTGTGAGTAGACAAAATGGGTGAAGTAAGTTAAAATAAATGTTTGAAAATTAAATATGTACCTATCTTCTGAACTTGATCCGGTCGATGTAGGGGCCATGGAGGGTAAAATTTAAAGATACCATTTGAATATCAAAACCCATGTTCCTAGAAGAGAATGAAGTCACCACCACGACTAACGCTGCTAGTGTGGAGGGTCTTCCGAATAATGAGGAACATACGGAGTTGGTGAACAGAAATATACTAAAGGAATATAATAATTCGGAAGATAGTGATGATGGAAATAGAGAATATATGAAAGAAAGAAAACATAACATTAGAAGAGAGAGAAGCGTTGTAGCTTTGTATTTTTTTTTATCAGTTAGAGCAGTTCACTTAGAGGTGGTATATAACCTAACTAGCTACAGAAGAGTTTATTTTAACTCTAAGAAGATTTGTGTCAAGAATTTTTTGTTCGATTCAAATGATGTCTGATAATGCTCTTTATTTTAAATTATTAGTTGAGGTAATGCAAAGCAAATATTGTATTGACAATACAACAAAGTGGAAGTTATACCCGAATTGGCGCCATAGTTCGGTGGTTTTTATGATCAACTTATGCGATTAATAAAACACTGCATGAAAGGAACATTAGAAAAGCATTTATTAAATTATCATTATCAACAACTTATTACAGTAACGAAGGAAATAAAATGTGTATTAAATATGTGCCCATTAACCTAAGTAGATAGTGAGCTGGAGCATGTTTTGACGCCTGTAGACTTTCATCATCTAGGTGTTCCGTTGGTGATGAACGCCTCCGATGTTGAAGTTCAGCAACCTGTAAAGAAACAAAATAAAAATTAATAGAATGTTGGACAGGGGTCAAGTAATATTACAAGAATGTTTAAGGATGTTTGCAGGATAATACTTACCCAGCTGAGGGAAAAGCACTCAGTCAGTACTTAAGGAACCAAAAGAATCCTAGAAGTAGGAAATTTAGTACAAATCAAAGCTGAAGAAAATAGAGCCACGTGGAAAGTTGGGAAAATCAAGGATTTAATAGACGGCACAGCTGATGGTAACAAGGGTTGCATCAGGTCAATATCTCACCTTTGTCTACCAGAACTGGAAGATTCTAGGGTATTTGATATCAAGGATTTTAACTGAGGTAAATCAGTTACAGAGCAGCAATAACGACCAGTCACGGCTAGTTAATAATGACCAGCAGTAAAGGCTGGTTTACATTATCTTAGTCTTTAGTAGAGTGCTTTAGGAGAGTGGAAGTTCATTGCGTGGTGTGTTTGACGTTCTTTTAAAATCGACGAACATGCCAGGCAATGTATTTCTACTCGCTACTCGACTCGGTCGTCTACTTGACTAATGTAAACCAGGCCTTAGATGAGGTAGACAGTGCCGAAGTTGATATACCTAGTAATTTGACGATTTGCTGAAAGTGGCTTTTTAAGGACGATCTGCTGAAAGTGGCTAAGCAGTTATTTAAAATATGGACTGCATGGCTTATAGCCAAGCAATATTAATTAAGTTTAGACTCCAGCCTTGTGTTGGGAGTGTCGCCAAAGGCGAAACTGAGTTGTAGTAAAACCGCACACTATAGGGATGGCAACACCAAGTAGTATGTAGAGTCTGTATCTGTGGACTGACGGTGACATTAGGTGTCACCATTGTTATGATGAAAATTGTAGATGGCTGAATTGAAGCTTAGATTATTTTTATGAATCTAAGGGCTGAAGTGGAAATGGGCTCGTGGTGTGATGAGAGAGAGTTTAGCAGGACTCGGGAGATGCACACACGATGGATTCATGTAAGTTTTACTTGTCTGATTTAACTTACTATAACAGCCATAAACTAAGTTGATGAAAAGGGGGTTCTGTGGAAAGTCACGGACTTTAGCTATGCTGGGCTTTGGGGGCACTATAAGGGGAGTTGGGAGGTGCCTTTAGACCCCATGATTTTCGTCACCTTGGTAAATGACTAATAGTTGGCAACTGAAGGTAATATCACTTTGTTCCAAATAGCCAGCTATGACAACTTTATGCGAAGCAGATATTTCTGTATGTAAGTACCTATATGGAGAAGTATGTATTCATACTTTGGTTTGTATTGGTTCAATTCATGTTAGACATTAATGTGAGATGATCAAAGAATCAGGGTGACGACACGCTCTTTTCGAACGATTTTCGTTCGACATATGACTCAAAACAATGAGATGTCGAACGAAAATCAGTAGAAACGAGCGCTCGACTGGCTTCGAGCGATTCAAAAATAGGGGCCCTGTTCCTTAACTTGAAAGCGACGCTTTTTCTAGTGCTAGCATAAAATGTTAAATTGGCAACACTGAAGTTTTGTCTACATAAAGGCGGAAATATTAACTATTGTGCTGTGTTGTATCGTGTCGCGACACTCACGACAGAAGCGTATCGGTTTCATACATTTGGTATGACTAGAAATACATTACATTATTACAGTGTGTCTACACAAGACATTGTAATAATGTGTTTCTAGCCAATATAGTATCGACACACTATAATAAATAATGTATTTCTAGCCATACTAAATGTATGAAACCGATACGCTTTTGTCGCGACATGACACAACACAACACAAAATAGTATATTTCCGCATTTAGCCACGCAATCGCTGTGGACGGGGTGTGTAGAGTAACACGTTTTAGAAATATAGTTTTGTTTACGTGTTTTTGTTTAATGTTTTCAATAAAATTTCGCTATGGACCCGCCATTATTCTAATCAATTTCAATATCTATGGAAAATAAAATGGTACGACATCCGTCACCTTCGCAATCGTGTGCGCAACAGAGGGCCTAGTACGAGTTGGTTTTTTGTTCTCACTTCACTTTGCGAATATTTAACTATCGTTTTCTCTCTATCGTTCACTCACTCGCATGATTTCCTCTCTTTCACTCGATACTATGCGCAAAGTGAGGTGAGAAACACAGACTAGTAAGTGAGAAACACAACTCGTACTAGGCCCTCTGGTCGCACGAATGTAATGGGAGACTACGCAAAGATTCAAAGTTCGTGCGCTTTGTCTTCGAGACATTCGTGGTTTTTCTATACTTGGTTATAACTTCACATAATCATTTGAGAAGCTCGTCCTACACTCGAGGGTTCGCGTATTTGCGCGAATGTGAGTGACCGCATAATGTCCAATGTCATTCCATGGTTAAAACTCTTTGGCGATCAGTGACTCAGCGATTAGTCTGTTGGACCATTTTATAGTTCTGTGGTCCATACGTCATGTGTTTGTCAGTCAGTCAAACTGTCATGTGTCAATGTCAGTGTCAATATCAGCTGTTTTACGTCGATCGATGACATGTTTATTATTGTGGTGTGATAAAGTAAATTCCGTAAATTGTTCATCATTAACAGTTTATTACAGTTTAGTTCTTTACATAAATAGATTTTAATATTGGACTTGGTTGGTGATTTTTATACAAAATGTCGACAGCTATGACTTTCGGACAAAAGCAGTTTATTCCCACACCGCCTGATAAAGGTAGTTTTCCACTGGATCACGAAGGTGTGTGCAAGAAGACTATGACAAAGTACATGAACTGTTTATTTAATAATAACAGTAACAACTCTATGTGCAGAGCGGAAGCAAAGGAATACTTAGCATGTAGAATGGAACATAACCTAATGACAAAAGAAGACTGGTCTAAATTGGGTTTTACTCAGAATGAGGATAGTCAAATGAGGGAAAAGCAGAAATAATATTCTTTAAATATATATTTAGATAAGGTTGTTGATTTAATAAAATAAACAAAATATATATTATTTTATTACTAATCACAAATTACTAATACATCACCGCCTCATTGATATCAGGTTTGCGATTAGATTTTACAATCAATTGTCGATAAAAAATGCTACTAGACTAAAATCTATAAGTAACCTGTAAAGTCAACCGTTGTAAATCCCACATAAGCCATGACTAGTACTATTAGAGCCAGATAAGAATAGTACTGTCAAATGCAATTTTGATCTTTGTTCCTCTCCTTGCACATCCCACACCCTGAAGTGGAAGCGAAATGCAAACAAATATGGCAGTTTTGACAGTAATATTCTTATTTGGCTCGCATAGTAAGGTGAAATAAGTATAGGTACTAATAAGTATACCTAATTCACCCAGGTGATTTAGCTCAGGTGCATTAAGTCTACGACAGGGTACCTACCTACCTAGCCATACAAAGCCGCTGTTGCTTCTCCATTGTCCTGATTAGAGTTATGTGTCCCCCCCCCCCCTCCTACTATAAACAGTTGCTTATGCTAGTACACTGCTTTACAAGTTGACAAGTACATAGTCAATCAACTTTTATTTTTAGAGTTCTGTACCAAAATGGTAAAAAAAGGAACCCTTATGGTGTGACTCAGTCTGTCTGTCGGTCTGTCTGTCACAGCTGGATATCTCGAGAACTACTAATGGTATCAACTTATTTGCCCAACTATTTTGCAAATAAGATAGAAATAAAAAAAAATATTTTTTTTTACAACGGACTGAAAAGGGGGTCTTAAAAATTTTAAGTGAGGTGACTAGGGCATGTGGGCTATCATATGAAAGAGCGCTGTTTGCACATTTTAAAACATTTTTTCCTTTTTTCTTAGGCCGCATAGTTTTCGACTTATGATGAAAAATGGGAAAAAAAAACCGTTCCGGGGGGAAGGGTTAAGGGGTTAAGGGGGGCCTTATCTCCGCAGTTTGCTAAGAGAAAAATCTGAAATAATTCTATGTGATAGTAGTTTATGTAAAGATTACAGGAAAAATAAAACGATGTCTCAATATAACACACTTCTTTAGAAATTCAAAAAAACAAACAAAAATTCTTTAGTTTCACTACCAGTCAACAGATGGCGCTGTCCTAAGAATGCTAAACTAAGAAAAAAAATTGTTCCACTATCAGTCAAGAGATGGCGCAACCTAATACTACAATAATAAATTGGTGGCTGGTTCTAATATAATTACCTACTATTTGCCGTACGAATAAACGAAGAATAATTTCCTACTTAGTAATATAAACAGTTTGCAATGTGGAGCGGCTGAAACGTTTTTCAGTCACCATAAGCAGCTGTGGTTAAGATTTGTAAATTAACTGTCCGCCTGTTCGCCCTTCCACCTGTCTGCCGTTTATCCTACTTTTATAAAGACTGTACTAAAGTAACATATCCAAACATATTTATGATTGTACGGGACCCTCGGTGCGCGAGTCCGACTCGCTCTTGACCGGTTTTATTATCTTACAATTTGTGTCGTTTAATGTTTTTACGCGCGTTATTTTAAGGCGCTACTACGCCTCGCTATGGGCACGCTTGGGGGCAGGTTGAACAGCATCCAGCCCCGTATTATAATCCTGACATTTTGCATTTTTTTTTGTTTATAAATAAATTATTATTAAGTATTGCTTCTTGTTATAATGACGTTTAAAATTAATATTTCAAATACTTAGACAAAAATGATTTAGTTTTTCGTTTTTTAAGTTTTCGAAATAAAATAATATTACTTACCTACCTAATGTAGATTATTTGTAAATTGATTATTTTACTGAAAATGTGTTAAGTAGTTGATTGTTACCAAAAAAATAAAGCTTATTTGCTTTACTAAATATAACGTGAATAATCCAAAACACATTTTCCAAGTCCGGCCGAAATCCTGACAGGGACTCAAAAAGCCTGACATGTCAGGACAAATCCTGACGTCTGGTAACCCTACCCCTGAGCACGTTGGCTAACCGGTGCGGTGTTCAACTTATGAGCTCAAAATCAATGGAAAACCGCAAATTGATGTACAGCATAGCCGTTTAGTACGTACGTACGTATACTTGAGGTCAAATCAAAATTTTGGACCCGAAGTTCTTAAAAATTCTTCCCTTAGGAGAGGAGTTAGGGTCCCCCCAGACCTACCGGTTTCTTTTCTTTGCTTTGCTGTTCGGTAATGGAGCGCCGGCCAAGAGGTTCATTTTCAATCTATCGCATATTTTCAATCTAAGTACATTTCACATATGTGAGCTTTGTTCCTTAAACGATCGTTATGAAAACACAAAAAAATAGTTCAGGTAAGTAATGATGCCACCCACGACCCTGTTCACAATTTATATAAATTTGCGATCGATTTATTTTTAGCAATCGGAGACCTTGTTGAGGGTAGCATATCTCCCAGAAGCTTCCTACTTCGCAACCCAGACGATTATATTTGATAACACCAAGCTAATAGCTATTTTGCCAATTTGGTCTGGTCCCAATATGCGATAGATTGAAAATGACCCTGTTGGCCGGCTGTCTAAACAGCAAGGTAGAACAGCAAAGCAAAGAAAAGAAACCGGTAGGTCTGGGGGGGACCCTTATGGTGTCATCTTTATTTGTATGGGGAAAAATTTTTGTTCTAAAACCTATCATGTATGCTATTGAATGAAAGGGCTTTCTGAGCCGGTTCTAAAAATATGTCACATCAAAACATATCAAGTTTGGGCTCCTACAGATACGATATACTAAGGGAAGAATTTTTAAGACTTCAAGTATACGTGTACCTACCAAACGGATTTGCAGTACATCGATTTGCTGGTTTTTTTCGTACAAGTAGCACTACCACTGCTGCGCCGCGCTGCTACTTCATGCCCCAGTCACTAATATGATTATAGCACATCAGTAGTCAAATTATAATTTGTTTGTTATGCTGTCGGTCGCTAAAAAAAATACTAACTAGGTACAATAAGATTCTCATGTATATCGGCACATCGGGTACGTATCAGAATGTCTAAAGTTAGAATGTCTAAACTTAAAATGGCAAAGTTCAAAATGTCAAAAATTTGAATGTCTAACGATTAAAATGTAAAACGTTCAAAATGTCAAAAACGAAAATGTCAAACGGTCAGATAGTCCTAAATTAAAATGTCTAAGTTCAAATGATCAAAACTTAAAATGTCTAATATTCAAATTACCAATTCATAATAAATTCCAATTAATTTTTTTCATACAAATCTGTAAATCGCAATAATTTTAGTTTGGTTTGATATTTTGGATTTTTTATTATTACTAGATAAATAATGTCTTATTTTATCCAATTAATAACATCACAAAAAAAGTTAAATATGGTTAAATTGCGAATCATTTTGGTGTTATATTAAGACTTTGTATGGGAAGCTCACGGTTCGGCCGGAGTAACGGATACTAGCGCGGTTTTCTTGCGGTTTTATTAAAAGTAGTTTGATAATTAGTTAGTACTTGGTTTGATTTTGGATTTTCTTGACGTTTCAGCATAGCCATAGTCTAAAGGGACTTTGAAAATTGTTGTGTTCCGGCAGTAAGAGGTAAGCCAGTACCTCAGTGGTGAGGATTAAATATGTTCCAATCGCAAATCATTTTGGTATTACCTACCACAGATAATTATGTATTACGTTTGTATGGAAAGCTCACTGTTTGCCGGAGTCTTTTTTCATGGAGGGGATCGCTTATTCTCCTGCTTTAATGTTTGGTGATAAGTGTAGCAGTCTACCAAAATTGAAGTTGAGAAAGTGTGATTTGAATAAGTTAAGAAATAATAACAACTTGATTACGACAACGTCAGCGCGTGCACAACACGGGCGCGGTGCATTGGTCGAGCGGCGTGCGCTCCGCGTCTCGTGGTGGCTTAGTCTTGACTGGTGATCTCGGCGAGTGCATCCATTTGATATATTGCAATGAATCAAAGAAATGCACACAAAAAACTGGAGGACAATAGGCGCACGTTAAGGTGGGTACTCACTTAGGTTCGCGAACCTGCAGCAAAAAAAATATATTATCCTGTGCTGAAAATAGTTTGCCATAGTGTGTACGTATGCGAACTTAATTCGCACAGGTACATACTATAGCAAAAGTGAAAATAAAAGGGAACAAAATTTTCTGTCACCTAAGTTTAGATGTGTCACTAATCTGCAATACCCTAATAATAATATCTATCTCCAAGAAATTTATTAGTTATCATATTTACCAAAACTGTCTCTAAAGTATAAATCATCGGATTAATGTAAATATGAATCTTAAATTATAGTTTGATCACTTTTTTCTATAGCCTGAATATACCTAAGATCTATGCTCGGATCTATGCATTAAGTTACGGGCAGGAATAATACACCTACCTAAAATAATAAACCTGTCACTATAAATCTAATCATCTAACTATTAGCATGGATTAATTCGTTCAATTATCGAAATTATAGATCTGTTACCTAATTAATAGAAAAATTCCTAATAGGGGCGGCATTTTGATATTGTTTGGTGATTCAATTTCAGTGACACTTTTATTATTTTGATAATTGATATTATTTCCAAGTAATTTTTAATTAATATTTAGGTAATCGTTTTAACATTATTTGGTGATTCGATTTAGGTGAGAGATCTACTATTTTAGGAACAAATATTATTAACTAGGTCACTGAAAACGTATTTATTAGGTAATTGATGAAATCATGCCCTAAAAATAATAGAAAATAAATATGATAAATAGGTAAGAAAATCATCATTTATATTTACATCATAATATAAAAGCTTTACATCTAAGTATCTAAATAATCAAAGTAAGTATATTATAATAGTAAAAAAACATTATTTTTTTACACAATAGTGTAATAATGTTACATCTTAGGTAAATAATCACAAATTTCGAAAACGTAAGTATACCCTCTTCCATGTTACAATTTAAAAATTGTAACGCAATTACTAGAAACTACAAAGAATTGCTCACAAAATTTTGCAAGGCGATAATTGAAAAAAAAGGCGAATTGTTGTTTTCAAATCATTGTAAACCTTTGACTTATGGACCATTGATATTTTAACTAGTTTGATGTTTGAACCGTTTGACATTTTGAATTTTGCTATTATGAATTTATACATAATGATTTTTGACATTTTAAACCATTTGCATTTTGATTTTTGACATTTTGAACTTTGCCATTTTAACTTTAGACATTTTAACTTTAGACATTCTGATACGTACCCCGGCACATCATATAATTTCAGTTTCAGTTGGATAAATAAAAGCATACAAAGTTCCTTTTCATAAAAATCTTTATTCTCTTATTAAAAACATTATATTACGTCTTAAATCAATTGTTATTTGAATCTACAGATTGAGAAATTATTTTAGAATAATTATAAATTTTTTAGTTTATTTTATTGCCATGTAATATGGCATTTTTATAAAAGTAAATATCACAGTTATTATTAAATTATTTGTGACCGAAGAAATTGTAAAAAAGCTAGGTAATGTACTTTTAAAACTTACACTAGAAAATGAGCGACTTGGAGGTACCTAAGTATACAAGTGGTATACAATGTTAAAAATGCAACAGACAAGTCGTCACGCTCAACATTTTTAATCTGTCATTTATTATTCAATATTTTATATAAAACAAATTGTAAGTATTTACTTATAGACCTACTAATGTAATTTATTACAACTTTTTTTAACTGGATTGCACAAAGAATTAAACATAAATAAAATTAAGTGTAGGTATTATTGTTATTCAATGGTTATGTATAGTGTAATTTCTAGGTGTCTGTGAATTTTGGTTATCTCTATTGACAACGTGTAACTAGGTATTTAAATAGCGCAGGATAATTTTAATAATAAGTAAGTTATAATAATGATCAACATTATATAGATTTATAACATAGTTATTTATTTTCATGACGTTAGATACCCATTTTACATTTCATCGAGTAAATCTCTCGCCCATCTCGCACAGCGCTAAAATATTTTAATGCCGAAAATATTAATTTTGTGAAGAAATAAGTAGAGTTTCTACTCTCGAACCAAAACAGAGATAAAAATGACGAAATCGCAATGAATAACAAGGTGAGAGTAGTCTTAATTTCAGTTTCAAAAACTTTAAGAATCATAGGGATTTTTCTTCAAAACCGTTGCTTGGTAAAACTGAAAGGGTATTTATTGCGTGCGCCAGTATGTCAATCTTAGCGTGATTGAACCTCTTTATGAGAACTCGGGTGATCACAAATAGAAATTACACTATAATTACAAATTATACATAGGTATCATAAATATAAATATCTGACTTTAACCTATCATAAAATAAAAAAAAAAACTATTGTTGGTTTTTCTTATTATTTGACACACTATAGTTCCATACAAAAATACGACCAGACAATTTATTCTGTACAAAGGCTAACTATATTAAGCACCATATTCATTCTACATATCCATTTTATTCCCAAATTCAGATTCACCAAACTGGCATGCAAATAATATTCGTGCTTTAAAATAAAACGAATATGTAGTTTTTACATTCAAATACAGTAATAAGGCAATCTTCTTAGGTATGCTTTTCATTATACTAATTTTTAGTGTCGCTTAATCTACTTAAATGAAATATGTACCCGGAAAACCAGAACAATTTTGATTTTTTAATGATAAAATGTATAGTGACAGTTGTGACAGCCCTAGACCGAAATTGTGTTTTGCTTTTGCCCATTAATAGGACTGATTATCGAAAACAATATTTATTCTATTTGCGTCTGGGGCGGTCACTTTGCAGTTTTCCATCAAATAAAATTAAAAGTTTCTCAGCCATGTGGTGAACATGAATAGCTGAACTTTTACAACGAAACACAATCTCGGTCTAGGGCTGTCACAGCTGTCAATTTTATCAGACAATAAATAAATAAAAAAGTGGTACTTAGTTTTCAGGGTTTATAATAATTTTCCGGGTATTATAGGGGCGAAAACAGCCCATATAAATAAAATTAAAGGGATCAACAAAATGTTTGTAGAAAAAATAGTATGTAACTCATGTAGGCTATTATTTGAGTTCAATAAACGACCTAAGTAACTAAGTCTCAAAGATTATATTTAATTTGAATATAAACTAGAAACCTAAACTGTTTGCCAACATAACAATTATTTTTTCTAGTAACTATGTTTTATACAACTCATTTGTTAAAAAAAATACCTGATTTGAATATAATTTCGGTAACTTTTAATAATAAAGCTATTCTTCGGGAGCCTTTTACTTTTTCTTGAAATCTCCAATATTACATATGAAAATGGTTATCTAGGTGTACCTACCTAACCTTTGTCATACCTACTCCATATTTTTAAATGCAACTTATTTTTCTACTTACGATTATTCTATGATTCAATATTTTAATATAATACAGATTACAAAACATGTGTACCTCTTTTAACCAGCATAAGAGATGTTAGAATAAAACTACATAGGTATTAATCAGGGTAATTGTAAACTTTGGTATTGGTAAACTTTATCAATTTAGTAGAAAAATACTATCTTGTTTAAAAGTCATTAAAAAAATCTAAAAAAAATACTACGTGTAGGATACCATATGTAATGTTTCGTGTTGCAATGCAACTTGTAACATCATGCAATTTTTTTTAAATACCTACCTACTAGGTAGGTACATATATATACATATTTATTTACAATTACCTGACTGATTAAAGAGTAGTATAATAATTTAGAATTATATATGCAGTAGATATAATAATAAATACTAAAAATATCTAGACAGGTGCTTAATTTATAAGATTTTTATGATTTTTTATTCATTCTACTAAGGCATTCTCGTGGGTACAATATTTTTATCATAAAAAAGACTTATAGTATGTTTAGAGGTGTACTTTTAATATAATCATAAAATACAATGATAAGCTCTGTTGGTAAACAATGAAATAGCATAGATAAAATAGTTAGGGATATATTATGGGTAATAGTGTTTACTTTAAATACTGACATCGAAAGACATACAAACTGTACAGAAGCTAATCGGCTGGTGTTATATACCTTACATGACATCAACAAATCAAGCACTCGATCATATTGAGATCAAAATGTACATACATTTTAAACAAATTAGAATAATCGCATAATTATTATAATTAATTATACTAGTGAATTAATAGATAGATATATCGTAGGAATTAATACTAAAACAGGCAGTGCATAATTTGCGCATTATTTAATTCTAAGCTACGAAATCCTCTCAGACATAATCCGATATGTACTCGTCGATTCAAACATAATTCGCGGTATTAATATTTTACTAGTACACACCTACAACGTGGCACACATTTAAATTAAGCAGTCTTTTGCTTACTAATAGTTACTAATTTTTTTATAGTGGCTTATGAATGAAAGTATGACTGTTATGACGGCTATTAGATGGTTTGGTGTGAGGGAATGTGCGGCGCTGGGCGAGCGAAGAGTTGAGCCGGGGGCTGGCAGAGCGCGGAAGGGTGCGCGGCGGCCGGCCCGCTCGCCGGGGCAGCCCATCCAGAATGGCGCTGAGGGCAGCTGTCGCTCATGCTCTACGCGCATTTGCAGGTCGTTGAACTTCCAGAAACCCCTACCCTTGAAGAAGTAGGTTTTACCTGCGAAGCATATGGTTTAATTAGCTATGCCACCGAGACTGGTGAGATTACTATTAATCCAGTAACAGTTGTATTTTAACCGCCGCTGTGGTCTAGTCGTTCACCCACCCGTGTGAGTCGCAGGGGCCCCGGGTTCGATTCCAAGGGTGGTGGTAGGGCTTATTTCAAATCCGCATGGCTATGCGGCTTAGGTAAGATGGTGGTAGCTAGTCAGCTACCACCATTAAGTTTGACGCCATAACAACAATTTAAAAATTGTGTTACGACAGTTAGAGGTAAGATAGCCAGTTCCTCAGTGATGAGGATTCCGGGTGTAGTGCGCTTCCACCTTCGGCCTTATCGTCACTTAAGATCAGGTGAGGTGAAGCACTACCCCGTTGTGCATAAAAAAGGATCAGCGTTTCATCTTTGTAGCTACATAATTTAGGCTATATATAATGTGATATTCGTAGGAAACTGATGATTGAGTATACATACCATCCTTCCATTGGAAGACACTGTCGATGTTGTAGCCGACGCCTTTCCACATTGACATATCCCGAGGATAATCCGGCTCGACTCGACCTACATCTTCATCAAACCTGTAAATGAATTTATCATTATTAAAATGTCAATATGTATAAACTTTATAAATATTATTTTATCGTGTTTCTGCTTCACTTACTTCCAATACATAGTGCCACTGTAGAAGTACGTTTTTTCGTTGTGACCCCAAACCATAGCAGCGTCAATCTTCTCTAACGACTCTGGTAGACCGAAATGTGTTAAAGACTTGGGATATCCCGACACAAGGTACTGTGAGTCAAATAAGTATAATTTCCGACCTGAAATAATTTGAATTATATAAAACTTATGTTATTTTATGAGCATACTAGCTTCCGCTCGAGACTTAATTCATCACGTGGACATTCGGAAAATTCCTAGGGAACCTTTGACTGGGATAAAAAGTATCCTATGTTTTAACCCAGGCTATAAACTATCTCTGTGTCAAATTTTATCCAAATTTGTTCAGCCGTTTTTGCGTGAATGAGGAACAAACACCCACAAACTTTCACATTTAAAATATTATAAGTAGTGGGTAGGTTACAAGCATAAAAATTTTTTTGAGAATTTACTATAGAAAGTTTTCTTTGATCAAATACGTACCAACAAAGAAAGCTATCTTCTTATCAGGTCTTTCATAAACTGCATCAACGTGTGTTAGGTCGCTTGGCAGATCAGGCCACATTCTAGATATTTCTATTGGGTACTGTGGATACCTTCCATCCTTCCCTATCCTCCAATGATACTGAAATTGAAATTAAGACATCTATAAAATACAGTAGGTAAATTAAAACCTGATGATTTTGGAATTATACTTTGAAAAGAACTTACTCTGTTCTTGAATATGAACAATTCCCCTCGAATCAAAGCGACAGCGTCGTAGCTCGTGTTACAAGTGTCTGGTTTATCAGATGGTGGTGTGGGGCGTACAGTGGTTCTCTCCGGGATATGCGGCCTGGGCTTAGGAACATGTCGGTTTGGGTGGTTAGGGTGGTAACTGGGCGATTTGGGGTAAGTGGGGTACTCCGGTCGAGTGGTGGGGTAACGGGGTCGGTACGTTACTGCTTTGGTGGTGGTCTCCGGGGTAATCCGCGGGTATTGGTGTGGGCGCTTTGGATATTCATCGCTCGAGTTGTGGTGACGATGGTCAGGGTAATATGTGGGATAATAGTTAGTCCTGTCAGGATAGTGCGGTTTGTCTGGGTAATTTGGCCTATCCGGATAATTCGGTCTGTCGGGGTATATCGGATATTTGGAGGGATTGCGAGGGTAGGGTAGGTCAGGCCTGCGGTTTGGATGTCTGCGGTGGTAAGGACGTTTGGTCGTCGTGGTTGTCGTTGTGGTTGTAGTTGGTGGCGGAGTTTCCACAGGTCGATAATTGGGAATCCTGTCCCATAACCGCTTCTCTTTTAGACCTGAAACAGGTTAGGGGTATTTTTGAGTATTTTGAACATTTTTTTTTAACAAATAACCAAAGTGTCATAACCTTTTTGGTGATGATGATGGGAAAGATATTTACCATACATTTGCTGGATACCATTGCGATCGTCTTCTGGTAGTACGAAGTTTGGTTGGATGCCTTGGTACCAGGGAAACATGAGCGCTCCCTTCGCAGAGCTGTGACTGAGTCCCAAGGAATGACCAAACTCATGTGCAGCTACCGCGAACAGCGACGTTCCTGAATTAAACGAAACGTATTTACGGCATAAAGCATTTGCATATTGAACTTCATTAGCGCACAAGTATCTGATCCAGGTCTAAGGCGAGAAGCTAGAGCTAGAGCTAAAGTTACTATGAATATTTTAGGTATTATGAAAAATGTATCTGCGAAATATGCGGGCAGTTGCCTGCAGCTAGTGGTTGATATTTGCGTATGGTTCGGGTGAAATAAAGGTAGATATTTACACATGGCTTGCCGAATACAATCCGAAGCGGTATTGTAAGCGGCCGTTGTTCGTGTAAATTATCACGTGCGCCGCAGGAGGGCGCGGTAATCGCAGCGAACGTGTCTGTGCACTGCGGTCGACTCTACTATCGAGTTGCACGCTGTTTACACGATGAACGCTGCACGATACTATACTACACTACCTTACCTAGTACATCCACGTACATTAACTCAATTTTAGGGTAAAGCACTAAAAAAGCCCCTAGTGTGGTGACTTCTTTAAATAGGATTAATAAAACATTAGTTGTTACAAATCTATAGAAATACTGATAGGTTTGACTGCAAAAATTCGATATATTTGGGCCGGTGAAGTGTGTTTAATCAAGGTGAGTTTCGACTGTAACGCGCTGCCCGCCATTTGCATGTCAAAACATACCCCACCGCGACACGCTCATTTCCGAACGTTTGTGTCAACTTTTCAAGCTGAGTTACAGTTTCATTAAACCGAATGTTTTTAATGAAATTGGTAAAACATTACCTACCATATAAGTAGCCTACTTAACTTTTGAAAATGTTTATAGATTTTTTAAGAGCTTTTCGGGAAGCTTGTTCGTGGTTGCGGCAGCCTTTGCAGTTGTTAAGTCCGTACAAACCACATTCGGCCCGCGTGATGGGTTATGTCCTACTTCCATTCTTAAGGAAGGCGTGTGTGTGTCCCATCAGTGGGGATTGCACTAGTTAGTAATTGAACAAACCTTCTTCGTCATCGTTCTTGGGTTGCAGCAGCCACAGCTCGTCGTCATCGAAGTGGGCGTCGCCGCCGCGGCCGGAGCCCGGAAAGAACGCGTGCGCAAGGATACTGCCTCGCCCGTCGAACGGGTATGCGTCGCCATGGTTACGTCTGTAAAGAATAAGTATAATAAGCAATGGAAATCTTATTAGATACTTATCACCTAACAATAACCTATGTCTAGTAATGTGTAGAGCTGGATGACAATGAACTTTTGTTTTTTCAATTGAATTTTTCTTTGAGTCTTGAAATCTTGAATACACTTGACTTAGGTAGGGTACTTAAAGTTTATCAAAGAAATAACTTGCTGGAAATCTTTATCTAGAAAACTTAGAAATAGATCCAGTAACAACGCTTTTACAATAGTCGAAAATAGATGAGCAAAAGTAATATATTCATCTAGTAACAAACAACAGTTGATGGAGTGGACGGAGGCTGCCGAGCAATCAAACTTGCGTCCCTCGGCGCGGCCGGCCACTACCCACCTAATCATTTTTCGCGCCGACAAAACAAAGGAAAGACCTCGCCCTGCATATTTCACGCAATATTAGCTGACCGCTGCGTTATTGAGTTTCATGTGAAAGTTCTGCCATTAGCTGATATGGGCGGGTGCGCAAATAAGTAAAACATCCACGCTGCCGCCTTCGGCCGGACGCTAGCATGTGAGATGTGAGGTTGTTAACAAACAAGCTTTTGATTGCTACTTAACCTACTTAACAAAATTCTGTCATTGACTAACCTACTTCCAAAGACCATACAACAATATAGGTACTACGTATACTTCATGAATTTGTCACAGCTTATAGACGTATTTAAGTTGATTAAATTAATGACAAAATGACAAATTGCGTATAAAAAAATTATTGTGTCTAACTAAATAAATAATATTTTTCTGTAAGTTTTTTCATAAAAGTTTTTGGTTTATTTTACCAAAAGTTAAAAGATAGGTAAGTATATAAGGTATTCAATGGGGAATGTCCGAAAAAAATCAAATTAGCTGAATATTTTTCTATAGGTATAAAGTAACAGCAGAATGGAAATTATACCTTTGCCACCACCTGTCACAACCATGTCACAACCACAACATGGTATTAAAAAAAAGTTTCAATACAAAATGTCAAAACTTTTTTTTTAAATACTGGTTGTGGTTGTGGCAAGTGGTGGCAAAGGTATAAATTCCATTCTGCTGTTACTTTCGTACATTTGTGAAGTTGAAGAGACTTTAATTTTTTTAAAACTTTTCACGCAACCGAAAATTCTGAAACTTTTTTCTATTACTAAGGGAGCTTATTCCTACCTATAGAAAAATATTCAGCTAGTTTGATTTTTTCGGACATTCCCTATTATTGTTAACATTATTCATAGTGAAATAATAAAATGCTCAGACTCGGTACAAAGTATATAGGTAATAATGTACCTAAAGTTGTCACAGTAGGTAATTTATCTTTGCGACAAAGCTGTTGAATACGGCCGACATACTCGTATCGTATATATTCCTTTCTGATCGCGCCGCTATTTATATGGAATGTATTTAATAATAGTAATAATCTCCAATATTCACCAACCAGTCCTTCATAGGGGTTTTGGAAGTACAGAACAATTGTGTCAATAGCATCTCCGCTACATTTTCAGTGTAGATATAGTAGGTAATTGCACTTATATCATTCGAGTTGGAGCAAGCAGTTAAGTTGTTCGTATCCTTTATTACTCGGGTAATATTACAGTTTATGAGTGCTATAAATCTGGGAGACGCATGTACAGCGTGCTATGCGCTCGCGCTATCACGCCAAGCGCAGTAATAGTGTTCTGTGGCCAAGCGGTCCACGAGGTGCTGATGGAATAGCTCGGCTTTGAGTTACGATGTTAGTTGGGTAGTTAATTTATAGAATATCGCCTCTTTGCGATGACAACGTGACATTTCAAAAACCGCAACCTTCCAGGAGGCTACTTCTAAGTAATAAAAAAAAAAAAATCGCATCGCATAGAAACGACGCCTCTTTGCGATGATATTGTGACATCTCGTTGAAAATGTTTTTATTTTATTTGGAAATAGCCTCCTGGAAGGTTGCGGGTTTGGAAATGTCACGTTGTCATCGCAAATAATAATAATAATAATAATAATAATAACAATAATAATACTTGCCGTATAGTAAGAAAGTTCATGCAGATTGACGAAAACACTATAACCCCACATATTTCATCAAACATATCACAGAATCACCAAACCCTGTAGTTTACTTGGCCTAGGCCCGTAATTACAGAGAAACCAGCTTTAAGCTGAGAAAAACAAAATTTCACGTAAATAATAATAATAATAATAATAAGCCCGCAGGGCAGCTTGTGGCGAGCTGTTGGTGAGTAGCGACACCACGGACCCGAGTGCTCCCGGGAGTCGATCCAGGCCCTCGTCCCCGCAGCAGGGGTGGACCCCAAGGGGGCCTGCGGACCCCCGCCCCTGGCTCGCCTTCGCCGGCCGTCCAGGGTGGAGTCGTTAGAGCTATTGCTCGAAGGGTGGAAGTGTAAAATGTCATAACGCCGGGGGCCTGCTGACTGGTGCGCTTAGCACCGGGAACTGGCGCCCCGCAGTCTCACCTCTCTACACCCTGAGTCGCCCGCGCCGGTGTTGCGCCCCGGTCGGCAGTTGCTGACCAGTTTGGGGTGCCCATCTAGCGGGCGGCGAGCCACCTTCCGCCGACGGTTCGAGTTTGTGAGATGTAGGAAAAGGCGGAAGTCCGTTATCTCACCCCATAGCCCAATATCCCAATCCATTATCCGTTCACCCAATAGCCCAATTCTTTATTTTTATATATATTCTCACACTCACAATAGTCTATGTACTTGCCGGGGTCCGCTTCCGTCTGCGCACTATGCGTGTAGTGGGGAGCGGATCCCGGTATGTGCATCACACAGTTCACAAATATCAAATCCGTCTCAAAGGGCCTCTACGTGTTGGACCCATGTCCCCACGCAAGCCTGGCAAAAGGACCGGGCTTTGCACCCGAGAAAACCAAGCCGAGATACATAATAATAATAATAATCAATTTATTTCAGACATAGTCCATATAATTTGTTAGTAACAATGATGACTTATAACTAGTGTTAGTAACATTTTGCTCATAATATAGTAGGTACTTATATTGCAGCTTATCGGGCATGCAACTGAGTGCAGCGGCGCAGTATTAAGCTGTCCCACCTAGCAGCTATCGTTGACAGGATGCTGTTCGAGCTGGCCCGCAGTCTTGCAAGCATTGAGGCGCAGCGTGTTCGCATTATTGCGTAAAAATCGTTGATTCGCGCCGACGCGAACATACCGGAAGCACTACATGACCGCGACAGCCCGAACAACACCCTGAATCCATTATTATACTGGACACGAAGAGCGCTATATGCCCCCTGCGTATATCTGCCCCACAGACTGCACGTGTAAAAAGTTTGGCAGTATGCTCTGAAAAGAGTCGCCTTTACTTCAAAAGTTCTGTCGCAAAGAGGCGATAATATTAATTTGTTGAAACATATCATTAGTCATTAAGCACGTTCGGTTGTTGGTTGAAATGAAAGACATACGCGTAGATTTAACCTACCAGTGGTTTAGAATTTTCCTCAATTTTGCCTGTAAATACCATGTAACTTCGTTATAGTTTGTTTGATTTTCATATCATTAAGCACTCTCGGTTGGTTGCAACGAAAGACATACGCGAACAGTTAACCTATCAGTAGTTAAGAATTATCCTCAATTTTCCTGTAATGTAACTTCGTAAAAGTTTGTTTGATTTTTTATAAAAAAGTTAATTTATTATGTAAAGTGGTTTGTAATAAGAACTTTAAAGTTCATTTGATGTTGACTATTTCTAATTATCTTGCCCAAAAGCTCACATCAATTTAGAAAACTTATTGTCACTGTTTAGAAATATTTGGTAAGCTTCAAAAACGTACCCTTACAACAAACGTGTAAAGAAGCGCCTCGTTTTCTTGAAGAAAGAAAATTTTATGCAGACCGTTGTGAAGTTGCCGTTGCAAGTTTGCAACGGCCACAATCTGCGGTCGCAATATGTCCGCACTTGGGTTTTTGTCGCCGCTGCTTTCTCATATCCTCGTCTACGGTGATCTAATAAGCAAAAGTTTGCCCTTGGCTCATTCAATATGCTGCTCTTGTCGGCGACTCGGATCATTTGTTAGGATGTAGCCCCGCGCCCCGCGACTGTTTATTATGATTACGCCTTGTAAATAATAGAAATTCTGGGTGATGTTTGAACGTGAAGACCTTTTCACACGCTTTAAATTACGAGTTTGAGATTACTCAAGTCTATTTTCTCAAGTTTATTGTCAATTTTCTTTTTGTAATAATCGATTATTAAAGTAATATAACTTACATTTATACGATCTGTTTTTATATAAAAAGCAAAATTACCGATGTTGTTGCATTTTCCATTCGCAATGTTACAGCATAAATTTTAGCTACACGGTTTCCATTTAAAAATACTTAATTGACATTTTGAACGTGAAATTGTATGGAGTGGCTTTCCCGACCGATAGAGCACGACGTGCAGTGAATGCGAAACAACGAATTGCCCCGCAGTACATTAGCCGAACACAGTTAATTTACCTTCTAATTTAAATTTAGATCTCAAGAATCAAGCAGCTTTAAGTTATAAGTACATAAAAAAGTATATATTTTGAGTTAAAGTGTTAGACAAAAATATTTGAAGCACTATTTTAGACGTACGTGTGCTAAATTGAACAATTGATCTAATGGAAATGGCAAGATACTTACAAAAAGTATTTATAAAATCGATTCATGATGAAAACACAGATGCTGGAGTATATTTGTAAAACTAAAGCAGATAACTTTAAATTCCATTGTAGAGAAAAGAGCAAATTGAAACAGTTTCAAGTGTGAGCAATTTTTTCCAGGTAATTTTAGTTGTTGAAACGTGTTCTGCGGGACAACAGTCCGCACTGTATCTGGTGTCAGATAAATGGATTTGGCCGGTCACGTCCGTGGACTGAAAGTGAGCAGGAACGTCCCACACAAAATTTCGAACTCCGCTGTTGTTTCCACCTTTATACGATTTGCAGAAAATAAGTCTGTCTGTACAAGCCGTGTTTTTAATCACCTTCACTGTTTTGCCATTTCTTTTTTAACTATTTAGAGTAGGTACTTGCTTTTTTATTTTATTTTTATAATGTTAGCAGCTAACATCATAGAGTAGATACTTAAATAAAATATTAGAAGCCTTAAGAAGAATTACAAGCCTCCACAAATAGCTGAATATAACTTATTATGCGCTAACTTCATAATTAAACAGCTGATTGCACTCTACAATATTAAATGAAAATTAAATTTCTAATGTACTAAAAGCTCTATTAACAGCTGACAGACTATCACAAAATAGGTCTAGAGCAAAGATGTCCCGTTTATTAATGCTGTTTAAACAAATTACAAGCACGAATATAAAAAAACATTTCTGTGGTGTACAGTGCGGACGAATGGAGTGTGGAGTAGATTTCTTGGACGACAATGACGGAATGGTACATTCAACATTAATTTAGAGACGAGTTCAGGGCAATCGAGTTTACATTGAGCTATGTTTCCGCCCTAAATTATCAAATTTTTTACACTTTGTTCTGTGATTATGGCAATCCTTTACTTCTAAATGATTGAGCAGTGCTAAAAGGAAAATAAAAATTAACAATAATATTTTACGGATGTTATTTTTTTCAGTCTTTTTTAATCTGTATCTGTATTTTCTCAATATATAAAGTTATTTTAATAAGTCTGTATTTTTTATTACAAAATTGTACCTACATATCATTAAAATAGTTTTGATTCGTGATTATATGATGTGATGATATTGAATGATTTTGTATAAAACGTCATTTTCTGTATTAATTTGCAGTTAATCTTAACTAGCAATTTGAAAATATTGGAAAATCCTGTCCAACGTTTCGTATTTTCACAGCAAATAACAAAGGCAAGATGTCCGTATGACACGATACGTGGTCGTTAAGCTCACTATACCCGTCGTAATGTATAATGTATTGCACTTCATAAATATAAACGAATAAAGAAGTATCTCCTGAATTTCAACGCGGATTTTTCAGTGTCCGACCTCAGTTTCAAGGCACGCAGCGCTCGCACGAGCTCGCAAATCCCCTTAAAATGGATAGGACGTTTCTCTAAATCCTTACTTGATTATTATTTATTATCAACGCAATAAATCAACCAACGAAACTTGGACTCCATTTTCGGCGGGGTTTTATTTGCCTACGTTATTTTTGCTGTAATTTTACGTAGGTAGGATTTTATTTTCTTCATGTGTATAAAAGTTTTCCAGTGTTGTACCTATTTGTTTCGCTTTTTTTAAACGGACACACATCGTAGTTACGAAGTTGTTGTGTATTTGAAAAAAATAAATAGATTTAAGTTAATATTTTACTTACTTATTATATTACTTAACTTATATTTAGTCTCTGACGTTACCTACAGAGAGCTTTGTTGTTACTTCAAAGTTGTATTCGCCTAATTTTGTTTCAAAGGTGATGAGAACTACCTATGCTGATGGCACTGAAGACACGCCGATGACTGTGAGAATTGTAATGCATGCAACTAGACGTCGTGTCGAGTGCACGCACTAGCAGGTACGTGCTTTGTTTCGTGTAAATTGGTACAGAAGTGCGAACTGACCTGGCGAATGACACTACGATGTCTGACTCGTCGGTGTTGACCTCGGTGACAGTGAGGCGCGAGGCTTGCTGCCACATATCGACAGGGCGGTCTAGCATTTGCCTCGCTCGCTACATACAAGTCGTTACATTGGTGATAAGATAACTGACCTTGCGAATGACAATACGATGTCTGCCTCGTCGGAGTTGACCTCAGTGAAGGTGAGGCGCGAGGCTTGCTGCCCCATATCGACCGGGCGGTCTAGCACATGCCTCGCTCGCTACATACAAGTCGTTACAGAGGTGATAACTGACCTGGCGAATGACACCACGATGTCTGCCTCGTCGGAGTTGACCGCAGTGAATGTGAGGCGCGAGGCTTGCTGCCAGATATCGACCGGGCGGTCTAGCACATGCCTCGCTCGCTACATACAAGTCGTTACAGAGGTGATAACTGACCTGGCGAATGACACCACGATGTCTGCCTCGTCGGAGTTGACCTCGGTGAAGGTGAGGCGCGAAGCTTGCTGCCATACGTCGAGTGCGCGCGCCAGCACATGCCTGGTTTCGTACAGGTCTAGCTGTGACGGTACGAGGCTTGTTGACATGCTGTGAACAAAAAACATCATATTATTATGGGTTATTAATAAAGAAAGAATAAACATAATTATAGTGCATTAGCAACCGTCCACAACTTTGTCTGCGTGGTCAGTTATTTCTATATCCCTCGGGAACAGTATTTTTTGGGATTAAATATACCCTATGCCCTTCTCTGTGTACCCCTGACAACAAAATGCATAATTTCATGATGATTGGTTGAGTAGTAAGATGTGAAGACGTAACAAACAAACAAACGTGACGTGACGGACCAAAAATCGCAAGTGAACGAACGTGCGTTTTCTGGAAATTTGATATCAACAATGAGCCCGGTGGCGAACTCTGGTTCTCCTTTCTTTTCGATATTAATCGACAATTAATTGGAAAAATCGACAAGAATGTTCATAGTTAAAGACCTAATATTATTATGAATAAATAATAGAAGATGGATGTAAGAAAATAATATTCGCGGAAGAATCAAAAATACTTATATTTGTAAATTATTTCTGAGGTTTTCTGTCAATAAGATTATACAAACGAAACGTGAACAAAACCTTATAGATCTTTTTTATGAACTGTATATACTATATTTTCTTGATATATTTAAATTGTTAATTGTTAATTATACTGAATTGGTGTTCTAGATTTATATCCATCAAAGATTTTAAATCATCACCTAATTAGAAAATTATTTGTTCAAAGACTGGGCAGCGTCATAACGTGTAATTGCTATAGTTGATTTACCATTTAAAACCAAATGTTTTATTCACAAAAATAACGTTATTTAATGAAACCTGGACCAGATCATCAAGTGGCGAGTTCGTGAAACAGATCAAACTGATTCGTTGGAACTTGGGAAGTTATAATTGCTGTCCGCGTATCCGTTTGTTATCGATATCGTTGGTTTTTATAAGCGAACGGATTATTTTATAAACCCTTTATAATCCAGCTTTGACAAACAGTATTAAAATGTAATATTTTATACTCACATTTGCAATAACATATAAAAAAATATATTGTAGCGTAGGTTATGAAATGTAATATATTTTCAATAGTATTTAACTATAATTTCATTAAGTACATGATGTTATGACCTTACAAGTTTTTTTGCTGTTGTTTGTTTAGTAGTCATAAGTTAATTTATTGGGAATTTGTGTAAACATTTTTTTTCCACAAAAATATTTAATAAATACAAATACAAATACAAAATATTTATTCAAAACCAGAAAATACATTGACACTGCCATTTATGAGGCCGTCTTTTAGATATAAAAATATCTGTGCCAGAAGACCCCGCTCCTCCATAGCCATACAATTACAATTTCTAGTTTAGGACTAAACAAAATATAGAATTAATACCTAAATAGAAAGAAAAATATGTTGCTCAGCTAGTAAACTATAATATTTAATTTAATTAACTACTCAGTAACTTAACTTACTAATTGACAAAATATTTGGACAAATTTTAATTACTTATGTCTTTTTAATACAACGTGTAGTACAAAAAGTTTTCTTACAGAGAGGACACCACTCAAAGAATAAAGTTCTTCAGTAGGGAATCTACGTCGTTTGAAATACATAACTTTAAGCAGGGACCTTTGAGACCTTTCTAGTTCCAAAAACTTTGTTTTAGTTGCTCCACCCCATATTGGAAGACAATAAGTTATAGGCTATTTTAGGTAGCCTAAGATATTTTTACTCATAATATTGACTGCAATCTTGCAAAAATGAATAAATTAAAAAAAAATATTAAAAACACGACTGCCCTGCCAAAAACGAACTGAAAAATTAAATAACAAGTGTTTTTGCAGTCGGCGGACTATTTTGTGGAACAATTTTTAATCAAAGAGGTCCCCCGACTGCAAAGACACTTGTTATTTAATTTTTTTAGTTCGTTTTTGGCAGGGCAGTCGTGTTTTCACCTTTCATCTGGGCCTTCAATTGATGCCCATATTGTAATAATTGAAAAAAAAAAAAACTTTTTTTTTCACATTTGAAAAAAAAATTCGGGTTGCATTCCGGGAGTGCAGAAGTGAAAACTTGAATACTGACGTTGTGCATTTTTGATATTTTGGAATGGTTAGGGAATAATTTTGCACGAATTGCCGTCTTACGAATTTACTCTGCATTTGAATTTACGAATACAGAACAGTATTTTACGAAGGTCTTATCCATAGCTTGACAGAAAATCTAGAGTTTTGACATTGAATTAAAAAATTAGCGCGTTGCTATGGTGACTCAAGTTTTTTTACGTCTTGAAATGACGCGCCGCCATTTTCGCCGCGCCTCGTAGAAAGAGAGGGGATGCTTCCGCCGCCGGCTGTCTACGCTACATCCGTCTTACGAATTTTCGATCAGGGTCACGTGACCCTGACTGACGCGAGTTTAACATTTTTTCCCCATTACAAAAAAAGTGTACAACGCCGCTAAAGAAGTTTTCACTTCAAAATTTGGCAATTGTCACTCAGAATGATGTAAGGATTCTAACGATACCATGTACATCCAAATCCGTTGAGCCATTTAGAAGTTATGGTGGAATAAAGAAACTCACATAACCACAAACATACATGAACCCTGAACACATATACACTCCTTTTTGGGCAGTCGTGTAAAAAGTAATATATCGTTGGCGGGTTACAATATAACATTACATATTATGAAAAGGTACAAAAGTAACTCTGTAGATAAAATTCTATTGTACGGTTTAGTTGAACTGTGTTGGTGCAAGGAAAAATTCTACTTGGACGCAAAAGCTTCCACTTTTCGGAGAACGATTGAAAGCTTTTGAATACGGCTACGGATTTAGGCTGATGGGTTCCTTTGGAAGTTTGAATAGTTAACAAGAGTGGCATTGTACAGTGACAGTAGTAGGCGGAGGAAGGTTTGGTGACGTGAGGCAACACGTGCTTAAGCTTGTATTTCAGCATTTGTGTCCTGGCGGCCGGCGGCAGCTTCCGACTAATGGAATAATCGCATTGTGGACAATTTGAGTGACTCGACCCTATTTAACGCTCGCTGCATTCATTACATGAGATTTATGCGTTGTCATGTACACAGAGCGACGTCATTAGTCCTGCACGTAGCATTAATTAGAGACCTAGTTCAGTCTGATACCCCGATAAGCTGTTTGCTACACGGATAATAAAAAAATTAGCTCACGTTCATGTTTAAGCCGTAATACACTAGGCGAGTGACAACGAACATACCGAACTGCCAGCAATGTGGTCGCGTTTTGTTCATGTTCGTGCGATACATTACGCAGAGTAAAATATCGCTTCCGCGGTAATTAAAACTAACCAACGTGGCTACTGACCGCCAACGCTATTGTTAACAATTATTTCAATATAATTATTAGGAGGCGCATGGGAAATATGAACAGATAATGGGTATGTTATTTTGTAACCGGCAATATTAATTTCGGAATTGCCTGCGAGTAGCTGCGTCCAGATAGAGCGGAGTGCTGCGTGCGCTAAAATGATACGTGCAAAATAACTCATCGAGCCTTTTTAATGGACCCGGCCCCAGGACAGTCGGCCGGCGGATGGAAACCGCTCCAAATTTATTATGGCCATATTAACATGGCCCGCTGTTGTGCACGCACTATATCAGCCAACTAGTTAATTGCAAGCCTTGGATGAAATTCGCAAACGCATTTCAAAGTTAATGTTGTTACGTCAGCTCAAAATAATGAGTGTGTGTGGTGGAATTGGGCGGGGAAATTCTATTAAGGAGCGGTTGCACTGTGTTTTATTTCTTTTTGTGATGGAGCTGATTAATGTAGGTGCGCTGCAGCGTAGGTGTGTGTAGCGTATAGCAGACAATAGCTGTCCACTTGGCCGACAGTGTCCATCAAGCGCAGACGTGGCGCGTACACTCACGCAGCGGTACTTCCGCGCTCTGCACACGATTGTGTGCTCATCAAGCTCATGCGAACTACCCGACGTCATCATGAAAGGACATATCGACAGTTTCCGTCCGACAAATGTTTTCGTTTATCTGACATTATACGGCTGTATTCAGGCTCATGTGATTCAGCTGTTGCAGGCTCCCCATCGTGTAATAGTAAATTTTCTTATTTCGTATCGATAAGTACCTACATAGTTACTTTAAACCTTGCCAATTGTTATTTCGAAACAAAAACGAATCCCACCAAAGTTAATCAAAAAACCTGATTTTACTTTAAATTATTGTTGTTGTTTTTTCCCCTTTAAATTACGAGCTAGAGGAAACAATTAAGTAATAAAAGTTTGAATCGAGTATTTCAGTCCACCCGTCGAAGTTCTGGATGAAATCTAAAAAGCGTCGTTATTATTTTTCTATTCAGTGTAACTTTGAAACATGTGACTTGGGGTGAACCTAAGTTTGTAGTGGTTTCAGAGGAGTTCGGTCGGGGCACGTTGCGAGTGGCCAAAGGAGTTGCGGGTAAAGTGAAGCCTTTACTTGGACTCGAGAGTGGGTGTAGAGGCACGTGGAGCGCCTCGTGGCCACGTGACCCGCCAACAATGCCCGGGTCTCGCCTCACGACGGAACGTTTTGAGCGCTACAGCTGGTGATCGGGTAATAGACATGTAGCAAGACTTTTTTTGACATAGGAAATCCGGCACAAATAATAATTGGCGGTGCGAAAATCAGCGAAGGCAGGTAGGATCGTATATTTTTTCTCCATAGGGGTTGGTAGGTTAGGTAATTAATAGTAAATTACAGCCGAGAACGGGAAGTAAATAAATAGAAGAAGAAATGTGAAGAAACAAAAATTTCTTAGTAAAAAATAAATTGGTTCATGCAGCCATAAAGTTTCGTAAAAATAACGCTAGCTGATGCGTTACTATCGATTTGATAAAATAATGTATTATTTTTAACGTTATAAATATCTAAAATGTAACTTAAAGTGCATGTAGTGTCTAATTTGTTATAATAAATATTTTTTGTTACGTGTTTATCCCATAAAGTTATGATCGATGCTTTGCTATTCGCATCAAAATATGTTTCTGTACAATTTATTAGAGGGATGGCCGGGTCGCGTTTATGGCGTTTAATAATGAAATAAAACATGCAATATCATGACGCCACGCCGACGTCTCAGGACGGAACGGACATAATCTCGTTACGATGTCGTAACAAACAGATTTGTGAGCACGAACTTTATGGTCTGTGTCCAACGAGCTCAAATTTAATTTTCTGAAATAATCTGTCAGCGAGTCATCAAACTTATTCAGCCATGCTGGTCCTATGGAAGTGCTTTTCTGCTTTTGGAGAGTGTATCCAATGATTATAAATATCCATTATACACGAGCTCTATAACGTTTGTTATAATCAGATTTCAAAAGTGGCTCCGTGAGCTGTAGACTTCGCGATAAAATAAAATAAAATGTCGCCATGAAGTTTTCAAAACACACAGTAGGTACGTGAGTATTCGCAGCTAGATGGTGCTTCTAATTTTGGTAATTTTTCAAAATGAGTGAATATTTTTTTATAAATTTGGAAAAATTGGCTTGACTAAACAGTTATATATAATTATCGAACCTACTCACAAAATTTCACCAGCGACCTGTAAAGGAGATCAAACAGCCGGAAAGCGGGACTGAAATATGTTTTTTTATATATCTCCGTCATTTTATTAAATTTAGAAAAATTGCCTCGACAAGAAATTCTAAATATTTATCAAATCTGCTCACAAAATTTCACCGGGATCGGTTGAGAAATGCGAGGAGAACAGACAGCGCCGGAAATCCGGACTGAAATACGTAATATAATTTACATTATCTCCGCCATTTAAAAAAAAATTTAAACAGGCTTGACAAAAAAAACTATACAATTTTCAAACCTGCTTACGAAATTTCACGAGAATCGGTTGAGAAATGCGACCTGTAGAAGAAAACAGACAGAACTGGAAAGCCGGACTGAAATATGTATTTTTAATATTTCTCCGTCATTTTAGAAAAAATCAAAAAACTGGCGTGACAAAAAATTTTTATATTATTTTCAAACCTGCTCACAAAATTTCACGAGAATCGGTTGAGAAATGCGACCTGTAGAGGAGAACAGACAGCGCCGGAAATCCGGACTGAAAACGATTTTTTAACATATCTCCGCTATTTTGAAAAATTTCAAAAAACTGGTTTGACAAAAAAATTCTACATCATTTTTAAACCTGCTTACAAAATTTTACTAGAATCGGTTGAAAAATGCGACCTGTAGAGGAAAACAGGCAGAGCTGGAAAACGGACTGTAATCTGTTTTTTTAACATATCTCCGCTATTTTGAAAAATTTCAAAAAACTGGCTCGACAAAAAAATTCTGTATATATTTCGAACCTGCTCACTAAATTTCACAAGAATCGGTTGAGAAATGCGACCTGTAGGCTAGAACAGACAGCCGGACATACGAAAGAATTTTTGCCCAAGCTGAAGCAGCAACGCTTCGCTCGCACTTCGTGCTCGCTCGGTCAAAAAGTTTAGTGTATTTATCGTTTGAACGAATGATTTGAAATGTTTTCAAATTCGAGATAATTGTTTTTCAATAATTTCACTTTTTGTTCTCAAATATTTGTGATATTTGGAAATATTGAGTTAATTTTTTTTCCTTACTACAAATAATACTTAATCACGTTGAAATCTCATTTGTCATCAAAGTTTTATTAGTTTTATAGGCACCAATATATAGTAATTTTGACAAATAGCTTCAATATCATGTCGCTCTACATTGAGAAAGGATAATAGATTTCAGGTTATATTTCCTTTGAGTGTTGGATCTCGATAAATTAGCATAAAAATAATAAAGTGTCAGTTGCGGGCGTCCCCAGCGGCGCGGGCGGACGGCTGGCGGGCGCTGTCAAAACGATTGTCACCCACGTTCACACGTCCGAGTTATCTCGCCGCCAGTAATCATGACTACCCGTGACGCCCGAATATCATCGTTAAAACAGACACATTTATCAGACATTGTTAAAAAGACAACAACTCACGAATCAAGTGTGACAGTTATTTATTTCAATCAAATCAAATTAAAATGTATCAAATCAAAACATTTTCATTTCCAGTGGATTATTAGCTTAGCTAAGCTGCAGAAATGTAAACGGTTTTGACGATTACCGTAATTGTTCAGACCACTGCAATAATGCACTCCTTTGAAACACCACCCCTTCCGAGTCGGGCGTCTCTCCGTCTCACGCCGTACATTGGAGATAAGCGACGTGGCAATAGGCATTGATGCTCACTGGGGATTTCAATGGTAGTCTACCTACTTGATTCTTTGATCTATAAAAGGATTAAAGCGCCTTTTCTGCGCGAAGAAATTCCAATGCGTCTTTATTTTGATTTCTTTATACGTCGAGACGTCGCGTTCGCGAGTGACCCAGTAAACGTTTTATCGTCCTTTGGAGATCCAATCTAGTCGTGTGAGGAATTTATTGAGCAATCATTAGTGCAATAGAGCGACAGCCGGCTACAGTGCCAGTTACGTCAGAGCGTTCGTATCCTAATTGACCTTTATCGGCGAGCTCCTTCAATAATGGCTCCTTTGAATGTCGGCTGTCGGCTCTCACGTGCACCATTGTGGAGTGAGCATTGCGCTCCTTGGGGATTTAAGAGGATTTCTAGACGACGCTTCTCTGTATGCCGACCTAAACCTAATATGTGCGGTGCCTAAGATGTTTACGAATCTCGTAGTTCCTGTATATTGTCTCCGATAAATTTCTGTCAGCTTTGAAACTGAGCCACGGTATTCATTTACATATTCGGGTCTCTATCAGGAGGCGCGTTTAGATTGGGTTTTCGTGCTTGCCGGCGCACATAAGAGAAATTAGCGAATCTGGCCGGTGGAACGCCGGGGGCAGAATTAAGTTGAGAGTAACGTTGTTATGACGGTAATAGCATATTACCGCTCGCTACGTGCAGGCATTTTCCGCGCGAGCGCTGTTACAAAATTGAAACGATTTTTCAGATACGTGATTGCATCGACGATCAGCATTTGCACTTTTGTTATTAATCGAGCCGAAGCTCACGCAGTTCATTTAATATGTAGTAGTTTTCTTCATTTTAATTTCAGGAAAGTGTTTATGTCGTAACACTTATAAATTAATATCTGGTTCGTTAACTGCCTCTCGATCTAATAACGAAAGTCATTAATTTTGATGGCAATCTCATCTTTAAAACACCATTAAACTTAGTTTTACGGTGATACTTTGCGTTAAAATTATTAACGTTTTTAGGGGTATAATTTAAACCTAGTTATAGACACGCTTGGTTGAAACTTTTATATGAGTTGGTTAAGCTGAAAGATTTAATTGGAAACTCGAGACGGTTGTGCAATGGCAAGACTTCGCTGTAGTGGTGCACTAACGGCGTTAATTTTTGTTATAAGAGTACAGTTTTACAGGAATAATCGACATTTAATATTTCTTTAAACTTAACGTTGAAAACCGCAGCCGTTTTTGTGTTTTTATTAATAATATTATATTGTATCCTGTGTAGCTTAGTTATAATCTGGTGACAGATACCTAGGAACAGTTTTTGAATGCGTTCACTAACTTGGTGTTTAGCTATGATTAAAGTATTCTTTGAACAAAAAGAAAACCTTTTTGACCTTAGAGTTTTTACTACGAACTGTTTTAAATAAATTGTTAGCAAAGTATTGAATATATTATTACTTAAATTACCTATATCAAAATTGTGTTTTGTAGTTGGATTATTTTGCTTTGATTTTCATGTTGTGAATATTAGGTCTTTACTTATGAAATTGCTGGTATTTTGTCACATACAGCGAAAATAACGACTTCTATGACTTAAAATATTTACCAATATCTTGATATTATATCGAATTATGACCATGACTGTCAACTATCAGTAAAACTAAAGTCCTTATTTTAGCTTTGTTAGCATTAAAAAAATCTTGAAAGTGACTCTTTTTTTGTGAGCAAAAAAAGGTGATTGGGGGGGTTGTAACTTAGCCAAAACTATTTTTTTTTTGTTTATTGTAATTGGAATAAGTTAGCATAGTGTTCAAAACATTAGTACATAAAATTTCTATTACATGAGCGTTTACGGTTGTTAAATGAACGAAGAAAATGCTAGTATAAAAAATCCAACTTATTAAAAATATATACATATTTAGGACTAGTAGAGTTAGGGCGTCTAAAGTTAGAAGCTTGGCTCTACATGAGGTCTGATAACTTTTTAACAGTGCGAGCGTGGGTCTTGGCAACATTTTACATGAAAATGTTTTTGGTAGGATTATTTATTCTTCACATTTTTGATAAGAAGTACCTATAGTCATTACGCTCAGTTCGCAAGGCGGTGTCGAGGTACTATCGGCGGATCGCTCGACGCGAGGCACCGCCGCCGTTCCGATAAACGCTCGAGTCGGATGTTGCTCGTGGTTTATGCACTCCCCGCGAGATTAGCGTCAGTGCAGAGCAGAGCAGCGTTGATATAAACTCAATAAAGCATATGGTTACTATAATGTTAACCTCGCAATACTTAATAACCGTTGTATATAGCGAGTTATTAGTTACACATTATTTGTTTCTTTTTTAAAGAACCTAAGTAGTTTTCAACGCCCGGAAAATGAGACACCACAGATTTTCTAGTCCGGCCGCATGCGGCCGCGAGAGCATTGAAGAATTATTAAGAGCCGCCGTTGTTTGATTAAATATTCGCTTAACTACTATTTTAGTAAGGGAGTGAACAACTATTTCGTGTTATCTAAAATGATGAGACGTCTAGCTTCTATTTCACCCAACAGATACTTTAGATTTTCTTTTATTTTTTTTCTCTTTATTCTGGCACAAACAGTCGTTATATAAACTAAATACGTACAAATAGTATGTAAATTTATAGACTACGAGTGCCGAATCTTAACAATTTCATAATTTTATTGTGTTTTTTGGTGGATGTAATAAAATAAGTTTTGAGCTCGGGCTTTTGCAACCGTGATGCAAGTACTTAACTATTACTATTTAGTGGTTGCAGAGGAAATGGTTTTTATGTTAATAATGCATATCTTTGTTTTCTTTTAGGAATATTGGTTTATTTATTAGATACAATAACTGTGAAGCATATTAGATGAGTAAAATAGTGCCTAGTAGTTACTGAATGACATAGCAGTCAACGGAATTTATTTATTTACGAGTGTATTCATAACAATGAGTGATTCGGAAATCCAACGTTACTAACCGAGCGAGCGAAGCTTCTCTGCTTCAGCTTGGGCAAAAATGCTTTCGTTATACTTATCCGTCCAGCTGTCCGTTTGTTCTCCTCTACAAGTCGCATTTCACAACAGATTCTTGTGAAATTTTGTGAGCAGGTTCAATAATTATATAGATTTTATGTCGAGTCAGTTTTTCGGAATTTTACGAAAAAAAATCACATTTCAGCATCCGAAAAATATTCAATAATGTCACAAACGCGAGGTTTACAGCTCACAGTGCCACTTTATATTAACTTTAGCTATTTGTCATGTACCAATATTTAAAAATATTCAACGCAATGCTATAACTATACAGCTTGTTACAAAAACCCCTAAAGCAATACAAAATACATTTTTAATTCTTTTCGGTTCTGAGTTAAATAAAGCAGTTTTTTATTACACTAAAATGTAATAAATTCCTTTGAGAAGATATTTTATTTATGGCTACATTGAAAGATTTATTTATTTTTAATTGTACATGCTCGTGCTTGGGATGAACACTATTGGTATGATTTATGCGGAAGTTGTCTATTTATTAGTCAACTAGATCTCCAATAAATGTAGCGGGTCGTTATGATATCCGCAAGATTAGTGTCTCGCGGTTATATTCCTCTGAGAGATAATTGCCAAGATGCAGCGCCTAATATGCTATCAATAATTAGCAAAATGGAACCTATTCAATTCCACTGAGATCAAACTCGATACTGACTAATCTGCTTACAGTTTTGACATTGAAGATATCAATGATTATGTAGTGATTATAGATGCGTTAAGTACGTTGGTTAAAACAAACCAACTAGGCTGATAATTTTCTTACGCCCGTTCGTCTTGTCAGTTAAAAAGTCTGGAACGGGCGGCGGTAGGAAAATATTCAAATTATGTTTATTTGAGTATGGATATTTCGAATTAGACTTTGAATGACAAAAGTTATCTCACTGTTGTGGGACATAATTGATAGACATTGTATTTTTGCATCTATTGTGATGCCAGGTAAACGTCGAATTCTATGAATTAATGATATGACTGACAGATTTATAAAAGCTTAAAGCTCATGTCGACCCAGAAGTCCAGTATAAAATAGATATTTTAAGTAAAATGACATAGGCACCACGTCAAAAAGAGATGATGATCGAAAACAATTTTTCTCAATAATATTATTCTTATAAATGGTCGAGTGGATGCTAAACCTCTTCAACTGATCTATCCAATAACCCCATCGGTTGGGTCAACAGCCATGTTTGGCGGGGCCGGTACACCTCGAGTACTAAGTGTTCCAAGTTATTTTTACGCTCCCCGGCTGTGCTGCGCTAAAAGTATTTGTCTTGAATTTTTAAAGTGCCAATTGAAACAGCGTATCCGTTAAAGTTCTTTGTGATAGTTGTTTTTAATGGATTGACTCGAGATATCAATGCAATTTCAACTGTACGACGATTATGAACTATTTTTGATACAATAAAGTTTTCTAAGTTATCGTCTAGCTTTTGCTTCATTTAAATAGCAAGCATCAAATATTCAAAACGGCGTCGCGGCGGTTGATTGCGGAAATGACAAAGCGATTAGTTGCAAGTCCCGCGTCCTGGGAGAGATATATCCGGCGGAATCGAGCAAAATTACTTCCCGCACCGATCCCGATGCACCGCAACAATGTCCAACCAAACTGCACAATTCGATTCAAGAACGGGCCAGCGAAAAGTCTGAAGTTCTGAGCTTCATTAGAATCGAAATTCCCACGGTTCATTAGGATTCCCTCGAATTCTCAGCATTCATTAGAAATACTCGGGCGGCAGTGGACCCGGGCGTAAATAAGTGATTAACGCAGTTGGGATTGTTTTCCGAGGGCCGTCCGGCTGCAGCTCGCTCGGCCGGCGCCGGACAACTCTTGATACATTTCAAATGAGCCGCCGCGCCGTCAACTCGCCCCGCTAATCTTTTATGAGATTAACTACATCGTTTCTTCCAATTGTCACAGCTTTACTTTCAACTTGAGCTTTACCAACTCCCTTTAAGAGCTTAAAATATATATTGAATTCAGCTTTCTCATCTCTGCTGCGAATAAGAAACATTTATATAAAGGCGAAGACCCAGACGCTAGTACGTAATGGGTATTTTTAAGCTGAATTTTATTACTTTTTTCTGAAAGAAGGTAAACGTAATACAAAGTATTAATCTGGATAGAATCCTGTGCGCACCGGTAAAAGCTTAATAATAATATTTCTGAATGTTTTATTAAATGCTTAAGATAATCACAAAAACAAATAAATCTGGTAAGAGTTATTTTCAAAAAGTTCAAGGCACCTCGAGAAATGATTAATCTCTTCAGGATATTTTCAACAATATTCTCAAACTCAATTGATGGAATTCAGCCTTGTGAGATGACGTATCATTGAAAAATATTTACATTACTAGCCTCCGCCCGCGACTTCATCGTGAACATTCAAAATCCCTAGGATAAAAAGTATCCTATGTTTTAATCCAGGCTATAAACTATTTGTTTTTCAAATTTCATCCAAATCTGTTCAGCCGTTTTTGCGTGATTGAGGAACAAACATCCAAACCTACAAACTTTCAAATTTATAATATTAGTATGATTATATTACCATTTTTCTTAAGCAACTTGGGTTTTCAAAAAATAATTCAGCTTACGCTACACTAAATTAAAAACGATATTAAAGGTATAAAGTATTTTCTTCTAAATACATTTTTTATGTTAGTAGACAGACAATAAAATCAGATTCGAAATGCAATCAACCATAGTCAACAGAAGGGTTCCCCTACGAGGAAACTACCCCTCAATTACTTTTGGAAATCATTTTCCGGTGGAGACTATATCGGAAATGTACTTTTTATATAGTTATAGTAGCTCAGACTATAGTATCATTCTTATTTCCAATTTAATGGTAAAACTAAATTCAGCCTGTAAAATTAATTTCAATGTATGATAAGTTTTTTATAAGAAAGCTAACGTCATCCTTAAATAGAACATAATTTTTTGTATATACTAAAATTGAAACACGGGTCACATATTTTTATTTTCAGAATCAGTAAAAAAATTATAACGATACCTTAAAAACTCACGAAGTTACAAGCTTTTTGTGTTGTGCGCGCGAGACATTTTAGTAGGGCGTGCGTTAATTATGGTTTTGGAAATATTATTTAGTAAAAATTATAACATGGTATAAAAAATATTGCAATCGATTCTATTACTGATTCTGAACAAACAGTTTTTAGGTTTCGTATATACTAAAAATAACCTTGTATAACTGTCAACAAACGTCAACTTAAGTTATGACTATGAGTTACGTCTTCCACTGATAATAATTTTATCACAAAATCTTCGTCGGTTATTGGTGCTTGTTCAGAAGTTAGCGGAGGGTTAGGGTCTAAATGGACCCCACGTCCGGGCAAACACCGTGCAAATTCGAAACTCAAACAAGTTTAAGCAAATTTATAACTTTTGAATTGGAAACCCGCTGCTGTTAGTCTATAGGTAGAATACGTAACACAGTCTTAAAACAATCTTAAAACGAACACCAAAACATCTTTCAAACTTTCAAAGTACCTACTAAAAATCATGAGTTGTGAATAAACTTAAACCAGACACTATTTACTCCTTGTGTTCAAACATCTAAAGCGCTTCAAAGAGCAATGCTGTAATTCAAGTGTGGAAGTTCCCTAATGATAAAGCGCTCGGGGAAATGATATGAAAATAGTTTCCTTATAGCGGAGTCGGAGGAAGTGGAGATGCAGTGCGACGTGGGCGATGCCCCGGGTGTTCATCGTGCATTGCCCTTATGCATCGTTAAAACAAACAATTCAAATAAAAGCATGTATCCTATTTAAATAGCTTCAGAAAAGTCCATCGCAAACTTTAAAAGTGTTCCAAGAAATAACTGGTGAAAGAGCTGAAAAACCATGAACAATAACCTCAATTTTTATAAAGTGCTCGAACCATTTATATTTCGGATAAAGACCTTGTTTTTAAAATACAATAGGAATGGAATTGTCTTACTATCGCTATATCCGATAATCCTGTTTTATAATTTCCCAGACTGTTCTAAGCTCGGATGGCATGACGTAAAAGAGTATTATCTCAAATAGAGCGGTGTGGCGAGGGTGCTTGCCCCGGAGGGCGGCGCCCGAGGTTCTTGCCCGCGCTAGCACTCTTTGTCTTGTGACTTCACCCCACACTGAACTCAGGTTCTTGCACTGAATTATGTTAGTAAGGCGAATGCAGCTGACTTAATCATACCATTGGATTTCATTGAATTTATTGACTCCTATTGATAATGAATAATTTGCCATAAACGGCCGACCGTATGAGAAATGGCCGGGTGGGCCGTGCCTACCCCAGAAAAAACCTGATATATTTTTCTATTGCCCTTCAGAACCCCAACGCGGCTCTAGCCCCCCCTAGCTTTGCCCCGAAACTGGAGGCCAGGTCCCTCCTGTAAAATATCTCTAGATACGCCCATGGAAATCTTCCAATGGAGTTATTATTCTTCCTATCAAAACTAAATCTAAAAATAATGGTATGGTTTCCTTGATAAGTAAAAACTGAATGTAGGTATTAGGTTCTTCTTCAGTTAAGGAAAGATAATATTACGTGCGTTGCACAATAGTTGCATAATGCGAGTTCGCTGTCGTTGACCGCGGAGTTAACAAACTGTGAAGGTTCAACATCCAGGGTGCGGTGGTGCGGAGGTCAAACACCGTTGCATAACGATTTACATGTCTGTTATCTTTCACGAGATTCTACGAGATACTCCCTCGCGATAGTGAGCATCGTGAAACTGAGACATATACTTATTTGTAATATAAAGATCCTCTAGGATTTGTGTCCGGGTCGTTTCGGGTTTGGCCCGTTTTGTAAAGGGAGGAGATAGGATAATAGTGACACGTTTATCTTTCCCTGTAATTATATTCTAAAGTCGCGGCAGTTTTCCAATTCTTACAGCTTAAATGAAAAGATCTTACCTTTGATTTCCGGTCTGTGGAAATTCTTAAATATTTTATTTGTAAAATTTATGAAATATTTCTCAAAAGCAATTCATATTTACCGAATAGGTACGATTTATTATTTATTTTTATGATCTCTGCATATTTTCTATTCCTCTGTAACGTGTGCACAAAGCGTATTTTATTTATGTTTTCGATTGAAATAACAATTTGAAAGACAAATATATTTTCTATCTCATAATGGCACATGCGATATCAAAGTTCATGTACTTTACGTAAATCTTTTGAAACTGCAGTGAAATATGTAAACGACTCGCTATTTTCGATGAAATATAAATGGAACATAAATAAGATATCAGACCATAAATCATACAATACATGAAATGTCATCATCGATTTCTAGGTTTGTGTAACGATTTAAGCAACGGTTTGATTATAGTACGAATATTAGAGCGTTTGCATCAAAGGTTTTTTTAACTCAGCTCTACAATGGGAAAATTTTGGTACGATGTGTTTCAGTTTTCAGGTACCCAGAGTTATTTAAATTAAGTCCCACGTTTCAAAGCGAACCTCATTTGCGTTTACAAAAGTGCAGATCATATTTTTTCTTCTGTGTGTTCAAATTGAAAGCGGCGTAATATTCTTTTTTGTCTCGAAGCGGGAGGCGAGCGGTGAGCGGCTACCGCGTGCGCCGCACAAAGCCTGGTTTTGTATTCGGTTCCTCACTCACCTGGAAAGGAAAGAAAAGAAAATATTAATTAAGAGCCACTGAACGAAATAGATATCGTCAGAATGAAGCTTATTCCGTTATTGTTAAAAGACACCATCAGTTTATCGAACAATTGAAATGTTGTAACGATGGCAATAGGAAGTTGGGCCGTAATGGAAAATTAAAACTTAGAATCGTGGCATGGCGTAGGTGATTTTATTGGTAATATGTCCACATGTGCTGAGCGGCTCGCGCATTGCCAAACGAGCCTGAAGTGTACATCTCATTAACACATGAGCGGTGAGAGAGAGCGCGGTGAACCGCGAACTAGCATTTGGCAGCGCGCACGCCCATACACAGCCGGCTGTGTAAACTAAACAACTCGTAAAAGTGTAAAAGTCGTAACGATAGCGCGACCGAGAGAACCGCCTAATATGAGCGGCGGCTGGAGCCGCGCCAGTCGTGCTCATTATCAGATGGGACGTTCTGCGCACAACCCTTTCGTTTTACGATTGGCCTCTAATTACAGCAGCGCTCAAGGCACTGAGCTTTTTTAGTTGATACGAGCCTTGCCCTGCCAAATGGACATATTTATCGATAGTAGCCAAATCGTTTAGACCGTTTGACGGGCGCTAGTGTGGGTCGCTTACGATTTGCCGCGCTGTGATATGAAAAAGTTTGGGCGAATGTCGCGGCAGCGCAATAACAAAGAGCGCTGTTTTACGAGAGGTCGCTGATAAAGCCGGCGGATCGCAGCGTGCGACCCGCCTTAACGACGTGTTGCCAATTTATGCCACGCGATAAGCAGAGTTTGTTGAGCTTCCGGTGGCGCTGAATCACATGCATTGCGATTTAGGACGTAGCCGTCTTATTCTGTCACAGTTTGCGGCCTTAATGGTAATTACGGCTTTTACAAACGCGCCTCATAATACACGCTAACGACCAAACTTTAGATCTTTTCATGACCAGTGTTTTCGCTTTGTTTCCAATTCCCTTTCGCATCTTTCCTATCCGGATATTGTGCCAAGTGCTCTGAGCACAATGGGTTGCAAGTGGCTATTGTGTTAGCGCCGGCTTGATGCGGGAGTTATAATGTTGGCATTCCGGGGCCGTCCAATCTGGTAGTAATGTAACATATTCAAGATGCTGTCTGGCACAATCGGCCTCGGCAATATCACGCGGCTGGTATTAGTATGCCGGTGCGGCCGTGCCGGAATGAGTCGACGTGCATCCCGCCGTCTTACTCCTTGCCACCTCAAAATGCAATGCCAATATGTAAATCGAGAATTGCTGAGCAATCTATCTGACTCAAGTCAGATACAGCTAACAGAGTCAACGCTCTTAACTTATTGGTTTTTAAGAATTTAAAGTATTTGTTTGCGTGATCAGTATTCGCATAAAGTAATATTTTTGGATATAACAACCTCTGATATAATAATGTGTATAAAACTATTTGTGAGTTAAGTATATGATCTGGTTCAAAGAATCTATTGTACTCTGACTGTATGGAGGGAAATCGGCCTATGAAAGATGAGCCTTTTTGTTGACTCGTAGCGAACACGTGACGGGGCGGGCGTGTGAGTAGGGTACTCCAGATGTCCGGATTTACTTCGATATGTCCGAGGCCAAGTTTTTGTCCAGATTCGGCCATTTTTCAAATCCTGTACGTATATCTTAAAGATGAGTATAGAATAAATAAAGTTAAATGTGCATTGTAAGAATTCACTTGCACGATAGTCTTGAATGGTTAAAATTATTTGGTTATGATTAGCTTGATTGAAATATTTTGTATCAGTACGATTTAATTTAAAATTATTTCGCAATAATAAAAAACTATATCTTTCAATTTAGACAATATAAGTAAGTATGCAAAATTCCCTTTATAGAAAATGAAACAACTTCAGGAAGCTTTTAAATATCAGTTCAATTCTAAATCATCAGCAAAAATAAATTTATCACAAACATTTCGGAGCCTACAAGAAGTGGGATCCACCTTTTCGTAAAAAAGAGATTACGTATGTGAAAAAAACATCTTTCCAAGGTAATTTTACTGTCAGAATCCCCCAGCGAGAGTGAAGGGTGTCGATAATCCCCGAATATTGGTGCTGAGACACGGTTTGCATCACTTTACAACGTCTAAGATCGCTTTGCATGTGACACCGGGTGACGTAAAAAATTGTAAGATATACATCATCCAAATCCCTGCATCATAAATGTAGCCAGAGATATAGAGTGTAACATGCAGAGTGGCGGGTGTTATTATTTTGTCACGTTGAACAAGTTTTGTAAATAAAAATATTGTTGGAACTATTCAAAAACAAATATTTTTATTTGGCTGTATTTTTAGGTACAGTATTCATTCAGTTTTTAATCAATTGCTAAGAAAATTGTAAAATTTTAGAAGAATCTCAATTTTCACTTCAAATGCAAGTATTTAAGTATTAAGTAAGATAATCTTACTTAATTCACAATAGCGCCATTAAAAAAACCACAAAAATATAACTAAAAGAAGATATAAACGTGAAGGCCGTAACAAATGAGGTTAGAAATGTGATAACATCGCGTTTACAAACGGGATATTTAATTGAAACATTAAGAATATGCGTGAACGCTGCCCCATGGGCCGGCAGCCACCCCGACTCAATCTTGGGCCATTACCCGCGACAAATTGGAAAAATATTCAATTACACCTCGCTAAATATTGAATTATATCAGCGCAAATTACAATTTTGCATCGGGGATGTAACACTAGCCTGTAAGATGAGTTTATTTCTTATTAGTTAGCTCTTCTGGGAAATGCTACGGGGCAGGGCTAGTTATTTCATTTTCCACATAGGTATTACTTGTAAAAAGGAAATTGGTAAAAATACTTAATCGGATTGAAGCTTCATAAATTATCAGTAGGTATATTAGATGATTGATTAACTTAACAGATGGAAAATAATATGAGAGATTAAACACGACGACAAGTGGACGCAGAAATTACTCGCCAGTCGGAGTAATTGGCAATTAATCACCAAGCGTTTTCTATTTCAGTCGTCGACGGCACCCACGGCAGCGAGCCTGTAACGAGTTGGAGACTGCACCGCGTGTCCGTAATAACAGGACACTCAATTTTGATTTTATCACACACGATCATAAAGTGATTACGACGACGGGAAATGAGTGAGCGCACTCGTAATCGAATAAGTTGGGAGTGAATGAAAATGTAAGATCGAGTGCCGAGGATAAAAGATTCGTTCGTTTAAAGGAAATTTGTAAGCGTAGTGATAGATTATGAATTTATTTAAATAATATAGAGCACTTAGTTGGCAAAGATGGGGAAACTCGATGCAAAAGAAGAATAAAACAAAAATCACAGGCCCCATTTGCAATAAATGTTAGATCAGTTAATAATTTGAAACAATAATAGCATAAATGCGATAAACAACGACTTCGAATAAGATGAAGTTTAGCCGCGGCGATGAGGCGGCAATTGTCGATCCGCCCCCCGGCGCCCACTTTCTTCAGATCGGTATCTTTATAACATAATTAAGTAAATTTCAAAGTCGTCGTGCGCCATCTCCGAAATAATGAGAGTAAGAGCTTAGATAACCCACGATTTAATGTAATTTTCCATTATTTTCCCATCTCTCGTAATTAGGAATTTTGTCGCGAGTAACGAAATTCGACGTATCATGTCGCCTGGGAGGAATTTTGACTTCGGCCCACTTTTGTCGAAATCATTCGACGGTTCCGTTTGCTTTCAAAGAGAACTCCAGAGGGACAATTGATCGTCTCTAACTTTAATTTGCAAAGTTATAATAATCTTTTACTGATTTGTGTCGGTTCATTGCACTATAATTCGTATTTACCAAGAGCGGAATTACGTATTGAGAGTTTAATAACTGAGGTTATTGAAGAACTTTTATTTCTAAGATTTATGTAGCTACACTTAATTATTGTTTGTATGCGATTCGTAATAGGTTTTTTACGACGGGCGTATTAAACTCTCCCGTCGCAGGAATGTATACGGTTACGGCTTACATTGTGTATGCTTATCACCAGGTAATAAAAGTTGGTAAAGAGTCTGATGGTTTTAAAATGGAATGGATTTTTATAGGCATGTTATGCAATGGGGCGAATGGCGAATAACGTCCCAGGATACGGTTAAGTTTTCACAACAGAAGAAGATGTTTAGACGTGTCCAGTAAATGGTTTCGAACGGGTTATTTCCTCGGAGTGATTTGTGTTTCGAGGCGGTTAGGCACGCCCGCGCCGGTGATCGCTGAGTGGATTGCGCCGCGACACCTTTCAAACAAATTGTCTCGAGACCGACTTGAGTCGGTAAACAACTCGCCTTATGCAGATACTTATATCAAACTGAATGTATCACTCCGGTTTGCTTGTGAATTGTTTCTACTCGCTTCTAGAGTCTTACTGAGTTGCTCCTTACTAAGCCATAACTTATTTTTTCACACTTGTGATGTTACTTAAATCCTGTTTTACAAAAACCTGTAACATTTTTCTAAAAATTTACATCGACATCTATTGAACAAAAATATAAGCTGTTGCTCCAGTTTAATGCAATTACTATAGAGTGCATGATTTCTAACGAACGCCGGCAAAGTTTAACAATTAGTGGTTGCTTGTACCACATCCAGTGTTATTTCTAAACAACTTCATTCATTATTAGATTCGCCAGATAAAGTTTAAACTTAATTGGGATAAAACAACTTCATATGAACAAATTTTATGTTAGGTAGTTGCAATGTATATTTTTTGCTCTTAAAATATAACTCGGGTAAACTAAATCGATAATTTACGATAAACTATGTAATTTTCCACCAAACACAGCACAACTGTAGCACAATGATATACTGCACCAGGTATAGCATTCCGAGACAGTGGAAGTCATATGGGTAACACAAGCTTACGTCATCTCCGGTATCACAATTGAAACAACGTTCATTCATCTTTAACTTAAACTGTTTCGTTTGCTAAAAGCTTAGAGCTAAGCTCTAAGGCTAAGAAAAGTAAATCACAATTAAAATTCACTATAATAATTTTGTAATGATTGTAACAGATGTTGGAAATTAGTAATTTAAGAACAAAATTTACTATATTCACGCAAATAAACTATTACTTACTTTCTATTTAAGTTAGTACTACGTAAATAATAGTTAGCGTAGCGTTCAAACGCATAGAATATTGGTCGTTTGAGTAGGGGGTCTGATATTGTCTGGTGATTTGAATTTGGCGACGATTAATATTTTGCAGAGAGATCTTATTCATTAGATCCAAATGGCTCAACAGATTTGGATGTATGGGGTATTGTTAGAATCTTTACATCATTCTGAGTGACAAAGGCTATATTTTTTTTTGAAAAAAGTTAATATGGTGACTGTATGACGCCATTTTCAAATGTGAAAAAATAATTTTTTTCTTCAATTATTACAATATGGGCATCAAATGAAAGGCCTTAATGAGCACATTTCAAAATATATAATTTGTCACTAAAATGTGTGAAATAAAAATAAATAAATTTAAAAACACGACTGCCCTGCTTAAAACAAACTAAAAAGTTAAATAACAAGTGTTATTGCAGTCGGGGGACCTCTTCGATTAAAAATTGTTCCACAAAACGGTCCCCCGACTGCAATGACACTTGATTCAATGTGCATTTATATGATGATAGCTAAAATAATATTCATCATCATCAAATAATTACGTCAAGCTCGCAAATAATTTTGATGTATTTACAGGCATACCTAATAATGAAAATAACCTTGTAACAAAAATAAATAAAAGAAATCATTGCATTTCATTGCCCGTTTGATTTCAGAGCACAGCAGGATAGGAAGCAACCTATTAGGCAACCGTACAAACACAGTATACATACATATTTACTGTGGTACAAAGTAACTTCAGTGTCACCAACGAAACACGATAGTAGTGATTGTCAACAGTGCACAGAGGTGAGGTCAGTAATTTGGCAGGGCTCGCACCAACTATAGCGAAGCCAATTTTGCTCCGGTGACGGCTTGTAGCAGAAATTGTTTTTTTTATTTTCATCGGATGTTAGTTTACACGACCTACTTTTTGTTTAGTTATTGTAACTGTGTTTTTCGTATGAATAAATGAATAGTTTTATTCGTTTCTCACACTTCTCAGCAAAATTCTGTTTGTACAAATCAATAACGAGTACAAATTAAGTTTACACAAATATTTATATAAGAAAACCTAATAATTACACAAGACAATATTGTTGTATTTATATTAGTGTAATTTCGTAGACATCTACGGCGTAGGAGTGCTACGGCTTAGGTTCGTAGCATGTTGGCAAGGTTGGTAGTTGGGTGTTGCCAGTATCGTAAGCCGTTGTTAGTCGCTGACATATGGGAGGACATGGGGTTCTGTGTTCCTCACGTCGTAAGTTGTACGTATTACAAATAGGTCACGAACCGTTGGGTTGTACGGACATTACAATAAAGTCGAATGGACTACGGTTCGGCAACTAATAGTTTTATACTTATTGTGAAACTGTATTAGCCTTTAAAGGTTTGATAGAAATAATTCTTTGCGACCAATTTTACTGTAATTTAGGGTTCTTTTTAGGGTTTCGTATCCGAAGGGGCCAAATGAAGCCCTATTGCTGTCACTCACGTGTCCGTCGTCTATCGCAAAGCTCTATCAGCTCAACCGTTCAAGCTACAGTCTTCATATTTGTACCAAAGATGTGTCTTGTTGATTCAAAGCCTGGTAAAGTCTTTAAAAAATATTTAAAGAGGGGAGCTCCCATACAAGTGAAGAGGAAAAACTATTTTTTTTACTCGAACGTATCATTTATGTAGAAAAATATTACATTTTTTAAAATATAAGAAAACAAATAAGTACACGAGAAGCTGTTAAATTGTAATTTTTTACAAAATTTTGTTACGAAGTATTTTTTTTAACTTCCCATTGACCTATGAACTTAAAATTTGGTGATAATGTTTATTATTACGTATATTTTACCAAAAAATACCAATACATTGATAAATCGGAATATTTCTTTTAAATTTCCTCATTTTCCAAAACTAACTTAATTTTGCGGTCAAACACCAAGCACTCGTAGTACAGATAAACCCCGCCTTTAGCCCTGTTTGGTACGGAACCAAATTATGTACAAATTCTGACACGCACTTGGCCGGTTTTATTATAAAATTATTAATACTTAGCTCATTAAATAACTTTTACTGTTTACGTCATTTACGTGATCTAAGATCTTTATTAAATCAAACAATAATCGGTTTAAAATGTGAAGCCGAAAATACAATTATAATTAGTGCTATTCGAGAAAACTGTGAAATACAATAACATAACAAACAAGGAAATAATGACTTTAATAATATTATTATTACTTATACCTTTAAACGAGCAATTCTTGTATATTTATTTATATATTTCTGTGATCTCGGAAACGGCTCTAACGATTTCGCTGAAATTTGGTATATGGGAGTTTTCAGAAGTATACAATCGATCTAGATTAGTCTTATGTTTGGAAAAACGCGTGTTTTCGAGTTTTCATGCGTTTTTTTTTCGACGCAGAATATGGATATTTTTGTGTATTCTAACGCCATCTAGCAAAGGCTTTTGAAATAGGTGCTTGGCTAGCATGCTATGCGGCAAGCAGAGGCTGAGTGTAGTAAAGTAGCACCACAGAATAAAATGTACACAGCATTTCATAGATGGCGATACTCCGACTATTTCCGAATAGTTTTTAGTTTTTGGAAAATAAAAAAGAAATTGTAACTACTTTTACTACGTTTTATAACACTACTACAATATTACAATAAATAGTAATAACCGAGCAAAGCTCGTTCGCCCAGATATTATCATATTTATTTAAGGTCAAAGGTCAAAGTGGTAAAAATAATCATAATTTTTAGGTTAACAAAATGCCTGATGAGTATTTTCAAGGAGGTTTACACCAAGTTTAAATTTACTAAATCATATGAATAAATACATGGTAATTTCATAAGAATTCTATTTCATTTATAGACGAGAAGTTTTTGTCTGATTGTACAACAGATACTAGTTGGGTTACAATATTTATTCCATGAAGCAAATAAATATGTGCTACCGAGTTGGTTAGAACAAACAAACAATCCTATAATTGTTCAAGTATTTTAAATACCTACGGTTATATCCTCCATTTACTAATAATAATTATATGATGGACACACCTGGTGGTCGAGGGCTTTTAACCTGATATGGTGTGTGCTATTTTGTTTTAATGGGCATCTAACAATTCCATCTATTCAAGTGTGCATTGCTAGTGTAATAAAGGTCACTATGGATCGATATGTGATCGACACGTAGAGTATTGTGTTTAAGTAGAAAACAAGCCCAGTATAAAATATCGAAACAACCAAAGTGATCAATAGATGTCACCTACATAGAACGTTCTAAAAGGGGATTTAAGGAAAAATAGAACACCTAAATATATTTTTGAACAGTTTGGATGCTCCTAAATCCTAAATTTTTGGCCGTATTGGCTGTCTTCAAATATACCTTAACGCTGACTGTACCATGTCTTGCTAATTAGGTATTACTGATAAAGCGTTGTAGTTTATTTGACACAGTATATTACCCCAGTGTTCTGATACTTTTGAGGCCGACTGTATATGCAGCAATGAAGCACTGCTCGGTTAATCAGGTGCACTGCGTTGCATATCGGCGCAACCAGGTGTGAGATAGATAATGGCAACTTAACAATAACAGTCGCATCTATTTGATTAACCACATTTACTTGATATGCTGTGTCATTGAATAGATGTTTGGAATGCACATACAATATGTTTAGATATAATTAGCATACAGGATCGAGAAAAAAAATTATTGCAAGAAAATATCGAATTGAATCAACCTCTGCAAACCTCTGCACGAGCTTTTGCAATCAATTATTTAAAGCATTTTGCTGTGTCATAATTTTAATAGAAAAAGTGAATTTTCATGGATAAAATTAATTACCGTTACAAATTATTTGATAATTCCAACTAGCGTATTTCAACGAGGGTCAAAATAAATTTTCGCCACATTATTTAGGTGTTTTTCTAATTTCACGCTTATGTAAAATATAATAGATTCCTTTGTCGCACAAAGGACTATGAGAATAACGCGCGGTTGACACGCCATTGTCCGGCGGAAGATTGAAACAGACAACAGTGGCCACTCGACGCTGCAGGTCCTCGGTAACGATGTTTGTGGACCCGCTGCAACGTGAATACAAAAGCGGACTGCAGCAGGCTGCAGTCGCTACGTTGTAAGTGAGCATTGCTTTATTATTTCTACGTCACGTACACTCAATATTATGTCTCGTCAGTGAGTATTGGAATTGAGTGTTCGTTTTATCGGAATATTTTATATATTTTTTAGTCCTTCAAGCCCCGGAAAATGAGACACAATAGACTTTCCATTGTTGTGCGGCCCGGGCGGGCCGCTCGGGTGTCAATAAATTAATGGGCTATTTACATGGGTCAATTTTAGACACTTGTAACGGTCGACTTTAGTTACCATTAGTAAATCATTAGTAAAACTGAATTGAAGTTGACACATTGGTGACGGCGTTGCTGTCGTCATGTAGTCGATGGCGTAACCTAGGTAACAATATGTAAGCACTTAGTTCCAGTTTTGGCCACAGGATCAGATAATCTTGATCAGTCACTTAATTGCGCCTAGGCCGAATTGCCATTTACACAGTTGATTTTTGCCGTGCGGCGTTAGTCACCCGTGTAAATCCCACATAAGCGGTCTTTGGAAAAGCATTACTATAATATAACCTACTATAATATAGTAGGTAATATGATATTTGTTCCACGAGAGAGAAAAATAAGTTTTAATTATTTTTCATGGCATAATAATAGGGGTTAAAGTATGAAATTGCCGATTTTGTTCTCACACGCAGAGGCTCTCATATCTTCTATGATGATAAAGATGCTTCAGTTACTTGTTATTATTTCGAATTATGATCATGGCTCACTACATCAATAAAAATATTTCTGATTTTCTTTACTGAACGTTAATGAAAGGATCTTAAAAGTTACTCCTTTTTCGTTAGCAGAAATGACCACTTAATACGTTGTAACTTAGCCGATACTTAATTTTTTAATTTAACACATGTGGCATTAGTTAGCTGAGTGTGAACACATTTGTGCATAAAAGTTTTAAAACATTGGCGTTCATGGTTGTTAAATAAATTAAGACAATGTCAGTATGGAAAATGCTAATCTTTAAAATTCTCTATACAAAACGGTAATTTCATACTTAAACCCCTAACATTACACCTTCTGAAAACTGGTAGTTTTTTAATAAAATGTACTGAATAGTAATTCACTTGAGGAGTTTTAAAATAATTATAAATTAAAATTCCAAATAATATGTTTAGTATTTAAATATAAAAAAAAGTAATAAGTAGTAACAATTTATTTGTGTTTCATTAGTTCAAAAATCGTTTTTAGCCGCCACATATGGACTGTACTGTAAATTTGTATTTTCCATTTGTGACAAATTGGCCTCACAGAATACGTATGATCCCGATGGTGTATGTCGTAAACCGCCGAATCGGTAGCCAATAACGTATAAATCATTCGATAGGTGCGCGCCTGTTTTCTGTATGTTAGTGGGTTGCTATTTTCGCTGCCCGCGTCGGCTATTCCGTTTTTTTCGTAACTTCGAAGCTTATAATCAGAGTTTCGTAGATGTATACAGTTTGATATAGTTAATCGGATTCCCACCTCTATGTGAGCGGTTGTAAAATGTTTAATTGCTCAAACAATGTCTGATTTATGGGAGTAGTACTGATTTTTTCTCAGTTGATAATAAAATACTGTAAATGCTATTAAAAATGTTTGATAAAATTTCATAATATTCACATACTTTATAATATTCTGGATACTTTTATTTTAGTTTTACCATTGAAAATGGTTATCTGATGCAAATCGCCTCATACGTATTTTTGGCCATATCTCCGAGGATTTTAATAGGATCGAGATTGGAATAGTACCAAAAGTTGATGAATTTATCGAGACATGTGTGAACGTTTGAATTTTGAAAATCTACTTGGATTTTTGCAAAATTCGGGTTAAAATAAAGTTGTTGTCAGCGACTGGTATTTCTTCTATTTGTCCACTTATCGATTATTATTCGGTTAATAATTGTGACCTGTAGGTAGTCCCTTTAGATTTGGAATTGTAGAAAAACGGGTGTTTTTACGTACTTGAAAAGTGATGTAAAATTTAGTTTTTATATGATTATTGACTGATCGTCATGGTAATAGTGTTAAGGCTGTAGAGACGCATCACGTTCCATTTTTAAATTTTCAATACAAATGATCATAACAACTCTGCGCGAGCCGTAATGAGGGCGAACTTTGAAAATTCTTATTAAATTATTAAATAGATATAAGTATATACAAAACACGCAATACATTAGAAAAATACCTCATTATTCCTAAGAAAAATTAAAAATTACTTTAGATTCTGTAAATACCAGTAAAAAAACATGTCAAATTGTACCAATTTGAGCATTTTTTAATATTTTATTTTCTATGATTAAAGGCATTTTTTTAAATTTTCTCTCTATCGGGAACTCCTTGACAATACAAACAATAAGTGAAAAAATAAATATGAGTCCTATTATTATTTGTTACAGCTGAAACGTTTTTGAAAATACCTCTGACAAGCAAATTTGAAATTCCACTTGAACAGATTGTCTTCGTTTTAAAATACCTGACAATTTATTATATTTTTCTGTCTATACGGCACTAATTTAAAAATTTTGCTTCCTAAAACTAAAGTTTACATAAATAATAATGCTTTCATTCTTTAGATAACTTCATTGGAAAAACACTAATTTCGTTGAAATGCAAATATACAGCCTTAAAAGTTGCAGAAGCAGGCGAGAGTGCATTCGTTGGAATTTTGAAAATCGGTTAATAATATTTCGGCCGCGTCGAGGCAGTCAGCGAGCACTTTTACTACTACCCAGGTAACATTCAAAATATAATAAGATTTTACATTCGATATGATTTTGGTTTTTCGTAAATTTTTGTATTCATTTTCAATGCTCCGATTCTTGCGGGGACTGCAAATTCTGTGAATTTTTGTTATTGTTTGGACAGCTAATGAAATCTGACATTTTAAACGAATAAAGTTTACCTATAACAATAAACGAATTGTTCGCTACTTGTAGCAAATAATCAACTTCATGAATAAAGATTAATGGCAGAGTAACACAAATAAATTAACAAAACGGTTTAAACAGTTATGAAAGTTTGTAGACACACAATAACAAAGTAAATAAGTAGTTCTCAAAGACTGATTTAAGGATGTATCCATTAGTTACATAATAAAAAAAATGCATATAGGTACGTACACCACTTGATAGATGTGTGCTATAAATAAATTAATAGAACTATCTATACATAAGTATTTCATATCATATGCATTAAAAATCAAGCAACTAAAAGCTAGTGCGATTTAAAACTGTACAGTGCTATCGAGTATGATAATTTTTACTAAATTATCTTAGAACTATTTTATAAGGCCGTGCGCACTTTGGATGCGTTTTAGTTAGAATTTGACTCATACGAACATCCCAATCTTTCGTACTATGTTATGGGAGTGCGCACACTGAGAGCGAGCGCGCTCCCATGGTAAAAAAGTCGTACGAATAAAATGCATACTAAAACGTATCCAAAGTGCCGCATATTTTAAGAAAATTTGTGTCAGAAAAATTTTGATGGTCCGGAATACACTGTGGGTGCTGGCGATCGTCAGAATATGCGACCTCTCAAAAGTTTTCAGTAGAGTTATGTTCTCTTGTGATCCGCCGCTCGCCCGCCCACGGTCGCTCACTCAAGGAGGTTGTGATGGGCCGAGCAACGAGTGCACACATCACACCCAGGTTGAGTGAGTCCCCGGGAACGGGTCATCTTCTCTCTTCTTCTTCGTTCTTCCACAAAGCTAACAGAAGAGCCGCTTCTTCTTTTACTTTTCACAATCACGGTTTTCCCTTCACAATGACATTACGTAGGTACACCACTAAAAAAAGTACCTACTCTCGAATAAAAACCAGGCCTATATTTAGTACTATAGCAGCTCCCTGGCACAACAAAACAAAAATGATGGAAGTATATTTTCAAATACAGCCCGAGCAGCGATTTTGTTAGAACATAGACTTTTTGTTAAGTGCTTCTTTAAAATTTCATATTTTACAAGTTAACGAAAATAAATATGTATGATAAATTGCCTTCGAATCTTGAATGCTATTTTGGGCAATTCGGCTTGATGGTTGTCTTTAATTTAATAGTTTTTATACAATACTAAATAATTTACTAAAAAAAATACGACTTGCAACAGATCAAGATTAATAGTCAAATAATTCAAAATTAATAGATTTTGTTGGAAGAATCAAAATTAGATTTTTGAACATTTGACAAAAAACTCGTTTGGTTCATAAAAGGAAAAAGGCCAGTATTTTGTTTGGCAAATAACATAATAGACGGTATAATCAATATAATTTAAAGTGAATTTATAATTTTGAATATGAAAAAGTAACAATAACCAGCACACTCGAGACGGAGCAATAAAATAAGGGCAATCAATAGTCAGAGTTCAGAAATAGTTCCTTTGAATGTAGAGCAATACAGATTATGAAATTATACTTAGAATCTAATGGTAAGCATACCATAGTAGAAACTTCTAATAAATGGAGGAGTGTTTATGTTATTTATAAGTTCTTGCTTGTTTAGGACTAGACATCTTATTTTATCTTAAGTTATTAATAGAAAATCCGTACATAATATAATTTAAACAAAAAAAAAATACCTATTACGATTAACCTACTTAATCGTTTTTAGGGTTCCGTACCAAAATCGTAAAAAGGAACCCTTATGGTGTGACTCTGTCTGTCTGTCTGTCACAGCTGGATATTTCAAGAACTACTAATGGTATCAACTTGAAATTTGGAATAGTTTAAGATGACGTTTGTCCAACTATTTTGCAAATAAGAAAAAAATAAAAAAATAAATACTATTTTTACAACAGGGACTGAAAAAGGGTCTTAAAAATTTGAAGTGGGGCGACTAGGGCATGTGGAGTATCATATGAAAAAGCGCTGTTTGCACATTTTAAAACATTTTTTTATTTTTCTTAGGCCGCATAGTTTTCGATTTATGATGAAAAATGAAAAAAAAATAATACCGTTCCCCCCTTATCTCCAAAATTTGCAAAGAGAAAAATCTGAAATAATTATGTGTTGGTAGTTTTTGTAAAGATTACAGGAAAAATAAAACGAAGTCTCAATATAACACACTTTTTTTAAATTTAAAAAACAAACAAAAAATTCATTAGTTACACTACCAGTCAACAGATGGCGCTGACCTAAAAAAATTAAATAAGTTCCACTATCGGTAAAGAGATGGCGCTGACCTAAGAAAAAAAAAATAGTTCCGCTATCGGTCAAGAGATGGCGCTGACCTAATACTGCAATAATTATTTTAATATTCTACTCGGCAGTGTTTTTATTATGATGATACGGAAACTCTCGGTGCGCGAGTCCAACTCGCTATTGACCGGTTTTATTTCTAGGTGTGTCAATCAAGTCAATGAAAAGTTCTTCACGTTCTAACTTATAAACCTGAAGCGATTGCGATTATACAAGGTTATTTTTAGTATAGGTATACGAAACCTGAAAACTGTTTGTTCAGAATTAGTAATAGAATCGATTGCAATTTTTTTTTATATCATGTTATATTATTTTGACTAAATTAATGTGTTGTATTGTTATAAAGCATACCCTACTAAAATGTTAATCAATGTACTACCTATCCACTTGTACATTTTACTTATTTCAACGACGCCATGCCGATGCCGGCCGATTGATGGAGTGATCAAAATAGCGCACAGTGTACAGTCAACAGCACGTCAGACTATATACATGTTGACCTTGACACCATTTTTATGCCGTACGTAATAAGAGCTGTTTTCGTACTTCAACTGTTGAACTTACCGTGCTGTTGTGCGTACAACTGATTGTAAACTGATCGAACGTCTTATTCCGGCTATTTCGGCATATTGTTTTCACAACAAACACGCTTATATAGCTTTCACCTTCGATTCTTGACCTCCCCTAGTTATATTATTTTTTTGAAGTGAAAACTTCTTTAGCGGCGTTGTACGCTTTTTGTATGGGGAAAAATGTTAAACTCGCGTCAGCAAGAATCACGTGGCTGGTCGAAAATGCGTAAGACGGATGTGAAGGCTGGTTTACATTATCTTAGTCTTTAGTAGAGTGCTTTAGGAGAGTAGAAGTTCATTACGTGGTGAGTTTGACGTTCTTTTAAAATCGACGAACATGCCAAGCAATGTATTTCTACTCGCTACTCGACTCGGTCGTCTACTTGACTAATGTAAACCAGGCCTGACGGATGGAGAGTAGACAGCTGGCGTCGAAAATGGCAGCGCGGCATTTTAAGACGTAAACACTTGTGTCACCAGCAACGCGCTAATTTTGAAAATGGAACTTATAGCAGCGATCTCTTCGGTGAAATCATAGACTTATTTATACTCTGTGACTATAATGCGTGCATGTAGAAATTAAAAAGGCCACTGGCGCGCATTCTTTAGCATTTTTCTCTAATCACAAACTGATTGAATTGTGTGACTGTATAGTAATAGGAAAGAAATAATTTTAATCCTTTACCGCTAATTTCAAAATATCAAAAATGCACAACGTTAGTATTTAAGTTTTCACTTCTGCCGGCACTCCCGGAGTGCCAACCAATATTTTTTGTTTACATTTGGCTTGCTTTTTTTGGTAAAATATGGATAACGAAAGCGAAATATCATAACCATGAAAACAGATTATTTTAATAGATCTTCTTCACGTGAAATTCGTTGGTTGCGTTTTGAACATCAAATTGTAGCGGCGAGTGACTTACAACATACAACCCACAGCCAAGGTTAGCCTGAAGGTTATAGTCCAATAAAACTAGCTTTATCGGGACATAATAAGATAACTGAAATTTTCTTTTTCTATGTCATAAATTAGTGTTAGTTATAGTTAAAATAAAAGTAATTAAACATTTAGAAACTTCGCATAAAACTAAAAAAAATAACTACTGAGAAATACATTATTATTAAAACGTAAAAAATAAATGTTTAATTTTTGTCTAAAATGTCTAAAAAGACGCATCATAGCTTAAATACAAGCATCATAGTTACCATTTTGGCTTATCTAGATATTGAGATCAGATGAATACTGTGAAAAAAACGAACATGCGAATTTGGATTCAGTTTAGTTTTGCTATTCGGTGATAGCATTTTAATGCACCATAAAATTATACTAACAAGGTATTTGGTTAACTATTTTGCTTTTAGGAAAAAGCTAGGTAATGTACGAAATCTCATGATTTTTATATGAAACGGTTACCACCCCGGATTTCTTACATCACATATCTAATTAATATTTGACACTTAATATCAATATCCGATAAACTAATAAAAACAACGAGTTTATTAATTATGTCCAGATAAAGCTAGTTTTATTGGACTATTAGGTATATCTAAGTCTCTAGCTAGACACAGTATGCCGAAGTTACGCGACCGAAGTTAAGCGGAAACGCTTTTATTATGAAAAAAAAAGCAACGTAATTTCGGCCTAATGGTCAGTAATTCAAATAGCATTGCAGGCGCAATCATGCCGAACTTTGGTCGCGTAATTTCGGCATAGTGTGTCTAGTCACTAAAGCTACCTGAGATGATGAGAACCTATTGACAAGTTTACTTATTTTTCTGGTGTTAGGTACTAAAGCAATACCAAAGGTTGTTTACTGATGAAAACGTATTAACGAACCGTAATTGATATTGCAGTGTAATGAAATAAAACGTCAAGGAGCGCGGCTGGTGTCGACGTTATGAAACATAAAAACAATTATTTATTAATTAACGGCTGAATTATCGGAATTGTCACCGACCACACAACTACGTCGGAAGGGCGCGGCCGCCTGTGCTGCCATCTATTATTTAAAGCGCGCGCTGCCGGCCTACCCTCGTTTACATCACAATTAATTTAATTTGCTTTTTCACAGGCTTCTTCCATTCCCTCATTGTAATGTGGAGGGCTGAGGGCGTGAATTTTCTCGTGATTTGGTAACAGAGGCGGTAATTAGAGCAATTGTGAGGTTTCTCCATTTGTTTTTAACTGTTTATTACTGCGAGCGGTTGCTTAGAATGTTTGTGGAATTAGCCTTAATGTTCCCCTCTCACTGTGAGTAATTTTGTGTTGAAGACTTAGTACTATCGGGAGTCAAGTTAATATAATTCGTATATATATCAATTAATATCGCCGCCCCGTGTAATCTAACAGTACGAACGCCTACCAATAAACATAAATCTAACGTATAATCATATTTACAGAATATTTGATAAGGTTTTAATTAATTCCATCTGAAAATGTGACAAAGATTAATGATTCATAATAAAAAATATACGGCAACGGATTCAATATAATGGTAATAGTACATTATGATATAAGTGCGGTACGTTGAAAATTACAGCCGAGGCGATATTGCTAGCCCGAGCCGTAGGCGAGGGCTACAAGAACGCAGAGGCTGTAATTATCAAAGCGCACGTATGTCATACGACGTTTTATAACATATTTGCGAGGAAATAAATAAAACTCGGACTTTGCACATTTGCTTGTTTTCCATATGATTAAATTTTGATACACTGTAAGTTTAAATTTTTCGGGCAAGAGGCTTAGAGTAGCCTTTTTCGCTGCCTCTGAGACTTCTGGCGGTGTTAAATTAATAAATTCATCAGTACTTGACGACATTTTCAAATAAAAACAATACAGCAAAAAAACATTAAATTAGCAATGCGCGCTCATCAGCGCTTTTTTTAAGGCAAAGGCATAAAAACAACCAGTATTACTAATAAAGTAAATTAATATTTTTGTGTTTTTGTTACAGATAAATGGTTGTAATTTATTGTCAACATTAATTAAATTGAATAATTAAATGTTAATTTATTATATTTTATCTCCCAAAGTAAATTTTATCCATAAAATGTTGACCTCTTTTCTGACATAAAAACTCTTTGCTAAGAATTAAAAAAGGACCGTTCGTTTTAGACGAAGTAAGATAAACCGTGCGGTAATGTAAAGTAAAACGCACGGTTTATCAAGGAAACCGTGCGTTTTACTTTACATTACCGCACAAGTTCGTAATGAGATACAATACGATATTGAAATTGGTGTAATAAGAGACCCTTTACGAGCAAATATGTTATAAAATAACCTTATAAAGCCGAATACGGTAGACCTACCATGCATACAACCCCGTAAAATTATTATAAACCCTGAAAACCACCACATGGCTGAGATTTTTTTTTTATTTTATTTGAGTGGAAAACTGCAAAATGACAGCTCTAGATACCAATAGACTATTATTTTCGATAACATTAAGACTGTATATCCGTATTTCAAAGAAATTAGCGTTTTTTCCAAAGAAGTTATCTAAAGAATGAAAGCATTACTATTGATGTAAACTTTAGTTTTAGGAAACAACTTTCTTAAATTAGTGCCGTATAGAGAGAAAAACATAATAAATTATAAGGTATTTTAAAACGAAGACAATCTGTTCAAGTGGAATTTCAAATTTGCTTGTCAGAGGTATTTTTCACAAAAGTTTCAACTGTAACAAATGAGATTACGACTCATATTTATTTATTGTTTGTATTGTCAAGGAGTGCACTATGGAGAGAAAATTTAAAAAAAATGTTTCTAATTATAGAGAAAACAAAATATTAAAAAACCGGCCAAGTGCATGTCGGACCACGCGCAGTAGGGTTCCGTAGTTACCTTATACCATGCCATATTTTAATACCGCTATCATTTTTCGTCTGAAAAAATAACTTTGTTTTTCACAGTGTTTGTATGAATGACAAAGTTATATTTGCGGTTTTGGAAAATGTACTATATCTTGAAAACTAATTACTATATCTCGTTCAAACTAATTTTCGTTGAAAGTGTTTATCAAGATCTATAGCTTATATTTTTTTTAGATTTTTCACCCTCTTAGTTTAAAAGTTAAAGGAGGGGGGACACACATTTTACCACTTTGGCGGCAAATATCTTTCAAATGGTTAACTTTGTAAAAAAATAGTTTTAGGAACCTCAATGTCATTTTTAAAGACCTATCTATAGATACCCCACAAGTATTGGTTTGATGAAAAAAAATATTTTCAGTTTCAGTTCCATGTATGGAGAGCCCCCCCCTTAATCTTTTATTTTTTTTATTTTTGTATAAAAATCGTAAAGCGGTTAACAGAATACACCTACTTACCAAGTTTCAACTATGTAGTCTTAATACTTTTGGAATAAAGTGGCTGTGACATACGGACGGACAGACAGACAGACAGACAGACAGACAGACAGACAGACAGACAGACAGACAGACAGACAGACAGACATGACGAATCTATAAGGGTTCCGTTTTTTGCCATTTTGGCTACGGAACCCTAAAAATGCTATAATCGGTAAACTTTGACATGTTTTTTTAATGGTATTTAAAGATTCTAAAGTCATTTTTTATTTTTTTAGGAATAATGAAGTATTTCTAATGTATTGCGTGTTTTGTATATCCATCCATACTTAATAGGAAATTTAATAGGAATTTTCAAAGTTCACCCTCATTACGGCTCGCACAGAGTTGTTCACATCTACACATCTACACGTTCGTATCTACACACTTAATGGGAAAAAGCAAATCACAATCACATGAGTAAAAAAACGTAAACTGACACAATTTCGGTCTTGGCACATGAGTAAATAAACGACGTTTTTTTACTCATGTGGTCTAGGGTTGCCTTATGCTACTAATCTATGCAGTTGCATAAGAAGATTTTTTAAGTAAAAAATAAAGTCGTTTTCAGGTTTTATAATAATTTGCCCGGGTTGTATGCATGGTACCCTATCTACCATATTAGGTTTTATAAGGTTATTATCAAACACCTGTATAGCGACAGACTGCGACAAATGAAAACTATTTCTACTTCTTAAGAAGTTATATAATGTTTCATTGAGGCTTTGCGGTGGGTCAAGTGTCTGCGGTCGGTGTCAATATCGGTTGTTGTAAGTTGAAACTTAAGTGTCGGGTGTCAGAGTACTGGCGGTATTGGGATGGCGCGGCGGCCGGCGCACGCGCCGCCGGAAGCGGCCCGTGTAGGCGGCTTCCGTCTCCTGAGCGGATGCCTGGGGTGATAAGGCTTCCTGGTCCAGTGATAGCGTTATCAGTGGTTCATTGACAATTTACTTTTTATAGTAGTATTATACTGCCATGTCTAATTTTGATACATATCTACAATTTTACTCATTTAATGACGCCTTGATACAAATGGTAACCTAAAAATTGTCATGTCTTTAAAAAGTATGTTTATTTTCCTTTGCGCTTAAAATTCAAAGAAAATATGCGGAGACGCGTTCAATTAAAGATGCATTAAGTTCGTAGGTAGCGTAGGCCAACAGCGTGGAGCCGCTGTGACAAGCCGCTAAACTTGTGCAAAGTTGCTGTAAATCTTTGCTTAAGTGAGTAGAGATACAGTTTAAGCACGCGCTCGCGTCGCCGCCTTCAATCTAAGTTTGGCCTCACTCGCCTGTCCGCTACACTCCTGCATAATGAAATCCGGACCGTCCCAGAATTCGCAAAGTTACCCGATATCGACAATAATTACATACACACAGCTCAACTTTGATACCCGACGCCCGCAGCGTGTAGGGCGCGGCCTTGCATTTTTACATGATTTCGCGAGGAACTTTTTATGTGCTTGCCCTTATCTAACGAGCAGTAACATTTATCTAGTATCTGTCACTTAAAGCCTTTGCTCTCGTGTAAACGGGCGACCTTATTTTTTGCTAAAGGGCCGGAGCTATCAGTCGGTCGGGCGACACAATATTACCCTGCAGGAGGATATATCGCGTTTGAATCACGTCATCGTTCACCCGGGCGCGGGCGTGTCTCCACGCCTTAAGGATGAGTTTATGGGGAGGCGAGCATAATGCCCGCGTCAGATATGGCCTGTTGACAGCCCTAGCCGTGATATTAGCGTATTTAAAATGTAATATCTTTAGCACGCACGCCGCCATCACTTTGCTCTTATTCGGTATTATCTAAGGATACCGAGTATCCAACAAGAAAAGAGTTTTCAAAAACAAATCACATTTTCCAAACTACTGTTAACTGGTGATCGTAGTACATAAATTATGTGACAGTAGTAGTAATCCTGTTGGCAGTAGTTGCCAGCACACATGTAGGAACGTATAGCCCGACGCATCTGTTACGGGATGTGCAGAGAAGACTGTTATGAATCCGGAGTGTGATGGATGGATCGGCCGCAGGTTCTAATGTAGTATGTATGTAATGTAGCTGTGTCACGTATTGCTCATCCACCTTACTGGATATTACAAATATCATTCGATGGAGTAAAGTAAACAACATTCATATTACTTTGATATCATTAACTCATATTTAGAGATCACATATGGATTGAGTATTAAAGTGGTTATTTATTACAGAGCGGGTATGGCCTGTGATAAAATATTCACAAAGCATCGTGACTGAGTAATTTCGGCAACTTAAAGAATATTCAGCTGCAAACTTTAAAAGCATTTGTAAAGTAAATTAAGCGTAGCTGAAGCAATTTGTTGAACGATTCTCTTCACCCTTTTCTTGTGAGTGACCTAGAAAAATTTGCTCTATCTCTCCTGGCGACTGAAATTAAGTAAAGTTTGAAGACAAGCTGCCGCTTAACGCCCAAGTTTACGTTGCGAGCTAAAAACGCCCGCCATGATTATAGCATCCATTGGTATCAATTATTACGGTATCAAATTTTGTACTTGTTATAGAATGAATTTTATACTGCAATACGTTAGTTAACTTTGCAATCGAATCTCTTTGCCATAAACTACAATAATAATGGTAGTTTTTCGAAGGCAATTTAATTTTTTATCGATAGCGTTTGTGACATATTCGATATAAGTTTTACATTCAGTTTTTAGCCAAAGAGGTAGAAATTAAAATGTAGCCAAATGACCACAAAACCAATTAGAAAGGACTCAACCGGCAATACTGTTATAATATGCCGCACAATTTTGATTGTCTACGTGTTTTTGTCGTTGGTTTATTAAAATTTTACTTTCTTCTATATCGTTGGTTCAATCATATTTCTTTGTTATTTCCATCTTAATTTAGTCCCTTGTTATTATCAAGCATGAAAAATATAAGGAAGTCGCCTACGGAGAATATTAATGCAGGGAAATTCTGTCCGCTTTTCTTAGCACCAAAGAGCGAGAAAACCTTTGTCCATCAGCCATTTTTGATGTCCCCACTGCTGGGGCACAGGCCTTCCTTATGGGTGGATAAGGAGGACGGGCCATAACCCACCACGCGGGCCCAATGCGGATTGGTGGGTATTAACGACTGCAAAATGCAGCCGGGACCAACGGCTTAACGTGCCTTCCGAAGCACGGAGGAGTTCGCGATAGTAAATTTTTGGTCACCCATCCCATGACCGACCCTTGCGAACGTTGCTTAACTTACGCAATCGCTGGGCCAGGCGCTAAACCACTGCGCCACCGAGCACCGAGAAAGAAAACCTTTATCTGTTCATAAAACTTATTGATAATACTCCGCAAGCATAGTGTTTGCGAGATTAAAAAGTTCCGTGTGAAATATTTTCTCGAGTGTACAAAATAGCACGAGAATAAATGTAGCTACATTATCTGGTTTCCACGTGTAATGTCGGTACATACATTATGATGTGTATAGGCACCACGACAGAGCACTTAGTGAGCGCGAGGCGGGTCGCTCGCATCAATCACAACACAATTTTATATCAAATGTCGTTCTCAATCAATTTGTGCCGAGATCGTGTTCCCCACTACACTCCGACTAGCGCTACCTTCCTTCTACACTTGTCTACTCATGATAAGGGTGACGTGCTTTTACATTTCAGGTGTCCCATCGGAATTGTGCACTTGACACTAACAATAATAAATCATGACTTAAATAGCAATTTAAGAGAAACTTATTTTTAGTTCAAAGAAAATATAAAAAATAACCAGTCATTACGATTTTTCCAAGGGGAAAACTTCGCTCTGGCTACGAATAAAAAGTAACTCAATTCTAATCAATCAACTCCACTGTTGAGACCTTGCCCCGGTTGTAGAGGCGTTTTGTTAAGAATCAAAGTAGGCATTTTGTCTGAATGATATTGTTCAAATCTAGTTCAAAATATTACTCCGGAAACTTAAATTTATATTTTGTGATGATATTTTTACTAAAAGATAAGTAAAAGAAAAAACCGGCTAAGTGCGAGTCAGACTCGCGCACGAAGGGTTACGTACCAAAAAACGGCAAAAAATTACGTTTGTTGTATGGGAGCCCCCCTTACATATTTATTTTATTCTGATTTTAGTATTTATTATTATAGCGGCATCAGAAATACATCATCTGTGAAAATTTCAACTGTCTAGCTATCACGGTTCATGAGACAGACAGACAGACAGACGGACAGCGGAGGCTTAGTAATAGGGTCCCGTTTTTACCCTTTGGTACGGAACCCTAAAAAGCACTCAATAAATAAATAAATGGTTTGACAATTTCACTCCTAGACCCGTTACAGAATTGAAAATTCAACATTTCAATTTCTGCCCAGCCGGGAATCGAACCCGGGACCTCTTGCGTGGTAGACCGGTATGTCGACCACTGCACAAATCAAGTCGTCTAAATCAGTAATGTAGCCTTTAAAGGTTCATAATTTTAAGAACTTATTTTGATTGTCATTTTGCTATCTTAATTTATATTTAAAAGTATCTACAAAAAGAGTTATAGTGTCAATAGTGTCACATAATGTAATGTAGGTCCCTGATTGACGCGTGAATAAGAGTGCTGTGCCGCATCAGTCTTTATTTCATTGTTTCAACTTTCCTGCCCGCAGATGAGTAATATCGTATGACGGCGTAACTATGAGAGATGTGATGCTACCAACAAAGTTAACTTTCCTAATGGATAGCGTAGTTTTGAGGAAACCACTACAGATAATTAGAGAGTTGCCTGTTCTCGTCACTGTTCTTAATTGACAGAGACGTCCTTACCGCACTCGTATAAACTTTTGGAACATTATCAAGATGGATATCTTTTTTGTAACTTCTCGAGCAATGATAAACCGTTCGTGCTCTTCACGATTATGACTGTTAACGTCAAGACAATTAGAAATTCAAATATGTTTTAATTTTATCCCGCCCGCGCTCGCCGGCCGTATAAATATGTAGGGATTCTATGAGTAACCGATTCGTGTCGCGTGGATCAAGTAGGTACGGAATTTCCTTGCCACGTTTAGGTATATAAAGGCATTTGTTTATAAAACAACATAGCCGCGTTCCTTAGTCGAGTATTGAAAGACTATGAAAATAATAGTCCATTAGAGCTACCTAGTGCGGCGCTGTGCGACTACTAGAATTAAGTGCAAGGCACGGGACTATTGTTAGAGATACCATTACAGTAGGGACTGCATACAACACATGATATTTAAAAAAATATGAAAATTTAAAATTCATACCAGTCGTACGTACCAAACGTGTGCTTTGAACTGCAAGCTGCTACAGTTTTTGAAGTATTAAATATCTACCTTTTGACTACTTAATTGTATTAATGATAATAGCATTGTTCACATATATCTGTTCGTAATCCTATAATTCCTGTAAGTTTATTGATTAAGTTAATGGGCAAAACTTGAGCCCTTAGGCACCATGTTACCTTTGCTCCAAAAACATGCAAGATAGTGAAATGGACTACAATAAAATTACAAAGCTATTTCAGTAGTGAGCTTTATTGGACTTGTCTGAATCTCTAAATAAGTTAATAATTCTTAAATAGACGATATTAGTTAAAAATATAAGTTCTTTCGATTTAAAAATAATCTGTATTATATACAATGATATTGTCCCAACTTACCTTTTCTATATACATATAATGGGGTGACAGCGGAGCGGGCAAGGGTGTCCGATGAGATAAACTATCTATGTATCTTATCACTTGCTATCGCGAGTGGGCCCAATCGATACTGGGACGATTTTACACTTCTACGTAATAGAGTTAGCTTCGATAACAGCTTTTCTATCTAATTTCTATTATTTTTTAGGAATTCTGTACCGAATTGTTTATTTTTGAGCTAAATACGATAATTCTAAAAACTAAGTCTAAAAAAATATTTATGAAATTTTTTATACGAATTATAATAACACATGTATACCGCATAAGGATAAAGAGAGGTACTTACATACATTTATTCGCCCTATTGAGTGAGTGTATTGGCATCTATTTTTATAGGCCATCCGCTGTGACGCGCTTAAATGGTCTAATAGAAGTTTACTGTTGATTGCTTCACAATGCGCACGAGTCGAACCATGGCTCGCTTCCTTTAGTAGGTACTTATTTATGTATGACATATTGTGATAGATATATTGTGTTCCCAAATTATATGCGAAATTCATTATAGAAAAAAAAGAAAAGAATTGAAGTTTGAACGCAACACCTGAGTGAAATAAAAATGACCTAAATGAAATTATGAAAACTAAACCAAAAAGTTTGAATAACTCACCATTATATTGCTCGTTTCCTTTTCACTTACGCACATAAAACCAATAAAAAACAAGAATAACAGTACGAAAATATAATACGACTCGCGATGCTCGAGTGCAATTGCATTAGACGTGAAATAAAACGAAAATAAAAGACGGAGCAATAAAACGTGCGTTATCGTACAAATTAATGGAATGTTTGATTTGAATGTGGATTTGCGCGATACGACCGAAGCGAGCGAAGGCTCGCGTTGGTGTGGCGACTCGCGACCGAGTGGCGCAGCGAGGAGTGGCGAGCGGCAGCCGCGCCACAGGCTCGGCGCACACAGGCCTCCGCGCCGGCGGGCGGGCGGTTATAAGCGCGCGGCGCGGGGCGGCGCCGATAAATAACACGATAATATCGCATTACATACCTATATTAAAAGCTGCACTTTACATGCCTATTAAAAGATAAACATGGACATCTGTAGGGCTCGCCGCTTATCTCCGTTGCATAGATTTTTTGGTTTCATAATTTCCGACGTGCCCGAATTAACGTTTATTGCCGCTATTAAGATACGATTCACATGCGAGTATTTTGAAACAGCAGTAGGCAACTATTTCAAGACTTCGTTTATACTTATTTTTCAGGATAGCCTGGCATATGAAATGCTGACGGAAAGTATTGTAATCCTATATTAGTCGAGTGATAAATGACGTGTGAGTCATTAAGCTGAAGGCACTAGATAAGGCTTCGCACTTGTAAGTCGCGCCGAATTGTGGCTTCATGTCCGTTCAGGCGGGGTCGTCGACCCCACCCCAAACGATAGGCTCGTCACTTGTATATTCAATGCGCTCACACCAAACACGGTGGAGCCTTAATTAAATTACAGTTTATTTCGCACGATATTATAATTAATGCAAAATGACTTGAAGATACTACCTAATGGTTTCAGTTGTTAAAGAAACAAAAGCATTTGATTTTTTCTTAATTCATTCTAAATCCTATAGTAGTATTCTTATGAAAAATTATAATAAATTCGCTTCGTTGGCACGTATAGCTTAAAGGACGAATATTTACGTGTCATAAATATTCGTAAGGACGGTTCTGATGTTGCTATGTAGGGAAATTAAGCGAGAACTTACTGGGTATAAACAGCGACATTTAAATTGTAATTTCACGGCTGGGCGGAAATTTTCATTGGCGATTAATCCCTGCACGTGATTCGACGAAGTGGTGAGAGCTCACGCTCGCTGGTTAGGTCTTGATGCTATAGTAGTAGTTTTGGTAACAAGAAAGATGCATTACATTTTGAAAGGTTTGCTGGTTTTTCACATCTATGCGGTTGTCGCAATATTTATCTGTATTTTATTTGTACTACGCTACGAAAAACATATTGCATTGGTTGGTTTAACTATTTTGTTGTAATTGAGGATGGAGAGATTTTTGAAAAGAAAGGTGTAGTTGTGAGTTTTGATTCAAAAATTTATTGTTTCTTTGTGTCACCATGGTGTTACAATTTTAAATTATTTTATACTATTTAATCGAAAAGCTTTCAAATTTTTATAGCTCAAGGTTGAAATTACTAGTATTTTAATTCAATGATATTTATTATCGTTTGTAGTTTATATAGCTATGTTTATGGTTTGCATTATTACTCAAATCTAGTTTTTCGCAACTAATACAAAATTTTGCCCGTGGGGTACTGACAGACACATTGCACCCCGTGTCCCGACTCACGTGGATCGCAATACAACCTGCCGTCAAAAAACAAAGAGCCTGCATTTTCGCCGTTGCCGCAAATTGTGACAAATTGTGTTATTGAAATTTATGTCCGGCAGTTTTGAGACATAATTGGACACAGGGAGGCGGCCATGTTCCCGGTGTGACGTCACGTCCTCTAATGACATTTATTACCCACGGTTCATTGGCGCCACTCGTCTCCGCAAAACGTGGCCATATTCGAATTTGGATATTAATTTTTGCGGGAATTTCATTTTGTCGACCGAATCGTTGTGGAAGGCATGTGCGTAGTGTTTAGGTTGTTGGCTTAGACATATTTATTGTTTCATATTATTAATAACTAAGGGCGGCTAGCAGCGTCATTTCCATATTGATATTTTTGATAGTTACCTCGATGTGTTAGATGCGATGGGTTATGAAAAATTACCTGAAACAAAATAACATTCATTATGATTTGTTCAGTGAATGAATGAATGAATGAAAATATCTTTATTTAAATGAGATCACATAATAAGCATTTTTAAATCGTCAAATCTGTATAGACAAAGCTGGTATAAACGGGACCTGTTGTGGTTCTAAGATAATTAATGACTATAAACAACAAAATGACCCTCGCACGTCAGCGTAAATCTAGAGCCAATAGGCGTAATAAATTGTAACGTGGCAACACAGGCGGCAAGTAGCAAGTTTTTCACGGTTGTGAAGATTGCGTCAATAAATCTAGGAGCGCACGTCGGCACAACCGCACTGTGCGGAAGCCAGTGAGTGATTGCGCGTAGTGACATGTAAGAGCCAATAGGTGGCGTTGATTAGGCAATTAATCAAGTTCACAAGCTGCGCCTGTCTGATATCTGGTACGGGAAAAAAGAACATACATAAAATATCCCCATCTACTTGAAATACCTTTAACTACCTATCTATTAACTTGCAAATTAATTGACTCTTAAGCCAGCTACAAAATTTTTAACACTTAACAATGTGGCGTAAGAACAGAAACATAAGTAGTAAGTAGCATAGTGAGAACTTTAACAAATCACAATGGTATTTTGAAACTAGAATCAAGTACCTGCATAAGAGCTTTTAATGCAGCTCTAGCTTTTAATGAGCTCTACTCATATACTTGTAGAGTCTCAAATTGATCAAATATTGTGTAGGTTAGGTACTTTGTACAGAATAGGTGTGTCAAGTTGACATCACCGATAATAGGTTCTCGACGACACGTTGTCGTCGTAGCGAAGAAACGGCTCATATTTCCCCGTTCACCAGCGTAGCTCATAATCTCGTCCGCCCAATGGGCCAGTATTGCCTCCTTCTCCTTTTGTAATCCTTTCGAGACGTCATAAACTGTATTAACTGTATAGAGTCTATAACTTTTAAAGGTTTTTATTTTCTGTTCCTTTACACTAGTACCTAGTAAAATTTTACTATGTCAATCTATACTTAAATTAAATAGCTTAGCTATCAAATCACGAATCATTTTAACAATTTTTGTAGTCCACTCACAACTTTCCGCTCATGAATGTAGAGTACCGACAAACGTACAGGCTATGTATTTCAAAAAAATAAAGCCATTATTTTTTGTTCATCAATATATCGTGAGGTGGATCGGATGAGTATCAAGCGAAAAACATTGGCGAGGAGGAGTCGCTTTCAAAGCTGTCAAAAATGACATGGAAAAGGGCGGGAACGTCACCATAATGGATGTGTCACCGGCAACAACAAGCGCGGTGAACGTGGCCGCGGACCCTGCTCCTTTTGCCAAAGCTAAGTATCACAGGATTTTGAACAATCTCTGACGATTTGAATGTTCTACAATTTTATAGACACATCAAACTATAAATTACCTGTGCATAGAAATAATTTGACAATGTTATGTGACAAGTTCATGTTGTGTACATTTTATTGCTCGTGCCTGTAAAAGTAAATATGAAAATATGAATATTGTTTACATTAGAATAACATAACTAGATTTTCGTATCTGTATCCGTGACTATTTATCGACGAGGATGTATATCCGGTGGCTATCGGGCTGTTTTTAATAATTTTTATTTACGTAAAACAAATCCAAAACAATGAATACAGTAATCAGTATAATGACTGCGATCGCTCAGTACGATAGTCAATAAACGCGGGTCGGAAAACATGTCCCAATATGATGGATGGCAAAAGCGTCGATATCATGAAAGATGTAATCGAGATAGATGTCTGCTAATAGTCTTGAATTGTATGCCATTCAATGTAATGATACTTAAAACTGCAACGTGGAAAAATAATTTATTATTTGAGTACTTCTTTTTCTTGCGGCGTATAATAAATATTAATTTATGAGACTTTTTTTGCTTTCGAGAAATGCGCTGCTTTGTAGTCACTTGTTGGTTTCTAGTATGAAGAAATTATGGAAAATATATTCCTAACTTTTCGATCACGATTCGTTTTTAAATTTTCAATACAAATGATCGAAACAACTCTGCGCGAGCCGTTATGAAGGTGAACTTTGAAAATTCCTACTAAAATTTCCTATTAAATTAATAGATAATATACAAAAAACGCAATACATTAGACACATACCTCATTATTCCCATTAAAAATGAAAAAAAAAAATACCAGTAAAAAAACATGTACCAATTTGAGCATTTTTAAATATTTTATTTTTTCTGTGATTTTTTTTTATTTTTCCTCTTAATCGAACTCCTTGACAATACATACAATAAGTAAAAAAATAAATATGAGTCGTATTTTTATTTGCTACAGCTGAAACTTTTGTGAAAAATACCTCTGACAAACAAATTTGAAATTCCACTTGAACAGACTGTCTTCGTTTTAAAATACCTGTTAATATATTATATGCTTTTCTCTCTATACGGCACTAATTTAAGAATTTTGCTTCTTAAAACTAAAGTTTTCATCAAGAGTAATGCGTTTATACTTTAGATAACTTCTTTGTGTAAAAACGCTAATTTCTTTATAAAGGGAATATACAGCCTTAATTATCATATCACTTCACACTTGATTTACATAACTTTGAAAACAAATAAGTTTAATTTACGAGAAGCTTGAGATTTTTCCAGGAAAAGCTCGGTCTACAGGACGTAGATGTGAGCTTTTCCAAGAATCGTTGTACTATTATGGTAAGATAGAGTTTCTGAAACCTATATTGTCCCTAACAAATATAGAAAACCCTGTATTTGTAGCTTATAGTTGTCACTAGACTGAAGTTCTATTATTTGTGTTTAAGCTGAAAAGTAAGGAGCGTGTTTTCCTGGTTTTTTTTTCTAAAAAAACTTAAAATGACATGATATGGTTAACATGAACCAGCGCCATATTGGTCGTTATCTGTCACCGCCCCCCACGATCCGTTTCACTTGCAACCCGATAGGGGGCGACGCAGCGAGACTACTCGCCTAATGGCTACCACGGCCCCTTTTTTATTACTGACCCGCTAGTAAACAGATCATTCGGGTTTGTGGTGTTATAAAAACGAAATTAACTCCACACCGTGATGTCCTGACCTCAGTGCTGTCCAGCTATTAACATAAACTGGTATGTCACGCACATTCCTCTTTTGAAGTCTTCGAGGGCCTTAAGTATAGCATTACTCTGTAATGATGGCTAATGATCCATTAAGGCCGGAATACGCAGGACCCCTGAAAATCTCAGCAATTGTATGCCACTGATTAAATAGGGACACACTATTTAAGAAAAGAACATCTGTCTAACTCTATTTATATCAACTTACTGTACAAACCCTCAGAAAATTAAAAATGTTTTTATACCTAGGTATTCGAATAATATTTAACTACAGAAAATTAACTGTTGCTGTCTTTGTCATAATAGGATAAAGACCCCAACTATTACATACCTACAAAAAATGTTATCTCTAGAAAAAAAGTATCCTATAATTTTTTGGTTGTATCAAATTCTCAGTACCTATTAAAATCTTTTTTATTTATTCTGTCAATTCTAATGATATTTGTTACAATGTTTATCATAAACAATTATGTAGCCACGATTACTGCAATCCATAGCTCATTATATCGTTGGTATAGATCACGCTTGCAGGCGAACAAACGCCGCTAGTGGAGTATTGTGCAGAGGGATATTGTGTTAATAGATTGATCCAATCAAAATATTAATTCCACAACGCAGCTTGCTCGCATTTCCATTTCAATCCCGTGATTTATTCGTTGAATTTGAGATGATGTTCATTGACAATAGTGCTCATTGAATCTATTGAGGATCACTGATAGATGTTGTTTTGTTTGTGTTAAAACATGAAATGAAATGTAAACTAAATGCCTAGGTTTGTAATAAAGCAAGATGCATGGCGCCTCCAGGAGCTGGCTAGTGCAATGCGACCCCGTCATTTGACCCATTTCGGAGAACGCTTAGGGATTATTGGATGGTCTTTCAATTAAAAGAACTTATTTTTCACAGAAGTGTCATATGACATAAGACCTAGCGATTTAAAAAGAGTGTTTTTCTATAAATATAAAAGTGTTCGCTATATTATTACCAAAACCTGTTTTAGTACGAGTCTAACCGCCAACTTGTATGCAGTGAAATCTTATACAGAATGGTTTAATATAAGCGATTTAATAACGGCAGTAGCTATTGGCAAATGTCTAAATATTAACGCAAATTGTAAATTATCCAGAGAAGTCTAGCGGCGCGTGCTCTCCCGAAACCGCTCGGGATTAAAGTTCCAGTTGTGCGTTTGTGGTGTTATTCCGGCATTCACGTATAATATCCCTCTATTGTTTCTGCTAGAAAAACCATTCGATTTATTCTTCCAGAGCTCGTACTGTACAAACAAAACACTGTCTGTCAATTCTTTGATACTGCAGCGATTCAGCTCCTCTAATTTCGACTGGCCTGCGCTCGGTACAATTTCAATTTGATTGCGTTGTCAGAACGAGCCGGTCAAAAAAGTTGTTGGAGACTTAGCGGGCGGTCGTGGGTTTTACTACGAGACAATTGAGTCCATATGGGGCGGCGGAGTGAGGGTTAACAGGGATGAAATGAGTCGGGGTCACTACGCGATTTCTGGGCCCAATATTTGTGCTGCAATACAGCTTTTATTGCGAAGATCAACACGCTCGCGCCAAATGAGCGTTCGGATGACCCCACACTGTAACCTCTTTAACAAATAGGTTTGTTAATTTAGCGGGCGTGTGGTATGTTTTGTAGAGCGTTCTAACCACTTTACTGGATTACTAACTATGTTTATTAAAAGCTTGTTTGGTGAAAAATATTGGTGAAAATAATTATGAAAAATACCTTTAGTTTCAGTGTATGATCGATTGTATTATTTGGCTTCAGTCATGTTGTATCGCGTTTCATTTTGTTTTTTTCATTATGCGATGGCATGACAAAATGTATCTTCTGTGAGTCGTCGGCGGCGGCGGCGTCGCGTGTGATTGGATGGCATTACGTGTGTGACGAAGACGGTTGCACTGAACACTTCGCAGCTGCACCGGCGCCAGCTGGCTCTCTTTATTTGATTTCCAGCTATATGGGAGCATTCTAGTTTTATGCCAGTGCTGCGACGGATTCAACAAAATTCAGAATGAAAAACTCTGATGAGGTTATGTTTGTATGTACTTCGTATCTGATTTTATAGCTTTAAATTAAGTTCACGAATCGTTTGATTCCTTTACTATTTTGCAGGATGCCAGTACAGAGGGCAAATTCGCAATCAAAAGCACTAGTTATTTCCATAGACGGTATTTTTCTCGAAGCCGGCGCCGCCGTAGCGCGGAGGCTCGTTTTCTTATACTACAAATAGTATACCGGCATAGGTATTGATCATATTGCAGATATTTGACGGCGCAGCTATTGTAAACTAGTATCATAATGTTATACAATAACAAACAATACCTTTGCAGTGGATGATAAATAAGAAAATAACTATAAGTACTGAAACTATAACTAGTTTGTATTGCCCATCCTCATGATATTAGGACGGTCAAAGTTCGATTAAAAAACAATACAGTGCTGAACAATGTACTTTCATCGTTTGTTGTGTTCACGTTTACCGAGTCACTTCAACTTTCAAGACAACTTGCGTGAAACGCATGCAATATGCATGCCTGGAGGCATGCCTCTGTTGAAAGCGCAAGAGGAAAGCGAAAGGGTTCGATCAGCGTGCGCTATTGAAAGCCTTGAGTTGAGGCATGCGTCAGATGAAAGTGAAAGGGCACGGGAAAGCGATCGTATGAAGACACACCTGGGGGCTACTCAAATGGCCACTTTTCTATTTGTTCGCTAACTTAAAAATAAAAATAAGCCATAAACTCAAAAATTACGTGTCGTCGACTTATCAATTCCATACAATACAACAATGTCTGTGATTTACATAAACTTACGACGTCTGACTTGATCGTTTAATTGCTTATTTTTAAGCTTTAAATTAGCGAACGAATAGAAAAGTGGCCATTTGAGTAGGGGGCCAGAGGGCCTAACCAAATGGACATTCTACTAAAATTAACGCTAGTAGGAAAGAATGCCAATGTATGGTACTGACAGGAGCTAGGCGTTAGCTTATGTATTTACTAGTAGGTACTAGCGTTAATTTTAGTAGAAAGGCCATTTAGGTAGAGGGGCTGTTTAGTTATCATATCAACGTCATCGAAACGACACATATGACACGTCTCATTTTGTTTTAGTCGAACATTGATTGCCGTAACTTAGTACGTTTAACCCTATGTTGGTCGTTCCGCGGCAGACGGCTGTTTGCGAGCGACGGACGGTCAACAGAGCCGGCAAACACGCGTGTGAATCCTCACGTGACGTACACGCCATTGCTGACGTGCATACTCGAAAAAGGGCTTTGGGTAAAGTTGGCGTCGTTCTCAAATGTTGCGGCCACTCTTGGAAGTTATTTATTTCGAAAGAAAAGTTTAAAAGAAACAAATTTTTGTATGGAGCTCATATGGCTAAATGACATCGAAGCCGAGATATTAACCTTTGTGTTTTTCAAAGAAAATCAACAATTTAAAGCATTTTCCTAACCAAACTAATTCTTAATTGATAAGTTGCCTAAATCAATGCTCGAAGATCTCGAATGATTCCCAGAGTGGATGTGGGCAGCGCTGGATCATTGTGGAGATCCTCGGGGCAGGCCTAAACCTAGCATTGGGGTGTTATGCGGCTTATATGATGATGATGCTCTAGGAATTAGTTTCGTAAGGAAAATGCTTTAAATCGTTGATTTTCTTATCTACAAAGGTAAATTACAAAGGTTAATATCTCAGCTCCGATGTCATTTAGCCATAATTATGAGCTCCATACTAAAACTTGTTTCTTTTAAACTGTTCTTTCGAAATAAATAACTTCCAAGAGTGGCCGCTAATAAAAATGATGACGCCACATGTCCATAGTTATAGTTACCCAAAGCCCTTTAGTTAACACAATCGATGTCTTTGTTTGGTAAGTTATGTGGTCTAATGTGGAAATTCATTATATTTATTAGAATTTCCATGTAAGAAATAGAAAAATAAAAAGATTCTGTCATTAAACTTTTAGTTTTAGTGTACTTGAGAGTGATATTGAAAAATATATCCGAAACAATGAAACAAAAAAACCGGCCAAGTGCGAGTCGGACTCGCGCACGAAGGGTTCCGTACCAAAAAAACGGCAAAAAAAATTACGTTTGTTGTATGGGAGCCCCCCTTAAATACTAATTTTATTCTGTTTTCAGTATTAGTTGTTATAGCGGCAACAGAAATACTACATCTGTGAAAATATCAACTTTCTAGCTATCACGGTTCATGAGATAAAGCCTGGTGACAGACAGACAGACAGACGGACAGCGGAGTCTTAGTAATAGAGTCCCGTTTTTACCCTTTGGGTACGGAACCCTAAAAACAACTTTAGGCATGTTTTAACGTTTTGTTCATCGAAACATGTAAAGTCATCGTCCTTTGTGGATGAAAATATGTACACCCAGGTAATGCAATTTTTCATAGACGGGAATACACTGAATTATTCGACTTTCTAAACGAATTCCCGAGTACAAGCACGCTTGATAAGCGACATGCAACGGCTCCCATCGCGCATTTATCAACGGGTTCAAAGTCCCGATACAATAATGTTAGTCACACGAACGACAGTTTCTGAGCACTTGATACTCGGAACAGTGAAATATTTTGCGAAAGTAACTTTCAAATATGAAGAGACTCGCGATTATGACGCTCCAGTATGTATGACACTGAGCACGTACGTACAATTTGTAGCATTACGTATTCGCAAAGCTCCTCCCAAATAAAAGGCACAATACCGGATATTTACTATTGTATCACATACGATCAAGTCACTATTATGTCCTTGAAGTACAGAATATAAGAATTTAAAAACTTCAGTGAATTTGAATGTCGTTAAAAAGTTCAAAAAGTATACTTCATAATAACCTCTACATGAACACGCACACAAGTTCTTCTACTTATTTTAACGTTACACACAAACAACGATATTGAAAGATATCAAAGCTTTAGTACTAAACTTAACCTAAAGTTTTTAGTATTCTCTTCGGAGAGCCCATAAAGTACATAACTAAAAGTATACGACTGTAAAAGATAAGGAAACACTTGTACGTTTTAAAAAAAGTGTAGGCAAAATCGTGGAAATACAGTGGAGAGCTCTTGTGCAGACGTCGGAATGTCTCGAATTAAGAGGGCTATTACAAATTCTGGCCAACAATTTTGCAATTTCACAGATTTTTGTCTTGTTCGGCTCACAATAAAACAAACTTCAAATATACTGTTAGCTTTTAAATAGTTCCGGAATGAATGCAATTAATAATGTTAAAAATAAACAAGTTGCGGACTTATCTTATATTAGATACAAGTTTTTAGTCATGACTCATGAGAATCTTAGTTTGCTGTATCTCTAGATTTAATTTAGAAGACATAAGGTCTGTCTTTTGTAATTAAGAAACTGTTTTTAGGGTTCCGTACCAAAATGGTAAAAAAGGAACCCTTATGGTGAGACTCAGTCTGTCTGTCTGTCTGTCACAGCTGGATATCTCGAGAACTACTAAAGGTATCAACTTGAAATTTAGAATAGTTTGAGATGACATTTGCCCAGCTATTTTGCAAATAAGAAATAAATAAAAAAATAAATATCTATTTTTACAACAGGGACTGGAGCTGCTAGGGCATGTGGGGTATCATATGAAAGAACGTCGTTTGCACTCAATAATTTTTTGTTTTTATTTTAGGCTGCATAGTTTTCGATTTATAATGAAAAATGTAAAAAAAATACCATTTCCCCCCCCCTTATCTCCGAAGTTTGCAAAGAGGAAAATCTAAAATAATTCTATGTGATAGCATTTTATATAAAGATTACAGGAAAAATAAAACGATGTCTCAATATAGCACACTTATTTAGAAATTAACAAATTTCTAAAAAAGTTAATATTAGTTCAACTATCGGTCAAGAGATGGCGCTGACCTAAAACTGCAATACTAATTTTATTATTCTACTCTGCAGTGTGGTTTAATGGTGCAATTATGATGGTACGGAACCCTCGGTGCGCAAGTCCGACTCGCTCTTGGCCGGTTTTGTTTAAACTTATTATTATTATTAAGTTTCCCGATGTTTCATATAGGTAGCAGAGAAGAAGATTACCAAAGGCCACGAAAATAAAACCGCACCGGGTTCAGTAATTTTCTTTTGAAATTGCAACGCCACAAAGCGGCGATGGAGATTCATTGGGCTAGCGCATCATTTATCAACTCAACGTCCCTCACTTACTTTACACACCAGTTCAACGGATTTAAACTTTATTTAACTCGTTAAAAACGCTTCATAGCATGATTGGAAGTCTTATTTCTACTTTTTTTGCTAACATTTCTCGCTTCATAAAGATTAGTTTACTTTTAGTTCTTCTGGTTTGATACCAAAATGCACTTAAAATGTTCAAAGGTGCTCAGAAGCATAAAAGATATATCGACATCAGCCATTTTTAATGTCCCGACTGCTGGGGCACAGGTCTTCATTATGGATGAAAAGGAGGATGGGCCGCCACGCGGGCCCAGTGCGGATTGGTCGGTGTTAACGACTGCAAATGCACCCGGGACCACAGCTTAACGTGCCTTCCGAAGCACCGAGGTGCTAGAGATAATACATTTTTGGTCACCCATCCTATGACCGACCTTTGCGAAAGTTGCTTTACCTCCGCAATCGCTAGGCCAGGCGCTAAACCACTGCGCCATCGAGCTCCTCAGAAGATATATGTTTGTTTGTTACACCAAGCTCCATTCAATTTAAATAATTATTGACATCGTAGCTAAATTATGCTAAGTTAAGCCAGCCAAATACCATCTTTGCATCTGTTATACTGTAACGGTATTTTAATTTAGCTGAAAATTCATCAAGTTTATAAATAAGAAGTAGACGGAGCGAGTACTAAACCTAAATGTTAGGTATGAAATTAACCTAAATTTCTTTTTATGCCTTTCGTAGTGGCTGTAACATCGTTTTGATAGCGAATTTAAAAAGGAGGATTTTCATCGTCATAAAAATGTGGAATAGCGTCATTGATATAAACAGCAGATTGCTTAATCATAAAGCTACCTGCGTCCGAGGGTTTATTGGAAACGATTCGTCTAGATATGAGGGCACCGGTTGAAGGTTCGCCGCGGACCACATACCTATAGTCGCATCCGTCTCCGGTCACAGAATAACTAATAGCACAGAATAGATAACAGTATAAGCGTACAGAAGTTGCACTCCGCAAAATCGTTTAAATAAATTGCGACTCTTGTTACGACGCAATAAAGTGCAATTCAGGTCGCACCGTACTCCGTTCGCTCCAAAACATTCAATTAGTAGTTGTCTCTCTTTCTATAGCGTAGGTCTTATCTTTTCTGATGTACGAAATTTGTCCTCTCAGAGGACGCAGAGCGGTTCAGGCAGACGCGCGCGGAGTAACATAGCCCTGCTACAATTATTCCGGTCCGATGTTATGTTCTATCAACGATTGCTCAAGTCCGATTCTCTGTGGTTCTCTGATGTTGTTGTGTTTGGCGGACAAATTTATTGATTGATAATAATAAATATATCTTTATTATGATAGAAGTATATTTATTTAGAATTACATTTGGTTATCCAAACGTTTAACTACGTTAAATAACTTATTTAATTTAACTACTTCAAATACTTATCTACGGTTACTTACAAGTCCGATTCTCTGTGGTTCTCTGATGTTGTTGAGTTTGGCGGATAATTTTATTGATTGTTAATAATAAATGTGTCTTTATTATGATAGGACTATATTTATTTAGAACTATATATTGTTATCCAAACGTTTAACTACTTTAAATAACTTATTTTATACATTTTTTTAAAGCTGGGGTCGACAATAATTTCTGTCCATTCTCAAGCAGTGGAAGCCGTAAGCAAAAGTTGGTTTGAAAAGGATCAAAAGATTCGTAATTGCCAAATTGCTCCAATCTAGTTTCGTCAAAACCAGGAGCGGCATAAAAGCTTTGTGTACTCCGCGGTGTTGACCGTTAGTGCGACACTGCCGCTCGGCACCGAATCGATAGATGCTGCAGAACTGACGCTGATGACAGTTGTTTTGTTTTATGCCCAGCTCGTTTGCTCGCTATACGGGAAAAAAGTTTCCAAACACGCCGCCCATTTTGAGGAAATTGACTTTTGGAGTGACAGCTGCCAAGGAATCGTTACTGTTCATACGTTGAGACAAAATTTTGTCATCTGATGTGTAGACCTCTTTCAGTCAACCAATGTTATTGGTCAAGGAAACTTACACAAAGTTTTTAACAAAATATTTGAACAGCTAGAAATTATTGTTATTGATTATAATTTTTGTAATTCGGTATCATACGGTCGGGTATATTTTTGTGTAAGTCACATAAAATAAATAGGTCATATCAATCACCTTTAACAGCTATAAAATAATAGGTACTTTTTCTTACGAGTGCGAGCTGTTTCATTCCTCCGAGTTCGTGAACTTAATAGAAAAAGTTACGTATTTTATGGTTCCACTAATATTAAGTCCGTCATTCATATATTTAGAAACATGGAATTAACCGTTACTTTAGGAAGTTTTTGAGTAAGTCAGCAATGTTTCGTTGTGAGATAAATACTGCTCTTCCTGTTTAATATAAGATTGGGTTGAGTATTAATGATGATAAGCGAACTACATAACACGATATCCACAAAAATATATATTATCTTTTGATTGCTTTTCATACTGAATAACGTGCTGAATACACATTGTTTAAACAACGAAAACTGAAAGATGGAAGGAAATATTGTTTAAAAATATAATTTGTCTTCAGAAAATGTAATAGACAAGTGGCGCAGCGCGGCGCGGCGTGGCGAGAAAGTTGTGCTGTATTCGTTTCGTTTCTTCAAAAGCATTGAAACAACAATATATTATAAGGCTGTGGAAGAGAAAAATGCTGCGAACTCGCGTCTCGGATGCATCGTCCCGGCGGCGGGCGCAGAAAGGAGTTGTGCGCCCGCGGACTCGCCGCTGGCAACTTAGCACGCTCTTCAATTGGAATGTCGCTGCTCCGAGCCGTGTTCAACTTTATCCACTTAGTTTTATATCATTTTGTTCATGAAGAGTTGATTTTGATGTAATTGTTTAAGTTATTTTTGTCTTTTTTATTTTCAGTAGCGTGGTGATAAGAATATTTTTATTTCTTTAAATTGAGGTTCTTTGGCTATGCGCTGATAATTATTATTTTATTTATTTTTCACCCAAGGGTTGCCTGGACGAGATTGCTGCTTAAATACGTCACCTCTTCTTTGAAACTGTCATCAAAAGTAATTTATTATAATGATTAATCACTTTATTAATTATTAATCAGGTAGAATTTGCTTAGGCGTATTACAATTTCATATAAATAGTTACCTTTACATTTTAATCTAGAAAGAGTACATAGGTGACCATGAGCCATTTTTGATGTCCCCACTGCTGAGGCACAGGCTTAAGGAGGAGGATGGGCCATAACCCACCACGCGGGCCCAATGCGGACTGCTAATGCACCCGAGACCAACGGCTTAACGTGCCATCCGAAGCACGGAGGAGCTCAAGGTAATAAAATTTTGGTCACCCATCCTATGAGCGACCCTTGCAAAAGTAACTTAACCTCCACAATGCCAGGCGCTAAACCACTGCGCCATCGAGCTCCTCAGTACAAAGGTAGTTTTAATAAAATTTTAAAACTGCAAAAACTCAAAATACAATTTCTTATCAGACTATTCAAAAATTGTGTACTAAAAGTTGTATAATAGAATCGAATGTAACACAGTCACAAAGAACTATCATAAAATCTAAAGACATAAAGACGCAATATTGGTCTGGACGTAAAACCGACATTTCATGTCCAAAAAACCCTTAAAAGTAGTACCAATCCAATTTCCCTACTGGGGTTCAGGGTGTCACAGCGTAAAATAAAAATACCAACGTAACAGCCTCCCTCTGTTAACACAGGGCCGCGGGGGGTTGCCAGTAATAAAAATTCGTTAATGGCTTTATTTACTGCATTAGATGGTTTGACGTACTGCAAGTTTGCCCTTTATTAATGGCAGTCTGTTGATTTTTTTTAAGTTTACATTGTTAAGTTGTTTAGGTTAAAAAATAAAGATAGTTAAAAGTAAGATAGACAGTTCCTCAGTGATGAGGATTCCGGGTGTAGTGCGCTACCAATTTCGGCCTTATTGTCACTTAACACCAGGTGAGGTGAACACCAAACACTATTTCGTTGTGCATAAAAAATAAAAATAAATTCCATATAACTAAACAAAGGAAGAAAGGACATGACCCATCGCGCTGTGTCTAAAGTCTATCGCGTCTTAATCAAAGCAGTATATCAGAGTAGGTATTTTACTCTAGAATCAGATTAATAATTATTTTCTGCATTAATAAGTGGGATTTTTAAGTTAAAACGCTTTTAAATCACAATTTTTTATCATGATAGTACTATTTATTTACATTTTTTTTCACAGAAAACAACTTAATGTTTTTGTAATTGTTTTTCTAAATATAAAACAATTCTTGACTGATACTATACCTAAATAAAATGTAATTAGCATTTTTTAATTATGAAAGTAATTAAATAAAATGAAACTGGGGCAACGCTGGGACATCTTCTTAAATCAATGATAAAAAAATGTTGACGAATATTCAATAAGTTATATTCTTCAACGTGTTTTCCAAAGAAATGAAGTTAATAAAGTTTAATAAAGTTCCCATCGCGATTAGCGCAGATAAGGCTCCTTTAAAAGGATTACGGTTTGGGCAAACAATGCAGGCGATTATCTCAGTGAATGCTTGTCACCGGCATCAGACGCAGGAGTTATTGTAATATGTAAACGAGACCGCCTACGGAACAGGCTTTAATTGTTCTTATCAAAGTCAAATTTAAACTGACTTTCTCCTTTATTTTTTTGGTAACTTAACTTTTAACATTTAACAAACAAGGAAAAAATATCCTTCGATCCACCGGTGGGCCCTCGTCGGTCGGTGGATCGAGGGCATATTTGTACTTATACTTTATATACGAATTCTTATGTAGAAATTTACTTTAGTTAATAGATTTGAGAGGCAGAGTAAGTTATAATATGTACACTAACGACCTTTTGTGACTTCGTCTACATGGATTTGTTCCAGGGGCCCAATCGCGCTAATTTTCTACGATAAAACCAAAACTGAATCGTTTACGTTTTAGTTTTTTTTACAGCCAAATACTCGCTTTAATTTGTTAAAATAAGTCTAGAATGACAATTTTAGATTTAAATGAGAATCCTAAAGCTAAACCAAAGATTTTTAGGTAAATATAACCTAAATGGCAACGTAACGGTTTTGGTTTTATCGTTTAGAATAAGCGCGATTGGGCCCCAGCCCCCTGATTTTGTGATTTTGTAACTTTATTGCGATCAACTCTTACAAAAATCGCAGTTACATTGTTGCTTTAATAAGAACCAATGTGACAACTATCTTACTTGAAGCAGCAATGTAACTGCGGTTTTAATCGATTTCAATCGAGAATGTTAGCAACAGAGTTATGTAATCAGAGGGCAGGTCCCCTACGAACTTTCATCCCTCATTTCTTTGCCTTCGTTATTCGCGACAAAATCATATGTCCTTTCCCATAGTCCAATCTGTCTCTGCATTAAATTCATCAAACTTGGTTTAGTGGTACAGGCGTGAATAGATAACAGATACAGTAACTTTAAATTAGAGTTACATATTTCTAATGTTAATTTGGATATTGGTAAATATTGTTAAAAAGTACCTATTTTTTCTATATTGTCTCAGATCTGGGTGTTTGTCTAGTAGTTTGTTTTTATGATTTCTAAAACACAGATGGTTAGATACTTAACTTAGCAACTTATTTAACATCTATACTATAACGTAACTTCCCCATAACTATTATTATGATTACTTAAGTACTTATAATATTATTAGCAATGACCCGAGTACCTACAAAATATGTATAATGTTATTCAAACAAACGATTGTGGGGTCAGAGTTTGGGTCACTAACCGCCAGACCAACCCAGTAATAATAATTTAACAAAGTTTCATGTAATTTGGGTACTTACATTTAGTAGTAGTTTTTGTAACTATAGACATTGCTGTGGAGCACTGTATCTTTTGTTGGTTAATCTATTTACAATAATAATTATTGGATTAGTTTTACGAAGGATGATTCTAAGAATTTCGATTTTAAATTAGCTATGCAGAATGGTTACGTGACCGTAACAACACAGGTGTTTGGCGGCAGCCGAACTTCCAGCACTCATGCCATCATGACTCAGCAAGGGCTGCTCGCTGCCAAATCCACTGAATTGCTTTACCCCGATTCCGCATTTTCTTGTTTTCATAATTTTGAAAAATACCGAAGCTCAGTTCCAATTAAATTGTTTATTCGGACATGATATCGCGCCATTAATGTACTTAATTCGGCAATTAAATTTAATTTCATTGCGGTGCGGCTGTGGGCCGCTCCACCTGCGGCGGCGGCGACTCGAATGAAGTAATTCAACTCGTTGCGGCACGTCTCCGGCATTACTTACCATCTAGCAACAATTTGTTTTTTCCCACCCTCCGAGATACTCGAGCGGGCGCGCCTTGCTTTTTAGTCCCAATTTATTCTCCCAATAAACTTTTCCGCTTTGCTTTTTCACGGAAAATGCGCCTCAAATATTTAAACAGTTTATGTTTCTCACATCCTTATGAGCGAAGGTGTTGCATGTATCAATTTTGTATGCAAAATCGAGCACCGTTGACTGTCTCGAGCTCCGAGATAAGTAATCAGAAAACTTGAGTATAAAACGTATTCGAGAGAGCGAGTAATTGGGAAAAAAGGATGAAAAGGGCAAAGAATCTGTGACAATCAGTATTTGAGAAGCTATGCGGAGGGCGGGCGTACGCCCAATGGTTCGCGGCTCTAACGGGCCGTGACAATCGCTTCCATGCTAAATGTCATGGTGGCTATTGTTCTTCGCCCCCCCGCACCCCGCCGCCACCCTCACTTTCCCCGCTGAAGTACTGGCATTTGCTTCACCTGCCAGACATGAAAAATGTAGGCCTTGTTTTCGTTCGTAGTTCTGAACAATTTCTATTTTTAAAACTCTAACGAGGGTTTCGTAAGTGTATTAGTATCATAACGAATTCAAAACCTTTAAATATTCTTGTGAAGGAGTTAATTACAGTGGTTTGTTTAATCGCCTCTAATGGCTTTTATTGTCGACTTAAGTAAATTATGACAGTGGAATAGTGAATTTAGTAAGTTGGAGTGAAGTAGAAGACGGGGAGGGGTATGGGGGAGGACGTTAACTTAATATGGCGGGGGCATCACGGCAATTTGTTCGAGACGAACCTCCAGCCAGCCTGAGTGCTGCCTGTGAGTAGGGCTGTCTAGCTTGTGTTTTCCCAGAGTGCATATTGCGAAGGTTATTTCGTACAAGTTATGTTTGTGGTGCTGCATTTGGATTTGTAAATGTAAAAATACTTTTCTTCGTGACTTTGAGGCAAGTTTGTTGTACTTAATATTGTACTTCAACATTAAATGCAACAAACTTACCTCAATGTAGCTTATAAAGAAAGTCAGTGCAATATAAAATGGGATCTTATTGGTTCGAAAAATTATTACACTCATATTTTTCCTTCAATTATTTTTCTAGATGTACATGTTCATGTAGAATATGATGCAAAATTCATAATCTCAAAATAAGTGATTGTCATTTAGTTGCATTTGTGGTAGCCCTATGACAAGTTTACGCTTGCGCTATCGAAGGAAATCGCGCGAAAAGTGATTATGGATCGCTAAGACCTCTAGCTTAAAATCTGTACACCTACCGGTCGGTATGGCGAGCGATTCAAGGTACAATACAGACGATGAGGTAGGTACGGTAGGCTTCTGGGGGCCTATTACGAAAATAACTTACGCAATTGCGTAACGCAGTCACTTGGCCACGATAGTCGTCTGCAGTTCGTTGGTTGTAGTTTTATCAAACATTTTGAATTTTTCTATCGTAGTCCATAGACTACTAAACGAACGATGTCGGATACGTAAGAGAGAAACTGTCAAACTCTCGCAATCACTTCGCAATATCGCATACGAAAGTGATTTATAATAGGAAACAATCAAAACGAAGCACGGACGCAGCTGCGTGTATCGCATTAAACTTTTCGTAATAGACCCCCAGAAGTAATTGAACGCTTTAGACAATGGGGTTTAAATAGACAAGATTGTAGATGAAACATTTACTCATTTGTAGCAGAAATGTTTTGAAAATGGTGTCATTAATTTATGCAACAACTGCAATTCATTTCATATTGGAATCATAGTTGAGATTGATAATATTATGTAAATGAACAATATTATAATAATAAATGTAACATACCGTGTCTTTTAAGATCCCCATGTCACTTTGTGTTACGTTTATTCAATAATCAAACCAGCTACAGGAAACCCGTAATTCGTGTGACACAGATCTCAATTTTTACCTAGTGTAGTTTCGATTGGGGCCTACTGTACGTTAGTCGACTGTGCCAACTCCGCGGCGCCGACTGCACATTCCTATTCAAGCGTAAATAAATTCAAAAAAGACGACCACTGGTCCACAACATTAGCGACGTCGCGCAACACAGCAGCGACAGACAGCTTCATTAGAACGCCATATTGCGCATGGCTCCACTGATGCGGTGCTCGCTCTTTAGCGATAATGTCTGACGCCACGTGTTAACACGCCATATTTATATGGACGTGTTATCAGATAAGTGTGCTCCTAGTGCGTACATTTACTATGAAAACCGACGCACCTTTACGTACGTACTGAATAGAAATTGAAAATATGGATATAAAACTTTTTACTAAGCATTTAAATATAAAAATATCGATTTCTGTAGTAGTGATTTACTAGGTGCAGTCATGAATGAGCTATCAAACCACACAATAGAATTAATGTATCATAATTATTATTATATTATTGATTATACCTACTTTCTTTGATGTAAGATCCTCATCCGTGAAAATTGGACATTGATATGAATATTTTTAGGTCTATGTTAGTTAATGTAATGTTTTCAACTAACAGTTTTGATAACAAATAAGCACATTATGCTATCCATAAACATATGTATATATTAAAATCTACATATAATAGGTAACTAACTATATTACTACCTCTAAATTGATGTGAATAGTTATTTTTATTATAGTTATACTTCGGACTTAAAGAAAGTCCGAAGTGTAATGAAAGACTAAAAGATAAAATTTTTCTTTACGAATGCGAAGTTACTTATGTAATTGCATTATCATGACTGCCTTTGGGCGCATCCATTGCATTGCATTTTACGCGATCATAAAAATCATAAAACGTCTAAGGGCGTCCCCATTTGTTCCACTATTTGCATGCGATACAGAGTACGGTCCACAAGATCGGGCTGGCTGGCAATAAAAGTGTATTTGCGAAGAAATTTAATAAAGCAGAAGTGGACTATTGCAGACCCTTCAGTTCGTGCATGGTTTCTTGTTACGCCTTATGGTTATTCATATTTATTTGACGCGCCAAACAATCGATAACTGTGTTGGTTGGTCGTTATAAAGAGCTGTCACGGCCCCTCCGTCATTAAACTGTGTACACCTACGCAAATAAATAAAGAATGGCCACTTTAGTACTTTTCTTTCGAATTTATTTGCTAGAATTGCGTGTTTTGAACGGGGCATGAATATACTGTAGTATTTATGCTGCTTTTAGGTTTTTTGGATGCATTTGAATACCCTGGATAAAAAGACTGAAAAAAGTTAGTTAGGAAAACTGCACAAGATTTCACAATTAACAAGAAACTATATGTAATTAATAAAAGAAATTTGTCTTTATTTTTCGACATAACCATTGCAACCTCAAAACGGTCCATTAGTATCCGTTTGCAACCTCTGGCGGTATTAGTGTTATTTAAGTAGCTACTTTGTAGCTTATCTGCTATCTTTGTACTTAGCCGCCGACTTTGTAAGTAACATAATTTAATTCGTTGCGGAGTGAAGCGGATTTGCGTCGGATTTTAAATTGTGAGGGATTTGTCTATTTAGGCGTTTGTGCGCGCTGTGCCGTGAATCAAATGTACCTGTTAATACCATTTAGCGAACAGTATTTATTCTGCGAAACAACTTTACCGATTTACGTTTTTCCGACGAAGTCAACACTTTCCATACTGTCGACATAACTTTTTTAATGCGATTTATGGAGCTGTTTTTTTAAGCCCTAATATCAAATAATATTGTATTATTTTTTAATTCTTAACGATATTAGTATTTGAAACTATCTTTTGTTTCCGGCGGTTGCTCCCAAAACACGAACGAGAATCTGAAACGTCAAAACAGTACAATGGAAATCATGGCAACCGTTTTCAATGTACCAAAATAACTCCGTGAACTTGATCTCGTTGAATCCCTTCGAGAGTAGGGGGGCATTAAAAATAGTTTTATGAATTATTATTATTATTATATAAATACTTATGTCAGTGTCCTCTATATTATCTAACAAAAACAGGACAAGTGCGAGTCGGACTCTCCCACCGAGGGTTATGTACACATTTGTAGGTACTTAAATAAAGACTATATTTTTTATGATTCAATTACAAAGTATAGTACATACTTTTTTATATACTTTGAAGTATAAGACGATATTACTTGCCAAATTTCATGGGTGTGTAATGTATGACCTAAATTTACATGCACTAACGATCAGAGGATATAATAACATTTCATATAATTTCACTTGACATACCGATCAAATAATATAACATACGGTTAATATAATTTCACTTGACCTAAATACATGTGATATAAAAACTATTTGACACAATAATCATTTGATCTAATTAACAGATGATATAAATCACATTTCATATAACATTCATTCATTTACTCTATTCATCATTAAACATAATTTTATTTGACCTATGATTTAAATGCTATAAAAACAAACATAGCCCAAAAATATGATTTCATTACTTATATATTTTTATCCACACCCATGCTTTAAATCCTCCATAAAGGGTTCTAAAACAGTTAGCTTACTGCCAAAATTACAGTATCGCTCCGCTGCGAGTGGTCAAAACACTAACCTAACCTACCTGGTATATTAAGTTTTTATTTATGGCAGGGAGCCTGGGGCCAGCTGCCCTGCACCCCCCAGCAAGCATTTTGCAAGCAAGCACCCAACATGCAAGCATGCAAGCAAGCATGCAGCAAGCAAACAGCCATGCAGTAAGCAAGCATGCAAGCAAGCATGCAGCGTGCAAGCAAGCAAGCAGCGTGCAAGCAAGCATGCAGCGTGCAAGCAAGCATGCAGCGTGCAAGCAAGCATGCAGCGTGCAAGCAAGCATGCAGCGTGCAAGCAAGCATGCAGCGTGCAAGCAAGCGTGCAGCATACAAGCAAGCAAGCATGCAGCGTGCAAGCGAGCATGCAGCATACAAGCAAGCATGCAGCATGAGAGCAAGCATGCAACATGCATGCATGCATAGTGGAGCTCCGCTCGCTCCGCTCGCTCCGCTGCGAGTGGTCAAAACACTAACCTAACCTACTGGTAGGTGCATTAAAAGTGTTTCTTTATAGCGGGGGGCCGGGGGCCAGCCCCCCTGCACCGGAGCAAGCATGCAGCATGCAAGCAAGCATGAAGCATGCAAGCAAGCATGCAAGCAAGCGTTGTGGAACTCCGCTGCGAGTGGTCAAAACACTTACCTAACCTAACCTACTGGCAAGCTACATGCATGCTTGAATGCTTGCTTGCATGTCTAGTCATTGTTATGTTATAATATATGTATGCTAATAGATGTAAGTACATTAAACATTAGTGGATTTGATAATTAAGCAAGCATCATAATAACAAAGGCTAGTTATTTCTATTTTATTGTAAAAGTTGATTATAACATGTAAAATTAGATCAAATGATATGTATATGAAATGAAAGTTAGATAAAAAAGCTATATATCAAATGATACTTATGGGATATAAACGTTAGAGCAAATGTAAATATGGCAAATAATAATGATGACAAATGAATAATAGGTTAAATAAAAATTATGTCATTTATTTTTAGGTCAAATAAAAATTAGATGAAGTCAACGTTAGTGACATTGAAATTAGATTAACTGTTTTTTGGCAACCGAATCGCACCCAAATTTCATAGTTCTAGGTCTACGGAAAGTACCCTATGAGTTTTGATTTCCTTGAGAGTGTCGAAATATGGGTTTTTGCGGTTTCAAGGGACTGTAAACTTGAGTATATTGTTTTAATTATAACTCTACGCGTTTCCGAGATAAAGATCTTGATAGATAGACGGACATACAGGCATACAGTTTATGATTTAATTACAAATGTAGAGTTTTCATATTTCCCTGTACTTGTAGTATAAGACGATATTACACGGCAAATAGTTCTTGGTCAAAGGGAAGTACCCTATGAGTTTTGATTCCCTTGAGCGACACTCTCAAGGGAATCAAAACTCGTGGGGCCATTTATGCCGCAAAAAATATGCGTTTTTTGCGGCATAAATGGCCGTATCACGGTCTTGATCACATTTCAAAACTATATCCATTTGTCACTACAATTTTTGAAATAAAAATAAATAAATTAATAAATATTAAGAACATGACTGCATTGCCAAAAAAACGAACTAAAAAGTTAAATAACAGGTATCATTGCAGTCAGGGGACCTCTTTGATTAAAATTTGTTCCACAAAATGATTCGCCGACTGCAATGACACCTGTTTTTTAACTTTTCAGTTAGTTTTTTGGTAGGGCAGTAGTGTTTTTAATAGGTATAAAATTTTTTTTTCATATGAAGTTTACAATAATTGAATTGAAATTTTAATGAAGTAACATTTTTTTGTGAGATTAAGTATCAATTTCAGTGAAACACTAGGCTTGGTTTATAGCTTTAAAAAAAAACTTAGTATATTCATTTTCAAAATATTTAAATTGTCACTTAATTATTTTTAATAAATAACCAAAAGCGTCACGTCACAAAAGTTGTAAACGCTTCTCGTAGATTCTACGTAGCTCCGTAGCAAACACAGTCTTGCTCGTAGCAAAAGTTGTAGCATTGGAATATTTGTAGCACGATATATTTATTTTTCCATAAACCTAGAGACTTTTTTGTTCTAAAGAAATTGTTTGATTTGATATAATAAGTACGATCATCCTCATTGAGATTTCTATTTTAGTTCTTTGAAAATAACTTCTTGAGTTATTTTGTATAAAAATATAATCTTCTCTTTTCCTTCGTAAACTATACAAGAAATATTGTAGTATTTTAAAACTATTCAAAGCGAGAACTTAAAATTAATACTTAGATATTTCTAAAAGGCTGTACGCAATGAATAATGTAAGAGCGGCGTCGCGTCGCCGCGTCGTCGGCTTCATACACGTTGAGCGACGGAACGTCGATCGTCCGCCTTAACGCTCTAAAATAATTTGCAAACAACTTTGTTAAGAATTTTAAATAATATCTTTTCTAGAATACACTCAATTTCAATTCAATAAGTTGTCAAATTGTTTTATATTCAATTAGGTATCTTTACAAAATTACTTGTTTATCTAAATCTTTTAATACCTGTCTGTCTGTCTGTCTGTCTGTTTGTCACCAGGCTGTATAATAGCTAGACAGCTGAAATTTTCACAGATGATGTATTTTTGTTGCCGCTACAACAACAAATACTAAAAACAGAATAAAATTAATATTTAAGGGGGGCTCCCATACAACAAACGTGTTTTTTTTTGCCGTTTTTGGCTTGATATTAATAACGACAACAGGTAGACAGTTGAAATTTTCACAGATGATGTGTTTTTGTTGCTGCTATAACAACAAATAATAAAAACCGGCCAAGTGCGTGTCGGGCCACGCGCCATAGGGTTCCGTAGTTACCTTATACCATACCATATTTAATACCACCTATAATTTTTCGTCTGCAAAAATAACTTTGTTTTTCACAGTGTTGGTATGAATGACAAAGTTATATTTGCGGTTTTGGAAAATGTGCTATATCTCGAAAACTAATTACTATATCTCGTTCAAACCAATTTTGGTTGAAAGTGTTTATTAAGATCTACAGCATATATTTTTTTTAGATTTTTCACTCTCTTATTTCAAAAGTTAAAGGGGGGGGGACACACATTTTACCACTTTGGCGGTGAATATCTTTCAAACGGTCGACTTTGAGAAAAAGTTGTCTTAGAAACCTCAATGTCATTTTTAAAGACCTATCTATAGACACCCAACACGTGTTGGTTTGAAGAAAAATTTTTTTTTCAGTTTCAGTTCCATGTATGGGGAGCCCCCCCTTAATCTTTTATTATTCTTATTTTTGTATTAAATTCGTTAAGCGGTTAACAGAATACATCTACCTACCAAGTTTCAACTGTGTAGTCTTAATACTTTCGGAATAAAGTGGCTGTGACATACGGACAGACAGACAGACAGACAGACAGACAGACAGACAGACAGACAGACATGACGAATCTATAAGGGTTCCGTTTTTTGCCATTTTGGCTACGGAACCCTAAAAACAGAATAAAATTAATATTTAAGGGGGGCTCCCATACAACAAACGTATGTTTTTTGCTGTTTTTTGGTACGGAACCCTTCGTGCGCGAGTCCGACTCGTACTTGGCCGGTTTTTGTTATAATAACTTGTGTAGTGTAGATAAGAAATTCGTTCTAAATTCACCAAAGAGTTTGCAAACAAAGTGCCCTGTAATTTTTATGGGACAGAAAACGAATGTTATATTCAACTTGGTCGGTTAATAAAAGGCTGTGCATGCAGGGCAGGGCGCGGGCGCGGCGCCGCCGGCGCGTCGGTACTTGTTGCTCGACAGTGCGCCGCCAATTTACGCGGCAACTAAACACTATCGACTGAACTACGTGTTCTCGACTTTAGGCCAGTACGGTAATTAGCTCGCTTCCCGGCTTCGTTAAATAGAGACTTATTTGTTCCCGGAAAATATTGCGAAGTGCACCGCACCCTGCTTGTTGATGGTCTCGATGTCTATATTTAGACGTACAGCTTTGTTAGTAGTTGTTTAAATGTAAGAATTAAAGGTTGGTTTCATTGTTCTAGTAACTATTAGTAGTTTTGTTTTTACTAAATTGTTTTTTTTTTAAACTGGAATAGCAAGTTTTCCAAGACATTTGTAAAATGTTTCGAAGTTTTTTGACTTTTTATTTTCAGCGAACTTATCCTCTCGAGAATATTGACAGTATAAATTATTTTGTATTTGCATTTGAATTTATATTTGACCTAGCTGCATAAAAGTAATGACATGGTTTATGAAATTCTGAATTAAGTCGAATAGACGACACCAACATTTTAATGGCTGCAAACTCAACCATGGCAATGGAATGTCACTTATTTCGGATGCGAGCGAAATTACGAAAATTCTCAACTCATAAGATATTTTGCTAACAAATATTCTTTAAGCCGTTAGCGAAGCTTACGTTGTGCTGAAAAGACGACGTCAGTAATTTTCGTGTCTGGCCCAGTTGGGTAATGAATCAGAATTAAATTGCTGGAGTGGGTTTTTTAATGTAGCTGTAAACATGGAGTTTTTCGTTGCTAGCAGTAGGTAGTTTTCACAGCTTCGTTAACGGGAACTATGACGAGAATGCATGAATAAATTATACTTTTTTAGTCTTTGTTCTGGACGTACGTGTCATCAAGTTCATCCGTATTATCGTGGTAATACGGGATAGAGTCCCAGATTGAAATTCTTGGGGCACGCCTCGTCCGGCTGGCGCCAGGCCGACTTGTTGCGTGCTCATAACCGCCCTACGTGATATTGCCCGATAGTTCTTCACGCCTCGATTGTCATCTATTGCGATGCTTTGTTATCGCGCAATAACGAGCCCCAAGATGAATTAGACTTCATACAGACATGATGGGTTACTGGAGAAACAATATCATCATAGTGATGGCAACGTCTGTGTACATTGTTGGTTCTAAACAACGACCTAGATACAGTTTCTTCGTATTAATCGTATTATTTAACTTTTTCGATATAGTTTGAATTGAAGACAATGATTGATTGACTGTTAAGGAAATTTTAGAAGTGATCGTGATTTGTTTTGTACACTGCATTTTCTGTTTTAAAGTAAAATTCCTTTAACCAAGTCTGATAAATTACCAAGTGTGAGCACTGATCAAATCATCCAATAATGTGGGGAAAAGAGAATGTGATCAATGGTAGTTGTGTGGAATCCATATTGTGTAGAATCGCGCATAGGAAGAAAAGAGATTGCCAAGAACGTCGATTAATTCATCTAAATATTCTAAATGAACATGAAAGTACTGTTATCTGATATGACTCTTGTATTATTTATAAGTCACTTTCATTTTTTTTGAAGTGAAAACTTCTTTAGCGGCGTTGTACGCTTTTTTGTAATGGGGAAAAAAGTTAAACTCGCGTCAGTAAGAATCACGTGACCCTGATCGAAAATTCGTAAGACGGATGTGATGGATGGAGAGTAGACAGCCGGCAGCGGAAGTATCCCCCTCTCTCTCCACGGGGCGAGGTGAAAATGGCGGCGCGTCATTTCAAGACATAAACACTTGTGTCACCATAGAAACGCGCTAATTTTTTAATTCAATGTCAAAACTCTAGATTTTCTGTCAAGCTATGGATAAGACTTTCGCACAATACTGTTCTGTATTCGTAAATTCAAATGCAGAGTAAGACGACAATTCGTGCAAAATTATTCCCTAACCATTTCTAAATATCCATAATGCACAACGTTAATATTCAAGTTTTCACTTCTGCCGGCACTCCCGGAGTGCAACCCGATTTTTTTTTATTCAACTTATTAACCTTATATGTTAATGTAACTGGGAAACTACATGCTCAACAAAAATTCAGTTTAAAACCTAAACAGAAGCAGTTCACGTTAGCAACATATTCAGCTACTTTTAAACTGCATTTCAGCATCATGTAAATTAAACAAGTCGAACAACCCGCAGCGTGCAAAAACAGTAAATAAGCATGTCCATACAAATATAAGGTTGTAACTTTTGTAGCAGCAGCTAGCAGCTTGGTAGCAACTCGGAATCCTTTCATGGCATTTGGCATTTGTGACGGCGCTACCGAAGGAATAAATAGCGACGGTTTGCCGGAGTGCCTTAATCAAACTGCGCCTGACGCTGCCGAGAAGGTTCTGCTGCTGTTATATTCGTGTAGCTGAATACTAATATTATATAAGGCTATACGTAATTTCTCAATATTGTGTACGACATCGAGTGTAAATTGATTAAGAAATTTGAAATAACCATCTTGTTATCATTGTAGAATGCAATAAATTGAATTGAAATTAATTAAGAAATGAGCTTAATAAATAATTTTATTTATTTGTTAATCTTTGTTAATATGAAGTCTGGAAACGATATACATATTTGTAAATATCGTTCCATCTGATAAAGCTGACAAGTTTTTTGCCCCCTTTTTAGGGTTCCGTAGCCAAAATGGCAAAAAACGGAACCCTTATAGATTCGTCATGTCTGTCTGTCTGTCTGTCTGTCTGTCTGTCTGTCCGTCTGTCTGTCTGTCTGTCTGTCTGTCTGTCTGTCTGTCCGTCCGTATGTCACAGCCACTTTATTCCAAAAGTATTAAGACTACATAGTTGAAACTTAGTAGGCAGGTGTATTCTGTGAACCGCTTTACGATTTTTATACAAAAATAAAAAAAATAAAAGAATTAGGGGGGGCTCCCCATACATGGAACTGAAACTGAAAATATTTTTTTTCATCAAACCAATACTTGTGGGATGTCTATAGATAGGTCTTTAAAAATGACATTGAGGTTTCTAAGACTATTTTTTTTTAAAGTCAACCGTTTGAAAAATATATGCCGCCAAAGTGGTAAAATGTGTGTCCCCCCCCCCTTTAACTTTTAAAGTAAGAGGGTGAAAAATCTAAAAAATATATAAACTATAGATCTTAATAAACACTTTCAACGAAAATTGTTTTGAACGAGATACAGTTATTAGTTTTCGAGATATAGTACATTTTCCAAAACCGCAAATATAACTTTGTCATTCATACAAACACTGTGAAAAACAAAGTTATTTTTTCAGACGAAAAATGATAGCGGTATTAAAATATGGTATGGTATAATGTACCTACGGAACCCTACTGCGCGTGGCCCGACACGCACTTGGCCGGTTTTTTATTGTCAGCTAAAAGACGTCATAGTGGGTGGTAGGGTAATTGACGATTTAAAAATGCTTATTATGTGAGCTTATTTGAATAAAGATTCACTTTCACGTTACACTTTCAAGCACATTTTTTTTTATTGATATTTGTAACCTTCATTTTAGATGTAGTTTAACTTAAATTCCGATTCTTTAATCGGAATTTGAACAAGTGCCTTTGCACTTGTAGACTTGTAGATTACCTAATTTACATAGGTACAATTGTGAATTTTATTTTACAGAAATAGATTATTTAAGTTCCTTAAAAGGTAAGATCTAAACAATGGACTCTTCCCTACTCGAAACGTTCAAGGTGTCTCTTCCTTACAAAAAAACCGGTCAAGATCGAGTCGGACTCGCGCACCGAGGGTTTCGTACAATCATAAATATATTTGGATATGTTACTCTAGTACAGTCTTTAAAAAGTAGGATAAACGGCAGACAGGTGGAAGGGCGAACAGGCGGACAGTTAATTTACAAATCTTAACCACAGTTGCTTATGGTGTCTGAAAAACACATTGCAAACTGTTTATATTACTAAGTAGGAACTTCTTCTTCGTTTATTCGTACGGCAAATAGTAAGTAATTATATTAGAACCAGCCACTAATTATTGTTGTAGTATTAGGTTGCGCCATCTCTTGACCGATAGTGGAACTATTTTTTTTCTTAGGTCAGCATTCTTAGGACAGCGCCATCTGTTGACTGGTAGTGAAGATAAAGAATTTTTGTTTGTTTTTTGAATTTCTAAAAAGTGTGTTATATTGGGACACCGTTTTATTTTTCCTGTAATCTTTACATAAACTACTATCACATAGAATTATTTCAGATTTTTCTCTTTGCAAACTTCGGAGATAAGGGGGGAGGGGGGAACGGTATTTTTTTTTTACATTTTTCATCATAAGTCGAAAACTATACGGCCTAAGAAAAAAAGAAAAAATGTTTTAAAATGTGCAAACAGCGCTCTTTCATATGATACCCCACATGCCCTAGTCACCTCACTTCAAATTTTTTAAGACCACTTTTCAGTCTCTGTTGTAAATTTTTTTTTTATTTCTTTCTTATTTGCAAAATAGTTGGGCAAATGTCATCTTAAACTATTCCAAATTTCAAGTTGATACCATTAGAAGTTCTCGAGATATCCAGCTGTGACAGACAGACAGACAGACTGAGTCACACCATAAGGGTTCCTTTTTTACCATTTTGGTACCGAACCCTAAAAAGGATATAATTAAAAACACGCGACAGTGTAAAAAGCAGTGCGTAAAATAAACAAAAGACTGAGATAGTGAATACTCTAAGGGGTACTCATGTATATCTGTGTGTATGCGTATATAAACTACCTTGCTATTGTTTGGAATGCAAAGCGCATCGCTTGTTGCAGTTTGTCGCAATGTTAGCTTTCAGGGTCTGTATTTCAGCACTACACTATTATTTATTCTGTGGTACTATGTTTCTGTATACGTATTTATAATGTTACATATACGAAATCTATAATTAATGGTAAAGCACGATAATGAGCAACTATCCTTTTTAAACTTTGGCAGTTAGTAAAATCTTTGGTTAATGTGAAATTTCTGTGTTATTACTTAAACTCTTTGACCTGAGCATTCCACATATTTAGACAATAGGAGATATTGTCAGTTTTGGATTAGGTATTTAATGTGATGAACAAATAGCACTCACGTATACTCTTTAGACATTATAAAAATCAATTCCATGCAAAAAACATGAATTAAATAAAACGCAAAGGTAACTAAACGTAAGAATTTAATAAAACACGCGCTTAATAATATTAAATAAATAACTGATAAATGTACAACAAGAAATATACACGCTGAAATTTTAATCATTTGGTTCCCGCCGTGTGGTGGTTCCATTTATGATTACTATGGGGCCAACTCTCTTGCTCGCAAAAAAAAATCAGCTGTTCCATACAAAAGTGCAGTACCTACTCAACCTTAATGTATGGAACAGCTGTTTTTTTTTGCGAGCAGGAGAGTTGGCCCCATAGTAAAAGTTGCTTGTAATCATGAGTGGAACCATCACACGGCGGGAACAAAATGATAAAAATTTCAGCGTGTATAACTGATTAATTTAATCCAATATTAAACCAGATTTGAGCATCGATAAATCATTATCTAATTAAAATATTAATGTACAACACCAAAGTGAAACCTAATATTTGCTTCCAAATTATAATGTAGGCAAGTTTAGTTTCCAAAGTAACGGAAAGTTAATCAAGGTTACGCGTCCGTAGAAGTTTACAGGCAAGTTTCGGAATGTGCTCACCGTGAGCACAAAACATTTAGTCTGTATGTTCTAGCTAGAGTCAATGTTTCTCAAACTTTTTGCATTTTCAGAATTTGAAAAAATCTACGGACCTTAGGCAAAGAATATTCTTGAAAAGAAAACAAGCCATATATTAAAAATCACCTTTACTGTAGTTGTCACGGGAAGGATTAACTGCGGACCTCCATGGACCACACAAGGGGCCGCTCTGGCACTGTTCTAAAACACTACTGTCATTTGTTTCATGCTTGGACGGAACTTCCTTGGTAACTGCTAGAGTAGTGAATGTTACCTGAAATAGCCTGAGATTGTCTGTATGAAATGCCTATGGTATGCATACGGAAATGTTGTTTGTTCCGACTGGCTATTCTGCCTAATTTAAAATTTGTGCTGTGAGATCTGCCCACAAGTTGGAATGGTCTGTGACGCGACAAAGCCTTTGATTTTACACTCGAAATATTTAGCTGAAAACTTTTGGTGACGTAATGTCACACTTCAACGCCAGCTTTACAGTAAAACCTTTTTGGAGCTCATTAACAGTAGTTTTAGCCAGGCTGTAAGTTGATTAAACGAGTATGATAAACGTAATTATACATGTTAATTTGAGATTATGACAAGGTAACATGTACTTTGCATCAATAAATGGTTAATTTGATTAAATTGAAACCTATTTTTTTACGACTCTGGTATTTATTCATACCTGAGCATTGTTTATAGGTACCAGTTTAGTAATACAGTATAATAACATATTGAAAACATAAAGGACTCTTTAAAGTCCATATAGTTTAAGTAGGCGATTATTGTCGCCATCTAAAACATTATAAATCAGTTGTATCGATACTAAATCACTTCTTGGAACATTCAATCAAGTCGGCGGAGGTTGCCGCGATCGGCCATTGTTTCCGCAAGTCGCACTAACGTGACCTCTCTGATTAATGGTGTAACGCTCACGTTTAATTAATTATTCTACAAATTAATAACGTCGGTGCAGCTGACGGTGCAGGCGCCGTCGCCGGCATGCGTGCTCCTGATTGCGCTTTTCGTCATACAACTAGAATTAATTAAAGAAGACTTACAGAAACATGGCAAACATATGAGAACTAGTAATTGCTGGAAACCCGAGAACGGTGACACAAATTGATTTGCACCATACATCGAATGGAAACATAATTTATTGGTGTACGTTGATTTAACAATGCGAGAATTGGATATTCGTTGTTTTTTTATCGATATAATTTTTATGGCCATAACACTTTGTACATTCGTAGCTAGCCAGCTTTGTCACATTGCTGAGCGACATAAAAAGAAAAAAGTAAAACTCCTATATCGTAAAGATGGAAATCTTAGCGAGCTTGTAAGAAAAATACACATATTTGAGGGCAACAAAGCCCCGAGCGGGCACTTAGCGTGGGCTATTAAGGGCTCCGTGGCCGCCAGCGCGACGAAACGACGAAAACTATAAAACCGTTAAAGCAACGTTTCAACAGCAGTAAAGAGCGTCGCAAGATCTGTTGACAATGTCGCCCAACCCGCCATAAACCGTATGCACCCGGCGAGGCAGTAAAACTTAACGGCACTCTGATTAAACTTATCTCTGGCTAGCAAATCACGACCTCTAATATTGAAGCTCATTCGAAGAAATCTCATTTTTATTGGTGCCCTGTACTAAAACAACGAAAATCCTCCGCGGTGTCGCGCGAACGGTAAACTCATCCAAATTACCACCTCTTAAGTCGGGTCTGCTGCGCTTAATTTTCAACAAAACATGTTGAAAAAACATTATTTTCAAAACATGTTTAGCATAACCGCACGTCCGCTGTGCCTAGGTTTTGTTTTGAAAACATGTTTTGTTAGAAAATTTGCGTCCAATCACGGCTCATCCCAATCACCATAACATCCGAAAGTTATCTTTCGTTGCGGTCTTTCTCTGAGTAACTCGATTAAAAATAAAGTATTCTCCTTATTAAACTCCATCACTATGACATTTACACAAATCCATCGAAACACAAATCACACAATGGCACACGAACGCAGGCGAGCTAACACAAAATGAGTTACTTCCCCTCCCCGCAGGCGAGAGCGGGGGATGTTTTCCGTTTGTTGCGGCAAACATGTTTTGTGTTTTTGCAAAACAAAACTCATAGGCCACGCCCCAAACATGTTGAGAAAACATTGTTTTGATGTTTGAAAACACAAAAACACGGCGCAGGAGATCTGGCCTTACATCCGAACTTATTCACGAAGCTCGCCTTTTTATTGGTTGCATTGTATCAAAACGGTGTAAACCTTCGCGGTGTCGCGCGAAGAGTTATGTTCTGCCGGGCGTCGCCTGCCCGCACCCCCATCTGTTTTTCCCAATCGGAACTTGTGCTCTTGGCGACTACTAAACCTAATAGCTTCGAATTCTTCCATAAAACAGTAGCGTCCCATTAAAGCTCCCAATTTTTCTTGTAACATTCGGAATCGTCACTACAACACTCTACATTATGTTTTGAAGGAACGCATTTTCTGTAAACCCGACAATGTTAATTTTACATAACTATAACAATTAAGTAGATAGTTAATGATAACGACGGCTATGAATATTTTTACGTACAAGCCAAGATTTTTATTTTTTTTATTTTGGTTTTTTATGTATCAATCTGCCTAATGAAATAAGAGACGTATAAAAACTTGTTTGTAAAAACCAATGTGGGATAGGTTCATTATAATTACAGAATTAGATTACTGTTTTCGGATGAGCAGTTGTATTTTTATGTCCATAAAAAATGGGCTATTTTTTGTCCTATCAGAGTATTAGTCGAAAATAATCTTCCATGAGTAGAGTAAAAAGCTCTAAAGAAAATAGAAAACATTTATTTTCGCAAAATAAAAAAAATATATGTAATTTATCTCTCTGTTGGATATAGAATAAAAGTCATTAGGGATGTAAATAAGCGATACTGAATTATACAGGATTTACGGTATGGGTGTAGATAATTTCATTTATGTTACTAAATACTTTAACTTAATTTGCAAGTCATGGGAATTGAGATCTGTTTATCTCCGGCCCTGGTTGGAAGCCAGCCATTAAAACAGCACCCAACAAACCGTTACATTTAAATAAGAGCACATGCGGACTTTGTTTACCTACTGATACACGTTTTTATGTATGAAACTTCTATACTTAACCTTCTACTGAGACATCGAAAAAGTCTAGATGGCATAGGGTAATGTAAGATCGTATAAAATGGCTAGGAGTCTCAAAACGCTTTACAAGTGCTGGAAGGATGTTATAAAGGTTTTACGATCACATTCCGTCAGCGAACGCTGCATTGGCCTTAATGGACGACCTAAGTGCATAGGGACATTCACGACAGTGGTAAGTGGTATGAAAACATTAGTACTAGAAATGCTAATGCCGCCAACGCTTCATTAAAGGAAATAAGCATGAACGACTCGCGAACAGCCGCTCGACACGAATACGCTGTGATTTAAATCGGACGTAAAAGGGATCCTAAACGACTCCTAAAGTATTTAATTTCCAATGTAAAAAGAAGTGGGATAACACCAGGACCAGATTAAACGGTTGTAGAAAAGTATCTACATTAATTTTCATGACATCATCACCTTTGGTAAAACAAATCAACGATTAGCGAACGCTTAACATAAAACAGAGTACGTTTGAACAGAAATGTAATGTAAAATAAATAGTACGTGTTCAATAAAAGCTTTTGAAAGTTCGTTGCTACCGCTGCGGCGTTTGATTTACTTTGTGTCGAAACGTTTATCTTGGATGATTTATCACATCGGACAATAATGATGGAGATTTGGTTCCGAAGTAAAACAAATCCCACATCGATTAGTAATCCGAGACGTTTCGGGGTTTGTCTGTTTTCCATTCTAGTTCGGGGAACGAAGCGCTCTTTTAGCTTAGACGGTCCGGGGACATATTAATCTCTTACGTCTATCACAATGAATACTCAGTATGCAATGCCGAGTTTCCACGCCGTTGGTTAAATGGAAACCATATTTTCCTCCTTTTCTGCTGCATAGTTAAAAACCCGTCAAAGTTTTACACAAAAAATTCATTGGGACGTGTTGTCAGCTAGTTTTCAGTGTTCACAATAGGCGGTTGGGGCGCCGCTGTGGCAACATTTGCCCTTTTCGATCCAATTCAATAAAACACGATGCTATTTCAAGTTTCAATCAACATGTCCGGGAATCGTTTTACTGGGTCATTGTACCAGGAACAGAGGTAGTGGCTCAGCCAGTGTAGTGGCAGCAGTGGCTAGACAGACGTCGGGCGGGCCTCGGCTTGTTTTAGCGTCTGATCGATACCTACGCCCGGCCCACCGCGCCCTACTTAGCGATTGCCCACCACTTTATTTCTTTTCCCTTTATTTCAATATGATAAACTCATAACGGCCTTATAATGTGGCCATTGAATATATCGATTGCTAAAAAGGGAAACGGAACGATCCGTTGAAATTTTCACTTGTTTACCGGCAAGCAGTAAAGGAAATGGAGTGTGGAAGGGGCAACTGCTAATACGTTGGCGCCTCATTTGTTTGCATGTTAAACTCGCAAACTGTTTGAATTTTTTATCTTTATTCCTGTTATTAGGTTGGTCCGTTAAAAATTGGTAGAATCTTATATAATAATATTTGGGTTGCTTCGAGCGAACGCATAGTTTTGGCAGATTTCTTTTCAGCTGCAAATAAGATTTCTTTACGAATAAATTATTGATTCAAAATTAAAAAAAAAATCAAAATAATTTATTCAGTCTTGGCTGTTACAAGCACTTGTGAATGTCATAGAAGCTACGCCATCGGTTCGCAAACCCTGAGCGGGAGACCTTGTAACGAGAAGAACCGGCAAGATACTCGTCAAGGGCTGCTTTTTTTTCCCTGTATATTTCATACAGAGTCGTCAAGATTGAAAAATGAGCTCCACATTTAAAGTGAGGTCATTTTCCATCACAATAATTATTAAAAGGTTACACACAATGGGTAGGTAGGTTAAAATTAAATATCTACTACATTCAGATAGGTAATCGTGAGAGTAAATAACTTTCAACTAGTTTAGAAATCACTCCGTCTGCTACTCTAACCAAAAAACACTTGATACAAGACATAAAAATAAAAACGCAATTCTTACAATTCAATATGCGTTAAGATAGGTACTCAGAAGCAGACCCATTCCCACTGGCAGCACCCGTTCACGAGCATGACGCATGGACCAGCCATCGCTTCGCTCAACCATATTTGAGGGAACGTAACGACCACAGAAATGATTAAAGAGAGCATGACATACTTAGGCTACCCATCCTAAGGCACTGAATTGAAAACTAATATCCAAAAGCTTTTCATGGGCCTTTACTTACAAAACTATAGACAGAAAAATACGAAAACATCGTGATAACGAAAGCCAAATAATAATTTTGGTCATTAGCAATAAAAAAGTGAGAAATCAAAACAAGGATTAGTTATTAATTCTATGTTTTGAGTAAGAAGTGCCGTACTGATTGATAATATTAAACAGGAAAAAAAATATATGCGACGCCCTTAGTACATGCAGACAGAAGCAGACCCATTCCCACAGGCAGCACCCGTTCACGAGCATGACGCATGAACCAGCCATCGTTTCGCTCAACCATATTTGAGGGAACGTAACGACCCGCCTCACACGACACCACCGCAGAAATGTTTAAAGTGAGCATGACATACTAAAGCTGATAATAATGATAATAAACACATCCACCCACTGGTGGGAAAGTCCAGTGAGTGGATGGGTCGGGAGTTGAAAAAATAATATACTTAGTTATATTATACCTGATACCAACACTTAATCAAGCGCGTAAAAACTCGTAAAACAAAACTTTTGCGTTTTCGCCGTTGAAGGTAGCTCGTGTACATTCGAGAGTCAATAGTAAAACAGGAGACTTGACAAATGACTATGACGCATTTCGCCGGCGAGGGTGGCGTGAATATAAAATAGTAGCAACAACATACATTTCCGTCCCATCATTTTGCGTAAGCTGATTTTCGAGTAAATAAGGCGACATAAAATACAAGACAGATTCGAGGAAATCGTTGTAAAGCTGAAACAATTGCGAAATCATAGTTTAGGTGTTTGCAAGAGTGTACGTGACTGTGTTTATGATAAATATTATCTTAGCAATCATGAGTATTGCTTATAACATAATTATTGTTTTACATTATGTATTTTTTTATTAAAAATTATAGGGCACTTCCGATCGAAGTATTGAATTATATTGTTACAGGATTATTTGTAAAACACCAACCACCTTACTAACATCATAATAAACAATGTTTGTTTTACGACTTTCCGATAAAAGACAAAAAATTGACTTACCATACAAACTTCCGAAGAGCTGGGGGCCAATTACAAAAATAACGTACGCAATTGTGTAACGCAGTCACTTAGCCACGATAGTCGTCCGCAGTTCTTTGGTTGTGGTTTTATCAAACATTTCGAATTTTTCTATCGTAGTCCATAGACTACTAAACGAACGATGTCGGATACGCAAGAGAGAAACTGTCAAACTCACGCAATCACTTCGCAATATCGCATACGAAATTGATTTGTAATAGGAAACAAAACGAAGCACGGACGCAGCTGCGTGTATCGCATTAAACTTTTCGTAATATACCCCCTGATCGAGTTTTGTATGAAAAGTTGTATATATTTTTTGTGTTTTTCAGAAAGGCGTAGAACAAACGTTGTTGTTTATGATGTTAGTAATCCACTCTTGCAAGGTTGTTGGTGTTTTACAAATAACCCTGCACATCGACACTGTTGCGTGATTCCTAAATAATAAATATTAAATTGTCATTAAAACGCTTTCATATATTATTTACCTTACCTGTTTCTTTCGTGTACTGTATAAGTGCTACAAAGGTTTTCCTTTACGGAAAAAGTTTTATAATTAAAGGACATCAAAGAGCGCCGCAGCGGGGTTACACTTTGAATCGTTATTCAAAGCGCCGTAACCGAGATAAGGGATCTTTTGACGCCTTTTCAATATGAGTTTATTTTATGAACTGCCGAATGTACACTTATTGAGAATGCTCGAATGTTTTTTTATGGGCCAAAATGTACACTAGCAGCCTGTTATACAAAAATAAGGATATACTCACATCAATTTTGTCTAGGGATACCAGGTGTTATTTTCATACAAACGAGGTAACTTTGAAGCCTTGGTTTTCTGCCAGGGATATACTGTGCTGTGATCTGATGACAGCTATCCAGGGAGTGAATGGAGGAGATTCAGATCGCTATACACACCCAACTGATCTGACCAGCATTCTAAAAACGTAATGGACGTGTTTAAAAAAACCGCGAAAATAGCATGAAAATGTATGGAAATCCTCAAACTGAGAACTCTAACCCATTAATCTTTTAGAATGCTGATCAGATCAGTTGGGTGCGTATAGCGATCTGAATCTACTCCATTCAGTCCTTGGATGGCCATCATCAGATTACAGCACGGTACATCCCTACACAGAAAACCAAGGCTTCAAAGTTACCTCGTTTGTATGAAAATAACACCTGTATCCCTAGACAAAGTTGATGTGTATATTAAAGGCTCTTGTACATCGAGAGCTATTAGTAAGAAAAAGAACTTATAAAACGGTTGAAATGCACTGAATGTTTAGCGTCATCAACAATCAGTAAAGCAATAATCAAGTCCCCACTGGCTGGCGTAATTGATTGGTCTCAGGCCAGACAACAAAAGATAATGCCGAGTCCTGTTCTAAATGGATTTGTCAACTGCTGCGTACTAATTGAATAAGTAAACCATTGTTTCTTATTACTGAAGACATGCTGCAGCGCACTCTGTTTGCACTAATGAGTTTTTTTCTCGCCGAGACGTTAACACCCTGTTGACCCGGGGATGAAAATATTGCGGCGGTTTCCAGAGCCGAATTAAAACGGTGCGGTCGAATGTTGCGGGTTTACCCATCCCCTGTTTTGTGTTATATCCGATATACGCAGCCAATATTAATAGGGATCGACTCAACCACCTGAAATACTTTCATCGATTATCGAAGATTCCTTTGACCTACACGCACGTGGAACTTCAAATGATACCTGATACCGTGCGCCCGTCGCCCTTGCCTACGTGCCAGTGGTATGTTATACATTGTTGTAACTCCATGAGGGTCTGGCGAGCATCAATCACTGCGAGCTTTTTGTCAGTTTGCCACTTCGACACGTTCCGCCAATGCTATGGTTAATTTAGATGGGGGATACTAAATCTTTTGCAAAAGAGTTATAAATCTGAAGTAGATAATTATTTGAAAATTATTAGAAATAGTACGATGGATCGGATAATTGTGAATACAACAGTATTCACAATTAATATAGTTAAATCATTAAAAGAATACTCAGTTAACAGAAGGCCACATTATCCCTTTATGCGATTTTTTGTTCCTTTAACTTTTTAAAAGACCTTCTACCGACAAACAATTTAACAGCCCAACTTTACACAGCAGACTTCCTGAGGAGATTTGTTATTCACTCAAAAGTTTTAAGTGGCTGCGAAACATCATTGTCAAAGAATTAAATAACTACTCGTTTGAGACGATTTGATACTTTACACCAGACTGAATAAGGTGCATAATTGTATGTAGTGGCGCAAGCCCCCGGGTGAACAGTTGTTAGTCGACACGTCGATCTCGGAAGTTTCCCCGTCAGGTTGCGGTGAATCGACTGTATTTCACTTCACGGAATGTAGATTTAGGTGTTTGCCGAGCAGGGATCGGGTTAAACTAACTTTAATAGGTTTTGGTGTACTTTCCACGCCATTTTATAAGCTCTATAACTAATTTTAACACTAGTAATGTCCATTGTGCTTTTGGGGGGTGAGGCGGAATTAGCGGGGTTGTTCGGAACTATATCTTCGTTTGTAATAGCGGGAGGGAATCCTCCGTTATTAAGAAAGTCTTGGCTTTCTTTCGATAAGAGCAATGTGTTTAATAGCCCCCCGGCGCGCGGCGGGTCTCCATTAGGCGAGCGTGTCGGCCACGGAGCCCCGCGACGCGCAGCGTGGTGCCCACTACCACCCCACTTAATGCCTTCCACCGGATACCTACTTTTCCGTTTAAATAAGACGACGGCCAATTAACGGCTTCTGTCAATTACTATATTGATTGAACAAACGATTTACTTCCAAACAACGTAGCAGAATAATTTATAACTATTGAGCAAAACGTTATATTCTTAGTGACAAAAGTAGGTAATGGATTGATATTTATAAAGTAACTTCTAATAGGTTTCATGACAGATGAGAAGGAAATGACAAAGACAAATCCATAAAACGATATTTCCAATACAACTTCGACGAATTTTACACAGAAACGATATTGTAAAAGTCCAATTGCCAGTTGTTTGTGAAGAAACATTACAAGTGATGTCAATGATGGTGAGTCCACGTTTTGTGTACGTTTTCATTGCACTTATTAGGTCTCGCAGAGTCGTCGTCCCGGCGCTGTGCGGTTTCTAATTACAAACGTTGGACGAAACTTTTTGCCGGCTAGATTGCTGCGACGACACCACAGTTATTCGCTCCAAATTGAATATTTTTCTCTGTACCACGGACTTTTAAATTTGTGACGCGATGAAGCGGTAGCTAGTGTTAAATACTTTTTTAAAATTGTAATTTCGTTTTAATTTTCTGCCGGAAAATTAAACGCAGATTTTTAATAAAGAAGAAAAAGGTTTTAAAGCAATGTTTTACTTTATACTTGTTTGGCGATATTATTAAAATTTAAATCTTTTGATTTCTTCTGCACTGACTTAAGGTCAAAGTTATCTCATAACGCTCTTTAATCTTATTACGATAATAATTACCTGTTGCGTAATCCCCGAATGCAAATTTCAAGTATGTAAAAATAGAAAGTTTAACGGCGCATTGAGCCACCCAGTGTAGCGTGTTTCTGTTTCGGCAATACGATGTGCATAATCCGCGCGCAGCATCCTATTTTGTAACGGCTGCATAGCGTAATAATCTGAGCTATTCGGTGGGCTTCGTCAGCGCTCGGCTCGACAGCCACTCGAGAGCTTGGAGCTCGAGCGCCCTGAGTGCTGGCGCGGCGGAAGCGAGCCCTTACGTGCTTGTCACGACACGCCGTCTTTGTCCACCCACTAGGCTTATTTGCTGAACAATGAAAAAGACGAAAGCCTCCCATCATATTTCTGTATTATACACCCCTACCTCCCTGCCGGTATAGGGTATTTATCGCGTAAAAATATGCGGCAATCGGAAAATAATAGATGCCGCCCCCTGTCAGTTTCGGATTTCATTTATTGATTGATGAAAATGCTATTATGAGATTCTGGCAGATTTGCCGAATTTTTCATTTTTACTCAAAGGCGACTTTGCCTAAAATCGATTCGGGCGCCGATTTATCAAGCGGTCTAAATACGCGTCTTGAAGGAGTCGTGTCTGTGAAATGGAGAGGAACATCAGCGGCGGGAATCGCTTTCTAGGAGGTCAATTAATTTGGAGCGCCTTTTTCAGATGTCGCTAGATCGTTAAACAGGGTGTTGGATTTAATTTCGTGTTGTATAATTTTGTGTAGCTTTTAAGGGTGGTGGTTTTTTTTTCATGATTAGGTAGGCGTTTCAATTTCTCAATTCAGTCGTTCCGTCAGGGCGTGTGAGCGATGCGCACGTCGGGCGGCGTGACAGCCCCCGACGCGCCCCGGAGATGGACGGCGCCTCGAAATTCGTTGTTTCTCGCTTATCTTTAGAGGCAACTTTTTACACTTCTTGATTTCATACGCTGTCCATCCGTACCCTATCGACACATATCATATTTTGAGGAAAACTACCTACTTTTTACGTTCCTCCTTATTGATTATGAACTGATGAACCAAATGTTAAAATATTAATTTAAACGGCTTCAATATAGAAAGTGATAGACAAGTTATCATTGTTAGTCCGATAATAATCTCAGTTATACTCTTCATATCGATGTCTTAAATCAATTAGTTGGTCGGCATCCGGACCAATTCTGCTACATTATTCATCTGGATGCCCGGATGTCGTTATCCGATGCTGCCTCGTCCCATCGGGACAATCGTTTACAACTTTATAGCAATATTAAGGATGTTTTAAGGACCTCTAATTCGTATGAATGTAGCACATTTCTAAAAGTCGGCGTTAGAAACTACCACTTTGAATATAAAAAAATATACAAGTTTTGACTAACAAAATGACGTGTGATCAGATAGAACCCGGTTGTAATTTAAAGTCAGTAGGTAGGTACCTTAGAACCTTAGATTTACGTTCACGTTCAGAAAAATCTTTAAAATTTTTCCTATCTTTGATTGTGAAATAGAAAAATGAATTTTTTGCTAATTTAAATATCGAAATAAAAATACAATCGTTTATTTTATTAAAGTTGCGTGTTAGTTGATAGGACAACTAACTAATAAATGATAAAACTGATAGAATTAAACTGTTGTATATTTAGAACAAAAACTATAAAATTATGATATAATAATGGTAAATGGAATGAGTACGCGTGACTTGATACACTGCTAATTGCGAACTGAATTGTATGAAATTAATTGCTAATATAAAGTAATTGGGTCATTAAAGAAATGATGCGTCGGCAATGTACGAGGTAGCTCGTACATATTCCCGGGCGAGAAAGAATGAGATTAGTGTGAGGGGATGAAAAAACCCGTGAATTACAAGGTGATATCATTTTAAGTAGGCATAACTTAAATAATAATGATAGCCCCAATAGTTAAATTATGATAATGAATAACAAGATGATAGGCATTTTTAATTTTAGACTATGTTTAAATCTAATTCGGGTCCACAAACTCATTCGGAGCGCGGAATTCCGGTCTAAACACTATTGGGGACGACCCCGTGTCCTGCACTGATACACTCGCGGTAGGCTTTTTAGCGAAAACACTTTTGCCTTTAAGCGACATACGTACACTTTTATCACTTTTATTTACGGACTCATTCACTTCACTGCACTGAACACTGCTCGTCGAAGGGGCAGGCGTCGTCGTGGTGAACCCGACGGCTGGCTCCTCCCGCGGTGGCGCTGGCGCCGCCGGCGCCGGCCCCCGCACGCTCTGGCTGCAGCGCCGCGCGGCCCACAGCACTGCGCCGACACCCAGGACAGCGAACAAAATATAGATCGCCACGTAATGATGCACGTCGTGACTCGAAATTCTGCTTGCTAAGGGTTCCTCCTTTTTCATGATTTCGATATTCTTTTCTATCTCTTGGAGCTGTACGGTACGGTTATAGGTATCAAAGTTATCTTTTTGTTCTATGTCCGGTCGAGGCAATGAGATATTAATAATATGATTTATCTGTGAGATCTCTGGTGTCTGTATGTTTGAGCTCAACTTGATCTGATTTCCACTTTGTCTATGTGAATAAACTAGGGCATGAGCAGTTTTGATCGTACAACCTTGGTCTATATTGAAAAAGCCTGCATTGTTTATTTGCAGCGGTGTAATTTGATCGGCGCATACCAGTTTAAGTGAACATTTATCGCAACAGAAAAAGAAATATTTGTTTATTTTATTTAGTTCGACCCATCTGTTACTACAGGTTTCTGATATAGTTTTGCATTTCCGAGAAGTAGGAAATGTGTCACAAAAATCTTGATCATCCTTGATTATATAAATAGGCGTTTGTAGGTGACAGAGTGTCATTTGAGAATTAGTACCCTGTATACATGAGTTTAAATCTGTTTTTGTTATTTTCATAAAGGCGTCATGTTTCAGGTTAACAGCGACGTACTCTGATACTGGTACAACTGATATCTCCTTATTGTTATCAGCGAGGCGAGGTATCGGGATAAGTTTCAAAACTTCGTACACTTCTATGCCAATAAGGGGGATCTTGATTTCAAATATAACGAAACTGGGTGTCACTCTTGCTCGGACTTGCAGTAAATTATAAATATCTATTACACGGTCCAATTTCGTGATAGGCAACGTCAAATCTTTAGGTACTTGATCTGATATAACAGCCAGCTCATGTCGCAACTGTTCAGGCGGTATTAGATGAAAATTAAATCGCCCGTTATAAACATTAGTGACTGCGTCAAGTAATGTTTGCTGGATATTTCGTAAGCTGAATAGGATATTATTAGTTATCATAGCCGTTGAAAGGAAATCATTGAGAACAGAGGCGCTCTCAAGTTCGGTTTTTGCTTGAATAACGGCATTTTCCAAAGAACTGATCTTTCTGTGAATTAGTTTGTGTTGTTGGTCCATAACAACTTCTGTGCGTTTCAGTATGTTAAACTCTGCTTCGACGATCGATGTCTGGTTTTTCCACAAGGAAGCCAAATGATCTTCATTTTCTCTGATTAATTGAATGTCTAACTCATACTTTTCGGCGAAGCGATTGTCCAAAACACCGAAAAGGGTATTAGCTATATTTCCCACACCATTAAGTAATCCACGGCGACGGCGGCGTTTGTTTACATTATGATTAATTAAAAGATCGTTGTAATATTGCAGTTCACTGGCCTCATGACGTATCTGTAACAAGACTCCTTCGCAGTGTGATTGCTTGTTTAATATAATACATAAACCGTCTAAGTATTGTATGTATTTGTTAAGGGCCGTATAACCATCTTGATAAGGTTGAGTATCGTAATATACAACTAATCGCCAATCATCTCTTATTAATTGCATATCTTTTATACGATCGAAATAAATACTGTTATTTCCTTGAATAGGAGTTACATTATAAAAACAGTGTGCGGGCTGCAACGTCATAAAGAAAAATAATAGGGATGTCACAATCGTGGCAAAGCTATACTTTCTTGTATTTTTTGTTTTTGATTTTGGTTTTTCTGATTTATTTTCTTTCTGCTTAACTTCTTGTCGTTGTTCTTCTTGATGGACGGGTAGTATGGCCAATTTTACAACAGGCCGCTTCATTAAGCCATTTTTCGTTTTTAATGTCACTACCCTGACATAGCCGTCGCTTCCGGGGTGTAACTCGACTACTCGGCCTAAACTCCATTTCCCCGGCGGCAGATTCTCATCCTTGATGATGACAACTTCATTTAATTTAATATTGGTTTGTGGCTTTCTCCATTTACTTCTTACCGTCAGCTGAGTTAGATATTCTTTACGCCAGCGGCTCCATAGGTCACTAAATATTTTTTGGACATGATTCCACCTTGTTCTTAAATCCTTTTCTGTATCATATAACGTTAATAAGGGGCCACTGGAGAGAAAATGTGCCGGCGTTAGAAAATCTAAATCATCGGGGTCCTCCGTGAGTGGGCATAAGGGGCGCGAGTTCAGACAGCCTTCGATTTGTGACAGAAGAGTTGTAAATTCCTCATAGGTTAATTTTTGATCGTTAATTACTCGTTTTAGATGGTGCTTTAGACTTCTTACGGCTGCTTCCCACAAACCCCCCGCTGATGGCCAGGAGGGTGCATTAAAGTGCCACTCAATCCCCATACTTTCTACTTCTGCTCTACATTCTGGATTTATTGATTCTAATATTTCCGATAATTCTTCTCTTAATATTCTGTCAGCTCCTATAAAATTCTTTCCTTGATCACTGTACATATGACGTGGGAGGCCTCTTCTAGCTGCCATCCTACGCAATGCTGCGAGAAAAGCTGATGTTGTGAGACTGGAAACAAGTTCGAGGTGCACCGCCTTGGTGGCCATACACACGAACACCGCGATGTAGCCCTTCGTGGTCTTGATACCACGACCCTGATTGGCTTTGATGTAGACATGACCCGTATAATCTACGCCGCAGTGATAGAATATTCTAGAAGGTTCTGTTCGTGCTGAAGGCAAGTCACCCATTAGTTGATGCTGTAATGATGGGCTTTCCTTCCTACATGGGACGCACAGGCGTAATCGTTGTTTGACAGCCCTGATGCCGCCAATCATCCAATACCTTTGTCGCATAAACGCCGTGGTCAAGCGGGGCCCACCATGGAATGTAAGTTTATGCGCTTCATCGATCATGAGGTCAGCTAAACGAGTCTTGCTTGGGATAATGATAGGGTGTTTCATTTCTGGATCGATATTAGCGTGTCTTAATCTTCCTGTTAATCTTAGTATCCCTCTTTCGTCAATCATAGGGTTTAAATTGTGTAATTTACTGTTGCTGCTAATATTTTTACCTCGTTTTAAAATATCAATTTCTTCACTAAATTCGTCGGTTTGTACTTGGTTAATGATAATTAATTTTGCATCCCTTATCTCATTGATTAATAAATATGGTGACTTACTGTTTCTGTATAAAAATCTTCGAATCCATGCAAGTATTCTGATAGCTTTTGGTAGTGAACTATACTTAATCAAAAGTTCGTTTACTAAATCGTTTTGATTGCGTTTTTGTGTAGATAATACTGATTTGATTTGGCATAATTCTTGATCTGTAGAAAAAATATTTTTACTTTCCTCTTCTCCTGGCTGATAAGTTGATAGCCAGCTGGGGCCGTTCCACCAAAGGCTGTGTTCCTTTAACTGAGGAGCCGTAAGTCCTCGGCTGGCGCAGTCGGCAGGGTTCTCCTTCGATTGAACATACCTCCAACTTGCTGATGGTACCGCCTCTGTGACTTGTTTTACGCGGTTTGAAACAAATGCTTTCCATCGACTAGAGTCCCCGTTAAGCCAGCCTAGCACCGCCATCGAGTCGACCCAGGCGAAAATTGTGACGTCATGATTCATAAGGCAATTCTTGATTTTTACTATCAGTTTAGCTAATAAAACTGACCCACATAATTCCAAACGTGGCACGGACGTATTTTTATTGAGTGGAACAACTTTTGTTTTGGCAGCAACTAACGTTACTTTCGATTGATTTTCTCTCTGTACCTTGATGTAAACGACAGCGGCATAAGCTTTTGTGCTCGCATCACAAAATCCATGCAGTTCTATCGAGTCTCTCTCCTGCGTTTGAAGCCACCTTGGTACTTGACATTCACCAATGACCTTGATATGCTCTTGAATTCGTTGCCACTCATCATAGATGCCTTTTGGTACGGCTTCATCCCATGAAATATTTGCTTTCCATACGTCTTGAAATAATATTTTTAATTTGATAGTGAAAGGAGCCAGCCATCCCAGCGGATCGTATAATTTTGACAGTTCTGATAAAAGTGTTCTTTTGGTTAGTTTTCCGGGGGCTGAAGTACATGTTATACTTGGATGAAAGGTGAAATAGTCATCTTGTGGACACCACCTTAACCCCAAAGCTTTTGTTGTTTCAGCTTGCTTGAAATGAAAACTATCCTGCTGGTTTTGGTCTGAATCAACATTTTTTAATAATTCCGGTGAGTTCGATTTCCATTTCCTGAGATTAAATCCTCCTGATTTTAATAGGTTAATAAGGTCATTTTGTAACTGTTTAGCGGTAGTAATGGAGTCGGAGCCGTGGATGAGGTCATCCATATAAAATGAATTTTCCAGGACAAAGGGTGCTGTACTCTCTTGATAGTTATTTTTCTCGTCACTAGCCAATCGTTTCAGCCTCATCATGGCGAGAAACGGCGCAGCCTTTGTTCCGAAACTCACCGTGGCCAGCTTAAATTCTTTCAATTTTGAATTCTGATTATCTCTCCAAACAATTAATTGTAAATCTTGATCCTGTTTATTTAGCCAAATCTGTCTAAACATTTTTTCCAAATCAGCCGTAAACGCATATCGATGTTGTCTCCACTTGATAAGAAGATTCTGTAAATCTTGCTGCAGATTTGGACCCCGGCACATGACGTCATTTAAGCTGAGGCCCGTCGAAGTTTTTTCTGAAGCGTTAAAAACAACGCGTAACTTGGTAGTAGTCGAGTCAGCGCGCATGACGGCATGGTGAGGTAAATAACAATTTAATTTGTAATCGGAGTCGGCCGGCGTCATATGACCGAGCGATAAATATTCATTTATAAATAATTTGTAGTCATTTGATAATTGATTGTTTCTTGCAAATTTTTGTTCTAATTTATAAAACTGGGCTACAGCCTTGGATTTAGAATGACCTAATTTATCTTGATAGTTAGGTTTTAAAGGCAATCTGACCTCATAACGCCCGTCTTCTCGTCTTTTTGTCGTAGACTGATAAAACTTTATACATTGCTCATCTTCCGTCGATATTGAGGTTTCATCTGAGTCGGTGATGTCCTCTATTTCCCAAAATTTCTGAATCTGTTCGATGTTATTTAAAACGACGTTGCATTGAAAAGTTCTTACATTGCCGCTTAGTATCCACCCGAACTGCGTTTGCTGAGCAGTCGGGAGGTTTGTGTCTGATCTACACATTCCGTCCATCAATATAACAGAATAAATATCGGCACCCAATAAGATGTCTACAGGCCTACTTTTGTAAAACTCTGGGTCTGCTAATTTAATATTATTGAGATATGACCAATCTGGTTTCGAAAACGTATAGCTTGGTAGGTTTTTAATTAATTGATTCATTATCAAAGCATCTGTTTTTAAAGTAAAATCGCTGACGGTTGATGAAATTTCAACAGTGATAATCCCCTTGCAGTTACTTTCCTTATCACCAATCCCAGAAATAACGCCCTTGCATGACATTCTAGGTATTTTCAGGATCTGTGCTGCTTGCTCAGTTATTAGTGAAGTTTGCGAACCCTGGTCTAATAGGGCGCGCATGACGTAATAGGTACCATCAGCTGCTTTGATATTCACGATGGCTGTCGGTAACAAGACTTCTAACTGATCATCCTGCAACGACACGTGTGAGCTGCTTCTTACTTGTCTTCCCGCGTCAGCAGAAACGGTTGCATCGGCGGCGGCGCCGCCCTCACGCGCGTTCGAGTTTTGCCCACTGCGACTGTTATAAGCGGTTGGGCGGGCGGGTTGCGTAAACGCCTCATGCAATAAGCGATTATGAGCCTTATTGCACAAACGACAAAATTTCTCTGATAGGCATGGTTGTCCTCGATGATCATAGAGACAATTTTGGCAAAGATTTAATCTATTAACTGTTTTTAATTTGTTGTGAGGTGGCATCTCCAAAAATTGAGGACAAAAATAAATTCCATGCTCGGTACTGTTGCACAATGCACAAAGGTAACTTTTTGCTGATACGCTCTTTTTGTTTATAGGTACTGGCGAATTTATTTTACTGCTTGCAAATGAGTTTTTGTAGTAACTCGGTCGCTGCTTACTGCTATTATTATAATCATTTTTACTTGGGCCATGAAATTTTTGTATCGGAATATCTTGTTTTCTTCGTGACGCTTCTAATGACGTAAATTTGGCTTCCAAAAATTGTAAGAATTCTTTTAAATTCGGTATTTCTCTCGGATCTTGCACAGATTCCATATAATCGGTATAGGAAACGGTATCTAATTTCTGAGTCAATAAATGAATAATAATGGGGTCCCAGGATGTAATGTCGACTCCCAAATTTTTAATTGCATTAAGACATTCTTGAATAGTATCATGAATACGTTTTAAATGAGTGGCTGATTGGTGTTGCGTCGATGGAATATTCATTAAAACGTTCATGTGGGAACTGAATATAAGCTTTTTATTATTATATCTCTGATTTAATATATCCCAGCAAACTAAATAGTTATCGGAACTGATATTTAAATGTTGAATTAATCTTTCTGCTTCGCCTTTTACTTTGGACTTTAAATACTGCATTTTTTGTGCGTTAGATAATGAGCTGTTACTGTGGACGGTTTCATTAAATAAGTCCTTAAAAGACACCCAGTTATTATAATATCCATTAAATGTTGGAATTTCCATCTGAGGAGTAGATTTCTCCCTATGGGCCAGAGAACCCATTTTCTTGTTGATGGCCTTCTTGACGGACTGGTACTTACTCTCATAAGATGAAAATGTTTTTTCATACTCCTCGTTGGGTTCGTTGGAAAGGCTGTCCATCTCCCAATGCAGCGAGTCGATTGCGGTCCAGCGGGATTGGATGGTTTGAAGTAGATCTACAAACTCCCATTTCTCGTTCACTGATTCCAGGTCGATTCCCGTGATAGTTCGGTGAAACGCCTTAAAGTTGCTTTGCTGTTTCTTAAGCATCCCGTCCAATGTGCCTACTGTTGCATTATGCGTACTCACCCTGCTGCTGCTCGGTTGTAATGTGCTCTGGATGGGCTCATTCGGTTTTGGCACGAACGCAGGAGGCTTGATAAGAGGTGACTGGGCTCTCTCCTCCGCCATCGCCTGATAACTTTGAATATGAGCTCTAATGTTACCGTACCTTTCTTGCACTCTCTCTAAATCACTGTTTAAACGGTCTCTCATTGCTGGATCCAAGTCGACCGAAGACAATTTGGAATAATTAGACTCGTACTCCACCCAATAACTATCGAGTATATCCAACCTTTTTTTAATGTAGTCAGCGGTTTTCCTGCTAGCCCCATCTTTTTTGAAACTGGTGTATACGTTTTCGATGGCCGAAGCTAGCTGCTGAAGATTTGCTAAGATTTCGTTGACTGAAGACATTGCTGTTAATGTATAATGGACTGATCTTACTTGAGATACTGCTTACTGCTGCTTTATGGCAACGAATCTGGGTAGATGAGTCGCCTCCTTTGCTGATGACACTGAACGTCCGTAAACTTGCTGTAGAACGTCACTTAATTGTCCTGATCCACTTGATATTTATCAATTCGATATGATAGTCACTGATTAATGTACTGTACAAATGCACTGTTTCAATAGTTCGGTAGCCGAAACTAATAAGACACGTTGCGGTTAAAGTTCATTCACTCGCGCGACACGTGTAGATAGTCCCGCTTTCCCGAAAAGCTCGAAGGACCAATGTTAGTTGATAGGACAACTAACTAATAAATGATAAAACTGATAGAATTAAACTGTTGTATATTTAGAACAAAAACTATAAAATTATGATATAATAATGGTAAATGGAATGAGTACGCGTGACTTGATACACTGCTAATTGCGAACTGAATTGTATGAAATTAATTGCTAATATAAAGTAATTGGGTCATTAAAGAAATGATGCGTCGGCAATGTACGAGGTAGCTCGTACATTGCGATTCGTTAGTGTAAATAAAGTTATAACAATATAATTGTTGCCTATGTCTAGGTAATATTGAAAAACATATGGACTAAAATCCCTCTCTAAACTTTTCTAAAATTGGGTAACATGTTTAAAGTTAACGCCAATAACCCGATTTTTTTCCGCATAAATGTATACGAAAACATTTTTCAAAGTGACGTCATGATCTTGTTTGTGCAATATAATAGATACTTTCTTGTTCAAATAAGGTCAATGTGTACTGGTTTAATACAAAAAAGCTTGTAAAAAGGAAAACCGAATTCCATTTTCAATTTATCGAAGAGAAGCTTTTCCTTATTGCTAAAGCCAAACACATTTCTGTTCCGCACTTTGCATTCGTGGTGTCGCCGTAACAGGTAAACATGGTTTGAAGGACTATCGACTAGTCTGTTTCTTTGAAGATGACGTAAGTCGAATTGTGCTGAATATTCGCTGGACTTGCAGACCGCAGTGCTATCGGTATTTAAAATCATGTCAAATCAAGCGATCTTAGCCCAGAGGATCGCCTGTGAGAGCCCTCGAGGCAGCGGGGACGCCGAGTGCACTTCTGCTGAGCTCGTCACATTATTCGACCTACTTAGCGGAGCGATAGAGCCCGAGGTGTCGTCTCACCTCCTTGATATTGTCGCCTTTGTGGTTCCATCCAAGAAATATTTCTCGGGTACTCAGGCTTTCCGGCATTCTTGACAGCGCTGCCTCAATTAAAGAGAGATACCACACAACCAAAATGTTTACTTTGTGGCTTTTATTTACGGTTGGATTGAAACATCATACCCATTTATTACTCATATCTATTAATTTATTTAAAAATGTAAATCAGCCGACTTCGTAACGTTATTGTGATAATATATGTAAAGTATTTCCAGCAAATCCGTTTATAAGTTTGTCGCTCCGACGCTATTAGGTATAGCAATAAGGTTATACATTCGTCCAATCGTTATACCTACAAACTGCACTCGAGATATTCTTTTTAAGTTGCTAGCAAGTAAATCGCGTTAGACGATATGAACGGTTCGATATCGGTCGGCGAGTGACAGCGGCCGCCATATTGGTGGCATAAATCAAGTCTGGTGGTGAAGTGACGCGCCGTAAGCGATCGAGTGTCGCGCGGACAGAAATAAAAGCAAGGAATCTCCTAGTTGAGTGGTTTACTCTGAGGCACGCCGTGAAATTTGTCTCCGCGAGTATTCGCTGTTTTTATCTGTCTGCATTTTAGAAGATATTGCTTGACGATGCCGCACTGACTGACGTTTTATCGTGCAAAGTGTAGAAGCAACGGGAATATTCTAGTTTCGGTAGCGTTCCGATTCGCACTTCAATTCAGGGAAAAAACTACTGAAATATTAACTACTTACTGCATCTTTAGATTTTCAGATAGGTTTAATTATTTTTCTCCCAAAATCCAATATTACTCGGAAGGTAGTCTTGTGTAAGGAACCGAGCTTTAAATAAGATCGATATCGAAGGCTTCAGCTGACATCAACGAATGAATACACTTGAAAGCACAATGACTGAACTGTCAAAGTTCAAGGAACTAAGTTGCTTCGTACAATAGAAGCTGGTGTAGAAGTGAAAAGTTGAAGTAGACTCAACTTAAAGTTATAAAGGCAGGTTCACTAACGATGCATTGTTTGATATACCAAAGTAACCTTCGTGATGCTTTGGATTTTAACAATATCTAGAACTTATCGTCCGGTTTAAAACTATACTAATTATATCAAAGACAGATGTCATACCATTTAATGTTCTCATTTATAACAAGATTGAACAGTTCCTTTCCAGGGCTAAAATAGTTTTATCCACTGGATAAAGTTGCGAATAACTCCGCTAAAAGTGTCATCGATCGTTCCCTAGGTCTATAATTAAGGACACCAGCAGCGATGGGAAAAGATATTGACACCGCGCAGCGTCTCGGGTGTCAGCGGTCGCGAGCGCAACTAGCTCCTGATATAAAATACTTAGGATTGGCACACACTCAATGGAATAGATGGGTGTACGTGGTACGTAGGTACAGACTTCTGAGAGTCGATAACTGATGTAGAATAAAAAAGAAATATGAACGTTTGTTCTACGACTTTCCGAAGAAGAAATAAAAACTGGCCAAGTGGCCAAGTGCGAGTTGGACTCGCGCACGAAGGGTTTCGTACCAAAAAACGGCGATAAAAATCACGTTCGTTGCATGGGAGCCCCCCTTAAATATTTATTTCATTCTGTTTTTAGTATTTGTTGTTATAGCGGCAATAGAAAAACATCATCTGTGAAAATTTCAACTGTCTAGCTATCGAGGTTCATGAGATACAGCCTGGTGACAGACAGACAGAAGGACAGCGGAGTCTTAGTAATAGGGTCTCGTTTTTACCCTTTGGGTATGGAACCCTAAAAAAAAGACTTTTCATACAAAACTCGTTTAGCTGTTCGGACATTTATTTATCGGAAAGTCGATATTTTTTAATCTTTTTTCGGAAAAGTCATCTTCTTTTTTCGAAAAAAAAAGCTCCTGTGAGGTTCTTGGCGTTTTACAAACAATAGACAGTAGACAGTCGGAAATATTTTTCAACACACTTGCTCGTAAAGTGAGCCCTAATACGTCGCTTTTAGGGCCATAAACCGAGCTATAACAAACGCGTGCAATAATATATAAAACACTAGTTTGTTATAGAATTATCCCTACAAAGTTAAATTAGTACCTTACTGCAAGTTCTATGCAAGTAAACAGAGCATTCTTAATTTAACCGGGTAATACAGTTATTTTTTTAGTAACAACAAAGAGGTTTATATGACGCTGAAAATTTATATTCATTTTTGAAATAAATAAATGTGTAAGTCCTTAATTAAATCAAACAAATATTTATTATAATAAAATTATTCATAATTCACAATATTTTGTTATATAATATTAAAATATTTAGATTTTATCACTTAAAATTACAACTTTGAAGTAGGCGGTATGCTCACTCACCCCTTTGTTCGCAAAATATTCTTGCATTGGGCGTGTAAAAAAAAAACAAAAAAAAACCTACGCGCCTTTTCCCTTAATTGTCATATTTTGTTTTTGTCGTATTTGTTGCTGTGTGATAAATTACTTTGTATTTTCCTCGCAAATGTGTTGAAAAACGTCGTATGAAACTCGTAAGCTTTTGCTCATTGCACACGAGGCTGTGGGTTGCAGCCCGAGCCGCAGGCGAGGGCGTAACTCAGCCGAGTAGCAACCTAAACTAACTTGTCTCATAATGTACTATTATAGCATTGACATTGTTACTTCCTTGGTAAGTCTCAAGTGGTCTAATAATTAATTATTAAATAAACAAAGAAAAACCAAAATGTTTGCTTGAGAATATGACGCCATAAGACGTCAAAAGTAAAGAGTAATAAGCAATATTTTTGGTTCAGCCGCCGCAGAGTTATTCTTCGTTTATTAATAAGGCCGATAAGAAGTTTAGATCCATATTCTATTGAGTTGATTTCATTTACTTTAAAAAAATCGGTTGGCACTCCGGGAGTGCCGGCAGAAGTGAAAAATTGAATATTAACGTTGTGCATTTTTGATATTTTGAAATTAGCGGCAAAGGATTAAAATTATTTCTTTCCTATTACTATACAGTCTTACAATTCAATCAGTTTGTAATTAGAGGAAAATTCTAAAGATTTCGCGCCAGTGGCCTTTTTAATTTCTACATGCACGCATTCTACGATTTAAACTTATAGTCACAGAGTATAAATAAGTCTATGATTTCACCGAAGAGATCGCTGCTATTAGTTCCATTTTCAAAATTAGCGCGTTGCTGGTGACACAAGTGTTTACATGACGTCTTAAAATGACGCGCCACCATTTTCAACGCGCCCCGTAGAAAGAGAGGGGCATACTTCCGCCGCCAGCTGCTGTCTTCTCTCCATTCGTCACATCCGTCTTACGCATTTTCGATCAGCCACGTGATTCCTGACGCGAGTTTAGCATTTTTTCACCATACAAAAAGCGCACAACGCCGCTAAAGAAGTTTTCACTTCAAAAATATAAACATTGCATCTGCCTCCAGTGTGACCGAAGCTCATGTTATAAGAAACGCATGAGAGGGTTCGCGCTTATTACTTACGTGTATCTATCATTTTATATTGCAAAATCTTATGCATGATCTTACGGTACTTATGAGCTCATTATTACTATATCATTGAGAGATTTTATGTTGATTTTGATTTTCGTTTCAAGAGTAGTTCATATTTTACTCATAATCTTTAAGGTAGTTAAACTCATTAAACTTCGCAAGTATATACCTACAGGCTGTTAGGTAATAACCATAATTAACCAAATATGGTAGATAAGGTACCATGTATGATGCATGGGTACGTATCAGAATGTCTAAAGTTAGAATGTCTAAACTTAAAATGGCAAAGTTCATAATGTCAAAAATTTGAATGTCTAACGATTAAAATGTAAAAAGTTCAAAATGTCAAAAACGAAAATGTCAAACGGTCAGATAGTCCTAAATTAAAATGTCTAAGTTCAAATGATCAAAACTTAAAATGTCTAATAGTCCAAATACATATAATGACGTATCGAATTTACTTATTTTCTTTCATTTAGGTATCTTATTAATTAGGTTAAATAACTGCGCGTTAACCTCTGTACCTCCGCCGCACATCAACATAGCCGCGCCACTCCCTGATTCGGTAGCCGGTGCCAGTCACTGATTTAGTAGCCGGCGAACAAAATCCACCAATTGACTTTGAAATAGATTTTTTTCTGGCGCTTCGCCGGCCGCTGCCGCGGCACGCTTGCTTCGCTCGCTCGGCTCGCGCGCTGGGTTCATGTCAACCTAATATGCTCGTCGCTACGCTCCTCGCACCTATCTCGTGACCTGCGGTCTACGGTTTCTAAGTCCCAGTAGACTAGTTGAGACTCGTTTCCGACAGCTAAATTTGCTATAAAGCATTTTAGGTGAAGCCCAAAGACACCTACCTCCACAGACTCAATTAACCTCAAAGAAGGCGATTCGTTTTAAGATCCAACCCAATTCAAATAAATCATTGTGAACTTAGACTTAATGACCATTTGATATTTTAACTTTCAAGTATTTGATACGTTTGATACTTTGAATTTTGCTATTTTGAAGTTAGACATAATGATTTTCGACATTTTAAACCATTTAAATTTTAATTTTTGACATTTTGAACTTTGTCATTTTAACTTTAGACATTCTAACTTTAGACATTCTGATACGTACCCATGATGCATACAACCCCGAAAAATTATTATAAACCTTGAAAACCGCCAAATGGCTTAGAAATTTGTTTTTTTATTTGTATAGAAAAATGCGAAATGGCAACCCCAGACAAAAATAGGCTATTGTATTTGATAAATCAATCCCATGAATGGCCAAAAGCAAAGTACAGTTCCGATCTAGAGTTGCCACTATGGAGTTTATACTAAAAAGACAAAACAGTTTTTTTCATAAAATTGTGGTTACGGGGCTATATGCATGGCTCCCATATTCGGCTTATAAGGCTTTTAGAAAACACCCTGTAAACAAAAAAAACTAATACAATAATAGCATTCTTATAAAATCTATCCTAGAAGCTAATCTATTAAAAACTTTCTTTTTTCATAAATTCAATCCCGACATTTGCGTCATGCTAAACCAAATTTGTTGCGGGTGGAAAATAAAAAAAAACTCGATGTGTCTTTTCGTACGGATCGGACCAAGGATTCGGCAAACTTTTGAATAATAAAAACAACTCCACCATACTCGATATCCAATATTTCAATAAAGCTCTAACTTTTGGGTAGAGAAAATGGAGAGGCCAAAAATTACATTACGGAGGTCTTGAAGAAATTGAGGTTTCCTCCCAGTTGACGACCGGTATACGTATCACTTGCGACGATGTTGACTTTACGGTATGACTCTAATAATATTAGGTATAAAATTTATAGTTGAACAATTTTTATAATTTTAGCATTTTAACAATTTGTTCCTTGCAAAAGGAAAGGGAACCAGTGTAATTTAGAACCTGTAATTTTTGAAGAAAAAACTTCTTTAGCGGCGTTGTACGCTTTTTTGTAATGGGGAAAAAATGCTAAACACGCGTCAGTAAGAATCACGTGACCCTGATCGAAAATTCGTAAAACGGATGTGACGGATGGAGAGTAGATAGCCGGCGGCGGAAGTATCCCCCTCTCTTTCTACGGGGCGCGGTGAAAATGGCAGCGCGTCATTTCAAGACGTAAACACTTGTGTCACCATAGCAACGCGCAAATTTTTTAATTCAATGTCAAAACTCTAGATTTTCTGTCAAGCTATGGATAAGACTTTCGTACAATACTGTTCTGTATTCGTAAATTCAAATGCAGAGTAAATTCGTAAGACGGCAATTCGTGCAAAATTATTCTTTTACCATTTCAAAATATCAAAAATGCACAACGTTAATATTCAAGTTTTCACTTCTGCCGACACTCCCGGAGTGCAACCCGATTTTTTTAAAGTAGTTAGTCCCTACTAACTACTTTAAAAAAATCGAGTTGCACTCCGGGAGTGCCGGCAGTAGTTAAAGCGCATTCACTTAGATAGTGTCGCCCTTTAATCGCGCCGCCTTTGCACGTGCCGCTTCTTGTCAAAGGATGCCGCCGCATAAACAAAGGATACCGCGTGCGGCGTACACCCACAAGTCAATTTGTATTTTGGCAGTTTGCATCGAAGCGCCGCCGTAGTGAAAGCTTGTGTTTGTTGACTCTGCTACGTATACTGAAAATATTTTTTCATCCTTGGAAGGACAGTTAAGTGCCTCAAGATGAAACTTTAAGTGAACCAACAAAAAACGGGTGTTTTGTAAAACATGTAAACAACTTATGAACAATGTCCATCGGCATTGCGTTGAAATCAGTTTGTCTGCACCTATCAGAGATACTTCAAAAATAGTGGGGATACCAAGAACGAGAGTTGGAATAATATTTGAAAAAAAATAGGCCCATTAACACCAAAAAACGTAAAAACGGAAGAATCCCACTATCGAAAACGGACGACTTTGAATGTGATGTAGTACGTCCGAACAGTATACAGATTTTATGCTAATAAAAAACTTCTGACACTAGACACGATTCTGGAAAATTTACAAGCTAATAATACGGACTTTCCGTATAAACGTACGACTCTGCGAAATGTTAATACATTTCTAAAACTTGGATTTAAGTATAAAACACTTAATAAGCTAAAACTATTGCTTGAATCATCGCAATTTTTTACCGTTATCAGTAACGTTATTTGTATAACGTTACCAAAAACTTACCGGTATTCCTCTCCTGAACACAAGTGCTTGCGGGTGTACCGACACTATCTAAACGAATGGACTTTACAGGCAATAACATTTTCAATTTTTTGTGTAATATCCTAGTTCAAAGCCGGCCAAACCCAGGCCTGTGGGGCCACTAAGTGGTCCGCTAAGGCATTTGAATTTGCCCACCAGAGATCGGCCTGCCGATGCCGGCCCTGCTTAGAAGATGTGGCCTGGCGCCGCCGCCATATTCTAAAAAAATTTGCCCACCTGGCAATTTTATGGGCCACCCTTGTGGACTTCCCTTTTGAATTGTCTTCTCATAAAATCAAGATTATATACAGGGTCACTGGAAATATGACGTATTCCTGCTAAGGGGTTATAGATAAGGTCAAAACAAATATTTTTTGTCATATAACTTTTTCTCAAAAAATTAATAGTTTTTGAGTTAATTGAAATTAAGTATTTTTTTACCAAAAGTACGTTTTCAGACACAAAAATTTTAAATAAAAGATAACTACTCATTCGATTCCAGTTTTTTCATTATTTTGGGGTAGAAAACAATCTATGTGTTGATAATGAATAAAAAAAATTACAAAAAGTACAGGTGTTTATAAAAAAAACAATCCTTAAATGCATTTTTTTTTTATTTTTTTTCAGATTTTTAGAAATAGCATCAAATATCTTTAAAAAAATCCTAGTAACTAAGCGTGCATAATATTTTAAAAACATCACCATCTATTCAGCTTTCAGTTGAGGTATAAAACTTAATAATAACTTAAATAAAAAATGAGAAATTAAGACTTAACTAAATAGCAGTCCCATTTTATGAAGCAAAAATTTCCTACTTCAAGCGCTTCGAAGGTGGCCGTATTATCCTACTTATATCATAAATGTGAAAGTTTGCTTGTTTGGATGATTGTTAATCAATCACGTAAAACGACTGAATGGATTTGGATGAAATTTGGCACACAGACAGTTTATAAACAGGATTTAAACATAGGAGGATACTATTATCTTGGTTAAAGGTTCCCTAGGGATTTTCTCGAATTTAATTGCGGACAAAGTCGCGGGCGGAAGCTAGTTTGCCATAAATGATCGTACTTACTAAAAATACTTTCGTCCGAGTGAGTTTGAAACAGAATTATTTTCCGCCGATGAGTCAAAATTTTATACAGACAGCATCAAAAATAACCATGCATATCAGCCATTTTTAATGACCCGCTGCTGGGGAACAGGCCTTTCTTTCCTTTTGGGATAAAGCGGACGGGCCATAACCCACCACGTGGGCCCAATGCGGATTGGTCGGTGTTAACTCAATGTACCTTACATTGAGCCCTTGGTTCTGGCTGCATTTACAGTCGTTAACACTGACCAATCCACATTGGGTCCACGTGGTGGGTATGGCCCGTCCGCTTTATCCATCCACAAGCCAAAAGGTAGGCCTGTTCCCCAGCAGCGGGGCATTAAAAATAGCTGATATGCATGGTTATTTGTGACACAGTTTGTATAAAATTTTGACTCATCAGCGGAAAATAATCTTGTCTCAAACTCACTCGGACGAAAGTATTTTTAGTAAGTACGACCATTTATGGCAAACTAGTTTCCACCCGCAACTGCATTCGCATTTACATTCGAGAAAATCCCTAGGGAACCCTTAACCAAGATAATAGTATCCTCATATGTTTTAATCCGGCTTATAAACTATCTGTGTGCCAAATTTCATCCAAATCCGTTCAGCCGTTTTGCGTGATTGATTAACAATCATACAAACAAGCAAACTTTCAATTTATGGAATAAGTAGGATAATACGGCCACCTCCAAAGCGCTTGAAGTAGGAAATTTTTGCTACATGAAATGGGACTGTTATTTAGTAAAGTCTTTATTTCTCATTTTTTATTTAAGTTATTATTAAGTTTTATACCTCAACTGAAAGCTAAATAGATGGTGATGTTTTTAAAATATTATGCACGCTTAGTTACTAGGATTTTTTTAAAGATATTTGATGCTATTTCTAAAAAATATGTAAAAAAATAAAAAATAAATGCATTTAAGGATTGATTTTTTTATAAACACCTGTATTTTATGAAATTTTTTTTATTTATTATCAACACTCAGATTGTTTTTTATCCTAAAATAGTAAAAAATCTGGAATCGAATGAGTAGTTATTTTTTATTTTAAATTTTTGTGTCTGAAAACGTACTTTTGGTCAAAATGTACTTAATTTCAATTAACTCAAAAACTATTAATTTTTTGAGAAAAAGTTATATGACAAAAAATATTTGTTTTGACCTCATCTATAACCCCTTAGCAGGAATACGTCATATTTCCAGTGACCCTGTATATATCCTAGTTTCACTATTAAACAGTGAACAATTAATAGTAGTTTATGAAACTGATGCATAATGAAGGGTATTAAAACATGAGTGTGTGTTTAAAAACCGAGCCGTAGTAGGCGAGGTCTTTAATTTAATAGTATCACACGAGTGTTTTAATACCTAGTTATGTATAGTTTCATATACTACTTTATCTACCTCTCATACAATTTGTGATTGAACCTACAAAATAAAATATCAATGATCAAAAGAATAAGTAGTTTCTCGGTAGATAGGCAGTACTTACCTAGGTTAAGTAAGAAGTTTTTCCATCGCCGCATATAAAATATAGGGTGGAGTCAAATTTTCACTCACTATCACTCACTACTATCAGACATTTTAAAGCACAAGTAAAAATTAAAATCTTAAAATGGCCCGTATTCAATTAGAAAAATAAATAATGAGACAAGTGCATTCCAGAAGACTAATCGCTACGCTAAGTCATCGATCATCATAGAGTACATTTTAATCATGGAAAGTCTTGGAAAATATGTGGGAATATCGTTGTTTTTTTTAATATCACGGCACTGCCTTCTTCTTGGATTTGCCCTGTATCGTAATGAGAAAAAAAGTTATTTTATAACATTGTTTAGTATAGCGAAGGCACAGCATAAAGATTTTTTTCCTTACAGTAGGCCGACGCCTTTATTGTTGGGCGATACCGCCGCCTGTAGGGTATTTACGCAAATACGGAAGGGTTGTCACAAATTTACAATTTGGAAGGTGGATTTCTTTTACGACCCCTGGGTACATAAAAGTATTGCGAAATTATATAAAATAATGAATTAGGGGTGGCATATTATTCAATAAAGGTTTTATAACATAAAGGTTTCAAACGGTTTTCTTTATACCACGAGTGATTGCGGCAGCCTGCCAATGCTGCCGCACTCGCTCGTAGTTTCGAAACGACGAAACTTACTTGATGGCCACTGTCGCACGCAAGGTTCGGAAACCAGATTAATATTATAAAAAATCCAAGATGGCGGCTAACTTTTTGTTTTTTTTTGCCGATTTCGATGAAACTCGGTTTTTTGTAATTTTGACAAGACAACGCAATTTTAAAAATATATAAAATTCAAGATGGCGGCCAACTTTTTTGTTTGTGGGTCGATTTCGATAAAACTAGGTTTTTAGTACTATTTTGACAAAAAAACACCAACGCATTGTTAAAAGTATGAAAAATCTAAGATGGCGGCCAACTTTTTCAACTGAGTTTCATCGAAATCAACCTAAAAACAAAGTCGCCAGCGATCTTGACTATTGTCGTTTTTTTTACAATTTGTAACTGTTTTCTTGTCAAAATAGTGCCCCAAACCAAGTTTCATCGAAATCGGTCCACAAACAAAAAAGTTGGCCACCATCTTGGATTTTTTATATTTTTGAAATTGCGTTGCTGTTTTCTTGTCTAAATAGTACTAAAAACCGAGTTTCATTGAAATCAGCCCACAAATAAAAAAGTTGGCCGCCATCTTGGATTTTTGACATTTTTAACATTGTTTTGCTGTTTTTTTGTCGAAATAGTATGAAAAACCAAGTTTCAATGAAATCGGCCCACAAATAAAAAAGCTGGCCGCCATCTTGGATTTTTTGACATTTTAAAAATTGCGTAGCTGTTTTCTTGTCAAAATAGTACCAAAAACCGAGTTTCATTGAAATCGGCCCACAAACAAAAAAGTTGGCCGCCATCTTGGATTTTTTTACATTTTTAACATTGCGTTGCTGTTTTTTGTCAAAATAGTAGCAAAAACCGAGTTTCATCGAAATCGACCCACGAACAAAAAAGTTGGCCGCCATCTTGAATTTTTTATATTTTTAACATTGCGTTGCTGTTTTCTTGTCAAAATAGAACAAAAAACCGAGAGTCATCGAAATCGAATTATTAATTTAATAAGAAATTAAAACGGTAAAGACTCGATAGCCCTAGAAGACGTGTCCCGAGCTACAAAGAACGGCAAAGTATGCAGCTCGGGCTCGTCCGACTCACCTCTCCCCCCTTACGCCCCGCACGATTGCCCTGTCTAGACGTCTCCGTCGGCCTACTGTAAGAAATTCTTTATGCTGTGGCGAAGGTATGTTATAATAGTAGTTTATGAAACTGATGCATAATGAAGGGTATTAAAACATGAGTGTGTGTTTAAAAACCGAGCCGTAGGCGAGGTTTTTAATAGTATCACACGAGTGTTTTAATACCTAGTTATGTACAGTTTCATACACTACTTTATCTACTCTCATACAATCTTGTGATTGAACCGATTGAACCTACAAAATAAAAAATCAATGATAAAAAAGAGTTCGGTAGGTCGGCAGTACTTACCAAGGTTAAGTAAAACGTTTTTTCCGTCGCCGCATCTAAAATATCGGGTGGAGTCAAATTTTCACTCACTACACTCACTACTATGATATTTTAAGCAAAAGTAAAAATTAAAATCTAAAAATGGCGCGTATTCTATTAGAGAAAAAATAATGAAATAAGTGCATTCCAATAGACTAATCGTTACGCTAAGTCATCGATCATCATAGAGTATGTTTTAATCATGGAAAGTATATGGGAATATCATTGTTTTTTTTTAATATCACGGCACTGCCTTCTTCTTGGGTTTGCCCTGTATCGTAATGAGAAAAAAAGTTATTTTACATCATACTTGCTCGGTAACTAGGATTTACTTATATAGTATGAGGCTGTGTAAGTTGGCATGTGCAACACAGTACATTGTTTAGATAGAACGTTCCATTTTCAAATCACTTTACAATTCAAGGATGGTGAATGCTTTAACTGTAAAGTTACTTTACAATTCAAGCATTTAAAACTCCTTAGTGAACCAATCTCATTTCTTTTATTATAAACTGACGAAACTTTTGGCTGAAAAAAAAACAATGAAAATGGCGGCATTTCATTTCAGTTCAAGCTAATGCAAAAACAGCTGATTTTTTTTCGTGAATTCGAGGTTGGTCCCATAATGAAAGTTGTTCAGTTTAATGGTCTGATCAACTCCACGAGTTTTCAATGAAATAACCCTTTAACGTTTTATTTTTATTTTTGTTTTAATGTTTTTGCTTTTATTTTTATTTTTGTTTTTATTTTTATTTTGATTAAATTTACCTCGCATGAATGATGTAAAATAGTATGCTTACCTCGGTTGTAAGTAGCTATTACACCCTCGAACTATATTCGCCCTCGCTCGCTATGCTCGCTCGGGCGTCTAAATATCTCGGGTGCACTCGATCCATTAGCGCCCTTTGCGAGCTGCGCTCGCACGGGCGCCATATTGGATCTTGTTCTGTAATAGCTCACTTACATCCCTTGTGTAACAAACTACTATTATAACATTGCTTAGTATAGCGAAGGTATGTTATAAAATAACTTTTTAAATTTTTTTCGGTATTGCGTGTTTAAAGTATGTCAATATAAATTCGTTTTGAAATTCATAATTCGAATTTTACGATATTAGAGTAGATAAAATAACTTTATAACATACTAGCGGCCGCCCGCGACTTCGTCTGCGTGTTAAGTATTTTTGCTATCCCTCGGGAACAGTACGTTTTTTCGGGGTGAAAGGTACCCTATGTCCTTCTCTGTACCCATAACAACGTGTATGTAAAATTTCATTATGATCGGTTCAGTAGTTAAGACGTGAAGGCGTAACAAACAAACAAACAAATAAACAAACAAACGGACTTTCGCATTTATAATATTATAAGTAAGGATTTGCTCGTAAAGGGTCTCTTATTACACCAATTTCAATATCGTATTGTATCTCGTTACGAACTTGTGCGGTAATGTAAAGTAAAACGCACGGTTTCCTTGATAAACTGTGCGTTTTACTTTACATTACCGCACGGTTTATTAAGATGCTCCGTCTAACGAACGGTCTTAGCCGCCGCGCCGCCGCCGCCGCCTGCGCCACCGCTGCCGCCGACTGCACTACTCTGCGGTCTCGTTTCTCCTACGTTCACTCAAGGGAGTGAGAGAGAGACAAATAATAATAACTCGACAACATTAAAAGTGCCAACTGGCAACGTAACAAACAATTTTATAAATTGTAAATTTTTTTATGACGCGGTACTTTAACAAGTGATTAAAAATTTATTCGTTTAAGTCCAGGTTTTATTTATTTCCTCGCAAATATGTTATAAAACGTCGTATGACATACGTGCGCCTTGATTATTACCGCACTTATATCATAATGTACTATTTCGGCATTGCGTGTATAAAGTATGTCAATATAAATTCGTTTTGAAATTCATAATTCGAATTTCACAATATGTGAGTAGATAAAATAGCTTTTCAATACAGTTGCTCGAAAATGTGAGCTTACGATGGCGGTGAAGCGTGCGGTAAGTTGATTTTACCGCACGCCGTGCGTTTTTGTTTACGGTTTAGTACAGCGTGCGGTAAGTTGATTTTACCGCACGCCGGCGCCGTGCGTTTTTGTTTACGTACGTTTTTTTTAATTTCTACTAGCTTCCGCCCGCGACTTCATCTGCGTGGACAGTAGAAAAATACAGCGACCAGTTTAAAATGACCTCTTTAGTGTATGAAAGCTAGTACTACGGAGAGTTCAAGCTGTTTCCCTGGTTCCACCCACCTTAATTTGATGAAACATAGCTTAGATTTTAAGTTGGACCTCAATCTACTAAACTGTGAAAAGCCTATCAAAATATGTTTAGCGGTTTTTGTGTAATTTGCGCACAAATATTTAAAATTTACACTTTTATTATATGTATAGATTACAGTTTCAGTGGTACCTATAATGTTTTCTCGCAAATGTATTGAAAAACGTAGTATGGCACACGGTTGGTAAGATTTTTTAAAACTCGTGACGATTATAAACCCTCGCCTGCGGCTCGGGCTTATAAAACGTCAACTCGTTTTAAAAACCTCCTTACCAACCTTGTATCATAAACTACTATTACACTATAGCAAGTTACATTATTAGATATGAAGCGTGTAATGCATATTACGTATACTTGCATTAATATCCTGATTTTCTAATAGGAATGAAATGATATAGCGCGCTTCATACTCGTAGTAATAGGATTAATTTCCAAATATTAAATTTGAGCTATACGCGTTCGATCATATTCATTGCATCAATATATTTGAACAGGATGTATAGTTGGTTGAAATATTAACTGTACTCATAAGTTTGTACATTACCCGACTATATTTAGTGTAAATCGATATCGGGATACATATGATATTATCACAATAAAGATAGTATAAAACGAGCAAACCTTGTACTTAGAGACAACAATGAGTCCCATAATGAGACCCTCCATTATATCCCAATAGACGGAAAGCCAATCTTATATAACCGTCCTCACGTAACACAAAAGGTTTATGGAGTAATTCCAAAGACAAGGTACTTCAAAGTCACATACTTTTTGTCCATTATCTTATTGAATATTGTAAAAGCCCCGCGTAATTCGTAAAATATTCCGCGCGCAGTTCCCTAAACGTTTAATATTGGATAAAATACACCCTAACGTTCCGTACTCCCCCGTTGTTCATATCGGCATGTTATTCAGATTATACACGAATATTTCAATGCTTTCTACTAAATTACAGCTCACGGACTCTTTTACTAAATGTGGTACGTCGGAGCACGCAGCCACGGTACGGGTGACAGCGGAATAGGAAATCACTGCCAGAAACTAGTTTACAGTGGAATTGATTATTTTGTGGCTAGCGAATGAATACTAGGATAAACGACTTGTTTTTAACTATGTAGGTACTCTTTAAGAAAAATTCCCATAGTAGAAATGAGTTGCTATTCTCTAGTATTTTTTTTTGCATATTTTTGAAGTGAAAACTTCTTTAGCGGCGTTGTACGCTTTTTTGTATGGGGAAACAATGCTAAACTCGCGTCAGTAAGAATCCCGTGGCTGATCGAAAATGCGTAAGACGGATGTGACGAATGGAGGAGAGTAGACAGCTGGCGGCGGAAGTATCCCCTTCTCTTTCTACGGGGCGCGTTGAAAATGGCGGCGCATCATTTTAAGACGACGATTTTTTTTTATTGTGAACGCAAATATCTCAGTTTTATTGATACTGTAACAAAATTATTATACAATTAGGCAAGTCTTCAACAGAGTCATCGACTATGAAAACCATGAATTTTTTTTTTCATTACAACATATTAAATTAGTTTTTGCGAGAGTAGTCAATTGAACATTTAAGTACTGAAAGAAAAAGTAAGAAAATCACGTTTAGTAATACATGTGCAACCATAAAGTTAATATACCTAACGGAATAACTTCATGTGTGCAACTGAACAAGGGGGCCTACTCAAGTGGCAAGCGTTTTTCTTTCTACAACATTCAACGCTCTGGCGTTATCGATGAACGCTCCGCTCATTCTCTCGATTTCAAAGAGTAAAGTAATATAGGTTAATAAAAGAGGACATGATATATTGTTTTTGGTTTCTTAAGTATTACACTATATTTCTTTTTACTTTTTTGCAATATTCTTTATTTATAGCAAATAAATGAAAAAATAATAAAATAAAATAAAAATAAATATTATAAATAAAAGTTAATGGTTAAGATACAGAAATGACGCTACTTTTTTTCGATCGTTTGCGTTGTTCTGTGTGTACCTACTGTGTGATCTGTGGTTAACGATAACGTTGCGTAAACAAATGGTACCCAAGTGGCTGTTTTAGCGTCTGCGATTGTCGACTGAGCTATTCGATTCTTGTGTAGCGGAGCGAACGCCGATACCCTGTAGATACAGAATGTAGTCGTACGCTAGCGCACACACGCGCCTCATTTTCTAATTTTGAAAACTAATTATTAGGTATTATTCGTTGTTTTCATCACATTTTCACACCGTTAATAAAATGTGTTCATGGCTACCTACCATTTACCATTTTGATTTATTTATTACTAGCTTCCGCCCGCGACTTCGTCTGCGTGAAAAGTTTTTTTGCTATCCCTCGGGAATATAACTTTTTTTCGGGATGAAAGGTACCCTGTCTTTCTTTGTACCCCTGACAACGTGTATGCAAAATTTCATGATGATCGGTTCAGAAGTTAAGGCGCAAAGGCGTAACAAACAAACAAACAAACGGACTTTCGCATTTATAATATTAGTAAGGATTATTACCTATTTCAAAATTTTGAAAGTCCTGTCAAAAATCGGGACATTTCAATAAAAGTCCAGACATTTTTTTTTTCAAAAACAACTAACTGAAAATGATGTATTCCAGCGTAATGTAATTACCAATTTTTGTTGTGTGCTTACGTTTTAAAGCACAACATAAAATGTTCCTTCCAAAACACAAAGTTATTTTAGATAAATTGTATGATTAGAAACTGTTTATCGTGTCTTTACCTATTTTTTGGTATAGTATACCATAAAATAGGTAAGTAAATAGTGGGCCAGATTCCATACATTTTGGGACATTTCTTTCGAACACTACTGATATGTATGTTTTATAACAAGTATTACACCGCTCAATAGCCGGACAAATTACAAAGCCGAACATAGTCCGGACAAATTTCTAAGTGTTCTAAAAATGTTGAATCTACCTACTACATTCAAAATGAGTTTTCCTGGCCATGGGCCTAAATTTACTTAAGTTTTGTTTGGTAGATATGATAGTAGACAAAATGAAGAAAGGTTAGCATAATAATCAATATTTATTTTATAATTAGATCTAAACCAATACAATACATGATTTTTAAAGTACGAAGTACACAACAGCCAGCAGTCATTTTTCCAGCATGCTCCTTTATATTATTATTACAGTACCTAAAGTTTCATAGTCTTGCTTGTCGCTTGGAGTAAAATATTCGTTACTATGGTTTTCTTCGGTACTAGCTTCCCGGCATCTTTTCTTGCCAATATAAGAGGTACTAGTTTATTATATTCTGCGAAGTCATTAAACCTATATTGAATTGTATGTATCTGGAATAAATAATAGATAAATTATTAAAAAGTACAATTTGGGTTACAAGATTGGGTTAATAACAGTTTAGGTAAATAATAGACTATTGAAAACCATTGCGGTATTTTGATCTTATTATTATGTAATGTACTTAATAGGTACCACAATGTTTAAATAAAACCACTAAGTATTTAGTATTATTTACCTACATGATCACTTGTAAACCAATTGTAAACACCTCTAGTCTCTGCCTTTTGTTTGTTCAACATTTCTTGCCAATTATATTCCGCAATGCCATTACTTATTTATTTATAGGTTTTGTATATCTGAAATAAAATATAGGTAAGTAATTTATTGATAAGTTCATAAGATAAGTCTTATTGAAAACCATTGCGGTGTTTTGATTTGATGTAATAAGTAGTTACTTACCCAGTAAGTATATAGGTACCTAAGTGCCTTTGTACGTATTACCTACGTATTAATATTATTTAAAAAGCACATGGGCACTGAGCAAGGATTTGTTTAATAGAAAATTGGTTATAATTATTAAGTCGCCGACGCTCAACGACACGACAGACAAAGACAAAACGTAGTGATTTTTTATTACATTGTGTGCATTCCAATAGACTAATCGCTGAGTCATCGATCACCGTAGAGTGGTCACCAAACTCTAACCATGGAAAGTAATGAGAGCTTTTAAAATGACAAAAAACTGTAAGTTCGGTGGATGGCGTTGATAAAAATGGGTGTGTCAATCTATTTTTAACCGTATTCAAAAAAACAAAAAATGATGTTCTTAATTTGAACTGTATGTATGTATGTTTGTATGTATGTATGTCTGTTTGTCCGCGATTATTTCGTGTTTGGCTGAACCGATTTTGATGCGGTTTTCAGAAAAGTATTTGTTACACTTAGAAGGTTTTAGTATTTTAACCAACTTCAAAAAAAGAAGGTTCTTAGTTTGACTCGTAATATGTAGGTATATGTATCCGCGATTATCTCGCTTTTTGCTGAACCGATTTTGATACGGTTTTCAGAAAAGTATTTGTTACACTTAGGACAATATTTTGGTATTTTAACCGACTTCAAAAAAGGAGGTTCTCTTCTCAGTTTGACCCGTATGCATGGTTGTCCGCGATTTTCTCACGTTTGGCTCAACCGATTTTTCTATCTACCAAGATAATATTTATATCTAATGCAGAAGGTAATTACACTAAAAATAAAAAAAATAAAAAAATGTCTTGAAAAACAAAAAAACGGACTTCAAAACCCCATTCTACCTCTAAAAAGCAATAAATAATATTGAAATCACTATACTCCGACCCCTAATTCGGTGCAATGATTTAACAGCTCAAACTGTCAGTAAAATTATGTTGCCACCTCATGTCTACTAGTGACTTGAACAAAACCGGCCAAGTGCGAGTCGGACTCACGCACGAAAGGTTCCGTACCAAAAAATGGCAAAAAATTACGTTTGTTGTATGGGAGCCCCCTTAAATATTAATTTTATTCCGTTTTTAGTATTTGTTGTTACAGCGGCAACAGAAATACATCATCTGTGAAAATTTCAACTTTCTAGCTATCACGGTTCATGAGATACAGCCTGGTAACACACAGACAGACAGACAGACAGACAGACAGACAGACAGATGGATAGCGTAGTCTTAGTAATAGGTCCTGCTTTTACCCTTTGGGAACGGAACCCTAAAAACCAATTAAATCGTGTTCAATTGGATTGTTGTGGTAATTTTTTTTGGCCGTTAGTTTAAATTAATTATTAGTAGTAGTTTCGTTAGTTTAATTATTAGAGTAAAACAAAATGCAACATTTATTAGCTTTATTTAAATAATTGCCAAATATTATGAATATAATGATACACACGTTGTTTTATGTTAATGCCTAATTAATAATAATATTGAAAATATACTATTCCGTAATAAGTATTGGAGATGCTTGGAAATAATGAAAAACAAAGTCACGGGCGGCCGCTAGTAAAAAATAAAATAATAAATCAATATTTTTTTCGGAATTATGAAAAATGATTTGACATACCGGTAAAAAAATAGGTAAATAAGATCAAAATGACATTAATTTTATAGAAAAGTGTTTTAAGAACAGGCCCAATAAGCTCATTTTCAATTTTTCATATTGAAAATGTACCTAGCTGTATATTATTCACCACCCAAGTTGCTAATCACCCCATTTTACGGTACCTACTTAAGTGTATGATTGTTTGATAATTTTGAGTATGAATTACAGATAGCAATTTAAAATACAAACGATATGTATACAGACGCACTATTTCTCTTAATACTAAAATAGCTCACTTAAAAAAACATTATTGAAATTTAAATTCAGTTAACTTCCATTAACATTTAAATAAAACATATACACGTAGCATCATCAGTCATCACAGTATTCATAATATTTGGCTGTTTTAAAAACCTAGTTTAAGCATAAAACCTATAACAGAACACTTTTAATTTTCGATTTAATTTTAATACAATATTTATATTAATATATTTTGGGCTACTTCAATCAGAAATGGATTCGCGGGCTGATTTTCTGCGATTTACTGATTAAGACATCTGGCAACCCTGCCACAGACTACGACAATACCCTGCCCCTCGACCCGCGCAAAATGTTTTGTTTGAGTACGTGTTTTCCAAAACAAAAACATTGTTTCTCTACACAAAAATGTTTCGCGAAACAATGTTTTGTGTAGATGTTTTTGTTGATTGTGTAGAGCAAAATATGTGCTATGGAACCGGCCTTACATGGCCGCATGAACCAATTTAAAAAAATCTCATATTTACTCAGAAAATTGTATGTTCTCGCATTTTAGCAGAAAAGTATTATACAAGCCTTGTACTGGAATTATTGGCGGATCCAGGGGGGGTGTACCTTTGCAATTTGTCATTGAAAATGACAGTAAAAAAAAAAATATTCTTATTGTTTTAATTTTTTATGTAGGTGGCAAGGAGGTTTATATAGGGAGTGAGTACTATACAAAAATTCTCACTATTCGTTTAAAAGAAATTCAACTTTATTGCCTTTGTCATAGAGTTGAAATTATATCGATGACATTGACTGAAGACTCTACTGTGTGAATGAAACAACACTATGTGGAGGTTGGTGTCTCGTTCGCACAATTGCCATTACTAAACAATAATACCACGATAGTAGGAAAAAAAATGTACGTTACCAATCACGTAGTGTATCAAAGTTAAGGATTCGGAGTGGAATATTGAAAATATATTACTTAAATATTAATTTAGAAAAATATTAATTTAGAATAACACATAGTAATTATAAAATAAAACTGAACTTACCCTTTTGATTTAATTAGATTTCTACAATAATGCTAATCAGCATTATTATAGTTGTATAAATTCAATTGTCAATCCTGGCAACTCCGATCCGATTTTGACTTTGGCGCCGAATTTCAATTTTAGAATTTCAATATTCAGGAAATATTCTTTTACAAAACTAGGGTGACCATAAATACTACACCATTTCAGATTTCATAAAAACGAAATTGTTCTATCAATTGAAATAACTGGAAGTCGCAGGCGAGGAGTAAAGTTAATATTAATAATCAAATTCATGTTTATGCGCCGATTTCGATGAAATTCGGTTTATGGTACTATTTCGACAAGAAAATAATAACGCAGTGTTGAAAATATTAAAAAATCCAAGATGGCGGCCAACTTTTACGTATGTAGGCCGATTTTGATGAAATTCGGTTTTTGGTACTATTTAGACAAGAACATTACAAAATATTTTTTTAAGTAATAAAATTCAAAATAGCGGCCAACTCTTTTGTTTGTGGGCCGATTTCGATGAAACTCGGTTTTTGGCACTATTTTGATAAGAAAATAACAACGCATTTTTAAAATATTAAAAAATCCAAGATGGCGGCCAACTTTTATGTTTGTAGGCCGATTTTGATGAAATTCGGTTTTTGGTACTATTTAGACAAGAAAATTACAAAGTAAGTTTTTAAGTATATAAAATTCAAAATGGCGGCCAACTTTTTTGTTTGTGGGCCGATTTCGATGAAACTCTGTTTTTGGCACTATTTTGATAAGAAAATAACAACGCATTTTTAAAATATTAAAAAATTCAAGATGGCGGCCAACTTTTTTGTTTATGGGCCGATTTCGATGAAACTCGGTTTTTGGCACTATTTCCACATGAAAACAACAACGCAATGTTGAAAATAATAAAAAGTCTAAGATGGTTGGCAACTTTTTTGTTTGTGGGCGCCGATTTCGATGAAACTCGGGTTTTGGTACTATTTTGACAAGAAAACAGCAACACAATGTTAAAAATATTAAAAATTCAAGGTGGCGGCCAAATGTTTTTCTTGTTCTTCTTTTTTTTTCAACCCAGTAATATCAAAATCAACCCGAAAACAAAATTAGTAGCTATTTTGACCTTTTGACATTGTTTACGTTGCATATTACCATATTTACTATATTTATAAATCAAAACAAAAAAAAAATTAATGAAAACGCGATAAGTAACTTGTTTATAAAAAAAAAATAGTTTCTGCTTTTTAGTTAACGAGCTAAACTGAAAATATACCACCTCGTATCAGAGCTCTCGTCAAGAGGAATCAAACGAGCTCAAACTCAATGGGGTTGCATGGTTTTATTACAGAATTCCAGTGGCCTTCTTTCGGCTTCATCATTAGACCCTGGAAACTATTTCCTATCAGAGTAGTCGTCAATACGATTCAAACAAACCCAAACTCGATGGGGTTGCATGATTTTATTACAAAGTTCCAATGGCCTTCTTCCGGCTCCTTCATCAGCCCCTTGGATATTATTCCCCAACAGAGTACTTGGCGAGACGATTCTAACGAACCCAAACACGATGGGGTTGTATGGTTTCATCATAGTGTTCCTGTGGCGTTCTTCCGGCTCCATCGTCAGATCAGCTCAATGATACTATAATATTACATTACCTTCTAGTTCTGTGTTCAAAGTTTCAAGTCTCTAGTTCATCGGGAAGTTAGTATAAAATCGTTTGCAAAATTTGTGCTCAAACAAACAAACGAAAACACAAACAAACAAACGAAAACACAAACAAACGAGCAAGCAACCTTTTAAAAACTTGGCAAAAGTATTAATTGTAAATATAGAACTACCTAAGTACCTAAGTTTATATTAAACAGTTTAAAGTAATAAGTATGTCTTCGACCAACCATACAGTTTGGTCACCCTAATGAAGAAAAGGACACACACATCTACTTGACCTCTCTGTCGGCTCGTTTTGGGGCGAAGAGCTCATCTGGTTTATACCGAAGGGATGTGCTACGTCTATGGTAGGTGGTGTCAGTGTCTCTAAATTTTTTTTTAATAATAAAACGTGGCCCGAGTTGGGTTTCTATCTGACAGGCATTTGACGCATTTGACAAGCAAGGTTTCTAGGCGTGCGGCTGGCGCTAAGCTGTGACAGGCATTTTTTAATTTAGCGGGTCTCGCTGTGAAATCTCGCATACATGCTCCAATCACGCAAGCCTTGCTGCGCAAGCTACCCGTCCGCCCGGATGAAACCGCGTATTATAAGATAAGTGAATAAATAAAAACGGCGCAGCGCGAGTAGCGCGACCCCCTTTTTTACTGTAAACAGACAAGATTAGTGGATGAAACTGACAATAAATCGCGCTGCGCGGCCCTTTTTTAGGGTTCCGTACCCAAAGGGTAAAAACGGGACACTATTACTAAGACTCCGCTGTCTGTCTGTCTATCTGTCACAACACAAGGCTGCATCTAATGAACCGTGACAGCTAGACAGTTGAAATTTTCACAGATGATGTATTTCTGTTGCCGCTATAACAATAAATATTAAAAACACAATAAAATAAATATTTAAGGGGGGCTCCCATACAACAAATGTGATTTTTTTGCCGTTTTTTGCTCGATATAAATAACGACAACAAGTAGACAGTTGAATTTTTCACAGATGATGTATTTCTGTTGCCGCTATAACCAAAAATATTAAAAACATAATAAAATAAACATTTAAGGGGGGCTCCCATACAACGAATGTGATTTTTTGCCGTTTTTTGCTCGATATAAATAAAGACAACAGGTAGACAGTTGAAATTTTCACAGATGATGTATTTCTGTTGCCGCTATAACAACAAATAGTAAAAACAGAATAAAATAAATATTTAAAGGGGCTCCTATCCTATACAACAAACGTGATTTTTTTTGCCGTTTTTGCTCGATATTAATAACGATAACAGCTAGCTAGACAGTTGAAATTTTCAGAGATGATGTATTTCTATTGCCACTATAACAACAAATATTAAAAACACAGTAAAATAAATATCTAAGGGGGCTCCCATACCACAAACGTAATTTTTTTTTACGTTTTTTGTTACGGAACCCTTCGTGCGCAAGTCCGACTCGCACTTGGCCGGTTTTTACTATAGACAAGCAAGAGTACGTAGATGCAACTGACTAAAAATGCCATTGCGCGGTCGTATTTTTTATTGTAGACAAGACAAGATTGGTGGATGATAGTGACTAAAAGTGGCGCTGCGCGGCCATATTTTTTACTATAGACAGACAAGATTAGTGGATGAAACTGACTAAAAATCGCGCTGCATGGCCGTTTTTTTACTATAGATTTTTTTTAATTTGTTGTTATGTGCATCCTAGACAGGCATCCTCCCTTATATAGATGATAACCCTAGGCCCGAGGCTTCGAGCCCCCTCCCCCCCGCCCCATTTTGAATCCTGCATCCGCCCCTGAATGATAGCTTCCGGTTCTCGGCTGTAATGTGCTATTACTCGAACCACATTAGTGCGTGCTGAAAAAATCAGGGGCTAAAAATAACTAGCACAGAGGAAATAATCACTACGATAACTAGGACGAATTTAAATGACCGATGACTCAGCGGCTAGTCTGTCAGAATGCACCCGAAGTTACGAGACGAGACTGTCCGTGTTTAGTTTTATGTATTCTGTGGTTGTAGAATAGAACAAGCGTTTGCTAAGCTAATGTACACTTGGGTACGAAATTCGTGTCGAAAACGTTGAAGCGTCGAGTTTTGTATAGAGAAACGCTTAGAAACGTTTTTGTGCAATTTGATTTGACTTGATTTTGGATTAGTTAGGGTTTTAAATTAACAATAATGCAATGTTATGTTTGTTAAACAGTCACAGGCATCCGATGGACGACTATTTGTTTCATATAAGGTAAGATCACAGTTTTATTTCATCAAATAGAAACATTGTACACTTGGGTACGAATTAACAAATTCGTTACGCTTGATCACGTGACATATGTCAATCCCATACATTGTCATTCTATTCTACTAGCGTTATTGTTAGTAGAATGGCCACTTGAGTAGGCCCCAAGGTTATTATACTGTTATTATACACGAAAAATTGCAACACATTAGGCGAATTCCGTCTTAAATTGTTAAGGAATGGATTTCCCCGAGCAAATACGCTCGTTTCATTATTCTAAACAACGAATAAATTTACCAAGGGAAAACAAAACAATTGTATTCATTTTGAGCGACTGCGGTTGCTGCATTACTTGATCAAATTATTCATTGTGAGTTCTTTTTCGTTTCCCTCGGTCAAGTCGTTTGCGGCTCCCGGTCACGGTGAGAATAACTTTTGAAAACATGCCCATTAACCCGGGGTATTGAAACGATACCGCTGAAAAAAGCTTCAAATATGGCAACTGTCAGCATTTTGGACGGACACCGAGGCCTTTAATTAGATTCGAAGCGGGCATAACCGGCTTATTCCAGCTTAGGCCGATTCCCCGTGGACGGCCGTGCCACTGCAAAAATGACCAACTAATTGGCTTAGAACAACGTAGGTATGTTACCATTTCAGTATCCAATATCCCGCTTAATTGTATTTCGTTAAAGGGCGCATCGTTTGAATCGGGCTTTATAGTTAACGAAATCCAGTGTTAGCAACTGTCCGCCGGCCGATTCAAACAAGCAAAATTTCAGGTGCTCTGTTTGTTGGATGGCGGAATTGTAAATTGGTAATCTCTTCGAATACACAAAACGTGCCTGCGATTGAAATGTAACCTTAGCGAGATCGTATGTGTTATAATTAACACACGAGTTTCATTAATTCTTGTTTGTTTGTAGCTGATGTAAATTCTGATTATACTTCGTCTGATTACACTTCCCTGTCGGTGCTTTCTAAGGTTGACGTTGACCTGCTGACTATTAATAATTAAACTAGAAATCGAGATCAGTTCGTCAAGGTTGAGAAAGCTCGTTCGAAAGGTTGAGATAGCTTCAACAGTTTTGAACTTTTCGAAATATTCAGAAACGGTTTCGCCGCCAGAATCCCAACAGGAATGTTACAAGTTGTACCGCAAGATGTCGGCGATTGTCGCGGCGCCGGTTTCCGCTCGCCGGCCCTCCGCGCCGGATGCGTTACTCGCATCCACCGCTGTTTCCAACTCATCTCGTCTCTTTGTACCCCGGCCACTTCTTCGAGAACCTTATGCCGTGAAAATAGAGGTTACATTTCCATAAACACAACCTAGCTCGCTTTTCACGGTACGAGTTTTAAGGTTAAGTGCTTTTGCTTTGCGTAGGCATTACAGTTGCTTGGGAATACTGAACAATCCCTCGGATTATGTTTTCGAATGACGATTTAGCTATATTACGATACGCTTTTGAATTATTTCTGAATGTCGTTTGAATACAAAATAAATAGGTACCTGTAAGAATTTGCTGTCGAGTATTCGACTGTATATTTTATGAGAGGAAATCTTTATTGTTTCCCCTATTTTTTTACAGCACTTATGTAAATGTACGATATTGGTTTTTCATGGATTAACTATATCATTTTCTTCGTGGCTATCTGTTCCTTATGGGTTAATTGGGCGAGAATGTTATTAGCACCGTTATTAGCACAGTTATTAAGTGTACCTCTTGCACATTATTGACCGAGTGAGCGCGAAGCGCCAACAAAGCGTCTCTGCTTCAGCTTGGGCAACAATTCTTTCTTATGTCCTTCCTTCCTTCCGGAAGTCCTTCCAGCTGTGCGTTTGTTCTCGTCTAGGTGGCATTTCTCAACCGATTCTCGTGATTTTTTGTTAGCGGTGTTAAGCAAATTTCGTTTTTTATTTTTACAAGACTCAAAAGTCAAAATATTTCTGGCCAATATTCGAAACTTGAAAATAATTAAGGTTGTGACTTTGTGACAGAACCTAGGACTGCGTATATTATTTGCACAGAATAGATACTTATTAGTTCAAAAAACTAATATCTGTTCTGTGTTATTTGTTTTTGAAAAACAAACCATTAGAGCTACTTTTTAACGTGAGGTAACAGCTCACGAAACCACTAGTATTATTCTAATACAATAAAGAAAGAAAGAAAGAAATAAAATTAAAACCCTTTTTTTTCAACTGCTCCCCGATTTTTGGCAGGACCTTTTTTGCCATTTTATATTTTAATTACTTGTCTTTTTTTCATTGCTTTAAGATATTAATTACTTAAATACTTTATTAGATAAGTTTCAATTACAAAAACAGAGAACAATTCCATTGTGTGACGCCCTTCTGTGTCCCAGTTATCTCTAGTCAAAGCGGCTTCACCTAAGCACAACTCAGTTTGGCAGAGTCACCTCAAAAGAGCTTTCGCGTGTATCAAGTCTATAACAGGCATCTTCGTAAACATCAAACTTTATTGGAGCGGTTTTTATCAAGCTCCTCCACTGCCTTACAATTTGATTATACCTCCACTTGAGGTGAAATCTCTAATATCGTGATGATATACTATTTAATGTATTAAGATATATAACGCAGGGGCCATACTAACGGATTAAAGCTAATAATGTTCACACTGGTTAACCTTACGAAATGCCTTAATGTGGAAGTTTAAGGTTTTACGATAACGGATGTTTACCGTAAAAACTTAAACTCCCATGCTATTTGAGCATTTTTAATTAATAAAGCGAAACTAAAAGTTTACAGTGAATGTAATATTGTCGTGTGAAATACAAACGAATATGTAAATTTTAATGGAACCATGTTTGCGTACGGTTCATACAAATAGTACACTTAGAAGTTTACTGAACACGCTATACTTCGGTCAGTCACCGTGGCGCCAGTCATGTAAATCTTTAATTGAAACTCACGTCTATTGTTATACTCACGCCCTTACTGGCTGACTTGTCACTAAAATTTTTAAGTATATCTAAAAATTAAATGGGGATTTCAGATCACGTGAATGAACAACTTTTACTACGGGGCCAACCACGGAATCTCGAAAAAAATCTGCTGTTCCATAGAAAAGTACAACATCGACTCAACTACTTATATTATAATGTATGGAACAGCTGATTTTTTTTCGCGATTCCGTGGTTGGCCTCTTAGTAAAAGTTGTTCATTCACGTGGTCTGAAATTCCCCTTTTCATTTTTAGATATACTTAAAAATTAACGCTGTAGATTTGCATTGTTTTTATAAGAAAAAACCTCCTCAATTTTTGCGTTCTTGTATCGTATGGTGTATGATTTACGCGATAAAAAAAACCCACCACGTGACCTGCTCAGATACGGTAAACGCAAACTTTTTTCATTACAGTCTGTGTTGGCATATATGGTATTTTATTTTCCAGTAAAAGCTGTAACTTAGTTTAACGTAAGTGTTACCGTTACAATATTACTGGATAAAGTGAAAAATGTAACCGAGCGTTCGAGGAGAAGGATAACATTGTTGAAAATGTAACACAATCAGCTCATGAATATATGAGCATACAGTACATTGACCCGTGTTAGTTCACTCCCAGGGCTAGAATAGTTCGAGCAGAGCGCAGTGGGTATCGCTGGCACAATAATTTACTCGATTACAGCGCGTCGCGTGCCCACTACCACTACAAATAATTCATAAGACTTGTCCAGTAATGGCCTTTTAGCTGGCCCGTCTAACTTCGAATGTAGTTGCTCTGATGCGGTTACAAACTATTAACATTTAAACAACCACTAAAACTATCAATTTAGATTTCTCTCACGCTCCGCCTCGCGGTAGTTGGCTCAATTACAAACACCGATTTTTGACCCTAACACAGAGTGTGCGGACGTTTATGTTATTTATTGGTATTAGTAGCTCACATAGTCGCAATTGAATGTCGTGCAACAAAAACATTTCAAATGTAATAAGGAAAAGATTTACGTATGCATAAAAGTACGCATAAAGTACTTTTGAAATAAGAAGAGTTTTTTAAAAAGTGTTAAAAGATAGGTTAACTCTAATAAGGGTAAAGTTATCGTACCGGGGAAAACATTCTTCACGTTAAACGTACAAGGACCTTTGTTAACTAAATTACAAACAACAGTGCTGTCACGGAATTCCCCGAGCCACTATAAAATATTTAAGCATAAAAGCCCTCAACCCAATATTCATTACAATCCACACACTCCACAATTTGCGACATTGTTGTTTCGTCGCCTCCGCCGCTGCTTGGCACATGTTTAACTTCATTAAGCATAATACGCGCTCGCAACATACTCGTTTAAGTCCAATCTAAGTTGCGAGGTGCCGAGTTTACATGTGAATAAATTATTATCTTCAATCCAAAGTTGGGTGCGACTTGCAAGACGACATTTAAACTCGCAAAATGCCGCCGAGACGCGTCGTCAGTGGATGCCCAACTTTGACTAATTTACGTGTCTATAAGAGCCTTTCTGAAAGACAGGTTAAATTGTTTCCTATTGGAATATTATTACGATACTTATATTTATATACCCGTAGCAATAAAAATCCTCCATACCAAACAGTATCTCTAGAACTTTTGATAATTTTATAAGATCGATCGTATATAACAGTCATATGACTTGATGACTTTTATATTTTTAAATAGTATACATACCTATATAATTTTGCTTTTTCTTTTGGATAATGTTACTACTTAAAAATGTGTCCAAACATCCATTTTACGTAATTTTGTTTTCAATTACACAATAAACTTGCCGGTACCAATTTGCAATTTAAGAAACGAAAATGAATTTCCAGTACTTCGAAGCTCATTCAATAAAATAGTCGCCTACGGTCGTAATTTCCGTGTCTAATGCCTCCCCTAGTACGGGTTTCTACCTCATAACGACCGAATCAGGCCATCCTATCCGTTGTTTTAGGCCTTTGTATTATTCGTGAGACACTTTGAATTCGTTACATGGAACCTTATTTTCCTGTCACGGTGTCTTTTTAGGGGGGTATAAAACCATGCGGGTATTTTATTTTCGGTTCTCTAAAGTTTCAGTGTTGCTTATATTTGAATGTATAAGCAAGTTGATAGGATATAATTAGCTAAATTATAAATTTACAGTTTTCTTGTCTTTTTGCAATTCGTGACATTCGTTTTACAAGTTAGAAGGACTTGTAAAACTACCGAAATTAATCTTCAAGTTTAGATGTACAATTTAATCAAAAACAATTTCTCAAGCATGTCTCGGAACAAAAGGCTTAGTTTACAAGTTTCGCGACCTAGACAAACACTCTCCAGAAACTTTACTATGGTCGTATCATAATGGAGGCTTCGGTGACTGACGACTGACCCCTCGTAGCCAATCGGTTTACGTTATCTATTGTTACAGGTACTTATACTAATAGGGGGTAGTTGCGCCCTGCTAGCATTGCGTGCCCGCAGATTGGTTCGCAGCCTATAAGATGATGTTCTATCTTGTCAATTATGTACACTCATTGTCTGTTAAGGCGTCAACTATTATGGTGTATAAAAAAACCCTAAGAAGAAGTGTTGCGTTGAAAATGAATAAGAAGTGATTTTTTTTATTTAAAAATGGACACGTGTACCATAAAACAAGAATAAATAGCGTGGCAAATTAATTCAAAAACAGTCCGAAAATAAAGGTACTCGTAGCTGTATCAGTAGAACACACACGACGCCCAAGTCGGTTTGCTCTGAATAATTAACTCGGTAATGGCCGCATCGCAAATAAACTGAAATTATTGCTGCGCTCCGGTTACAACTATGATACATGGACTATTTTAACTTAGTTACTTAGGCACAGTGCGACTAGAGTTGCTGCATATCGCTTTGGAATTTTTTCACCCATTTATAGCATTGTGAATTGTCACAGCTCTAATCTGATTTTGATGGTCTGAGCTAGACTTTTCAGTATTTTTGATAATGATCATTCTAGCGCCGATACAACAGTCCGCTCTAGCATTGAATAACTATTGTTAGAAATATAAATCAAGCATTCGTAAATACAAAATTTTGTATAAAAACAGCTTTTTCACTAGAATTTTTCTTGAAGAGTAGTATTAGTCATAAATGTGTTAAAGAAGCGTAAGTAATTTAAGGTAACTTATGTAGAATTTTTGGAGTCTCATTTCTTTGACACTTAAATTTTTGAGACGTTTTCCATGTTAGAAAAAAATCGCTTTTGTAAAAATAAGTAAGCACATTTTGACCAGTTCACCTAATGTAAATATCGATATTGTAATAGTACATTATGATATAAGTGCGGTACGTTGAAAATTACAGCCGAGGCGATATTGCTAGCCCGAGCCGTAGGCGAGGGCTACAAGAAAGCAGAGGCTGTAATTATCAAAGCGCACGTATGTCATACGACGTTTTATAACATATTTGCGAGGAAATAAATAAAACTCGGACTTTGCACCTTTGCTTGTTTTCCATATGATTAAATTTTGATACGCTTGTAAGTATCTTATCGGTCAATTTTTCGGGCAAGAGGCTTAGAGTAGCCTTTTTCGCTGCCTCTGAGACTTCTGGCGGTGTTGAATTAATAAATTCATCAGTACTTGACGACATTTTCAAATAAAAACAATACAGCAAAAAAAAATTAAATTAGCAATGCGCGCGCATCAGCGTTTTTTTTAAGGCAAAGGCATAAAAACAGCCAGTATTACTAATAAAGTAAATTAATATTTTTGTGTTTTTGTTACAGATAAATGGTTGTAATTTATTGTCAACATTAATTAAATTGAATAATTAAATGTTTATTTATTACATTTTATCTCCCAAAGTAAATTTTATCCATAAAATGTTGACCTCTTTTCTGACATAAAAACTCTTTGCTAAGATTTAAAAAAGTACCGTTCGTTTTAGACGAAGTATCTTGATAAACCGTGCGGTAATGTAAAGTAAAACGCACGGCTTATCAAGGAAACCGTGCGTTTTACTTTACATTACCGCACAAGTTCGTAATGAGATACAATACGATATTGAAATTGGTGTAATAAGAGACCCTTTACGAGCAAATATGTTATAAATTGTATTTCCACAACAGTCATAAATATTTAAAAATGGGATTTGTATTCATGAAATCTTCAATTTGTTTTTCCAAACAGTGTATAAAATAAATTGTGAAATATGTAAATGTAATCGTCACTACCGAACAACTGGCAATAATATTGATTGGCTATTGAAAGAAGTGCTTCATCTCAATTTTATAGAAACATTTCTATCAAATGGAGAGATTGAGCATGGAGAGTTGCCTTATTAAAAAATTCAATGTAAGAAATTATAGTTTCCTCTCATTATTTATTTTCTAACATAAAAAGTGACAAGCTTGTGATTACTAATGACAAACAAAGGCTTCTTTAAAAACCTTAAAAACCTAACAAAAACAGCTTCAAAATAAACGGCTCTATAAAGCAAGAAATTAATATTTTCAAATTTGTATATTTACTAACTCGTAAGTATGCATAAGCATATTATATAAAAAAAACACCTTTTGAAGTCTGGTGCGGTAGGGAGAAGGATTTTTTAAATTAACTTTAATCGTGGGTTTGAAACACCACCCAACTTCATGCTTTCTGCATAATTTCTTGCTTTTTAGAGCCGTTTAGTTTTGAACATGCTTTTGTTGAGTTTTTTAAAGGTTTTTGAAGGGGGTTTTGCTTTTTAAAAAACTTTTTTATTTTCATCTTTTTGTGGTAGGTAAGTGACGATTTATATAAAATCGGAAACGATATACATATTTGTAGATATCGTTCCATCTAATAAAGCTGACAAGTTTTTTTGCGCCCATTTTTCTTGTCTGCTAAAAGACGTCATAATGGGTGGTAGGGCAAAGAATTGACGATTTGAAAATGCTTATTATGTGAGCTTATTTAAATAAAGAATATTTCACTTTCACTTTTACTTATAAGTTACAATAGCCTAATATCAACTGCTCATCACTTTTAAAAAAAGAATTGCTTTTCACGACGCAGGGACGTTGTTTGTTGAGGACTTCTCCTGGTACCTCGCAATCAGTTCACCAAATGCATTATGATGAGCATAATTGCTTAGCAACCATGTTGAAGTAATCGTGTCGCACCCGTGATAAACTTAGTATTCAATAGTTCTGATGACCATCCGTGGTCGTCATCATCAGTTCCACTTCGTCAAATGGTGCTTTTCAAAAACAAATGCACGAGGTACTAAAGAAAATACCCAAATCGCTATAAGTGTGCTTAAAATATTTGAAGAGTTCCCTTGACTTCTCCAAGATCCCATCATCAGATCCTGACCTGATGACAAAGAAACCATTTCGGAAGCATACTCTTTCAAGCAAAAAAATAATTTTCCATATCGGTCCAGCCGTCATCGAGTAATCGAGTTACATACCTATAAAAAGATCCCGACAACATGAGGACCTCCTTTTTTGAAGTCGGTTGAAAATCAATTTGCTTTTATATTATCTGTGCTTCTATGTAATTTAACAGGCGTTTTTTATCATCCAATTTACTAAGTCAGGTTTGGTTATTAGTAGGTGAGATAAATAGTAGTGAATGAATGCCTTAAAGCACAGATAATATAATACTATAGCACGTATGTAGCAAGTGCTACGGCGTAGCAATATTTCGTAGACGATACACTCGTATCCACACAAATTGTCTTACTTAGTGGATTTAAAATTTACGTCTTCGCAAAATAAACAAAGTTGAAAAATATATTACAGCGAGTCGTATTTCTTTCGTTGGAAAACTCAAGTTTCCACGGTAGTCGTCTCGCTACACCGCGTGCCTCGTCTTAAATATCTACCCTACATCTTTAGCTATGCTGCATAACGCGGAGCGTGAAAAAGTACTTTATTCCTATCACAACTCGAATACATAATTCCCGACAAATAGCATGAGAGCATGAAAAGTTCTTTTTCATTCGCACCCAACACGCCTTTTAACTTCAGTCTGAAATAAGTAGAAAAATGCATTTCTGGATGCAAAACTCTTTCAATTATTAGTCTTTTCCAAGATTAAATATACTTTCATATTCAAAATAATTTTCATTTTTCAATCTCCGTAGTATTATAATTGGACTGCTTGGAAAAAGGTGCGTTGGAAAATTTCATAAGTAACGTTCTAAATCACGGTAGGTGGTGCCAACAGTGCTTGAGCTATAGAAACATTGAATCTATATCAAGTGGGTGTTGGCTAGCTTTTGCTTAACCCGTGTTAAGTTTAAAGGCATCAATTCAATGTAATAGTCAGCGTACCGGACAATGGCAGCATATTGACGTTTGACTAAGATGCAATCTGGGCGTATTGTCTATTAGCTTATGGCCCGCAGTGGCACAATATTCCGGTATCACGGCATTATGCTCGAGATTGTTGGACACCATTTGCATAAACTGCGGGAACACTCAAACCTGATTCGGGGGTTACTGATTATCGAGAAACTGAATTGTTGATAAGGAGAACTATGATAAGAATGCTGGCAATATAGTTAATATATCCTAGGTAATTTTTCAAACTATTACTTGTAATGTTAAAGATTTAAAAACTACTGGTGTTGCGTTTTGGTAATTTTTCTCAGTAATGAAATCATTTTGTAGTTATTTTATAAAAAGTGATTTCAGAATCTCTCTTCAAAATGTCCAAAACTGTAGATAGTCAAACATTACTGCTTAGTTGTGACACAAGAAGCTTCGTTCTCAAAGTTGAGCTTCAATGCGATTTGTTTTATTTTATTTAACTTCTTACTTAGTTGCAACTGTAAAGCTAGTGTGAGAAGGCTTACACGATACCCGTGGGCGATCAAGAATCATCAGTGATCCATGATAGTATCGGAAACTTTGCACTTGAGTTTGCCCGAATTGTTGTGTAGACCAGGAGCTAGTTTTGATTGCGCACTAATAGAAAGTGCCGAAAATTCATTATACTCATGCAAAAAATAAATAGATTACGTTTGTTTAAAGAACTGAATTGCTTGTTGCTTGTAATTAAGATTTATTGCAACATAGATTATTTTTAAAATATTTAATAAATAATAAAATGTTAATTAAAAATATAAAAAATAATCTATCCTACTAATATTATAAATGTGAAAGTTTGTGGGTTTGGATGTTTGGATGTTTGTTCCTCAATCACGCAAAAACTACTGAATGGATTTGGTTGAAATTTCGCACACAGATAGAAGATAGCCTGGATTAAAACATAGAATACTTTTTATCCCGATATTCCCACGGGAACGGGAACCACGCGGGTGAAACCGTGGGCGGCCGCTAGTATTGCAATAAATCTTAATTACAATCTGTGCGTTCTGTAGTGTGTGTGCTTATGCTTACATGTATATTGCTTCTCCTCATATATAAGCCAAAACTCCGTATAATAAATCAGTTAATAATCGCAGTCAGATCTTTTCACTTAACGTCCCGAACCGCCAACACTGCATGGCGACCTTGCTAGTGCTGCCTGTCGGCGGCGCTGCGCAGATGGTTTTCGGTAAATAAATAATTCGTGCAAAAAAAAACTATGTGATGATGTGTGATGAGTGATGAACAAACTTGATGTGAACAAAAATGCAAAATAGTGACTTTTTCATCAAAAGACAAAAAAACCGGCCAAGTGCGTGTCGGGCCACGCGCCATGGGGTTCCGTAGTTACCTTATACCATACCATATTTAATACCACCTATCATTTTTCGTTTGCAAAAATGACTTTGTTTTTCACAGTGTTGGTATGAATGACAAAGTTATATTTGCGGTTTTGGAAAATGTGCTATATCTCAAAAACTAATTACTATATCTCGTTCAAACCAATTTTGGTTGAAAGTGTTTATTAAGATCTACAGCATATATTTTTTTTTGATTTTTCACTCTCTTATTTCAAAAGTTAAAGGGGGGGGAGACACACATTTTACCACTTTGGCGGTGAATATCTTTCAAACGATTGACTTTGAGAAAAAGTTGTCTTAGAAACCCCAATGTCATTTTTAAAGACCTATCTATAAACACCCAACACGTGTTGGTTTGAAGAAAACAATTTTTTTCAGTTTCAGTTCCATGTATGGGGAGCCCCCCCTTAATCTTTTATTTTTCTTATTTTTGTATTAAATTCGTTAAGCGGTTAACAGAATACATCTACCTACCAAGTTTCAACTGTGTAGTCTTAATACTTTCGGAATAAAGTGGCTGTGACATACGGACAGACAGACAGACATGACGAATCTATAAGGGTTCCGTTTTTTACCATTTAGGCTACGGAACCCTAAAAATGACTGTAAATTGAATTTAATAGTACTTAAGTTACAAATTTCTAAATCAAAATGAAATCTTCAAAACGTAAATAATTAAAAGTAATCAAAAGTTGTCTGGAAATCTTAAAATTGCGTTGCGACTGGTATGGCGAAAGATGGTATGAGCTGGGTGCCGGGAGATGTTGGTGTCCGATGTGGACGCAGCAGGGTGCTGTTCCGGTCCAAGATGATGAAAGCGTTGGTCACACCGCGCGTAAAAAACGTCTTCAAAATTTTTACAAGTGTTTTTAAAGGTGTTTATGTGCTAGTAAGTTCCAGAGGGAAAATTTGTTTTGAAGAGTTTGTTTAGATATTTAAATAGGTAATGTGTGTAGTTTTTAATTTTTTGAAATGTATATTCAAATAGCTATATAAAAAAATATTTTGAAACAGGTACTTAAATAGAATTACATAGGTATAAATTGTAATAATTCGTTATACTTAAAGATTTATAAGGAAACCGTTGTTGACGATTTTTTCGAAAATTATTGTGAAAGTAAAACTAAATATTAGTAAAAGAATAGACTATAAAATATTAAATATTATTTTGAAAACTTTTGTGGAGAAATTGTTGTAATAAGTACATACATATTACTAAGTTTGAAGGAGAGTTTTTAATTTTTTGGTGTTTCGGTTAATCGTAATTAAGTTTTATACATAATAGTTTAAATTTTGTAATGTATTGAAAAAAACCATAAAACGCACAGAGTTTGTTTTGTGTAATGTCATTTAAATGCAAAATAAAGAAGTCTTTCATTCAAATAAAATTTATAGTTTCTTGCTTCTTAATTTAGGTCAAGTAGATAGGTACGATTAGTAGAATCTGCAAGTTCGTTTTGTATTTCAGCGCGTCAGCGTAAACTTGTATGGTGGACATGAGGCAAGATTGTTTAAAGTAGAATCAAATTAAATTAATTGGAATTTAATCACGTTGCCTGCCACATAGGTATCATGTTTGAACTAGATATACTTATGATGAAATTGTTTTGTTTTAAGTACTTATTCTTTTCACTTAACGTCCCGAACCGCCAACACTGCAGTTCTTTGGTTCAAAATGACATTACAGGTAGTTGAATAAATTCACAATGATAAGCCTACATCTGTACTATTAAAAAATATCCAGTTTCACACCAAAAAAAGTTTAATAAAAAACGGTAATTTGAACATTTAAAATGTATTAGTTGTTTGTATACGCTCCCGGTCTAAAATCCCAGCGGGTAATGGCCCAAGTTGGGCTAAGCCGCGCAAGCTGCGCGACGTGTGAGGAATGCCCTCCCCGCCTTATTACATACGTGATTCTTATTTATATTATATCGAGACGATATCGGGATTAACGCATACTCACGCCCACTCAGCGTCTTTTTAAGTCTCTTATAGTTCTGCTGGTTTCAATTAAGTGCTAAGTTTGACGTGACTTTGAGGTAGTTTCATGTTTAAGGTTGATCAATAAGTTTATTAGAGCCTGTTTCACTATCTACGATATAATAAGGTACTAACTTCTGGTATAATTTAAAAATGACAGGATTTTTTTATTTATTTGATAGTGAATTCAATTATACCTAAACGGACTTTGTTATATTATAGGCCCTTGTTGTTGTGAAGTGATGAATTACAAATTAATAAAAAAACTCGTATCTCGTAGTAATAAATTACCTCGTGGATCCGTTTTTTTTTTTACTTTTGTCTCGAATAAATAGACTAGATATTTTTCAGAACGACAATATCCTAGTGAAGGTCAATGTAAAATTTTTGTTTTGATATATAAAAGATATTACATTTTTGTGTTGTTGTATTCCATTAATCAATCAAATCTGCAACAAAGGCAGCTACATGATTGCTCATAATATAGCAAGTATTTGTGACATTAAAATCAACAACTAGATTTAAATAATATTAAGCTATTTTGTTGCCGTGTACACATTGCACGAGGCCTTAATGAGAAAACCGTTCGGCCATTCAAATCCAACATTACCCTTCCAATGGGAATTAATATAAAACATTCGGACACATCCGGGGACAGTTTATCAAAAGTGTGAGGTACTTGGGTTGAGTTCAGAGGGTTGATGGGGCAAGAAACTGAAAATGTTTGAGAGGTAACATATATTTTACGTGAAATTTACCCTTAATAGATTAATAGTTTTGTAGCACTTTAATATCAGTTAGCAAGCATATAAACAAATAGTGAAACGCACTTGTCACTTGGAAATTGTTTTACAAACCTTATTTGAGAAACAATCTTGAACGTGTTTCAGTGTACATACCTGTAAAAAACAAAAACTGATTAAAATAAAAGCCCACAAATAATATTTTTTAACGTAAAGTAAGTAATTAACTTTGGGCTGTAAATTAATAGGGATTTTCATTATAATAAACATAGCGCAAGATAAATCAAAATGATTATCAAGAATTTTGTTGGCCTATTCATTTTCATATCCGTTCTTCATATTGCCCCCGTTTATACCAATTAGCTGCGGACATAGATATATGTGGTAGGAAAAACAAAAAACGGACATAAATATAATTTTGAATATTATCTTCCCGAGTTATAGCCGCGCGCAATTACTCAAAATTAACGGTGAAATTAATACTTTTAGCTCACTTTTAATTGCGGATTTATTTACTCCTACCTCCAATTACGTTCGCTTTGGCCTACAATTATGTTAGTATTTTAAAACAGAAATAATGAAACATTCGCATCGTGGATGTAAATCAAAATAATCAAGGGTTTATTTGTTTAGAATTGGAGCGCGTGCTCAAAAATGTTATATATTTTTATGGGATGATTAAAAAAAGCCTTTTTTATGGTACTTTGTACTTTTACGAAAAATATGAATACACAAAACTAAGGATAATTAATGGGCAAAACAGTCATGACGAAACGCAACTCCAGAGATTGTAAATGATTATAGAAATAATTGTTTTAGAAAGAATTTTGTTTAAGGGTCTATGATAGGAAAACATGGTTTGCGCTGGCCATATTTTTACATAGAAAACGTAAAGTTGTAGCCACAATAAAATATATACGACAAGCTAAAGAGATTATCTAGTAGCTACAAGCATTAAATTGCTGTGAGGTTTATCCTCACAGATGATTGTAAAAAAACAGAATATAATCAAAAGCGCTTATGTCGCGGGTAATTTTTATGGCGTAAATAATAGCGGAAACGTATTGAATTCTACATCAAAATACACTTTAACGTACTCTGCAGTAGCTCTAATAACTTTTTTCAATAAAAACAATTGTGCTAAAGATAATGATGATAAAACAACGAAAAACATCGAAAAAGTGCAGAAGTGAGGTTATTTTCCACACTCTTTACCCGTAAAGAAAAAGACAGAGACAAATGTTTCCGAAATGATGAAATTTGGGTTTAATAAACCCAATTCAATTCGGATAGAAATCGTAGAAAAATCATTGTTGGTTGAAAATTCTTAGCTTAATAACACAGTATGAATTCCCAAGAAAAGTAGGTTCTTACCACTACTATACTTTGGTTCACGTGATCCGAAATATTCCGAGCGTGTATTACAATTTACATAAACTCTAACGTCATTCGAGATGTATTAAGGAGACGTTATTTCATGATTTGATATGCGACAGGAATGCAGGCAGCTCTGTGCTCAGAATAAATATTGATGCTCATCCTTCGCACCCCACTGTCCAAGAAGTTTCACTAACAATCGAAAAAGTTTTTAAATTAGCTTTTGAAACATAAAATTGATTTTTGGTTTGAAGAAAAGTAGTAAAGTCTGTCTTTTTACAACCAAGTGACAATAAAATTTCTTACTATGTTTTATGTTATTTAGTTTAGGTAATATTATAAAAATATTACAAAAGTTACCTAACATAAAGTATGGAAGCTTTGTAACTGTTAATATATTTTGTACCCAAACAAAAATGATAAAGTTATGGTACATAAAAGTAAAAATTGTACTGAGAACTAGGGTAAAACCCGGATAGTCGCCTCGGGGGTATAGTAGCCTCGATTGCAATTACTCTAGTTTCGCGAATGAAACACATGGTATTTTATTTATCTATCGAGAGACTCTGCAACTACAACTAAGTTGACCGTGTTGCATGTCTCTGTGCGATTGCATGGGACGGCTAGGTGCGATCAAAGTTTTTGCGGGATTAATGTCCTCTGTCGCGTCGAGGCATCTATCCTAAATGTAATTTATATGGATTTGGCAACTATCCCCTATATGGGATAGTTGTCCCAAAATTTAGAGGTCCGCAAAAATCGTCAATACTCTGGAAATATCAAAGATAATATTTATTCTTTTCATAAATTTAAAGATAATAAACCAAAGTAGCTACCCGTTTAACAACTAAAGAATCTCGCTTTTTGTACTAAGAGATTTAAAGTAATTTCAAAAAGTGGGGCAACCATCCGGGTTTTACCCTATGCTCAAATTTGAAAATATATGTAATAACTTATCTATGTGTAAAATGCAAAATTCAGAAAACGGTAAGTGTACAAACACGACCAAATAAAATTTAAATAAAATGAACAGTGGTAGAATCCTTTAGACGCATAGAATAGTTTGTCTGGGCTCCGGACAGTCACAAAAGGGTCCAATAATTAAATGAACCTAATGATATGACGACAATTCCTGTATGAAAATAACCCGTGGATCGTCCCACACTCTTTGTGTTAAATAAAATAGGATTAACACTAATGAGATAAAGGATAGCAGTCATTGGATTTAAGCTTATAAAGTTTAAAATTTCTATTTCCCTGGGAAACTTATAATATTTACTAGGACTTTGATAATTGTATCAATTTTTTTGCAATTTATTTATAAACATATTTTTGTAATTTTAAATTTAGCATTTTGGTGGCGATACCTTTAAATAAAATTAAGAAAATTTTGCAGAACAGATATTCTGCAAAATTTTAAATCATTTTATGCTTGATTACAAACAACAATAAGTTTAATTGACTTATTCAAGCCCTTGTTTTACATACTTCGGTGACTCAAATTGTTAAGTATTTAATTACATAAAATAATTATTATAAAAACGTTAGCAATACTTCGTGAAGCGATATAGCCAATAGACCGGGCGGCCACCGCACGGTTACCTACCCCATCGAGTTACTGAATATTACCACCTTCCACGAAAAGTAGACCTTAAATAGGTAAGAAAAATGTTGGTCTGCCGGGGCTCAACCTGGAGGAAGCTTGGTGGTGCAAAGCTGTGCTACCTACTTTTGACCATCATTTTACCTCATGTGGTTACTGAACAAAACCTTTTCGTTGCTTTTAGTCTCTATTAGTAGAGTTTAAATAATTATGTCTGCCGAGCGAATTCTTGGAGGGTTCCGCAGTCCAACCATTTTTAGGGGCCGCATGGGGGTGCTATTTTACCTCATCGAGTTACTGGATGAAACCAAGTTCTCCTAGTAGCTAAAATGATCCCCTTTAAATATTAATTGGTCTGCCAGTTCGCAACTTGGCAGTTTTTGCAGTCCAACCAAATAACTACATAGTATAAAACAAAATCGCTTCCCGCTGTCTGTCCCTATGTATGCTTAGATCTTTTAAACTACGCAACGGATTTTGATGCGGTTTTTTTGGATAGATAGAGTGATTCAAGAGAAAGATTTATATGTATAATACTTGCATAATATAGTAGAGAAACACTGATAATTTTAAAGGTTTCTAATGTGTTTCGTAAATAAACACATTTTTTTGCGCTTCCATTGCAAACGCTGGCTGAATCCTACGAGATAGATCAAAAAAATGTACGACAGTATTGTCCACCTTAAAAAGGTCCACAAAAACGTCTTCAATGGTATATGTCTTTCTCTTAGGGATAACCCACAATAACCATGTTTATCCTTTCTTTTTATGAGAAATAATGGCTTATTTACGAAGCTATTTTAAGCAATACAACATATCCTTATCCAATTAAGTACCTTAAATACATTGTGCATGCATGTGATATAGATTAAGATAGCCTTAGTATCAGTTCGCAACCTGGCAGTTTTTGCAGTCCAACCAAATTTATTATAATTTAAATGTTAAATTTTCAGTCTAGAGACGAAATTTTACTTGCTTGCTTGTTTCTTTGTATTTATTTATGTAGTTATTTATTATTTACATGCTGAAGTATATTATACATACTTATGTTATGGACTATGTTACAGGGTCAAAAAAGAAACATATAAATCACACACAACACAATACAATGTTTTAATTTCTTACGAAACGATTATTGTTATTGCTTATGAACTTAAACTAAAATAAAAAAAGTACCGCGGGGGTTCTTTGATCATAGACTGGACGAAAATCCTAAATATCCGCTTCCTTCACCGTTTAAACGGCATTTTGTGAACCATTTGGGCAACATGACTTTTTCGATGTAAAAAAGGCGGCTGACTTCGATTCTGAATGTTGCCAAGCAGAATTTTATTTTATTTTTTCAAGCGTGTTTTGCTCTTATAATGACTTGATTCAAGAAAATATCTTTATATTTGTCTACAGAAAATCCTCTATAGAATTAAAACTATGAAAATTTGCCTCAGAAATAAAACACTGGTAAATAGCCTAGTTATTTCACTGAAACATGTTGAACATTTTTGTCTAGTAACTGTGTTAAAAAACTAATTTGCATCATGCGGCGGAATTTTCTCAGCCATTTTTTTTTTCAAAAATCCTCTACAGTATCAAAACTATTAAAATTTACCCCAAAAAAATACTGGTAAATAGCCTAGTTATTTTACTATATAAAATAAGTAACTGTGTTAAAAAATATTTTGATTCGCGCGGCGGAAATGTTTTTCGAAAATCTTCTACCGAAATGAAACTTGCCCAAGAAAAAAATACTGGTAAAAAAATATTTTGTCCCGCACGGCGGAATTTTCTCAAATTGTTTTTTTCGTAAATCCTCTACAGATTTAAAACTATGAGGATTTGCCCGAGAAAAAAAAATACTGGTAAATAGCCCATTTATATCACTATATATAATAATAAACTTGTTAAACATTTTTGTCTAGTAACTGTGTTAAAAAAATGTGTCGCGTGGCAGAATTTTCTCTCCTCGAGCCACATCTCATACTTCCGGTAAACAGACGGACTTCCGGTTATCAAAATAGAGTTCAGCGACCCCAAAACCCTACGCCAGGACACTTCACACGACCAGAATCGAGTTCTAATAAAATAAGGCTCCATTTTGGCCGCCATCTTGAATTTTGGGTAAAGTAGCAAAATTGGGCCTGGCAACTTTCAGAACCGAATTCAGCAGGCTTTCATTCTTCGAAAAAGTTATGTTGCCAAAATGGTTCACAAAATGCCGTTGAACTTGAAAACTTTAATTTAAACTACCAGTCTATCACTTTTGAAATTCAAATGGATATATTATGTCAAAAACAAACTTGCCGAAAAAGAAAAAATTATGAATAAGTATCGGTTTGTACACATTTTTAGAATAAAATGAAAACAATATTTTTTAACCATCCGTTTCAAAGCAAAAAAAATTCAGCTTATCAACTTTCAACTGATTTTGAGGCTGGATATAGGGTGATAAAAGAATCACCGTATGTTTTATAACGGGATTTGAAAGTTTTTTTTTTATTATGCTTAATCCTTTAATATAAATATAATAATAAACATAAAAACCGGCCCGCAGGATTTCGCGCTAAAGCTATTCATATATATTGGGGTTGTTTTGATCAATGATACGAATTATTTATTGAATAGAGTATTGGTAGAACTAAATCTTAATCAGTTATGACAAAAGTCTTTCATTTTCATCATAAAAATAATGTCACCCCACATTGATCATTGATCAAAGTAAACCCGTCCTCTGATCAATGACACCTGTGATTGTTTTTAAACCTTTAAAATAGGTACGAAATCAACAAAAACCCTTGTGCTTCACATTCCTTAAAGTGTATACTTTTAGATATAACAAACAATAATAATGGAAATATGATAATGGGACATTCTATTCTAGCATGAAAAATAAACAAAAAAAAATGAAAACTTTCTATATTTTTTACCAATGTTAATACATAACTTTCATACAAAAATATAGAAACACAACTCAAAAATCAACAATTAATTCAAAAAAAGCCAAAAACTATAAAAATCGTAAACACAGAAATGACCAATAATATGTCCACAGAAATTATCAGATTAATAAAAAAAACTTAATGAGAATCAGTGTTCACTGGTTTTATAACACAAATGAAAAAACAACGTATTTTTTACAGAATTAAAAATATTTTTAGGAAACAATTTCAAAATGCAGTCTGCAAAAAAATTTTTTACTATCAAAATATCTAGCTTAGAAACATACAATTCAATCAGCCTTTTGTTATAATCAATTCGTTGTGCATTGTGCATAAGGCTTAGGTACATATGTATTGTATTATAAATCTGACGGATTATGTGTGTTATGTGTTATTGAAATTATAACAAACACATTGATAACCTACTAAGAAGATCCATCCTCGTGTGCTAGGCCACTGTTGTTTTCTTCTAAATTTTGGAGCACACACACACACACACATTATATAAACCTTTTAGAATCTAAAAGGTATGTGTGTGTTTGTTTTGAAAACAGAACGTACGTTTATGTTTAAACCATAAAGTTAATATTCCACTGGAATAGAGGAACAGAGTTCGCTTGGCTGCGACACCAAAAGTCACATGAGCCAGTGTGTGAAAATTTGTAAACGTGTGCGTGAACTTTAGAGATGCCCTGAAGTCCATTTTAGATTGTCGATAACCCTAATGTATTATTGCTCTAATAAATAAAACACAAACAAGATTTTGAACAATTTTATTTAAATAATTTCTTAAAGTCTCCTTGAGGCTCCCAGCCTATTTTATTTATGACATTTATCCAGTAACTTAATCACTGGATTTACAGGAAACCTGGAAATATTGTTAAATTAGTACTTCAGTAGGTATAATTTACCATTTGAAAACTGTCGGTTAAAAGCAGCTTAAAGGTATGATTCCGATGTCTGCAGCACTGCTGCGCGACACTGCTGCGCGACACTGCTGCGCGACACTGCTGCGCGACACTGCTGCGCAGCACTGGTGCGGAGCTCGGAATGTAGTCTCATATAAACCTATAGAGAATGTATGGGGACCAGTGGTGTTGCGGCAGCGGTGCCGTGCAGCAGTGCTGCGCAGCAGTGCTGCCGACATCGGAATCATACCTTTAGATAAAACTATCAGTGTTCACAAAGACAAACAAGGTTATTTTGGAAATCATCGACATGAGTATCGATAATATAATAATTTTTAATCAATCTCTACGCCTTATTTTCTCAAGTTCACGGACATAATATTTTTTTATCTAACACATAATGTTTAGAAATCAGCCTTTATTTAGAAAATAGGCGGTTAATAGCATGATATTAGTGTATTACTTAGTGTGTTTAGGAATATATTCAACTAAAATATGAAATATGAAAATGGTACTTGTACAATCTTATTTACCTGTGAAATTAGTGTTTATTTGGGTTGTTGTCGTAAGTAACATTACAATTCAGTACAGAACACGACACCATTATTGATTTATATAGCTTTATGAGCCAAACCGATCAGATCGCGGTCAAAATTACAAAATAATCGTGTGGACGCTTTTCACCAAGATGATAACAGACGATAAATGAAGTCAAACTAGGTTCTGCTGTCATTTTCTTTTAACTCTTTCTCGCACATCGCATATATCGTAAGAATCGGTTTCTCACTCGCACCATTGTCCGTCTACTTGAGCGTAGCGAAATTTTTCTATGTCTATGGTTTAAACCAACCATAAAAATCGGCGATGTTATTAATACCTTCAATCTTAATTGAACAGATTTTTTTGACTAACTTGAAAGCGAAGAAAAGTAATAAAAACATGTAAAAATTGAGAATTCGGTGCTAGTTCTCAACGCATTCTATTTTTGTAAGGCGTTCGCTCACTCGACGGAGGAGCAATATTCAAAGTATGCGGAGCTACGCATTCTTGCTATAACACGGGTACCGCCAACATGCGACTTCTGCTGGGGGTAAAAAAACTGTAATGGGGGTTGTTCTGTGGTTCTAAGAGTTTTTCATGCCTTGAAAATAGCTTGTCACCAGTGCACTGCTAAAAAAAATGTTTTAACAAAAACACCTGCCGACATTTATGGGCGCCATTTGCTTTTCGCAGTATAGTGCTGCCTGCCAACGTCATAAAAAACTGTTCGGATATGTTCAGAAACCGAGAAATAAGAGTTTTTTAAAATTGATAGTTGTTATCAATGTAAACCCGTAATGTCAAAGTACCCCCATTTTACGGTAAGTACATAATGAATAGTTTTTTGCATTTAATAAACTAATGGGGAATGTCCGAAAAAAATCAAATTAGCTGAATATTTTTTATAGGTAGGAATAAGCTCCCTTAGTAATAGAAAAAAGTTTCAGAAATTTTGGTTGAATAAGTTTAAAAAAATTAAAGTCTCTTTGACTTCACAAATATACAAAAGTAACAGCAGAATGGAAATTATACCTTTGCCACCAACTGCTACAACCACAACATGATATTTAAAAAAAATTAAAAAAATGACAAATGTCAAAATGTCAAAACTTTTTATTTTTTATTCGTGTTATTGTTGTGGCAGGTGGTGGCAAAGGTATATTCTCCATTCTGCTGTTACTTTTACACGTTTGTAAAGTTGAAGAGATTTTGATTATTAAATTTTTTTACTGAACGAACAATTCTGCAACTTTTTTCTATCACTAAAGGTATGATTCCGATGTCGGCAGCACTGCTGCGCAGCAGTGCTGTGTGCTCCAAATTGAACCCTAGTGTTACGTTTGAAAAGCTCAATTTGATGTGAGCGGAGAAGCGTCGCGACACTGCAGCGCAACACTGCTGCGCGACACTGCTGCCGCAACACCACTGGGGATGTATTTTTGAATCATTAGAAATGAATCTTAAATTCATGCACGAAAGCAAAACGTATACGAAATCAATTTCGATTGCTCCCAATTTTACGCATTTTTGAAACAATAGAAATGAGTGTTGCCCTAAAACTCGAATCTTATAATATTTTTCATTTCACGCAGAAAAAATAAAAACCGTAAAGCCATAACTCGTTGATTTTGAAAACCGGTATTATGTTACGGGGGAACGGAACGTAAATTAAAAAGTTATAATGACATTGTCTGTTAGTCATTTGATTTTGATATTTCTTTTGTCATTTCTACTGGTAGAATATCGAAAACGAGTGGTCGGACCACTCGTTGCAAAATTCACGAGTATGAATATTCAAAAATAGCGATTTTAGGGATTCGCATACGAATCTTGCGATTTCATACACGATTTGGAATTCTAATGATTCAAAAATAGGGCCCCTGGTCCCCATACATTCTCTATAGGTTTGCTGCCGAGCTCGGAATGAGACTACATTCCGAGCTCGGCAGCAGTGTCGCGCAGCAGTGCTGCAGACATCGGAATCGTACCTTAAGGGAGCTTATCCTACCTATAAAAAATATTCAGCCAATTTGATTTTTCTCAGACATTCCCCATTGTATTTAATATTTCCGTTTGAAAATAAATAGGTAAACAGAAATCAACCAAATAAATAAAAAACTAAAATTTCGTCCTTAGACAGAAAAAATAAAATTCAAACTATATTAAACTAGTGACTCACCCTGGCTTCGCACGGGTGCAATGTTGATACTAAGGTTATATTAATCTATATCACAAGCATGCACAATGTATTTAAGGTACTTAATTGGATTGCTTACTCTTAAAATAGCTTCGTAAATAAGCCATTATTTCTCATAAAAAGAAAGGATGAAAATGGTTATTGTGGGTTATCCCTAAGGGATAGACATATACCATTGAAGACGTTTTTGTGGACCTTTTTAAGGTGGACAATACTGTTGTACATTTTTTTTATCTATCTCGTAGGATTCAGCCAGCGTTTGCAATGGAAGCGCAAAAAAATGTGTTTATTTACGAAACACATTAGAAACCTTTAAAATTATCAGTGTTTCTCTACTATATTATGCAAGTATTATACATATAAACCTTTCTCTTGAATCACTCTATCTATCCAAAAAAACCGCATCAAAATCCGTTGCGTAGTTTAAAAGATCTAAGCATACATAGGGACAGACAGCGGGAAGCGATTTTGTTTTATACTATGTAGTTATTTGGTTGGACTGCAAAAACTGCCAAGTTGCGAACTGGCAGACCAATTAATATTTAAAGGGGATCATTTTAGCTACTAGGAGAACTTGGTTTCATCCAGTAACTCGATGAGGTAAAATAGCACCCCCATGCGGCCCCTAAAAATGGTTGGACTGCGGGACCCTCCAAGAATTCGCTCGGCAGACATAATTATTTAAACTCTACTAATAGGGACTAAAAGCAACGAAAAGGTTTTGTTCAGTAACCACATGAGGTAAAATGATGGTCAAAAGTAGGTAGCACAGCTTTGCACCACCAAGCTTCCTCCAGGTTGAGCCCCGGCAGACCAACATTTTTCTTACCTATTTAAGGTCTACTTTTCGTGGAAGGTGGTAATATTCAGTAACTCGATGAGGTAGGTAACCGTGCGGTGGCCGCCCGGTCTACAATGTGTGAAATAAAGTGCCTGCTACACGGCTGCCAACTACGTCCCAGCCAAGGCGACCTTGGTTAGCAACCAACACAGCTTGTTTCGAAATTTGGTTGTAAACGCCGTGTGCCAGGGAGTTTAAATCATAATGATGCAAAAAAATTAATATGGTGTCTTGCACAGGTTTGTACAAAATTCTCGTCGAAACCATCGGGATAATTGTGAATTTCAGCGGAATCCTCACTTATGAATATTTTATTCCCATACAGGTTCACCCCAAAAGGTCACTGGCTTATTTGTTTGGTGTGTTGCTTTTTCCATTTTGTTTTGTAAAAGTCTGAACCTACTGAATTTGTTAACCAAATAAATATCCTACTAATACTATGTGAAAGTTTGAGGGTTTGGATGTTTGTTCCTCAATCACGCAAAAACGGCTGAACAGATTTGGATGAAATTTGACACACAAATAGTTTGTAGCCTGGATTAAAACATAGAATACTTTTTATCCCGGTCAAAGGTTCCCTAGGGATTTTCCGAATCCGAATGGTCACGCCGACGAAGTCGCAGCTTGACTTTATTTAGGACTCTCAGTTATAAATGCAAAAGTAACTATATGCTGTCTGTTACACTTTCACGCCTAAACTACTGAACCAATTTTGATGAAATTTGGTACAAAGATAGAGTAGAGCTTGAGAAAAGACAAAGACTATCTTTTATTGCGAAATAAGGGTTGGAGGGGTTGAAATAGTGGATGAAAGTTAGATTGTGCCACAGATAAGAGACTACAGAAGTTATGCTACTATCGTATTTATTAAGTACCTACTTACATACTTTTACACTATGAGATTATGTTGTTTAATCGATTTCCATGAGTTAAATTGATTTAGGGAGGGGAGGGGGAGGAAAAGTAAAAGGCGATACAGCGCGCTTGGTGGGGACCCGCCTAATCACGTAAAAACGACTGATCTGATTTTGATGAAATTAAAACAGAATACTATTTATCCTGGTTAAACGTTCCCTAAAGATTTTCTGAAATATCTACGCGGACGAAGTCGCGGGCAGAAACTAGTATTATTATATATTTTGTTGGTAATTAATTATACTTGACTACTTTAGAAAATACTAAATGTTGTACGTTAGTACACGTTAGTCATGTATCTAAAGAGGGCTCTACACTCGCGCCGCGAACCGCGGCCGCGAATCACGGGCGCAGTTTGCGCATGAAAACGGTGCGAAAAATATAGCCCTCCAGACTCGCGCGTAAACCGCGGCCGCGAATCACGGCAACATTAGTTCGGCACACAAGTTCTTTGACGTGGACCAAAAAACTGTCACCGGACGGGGAACGCCACGAAGCGCGAACGCGAAGCCCATACGCGAAGCCGCGAAACCCTCCACACTCGCGGTTCGCGGGCTTTCGCGTCGCGAGTGTGGAGCCCTCTTTACTGTGTTTAACAGTATTTTAACCAATAGGTACCTAATTAAATTTTTGCTTGCCTTAATTTTTTCTAAGGTTTTGTTTTTATATCGATCATGTGAAGCGAATCATCAAACACTTTCAAAACCTTTATTATTGTTGCATGTTAAGGCCGTTATTGTAATAACTATAAGGTTGACACGGTGAAGAAATCTACGGCCCAAGTGACATCAAACAAACACAGCCTTTTGAGTTTCGTAATGCGATAGTTGCTTTGACATGGTAACGATCCGCCTCCTCATATCGACTGAATACATTATCTGCTGTGGCTACATAAGCAATATTGAAATATATTGGGAATTTCCTTCTTCGCAACGATCGTATCACATCAAATACTTAGTTTTCGAGATACTTTTGAGTATCGTAAACTTCGCATTATTTTTGGCAATCTGAGTGGCAAAGTGAGTCCATATGTAAGGCAGACGAAGAAAGGCTATTTTACTAAGATCTGTTACGATCTTAAGATCTATTTACTTTAACGCTAGTTTTAGTTCGAATTCTCTAAATTAGGGACATTCATGGAAATTCCTTAAATTATTTAGGTATATGGGAAATTCATGTCAATAAGGCAACACCGAAATGACACGAGCAACTCTTTTGTGAACTGACCCTAAGCCCCGCGCTGAAAAAAACTTTTAATTGGAATTTCAGTAGATTAAAACAATTACCACAGAAAGTTGACGACAAGCAAAATTAAAGTCTAATATTTGTTATATGCGCTGAATAAAGCTCTCGTACAATCGTTTACATTTATTACTATGCTCTTTAAGTCATAAATCATATTAAGTTTTAATAGTAAAATTAATTGAATTACATCATTCGCAAGTATCGATTACAGTCGATTACGGATTTAAATACGTGCAGGATGCGAAAGCCAGAGCGCTTTTGTCTCGTGAAATTGACGAACCCGGAAAACAATAGGCGACTTTGTCGCGCGACAGTATTAGTCTGACAGTACGATTTGTCGCACGCGCTTCGCCGTTAATCCACTTGTATGTCATTAAGCCTGCATTAAAGGGGTTTATTGCGTTAATCAAAAACAGATGGAGGCTTGATTGTTATGCGTGTAACATTCAGAGGTATGCTGTAGGATATAACGTGCGCCATAAAGCATGTTCATTATGAGCAGAAGGATGAGCGGGCTTTGAAACTTTATATTATGCAATTTAATATGTATTTATACGTCATAATAGATACTTAACGTTAAGCACCAAAGTTGGAAACGTTATTTACTCTACAGAATGATATAATTTCAGGATCTCCCTTGAGCAGATATTTCAACTTATGAAATACATTCAGATGACTAATTGAAAAAGTAAACGTTGCATTTCATCGCAACGAAATTTAACGCGGAGCTAAAAAGTGATTTAAAAGAGAGACGAGACGAAATCTAATTTAAAAAGCGAGCGAATCCTTAATCCTTAACCAAATATCGCGAGGGGAAACTGGCGCATTAGCCGCGTCACTCATCAGCAGAATGAATCATTACTTGAAGAGTGCGCCAGTGGCTCGTGTCAAAGAGCCTGTAGCTCAAAGGTCCTCGTGCGCGCCCGCCGCCGCCCGCGCCCCGAGGAAGGGCTGATTGAAGGACCACTCTAAAACCTCGGCCGACCGCTCGTTCGCTCGTATTCAAGAGTCGAATCTGGATTATAGGGCGACAAAGTCTGCACCTTCATCAGATATGTATAATATTATTTGCAGCTCAGCAATTCGCTCGCGGGAAATTGTAGCCACCGCAATTTCAGCTCATTCACCGACCCGAATGTTGTTGCAGTGATATTACTAAGAGAATTTCCCTTTCATTACGATAATCATAGGCGCTTTAATAATATCCATTCGAAATATACTAAGACAATTTTGTGAGAGTTCTTTTCTATTTGCTTTTGCGAAATCTTTTGCGGGAAATTTGTTGCGGGAGGCTAAGAAAATTGAGTTTCTTTTTTACGGAAAATGTAACGATTTATGATAAAGACACAAGGTTCAGGCGCCTCATAAGCTGATCCCCGTTGCCCCGTACGAGCATATTCGGGTACCTTAAGGCGAACTTGTCGTGTAAGTTATTATAAGAGAGGTGCGCCGAGGGAAATGAATGTCGAGTAGGTTGAGACCCGTTGTCATTCATATTAGCTGCGACGGCGTAAATTTGTAATCACACTGCGCCAATTCATGGTGCCCAGCGCTCGGTAATGGGGTAACGAAAACGCTGTAAGCGTTAGAAAAGAGCATATGTTTCAAAGGAAACGTTATGCTCTTTTTGATAAAACTGCAACCTGTTTAAATGAAACAAGTTATTCCCATTTGCAAATAATAATAAATTCATAATTCCGATCATATTTTGATCAAATATTTGCATAATTTAACACTAAGCTACCGATAAAAAATTTGAATAGCTGGCTGACTATTGCCAATATTACCGATAAAGATGTAGTCTAAAAAAGTGTTCGTAAAAGCAAGGCACGATCAAATCGCCCGCGAAATGAGAGAACTCGCCACCGCCGTAACTGTTCTATAAAATCTTCGATATCTATTGACTCGGCTTTGATAGGATAACGCGAGACGACGAATTCGACGCGTAAACTCCGAGATTTTATGGACGAAACAACACGTCATTTTATTTTTAAAGATTTATATAAAACATTCAAAAGCTTCCTTTTGAGCATTATTTTATAAAATTAATTATTATAATTTTCAAATGGATATACAATATACATTCAAGCAGTAAAAATGAAGGATAATTTTAGAAATTAAATAATTCCTTCCACCTAATTCCACCATTTTATTTTACATTGTTAAGGTTTGTTTTATACCAAGTTTGGCTTTAAAGTGAGGCTGAGCCGAGTTGTGAAAACATTTGCCAAAAGTTTGGAAAGTCAGCGACTCGCAAACCTAATGCTGCGCGGTCAGCGCAAGCACAATACATCGTACACTTTAAATAACGGAGCGTAAAAGCTCCGCTCGGGAATGCACGGCCGTCTTAATAACACTCACGGCGGCGAAGTCCGTCGTAACACAAAATGATTACACACATAAAGAACCTTATCTCTTTACACTCTGCACGGCGTAAACTGGTTACAGTCGGGAGTAACCGTTCCGCAACCGCTCGAACGTTTATGCCGGTTTTACGCACCAATCTCGCCGCTCTCCAGAAATTGAAAACGGTATTATGATGAAATAAAAATAGCATTGGCACTGTATGTCCCAAAACGCCCAGTCGAGTCAGGAAATGCACTATGCGCTGTCGGAAATCGCCGATGTGATCGAATTTTAAGTGAACCGGTGTAAACTGATTTGAGTCTGTTTTACGTAAACGTAGCCGATGATTGAAGTGGTCGTAGCTCGTAACCGACTACGGCCGTAGCACTACGACTCTACGGAGTCCCTCAGCGGTATTTTGTTACAATACGATCACGCTAGGAAAGCATTGTATTCGTGCTCTATTCAGAAGCTAATACCAACGGAATAAAGAACATATAAAATAATTATAACAATGAAAAAGCAATTTGTCATTATTCGTCTTCGCTCATTGTGTACTTAATTCTGTGCTTTTAGATTGATACTTTTAAGAAAATATTAGAATTCAATTTGAACCTTCGTTACTTTTAATTAAGTTACGACGAAAAAGATAAGGTATGCAAGTGTTTATTAATCTACTAGCTAATATCTCAAAAGTGTGCCCTTATTTTCTCATTAGATAATCTTTATCGAACTTACATATACGACTTAAGAAGCTATTGAGCTATTGATCAAAGGCAGCCAGATAAATCTTATGTATGTGTTCCCAGTCTAACAACTACTGATGGTAACGAATCCATAATAAAAGCTAGAACAAGTATGTTGACCTAAAATTTTGCATAGAAAGCACGGTGTGAAGTGCGACTGTCGCGGTGTCGCGGCGATTCTGCGGAGTGTTGCATAATAAGACATCGCATAAGAGGCTCATGAATGTCGCCTCATTTAGAAAAGCTTATTTTTGAAATAAAATTCTTAGCTATTCTTTTGTTTGTTAATTCAATTGTCACACTTTGTTGAATTTATAAATGTTTCCAGCGAAATAGTAAAACTAAGTAAAGAGTTCTAGCTCCGCCGTAGGTATAAAGTGCATGTTTAGTAATAAGATTATTTTTGTTTGTTGAATTAAGGATACGAATAAAAGTGAACAAGTGTGCAACCGTGGTACAACATTTGGAGTTTTGGTTGGTAGGGTTGAAAGTTGTTTGAAAAAAGGCAAAGAAAGTTTGCAAAATGTGTAGAAAATAATTAAATAATGCCGAATAGATACAATTACTATTTATCTTTCACAAATAACAAACGAAAAGGATGATACCTCTGAATTAATGGTTATTGTACAGATAAGATATTCGGAATATTCAGACGACCGACGTCCATACAAACCCGAGGTCTGAGAAAACGTGGTCTTCTAGTACCTAAGCAGTTTGGTATACTTATCCATACAATAATATAATTAAAAACTTAACATCTTAACAATAAATATTATAACCTCACTGTCGATTCTGTAACCAAACTCCCATCTCACTTAACTTCGCGTGAATTTGTTATTAGAAATTAGCTGAATATAGGCTGTAAGGTACTTCACCGATTGCAAAAGGTTTAAGCAAGGTTAGCTCTCGCTACCTTAGCTCTCTAAAATCTTTTATGATTAAAAAAACAGCCTATAATTATCTCATTTATGATTTAAAATTCCCGCGCAGTGAAGCGAGTTTCGAAATGAGGTTCGAGTTTGGTTACAGAATTGAAAGGCAGATAAAGCCGGGAAAACTCTGTTTAATATTTTCAAGAGAAAACAGACACGTATTCGTTTGTTTTTACGAGATAAAGTTATCACCCACCCCATTATAGTTTTGACTATTACGACGACACTATGCGAATTTAACGTCCCAAATCCTCTTCCATAAACCTATCCCGGTTTAAACAGAACAATTAGACCGGTCAGCGCTTAAGCAAACATTTTTACGTTTACTCGTTGTGGAAAACTACGAATTTGCATTTTCAGCGAGTAGCGCTGTGTTCCGCTGCACAGCAATTAACAAGGAATCAGTCGTTTGGATTTATTGATATAAAGGAAACTTCATTAATAGTGAATTTGCTTACAATCGATGTGCTCAGTCATTTGAATAAATGAACAAAACAATATGCAGTTTTTAATAGGTGTGCTCTTAGTTCGTTTATTTCAAGTCGAATTAGAAACAATGATTTTGTGATTTAATTTAACTGAAAATGAATTTCATAAGTAATTAACTTTGATTCTTTGAAGTTTATTGTAGTTTTCAACTGTTTTATATGATACAATAAATTAATTAGGTAAAATAGGTATTCTAGAAATCTATACGAAAATTATAGGTCGAGTGGTTAGCACATCAAGTTTCCGGGTTCGATTCTCTGACCAACCATTATAACCACACGGTTGGCAAAGCCATGGGAGGTGGTAAGTGTTTTGCATTTACCACAGTGAAAATCAAACTTGTGGTGCGTGTGTGATTTTGGTGCCGTAACAGCATATCTGATGCAAATTCAATTCCGATTCAAAATCATTTACTCAGTCTAGACTGTGTGAATGTCAAAGAAACAACAACTTACCAACATGTTGACACATTTAGCCTTAAATATCGTAAATTTAAAAAAACAATTTGTGAATGATAAATTTGTTATTTCGAAATTAATTAACATCTTAGTACTGTCATAAATTATAGCACAAATGTACAGTCAATAGCACATCAGGTTATTTTTTTTAGGAATTTATTTTGTGGCCATGTTTGACTTATGGTACCAACCTCCCTTAACGTTTATACTTGAGTTTATTATTTCAACCTACCTAATGTTATATTTGAGTTCACTTGATTGAAATGTTATATCCTGTTGTGGAAACTGTTTTGGCTTTTGTAATAGTCATTAATCATAGTTTTTAAGGTAATATTGTATGCTGTTTGTTTCCCTTAACCAAATAAACAAATAAACGGTAATTTCAGCACCAACAATGTGTTTTATTTAATCACTAATCAGCTAATATTTATAAAATTATAATTATAAGAGAACATAAGACGACAAATTAACAATAACCTAACGTAGTAACAATGTGTTACGAAAATATTTTCCAAGCGATATTGAACTAAAATATCTAATTACTAAATGCCGTCCGTTACCATCGAATGAAGCCTTACTGATTGTCATTTCCTTTATAGGTTTCTCGTCTTTGTATGAAGGTCTTGTTATTTAGGTAGGATATAATATAGCGATTACGAATTCAAACTTCATTTGCTCTAGAAGGACGCAACAAGATTAACTTCAATATACACGGTTAATTTTTAAGTAAGTACCTATATCTAAAAATGTAGTCACACCGGTGTGGTAAAACGGTGTGACCACGGGTCGGTCGCGGTATCTCTTCCGTATTCTAATCAAGTATGTATGTACAATTAAAAGTTTCAATCGTAAATCATGAAAAGGATGAATCTACTCACGCGTCTTGCTATTTTTGTGCGTTTGCCAAATAATCAAGATTTTTTCCGATATTTTCAAACTATTATTTCTTTACTTTTAATTGCACGTTCATATTCAGAAACGTGGTCTGGTAAAAATTAACGGTGTATAATATATTTTAGTAGTGTTTCATTCTTTATTATTATTATATTGTAATTAATACGTCACTGTTTTTCTTGTTTGATTGAAATTATTCCTACTATATACGTTAACGCATCTTTTCAGTTATTTACATCGCTTGTTTATGTAATTATAAAAAGTCATACTGCAATAATAGGTATGTAAATGTAATCATTACAGACCACCAACGCACAGAGAGCTGCTTGAAATTCAGGATGGACTCGGTGAAATATTTGTGGAGATATGCGTCGAACATTCGCCGTTGTTATATACATCAAGCGGGCTTGCTCCGAATATTCGACTCCGAGAACAGCCAGTCGGGTCGGTTCCGAGTAATCTAGCAAGACTCCAGAATATTCCGTTTTTTGTTCAAAAACTAACGAATCTAATATCCAAACGATCCTTTACTATTCCATTGCTTGGTTTGGTAAAGGAATCAGGTTATTTAATAAAGCTAAAGAGTAAATTATTTTTTATTCATCTGTTGTAGAATATTCAACTGCGATAGAAAATCTAAGTTCGCCTACTTAAAGCATCGTTAGCCACTAAGTATGCTTATATTTACTCATAAATGTCACGTTTCTGATCACAATATGTAATAGATGTTCTATGTATACGTAATGCAGCGTCGTGCTGTCGTGAATAGGTAATGTAAGTCAGTAGAACCTAAAATATTGGACTCGCTTTTCCACCGGTAAACATTTTTGATTGAACCCCTACTACATTTTTCTTCGAATCGACAAAAGAATTTCTCATATTTGCATACGTCTTTTGTTACGTAAATAAGTTTGAATCGATTAGTTTTTTCACCGGCGGGCGGCGCCCTCGCTTTCGACTTAGAAAGTTCCTCTATGGTTTCTGGATAACGTTCTGTGAACAGGAATTCGTAGAACTAGATACATATTATTCAGTACAAATCAAAAATACTAGTATGTCGTAAAAAGATTTTAAAATGAGAACCTTTGACCTTAACCGAGAATATTGATGACGATAACAATAAACCACTGAACTTCATTGAACTGATTACATATATCATAGTTCAAAAGTTAAAATCCAAACTGGTAAAACCTTCGTAATTTTTTTTCACGGCAGCAATTAAACTGTTTGGTCTGCACAATGCAACTACCAATTTGAATAATGAATAAAATAAAAGGTCATTCATGATGTGCATACTCGAAAAATAAAGCATTTTAAATAATTACAGACTCCATTTACAGTTTATTTTCGACGTGATGTTAATAAAATTAAATCTTTATGATTTGTGAACTATTCAGATTGTCATAGTTATGAAAATGAGTTGATCAATATTGCTTAAACAATCGTGAATTGAAAAGAAAAACACTTAAAACAAAAGAAAAAAAATCTTTGCAATTTTGTTTTGTGATAATTACTGCTCTATTCACAGAAAATCGCAAACATTTTAATTGGGCCAGCCGGCTGCCCAAAGTTACGTTTTGACAAGGCTAATCAAAAAAATTTTGGCTTCCCAAAAAAAGTGGAAAAGTCAGTGTTCTTCTCGTTAGGAATATTATGATTTACGCGCAAAAGGCTCTCAGCTACGTATAACAGTAAACAAAGATGATGTGACACCATTTAGCCGGAATGTTTTTTGTACAATAAGTAATTTCGCGTCACGCGGCGCCCGTTTTCTACACAAATAATTTAATAGGCGTGCTTTGGGTATTGTCATTGTAATAAAATTTAGATAAGGAAAGCTACCGCCTTAATTAAAGGTGGTTTTCTTTCGTTTAATTGTCAGTGTCTCGCTTTGTTTGCGATCCCGATTTATTTCACGAGATATGACATAAGCCAGAAGTTTTATAAAGGTTGAGGTGAGAATATAATTAACATTTAGCGCTCGTACTTCCTTTAACTAATTATGAGTTATTACTCTGCTTCATTATTAGCTTTGACATCTTTATGTTTTCTCTTAATGTTGGGACCACATAATATTTTTTTCTTATGATTTTTCACAAATAATGTTTCACAAGACATCGCAGTTTAGACATTTCGCTAGTATGGGTTTGTTTTGTTGAACTTTCTGCCTCAATAGTATTCTAATATTTAGTACATTTTAGCGGTAGGGAAGTTGGGAAAAGAGCAACACCACTCAATTTATCCAATCAATGAGCCATATTTTTACAGTCATTATAATTTGGGTTCCATAATTATGTTTTAATAAACTCCAGAGCGACGCAGTCTAACCCAAGTAAAGTCGATTATTTTCCGTTAAGAACAGGCAGGCACGCATGCGCAAAAACTGACTGTATCTACACTGGCTGAAAAGTCGACTTTTACGGAAATTTCAAAGCCGTGTGTTGACTTTTTGAAGTACACCGAAGTGTGCCGCGCGGACTGGGCTGCGGCTGCGAACTTTTGCCGGCTGCCTACCATTTTAAATAAACACCAGATAACACCAAATACATCCTTCTTTATATGTCAAGTTTCTCGGTCGATTCCTACAGTGAGGGTGTTGTGGTATCAGACATATTCTGCGATATGTGGCTTACGGCAAAACATCAAACTTCGACAAAGTGAGGAGTTTACATGAATATATTTTAAAACCGGATTTCTTGAAAATATAATAGTTACTTTTATGAACTCCATATATCACGAAACGATAACTGTAATGAGGTTAGTTATATTTTCTATTGTTGTAATTTCGGTAATAGATATTCCTCAGTATACCAGCTATGTTTTCCAAACAGTAAGACGTAAAATTCCTTAGGGGTTCACATGAATTGAATTCCTAGTAGGCGAAATTTCGGGCGTTCGATAAGAAATTCCGTCATTTTTCGAGCACACCCGCGTTTGTGGTGAATAGTTTTGACTCACTCACTCAAATGAACAGAACGAACAATATACCTACATTTACAACAAAAGGCAAATAGGGAACACCCACCGAACCGTTTGTCAACTTAAAAAGAAACAAGAGACCAAACAAAAATGTGAACTACGGGAACCTAAACTTTCGTAATTTATAGCCGCATCGTTCAAAAGCGCCAAACGTCGATAGGGTTTTGTCCAAAAAAGTAAGAAAAATACTTCGTACCAACCGTTTCAAGATTGCTTTCGTGTGGTTTGCAATAAAAGCCATCCAAATGTGAGCCGGGAGCGATATTTCGAGTATAATTTTGGATTACTGTTGTAACTAAACCACTTATTCTGAACCTTTCGGAGAGCTGGGTTCAAAGTAAACAAAATAGCTTTGGTTTTATTGAGGATAAAATTTCATTGCTAGTGGTGTAAATATAAAAAAAATATGAAGTACCTATCTCTTTCGGAGCTTCTATTTAAATAATTCTTGAATTGAAATCATTTATACCATAAAGCTTTTTACCGCTAAATAACGTGAAGGAAGCCACAGGAATGTAATTATTGACAAACGTGTTCATATAAATAATTGAACCCTTCCCGAAGACTGGGGACAAAGACCCTTAAAACGGGGTAGTCCGTGAAACCCTAGAGGGACGGAAATGAATGCTCGTCCAAAAATTGCCTTCTTAACGGACATATTCGACAGAACAAAGTACCTAATCGTCCTCCACCGAGAGGCAAGACGTTTAAAACAATGCGCATCGTTCGGCTATCCCATTAAATCGTGCGATTTAGCCAGAAGCTACGGGTAAATTAAGCAAATTAAGAGTAGCTCGTGAGACGTAATTACTGCGCGCTCGCTTGGCCTGCGACCAACTAATGCTATGTTATACTTAAGTTATTACTCGCATCTCTCTATGAGATTCATTTTTACCGCAGATAAATTTGCATGTGGAAATTGCTTGGGGTGCCAAAGTTTGTTACATTAAAGTTGTCAATAGAAAATGTTAAACGGAAAACTTGTTGGCTGATAAAAGGGTGGCTAGTTAAATTGTGAACCAAAACACCGTCGTCATAGTAAATCTACACTGACTTAAACATACAATTAATTATTGCATTTCACCAACATAATATTAATAATTCATATAAGTACTTGGCAAAATAATTTTAGAGGCGCTACCACGATTTGTTTTCTAAGAGATTAAGTATTAAAATAAAAAATTAAGTAGTATTAAGTATTCTAAGAATTTTTTTTAGCTGACTTCAAAAAAAGAAGGAGTTTATCAATTTAGGTTGTATGATTTCTTATGTTTTGAGCACTGCACATGACATTAAATACGTGCACCTATTTGGATTTTTTTTTGATTTCAAAGAATAAATATACTTTCAGATTTATCCCAAAATGAAATTTTGAAATCGGTTTAGTAATTTTCAGAAAATCCTGAAAGTACTATCTTTTCGTAACAATTACATGACCTTTTACGGATTATTGAGCAATAACTTCTTTGTTTATAAACTGATTTAGATGATTCTTTTTTAGTTTGAAAGAGGTATCCTCTTTCAATTCAAGGATAATATAATTTTAATTTTATTGGCAGTGGATCTTAGAATTTGAAAATAAATAAAGGGACTCTTCAAAATTAAATAGCAACTGAATAGTGATTGAAATATTTGTAGGTTTATGACAACCAAAAACAAGCCTTTCTATTGTCTAATTTAAAAATCTATCGCAATTGCTTTCAGGATGTAACACATTGAAGCTTCTTTTTGGCACAAATAAAAAATTACCAAAGAAATGCAGCAATGTATCACATCCATCCGTCAAACGAAAGCGATTGCGATAGATTTTTTGAATTAGACAATTAGCCCCAAGGTATAGGTGTGGAGGCGTTTTTTATTAATAAGATTGTACAACATTAACATTTTTTTTTAATCCCTGACAACTACGGTTTTTTCCTGTTTTCCGGACCGATGCCTTAAATTCCATTTTGACATGTGAGGAAAATTCCTGTCATCTGGTAACCCTATCTCCACAGTACATACCTAATAATGGTCAAGGACTTAAGGTTGTTCTAGCGCGGATTTGGAAATTGAGTTATTAGGGGTATTATACCATTAAATAGTATGAAATATAACACTTGACTCTAGCAAAATTTTGCACTTCAAAGCCTAATAATATTTCGCAAACGGATTCCTGAATCGAAAACTGGTCTTCACAAACGTATTTAAGAAAAAACCTATCCAACGGCACCCCACACTATGAGATTGAAGATGACAAAAAAATTTCATCCCCTCATGCCGCGGACGGACTGACGGACATGACGAAACAATAGTTCCTTGTTGACCCCTAAAAAAGACAATATTGAGAAAAAAAAAACAAAAATTTCCTCCGGCCCCACTCGAATAACAATAAATTATAATGCAGATTTGATTATGTATTATTTCTTGGTTTTTAGAGCTGTTTTGAAGGAAGTTTTACTTTTTAAAAAGCTTTTTACTAACAATCGATCAATATTTTACCGATATCGATGATCGATAATAACAAGTTTAGAACGCAGACACAATTCTGTGGTCGTGAGAACAGCAGTTATTGGAGGACGGTGACCGATGTCACCCGAGCCCCGCTTGCGGTCGGATCCAATCGACGCGGGGTTTTTAAATTTCTAAACGGGAATTAGAAATATCGATTGGCCACCCTATCGGCGAAGGAATGAACGTCGACGAATTTTTAACGAGTGCATTATCAAAAGAGCAAAAGCTTCTTACCGAGATGTTATTTTAACTGATTCTTTGAAAGTAAAAAGTTAGACGGTATTATCAAGGAATTTTTCTTTTGATATTTACTTTTTGTCTTGTGTCTGTTATATTATAATATAACATTTGTTTATGATATTATAATGTTTAATCTTGATACATTAAAATTGGTGATATTATATAACACCAATTAAAGGTGTGTCGATTCTACTATTGTGTTTTCGTTACCGTTTTATGATACTACGAGTATAACTGGAGCAAACTTAATTTGGATTATGACTTTAGCACGGTGAATACCATTACCTGGACTATAGGGAATACCTTTTACTTTTACTGCATGTAATCCATTTAAAATAAGAAAAGCCGTAATTTAAGGTCGATGATGTCACGAATCCCGCGTTTGCGGTCACGGCAATCTACAGGGATATTTCATATACTTTTTTCATCAGAAACCCAGTTAACAAGTCAACATATTTAAATGTATTTTAGGAACCGATTCTGTTATTTTTTTATTGTTCGATAATTTTTTTACATTAATAATTTCAGTAAACTAATTAGATCGTTATTTGAATATTGCTATGTAACTACTAACTATGCACCCTATTCATCGAGGGTTTTGATTTTCCGATTTCGAAACAGAACTCAATTGATACAGCTCCCGAGGGCAATGGATTATGCTGGTATGATATATTTGTATAGGAAGGCGCGAAACATTTTCATAAGTAGTTATACTACGTTCAAATCGAAGGAATGTCGGGTTAGTCCATCAAATAACTGCCAGTTATATAAAATTACACTTAATAAATTGCTTGGCAATCATCAGAATAATACGCAAAATATAGATAAGTTAGGCAGTTAATTAATTTGCAACAATAATGCTACATAAAGTGAAAATAAACTTAATAGAAACGGTGTGTCCTAAATGAAAATAATAAAATCGTAACCATCAACGTAAAAAGTTGACTGAAGTTGAACGTCAAACGTCATATGTAATTAACCAAAAGAAGAAGCAATAAATGAGGCGCCACGTTATCAAACGAAACAGCTGTAATGCAGGCTCGGAGGGCGGCGCTGCTGGTTTCCTATCGAGCGCTGCACTCACCTCAAGGTCGCGCCGCTCCTGCCGGCCCTACGCAGCCCTCGCCCTTACATTTCAACTTTAAAAATTCAAGTGACCCACGTCCTTCCGACGCATTCTGCGGGGCGGGCGACCGGCGCCCTCGGCACCCCTCAGAAAACTGTCAGACGTCGCCGACCCTCCATCGCTTATATACCGCGCGGAGGGGCGGGGCGCGCGCGAGTTGCGCCGTCGATTCGCAAACTCGATAAATAAATTAATTAAAAGTGCAAGTGAGTGATCACGGCGTGCAGCCAACGTGCGGACTCTAGAGCTTCCCCTTAATTGGAATTTCAGACGCACGGTAGTTCTTGGCCCAGATTGTTTTCAGACCCACGATTTACTCGAAACCGCCGCTCCGAGACTCCAACTGATTTATATGAAGATGGACGATGTGGCAGAAGAAAGCGACATATCCATACTATACCACCAACCACTAAAAAGGGCGTACGGTATAGATCCATCACAGACTACCTCGAAAATACATTACAGCCGCACTAAACGCTGTCTCTCTATATTTTGCGCCGGCTCACTAAACTCGCTTATCATAAAGAGCGTCGTTGCTCCGTACAGTCTTGTTTCTAGTTAGAATATTTCGTTACATAATAGATTTCAGAAAAATAATTTAAATTCTTTGATCAACTGCAACGTTGTTCAACATCAACCAGTTTTTTTTTAAAGATAAAGGTAACTTCATATGCGTAGGTAAAGTAAATATATTATATTTTAAAAAGCAAAAGTTTCAAAGATGGTTATTTCAACATACATGAAAATCTTTTACCTACTAGTATTACATGCGACATCGTTCGATAGGACCCAAAACTCTGCAAGGACTCATTACTACAATTTGATTTATGAGTTACGAATTTTCTCAAACTAAGATGTATAGACTCGAAGTGGTATGAGAATGAAAGTCTCGGAGCTCCACACGGATTTTATAACTTTTGATGAGGACATTTTTCACGCGAAATATTTCGATAGGATATTGCCACATAATAGATATGTAAACACAATATTTAATGCCAAGCACTGATGATGCTCCGGGTAGGAGCGAAACACGTATAGATTAGTTGGTATAAGGGCAAGGTGTGTTGTTGTCGGTGTGTCTACAGGTTCATTTATTTGTGGGCAGGCAGGCGGTGCACAGATTTATTGCACATTTTGCTATTAATTGTATGGAAATTATTGCAAGTAACTTGATTATAAATATTGCAATATAATTATAGGCTTCGACTGTCTTTGCTATTTGCGACGAAACACGTAAAATTCAAAAGGCATACGTAAAAATGTCAAAAAGTCACTCAGGTGGCGCCTTCATCTTTATTGCTTACTAAGTACATCTTGAAAATTCACATGTAAGGTTCTATAAAATTTATTTACAAACAATAACCTCTGTAAAATATAGTTCGTTGTAGTAGTAGTTATAGTTAGCAAAAGTGGCACTATTGTACCATGGGCAACAGCGTCGCTTAACCACTGCTAAGGTTAAAATCGCTTGCACGCCGCGCCCGCTGTCACATACGTTTAGTTCGTGCATGGGCGATACGTGCGCACACGAATTTTGTTGCAAACTTGTTTAGCGAACAATAAATTTTGAGGGCGCCACTTAAGGTGGTACCGTGAGTGAAAGTGGCGCCGCGGTGAATTTTATTTAATATTATAATTCTAATACACAATTTAAATAATTTTTATCGTAGAGATTTTAGGGCCCACAGTCTAGTATTTGTAGACGGTATCGTTACATTCCCTATAGTACAGTAGCCCGTAGAACATTTAAATTACCAAAAAGGTTCCTGTTTGCCGTTGTGATATAATTATTTATTACGAAATTATAGATACTTTAACCCATGTTTTACAGATCGCAACCCGCCGTAACCTATATTTGTATATATCCAAAAATGATATTTTCACCTCTCCAGCATGAAAAGGGTGCTTTTGGCGCGTAAAAACTCGCAGCAAAATCGACTTTTGCTGCGAGCGTGAGGCAAAGTGCTTTTTACCAAAAACTCGCAGCAAAATCGACTTTTGCTGCGAGCGTGAGGCAAAGTGCTTTTTTAATTTCTAACACCTTTTCTCGCTGGTAGAGGTGAAAAGTTGTATGTTTAACACGAGAGCAAATTTTTTGATGTCTCGTGCCTTTAAATCACTCACTGTGCTCAGTAGTCTATATTAGAATCACTCGCTACGCTCGTGATTCAATTCTAGACTACTTCGCTAGTTCGTGATTTAAAAATCAGCACTCGCAGCAAAAAATGACTTTGCTCACTTGTATAACAAATAACTGTTTTTTTATTTTTCAAGGTTCACCACATGGTTTAGCTATTGTCGTGATCTACAGCGTTGTTTGATTGCCACTAATAATAGTAAGACTTTGGAAAGTGATCATACACAGATTTAAGACCAGATAAAGTCCAACCATTTTCATTAGGTCTTAAATCTGTGTATGGCTACTTTTTATAGTCTTACTTTTATCTGTGGCAATCAAACCAAGGTGTAGAACACGACAATAGCTAAACTATGTGGTGAACCTCGAAAAATAAAAAAATATAAATTTTGGAGATATACAAATATAGGTTACGGCGGGTTGCGATCTGTAAAACTTGGGTTAAAGTATCTATACTTTCGTAATAAATAACTATACCACAACGGCAAACGGTAACCTTTTTGGTGATTTAAATGTTCTACGGGCTACTGTACTACTAGTAGTCACTGCTAGAAGTAGATAGAAAAACTGCTAAAAGTGGCCGTTTTTGACACATTTGCTATCTACTTCTACGAATGATTACGAGGGCATGTAGTGATACCTTCTAAAAATACTAGACTGTGGGCCCTAAAATCTCCACGATAAACATTATTAAAATTGTGTATTAGAATTATAATATTAAATAAAATTCACCGCGGCGCCACTTTCGCTCAGGGTACCACCTTAATAACTTATTATATAAAAACCTCTGAGGGCGCCACTTTCGGCTAGTCCAATGTAAAACTAAGGCCACTAAGGCCCGTATTTATAAACCGCTCTCAACGTCGAGAGCTACTTTGAGATAATACTTGAGATGCTTTTCTTAAAGAAACAGCATCTCAAGTATGATCTCAAGATAGCTCTCAACGTTGAGAGCGGAACAGTTGAGAGCTGTACCGCAATATCCACCCTTGGAATTAGAAGGCGGGTTGGAGTTTGCTGTTGGACCATTATTCCACAGTGATGAGGATTCCGGGAGTAGTTCGCTTCCACCTTCGGCCTTATCGTCACTTAACATCAGGTGAGAAGAAGGCCAAGCACGTTGTGCATAAAAAACAAAATACCATCGGCAAATACTTCCGCCCATTCCATAGAATGAACCATAGTCCATTGAGATCTTCAATCTCCAACGCATAGAGGAAGATTACATGATCAGTCTGGCGCCAGACCATTCCATCAGTCTGTATAGATTTGAATTTTTTTCAGACTGATGATCAAAAATTTGTGTCAGACTGATGGAATGGACTGATGCCAAACCGAAATTGTAATCTCCCATGTTAGTCTTATTAATTGCAAGACTTGATGCTAATTCTACTCAACTGGACGCCAAACTGCTAGGGATTATTTTTTTGTAAATATACTAATGGCCTGTAATGTTTTGGCCTACTTATAATTAGCAGTTTTATTGGTAAAGCCGTTGTAGATATCGATGACATTTTGTTCTTATTATTTAACAAAAATTGATGATTTTCAAATTTTTTAGTAGGTACTTCCTTTTGTATTGGCTTTATTGAAATAATGCATGGTCTGACAAAGGTTGCATGTGTGAGACGTCTTGTCAGGGACTTATATGGACGACAAATGCGTACTCCTTAGAACTCAATCATGTAGTAACTTGAGCCGGGGTGACTCCCAGGAAAAGCTGATTGTTCGCAGCTCATCGGGTTGCGATGACGTCATAGCGGTGACGCAACACTCATTTCACAAGAATTTCTGATGAAAATTGTATTCCTACTAGACCAGTGGGCAGACAATCTACACTGATTGACACATTGGATTAGATTTGATTCACTCTAACAGACAAAAAGGATTGCTATAATAAAGATACACTTTTAAAAAACCAGCCAAGTGCGTGTCGGGCCACGCGCCGTAGGGTTCCGTAGTTACCTTATACCATACCATATTTAATACCACCTATCATTTTTCGTCTGCAAAAATAACTTTGATTTTCACAGTATGAATGACAAAGTTATATTTGCGGTTTTGGAAAATGTGCTATATCTCGAAAACGAATTACTATATCTCGTTCAAACCAATTTTCGTCAAAAGTGTTTATTAAGATCTACAGCATATTTTTTTTTTATTTTTGACTCTCTTATTTCCAAAGTTAAAGGGGGGGGGGGACACATTTTAGCACTTTGGCGGTGTATACCTTTCAAACGGTTGACTTTGAGAAAAAGTTGTCTTAAAAACCTCAATGTAATTTTTAAAGACCTATCTATAGACACCCAACGTGTTGGTTTGAAGAAAAAAAAATTTTTTTCAGTTTCAGTTCTATGTTTGGGGAGCCCCCCTTAAGCTTTTATTTTTCTTATTTTTGTATCAAATTCGTTAAGCGGTTAACAGAATACATCTACCTACTAAGTTTCAACTTCTTCTTCTTCTTATGGTGCCTCTCCAACTAGTGAAGGTTGGCAGTCAGCTCCGCATACTTGGTTCTGTCTTTGGCAAGGCTAAAGAGTTCGGCGGCTCTTGTTATTCCCGTCCACTCCCGAATGTTTCGCAACCAAGACTTTCTTCTGCGACCAGGTCTTCTTTTTCCTGCAACTTTTCCCATCATAATTAGTTGCAAGAACTCGTATCTATCGTGCCGAAGCACGTGCCCCAGATATGCAACTTTTCTCTGTTTGACGGTTTGTAAAAGCTTGCGTTTCTGTCTGACTCGTCGCAGAACTTCCTCATTGGTGACTTTCTGAGTCCAGGATATAAACATCATGCGTCTGTATGCCCACATTTCGAAAGCTTCTATACGTTTCCTGAGATCTTCTTTAATAGTCCAAGCCTCACATCCGTATAGTAGTATAGGCCAGATGTAACATTGAAGAAGACGCACCCGAAGCGGGATTGTAAGGCTTCTGTTGCAGAGGACCTTTCCCATTTTTCCAAACGCACTTCGAGCAATTTCGATGCGAGTTTTAATTTCTGCGTCGCTGTCCCAGTTTTGTGTAAGCCAGGTGCCAAGGTACTTATATTTAGTCACCTGTTCCAGTTTTTGGCCCGCCACAATTATGTTAGGTTGGATATTGGGCTTGTTGGATATGACCATCAACTTTGTCTTGGTGACATTCATTTTGAGACCAGCCTTTACGCTGCACTCGTTAACTCGATCGACAATTTGCTGCAACTCTGCTTCTGTAGATGCTATGAGAACGGTGTCATCCGCATACCTCAAGTTGTTAATGAGGCGGCCGTTTATCTTAATACCACAGTTTAGATCTTCTAGTGCTTCCCCCATGATCGATTCGGAGTAGATGTTAAAAAGGGTCGGTGATAAAATGCAGCCCTGTCGCACTCCCCTTTTGATGTCAATTTCTTTGGATTCTTCTCCTTCAACTCTGACCGTAGCACGTTGGTTGCAGTACAGGTTCTGTATTATTCGGATGTCTCTGTCATCCAATCCAATGTCCCTGAGAAGAGCAAACAGGCGATTGTGTTGCACTCTGTCAAACGCTTTCTCATAATCTATAAAACATAGGAAGACGTCTTGCTGCATGTCTCTACATTTCTGAACCAAAACCTGTACTGCGAATAAAGCCTCTCTTGTGCCCACTCCGTTTCGGAATCCAAACTGACTGTCGCTAAGTTGTTCATCGCATTTTATCCTTATTCGTTCGTGGATTGCAGAAAGAAAAAGCTTCAGGACCTGACTCATAAGACTAATCGTCCGAAACTCTTCACATTTGCGAGCGTTACTCTTTTTAGGCAGTGCGACAAAAGTTGACTTTAGCCAGTCTTTAGGTATGTGGCCAGTGTTATAGACTTGGTTAAATAGGTTTGCTAGTACGGCAATATGTTCTTCATCAATAAGCTTGAGGATTTCAATGTGGACATCATCAGGTCCCGGAGCCTTTCCAGTCTTAGCTCGCCTAAGCACTTTTGTAATTTCGTCTTTTAAGAACAAGTGGCTTTCGTTATCTTGGTTGTTAGTTGAAAACAAGGCGAGTTCTCTAGAGTCATCCGCAAAAAGATTTTCGATATATTGTTCCCACAGAGCCTTTTTCCTGGATATGTCAAGAATTGGTACGTTATTTTCATCCACTAATTGATGATGAGTGTGGGTTTTGTGTCCAATCATTGCCTTTATTTCTTTGTGCAAATTGAATGAGTCATGTTTTGCATGAAGGGTTTCTACATAATCACATCTCTTCTCGTACCAGGATTTTCGAGCAAAACGTACTTCTTTCCGTATTTGCTTATCAATGGTATTATATTTATCCAAATCTGTGCTTTTCTGTAGTCTCCTTTCTTCCATTAGGTTGTAAATTTTATCTGTCATCCATGTCTGCTTACTATCCCGTTTTCTAGGCCTAAGATAATCCTTATTGATATCAGTGATCTTGCTCTTTAAATCTAGCCACATTTCCTCCACAGTTTTTGGCATCCCCCTTTCCTCACTCAAAGCCCATTTGTTAATATCATTCGCTACTTTAGGTCTTATAGTATTATCGTTGATCGCTCGAATGTCAATACCGGTCTTCGGTTTTCTCCGTATTTTCTTTAATGTGCATAACAAGTCAGCGACTACAGGATTGTGGTCTGATCTTATGTCAGCCCCAGGATATGTTTTAACGCTTTTTACGCAGTTCTTAAACCGACTGTTGATAGTGATGAAATCAATTTGGTTTCTCATTATATGTCCAGGCGTATGTCGGGGAGATGTCCAAGTATATAGTCTTCTTGGTGGAAGTTGAAAAAATGTATTTGTGACGACGAGGTCTTTTTCCTGACAAAACTGAACAAACGTGTCACCTCTGTCATTCCGTTCTCCCAGGCCGAACTTCCCAACGGTTCCTTGAACTTCTCCCTTTCCCACCTTGGCATTCAAATCTCCCATAACAATATTGATTTCATGTCTTTTTGTAACTGCCATCAGCTGTTCTACTTCTTCGTAGAAGTTCTCCACTTCCTGGTCTGAGCCATCTTGAGTTGGAGCATAAACCTGGATGATGTTTATGTTTCTTGGATGTGCCTGGATCTGGATCATCATTGTACGGTTAGACTTCGGCACGAAGGTTACCGATGTGCCAATACTACGCGTGTAAATGACACCCACTCCGTGCCTATTAGAGGACTCTTCCGATCCGGAGTAATACAGAACATGGTCTTCGTCTATCTGGTGTTTTCCGCATCCCCTCCATCTTACATCACTTAATCCCAAAATATCAATTTTGAGTCGCGTCATCTCCTTCTTCACGTTGAATATTTTGTCAGGACTCATGAGGCTTCTAGTATTCCACGTTGCAATTCTAAATGGTTTCCGCCCGGGGATTCTTCGCACCCCTGTCCCATTAAAGGGACGCCGGGCACTCGGGGCCATTGCTTTCTGTACCTTTTCCATGTGAGACTGATTACTAGGGAAAATAGTGCAGTGGTTTCCCGTTGCCTTCTGCACCAAACCTTTTAGGAAGTATTTAGCTCCCAAGGCCGTTGAAGCCTCTTCCAGCTGGTTTCCCTACTGGGTGTTAGGTTATACCGCCTATACTCGGTCGCCATTGCCTCGTCTGTTGTCTAGCAGGGAGTACCACGACGGACCCTGGGCCGCCGTCGCCAGCTATTCTAAAAAGGACCACTAGCGCGAGCAGGTGAGGTTGACAATTGGGTCGGATAAGATGTTATATCCGTTCACCCCTTACCCCCTTTCAACAGTGTAGTCTTAATACTTTCGGAATAAAGTGGCTGTGACATACGGACAGACAGACAGACAGACATGACGAATCTATAAGGGTTCCGTTTTTGACATTTAGGCTACGGAACCCTAAAAAGTATCCTAAGTAGTTGTACAACTGTTAAAAAACCCTTAATGCCGAATATGGTAGACAGAGACCATCAAACTGAACAACTTTTACTACGCTCTCTCTGTTAATTAGGGTTCCGTACCAAAATGGTAAAAAAGGAACCCTTATGGTGTGACTCAGTCTGTCTGTCTGTCACAGCTGGATATCTCGAGAACTACTAATGGTATCAACTTGAAATTTGGAATAGTTTAAGATGACATTTGCCCAACTATTTTGCAAGTAAGAAAAAAATAATAAAATTAATATTTTTTTTACAACAGGGACTGAAAAGGGGTCTTAAAAATTTGAAGTGAGGTGACTAGGGCATGTGGGGTATCATATGAAAGAGCGCTGTTTGCACATTTTAAATCATTTTTTCCTTTTTTCTTAGGCCACATAGTTTTCGACTTATGATGAAAAATGTAAAAAAAAATACCGTTCCCCCCCCCTTATCTCCGAAGTTTGCAAAGAGAAAAATCTGAAATAATTCTATGTGATAGTAGTTTATGTAAAGATTACAGGAAAAATAAAACGATGTCTCAATATAACACACTTTTTTAGAAATTAAAAATACAAACATAAATTCTTTAGTTTCACTACCAGTCAACAGATGGCGCTGTCCTAAGCATGCTAACCTAAGAAACATAAAATAGTTCCACTATCGGTCAAGAGATGGCGCGCCCTAATAATACTACAATAATAAATTGGTGGCTGGTTCTAATTTCTATTTGCCGTACGAATAAACGAAGAATAAGTTCCTACTTAGTAATATAAACAGTTTACACACATTGCAAGTGGCTGAAACGTTTTTCAGTCACATAAGCAGCTGTGGCTAAGATTTGTAAATTAACTGTCCGCCTGTTCGCCCTTCCACTTGTCTGCCGTTTATCCTACTTTTTTAAAGACTACTAAAGTAACATATCCAAATATATTTATGATTGTACGGAACCCTCGGTGCGCGAGTCCGACTCGCTCTTGACCGGTTTTTTTTTTTGTATGAAACAGCTGATTTTTTTTCGCGATTTCAGAGTTGGGCCCATAGGACTTTGTACTATTATGTATTCTGTGCCATAGGCCCAACTACTCTACACACATACATAATAATATACACACATATCTATCATATTCGGCATAAGGGGTTATTTTGTAACACGTTGCACCTATATATTACATTTAATATATATAATCATATTACTTAGCCTATACCTTTTGAAGAGGCACAGAATACATAATAGTACAAGTGAAGAGGCAAGATTAACTAACTGACTGTGGTTGAAGAAACTTACGGCTAATCTGGAAACCCGATAAATGCAGACGCAATCACTGACTTAGTTTTTTTTTAGTTTGGGTCAATATTTTTTTACAAGTATTTGGTATTTTGCTTACAATAGTTTTATTTCTTGCAAACGTTGTCTCATATTAAAAACCAAATAATAGTACATAGCATCAAGTAATTTATTTTAGTTTAAAATTATCTGGTAAGAGTTAACCCATTCACAATAGCTATTATAATTTTTTAATCACGTTCCTTATTTTAAAATAAATACACAATGAAAAGGAAATTGATTCAGGTTTTAAAATAGGTAAACAGGAAAAATAATTTTCTTATGTTTTGAGCTTTAAGGAGTTCGAATTCGAAGCCATATCGGTTCAAATTATAAAGTTGCGACATTAAAGCGGGTTTTCAAGTGGAAGGAGGTAAGGGGGCAGATTGGATGGATTGCTTTTTTAGGATTCCGTACCCAAAGGGTAAAAACGGGACCCTATTACTAAGACTCCACTGTCCGTCTGTCTGTCTGTCTGTCACCAGGCTGTATCTCATGAGCCTATAGGCAGTTGAAATTTTCACAGATGATGTATTTCTGTTGCCGCTATAATACTAAAAACAGAATAAAATAAATATTTGAGTGGGATTCCCGCGTCAAAAATGTGACCATGACCACTTTTGATTGAGTTTCAATAAGGTTTATTAAACTCCAATTATAAAACTTATAAAAGAAAAATGTGTGAGGGTAAGGTAACGAAAAAGTTTGGGCAAACATTGAACAAAAATCTTCTGTGTAGTCGTTTGATATTATATCGTACAAATGCAAATGCGTGTAGAATTAAAAAGAGCATAAGTAACGTTATCGTACTGATACCTAATTTCACCCACATGCGTATCAGCCCGGATAGCTCAGTCGGTAGAGCATTGGACTTTTAATCCAAGGGTCCAGGGTTCAAGTCCCTGTTCGGGCGGCTTTTTTTTTGTATTTTATTTTACTTAAAAAAATCTTTAAGTGTTACATTTTATTAATTAAAAAATATTTTATTTTAGTATCTCCATTTTTTTTATTTTAAAATTATTTTAGTTGGCCTGACAAAATTATGAGGTATGTTATATTATAAGTTGAATATGGCGCCCTCTAGGGGACTTAAAGTCATGAACTAGAAAAAACTATTTTCTAATGATGCCGTGTGGGGTATCAAAAATGAAAGGGCTTAATTATTAGCACTTTTCAAATATCCATACTTCCACACTAATATTATAAATGCGAAAGTAACTCTGTCTGTCTGTCTGTATAACGCTTTCACGCAACAACTACTGAACCGATTTTGATGAAATTTGGAACAGAGATAGAGTAAAGCGTAAGAAGGAAAGTTTTTATCGCAAAATAAGAATAGAAGGGGATGAAAGTTTGTAAGAAAATCTCTCGGTTTCGAACATAGAAATAGAATGTCAAAGAACAACAATGTCAATAAACAGGTGATCCGAAAACGAATGCATACATTTTATATGAGATACGTAAAATATGACTTAGATTCATAAAATATGACTATATATGGCAAAGGAAATTAATAAACTATGTTCCATACTGTTTTCTTCGTCGATAAACGAATAAATGTAGCAAAATTTGGTTTTAGAGAAATGTGTGGCAATATTTTATTTACCTGTGAAAAGTGTGATTACTTGGATTATTTCTTTTTGTAACATCACAATTAGTTAGAGCACAAGACACCATGGCTCCAAGATACCTTTATTTTAAATTCTAATTAAGATTAACAAATATTTTAAACAAACTGTGATTGCTCATTTGCTAGGCGGGACGCTAGGGGCTCTTACTGTAAAAAATGTTGGCACATGTCACTTGATCCTTTGTCTCTTTTTTACATAGACCGTGTCCGTATGATGTTAACTTCTCTTTTCCACGCTTTGTTGGTCTTCTTGAGCGCAGCGAAAATTTTTCTATGTCTATGGTTTCGAAGCTAGGATCTTCACATCTTGTGTTTAGGCTGACGATTAAAAATTAATATACGTGTCTCAGCGTTTTTGATAATTCCACCAACTAATGGGGATGGGGAGAGTGCAAGGGGGGAGGGAAGGGGAGGGGCGAGTGAGAGAGAGGGGGAGGGGCGAGAGAGAGAGAAGGGGAGTGGGAAAAGAAAAGGGGGCAGCGCGCTTGTCAAGGACCCGCTTAAGTAATCTTGCATAAATGCAGAAAAAAATAAAAAAACACGTAAAAAACGGCTGACCTAATTTTGATGAAATTCAAACATAGATTATCTAAGTGCTATTTATCCTGGTTAAAGGTTCCATAGAGATTTTCTCGAATATCCACGCGGACAAAGTTGCGGGCAGAAGCTAGTATATTAATATAATTGTTAGCTTTATCCCTGTGGAGGCTGTGGATATGTTTGTATTCACCGCTTTACAACCCCAAAATAATTAAAATAAAAAACCGGTTAAAAAACTAAAACGCAACTAGGTCCGGTAAAATCTCTCTAAAAGAAGTAAAGAAAATATTCGAGTCTAAAATTCAAAAGAAAGGGTGGTCACTGGTCGCATGCCACTTTGTCCTAGACACGCAGGATACGAACAACTTTAACAACTATAGGCTGGAGGCGAGTATTCCCAGAAGTCCCGTTAAAGTTGTCCGTGACGGGACTTTTGGGATTTTTCTTCCCAGAGGTTCAGTTAATTTTACAACTTCGGGTTTGCTCGAAATGATTCAACACGATTTTGACAGATTTAATTTTTGAGTGACCTTAACATTAAGTGTGGGCACAAGAAATTTCAATAAGTAAATAAAAAGATGATTTAATAAAATAATACATTCATAGATAAAGCGGCAAGTTCGCGGCAGCAACACGCGATATTCACAAGACACAATTCTGGCACGCTTGTTGCGCTATGCTTAGACACATTTTAATAAAATGTTAGGATAGTCTCGGACCAGCTAGAAAATTTGCCACTACAGTCGCCGAGATCGAAATCGGCTGCGATAGAAACCGATGACGATGATGATGGATGAATATAATGTCAATCTGAATATATTCAATCTGTCATATTCAATCCAATCCAATCTGAATATGGAGGAGAATACATATCGTATTCTCCTCCATATTCTGATGTAACACATAACTTGCTATTATAAGTACTTTGTTGTCACCCTGTTGTAATTATCTGGTAACGATATATTTAAGTTTGTAAATATCGTTACTTATTGCTGTTAAAGCTGATAAGTTTCTTGCGCCCATTCTTCTTGTCAGTTAAAAAAGTCTTGAACGGGTGGTAGGAAAATATGGACGATTCAAAAGTACATAATAATTAAGTTTATTTGAATAAAGGTATTTTTTACTTTGACTTTGACCTCCTTATTCACCCATAAGGAAGGCCTGTGCCCCAGCAGTGGGGACATTAAAAATGGTTGATGTCGATAATATGTATTGTGTCTGTTCGTCACAAGGAACTTCTGGGAAACAAAATCCCACTAGTCCCATCCGTAAACGAACAACTTCGTGTATTATCTACCACACCACTGCACCACACCACTTTGAGTGTCGTTTACATTTTTTTTATGTAAGCACACCACTGCAGACTAGTGATGTGTAATGTGTTACATGTCATGTCGTACAAATAATAAAATAATGAGGGCTTTTCATAGTGACATTTAAAAAATAAAAATAGTAACTATTCGCCTCACTAGATGGTGTTGATACTCTTCGAAGCTTTTTTATCAATTTTTTTATCAACGCTATCTATCAAGTCTACAGTTTTTTGTCATTGTAAAAAGCCGTCATTGATATCGTTAAATGCATTATAATTTCACTGCAGTGGTGAGGTTACCTAAAAAAAATTGTGTGGTTGACAATACACGAACAACTTTAATGGGACTTCTGGGAATACACGGCTGGAGGTGGCATTATGCGACTACGTACGGACGGTTATCCTTTTATTGAATTTTGGACTCGAACATTTTCTTGTTTCGTATATACTTTTTAGAGCGCGATTTTACCCTAATAGTCAAGTTTTGGTTTTTTTTTCAGCAAAGACGATGATAGTTACTTTTGAGTAATCGTTATCGCTTCGCTTTGGAAAGACGGATTTGACGTTTTGAAACTTATGTCAATCCTAACTTTGTCTATGGCTGTGGTTTGTTAATTTTTTTTTACAATTTACTTATACTATAAATGCGGAAGTCCGCTTGTTTGTATGTTACGCCTTCACGTCTTAACTACTGAACCGATCATCATGAAATTTTACATACTCGTTGCCAGGGGTCATCATATCAGCCGCACGACACCCACTGCTGGGTATAGGCCTCCCCCAAGGATTTCCACGACGATCGGTCCTGCGCTTCCCACATCCAGTGGCTTCCGGCAATCTTCACCAGATCGTCGGTCCACCTTGTCGGGGGCCTACCCACGGAGCGTCGTCCGGTGCGCGGTCGCCATTCCAGAACCTTTCCGCCCCAACGGCCATCGGTTCTTCTCGCTATGTGTCCAGCCCACTGCCACTTTAGCTGAGCAATCCTTCGAGCGATGTCGGTTACTTTAGTTCGCCTGCGGATCTCCTCATTTCTGATTCGATCACGCAGGGAAATGCCGAGCATGGCTCTCTCCATTGCACGCTGGGTGACCTTGAGCCTCCTTATGAGACCCATAGTTAGCGACCACGTTTCACTGCCGTAAGTCATCACTGGCAACACACACTGGTCATAGACTTTCGTCTTGAGACACTGAGGTAAATCGGACACGAAGATTTTTCGGAGCTTCCCGAATGCTGCCCATCCGAGTTGGATTCGACGAGAGATCTCCTTCTCAAAGTTGGACCTACCTAACTGGACTGCCTGTCCTAGGTATACATAATGGTCAACAGCTTCAAGTGCAGTGTTCCCAACATGAACTGGAGCGGGCACAACATGGGCATTCGACATGATTTTCGTCTTATCCATGTTCATTTTAAGACCCACTCTTTGGGAAGCACTACGGAGATCTTCGAGCATTGTGTTCAGGTCCTCCAACGTCTCAGCCATTAGAACTATATCATCGGCAAAACGAAGGTGTGTTAGGTATTGGCCATTAATGTTGATGCCGAGTCCTTTCCAGTCTAAGAGTTTAAAGATATCCTCCAACGCAGCTGTGAACAGTTTCGGAGAAATAACATCTCCCTGTCTCACACCTCGCTGCAGTTGGATAGGATTTGTTCTCTGGTTCTGTACTCGGACCGACATGGTGGCATTTTTGTATAAATACCTCAACACCTCGATATACCTGTAGTCCACTTGGCACCTTTGGAGAGACTGCAGCACCGCCCAGGTTTCAATCGAATCGAAGGCTTTCTCATAATCCACGAACGCCAAGCAAAGTGGCAGATTATACTCCTCGGTCTTCTGTATGACCTGCCGCAGCGTATGGATGTGGTCTATGGTGCTAAAGCCTTTTCGGAACCCGGCTTGTTCGGGAGGTTGGAAGTCGTCGAATTTGCGAGCGAGACGGTTCGTAAGGACTCTCGAAAACAGCTTATAGACATGACTCAGAAGCGAGATGGGTCTATAGTTCTTTAAGAGGGACTTGTCACCCTTTTTAAAGAACAAAATCACCTCACTTATGTTCCATGTCTTCGGCGTTCTGCCCTCGACGATGACGGAATTGAAAAGCTTCTGGAGGACTTTAAGTATCGGCTTACCGCCCGCTCTCAGAAGTTCTGTAGTGATTCCGTCGTCGCCCGCCGCCTTGTTGTTTTTCAGCTGTTTGAGAGCCATACTAATCTCGTACATGCTGACGTCCGGGATATCTTGGGTATAGTGTCGGGTAAGCTTGGCTCTGGGGTCTTTAGCCTTGCTTTCAACGGGTGTCTGCGTGGAATATAACTGCCCATAGAAACTCTCGATCTCCCTAAGGATTTCAGGCTTCGCTGAGATGATGCGTCCGTCGTCAGTTTTCAGCTTCGTCATCTGGCTTTGCCCAATAGACAGATCTCTCGCGAACACTTTGGAGCCTTTGTTCCGCTCGATAGCCTCTTTAATACGATTCGTATTAAATTGGCGAAGGTCGCTCGTCAAAGACTTAGATATCTGTCTATTAAGCTGCCGATAACGATTAGCACCTACTGAACTCTGGAGCCTCATTTCACGTCTCTGATCCATGAGTAGGAGTGTGTGGTCGGAGAGTTTCTTTAGCTTGGGACGGCGGGTCTTGAAGAACTTGGACCCTACCGTACGGACAGTATCCACCACCATATTGTTTAGATCGTCCACATCTATGCTGTTCTCAAGGGCTTCGAAACGGTTTTGGAGTTCGAGTTGAAAGCTCTCGGGGTTTTGGATATGGGCCGGCAATGGTCGGAGTGTTGATTTTATCAGTCGAGATCTTTCCAGCTTTATGTTGATATTCAATGTGCCACGTACCAATCGGTGATCGCTCCCCGTCTTAACGGCGTTGATCACAGTGACATCATTGAATATTTGCTTTTTCGTCGACATGATAAAATCAATCTCATTTCTGACTGTACCGTCCGGACTGACCCAAGTCCACTTCCGGCTTTCCGGCTTTCTGAAGAATGAGTTCATCATAAAGAGGTTCTCCTTCTCCATAAAGTCGGCTAGCATCTGGCCTCTGTCATTCCGTTGCCCAACTCCAAATTGCCCCACTCTCAGCTCATCACCGCATCGTTTCCCCAACTTTGCATTGAAGTCCCCCATCACAACGGTGTAGTGGGTTTTGTAGCTATGCATGGCTTTAGAGATCTCCTCATACATAGCCTCCACTTCGTCATCTTGGTGCGTCGAGGTCGGTGCGTAAACCTGTATGACATTCAACGAATACCGTTTGGATATTCTGAGTATAAGGTACGCCACCCTGGTCGACACACTTCCGATGGTAATCACGTTGTTGACAAGGGACTTGTGGACGATGAACCCGACACCACCTTGGGACTGTTGGTCGCCCTCCCGGTAGTATAGCAAGTTACCGGAATTAAGGATTATCGAGTCCTCTCCCTCTCTTCGGACTTCAGATAACCCAATGATGTCCCAGCGTAACTTGCTTATAACTTCTTCCAACTCGATTAACTTCGTGTCGGTCCTCAGTGTGCGCGTGTTATAGGTTGCCAGGTGCAATTTTCGTGATTGGTGGTAGCCGATCCGCACCCGGGGATTCTTAGCACCCCCTGCCCCGCCGTTACCATAGCCGCTACCGTAGCTAGGAATAGCGGGGCCGCCGGGGACTGGGGGCCAATTTATTTGTGTGTCCATTCATGAGGGGGTTTGCCATAATCGCCACGCTTGGCAGGCGGGTTGGCGATCGCAGTAGGCCAAGAATTTTGGAGACGCTGCTGCCCGTCTCCTGATGGCTGTGTTCCCTTAGTCGCCTTTTACGACACCCACGGGATGAGAGGGGGTAGTGCTATTCTAAGCCGGCACATACACGGCAAGGGGTACAGAGAATGAAATAGGGAACCGAAAAAAAGTATTGTTACCGAGGGATAGTATAGCAAAAAACTTTCCATGCAGACGAAGTCGCGGGCGGTCGCTAGTATTTATATAAATAAAATATACCATAACATTCGATACGTAATTTCAACCCTTTCTGCACCGCCCCTGTGGCCTAATGGATAAGGCATCGGCCTCCTAAGCCGGGGATTGTGGGTTCGAGTCCCACCAGGGGTAAACTTTCTAGTTTTTTATAATAACAATAATGGTATCCGTACAACCTTTATGAAAAATATTCAGCTTTATTTTTTCTTCGCGAAGTTTCACTAAAACTATTGACTAGTGTGTCTGCGTCTATTTGGCTGCAAATTGTTAGGTAAATTAAAAAAATATATATTATATAGTTTTGTTTATACGCAAAATCAAAAAATTAAAGTCATAGTTTTGTGTGTAACACCATAATAATATAAACACAACATAATTATATAGGTAGGTAGGTACCTAGCACTTTTCAGAGATTAACATTTTGTATATAAGAATAAATAATCTGTATTTAACAGATTATTTATTACGGAAATCTATTAAGAAGACCTCTTTTTCCTGCATTTTAGATTATTTAAAAAATGTTTATTTGATAATTCTTGGGGGAAAATCTTAGCTACTACCCGCTAGATGGCACTACTTACCATACTTGGTAGAAAGTGGTATCTCGCCGCAAAATGTGCCTTTTGTTTACGGTTCGTAAAACTTTACAGGTAGTTGTAACATGCTAGGATAGGAACTTTTGAGCAAAATCTAAAAATATTTACGTAGTTTTACGGCACGAAAGCTTTTTAGCCCGGAAACGTGTTATTTGCGTTACAATGTGGATATGTATGATGACGGAAATTAGGTATGGGTAAGTAGGTAGGAAGGTATATCTGTTGTTACTTCTACGTTTAATATAAATACGTAGGTACCTACTGCTTTTAATGACAAAAGTGTTTATGGCACAGAATATATCTGTAATAGTAGGTAGGTACTAAACGTTATAAAGTAATAACCAATATAATGTTTTTGATACAGTTTCAAACTTAGTAGGTAAGGTACCTGTTACCTAAGTACCTACTAAGTTTGAAACTGTATCAAATCTATATCAACTTATAGTACATTATGAGACAAGTTAGCTTAGATTGCTCATTGCACGGCTGTGGGTTGCGTAACTCAGCCGAGTGTGCAATGAGCAAAAGCTCACGAGTTTCATACGACGTTTTTCAACACACTTGCGAGGAAAATACAAAGTAATTTACCACACAGCAACAAATACGATAAAAACAAAATATGTCTTCTTCTTATTTTTGTTTTGGCAATCTACTTTCCTCTTGGAAGTAATTTTAGCCAGTGTCAAGTGTTGAAAATTTCAGTGGTAGATTGTTTCAGTTTACATTAAAATGCGGGTGCATCGCATTCCAATGCTGCTTGGAGCATTTGGCACCAAATATATCAAGACAGTTTACTCGGTAAGTTCTGCCGAGGTAGCCACCACTACAGTAAAAGTCTCGGCTTCACACGACCAAGATCGCGCCTATTTCAATTATCCCACATATTGTTCAGTTGCGTAGATACTTGTACCACAAAACTGCACCAATTTTAAGACACAATATCCACTATGAATCAATTTGCAAACAATTAAAGTAGACACCGAACCGAACTTGACAAATGGCGCCAAAAAACTCTAAAAAATATGTCAATTATGGGGAAAGGCGCGTAGGTTTTTTTTGTTTTTTTTCACATTTCCAATGCAAGAATATTTTGCGAGCAAATGGGTTAGTGAGCATACAGCCTACTTCAAAATTATAATTTTAAGTGACAAAATGCAAATATTTTAATATTTTATTACAAAATATTGTGAATTATTAATAATTAGATAATAATAAATAATTGTTTTACTTAATTAAGGACTTACACATTTATTTATTTCAAAAATGAATATGAATTTTCACCTGAATAAAACCTCTTTGTTGTTAATAAAAAAAATAACCGTATTACCCGGTTAAATTGGGAATGCTTTGTTTGCTCGCATAGAACTTGCAGTAGGGTACTAATTTAACTTTTTTGGGATAATTCTATAACAACCTAGTGTTTTATATATTATTGCACGCGTTTGTTATAGCTCGGTTTATGGCCCTAAAAGCGATGTATTAGGGCTCACTTTACGAGCAAGTGTGTTGAAAAATACCGTATGGTATAGTCCATTATTATGATTTTATTGTGGATTTTCATGAGTTAATGTCTTTAATAATAATTATGCGAGGTGTTTAGTTATTTGACAGTGGTGTGGATTCTGTTGGCAACGACTTAACTAAATTGACAGGATTAAACTAAATTTAGTTTTCCATCCTTCTCTTTTGGTATCAAAAAGACAAGAACAGGATGCTAAAATTAAGGTTAGTCCTGTCAATTTAGTTGTACCAACCGAATCGACACCTGTATCAAGCTCTATTCTCATTAGAAACTTATTTTCATTATCATCTGTTTATAACACTCAATATACCTACGGGATGACGCTCTATTTATTACATCGTACAGTCGCAATAAAGAGCAATAGAAATTGTGAAATGCCTACAATATTGAAATGTCGACCTAGTTTGTGTGGCCGAAGGGTGAGGTGGACGGGGCGAGGCGTGGCGCGGGGTGGCAGCTACAATAATTAATAATAGCTCGTCATCTATTTTATTGCCTAAACTAGCCATAGCCGTTTAAGGTTGACTGACATTATATTCTTAGGTCTTCAATTGAAAGAAATATCTTTTATATTAATGAAAATGGGATTAGAGATGCACCGGATATGTTGGGTAGGTTATCATAAGCTTTTGAACATTGGATGGTAGTCTTGCTTAAAGGTGATTGGGCATTTTGTTCGGACATTTGACCTACGGCGTACACAAACAAAATAGGGCTAGGAATGTAGAAAAAATGTATCTGCTACGCATTGGTCGCATTCTTGCAGGACATCTTTAATTTTTTATCATTATATCATAGCATTTCAATAATAAATAAAATAAATTAATAAAGACAAACAAACGTTTATTAACGCTTGTAGTAAGTACACATTTTCACAATGCTGAAAGTAAAAACTCATGCTTTATTAAGAAAAGTTTAACAACATTAAACATATACCCACACTTATAATGTGAAATTACTTTTTTCTCCTGTCGGAACAAAAGTGGAATTGAATTCTTCAATTTAAAACTGGTTTGGTTTCTGTACGCGAACTTTCATCAAGCAGGTCCAATATGCCCAATAACCTTTATCAAGAAGATTTTTAACATTGTCCTACATTTCAGCATTTTATTAAATCCGGTTAACACCGGATTTAAAAAGTGAACTACAATTAAGTACCTAATGAATTAATTATCTACCTACTTCAAAATATTAACCTGTAAAATGTGAATGATGCCTGTACCTATATTTTTTGTGTAAAGGTACATTTTTCACATTGATATGGGTATTTCAATTTAACAGCTAATTGTTTCCACGTAAAATATAAAATGCACACGGTAAAGCGATTCCAGATGTTAAAATATGTTATTGATATCATTTCCATATTGTTTTCTAGTGTTGGGACGAGTGGCGATGACAGCGCCGCGCTCGGCGGGAGGTGGAACGTGCGCATCACGCTTGTCAGATACATTGCGAAACAATACCATTATACCCGTGTAATAACTACCTTTATCACGTCTGGAACACTCCGATATTTGTTTATTTGTTAGCTTATCAAGCGCAACAAGTGCATCTTCAGCCAATTTTAAAATAGTAATAATAAATGTGGCATCTGCACCGTAAAATAACTCGAAATTTGAGATTCTTATTAACTAGGTAGATGAATTCATTTACAAAGTATTTCAAACTTAAAACATATTGTGAGTTCACGCTGTTTCAGCGTATCGCTACCGCAGTCTCGTAAACCCCCCGCGGGATGGCACTGCTCGTTTTATTGCTTGTTTGCACAACAGGCTGTAATGAAGACTACAAAATTGACAGACCATTAATTCGACAGGAAATTGTGCTGAGGCTGCGGTTGGTCTGTGCAGGTGATTGTGAACTTTTCAAATTATCCGCGTGCTCTGTGGCTGTTTCCACTTCAAATAGACGGTTGTGAACCAAGCTTTTCACTCTTGGGATACCAAGTTGAATAAACTCGCTAAGCTACACAAGATACATACGTACGTACTCGTAGCCACACACGCTTACCTACTCGTTACCACAGAAGTTTCTGCATGCACATACATACATACACAACACACACAGTGCATATTATGATGGGTACATGCCTTAGCTTACTGTTGTTGCACAATGTTTGTAGGTACTTACCTACATTGAGTTAGTTATTTCGTTTGGATTGTTTGTGTTCTTGAAATGCATTTTCGATAAGTAATTAAGGCTCCGTTATGCGAAATCGTTTGTCTCTGTCTTTTTCTTTACGTGTAAAGAGTATGGAAAATAACCTCACTTCTGCACTTTTTCAATGTTTTTCGTGGTTTTTTCATCATTATCTCTAGCACAATTATCTTTCTTGAAAACAAGATATTGGAGCAACTGCACAGTACGTTAAAGTGTATTTTGATGTAGAATTCAATACGTTTACGCTATTATTTACGCCAAAAATATGGCCCGCGATAAGCGCTTTTGATGATATTCTGATTTGTTTTTACAATCATCTGTGAAGTTTATACGCAATTTAATGTTTGTAGCAACTAGATAAACTCTTTAGCTTGTTGTATGATTTTTTTTGTGGCTACAAGTTTACGTTTTCTATATAAAAATATGGCCCGCGCAAACCATGTTTTCCTATTACCGCCCCTTAATAGTAGTTTATGATACAAGATTCGCCACGAGTTTTAAAAAACCTTAACAACTGTGTGCCATATTTATTACGTTTTTCAATACATTTGCGAGAAAACATTATAGGTGAGTACCTACTATTGAACTGTAACCTATACTAATAAAACTGTAAATTCTAAATATTTGTGCGCGAATTACGCGAAAACAGCTGTACGAATATTGATGAGCTTTTTACAGTTTGGTAGATTGAGGTCCAACTTAAAATCTAAGCTATGTTTTATCAAATTCAGGTGGGTGGAACCAGGGAAACAGCTTAAACTCTCCGTAGTACTAGCTTTCATTAAAGAGGTCATTTTTAACGGGTTGCTATATTATGTTTTCTACTGTCCACGCGGATGGAGTCGTGGGTGGAAGCTAGTAGAAATTAAAAAAAACGTACGTAAACAAAAACGCACGGCGCGGGCGTGCGGTAAAATCAACTTTCCACATGCTATAAATAAACCGTAAACAAAAACGCACGGCGTGTGGTATAATTAACTTACCGCACGTTGTACAGTCATCGTAAACTCTCATTTTCGAGCAACTGTGGCCCTACCATGAGTTGATGCAAACTGAGTGCTTAGTGCGAGTTTCTTAGATTCATGCGAATTACTTTACTATCGCGTTAATCGAGTAAACGTCAAACGCGGTGTAAATCGACAACGAGCGAGTGTGAGATGAAGTTACATGTTACCGCTCGATCCACGTTTACTCACCGTGAATAGCGTTTAATTATCTTCTTATGTTGGTAGTACGTTTACTTCGTGATATAATCCAACCGATTCTAAAAGGGATATCTTTCTACCTAGCCAAAGGAAAAGTGCTACTTTTGAATTTGGTAGGGTTATAGGAATGTGTTTGTTTACTTTTTTTCAGTCGAACTTCAATCAAATAAGTTTAAGTTGTCGCCAGGCTGGTCCTAAATCTTTCTTAACTTTTGTAAATAAAATTAAGCTTATCGCCTAAAATGTTGAGATGGGCGAAATAGGACACTTGAAGAGTAAAACTAAACGATGACGGTGATTTCATTTTATATTGTACACTACACTGAAGAACCGAAGAACGTACCTACCTAAAAAGTATTGTGAAAAAAAGGTGTTTTGAAGTGTTTCAAGATCAAGATCAGAAGAAGTGTGAAGTGGTTCTGAATGGGAACATTATGCTCATATTTAGGTACATACTATTGATTTGGTCATTTCGTCATTTGTGTACGTACAAAACAACGGAAAAATGAGAACGAGCACGTCTCAATTCAAAATTATGGTTTTATTTATGGAACAGTGAGTAACAAACATTACCTATTTTAAAAATACCTAGCTTAATAGTAGCTGCAATTCTTTGCTTTATTCATCGATATGTAGTATATCGATGGCTTTATTATAATTTGTGTTATTTACGATGTCATTGTTTTATAGACATGGAGATATCAGCAAACCCTCATCAAATGCAAGAGGCAGGGTTTTACATCTAAGGTTGTGGGAAGAACTTGCAGAACTATTAAATAGTGATGGAAGTGGTGACACTAAATAAAACTGCTTAGAAATGGAAAAAGTAAGTAAACTACACATCTAATTAATTATAGGTACCTACTTAGTATTTAGGTAAGTAGTTTGACACTGCAATCCATTATTTGCCTAAAGCAAAAAAAAACATTTAGTTCCTCTAAGAGTACTCCTCACCTATTTAAAACTTAAGAAAGTCTTTTTATTTGTAAGGTGTGCAGTGACTTTAAAAACAATACTAAGAAAAAATCTGCACGCCTACATAGGTCCATGACTGGCACTGAGGGTGCTGCTGCACCCTCAGTGCCAGCAGGATTGCACACATTGCAGACACATTGCAGGAATGCTACCAATTACAACTCTGTCTCAACTTATTAACAATATTGATATTTTCAGGTGTCAATGTAACTCCAACCCGGGCTATTTCTCCACCTCAATCTCCAGTCCGGGTACTACCTCAGCTTTCTTCCGTTGGCCACACTCCTACTCACGTGGCAGACGGGCCAGGAGAACTAAGACTGGTGAGGCTCACTCAAACTGAACAAACCAGTCAAATATTTCTCCAGGCCGATGAGGAATGGAGAAGAATCAGACACAGGTAACATGAGGACTATATAGCAGAGAAGAGAGAAAAAGAGAATAAGAGAAATGGAACTACAAACCCAAAGAGACTGGCAACAATTAGTATTAATTAAGAGGCTTGAAATTAATGGAGAAATTATTTGATAAATATTGTAATCATTAAGAACTATACAAGTATTTACATTTTAGTTTTAATATTTTCCTTACCTACCTACTTTAGGTGTAGAGTTGGTAGGTACACAATAATTTTGTAAAATTCTAATTAATTATTCTTTGATGCAATGTATTTATATAGTTTCTACTTAGGTAGGTAAGTAAGTACTTTTATTGTTTCTCATTACTACAATTTGATTGCTATGCAATAGGTAGGTAGATTTTTTAATGAATATTGTTATTTATCAAATAGTTATTATACCAAAGATTACTACTATAAACTAGTGACATAATAAATTTGAAGACTGATTATAGCATTTATCTAATTATTTTAAGGAGGTTAAAATAAGATCAAGTTCCTTTGTATTTTTTAACTTTATTAAAACTACTTAATTTCTTAAGCACTTGTTTTATTTTACTAAAATTATGATCTCCAAACTACCTATATAGATACATACCTAGATTAACGTTAGCAAAATCGTTCATAATACTACATTTGTCTGATGCCACAAATTCACTAGAATATAGGTACCTATTAACCTTTTATATATTAGTGATTGTTATAGACATATAGTACCTCGCTAGGTAGGTTCTTTAAACCTGAAATTATTAAAATAAAAGACTTCAATTCAATTTAAAACTATTTTATATTAAAATTAACCAGTCCATTTGCACCTTCATCTAATAATAATGTTTCTTGCTGATAATAATAGATGTTCTTCTTTAATAATGGAACAACTATTTTGACAATGACCTTGCTCGGTATCCCATACTTTCTGTAACAAATAAACAATGACAATTAAATTACAAGTTAAACGTTTTGATGTTATTACCAAGACAGAATATAGGCTTTTATTTTTTGCTACTAGAATATACTAACCGTTAACTAACAGCCAGGCTGGCAGCAGGAGAGGTAGTTGTTTATAGGTTTATAATATCTTTAGGTGTCAGACTTCCATAGTACTTCATTAACTTCATTTATGTAGGTACACACTGCACATTTTTGCAACACTTTTCAACACTATGGTAGGGTCCGGTTCATCACCTGAAATTTTAAAGAAAGAGTTAATTTAAGCATCTAGTTATTAGGTTAGGTTATTAGATGTGCACTAATTGTTGATAAGGGAGACGTATACATACCTACTTTTAATTCAACATTTATGCTCTTTAGGATGCCTTTGAAATGGTTTTTGTCTTCCAATTCTTTGCAAATAATTAAAACCATCTTTTGATAAGCTGATAACCTCCAAATTCGTCCTCCGGTATTAATGTTTGTTTGATGAAACTTGAACTCTTGCTTCACTGGCATAGTTGAAATTTCGATTTATCTGAGCCTCTGCGGCAAGCAGCATCTTCCAATAATCAAATAAAGCACACTTCCATGTTCTCACTACAAAATATAATGCTTTTCACTGAATAAAAGTAGGTGACAGAGTTACGGTATCTTCTCACTCGATTTCACGTATTTCTCACCAAAGTTAACTACACGAAATGTCAAAATTGCAGCTCGCACTCGCATCTTAAAACAAACGACCAATCACAAGCAAGAGCGTTCTCACGTGGTCACGTGGTCTTCTCACTTTTCGATTGTCACTGCTCGTAATCGACGACGTAAAAAACTGGCACTCACGATTTCTAGTACAGCCTTTCGTCACGAGATGGCGTTGTTCCGATTCCATACTAAATCGCGTTTACTTTAACGTGATCGAATAAGTAAGAAAACTCGCACTAAGCACTCTGTTTACGTTACCGTAAACTATTGTTTTGTCTCTTTCACTTGCATTGACTGTGAGCAGTGGCCCTACCATGAGTTGTTGCAAACTGTTTACGTTACAGTAAACTATCGTTTTCTCTCTTTCACTCGTATTGACTGTGAGCAGTATATCCGACAGTTTACTGTAACGTAAACAGTTTGCATCAACTCATGGTAGGGCCACTGTACTGAAAAAGTATGTTTATGAAATGCATTACTTACTTGCACCTTAGATGTCTACATCTAGTGTAAAATAAATAAGTATATCTACAAATACTACAATAATAAGGTACTTTTACTTACACAGAATACATAGTAAAATAGTATGGATTGGAAATAATTTGTTTATAATTAAATATTAGAGTTTAGGGTTTATCAGAAGTTATCTATTAAGTATTTTCCAAAAGAAAAAACATTTTAAAACACTTAAAAGTAGGTACCTAATATTATTAATTCTGAGCTAAAACATACAAAATTAATTAGGATCTAAGTTAAACTGTGGTTAAACTAAACCATAGTAATATCCATGATTAAGGTACCGAACTATCAATCTATCCTATTCTCGCTCAAGTAGCGTTTCGCAAGTTAGTTTCCTATAATAAAACTGTAGGTTTTTAATTTAGGTATTACCTGACTATTTGTTTTTCATACGTTTCTATTAATATGACATCTAAGTTGAAAGCAATGGTGGATGACGAAAATGTTAAATCGTAGCGAGCGGGGTACTAAATTTTTTATTGACTTACTTACACGAGGAAGTAAACGCAATACTTACATATTATTTGTAGGGGAAATGTCAGCAACGGCGTCGGAGGGACGTATTCTTTTAATTAAGCCACGCGGAAAGCGTCATAAAATTTACGAGGCCTGTGATTTAACTATTATTTGTCATCAATTTTATGTGCTCTTAAAACACATAGAAGTACGATCTGAATTTTATTTTGTTTTGAGTAAATCAGGTCATTTGGGTAGGTAGGTATTAAGATGATAAAAATCTTGAATAAAACTAAATTACCAAATAAATACCCTGAATTATGTAGATCCACGCGCCACCTACTAAATTTTAAGTTCTTGAACAAATTCAGCGACTCCTTGTGTTGAGTAGACGAACTAAATAAGCGTCCTCTTGTGTCGAGGAGACAAAAAGGAAAGGGTAGGGTGCTTTTATGCCCGTCAGGAATTGTACCAATATTTTCCTAGATGGCGCCTCATAAAGTTGAGCTGTAGTATATGCCTACTAAACTAGATGGCGGTATATGTCCAAAAACAATTTTTTTATGCACAAATATGAACGCTAATAATAACATTATAATAATGCTTTTGACTGTTTTCACTTTTGGTCGTATTTTCTTCGCTCAAATTTTTTATTGTATTAATTATCGCCATTTACCTCCATGTCAAGTTGGTGTGTTTCCACTTCTCTCCCTGGACTGCGAACCGCTTGTGCCTCCGACTCCCCTCGTCCGCCTCGCGGTCCGGCCGGCCGCACCGCTTCTGTCGCATCAGGTGTTTGGTGGCGGCATCCACCTCCCCCGTCACTGGTATACCACCAAATTCCTGGAGTTTAAAACAGAGGAATTTTGAATTTCAACACATTCCTCGTTTTGTAATGTAACATAAAAAATGTGTTTAATGGTCATTCCTGGAGGTGCTCAAAACGAAGGACTGTTGAACAAGGAGCTTTGTAAAACGAACTTCAGTAGGAAGTAAGTATTTATTTTCAAACACATTTCAATGACTTGGAACTTTTTTTACTTCAGTCTCAAAACCTCTTTTTTATTAGGGTTCCGTAGCCTAAATGGCAAAAAACGGAACCCTTATAGATTCGTCATGTCTGTCTGTCTGTCTGTCTGTCTGTCTGTCCGTATGTCACAGCCACTTTATTCCGAAAGTATTAAGACTACACAGTTGAAACTTGGTAAGTAGATGTATTCTGTTAACCGCTTAACGAATTTAATACAAAAATAAGAAAAATAAAAGATTAAGGGGGGGCTCCCCATACATGAAACTGAAACTGAAAAAAATTTTTTTCTTCAAACCAATACGTGTTGGGTGTCTATAGATAGGTATTTAAAAATTACATTGAGGTTTCTAAGACAACTTTTTCTCAAAGTCAACCGTTTAAAAGATATTCACCGCCAAAGTGGTAAAATGTGTTTCCCCCCCCCTTTAACTTTTGAAATAAGAGAGTGAAAAATCTAAAAAAAATATATGCTGTAGATCTTAATAAACACTTTCAACCAAAATTGGTTTGAACAAGATATAGTTATTAGTTTTTGAGATATAGCACATTTTCCAAAACCGCAAATATAACTTTGTCATTCATACCAACACTGTGAAAAACAAAGTTATTTTTGCAAACGAAAAATGATAGGTGGTATTAAATATGGTATGGTATAAGGTAACTACGGAACCCTATGGCGCGTGGCCCGACATGCACTTGGCCGGTTTTTTTACGTAGGTATTGATAGGATGTTGGTAGATACTTTTCCCTCAAGTAAAAAAAAGGGTAGGTATTGGAGACGCTTTTATAATTTTCCATCCTATTTCAATGGAAGTTACTTACTCCTACGCTACTAGTGATATAGGTACTTATTTCCTTTATTATAATAATCTATTACATTCTTATTATTATAATCTATTACATATAAAATTCTAAATTGATTGATTGTTGGGATACGCGTAGAGCCCTAACGCCCCTAACGGCTAAAAGTAGAGACACTATTTTTGGTGGGTAGAGATAGTGAGCACAATAAGAAAGGATTTTGGAAAATTCACCCCTTAACGGTGACGGTGACGGGGAAGGGAAGGCTAAGGTGAATGGAAATGAGATACTAATATCTCTGGACCCATTTCTGAACGGGGACGGGAACGGGAACAACTTCTACAGCATTTTAAGAATTCTAAAGATTTTCTAATATGTCCACGCGACAGCAGCTAGTAGCAGTAGCTAATTAGCAGTAGCATATAAAATTCCACGTGCTTACTTGTAATGTTTTGATCGCAATCCTGAAGTCGTCCTCGTAGCTCTGCGCCACGTCTCCCATCAGGAGGTTGCCCACCTCTGGCTGCCCTTTTCTCAGGTAACCGAAGGTTTCAAGGTAACTTCTCTGAAAAGAAAGGAAAAGAAAATGTGAAAAAGTCTATGTGATTAACATAGACTTCAATGGATCTATTGAGTAACATTTTATATCAAAAAAGTTTAGTAAGATAATTTTGAGCTTCGTAATAAATGTGCAACTTGTAGGTAGGTATAAAACAGATCTTAAATCTAAACGGAAATTAGAGTCATTTTTGATAATCTTAATACTGATTATAAAATAGTTTCACAATCACAAAAAAATTATCGTAGTAATGTAAGAAGTCAGGAGTAATAGAAAGACTAAAATAATACAGAAACCACAGTCATGATTTGCCTTTTCATGAACTCAGTCAGGAGTACTATCTCAATATGTATTCTAAAAACCCCATTAAAACCCTAAACAAAGTTTGTTACGTCCAAATAACCTTTTTCAACTTCTCATTTAAATCTTCCTTTAGGTAGCACAATGGTATAAATGGGGTCCATTGTGGTTTTTTTCTGAAGGGACATTAATAACTTTGTTGTGTCCCTTTCAATGGTAGCCAGATGAAGTGAGAGATAATTAGAAAACGATTATGATTTGTTTATTCGGGATTTTACAATTTCAGGCTTATTTTGTGACCCAACTATTGGACGTATGACAGAATCGTTGTGGATTTGACATCATTCATTCTACTCTTTCATTTAATCGGGACAAAAATAAAATGCTACAAAATTAAGGGAAAATGCAAATAAATGAGAACTGATCGCCGTTTTTCAATAGGTATTCATTATTAATTGGGATCCGACACATTCTTTAAAAAAAAGTTTTTAAAGACGCTATTAATAATTAGAAGAAGAAGAAATTTTTATTTGGTGTACGAAATAAAAATTACATTAAAATGAAACTTAAGAAAACAAAAGAAAATAGTCTAGGTACCAAATAGGCCTCTACTCAGAATTAGTCATTATTAGTATAATAATAATAGAGAGAATTAAATGACAAATTATTAATTGACAAAACATTACAATTCCAAAGTAAGGATTTAATGCAACGAATTTATAAGTAAGTATGTACTGTTTGTACGTTGTACAACCGTCAAGTTAACTCGGCAGGTCGAATGATTTTTTCAACACGAGACGACTTTTTGATCTGATACTTTAATAGCTGTGTAATTAATGGTTTAGATCATGGGTCTCCAAACTTTTTAGCATAAGGGCCAGACTAACTCCTCCACGAAGTCCCAAGGGCCAGGGTCTAGCTAGCTCATCGTACCAACATACTGCAAATTACAGTATTGTTGGTACAATCCGGCCTGCTTTCGCGGGCCAGATTGTTAGTGCTCGCGGGCCGGAGCTGGCCCGCGGGCCGTAGTTTGGAGACCCCTGGTATAGATAAAATAGGCAATATGATAGAAGAATGATAGAACATGGTAACAGCACTTGCAGCAATATGTGAACGATTATATAAGAAAATGTCACTTTCGACTCAGGTACCGAGTTAACTTGACCGGCTTTACTGTACTTATAAATTCCTTGATTTAATGTGTTTTGTGATTTGTTATGAAGCAAACTCAATCTAGTTCTAGTGTAAAGCACGTGGCTATTACCTACTGGTATGTTAATAAACATTAATATAAACTGTTATAACAAGACTGTTTGAAATCAATGTAATAAGCTGTTTTAACAAGGGTAGTGATTATGACAGTTACGTCGTTCCATTTGTACCTAATAACATATAAACATAATAATATAATTTACATAAATAACACGATGACTAACTTATGTTTCTGGTTTGTTTAGTGACTAAGCCGAGTTGTGAAAGTGTCGTCTTCATCTTCAATATATTGCTTGAAAAAAATAATTTATCAATTATATGGAATTTTTAGATTTTAGGCATTCAAAATGCTATTTTTATTTTAACAGTTATCTTAATTTAACAATTAGTTATTTCTGTACAATATTTGCCTGGTTCCCTAGAGTATGGATAGCAACGTGCTAAAAGTAAGCATTTTAATATTTTAAAAATATAGTACGTGTGGAGTAGATTTTTAGGATTCCGTACCCAAAGGGTAAAAACGGGACCCTATTACTAAGACTCCGCTGCCCGTCTGTCTGTCTGTCTGTCTGTCTGTCACCAGGCTGTATCTCATGAACCGTGATAGCTAGACAGTTGAAATTTTCACAGATGATGTATTTCTGTAGCCGCTATAACAACAAATACTAAAAACAGAATAAAATTAATATTTAAGGGGGGCTCCCATACAACAAACGTGATTTTTTTGCCTTTTTTGGTGCGGAACCGTTCGTGCGCGAATCCGACTCGCAGTTGGCCGGTTTTTTTTTTAAATGGTGGCGACATTATACTTCTGGTGTCTAGAGACTCAACAGCGCAGTGCAAGTGCAAGTGAATTGGATTAGTCACAGATCCTTTATATTACCAATCGAATTAGGTACTATATCATTACATTACCCCAATGCATTGCGGTAATGTAATGATTTAAATGCAATGGTTTGATGGAAGATAAATGTGTTACCAAAATTACATAAAGTCTGGTAGGAATACAAGGAATTGCTATTTGTATCGTAGTTTTAACCCCAACGCGCAAACTATTTTCAAAATAAGAAATTTCTACCACCACCTCAGCAATGCCGTCTAATCATATAAAAATATCATGGAAATATAAAACTAATCCTGATTATCAGAAGCTAAATTGAACTAAGTACATTAAATAAATTATTTTACAAAAAATCTCTCGGAATTGCGCAATCAACAGTCGGTAAACATTAAAAAGATGTTACGCGTCAAATATTTACAATAATAAATTAAGAGGACAGAAGTAATTAATTCCCCGACTTGGCTTTTGTACAGAATTTAAATTAAAAAAACACTGAATTGCTAAATAACCGTAGTCCTACTGAAATCCCTCACTTACAATCTTTTAAAATTGTTTATTTTGCATTTCTAATGAAACTTTTTCGTAAGAATTTTGAAAGGAAAATGAAATATTTCGATAAGTATAAGTATCGTGTAGTGGAGAGAATCCACTTTTGAAGCTTTAATTTTCGGTTCGACATCTTATAATCCAAGACCAAACACTGTCATTTTCTACATAAGATAGCTACGTACCTACTTCTAATAATGTATGAGGGTGGCTTTGAACAATGCATTGCGGTAATGTAATGACTTAAATGCAATGGTTTGATGGAACATAAATGTGTAACCGAAATTAACTACATGAAGTCTGGTAATTTTTAAAAATCACATTTTTGCTCACTGCATTTTCTGGCTTTATAACGGCATACCTATCTAAATAGTCAAAACAATAGAAATAGTATTTCACGATAAAATTTAAACGTAGTGGAAATAAAACAGCTGGATTTAGGATCACCGCGCGGCCCCATAATTTCCCGATCTACAGGTGTAAATCAGCGAAGCAGCCATAAAGTGATATTAATATGCTAACAATTAGGTTAACACCAACCGATAGAATCGCAAACGGTGTTACTAATCACCTTTTTAACTTTAGCGTCTCTTTAATAAGAAATAAGTCTCTTATTTTTCTCTTATACAACATGTTACAAAAATCTCTAAAGCCGAATATATTAGATAGGGACCATCAAACTGGACATCTTTTACTAAGGGATCAACTCTGAAATCGCGAAAGAAAAATCTGCTGTTTCATACATTTTGAGATTTTCGTTATTAATTTTGTATGAAACATGCAGCTGATATTTTTTCGAAAATTCGAGTTGGTCCCAAGTAAAAGTTGTTCCGTGGGGAGGTATACTATAATGATTTTGATTGAGCAGCGATTTTGTGCACCTTTGGTTTCATGTAATATATTATGTAGGACGTAACGGTAAACTTGCGCGATAGCAAGTTGCATGGTGAATAACAACAGCGACATTTTTGATAGAAGTTTTATAGAAAAATGTTCTAGACTCAAGCGGTTCATTTTGATTTTTTTAAATGTCGCTGTTGCTATTCACCACGCAAGTTGCTAATCTACGGTAAGTCAAAGCCACCCTCATAAATTATTAGAAGTAAGTTAAGGTAAGTAGCTATTTTATGTAGAAAAATTTCAGTGTTTGATCTTGGACTATAAGATGTCGCACCGAAATGTTTTTAACCATTTACAAAATTAAAGGTTCAAAAGTGGAGAGAAACACTACTTATACTTATCGAAATATTTCATTTTCCTTCCAAATTTTTTACGAAAAAGTTATTTTAAAAGAATGAAGCTGCTTTCAGTACTAGGCAAGTACGGTTATTTTATTCAGTGTTTTTACCCGACTGCAAGAGGGTTATGTTTTTTTAATTTAAATACTGTACAAAAGCCTAGTCGTGGAATTAATTACTTCTGTCCTCTTAATTTATCATTGTAAATATATGACGCGAATTGACGTAAATATTTTGCAAATAGTGTAGTTCTATCATGTCTGTAGTGTCTTAGTTAGGGGTTGCGCAAAAACAAGAGTAAAGGCTTCTATTTTCATTACGAGTAAACATAAACACCTTTTAATATTAGCATGAAAGTAAATGAAACATCTATATTTATTTAAAAGAAAAATATTCAGTTACAGTTGTCCGAGTGACCCAGAGACTTATATTACTTATTATGTTACTAGACAAGACAGCGTAGTTAGGGACAACCGGCATAGAAGAAGCTGAACACTGGTTTACCATGCTGCACCAAAACAATTTCATTCATATAAGGTTGTAACTTACCATAAAAGTTTTATTGTTAGAGTGAGAAAGTACTGAATTGTTCTGTTACTTCTGAGGCCTACTACCTATTCGGCAGTTTCCAGGCCAAAGAGATCTAATTACAAATTGATATTTCGCGTGTCCCCACCCTCACTAATCGAAGTAATCTGAGTTCAAACGTCGGATCAGGGAATTGGGAATAAATGAGCTCAATCGAATGTAGGGCACAGGGACTCTAATCGGTAATAAAGTTCGCGTGACGGCTCCTATTTCGGTACTAATTAATTGACAAATCTCACTCATTAACCTGTGCCACTTACTGTTTTGTGTCACTGTTTCCTTAGGAGGTAATGGGAGTACAGCTATTTAAGTCAATGAAATTGGTTCCTGAAGAAGTTTATTTAGTCGTTTACGAATAAGTTTTGGTGCAAAATACTTTTTTTTGCACAACGAAGTTGTAGTTTAATGTTACACATTATACATTGTGTTACAAAATACCCCTAATGCGGTGGTTCCTAACCTTTTCAATATTGTTACCCATGTCATCTAGTAGGAAAGCAGACTTTACCCCTGGTACCACCTCTGTTACCCCCATAGAATAGCTGTTTTACCCCTGCGGGGGTAATTACCCCCGGGTTAGGAATCAATGCCCTAATGCCTAATATAGTAGATAGATAGGGACCATCAAACTGTACAACTTTTACTATGGGACAAACTCTGAAATCGCGAATTAATAACGAAAATTATAAAAACGTATGAAACAGCTGATTTATTTACGATTTCAGAGTTGGTGCCACAGTATAATTTGTTCAGTTTGATGGTCCCTATATACCATATTAGGCATTAGGGGTATTTTTGTAAAACGTTGTATTTTTATCTGATTAAAAAAAAAACATCTCTTTAAGAAAAAAAATCCATCAATTATTCCTTTTCCAATGTCAATTTCCTATATAAATAGGTATCGATCGTGACATTGAATCTAAATTATTTTAGAAGCAAATCCCAAAAAAAATCCCTGTTAATCCATAGAAAACCGAGTTTCTGTAGATCGACTGTGATCTTGAACTAACTTTATTTTTAACACCTTTTTCCGCATATTCATAGTCCAATTTATTTCATTAATATACTTATTAGATGAAATATTTATTTCACTTAACGGCGTCATTATAACAAATGACGTAGTGCATTTTACACTGGTGGTCAGCAAATTAATTCTAAAACGTTCGCTACTATAGGAACTGTAACCAATTTCCGTGTATAACTGTAGTTGATTTTATAGCGTTGTTATTAAAGTGTACCAAGTATTAACAAAAGCAGTAAAAATCAAGATAGTTTACTCGAATAACAAATTTTATTATTTTTTCATTTTTAACAAATAAGTACCTACGCAACTCTAAGAAATAGAAATACTTTTTTAGTACCATGTCGCACCAACATTACATTGTTATTGTGAATTTTGAACTACCTGAACAAGCGTCTTATATGGTGTGACAAAGTACTATTTTATTAATTAACCTCTGAGACCGAATGTACACAGGGTGGGTACTGCAACGAACATCTGCTGACATTATGAAGGTCATTAGCGCCGCATATGAAAATAAATTGATAGGGCGTCAATGGACATGGATCTATCAGTACTTTATGATACACAGATGGGACCATAAGTTGAAAGTTAAACACAAGTTTCTGTAGGGAGGGCCTATTCATCACACTTATTTTTTTTTTAAATTGTAAGTTTCAAATAATTGAGTTGCTTCACTGAGTAATGAGGATAGATTTGGTTTCTTTTATTTACCAGAATACAATATACAGGGTTATTTGTAAAACACCAACAACCTCGCAGGAGTAGTTTACTAACATCATAAACAACAACATTTGTTCTACGACTTTTCCGAAAACAGACAAAAAAACATCGACTTTTCATACAAAACTCGATCAGCTGTTCGGGACATTTGTATGGAGAGTCGATTTTTTTTGTCGGTTTTCGGAAAAGTCGTAGAACAAAAGTTGTTGTTTAGGATTAGAGACCGGATTATATGCAATATAAAAAGCCCAAAATATGCATGCAAATATGCAAGGAAAATAGCTAAAATATGCACGTAAATCCATAATGCCGGCATTACATATTCGCCGAGCATCGGCACGATTCATCGTACGTTGCTGGTTTTGTAACAAATGCTTCAAAGAGGTTCTTTCAAAACCGGCAACGTACGATGAATTGTGCTGATGCTCGGCGAATATGTAACGCCGGCATAAAAAGGGCCAGAATATGCAACATGAAGTAATTGAAAATAGGTTTTTTAAGATATTTATTTTTTAAAAAGGTATTATTACTCAACGATAACAATCGTATATTTGCGAAAATATCAATTATAAAATATATTTGTCATTGAAATATGTATACGACTACTGTTCTAAGTTTTCTGTAGACAAATTGTGTCTACGATCGCTTAATACATTTACGTAAGCGGAAAGGACCGCTCTACGTCCACTGAGGTGGCTGGGCAGAATTTAAATTTGGGTGCCATGTTTGGACATGTTAGACATCTGAACGATGAACGAAATCGAGCGTAAATATGCCAGCCCCCCCACTCAAATGGTACTCAAATGTCACTTTGCTATTCGTTCGCTAATTTAAAGCTTAAAAATAAGCAATTAAACGATCAAGTCACACGTCGAAAGTTTATGTAAATCACAGACATTGTTGTATTGTATGGAATTGACAAGCCTACGACAGGTAATTTTAGAGTTTGTGGCTTATTTTTAATTTTAAGTTAGCGAACGAATAGAAAAGAGGCCATTTGAGTAGGGGGCTGATTTCAAAAAATTTTGCTAAAATATGCAACTTCCACTGAAAAGGGGTAAAACATGCAAATGCATTATGCAATATGCATTTGCATATAATTCGGTCTCTATTTATGATGTTAGTAATCTACTCCTGTGAGGTTGTCTGTAAGGCAAGCTGATTAGTTAGTTAGCTTTGATTAAATCTTTTTGTTTGATGGTGACCCTGGAATCACCTAACCACTGATAAGTCCATTACGCCATAATGGCGTAATTAATTTCTTTAATAATTAAAGACCTTATTCAATCACTAATTAGCCGTAACGTTCATTGAATGATAGTTAAAAGGTCAAACCAGTTGTCATCCGTCATCTAGAACCACAGTGGCACAAACATGTGTTCCAGAGGGCCTATTACAAAATAAGTATTACGATAATCGAACGAAGTTCGTCCCTCTCCGTGACACTGACACTATTAAATTACGTTAAGGGTCCATGATAGTAAAACATGGTTTGCGCGGGCCATATTTTTATATAGAAAAAGTAAAGTTGAAGCCACAAAAAAAAACGTACGACAAGCTAAAAAGATTATCTAGTAGCTACAAGTATTAAATTGCGTATACACCTCACAAATTATTGTAAAAAAAATCTGAATATCATCAAAATGTAAATCATAGCGGAAACGTATTGAATTCTACATCAAAGGTACAGTACCTTTGATGTAGAATTCAATACGGTTCCGTAGTTGCTCCAATAACTTTTTACAAGAAAGATAATGATGAAAAAACAACGAAAAACATCGAAAAAGTGCAGAAGTGAAGTTATTTTCCATACTCTTTACACATAAAGAAAAAGACAGAGACAAATGTTTCCTCATAATCGAGACTTAAGGTTCAAAATCAAGTAAATCTAACGACGAACATAATCCGATTAACGAGATTCTCAAAGACAGAAACGTGCGCGGGAGTTCCACGTGTTGATTTCGGCTAAATCCGACGGGCGAATGCCTCATATATTTAGATTGGTGAAGTTATTATTGTCTTAGAAGATAGATTGGTCTAGAATTTATTGCCAGCCGAAGCTCCGGATAATCCTTTTTATTTGTTGTTAGTGTTTATGGTATTTGAAATGGGAAGTGGAATAATGGGAATAGAGCGCGTGTTATTTGCAGCAGTTTACACTTTCTCTTGAAAAAAGTGTGAGATATCTTATCATTTATAGGGAGCAGCAGAATATTGAGGCTATTGGTAAGCATTTTGCGCGGTTGATGCTCTGCCACGAACGTGTAAACCAGATAGTAATACATTTATTCCAAGGGGTTATTTCCGATCGATCACATTATTATTCTGCTGCTGATCATAAAATACGTGTGAAATGACGTAACTTTCAAAAGTTAAGTGATTAAAGCTCTGCGTATAAATGTTTTAATTACTTAATTAAGAAATTTTGACTAACTCAGTGACAATCACAATGAGGGAACCAACAGTGGACGCGACGTCGCATCCCAAATTCACTGATTTGAATGCTATTTGGGATTGGGACACAATAAGGGGTGGATTTGAATTTCAAATGCATCAGTGACACACGAAATTAGGCGTAATTGCAACTGTCATCACAATGGGACAGTCCGATGCGCCGGTCGATGACGTCGAAACAAAGTTATATTCAGTCAACTTTAACGCTCCCATTTTCCTGTCAACAATTTAAGTAGGTAGGTAGTTAGTGCACTTTTAGTTAACTGGTAAAGTTTTCAAAGCAATCAATATATTCATAAAATTAAATGACATTATTATTTTTAACGTAGATTACATACAATATCATAATTTGTCATCAGAGGAACATGATTTTTTTTATAGTTTGTTAGTGAAAGTGAAACGTCATCGGCGTTTTATTCAAGTAGCATAAAAATAATTTGATATTTTCTTGAAATAAAACAATTTTTAACGGATACTAGCGTGGTTTTATTGTATGTACTTTGGTAATTAGTTGGTTAGTTAAAAAATGTTTTATTTCATGTCTAGTGAGCGCGTAAGCTTGAGAAGTTGATATTTTCTATTATTATTTTGATATTTTGTAAGCGATCCATAAGTACAAAAGTTGAAAACAACCATTATTTATGTTATCAACAATCCTTAAATGTAGACAGACATTTGATTTACTTCCATCACAAATAATACTTAGTTCATGCTGTCAGCAAAAGATACTAAAGTGGCAATGGCTGACAACAACGAGAGAAGGTCACTGTAACGAGCTCTATATATTATCGTTATTAAGGCGATACAGGTAAAGAATCCAGTAAAGTAGATTATAAATATCTTCGTCTTTGGTATGTTATCCATTACAGTAAGCTTTTATGAGCACATTTTTAAATTAAGTTGTTTGCAGTCTTAAAACTTTATAATAATAATGATGTAAGAAAATAATATTGTTACAGTGCAAGGGCTTAATAAATACACTGAGAAAAAAGCATATGCAAGCTTACAAGTCTTAAATGCCAAAGTACTTTATAAGTATAATAAGTTTATATTACAGGTTATGAATATTAACAACTTAATTCAGTGATTTAATTAGACCGGAATTTGTACCCTAGTTTCAAATCATTAGTCAGATTATATTTTATTCGTATTGTTACATTACATATCCTAAATATAGATTAATATATTTTGATAATATTGATGATGGTGAATTTAGTAGATTTGATTTTTTGATACCTTGCATGAGACTTAACTCACCTTCATAAAGTTGGACCTAGTTTGAGATCGTGGTAATAACTATGTAGGTAATAACATAGAGTGATAGTCGATCATGGATCACCTATTCTACATTAATACCTGTAAGCCCATACTGATTAGGATCGAAACCAATCGAGACCTCCGGGGTTTCAATCCACCGTAAAGATTCCCAGATAGCATAATTATGCAGACACTAAACGCAAATGGGGTTGTTTAAAAGCTTCATGTTGTTTAGAACTATCGTGATTAGAATGTAAAAGTATGTACTAACATGGCTATATTTTATAAAGACTAACAATATGGAGTCGATAACCTATTTTCCGATATTTGGAAGATATATTTTTTAATGAAGATCTATAGAACAAGTCTCCATATAGAATAGAAACAAGATATTTTTACCTAAAAATTGTTGCCACTGCCAAACGAAAAGGCATCTCTACTCTACTCAGTAAATCTTTTCAGAGCTAGGTACCTGTACAATCAAAATGCTTTTCTTTGACTCAGGCATCAAACAGATTAGCTCAGTTTCAAACGAGCGTGCATACTAAATTTTTCTTTTTATTCGTTTGAACGATAACGCTGCCATAAGCTACTGTACTGTATTAGCGCTATGTGATTTATCACATTTCGCAAGCTTATGTATTTAAAATTAACAAATTTATACGTTCCCGTTCTAACAAATAGAAAGTGGCAATTTGAATCAGGGTTCAGAACTTCATTAGTTAAAGTTTTGTGCAGAACCCACATTGGATGTCTATAAATAGACATTGTATCCGCCCAGACCAAACTACTAAATCAATGATAATTTAGCAGTGCTGTTTTTAACTGCAATACTTAGTCCTAAAGCAGTACACCCACTGCACTCGTGACTTCGTACGCTATGCCAGTCGACTGCACGGTCGCGATGCGCATACGCAATCGCGCACCGTGAGAAATGACACTAGATAAAAACTGTGGCTGTTTAAAAATAAACTACTTTAGAAATACCTGCCATATGGTATGTTAGGTTTTTGCAGGCATAGTGCTGTATTGTATTTTTATGATTGGAATAGTCATAAATCAGGTGCAAATAAAATGTTGTGGTTTCTTTGTGGCGTGGCGAGTGTGTATTTGAAGCTGAGGATAAAAAAAAAGACTTATAATAACTCTCGAAACGATGAAGTGCCCAAGTCACTTGACAGTACGTAAACTGGGTGTATTTCGCACGTCTTCTTTTGTAGATTGAATGAAATGTATCCTTTTGTAGGTGAGGGTGAGCCCGTGAGCAGTCTGTTCAAATAGCCAGTTCAGCTTAGCCGCTGAGTTTCTGATATTGCCGCTTCGCAAACACCAATATCGACGCTATGAACTTGCGATATTGCTTTAACATTATTGAGGTATATTTTTAAGTCAATATTATTTGAGTTTAGAATTTAGAAGTACAAATGAAATAGGCATTGAAAGCACCTTGTTATGGCGAACGCACGTTCAAATTCGATCCCCCGCTAAAGACACACACTTTTCACACTTTTTATTTTATTTTGTAGTTAATGATCTTACACAAGTACAAATAAATTGTGTTTGATTTGTTTCGAAAACTAAAGGTAAGTTGATGCTCATGTTTCGTATATGAAAAAAATCAGATAGTTAAGTACCGTCTATTTATCTTTAAATGTTTCTATTATTGTCTCATCTAAGTAATCATTATGGTATGTCAATTGTATTATCAACTATGGTAATATTTGTAATCACAAAGGGTTTACAATCTCACCGTGCCTAGTATGGACTGGACTGACTCAAGCGCTTATAAGACTGTTATGGCAAGTGGACAAGCAACTTGAGCTTGTACAAAGAAATACGGATAAATGCCGCTGAGAAAATGTAAATATTTTTTTGAGTTCACGCTTATTTTATTTAAGTTTAAATATTTATTTTTTATTTTTGCAATTTAAATGCTGCTTTTATATTATTTAACATAGTTTCATATTAGGGGTTTAAGCATGGAATTGAAATTTTAAAGAATTTGCATTTTCTTTACTAAAGTTGTCCTTATTTATTTAACAACTTTTATGCTTATGTTTTAAAACTTTTTCAACTTACTTGCTCGTAAAGTGAGCCCTAATACATCGCTTTTAGGGCCATAAACCAAGCTATAACAAACGCGTGCAATCTTAATATATAAAATCGTAAACTGAATGACTGAATGACTGACTGACTGACTGACTGACTGATCTATCAACGCACAGCCCAAACCGCTGGACCTAGAGACTTGAAATTTTGCACACAGATACCTCATACAGTGTAGGCATCCACTAAGGAAGGATTTTTGAAAATTCCATCCTTAAGGGGGTGAAATAAGGGATGAAAGTTTGTATGAAAGTCCCTCAGTTTTGAAGCTAGGATTTTCAAATTTTGTATTTAGGCTGAAGATTGAAAATTCATAAATACGGGTCTCAGCGTTTTTCAAAATTCTACCCCCGAAGGGGTGAAAAGGGGTATGAAGTTGTGTATGGAAAAAAATCCTTCATTTTCGAAGTAAAAAAATCACTTAATTTATAGTAAAGGCTTATGGAATAAAATCTAACGCAACGTATATTGATATTGTTAGTACTTCAACCCATATGGCGATGAAATAGGGGTGAAATGTGTAAATAAACCTAAAAATAGAGATGGATGTCGTTATTGGGGTTTTCTGGTATGACGATTGCAAAAATGACATTTATTTTGAAGTCCAACACGGTGGACATGATTTAAACCCCTAAAGGGGTGAAAATGGGTTTCAAATTTTGTATGGAAAAAGAATATAAAGTAGACATTACAACTTTAAACTTCGTAGGAGCACGTCTAAAAATAAATTGGCAAACATATATTTGGTAATTTTGAAAATCAACCCCTTAGAGGGTAAATGGAGTATGTAAACATAAAAATCGATATGGCTATCGTTCTTGAGGTTTTATGGGATGGTGATTGCGAAAATGACATTTATTTTAAAGTCCAACACGATGTACATGATTTAACCTTTAAAAGGGTGAAAATGGGGTTCAAATTTTGTATGGAAAAAGAATATAAAGTAGACATTACAACTTTAAACTTCGTAGGAGCACGTCTAAAAATAAATTGGCAAACATATATTTTGTGGTTTTGAAAATCAATCCCTCAGAGGGTAAATGGGGTAAGTAAACATAAAAATCGATATGGATATCGTTCTTGGGGTTTTATGGGACGGTGATTGCGAAAATGACGTTCATTTTGAACTCCAACTTGGTGGACATGCATGATTCAGCCCCAGGGGACGGGGAGAAAGGGAACGGGAACGGGAATTGGACGGAGCGGAAGAGAACGGGAACGGGAACGGAACGGGATGGGGTAGGAACGGGAACGGGAGCGGGACGGGAACGGGAACCGGACGGGACGGGAACGAGAGCGGGAACGGGATGGGATGTGACGGGAACGGAACGTGAGCGGGAACGGGAACGGAACGGGTAAGGACGGGACGGGGACAGGAACGAGAATGGAACGTGAACAGGACGGGACGGGAACGGGAGCGAGAACGAGAGCGATAACGGAAACGGAACGGGATGGGATGTGACGGGAACGGAATGAGAGCGGGGACGAGAACGAAACGGAATGGGACGGGACGGGAACGGAACGGGATGGGATGGGACGGGAATGGAATGAAAGCGGGGACGAGAACGAAACGGAATGGGACGGGAACGGGATGGGAACGGGAACGGGACGGGATGGCAACAGAACGGGATGGGAACGGAAACGACCAGTCGTTTTTACGCGATTAGGCGGGTCCCCCACCAAGCGAGCGTGCCTCGTGCGACAAACGCCTTGCGTCTTGCGTCTTGGCAAACGTCTTGCCTCGCGAGGCAGAGCGCTTGGTGGTGACCCGCCTAATCGCGTAAAAACGGCTGGTCGGATCCTGGTTGAAGGTTCCGTAAGGATTTTCTCTAATATCCACGCGGACGAAGTCGCGGGCGGAAGCTAGTAATATATAAAACACTAGGTTGTTATAGAATTATCCCTACAAAGTTAAATTAGTACCTTACTGCAAGTTCTATGCGAGTAAACAGAGCATTCCCAATTTAACCAGTTATTTTTTTAGTTACAACAAAGAGGTTTTATGCCGCTGAAAATTCATATACATTTTTCAAATAAATAAATGCGTAAGTCCTTAATTAGGTCAAACAAATATTTATTATCATCAAATTATTCATAATACACAATATTTCGTCATTAAATATTAAAATATTTTCATTTTATCATTTAAAATTATAATTTTGAAGTAGGCTGTATGCTCACTCACCCCTTTGTTCGCAAAATATTCTTGCATTGGGCGTGTGAAAAAAACAAAAAAACCTACGCACCTTTTCCCATAATTTTGTCATATTTTGTTTTTGTCGTATTTGTTGCTGTGTGGTAAATTACTTCATAACATATTTGCTCGTAAAGGGTCTCTTATTACACCAATTTCAATATCGTATTGTATCTCATTACGAACTTGTGCGGTAATGTAAAGTAAAACGCACGGTTTCCTTGATAAACCGTGCGTTTTACTTTACATTACCGCACGGTTTATCAAGATGCTTCGTCTAAAACGAACGGTACTTTTTTTAAATCTTAGCAAAGAGTTTTTATGTCAGAAAAGAGATTTTATGAATAAATTTAACTTTGGGTGATAAAATATAATAAATAAACATTAAATTATTTAATTTAATTAATTTTGACAATAAATTACAATTATTTATCTGTAACAAAAACACAAAAATATTAATTTACTTTATCAGTAATATTGGCTGTTTTTTATGCCTTTGCCTTAAAAAAAGCGCTGATGAGCGCGCGCATAGCTAATTTAAACAAGTAAAAATTATTCCACGCGCTTTTTTTGCTTTATTGTTTTTATTTGAAAATGTCGTCAAGTAGTGATGAATTTATTAATTCGACACCGCCAGAAGTCTCAGAGGCAGCGAAAAAGGCTACTCTAAGCCTCTTGCCCGAAAAATTTACCGATAGATACTTACAAGCGTATCAAAATTTCATCATAATATGGAAGACAAGCAAAGGTGCAAAGTCCGAGTTTTATTTATTTTCTCGCAAATATGTTATAAAACGTCGTATGACATACGTGCGCTTTGATAATTACAGCCTCTGCTTTCTTGTAGCCCTCGCCTACGGCTCGGGCTAGCAATATCGCCTCGGCCGTAATTTTCAACTTACCGCACTTATATCATAATGTACTATTGTATTTTCCTCGCAAATGTGTTGAAAAACGTCGTATGAAACTCGTGAGCTCTTCATCTTCTTCTTCATTGCACACTCGGCTGAGTTACGCCCTCGCCTGCGGCTCGGCAACCTACAGCCTTGTGTGCAATGAGCAACCTAAGCTAATTTGTCTCATAATATACTATTATGCACTAATGTTTAAACACTCAGCTATCTAATGCCACATGTGTATTAAGTGATAAAAAATTGTAACAGCTAACGAATTAAGTGGTCATTTCTGCTAACGAAAAAAGGAGTCACTTTTAAGATACTTTTTTACACACAGAAAAAAAAACAGAAATATTTTTATTGCTGATGATTGCCGTAATTCGAAATAATAACAAGTGACCCAAGCATCACAGAAAATATGAGAGCCTACTCTGCGTGTGAGAAAAACGACGAAAGACGCAGTTTCACACTTTAACCCTTATTTTCAAGGAGGCTTTACTTATTTTTTTTTATATTCTGGAGACTATGAACAATCCCTACCATGGAGACCTCGCAAAAATATACCCCCTGAAAATTGAAACCGGGATAATTATTTGGATTTACATTGATGGTTTATAGTGGCCAACCCCCTAGTAACAACAAGACTCGCATAATAATGTAGGTACTGGAAAACTATGTAATAGTACAGTAGCCCGTAGAACATTTAAATCACCAAAAGGCTACCGTTTGCCGTTGTGATATAGTTATTTATTACGAAATTATAGATACTTTAACCCAAGTTTTACAGATCGCAACCCGCCGTAACCTATATATGTATATCTCCAAAAATGATATTTTTTTATTTTTCAAGGTTTACCATATGGTTTAGCTATTGTCGTGTTCTACAGCTTTGTTTGATTGGCACTGATAATAGTAAGACTATGGAAAGTGATCATACACAGATTTAAGACCAGATAAAATCCAACCATTTTCAACAGGTCTTAAATCTGTGTATGGCTACTTTTTATAGTCTTACTTTTATCTGTGGCAATCAAAACAAGCTGTAGAACAGGACAATAGCTAAACTATGTGGTAAACCTCGAACAATAAAAAAATATCAATTTTGGAGATATACAAATATAGGTTACGGCGGGTTGCGATCTGTAAAACTTGGGTTAAAGTATCTATAATTTCGTAATAATTAACTATATCACAACGGCAAACGGTAACCTTTTTGGTGATTTAAATGTTCTACGGGCTATTGTACTATAAGTATAATAGATATAAAATCACCTATTAATGTTAAAATTTAAGGTCTTTTTTAGTTTAATTACGCACTTTATAGTTTACGGTCTTTATCACTTTATAGCGTTTTAACGAGTCGCAAAAGGTAAGTTTGAACTGACTGTAAACCTGGGATGTGTCATTATTGTTACTTAAACTGTACTTATCCTTATAAAGGTACTCAAACCGAATTAAGTTTAACTCTCCGGTCACGAGTGAGGGAACTTAATGGTGGGGACTCAGGACTATTTCCACATTAAATTATGGGGCAATAAGTACATTAACTACTGTTTAATTGTAGTAGTAAAAAGGTTATCTAGGTGTGCAAGTAAAGTAAGCTATGAGGTGATATAACCTCTGTATAATTTTTTTCACATTAGCACACTGCTTAAGTAACTGGAACTAAATCATAGCTTAATCATAGGAAATATAAAATACCTTCTCGGTTTTTTCCAGGGGCAAAATATGTCAATTTAGTCCTATTTTCTATTACGAAGAAAATGAAAACGTACTGTACTCTAACATTATCTTTAAGTGTTTGTATCGGATCGAAATCATCATCTTCTTTATTAAAGAAAATAAAATACTACTTAATCTTCAGAAATCAATAAGGTAACTGCATTTAAAATCATTAACAGGATAAGCTAAATGTCAATTTAGTTTAGTTCCAGCAGCTAGCTTATCTACTTAAATCGTGAAAGAAACGAAGCGTAATACCTAACTATTTTATTAAAAACACACTTCGTTAGCAGTTCTATACACTACCAGCGGTTGCCCGCGACTTCGTCTGCGTGGAAAGTTTATTGCTATCACTCGGGAACAAATTTACCTTTTTTATCAGGATGCATGATACCCTATGTCCTTCTCTGTACCTACCCCTGGCAACGTGTGTGTAAAATTTCATGATTGATCGGTTCAGTAGTTAAGACATGAAGGCGTGTCAATCAAATAAACAAACAAACGGACTTTCGCGTTTATAATATTAGTAAGGATTATTTATTGAAATCGAGTAAACATGTCAAGGGTCCCAAATCCGATCCTGTGACTGACTCGACTCGCCACGGCGGCAGCGGGACGCGTCATTTAGTCGGGAGCGCCCTATATGGTAGCTGGACTGCACAGGAATCATAGTGACATTCACCTCGTCTTCAATGGGACAAGACTTGAAGAATGCTTCAAGACGAAGCGTTAAATTGAGAAGTAAGATTTAAAAATTACATGCTTATTAAATTGGGAGCGCCCTACCTATATGGCAGCTGGAGGACTATATTGGAATTACAGTGACCTTCACCTACGCAAATTGCTACGGGTATTTTTATTGTATTGTCTTAAGAAACAAAACTTCATTTTTAGACAGTACAACAAAAATACAAGTAGACAACAAAAATACAAGTAGTGACCAAAGAAACATTGAAGGAACTAACTAGGTATTTACTACAAATAAAAATTGTAGCCTTAGTTCTAATGCATCGGAAATAACGAATATAGTCAACAAAACAGTACATTTCGTTTAATTATGATTAAAGAATGTAGGTATACAAAGCAGACGTAAATTATGAAGGTAGTAAAGAAATAAATACTACTTAATATAAAACAAACAAGAATATGTTCAACGATCATAAAACCTACTGAATAAACAAATGCCTTCATCTTATAATAAATTAAAATTATTGTTATTAAGACATTTGAATAAAAACTATAAATGGTAGTATTAGTAGAACATGTTAACAAGAAAAAGATACGCAATAACTGTCTTCTTTATGATTAACTAGATTACCGGTTTGAGACAAACAATAACAATTTAGATTAGAGATTAAACTTTACATAATACCACTTAAGAGCTCTGTAACATCTTGATAATAATTTAGCACCTGTGAAGTGCTGCTCGAGATAGGTTGATATTTATTGCCGTTTAAGATAAAGCATTTATTTGTCTTCCAAATTTAAAACTAGAAAAGTTAAAAGAGAAATATAACAAGAATTTAACTGAAATAGCGTTGATCTTGTGATTGACGGCTTCGTAAGAAGTAAAAAGACAAGACGGTTTCGGAAAATAGAGCAATATTGTTGAAATGAAAAATATTTAGTAGAAATTTTATAGAGAACCCGTTTCCTTGAAAGAACTCTTGTGGAAATACTTTATGAACAATCCTTAAGGATCTTATACGAAAATCTAAGTTATGGATTACTTAATATATATCAATGGGACTTTATTAAAGGTATAAATTAATGACGGTTTCGCGTGATCATATGTCAGACAACAGTGACAGCGGACTGAGCACCCTTCAGTCACTGAACTATGTTTCAAATTGGGAAAAATCTATTAACTAAAAATAAAATATAACTACACCTTAAGTCAATTCCCATCTGAGAATTACATTAAATTGGACAATAACCGTGTAAGTCTAAAATCTGGGTGGCTTTGACTTTCAAGGGCAAAGTTGTAAATTAAAAAGGGATTAAATAGTATTGCTATTTATCTTATCAATATTATCTGAACCATTACTAAAAGAGAACATACCATTATTAAAGGAGAATTACACGACAGCTTATTGAAGCTTATTATTGAATGATTAGGTACAGAAAAATTTGAGAAAAATAAGAAAAGCCCTCGCAATTGAATTGGTAGATTTTTGCGTTCCTAATTCACAAGGGTAACAACATTTCTTGTAAAATATTTCTATAGATAGTCAATAGAAAAATGGATCACAAATAAACATAGTTATTTCGACTATGTGTATTTCTCAGAATAACAAGAATACCTACTGAATAGTTTACAGATGAATCATTCGAATATTTTCCTACTGCACGAAATGGTAAAAACGAAAGTGTTCCTGTTACAAAGTATAAAGAGTGACAACTTTGTGTTTGTTATTGACGTTACGTCAGTTGATAGCAAAAAATAATTACAAATTCTTTGCAAACACGTTAAAAAACAATATTTTTTTTAAACTACGTACGTACAATAAGTAATAAGTAGGTGTGTCAAGTAAAGCGCATATATTTTTCACCGCGACACTTCAAAAACGTGTTTTGAATATTAATCAGACAAATCTCGAATTTACCAAGCATGCGCTATCCAAATGAAATGAGATCTTCTCAGTTACGCGTCTACCAACATTTTAATCTTGCCCAGTGGAACTACAATAGCTGTGATTTTGTCTAGTTTATTATACACTATCATTGATATCCTTACTAATATTATAAATGTGAAAGTAAGTTTCTTTGTTTGTTACGCCTTTTTGCACGTTGTCAGGGGTACAATAAAGGACAAAGGGTATCTTTCATCCAAGAAAAAATATACGTTTTCCGAGGGATAGCAAATTGTCTATGTAGACGAAGTCGCAGGCGGCCGTTAGTTTTATATGTATAGACTAGATATTATTGAACTAACGAAATGTATAAGATTTCTTTGTATTCAGCGAAAAGTAACCATTGTTTACTAAAATAAATCGTAACGTCTTAACGGATATGTTAATTGTCTAGTCACATTCTCGAATTAAAATGATAATTAAAAAGTTTTAACCTGATTCACTTCGTTTTAAACCGACAACATGAACATAAACAAAAGAAGAACGTCAGCAATAGTAAAAAGAAACAAAATGAATGATCTATTCCAAATTGAAATCGTTACGTTACGTTCGATTGATCATAAAAGATACGATTCGGTAGTGTTGGTAGCGCCTTTCGGCGACGCGACGAGAATTAGGGCAGTGACATGCGCCGTTTGAATTTATTATACAAACTGTGAGTCAACGACCGTGCATATTCGCCGATCATATGGCCGAGGTCGCCAAACTGCTCGCCGAGGCAAGGTCACTGCGAGCCGCGCGCGAGGAAAGTTTGGAAAGAGCGACAGGGAAATGACGCGACCGAAAGTGCGTGCGATAATTTATTAGAACAGCTTCATGGTCACTACTGAAAAAAACTAACATTTTAATTTTTTTGAATACCAAGTAAGTAGGAACCTACCTATAATGCATTTATCTAATTTTTAGATTTAGGGCATTTACAATTTACAATGCTCAGTGTTTTCTCTAAATAAGTTTATCGTAAAAGACAGTCTGTCACACAAGTATCTTTTGCATACACACAATTAATTGTCGGCTACACCGGTACACAGTAAAGTTAATAATAACTTGAGTTTGTACCGTATAAATTATGATTTAAGAATTTCATGTAAACTTTATAATAATAATAAAATAAAATAAATAAAATGTTATTTTTTATATTAAGATATTTAATATATTTGAAAAATAATAGAAAAAATCGACTCACCTGTAGCTGTAGCACCTCAGACTCTATTATTTTTTCTAATTATCATGTCTAATGCAATCAAAAAGCTCATTGTGCTTTTTCTTAGTCGGTGGTTTACACACACTGTACATACGATGTTTAAAAACTACATTACAAACAATTGAAAATCATGAAATAGGTCACACGTAGCTCGTTTATTGTTTATTTAATTGTTCTGATGCCTAACAGATGTGTTACAAGTAGTAGGAAACAACTTGCCACTCCTATAACCATTAGTAGTTGCAATGTTATTTATTAAACCGCAGGTGTTTCGTTAAACTTGGCCAGGCATAGTTCGATTTTCTATTGATTTTACTGTTTTCTGTTCATGTAAGTTAGATTAAATATAGCCCAACTACAACAGCTACCAAAGCGTTATAACATTGGTGGAAAACCACCAAAGAAAGTAAGTAAAAACGTACTTTCATCCGAAAATTAGCCCATATTCAAATGAATTATTTTCTTGTATAAATGTACATAAATTACGAATCTTATAACGTAAATTAAACTTTAATGAGATAATAAAAACTAAACTTTGTCATGATAGAGTTGGGTTCATAGTAAAAGTTGATAATTTTATTAGCATTAATGTGCTTTCAGTTTAGGTACCTATTTAATCACTATTAAAGGTTATAAAGAGTATATGAAACGACTAGGTGATTGGTCATCAGCAAATGGATAATCTTCATCAAACCTTGTATTGTGATGAGCTAAATGACTTCAATTATTGAATCAGTTCCGTATGGTCTATCTGTTAGGTTATAAAGAAATGTGACTTTTTAAATTTCAAATCTTTTGAATTGATTTTAAGACAGAATTTCACAATACATTCGTTTATTTTTAAATCAGCTACACTATACATTTTCTTTAAATAAACCTACACAAGGATTGTAATATGGTAGGTACTTACTTTTTTTTATCAGCATCGAAGGGAGCAAAACAATAAAATGGTTTTATTCAGGATCAGGTTAAGGAGATGACCAAGTAAATTCTCCCCTGCCGGCAAACTGCACTTTATCTCAACTATTAATCGGCAAGTGGACAGTCAGGGAATCGTAATAAATTGAAGTCCTTGGACATATTAACGTCCCTTCGGCGATGTTGATTAATTGTCGGCGGCAGTCGGACCAATTCGGTGGGGTTCGTTGACCCCGTGAAAACCATTGAAAAAGTCACAGTGCATTTTTAACTAACCCGTAAAAAAGAAAAAACAAATTCTTGGCTAATTTGAGTCTTAAGTTTAACTAATAAGGTTCACGTACACGCTAACCCTAACTAATGCTTTTATCATTAAGAACTTCTTTCTATTCTAATTGAAAAAGTTATTACACTTTGAGTCGGTGCTTAGAAGTGGTTCGCTGGGAATCGTTTATGTTAATACTTTTTGTTAAGTAGGGATAGACTTTACTGAACTATAGACGTAACTTTTATGGGTCAATATAAAGTTATCTGTTAAGTAAGTAACTACTTTTATAATTCTATGTAGTTTATTTTTAAACAACAATTTTTATTTTTAAATGTCTCATGATAATAATAAAATATCTACTTATGTTCAAAACAAAAGGTGTTAAAAGAAAATTAATGGTTATAAGGAAAAAAATGTTGTATGTTGTATGATAAGAATGGAATCATAATAGACATAAACCCGTTTGCACTAAACCTAAGAATCGCCTAAACTTTTTCTAACTACAACTCGACCAAATTAAAAGTGTCATGAACTTAGCTGTCAAGCAGTTGTCATTCGCCTAATTATCTCGTTCGAGTTATAGTTAGGAAAAGACTGGCGATACTCAAACCAACGTGTAAACGGGCATAAATATAGTTCTAGGTTTCATTTATCTCAAAAAAAAAAACACGGACAATCTTCTTTAAACCAAGCCGTTTAAATACTAATGAATTTCTTGATGTAACGTATACATCACTGTTATTGTCTCAACGATATTGTAAAATTTTAATTCCAAGCACGCATTGTATTCCATTGCTAGTGGATTTGTTTTCGAAGTAGGCATTCTGGTGAATGGAAGCCGTACAAATTACAAGTGACTTGGTGTCAGTGGATTTCACGGTCGTGCGCTGAGTGACGAGGGTACAAGAGACAAGGACACCATCACAAGCCAATCCGCGTCGTTGTATTCGGAGTATGGTAAATAAACAAATTAGAAACATTCTGGAGAGAAACACCAATCATTTAGTCCCTACAGTACAGCCTGTACTATGGTGATTAAATAACGGTTAGATACGTAAATTATATTATAAACATCTTAGATTTGGGAACGACATACACATAATTCTTCTTCTTCTTAGTTAGTATGAGGATTAATGACCACTTCTGGTGTTAGAGTTTATCAAGCCGCCTGTAAGGCCTCGGACTTGGCTTATCGACTGTTATTAGTGACAACAGCTGGGACTGACGGTTTAACGTGCCGTCCGAAGAACGGAAGCGCTCAGATGTAATGCCACTTAACGGTCACCCATCCGATATCTCGCCGGACCGAGCGTTCTTTAACAAACATGATGGAGTACGATGATACGATCAGTCTGTCAAGCTCTACCATGAGCGCTTCCATATTCATAAACATAATTATACCCCTGCCAGGATTCTTTAGGGGGTAAAGTCTGCTATTGTTAACGGCTTAATCGTGTTTCAATGGTGTTTGATTGATAATGCCGTAACACATTGTGTTTCGGTTTTGGTTTAAGAAACAAGAACTGTGTCAAAAAGCAATACCATTCACACACCATAGAAACAAGATTTTGACGTTAACGAATAGCAGACTTGACCCCCTGACCTTGGCTCAAGAGGCAAGATCGCCACTGCGCCAAGTGACCGTCAAATATAACTTGGTTAACTTAGATATGGTAATTAATTAAATATAACTTGGTCAAAATATTTGACCAAAAATGTTTGAGGGCTTTCTGAGTTGAATTTTCTTTTCATCGCTATTTACGTCACAGTATAATACTAAACTAACGTTTAGGTTAAAATTTTCAGAGACGATATATTTTATCATAACTTCGCTGATCAGTGTGGCTGTGCACGACATACAGGAATAAAACGGGTAGGTAATGTGTTTCTGATTTACAAAATCTCGCATGATATCAAGTTCCAAAACTTATAAGAAACTTATAATGTAATAGTAGTTTGTTACACAAGGGATGTAATAGCTACTTACAACCGAGGTAAGCATACTATTTTACATCATTCATGCGAGGTAAATTTAATAAAAATAAAATAAAAATAAAAATAAAAACAAAAATTAAAAAAATACAAAAACATTAAAACAAAAATAAAATGTTAAAGGGTTATTTCACTGAAAACTCGTAGGGTTGATCAGACAATTAAACTGAACAACTTTCATTATGAGACCAACCTCGAAATCACGAAAAAAATCAGCTGTTTTTGCATTGCAGAATTTTGCATACCTAGCTTCAACTGAAATGAAATGCCGCCATTTTCATTGTTTTTTTTTTCAGCCAAAAGTTTCGTCAGTTTATAATAAAAGAAATGAGATTGGTTCACTAAGGAGTTTTAAATGCTTGAATTGTAATAGTACATTATGATACAAGTTAGCTTAGGTTACTTATTGCACACAAGGCTGTGGGTTGCAGCCCGAGCCGCAGGCGAGGGCGTAACTAGCCGAGTGTGCAATAAGTAAGAGCTCACGAGTTTCATACGACGTTTTTCAACACATTTGCGAGGAAAAAACAAAGTAATTTACCACACAGCAACAAATACGACAAAAACAAAATGATAATCATGATGAGAAAAGGCACGCAGGTTTTTTTTTTGTTTTTTTCACACGCCCAATGCAAGAATATTTTGCGAACAAAGGGGTTAGTGAGCATACAGCCTACTTCAAAATTATAAATTTAGGTGATAAAATGCTAATATTTTAAAATGTTTGAACAAAATATTGTAAATAATTAATAATTTGATAATAATAAATATTTGTTTGACTTAATTAAGGACCTACACATTTATTTATTCCAAAAATGCAAATGAATTTTTAGCGGCATAAAACCTCTTTGTTGTTACTAAAAAAATAACTGTATTACCCGGTTAAATTGAAAATGCTCTGTTTACACGCAGGGAACTTGCAGTAAGGTACCTATTTAACTTTGTAGGGATAATTCTATAACCAACTAGTGTTTTATATATTACTAGCGGCCCGCCCCGGCTTCGCACGGGTGCAGTGCAATGTAGTTACTAATGTAAAACTGTGCTAATGTGGTGTCAGTGTGAAGTTATTTGATTATACTACAGGATATCTACATATATACGATGTACGCAAGGGGTGTTAAAATATAATTGAAGTGTGTGTGTGTCTGTCTGAGGCCACCAGCTCCCAAACTTAAAGATCTATTTTATTGCGATTTTTATGTATAGTTTAAGAGAAGCGTACAGACGGCGGGAAGCGACTTTGTTTTATACTATGTTTAGCTTTTGCCCGTGGCTCCGCCCGCGTGGGAGACGGTAATCGTTGTAAGTCTTCCCTTGGAAACCAATGATCGGCATGAAAAGAAGCCTGTGTTAAGTATTCCAGACTATAATCTATCCCTGTGCCAAATTTCGTCTAAATCCGTTCACCCGGGTAAGACGTGATTGAGTAACAAAATGAACAACATCCAAACATCAAAAATTTCACATTTTTACAATTTTGTGATATGTAGGTAATAGCTGCACCCCGCGGTTTTACCTGCGCAATCTGTTGATTCTGTAACCAAACTCGCATCTCACTTCGAACCTCACTTCACTTCGCGTGAATTGTTATTAGAAATTAGCTAACTGAATGAGCAATTTTACCGATTACAATAAATTTAGGTAGCAATGTAAAATATTTTGTGATGAAAAAAAATCTTATCATTATCTTATTTATGATTTAAAGTTCCCGTCCCGTGCAGTGAAGTGAGATTTGAAGTGGGGTTCGAGTTTGGTTACAGAACCGACGCCCTACTGTTCACGATTTTGTATTAGGTAGGTAGGTAGGTACCTAATAAAATTTCTTAGCAGTAATATAACAAAATAAGTATAATAATATTATGTAACATTTAATACTCATACTTAATAGTTTAGTAGGTATCTTCTTTTTAAATAAAAATCTATGTATGTTTATTTGTTCCTGGTTCCTGGCTCAAATAACGTGACATTGCAAATTATGTCGGGTGCAACTTATGTTGTGCATTATTATCCGGCTCTAAATTTCAACACTTTACACCACATTCCTTGTCACGTTAGATATCTGATATTTGCTAGATTTTGCCACGTTTTATAAGTAGACTAATATTTCGTTAAATAGGTAGTGAAAATCAGGATAACATCTTATACAACATGAAATGTCAGCTCGTGCGGTGACATAATTACAATCTCAGAGGAGGTGACAACCTGACAACTGACATTTATTTTCTTAATCGTACAAATGCACTAAGAAGTTTTGATTCCGATATCGAAGTCAACCACCCTAAAAATAGCTTTCTACCCCTTTTCAACCCTGTTAGGGGATACATTTCAAGAAAATACGAAACACGTATTCAATTAATTTAGTTAAAAAATGTCTATGCCAAATTTCAAGTCAATCGGGCCAAGGAATCGCTTTCTCCCATACAAACTTTGCCACCCTGTTTTACCCCCTTAGGGGTTGAATTTCGCAAAATCCCGTCTTAGTGAGCACCTTCACCCTAAAAAGGACCCCCATGCAAAATTTGAGACTCCTAGCACTTGTAGTTTCTGAGATTTCGTGATGAGTCAGTGAGTGATTTACGCTTTTATATATATAGATTGCACGCGTTTGTTATAGTTCGGTTTATGGCCCTAAAAGCGATGTATTAGGGCTCACTTTACGAGCAAGTGTGTTGAAAAGTAACTTTACAGTTAAAGCATTCACCATCCTTGAATTGTAAAGTGATTTGAAAATGGAACGTTCTATCTAAACAATGCACTGTGTTGCACATGCCAACTTACACAGCCTCATACTATATAAGTAAATCCTAGTTACCGAGCAAGTATGATGTAAAGTAGATTTTTTAACTCGAGTTAGTAAACTGACATTTAGAACTGTCAGACATGTATGATCATTTATCAATGGCTCCATCCATTTCATACATATATCTGAGTTCCCAAACATCCGACTTTACCTACCAACCTACCTTACCTACCATACAATAACATATTTGAAGTACATTTACAGTTTACTTATTTGGTTGAAAATATGAATATTTTTCAAACACCTGATAGAAGTGTTATTTCAGATTTCAGATCTCACCGGAAAGTAATTGATGCTTGACCCAATCTTTGCTCAGATTTCAAGTGGCTGTAACAATGTTATGTGTTAAAATTAACCAACCGTATGATTCTCAACGCGGCGTAGGGCAGCTTAGCGAATTCCGATAAGTAATTTGAACTTTAATGCCTGGAAATAAGAAACAACATACGTGCAGAAGACATTGTTAGGCCGAGTACGCACGTGCGATTACGCCGCGCCAGCCCGCCCGCATCGTTGTCAAAACGTGTCGGCCCACTAAAATAATAATTGAGACTAGATACTTTTTAAAGATAGACTTTTTTAGTTTTACAACATTACAGCATGTGTCAGTGGGTTATTTTTTGTTGTAGAAACGATAGTCAACTGCCTAGCTTTTATGTTTTCAATCATATTTTGACGGTACCTATTAGTTATATTCAAACTAAAAAAAACATGATAATTTTAAAATATAATAGTAAATAAGTAATTAAAGCACAAAACTAATTCAGCTAGGTTTACATTGACGCATAAGGTGAAATCTTATTTTTACGATAATATAAATTAGAAGATGACAAATCTTTTCAATGTGGAAGTGAAACACACCATTATATTTTCTTAACTCAAAAAATACCTAACCCATAACTTGTCACTTTCCCAACGAGCGTTAATGTAAGTTATAGTAATCCCACACATTAGTCTTCGCATAATCCGTCTATGATTGTAATGTAAACACCGTGACGTCACAGTGACAGGAGCGACGGGTGTCCTCAAATGAGGTCGGCTGAGCTGAGTCACGGGCCGACGACGTCCCGGCGCCCTGGCGGGCTCTCACGGCCCTCTTCCCAATATTATGCTTAGAATTCTGCACATTTATGTCTTGTATAAGAGCTCTTCTCAGGCAGTCTTTAATTCTGACAAATGAAGATCGATAAATTTTAAAAACAAGTTAAAACTTATGTGAAGTGTCCCTTGATTTATTGACAAATGAAAATTATTATTTATTGACTATCCAGTATTTAGCAGAAAATCTCTATGCAATAAAGGCTGTTCACGTCACGACCCGCTTCCCAATATATGCTTAGAAATCATTTCTCAAATTCAACAGTTATTTTTTAGTAAGCAGTCATCGTTTGTTTTATTTTCATTAACAAATGAAGATCTCATCTCAGTTACAGCTGTAAAATTAAAAAAGCAATACGTTAGGTTGTCACTTGGGTCTCTTGGGTTGTTATTTATGAATGTGCAAATTCATGTCTAGAGAGTTCAGAAGCCAACGGTCTTTAATGATATTAAATTAATCGTGAATGCTTAATAAAAAAGTTAGTTCTCAAATGAAAACAACTTTTTTCGATCCAATTATGTTCAGTTTTGAAAACAGTTGTGACAATAAACCGACATCAAAAGTAATCCAATAGTTTTATGGCGCAACAAAATCCTATATAGTCATTCTAGTCGACTCCCCACTTCTCCGATTCCCGATGGAACCCGAATAATCTATTTTCATTCGTTTGATGTAGCCACACAACCGGCGCGGCGTCTCGGAAACACGACTAATGTTGCGAATTACTTCCTTTTAGCCGAAAGGTATTTACTCCTACTTTCTTGAACATACAACCGAACTCAGTATATTATTCACTCGGTGTTGTGCTATTTGGGGATGTCGACAAACAACTTTATAGGTATCACAATCGATGGTGATACTAGTCAATAGATTACTCCAAACAAATATTACGTAAAATGTTAGTACGTTAATTGAAGAAGTAATTCACATATAATTGTCTAATTAGGTTCTACAGTTTTATGAAAAAAACAATTCAAAGTTGGTTTAGTATTACAAGGGTTCATATTTCGGGCTGCTATTCTTTAAGCTCAACAATCTGCAGGCCTATTACATAAAAAGAATCGATAAATCGGATGCAATTCGTCGTTCAAATTACTTGATGTTGAACTTTATTCGTAAGTTATAGTGTCATGGAATGGGACGAATATCGTCCGCTTATCGCAATCGTTTTTATGTAATAGGCCTGCTGTATTTTTGAATGTAAGTAGCGAAACTTCGCTACTTTACTGGTAAGAAAATATACATAAGACTTTTCGGGTCATCAAAGAAGGTTTCTAAGTGCCTCGCTTCTTAATCTCTATTAGGTATATAAATTCCATTAATTCAAAGCATATTAGAACTCTATCTTGAAGGCACAAGGGGTTCAAATCTATTCACAAATAGGACTTAATGAATTTATTCACAGTGAAGTTATGACGCGTGTTGCCGCATCAATTATGAAGATTTTACCAAAATTTGTACACCCCTTTTCTGCTTAATTTTGCAAAGCTTGGCGTCTGATATGATATAGCACTTTCATGAAAATAATATCTTTGAAACGAAACTAATTTACGGCGGAGCAAAGATATTATGCTAATGAAAACTTATCGGAACTACAGGTCTGCTTTGAAACTTCTTTTGTGTCTGGCAATGACACTTAAGTGTCGGATAAGTTTAATAATTTGATTTATACTTATTTCTTCTTTAAGATACTCTATATCTATCTAGAAACATCAAATGTTTGAGATTGATTTTTAACCGACTTCAAAAAAGGAGGAGGTTCTCAATTAGTCGGAATCTTTTTTTTTTTTTTTTTTATGTATGTTACTCGATTACTCGAAGACGGCTGGACCGATTTGAAAAATTCTTTTTTTGTTTGAAAGTATATACTTTCAAGTTGGTCCCATTGTCATGAAATCAGGATCTGATGATGGAATCCTGGAGAAATCGAGGGAACTCTTCAAATATTATAGGCACATCTATAGCGATTTTAGTATTTTCATAAGTAACTTGTGTATTTGCTTTTGAAAAGTACCATTTCGGTGAAGTAGAACTGATGATGAAGACCAGCATAGATGATCATCGGAACTATTTAATACAATACGATTACTTTAATATGGTTGCTAGGCTATTTATGCTCATCATAATTCATATGGTGAAGAAGAGCTGATAGTGAAGTACCAGGAGAACTCCTCAACAATAAACGCCCCTGCGTCGGGAAAAGCAGTACTATGTAAAAAGTGATGAGCCGTTGACATAAGGCTATTGTAACTTAGATAATATCATCACCAAATACACTTACCACAAAAAAGTTTAAAATAAAAAAGTTTTTAATAAAAACAAAACCTCCTTCAAAAACCTTGAAAATAATCTAACATAAAACAGTTTCAAAAATAAATTAATGGCTCTAAAAAGCAAGAAATAAAATATTGAAATGTGTATAATAACTAACTCGAAAGTTTGTATGCATATCTTATATTAAACAACGTCTTATGAAGTCGGGTGGGGTTTAAACCCATGATTAAAGTTTAGATATATTAGTTTAGATAAAAAATATCGTTCGAACCCCCCCCCCCCCCTCACCCGACTTCAAAAGGCGTTGTTTAATATAAGATATGCATACAAACTTTCGAGTTAGTTATTATACACATTTCAATATTTTATTTCTTGCTTTTTAGAGCCATTAATTTATTTTTGAAACTGTTTTATGTTAGATTATTTTCAAGGTTTTTGAAGGAGGTTTTGTTTTTATTAAAAACTTTTTTAATTATAATTGTTTTATATAATACTTCGAAAATAGTTCAATCGACAATAAAACATATAGCACCACGTCAGGGCATCAAACATAAGGACTTTACACAGTTGCATTTGCTGCTGTTAAATTATATTTAGCCCAGATGCATAAGACGTAAAGACACCAAAAGTTTTCAAATCATAAAAAAACCGGTCAAGAGCGATTCGGACCCGCGCATCGAGGATTCCGTACCATCATAATTGCACCATTAAACCACATTGCAGAGTAGAATAATAAAATTATTATTGCAGTTTTAGGTCAGCGCCATCTCTTGACCGATAGTGGAACTAATGTTAACTTTTTTAGAAATTTGATGATTTCAAAAAAAGTGTGCAATATTGAGACATCGTTTTATTTTTTCTGTAATCTTTATATAAACTCTTTTATATGATACCCCATACATGCCCTAGTAGCCCCACTTCAAATTTTTAAGACCCCTTTTCAGTCCCTGTTTTAAAAAATATATTGATTTTTTTTATATTTCTTATTTGCAAAATAGTTGGGCAAATGTCATCGTAAACCATTCCAAATTTCAAATAGATATCATTAGTAGTTCTCAAGATATCCAGCTGTGACAGACAGACAGACAGACTGAGTCACACGATCAGGGTTCCTTTTTTACCATTTTTGTACGGAACCCTAAAAAGACGTAACATTATTAATCCAAAGAGTTCACATGTCATATGAAAGTATTTTAATTCATAGCTTTTCGTTTGGTGCGTTGGTGGTTCAAAGACAATACTTGCCATAATCCTTGAAAGAAACACTTCGAACCAATGCAGTGACTTACAGTTAGCAATAAAATTCCCATAAAAGAAATTATGCATTGCCAGTAAAACCCATCTGTTTCATAAAAGTCGTTCTGTGGAGACATTGTAAAGCTAAGCGGTTAATAATAAATACGCATTGACAATATTTTTATAACAGTGTCATAAAGTTACGATAGACTTAAAAAGAGTGTTTATGTATCAACATTATTCTAGAAAACATCGCACTAAAAAGCTGTATAATCTACTTAAAACGAAATTGCTGCTAACTGGCAAACTTCACTAAAAGTATAATGAATCTAATTTATTAAACTTAGTCTGAGTACAGACGCTATTTGCGAATACAATTTTTTGACTAACACGCTATATGGATTATTTGGAAAAAGTGATTGGATTATTTAGACATAAAATAACAGACTTTTAACTTGAAATACAGACTCCATGAAAGAGACAAAACGTATATTATTATCTAATTAACTCAACCCTAGTTTGTTTATATTCTTTTCAACACACTTGCTCGTAAAGTGAGCCCTAATAGATCGCTTTTAGGGCCATAAACCGAGCTATAACAAACGCGTGCAATAATATATAAAACACTAGGTTGTTATAGAATTATCCCCTACAAAGTTAAATTAGTACCTTACTGCAAGTTCTATGCGAGTAAACAGAGCATTCCCAATTTAACTGGGTTATACAGTAATTTTTTTTAGTAACAACAAAGGGGTTTTATGCCGCTAAAAGTTCATATTCATTTTTGAAATAAATAAATGTGTAAGTCTTTAATTAAGTCAAACAAATATTTATTATTATAAAATTGTTACAAAATATTAAAATATTTGCATTTTATCACTTAAAATTTTAGTTTTGAAGTAGGCTGTATGCTCACTCATCCCTTTGTTCGCAAAATATTCTTACAATGGGCGTGTGACAAAAACAAAAAAAAAAACTTACGCGCCTTTTCCCATAATTGTCATATTTCGTTTTTGTCGTATTTGTTGCTGTGTGGTAAAATACTTTGTATTTTCCTCGCATATGTGTTGAAAAACGTCTTATGAAACTCGTGAGCTTTTACTCATTGCACACTCGGCTGAGTTACGCCCTCGCCTGCGGCTCGGGCTGCAACCCACAGCCTTGTGTGCAATGACCAACCTAAGCTAACTTGTCTCATTATGTACTATTTAAAGCTGTAGTTTAATTGTTAAAAAAAGAAATATAAGAAATATGTAGCTTAGGTACTTTTTTTTCACAACAGGTTTGGATTACTGCCAAGTGACGCCTGATTAAATCAAATAATTAATAATCTTTTCTGTGTAATAAATTTTGAAACATAAAATACCTATGTATAAATTAAGTTGCCTATAAAAATGTTTTTCAGCACAATGTACTATGTTTAATAAACGTAGTTCTATGTCCTGAAAAAGTTTAATATATATAAATTTAATAAGCTGAAGAAAACAAATACTTACGCTTACGTTATGTTTCAAAACTAATTAAACAGAAAATATTATTAAGTTACTCAAAAATGTGCGGTAATGGAATGGAAATGCTTACAAATTGGGTATTATTACCAATTTGTAGCATTTTTATTACCGTATATTTTTAAGAATTCGGTGCTGACCTAATTATATCACAGATATGATTCGTTTCCTCTTGCTCGTGATTCGAGGAATTTAATAATGCACACAAAATATTTGCAACATGACCGATGTATTTATAGCTGTGACAATATTGCAGGTCATCTCAAATATTATGTTAAGTGATTATAGAACAATGAAAATTTGATCAGGGATTTTTTCTTTATCTTAGGAGGTCACCGTTGAATCACTTTCATTTGTTTTAATTAGGATTTTCAGATCACTCCGCTAGCTTTGTATAATAGTATGGCCACGCATCTGCTAAAAGAAAACTGCCAAAAGATGTCTTTAGATATTGTATGTACGAGTATGTGTGTAGTAATAGTTATTTATGCAACTGTACTATAACGAGGGGTATTAAAACACGAATGTGGGTTTATTACACGAGGCGAAGCCGAGTGTGATAATAGTATCACATGAGTATTTTAATACCTAATTATGTACAGTTGCATACAAGACTTTATCTACACCCTTTTTTTTATTAGGGAAATAAACAATATTAATACATATGGATTAAAAACACCCATGATATTTATCTAAACCCATGATATGTATTCTCTATAAAGGTTTTGACTTTGACTTTGTCTTTGACTTTGACTTTCCTCTCCCTCCTCGTCATTATGTCTTCCGCAAGAGTGTTATAATGTTGTACTGAATTTCATAATGCAACGCTCGCGCGTGGGCGCGCGGCGCTGCAGGACCAGCTCTCGCTCGGGATATTGTAATGATGGCAGTAAGCTAACTGTTTCAGAACCCCTTACAGAGGATTTAAAGCATGGGTATAGATAAACGAGTTTTATAAAGCTGTTAGATATTTCTTTCACGTAAATACCTATGGTTTGTATTATGAAAGTATGTAATGGCAGGATAATTTTGCTGATTCACAAATCGTCCACCAGTCGGCGCACTACCACTAACTTGGCGCTAGTGTAGATGTAGACCTTCATTTCGTTGTTTTCTATGAGTTTGCTATCAATTTTTGGATGTTGGAAGCGATTTTACGTAAATATCAATGTTTCTTCCAACACATTTTGGTTTTATTCAATCTTTAATTTGTTTACTGTCTAACTTCCATAATAAATAATACTCTTATTAGTATCAATAATTTTTAGATATAATTTAAAATAAATGACAAAATCGGAGATAAATGCCCAAACAAAGGTTTCCAGCAGCAAGAGCGCCACCAAGCGGCATAATTTTTGTGACATTCCGCCATTGCAGTCCCATTAAAAAAAAATAAAAACAAAAATCGATCGACGCGGCCTCATTACCAACATCCATTGGCCAACACCAACATCCCTGCAGAAAATTTACGGCATCCAAAAAGCGAAGTGTTACAATAAATTCCACTTCCACGTCAGTGCTGCGGGCGAATCCCTCACTGTGCCTGCCAAATGGTCACTTTAATATTATTTACCGCTCGTATAATTCTTTCGGTAAGTTTTTATGTCGTCATTGTTGCAATGGAGCCACGTGTAGGGTTGACAGCAAACAGTTGCGTTTTTAAAAATTAAATGTACTTTTCTCAACTGTTTTTAGAAAAATTGTTTTTGAAAATCTATACGCGCAGTTTAGTTTACTCTTATTGTCAAAAAAACATGTTCGTTTATATTAATTATTATTTGGGATTGGGTTTTGAGCCTTTGGTCGCAGCCTTCTTCGTGGTCTTATTAATTTAATCCCATAAGTACGAGTATAGCACTACAGCATTTCGAATTTAAAACGCATTTGACCAGAATCTCATTGTAAAATTGAAATATTTCAGCGGTCGTAGAATATGTGTGCCGATTATACCCTATTTGTGAAGTAAGTATACCTAAATGACATCCCTGAACAGCACTTAGCGATATTCAACATTTAACGCGGCGCGACACTTGCTTTGAATGCAACGCGATAAGTTGCAATAAGCATTGTCTAATTAAAGGTACCAATGGGATTCATTTAATATGTATCCTTTATTGCCCTCATTCCACTACAATCCATCGACGAAGCTCCACCGGTGGAACTTCATGGCATTTTTAACATGCTCGCTGTTTTACGTAGATGGCAGAGCAAGTTCATGAAAGCATCCATCTATATAAAACAGCGAGCATCGGCATCGAGGTACCTAGTGTATATTTACTTTGATCGACGAGCGAGCAGTTTTGGAATGTTTTTACCATAAGTGGCATCCTTGACCAGCACGAATTTGCGATATTCAACATTCACCGGCGCGACACTTGCTTTAAATGCAACGCGATAAGTTGCAATAATGCATTGTTCAATTAAAGGTACCAAACCAATGTGATTTATAGGTATATTGTTGTGACGGTGTATGTATTCTGGGTGTCGATTCTACTAATGTTAACGTCATAATCGTGTTTCAATAGTTTCAGTTTTGGGTTTATGTATGAGACAAGAACTGTGTGAAAAAACATATGGTATACATTGATTTCCTACAAATACTTTTTTAATTGACCGAGCCAGCACGAAGTGTGAGCGAAGCGTCTCTGCTTCAGCTTGGGCAAAAATTCTTTCGTATGTCCGGCTGTCTGTTCCAGCCTACAGGTCGCATTTCTCAACCGATTCTTGAGAAATTTTGTGAGCAGGTTCGAAAATTATAAAGAATTTTTTTGGCGAGCCAGTTTTTTGAAATTTTTCAAAATGGCGGAGATATGTTAAAAAACAAAACCGGCCAAGTGCGAGTCGGACTCGCGCACGAAGGGTTCCGTACCAAAAAACAGCAAAAAAATCACGTATGTTGTATGGGAGCCCCCCTGAAATATTAATTTTATTCTGTTTTTAGTATTTGTTGTTATAGCGGCAACAGAAATACATCATCTGTGAAAATTTCAACTTTCTAGCTATCATGGTTCATGAGATACAGCCTGGTGACAGACAGACAGACAGACAGACGGACAGCGGAGTCTTAGTAATAGGGTCCCGTTTTTACCCTTTGGGTACGGAACCCTAAAAAAAAGATTTCAGACAGTTTCCCAGCTCTGCCTGTTTTACTCTACAGGTCGCATTTTTCAACCGATTCTAGTAAAATTTTGTAAGCAGGTTTAAAAATGATGTAGATTTTTTCCCTTCGTCGCATAATGTTGTCAAACCAGTTTTTTGAAATTTTTCAAAATAGCGGAGATATGTTAAAAAATCCTATTTCAGTCTGGTTTTCCAGCGCTGTATGTTCTCCTCTACAGGTCGCATTCTCAACCGATTCTCGTGAAATTTTGTGAGCAGATTCGAAAATAATATAGAATTTATTTGTCACACCAGTTTTTTTAAATTGTTCAAAATGACGGAGAAATGTTAAAAATACATATTTCAGTCCGGCTTTCCAGTGCTGTCTGTTTTCCTCTACAGGTCGCATTTCTCAACCGATCCCGGTGAAATTTTGTGAGCAGATTTGATAAATATATAGTTTTTTTTTGTCTAGGCAATTTTTCGAAATTTATTAAAATGACGGAGATATGTAAAAAAACATATTTCAGTCCAGCTTTCCGGCTGTTTGATCTCCTCTAACAGGTCGCATTTCTCAACCGATTCTGGTGAAATTTTGTGAGTAGGTTCGATAATTATATATAACTGTTTAGTTCAGCCAATTTTTCCAAATTTATAAAAAAAATATTCACTCATTTTGAAAAATTATCAAAATTAGAAGCACCATTTAGCTGCGAATACTTACGTACTATGGGCAACAGCGTCGCTTAACCAGTTTGCAACAAAATTCGTGTGCGCGCGTATCGCCCCTGCACGAACTAAACGTATGTGACAGCGGGCGTGGCGTGCAAGTGATTTTAACCTTAGCAGTGGTTAAGAGGAGGCTCCCAGAATTTGGCAATATTTGAACTCAAATAGTGACGTCTGTACAATCTCAATGAATGTCAAATTCAGATATATGCTTTTATGGACCTTCATTTAGTGGATGACGGCAGGATTTCAGAAATTATTGAGTTTGGCTCGATAGTTTTTTATTCTGAAAACATGTCCTTTTTAGGGGAATTTTTAAAATATCTCTTTAATTATACATCGTTTCTGAGCAAAATTTATGTAAATCATAAGCAAATTACGTGTTCCAGTGACTGACGGCACAAAAATCGTATATATTATTTATTACTATTGTTATTACCAAAAAAGAGATTAAATACCAGCGCGCTGTGGGCGCCGCCTTCGTTAGTACTGCGCAGTGCGCCGTCGAGGTAGGACGTGTGTCGCTCGCGCATCGAATTTTTTATCAGTACGAGCATTGCTTTGCAATCTATCTATACAGTTGTTTAACGTATGTACTTGCGCAGAGCAACGGGGGGGATTTCGCGAGGGCTAGGGCGGTTTCCCTCAAATTTCTATGATAAAGATTGTATAACTGTGGTATGGGTAACAAACAGCAAAGCGCGCGTGTTCATCGTTCTGGCAGCGCCACGGTCTCCGATTTGCGTGAATTAAATACATCACGAATGTCAATTTTTTGCCAGTCGGGAGCTCGGGAGAAAGTAGGTTTGATCGCCCCCCCACTGGAAGAGGTACATCCCAAGATGTACGTATATGTCCATTATTAGGTTTGAGGAGCCACGTCACACCATTATTTAGCAGCAAAGTAGATTATTTTGTAGCACAAATCCTGAAGTTAGCATCATAATATATCGCGAGAGGTATCAATGCAAAGGTGGCTCCTCAGTCTAAACATCAGGTTTGAGGAGCCATTCTGGAACTAGCTAAGTACCCGTTGAATACTTTAGAAAATTAATGCATCGTTTAGCAGCAAATGTGTAAAGTACTTGCTATTTTTTTTTAATTTTAGCTCAGTAGTGCTGGAGAACGCAATTTGTATGGCTCCTCAATGCTGACGTTTTGCATATAAACAACTTACTTACTGTACCTACCTCAGATAACAATGGAATCAAAACCAGATACGCTTACATTTAGCAAAAAATTCTGTTATATATGGCTTTTTTTCGTTTCCACAACGCGATGTGGTCGTTTGGTATGTTGACCACGACGCGAAATTCGCTTTGTGGTATTTCCATGATTACCACAACGCATTCAAACAAATACACGCATACAAATAAATAAATAAATAATGCTTGGACAATTTTCCACACAGCGCCATCCAGCCCCAAACTAAGCAAAGCTTGTAATATGGGTGCTAGACAACTGATATTACTTATATACTTTTTAAATATATACTTATTATACATAGTAACACCCAGACCCGTCACAGAAATTGAAATTCATCATTTCAATTTCGGCCCGACCGGGAATCGAACCCGGAACCTCTGCGTGGTAGACCGGCATGTTGACCACTGCACCACTCAGGTCGTCTGATATGATGTCAAAGTAAATAAAAAAAACTACTTGTCCTGGTTTCATTCATATAATATGGTTACCTTTCACAGCGAATTCTTAAGGAATATCGAAAAGTATTGTATTTCAGTCACCGGAAGAGATACAGTGCTGAATTTTATAGATGTACTTAGCCAACATTTCTGCTAAATGTTAGTGTCTCTTGTTTTGTACAGATAAATTCAGGGCACCTGTAACCAAACTGAGCATGCCAATATTTAGTTCTACCTTAGCAAACCCGGAAAATATCTGTAACGAGTATAACACAGCTACTTTCCGAGAAATAAGCCGTTGATTAAATTATGCCATACAATTGGCACATCGTGTAGAAAAGTTTTAATTTAAAAATAACATCATTATCGTAAATTAATCTTCTTGAGACATTCTCTGAATGTTGCTCACCACAGCAATACACACACACAGTGTCCTTATTTGTGTCTTGTTTTACCAATTTTATAGTCATTAAGTAATTTTATTCTTAAATTTTATGTTTTTTACTTTTAACTTTGACGTTTTTTATGTTACCGTAAATGTAGTGACGGGGATAGTAATATTTTGAGACTATTATTTAATTTGGTCGGATTCGCGCTAAAATTCGATTTCATCGCCATGCGGACCGCAGCCCAAAACAAAGAGTATTTCTATGTTTTTTGACACCGACAAAGAGTATATTTTTATTTTATAATTTTTTAACTAGATCAAACTGTCATAGGATAGGCAAAGAGACCTAATTCCATGCAGCCAAATAGATATTTTTTTTTATTTGTTTGTGCATGTAGAATCGATGCTTGTTGGTATTATCTTCTTAACGTGTCGACTCGGTATATGTATAATTATATTTGTGAGGACCAGAACTCAGCCACTGATATCGCATTATCGCGTTGATATTATTATTATGTAGGTATTATTTCGTTGAAATTGTCTTTTCTGTATTTTATAGGAAGTAGAATTGTTTTTTTTTGGTTTGTCTGTCGGTTGTCGTCACCAAGTAGGCTCCTCCAGAATACTAGCGTTGCAGTGGTATGCTCCGGTATGCCACTGTAGCATTGCTGAGGTTGGGGCCTAGTTGGCCGCACTCAAATTAGTTCGTGTAGGTACATTGTTTTCTATTTTTTGATTTATAACTTTTATTTTTAATTACCTTACTGTCTATAATGTTTTACGGTCAATAAATAGTTTTTCTTTCTTTCTTTCTTCTTTCTTTCTTCTTAGTACCTAACTAATAATATGTGTATATACTGAATGGGGAATAGTAAAAAGCATTTTCTGTAATTTTCTTTCTTTGTAAGCTATGTAAGCTTGCCACAAAAATATAAATACTTATCTATAGTTATATTACTTACTTTTATACTTACCTTTATAATTCTAATGAGTGTTCTCAGAACAGATCAAGCCTTGTTTGCAGGCGAAAAGATACATAAAAATCATATAAAATATATTTTTTAAATCAGTTGAAAATTTTGCACTTTAAAAATCGGAAACCGGGGCGCTGCCAGAACGATGGACACAAAGCGTTCGGCCGCGCGATAAAGTGCGGGAGCGAGACAGTTGCGAGTAAAATAAGAGGGTGGGGGGCAGCGAACGCACCTAAAAATTTTGCAAGCGGACTCTTAAGCGACGCTGTTGCCCATGGTACCTACTGTTGTGTGTTTTGAAAACTTCATGGCGACATTTTATTTTATTTTATCGCGAGGTCTACAGCTCACGGAGCCACTAGTTAGAATTAACGTGTTGCGTAAACAGTTCAAAATACAATTTGGAACGTTCCATATTCCTAAGGTATAGGTATAACAGGAAGGAAAATGTTGTACCGTATGTTGATATTAATTCTGCTAATTGTTATTAAAACGCAATAATTAATCCCTGTAAGTAACAATGTCCCGACACGTCATTACACCGTCTGGACTGCATCTTAAAATAATTGTGACTCTTATTACGATCCGAGAAGGTTTATAATCATTTGTTTGTTAAGTTTTAGTTCAACCTACGAGATACATTTAGGATTTGAATGAATATCTAGACACCATATGTCTAATAATGATATTAATCAGTTTTAGGATAACGACTACATGGCGCCACTCGCTCGATGAGATTACGACTGTGACTAATAAACACTATTATTATTAAATTACTATTATATCTGACTGAGCGTTTATTGCGCCACTTGACCACACTTAACAGTTTGATTAAAGAAGGATGCCATTTTGGACCTGTCAAAATGTTGATTTTATAAATTTATCTTTATACAAGGTGTTTGGTGAAAGCCTTATAAAGCTGAATATGGTAGATAGGGACCATCAAACTGAACAACTTTTACTTTGGGACCGACTCTGAAACCGCGAAAAAAAAATCTGTCGTTTCATACATTTTGATTTTTGTTATTAATTTTTGTATGAAACAGATGATTTTTTGTTCTCGCCATATTTTTCCCATAGTAAAAGTTGTTCAGTTTGATGGTCCCTATCTACCATATTCGGCTTTATAAGGCTTTTACCAAACACCTTGTATAAAGAAGTAATATATAGCTGTTATAATTGCATTTTTATCGTTATTTATAAATTGCTTACTAAAATAAAAATAAATCAGTAGTACAGAAATAGAGAAAGATTGTAATAAAGAAAAGCAATAAAATTACAAAATAATATAAACTGGAACATATTGATTACATCCCTATAATTTAATGGTACCGTAGAAAAACTATAGTGGAGTAAAAACTATTTTTGGTGGCTCCATTAGTCAATGGGATTAATTTTTACATTGTCCCATCAATGGGACGTCCAATGGGGTACGGAAAAGAAGGGGATTTTACCATTACATTATTATCTACTACTACTACTAACTATGTTGTTGACAACAACACAACTTTAGCTAGATATAGACAACAAAGTAAAGTATTCACTCTACATAGAGGTGCTTACACCTCTATGTAGAGTGAATACTTTACTTTACTTGTACCTTAGTACATAAAAGAAAACGGAGTCGAAACAAGTACTTCGATGTAATACTTAAATTTACGTTGGTACTCCCAAATGAACTGTGAAAAGATATTTTACGAGTTACATTCTTTTAAATTTAGCAGTACACACGTTCAGTGAATTGCAGTGAAGATGCAAACAGCAGTCCGTAAACACCTACACTATTAAACCGCATTGTAACTCAAAAAAGCTATATTTTCCACATGTCTAGACAAAAACTATTTACGTTAGAGAAGATAAAAAAGATATAAAATGTAATATACCACGTGTTACAAAATAACCCCTAATGCCGAATATGGTAGATAGTAGGAACCATCAAACTGAACAAATTTTACTATGGAACAAACTCTCAAATTGTGGAAAAAAACAGTTTTTTTTCATACAAACATTAATAACGAAAATATCTAACTGTATAGAAACAGCTGGTTATTTTTTTCGCGATTTTAGAGTTGGTCCCACAGTAAAAGTTTTTCAGTTTAATGATTCCCTTCCTATCCACCATATTCGGCATTAGGGGTTATTTTGTAACATGTTGTATAAATACATACTTATAATATAATAAAATAGTCTCAAACTAAACTAATTGTACACTATGGTGACTGGTTATTACCAGATCTTTGGCTCAAATGGTAGGATCACCGCTGCCGTTGAACCACGCAGCTATCAAAACTTTAATATTATTTTGTTTGGTTTTTAAAGCTTTACTATTACGATAAAATGAACATGTTTTAAATATATTTTACATAAGTTGCTCCCTTATTTAGTTGGAAAAGTTCGCAACTTATATCCAAAACACAAATCAATTGAAATTCCTGACTGCAGACCAAATATTATGGTTTTATTCTTCTAAAAAAATATTACTTTTTCTGACTAAAACATTTATATGACATTTACCGATACCAAAGAATACATAATACAATATAACACAATACAATACATACATAATATTATACAACATTTGAAAATTGACCCAACTTGTTGAATAAGCGAGGGTCGTAAGTTAGTTATACAATCATGATAAATTACTATTTAGTTAATTTTAGAGTTCCTGTTCATTATGAATTAAATAACGACTATATATCTTGGAAAGAAGACTCCAACTAACTTTGATAATTTAATAAATCTGCGGAGAACCGCAGTATGTTTCGGAATAGCTGAGCTCTATCTATAATTATACGATGATAATAATAAAATAATGTTTTTTTGATAAAAAATAAAACCGGTCAAGAGCGAGTCGGACTCGCGCACCGAGGGTTCCGTACAATCATGAATATATTTGGATAAGTTACTTCAGTACAGTCTTTAAAAAAGTAGGATAAACGGCAGACAGGTGGAAGGGCGAACAGGCGGACTGTTAATTTACAAATCTTAACCACAGCTGCTTATGGTGACTGAAAAACCTTTCAGCCACTCCACATTGCAAACTGTTTATATTACTAAGTAGGATCTTCGTTTATTCGTACGGCAAATAATAGGTAACTATATTAGAACCAGCCACCAAATTATTATTGTAGTATTAGGTTGCGCCATCTCTTGACCGATAGTGGAACTATTTTTTTTCTTAGGACAGCGCCATCTGTTGACTGGTAGTGAAACTAAAGAATTTTTGTTTGTTTTTTGAATTTCTAAAAAAGTGTGTTATATTGAGAGATCGTTTTATTTTTCCTGTAATCTTTACATAAACTACTATCACATAGAATTATTTCAGATTTTTCTCTTTGCAAACTTCGGAGATAAGGGGGGAACGATATTTTTTTTACATTTTTCATTATAAGTCGAAAACTATGCGGTATAAGAAAAAAGAAAAAAATGATTTAAAATGTGCAAACAGCGCTCTTTCATATGATACCCCACATGCCCTAGTCACCTCACTTCAAATTATTAAGACCCCTTTTCAGTCCCTGTTGTAAAAAAAAATATTATTATTTTATTTCTTTCTTATTTGCAAGATAGTTAAGCAAATGTCATCTTAAACCATTCCAAATTTCAAGTTGATACCATTAGTAGTTCTCGAGATATCCAGCTGTGACAGACAGACAGACTGAGTCACACCATAAGGGTTCCTTTTTTACCATTTTGGTACGGAACCCTAAAAAGAAAAATAATTTATTGACACACAGAATACAAAAACTGAAGGAAAAAGAAAAGAAAATATTCTTTTGATAATGATAGCAAGATTTCTATTATTTTATATCATCTGGTATTATCTAATTATGTTGTTTTGTGTTTAACTTTAATTGATATTCTTTTGAAAACTTTTGACCTTCGTTTCAAATTAAGTCCATAAATCTAATACAGAATGTAATTAACCTGGGGGTCTATTACGAAAAGTTTAATGCGATACACGCAGCTGCGTCCGTGCTTCGTTTTGATTGTTTCCTATTACAAATCACTTTCGTATGCGATATTGCGAAGTAATTGCGTGAGTTTGACTGTTTTTCTTTAGTGTATCCGACATTGTTCGTTTAGTAGTATATGAACTACGGTAACCAAATTCAAAATGTTTGTTATAACTACAACCAGCGAACTGCGGACGATTATCGTGGCCAAGTGACTGCGTTACGCAATTGCGTACGTTATTTTCGTAATAGGCCCCCAGAACCTATACATTTTCTGTCCTGAATTTATTACGCTTCTGACTATATAAGTCAGGCAGTCGTTTCCTATAGGAAACGAAAAAAACATTACTACGTATTTAAAAAAGAGGTTTTGTGCATCTCAGTCAACAGAAGGCAATAATGTGCATTTAACATTGATGTTAAAATGAAATGTATTGATTGACGAACGTGTGTGATAATAAAAAGTTCTTTGAACTTACATACAACAGCTTTATCGTGATTTTTAAAAACACATGAGTCAGTTATGTAGACGTATGCAGTATGCACAATGTTTTTAATCTGGGTGTAAAATATTTTATTATGTTGCTTAATAAGCGGAAAAATATGTAAGATAGATTTTCACTTTTCTTCATACTAACTCGGGCTGCTCCCAGAAGGCCGTAGATTTTCATTATTTTCACCAGGGTTTTGACAATCGATCAAAGCTCTAAACAAAGTTGACTGTCACGATCATAGTAATAGAATGCCAAAATATAATAAGTCTATGATGCCAAAGAACAACAATGTCAATAAACGGGTGATCCGAAAAACTAATGTATACATTTTATATGAGATACGTAAAATAGACTTCATACATAAAATGCTATATTATGGCAAAGGAAATTAATAAACTATTCACAGTCCGTGTCCGTATAATGTTGACTTCTCTTTTCCACGCTTTGTTAGTCTTCTTGAGCGCAGCGAAATTTTTTCTGTCTATGGTCACGATAGTATTTTGTTTTCGTCGCAAGGTTAAAAACCATTTTATGAAGGTATTTACCAAGAAGCTTATTCTTGGTATTTACCCATCATTCACCCTTGTTTAGATAACTGTCAAAATCAACAAGAACGCGAGAAAAAACTTTTCGCGCGTTCCATATAAGTGATTGCTGTGCAAAATTGTTCATGTTGCAGTTAAATTAATGTGTCTGACCAATGCCCGCGAAAAACGGGAAAATGGAGGCAGTCCCCGGATTCTCCGATTATTGTCAGCTTGAGATGGGTTCACTCCAGTCGAGTAGATTTTCTCATTAGCTTGCTCGGACGCGCCGAGTGAATTTGCAAATAGAAGTATTTTTTTTATATAATGCATGTTTGATAAGATGTGATACAAGCAATTTTAATTTGTGGTCATGTATTTCCTGTAAGTAGTTGGTTTGCTTTAATTCTTTTAATTGACGTCCTAGGTGGTGCAGTGGGCAACATGCCGCCTACCACATAAGAGGTTCCGGGTTCGATTCCCGGCGGGGCAGAAATTGAAATGAAGAATTTTAATTTCAGTGTCGGGTCTGGGTGCTACTATGTTTAATAAGTATATATTTAAAAAAGTATATAAGTAGTATATCAGTTGTCTAGCACTCATATTACAAGCTTTGCTTAGTTTGGGGCTAGAGGCGCCGTGGGAAATTGTCCACGGATTTATTATTATTATTAACTAACTATTAATTTTATTTATTGCTCATGCTTGCAAAAATCAACATAACACACAACGTCTAACCCAATCTTAAGTGGCTTCTCCAAAATACTCATAATTATAGACTTATTTATTTCCATAATTTTGTACAATTTAGTTCTGACAATAAAAGCATTGGAATAGTATATTATTATAAAAGAAAATTATAGACAAAAAAGCTTTCAACCTTTCGACCACATCAATGTCGTCGAATTCGAATGTGGTACACTTTTTATAGAAAAGCTTAAAATGATAAAATTTTTACGAGCAACCGTTTAATGCCCGACGTTCATGTTTATGACCATTACAAGCGCGTGCATACGAAGCTTAATTCATCAGTCATCAGTTCATTATGATTGAACATAAATTATTTATAGCGAGGCAAACTTAATAGGCTTCATAGCATAATACGGTAATTGTTAAGCTATACCAATAAAGTTCTTATTGATATCTATAAACTTCTGAAAAATCTTGTCAACTTACATTGTTATATTATTTTTATTTTTAGCATGTGCTGTTGTTTATAATGTAATCTTACGCAATCAAAAATTTCGAAATATTACTTGCTGTTATTGGACACATCGCGTATCTCGAAGGAAAAAAAATCGGGTTGCACTCCGGGAGTGCCGGCAGAAGTGAAAACTTGAATATTAACGTTGTGCATTTTTGATATTTTAGAATGGTTAGAAAATAATTTTGCACGAATTGCCGACTTACGAATTTACTCTGCATTTGTACGAATAATTCTGTATGAAAGTCTTATCCATAGCTTGACAGAAAATCTCGAGTTTTGACATTGAATTAAAAAAATTAGCGCGTTGCTATGGTGACACAAGTGTTTACGTCTTGAAATGACGCGCCACCATTTTCACCGCGCCCCGTAGAAAGAGAGGGGGATACATTCGCCGCCGGCTGTCTACTCTCCATCCATCACATCCGTCTTACGAATTTTCGATTAGCCACGTGATTCTTACTGACGCGAGTTTAGCATTTTTTCCCCATTACAAAAAAGCGTACAACGCCGCTAAAGAAGGTTCGATTCTTTTTTGAATACCTACAGTTTTATTTGACCTTCCAACCTTTGACGTATTTGTAATTTATTTTCAGTTCATTAGATTTATAACATTCTAATATTTAATCAAAAATTGTCCAACGAACTGTGACAATAGGATTAACGGAAAATGTTCCATAAGTTTTTAAATCTTGTACGTAGTTAGCACCTACATTATTAGATATGAGTAACTAAAGTAACTATTAGTTAAAATTAACGTCACTAATATAGTAATAAGAAGTTTGATCTGTTCTGTCTGTATAATATTAATGGTCGGGTCAATGCTACTCAACCCACAAACTTAGCCACGAGAATTTAATCCTTAAACTTAATATCTTTAAAGTCTAAATTCAACTCTTTGTTACAGTACAACAAGTTCAAAAAAGCTCTTCAATGGTTGTGATGAGCAACATCCTGTATCTTCAATTACATTGTAAGTGTAATTTATAGTTGAATGATATGTATGACTCTAAAGTAATAAATATACAAAACGATATCCTTACTAAATATTTAGAAAAAAAGAACGTGACGAAAATAAGTATTCTACTTCCTCAATACTTACTAAATAGTTGCTTAAAAAATTATACGTTGGAAAAAATCGATAACAATTTATTGTCATATAAAAGATACTACACCTATGAAATCGTTGAGAATAAATGAAATGTTTTGAATACAATGCCCTTTTTGTTAATTGCATCGCAAGTGTGACCAGTTCGTGTGCTGCCCCCTATGGTAACAGAAACAATAAAGACAGGCGCCAGCAACGGTAGTAAAACACACGTGTTCCGAATCACTGTCCAATAACAACCGTACGTTTGTCTCTACGTTTGTTTGTTTTTTTATGACTGGCTGGTTACCATGCAAAACTCTGCGTTGATTAAAAAAATGCACATCGATAGGTCCGATTTGTACCAAACAGTTGTGTACACACGTGTACCTTTTTACTTACACACACAACAACGTTAAAAAAATATACTGCCAATAGCACAAATAGTATCAAAAGAGTGTTATTTTACTCATTTACTTGATCCCTACTTTTAATCCTCGTGAAAATAATAAGTAATACACTTTTTAACGGATACCTACTAAGTACTAACGTGGTTTTATTGAAAGTACTTTGGTAATTAGTGTGGTATTTGGTTTGATTTTTGATTATCCCGACGTTTCGGCACCTTTGCAGCTGCCGTGGTCACGGAGGACTAAAGCTGCTCGTGAGCCTACCCTCAAGCGATGAATTTTTAAAGACGTTCAGAAATTAATATTTAACAAAAAAAACCCGGCCAAGTGCGTGTCGGGCCACGCGCCGTAGGGTTCCGTAGTTACTTTATACCATACCAAATTCATCGCTTGAGGGTAGGCTCACGAGCAGCTTCAGTCCCCCCGTCCCCCGTGACCACGGCAGCTGCAAAGGTGCCGAAATGTCAGGAAAATAAAAAATCAAACCAAATACCTACCAACTAATTACCAAAGTACTTTCAATAAAACCGCGCTAGTATCCGTTAAAAAGAATTTTATTTCATATCTAGTGAGCGCGTGAGCTTCAGAAGTAATAATAAATAAATTATCAGAAACCATAAATACCTAGTAATATGTAAGTAAATTTTATGCGTCGAAAAGCAATAAAGGAGCAGTATTTAATCAATCACTTTGAGTGCCAGACTAGTCAGAAAGAAATAAATGGTTCAAAAGCGCTTTATTGGTACTACATTATTTACGTGGCAATAAAAATTTATAACCATAGACATAGAAAAATTTTTGCTTCGCTCAAGAAGACCAACAAAGCGTGGAAAAGAGAAGTTAACATCATACGGACACGGTCTATGTAAAAAAGAGACAAAGGATCAAGTGACATGTGCCAACATTTTTACAGTAAGAGCCCCTAACGTCCCGCTTAGCAAATGAGCAATCACAGTTTGTTTAAAATATTTTTTGATCTTAATTAGAATTTAAAATAAAGGTATCGTGGAGCTATGGTGTCTTGTACTCTAAGTAATTGTGATGTGACAAAAAGAAACAATCCAAGTAATCACACTTTTCAAAGGTAAATAAGATATTGCCACACATTTCTCTAAAACCAAATTTCGCTACATTTATTCGTTTATCGACAAAGAAAATAGTATGGAACATACTTTATTAATTTCTTTTGCCATAATATAGTCATATTTTATGAATCTAAGTCATATTTTACGTATCTCATATAAAATGTATTGATTAGTTTTCGGATCACCTGTTTATTGACTTTGTTGTTCTTTGACATTCTATTTCTATGTTTATAACGGTTTGATTGATACTCGTCTAGTGTAGTAGCTGAGATTTTAAGTATTTGAATTAACTTTTGAATAATCTAATCTTCATGTAATCAAAAAAGACAAACCGATAAAATCATTATGATAAAAAAATCATTTTTGTGAAATATATTTTGCTTACTATGTATAATATGTGAAAATACTTATACAAAACTAGCGACTCGCCCTCGCTTCGCTTCGGTGTAATGTGGAATTTAACACCATGATTATACATAATATAAATCTTTCCCTTAAATCACTCTACTTAAAAAAAAAACGCATCAAAATCCGTTGCGTTGTTTGAAAGATCTAAGCAAACATAGGGACAGACAACGGAAGGCGACTTTGTTTTATACTATGTAGTGATTAAAAATTTCAAATAAATAGCATTGTAAATGGAAAGATTAAAAACATAAACAAATAAAAGCTGTTACAATCAAATCGATATTATACTTAATGCAATAAAATTAACAATCAAATATGCGACAACGACATTTATGAGTTAGTTACTGTCGTGTTTCCGAGTTCAAAATTTAATAGCCTGTTTAAGTCAGGGTTTATTGCAAGATTAATAATACAGCTGAAACATATTCTCAAATCTAATCAAGTGACGCAGAAAAAATTGGCCTTTGTTTTTTTTTCTAATTTGTATTCTGAAGAAATGTTTGAACATGATAACTTACACCTAAGGTTTCAAAAATTACGGATTAAAATGAAAAATAAAATCTCATGAGTCTCACTGAATATAAAATGGCGTGAAATGAAAATTATTTAATAAAAATTCGTAACTTTATTTTGGTTGGACTCGAAGAAAGATGTTTATCACATTCATGTATAATGTACATTTCTGAATAGTTTCTCTTGAGGCTTGAGTTGTACCTAAGTTTTGGCAGAAAGCCCATGGCGCCGATTCCCTAGAATAAAACTATTTTATGAGCAAAGGCTTTATTCAGTTCAAGTTCAGTTCAAAGACATGTTTTATACCTAATCAAATTTCATAACTTTTGTTATAAAATACTTATACATTAAATTATACATCTATAAAATATCTTTGGAAAGGTGACAGTTTTTTTACAAGCTTGCCCAGCATTGCATGGAAATTTTGTGATTTTGCCTAATCTCCATCTAAGACTAATCTAAGACACCTCTGCTGTAATGTAAATTTTTTTTATTTGTAATGTACTACCAAATATTTAGCTTGCTGGCGCTTTGGGCCTTACAGTAAGTCAGCATGTAAATTTTAAATAAATAAATAAATAAGACACAACTTCGTAGCATCCATGAAAAATCCCGTAAGTAATTCAAGAAGTGGAAACTAACTGATGCTAAAAAAATAAATTAAAAAAAAAATAAAAACCCGCCTGCTTAAATAGACAAGTCAACTGAAAAGATGGAAACAAGTTTAAATATTAAAGGCAGTCGGAGGCATGCATAAAGAAAGTGACGACATTATGAATGATTTGAGATATATGTCTCCGACTGCATGTCATAATGTTGCCTATATTTAATCTTGTTTCCATCTTTTCAGTTGACTTGTCTTTTAAAGCAGGCGAATTTTATTTTTTTTAAATTTATTTTTATTTATTTCTTTTTAGTTATTATTTATATGATATACCTTTTTGAAATCCTTATAATAAGCCCTTTAATTTGACACCCATATTGCAATATTAAAAAAAAACCATTACGTATAATAGCACCGTACAGCCGCATAGGCTGACGAGACAAATCTATCGATATGTCAATCATGGAAATCCGTTAAGTCGTTTGAAAGATATGATGTAATAAAGAATATTACATACAAACTTACATACAAGATACGCGCGAAAAACATAACCCTCTTGCAGTCGGGTAAAAAGAATAGCTAACATTTATTAAATTCCTTCACTTTAAGTCCGGTATAAGTTCATTTCTAATTCCAACGTACACGGTCTAGCTGAAACATGATAAAATAAACAATATTCAAATAAAAAAACGGAACAAACTGATTAATAAGTGGATGTCAAGTCAATAAATGAGTCGTTCACCTATTAATGAAAGCTGCCCGTTGGCTCTGATTTGTCGGGAATAACGTCAGTACTCCGTGATTGATCACTATTTGATGATAATTCCTCTGATTAAACGCATACATGGGGCAAAATAATTGAAAGTCATAAAATTTATTATGGTGCCTGCAATAAACTGTCATGAACATGTTGTTGTAGACTAAAATTCTTAAGTAAGAATATCAGTTTTATTCGTACTTAAGAATTTTAGTCTCAACAACTTGTTCTTAGCAGTTTATTTTTACTTAAGAATTTTAGTTTACAACAACTTATTCATGACAATTTATTGCAAGCACCTTAATAAATTTCATAACTTTATATTGAAATTAAATATTTGATGGCTTCAGGCAAAGTAAACTAATAAAACTAATAGAACTGTATAACAAAGTTACTTAGTAATGACGACGACAAATACGACAATGCTTGAATTTATTTATGTACCGCCTTGAAAACATTTTTTTTTCTGTAGCAGAATACCTATTATCTACTTTTTTTATTTAATCTAACCTTAAAAAGAGTACCTACCTACATTAATTTCCAAATTAAATTACAAAGCCACCAAAAATATTTCTAATAATATTTTCTGTCGTAAACTTCAATAAGATTTTATTTCCCACAAATTTAATTAAGACTAGTCTGGAGGCCTCTTCCGCCGTAATGAAAGCCAGCAGAATTTCATATAAACGGCCCGTCTCAATAGCTTCTAATGAAGCGATAAAATCCATCGGTGAATTGTCTCTAATTGCATTTCAGCTACGGAACTACGAAAAAGCCACATATTTTACAAACAAGTCAAATTATAGGGTGTTTTTGTATAACGATATAAAATCTCGTCTGGATAGTATGTACATATTTCGTTTTTATTCAGTGAGAGTATTAAAAACTCATTATTTTTAATTGACTTTTTTTTTCTTAATGATGCCTTCAGAATAAATTTATATGAATAACTATGCCATGTGTCAGATTTCAAATTCAAATATACTTAAAGCTTTTGGCCTTAAATCAATGTGATTTGATGACTTTATGTGTATTTTTATTTGCGGTATAACATTCAACGGTTTACTTATTAAATGTTTGGTTTGAGATTTCGGAGCTTTTAAAGGCAGATAATACATATGTACAATTTTATCGACAAAACCCCTCACATTTTAGGGTCTATCCCCTCTCCTGTTGGAATGACTGGCATTTTAAATTTGACTTTTTGTTTTAGATGGCCCTGCCGATAAATATGAATTTCTCCGGATTTAAAAGTCCTACAGTTATAAAAAAATACTTTTCAAAAGCTAATAATATCACCTATTGTATAAAAAATAACTATGTATATTTTTACCTTTATTACGTCATAAAAAATTACTAAATTAAATTTTAATCCAAAATTAGTGTACTTTTTTTTAGTTTTTCTCACAGATCTCAAATACCAGGATATTAATGTGCAATTTTTTATATTTTTACAATACACAGGAATATTACCTACAAAACGACATCAAACTTATTTCTATGAGTAGCATATTTTGAGAGTTATTATTGTTCAAATAGGACCTTTACAAGCACTAAATGTTAATTTTCGAATATGGTCAATATACAACACTCATAAATACTTGCTTTTATGGTTCAATGACATTTATTTTCAGATAAAATGATCAACTTAATTTAAAACTGATAAAAATGTTTTTAAATTTGTCCATTTTCAAAAATAATATTTTTATTGGTTACGTAAGGGTCATATTCAATCAACAATAACTTTCGAAATATACAATTCAGAGCAATGATTTTGATGTCATTTTGTAGATAATATTTCTGTGTATTATTAAAATGCAAAAAATTTGCATATCTTAGTTGAGATCTGTAAGAAAAACTAAAAAAAAGCACACTAATTTTGGATTAAAATTTAATTTAGTAATTTTTTATGACATATTTAAGTTAAAAGTTTACATAATTAATATTTTCACCTAATAGTTGATATTATTAGCTTTCGAAAATATTTTTTTTTAATTGTAGGACTATTAAATCCGGAGAAATTTATAGTTTTCGACAGGGCCATCTAAAATAAAAAGTCAAATTTAAAATGCTGGTCATTCGAACAGGAGAGGGGATAGACCTCAAAATGTGGGGGGGTTTAATCGATAAAATTGAACATATTATCTGCCTTTAAAAGCTCCGACATCGCTAACCAAACATATTATATATTACTATACCACAATTTTGTATTCACAAAGGTAATTTCATTTTATACCTTCAATTGTTATTTGAAAATTAGTACTTAAGTCACATTCTTCCGCCATAAATATGCATTAATCGCTGTTACGAAACATTCGCGACAAAAACCAGCATTGGAGGTTCACCTTACTTTCGCTGGTCGGCATTTCTTAAGCAACCGTCGATGAATCATTTACTCCGCAGCATTGCCGACCACACAAATAAGTATAAGAGTTACGCATCGTTACCGCAAGACTTTTACGGTGATTCATTTGAATAACAGCTTTACCGTTATTTTAATTGGTAATTGACAATGCAGTTTTACAAAACCGACCCCGATTTCACGATTGTCGTTTGTCATCTGTTGTGATCTCTTTTGATTAACCGTTTGTAACCCTGATAATTTAAAATGTGATGAATAATTTAATTTTTGTACCATTCATGAGGCAGGTACGTAAAATAGTTTCATTATAAACTTTCAGGATTCAATTTCGGAAGTAAAGGACTTCCACTAACCCGTCGTGATGATGGCAAAAGGTTTTACTAGGTCCTTTTATAGTTTATTTTACGCAGTACTGGCTTTATGCCACGATCCTAATACAGAGACCTCTTTATTTTCCAAATGTAATATGTTAATTTTGGCTACCTTGATTTTTTAACGTTTTTATTTAGCTTGCCCTGTTTGCTGTTGTTCTTGTTTTTTCTTCGATATATTTTTTTCTCCAATATTGGCAAAAGGATCAAAAGATCAAAAAGCGAAATAAAACTCTTCTGTTAGATCCTCCAACGAACAAAGTACGGAGAACTTGTCCGTAGAGAAATAAGTTTTTATTCATTATATTTACATGATAACGAATTTTAATATTTGTTCGTCATTCTAAACCACAGTGCAATGGTTACCAATTCACCTGTTGCATCCCAAAAGACCCTTAAAACAAGATTAGTGTCAGTTATCGCACGCCACGGTCAGATAAAAAGATTTCTGTCTAACAAAAACCTTTTGGTGTAAAATCACGGATTATTTCCCTCGGGCTTGAAATACCTTATTGAATTCTCGTGAACTTTTTATAGCGTTGCTTGTTTGAACCAATAACATCGGCCATTCATCGTTCTTGCGCCAATGGAGACAATTTAAAAAACGTAGAAAACAAGTGAATGTCAAGGGCATTATTTTTGCAGCCTAATAAACGCAAACTGTTCAAATTATTACATACGAGTATGTTCGATCAGCTGAGGCGTTCAAAGGTCAGTTCCCGTGTCGTTGACCCCAGGAATCGATTGTGCTTCCCGCCATGCCGTATTGTGCCACCATTAAGGAACGTAGAGGTATCTAGCCTACTGGGGATCTGCCTCCCTTCAACCAACTGTGCAAAGGGTGGCCAGACGCGTTTACTCGTTGCCCCAATCATTTTTACTTATTGTCGAATTACTTTATAAAAAGTCGATTCCTAAACCCACCGTTTTTCTCATAAAATGATTACAGATAATAATAAAATTACAGGTTTGCTAGGACGTTCTGAAAATTGCTTTTAACTTATTAATTCGATAAGTTAGCTTCACGTAATTAAGTGTACCTAGCACATGTTTTAAAAATGCTGACGCATTTACTAACATAGATCGATAAAAAATATTAATGGAAGGTCACGTCACTTTATGGGCTAAATAGACATGCGATTTGCACCCTCGTGGCCTTCTACGGCTACCTAATTAATACACAGCTAAGATAAAGGATTGATCAAAACGTGACAACGAATACTTCAAGCATATTTTGTTGAAAAATAAATGAAGATCAGCCTTTCTTTTGTTTTGTCTTTGATGGGTATTGCAATGCTTTCATAATTACGTACGATGGATAGTAGACAGCTGGCGGCAGAAGTATCCCCCTCTCTTTCTACGGGGTGCGTTGAAAATGGCGGCGCGTCATTTTAAGACGTAAAAACTTGTGTCACCAGCAACGTGCTAATTTTGAAAATGGAACTAATAGCAGCGATCTCTTCGGTGAAATCATAGACTTATTTATACTCTGTGACTATAAGTTTAAATCGTAGAATGCGTGCATGTAGAAATTAAAAAGGCCACTGGCGCGAAATCTTTAGAATTTTGCTCTAATTACAAACTGATTGAATTGTGTGACTGTATAGTAATAGGAAAGAAATAATTTTAATCATTTGCCGCTAATTTCAAGATATCAAAAATGCACATCGTTAATATTCAAGTTTTCACTTCTGCCGGCACTCCCGGAGTGCCAACCGAATTTTTTTTTACTCATGTGCTTTCATGTTGGCGAAATTCTACATATTTTTTAATTAACATTGATGCACATACGTCGAACTAGTTTTATTTCTTTTTATGTCAGCCTGCTGATTCAAAAAAACAGAAAATGCTGCGTTACTCACAATAACAATAATATCAGTTTCTTGCCTTAAGCTGAAAAGTTACAAATAAACTTCTTAATTATGGATTTAATGAACGCATTTGAAGTTGTTGCTAAATATTAATTTATTCTCATTAAATTCAACAAAAACTTGCCTTTAAAGTGATTGCACAGAGCGTTTTCAGGACACCGAGTTAATAATTATATCTTACGATATTGTATACTTAGTTCAGTCTGATTTGCTTTGGTGTATAGGTATTATTAATTATGATAAAAAAAGAGAACGAGTTAAACATATATTTTTTAACACACTTGTTCGTAAAGTGAGCCCTAATACATCGCTTTTAGGGCCATAAACCAAGCTATAACAAACGCGTGCAATAATATATAAAACACTAGGTTGTATTGGAATTATCCCTACAAAGTTAAATTAGTATCTTACTGCAAGTTCTATGCAAAAAAAAAACAAAAAAAACCTACGTGCCTTTTCCCATAATTGTCATATTTTGTTTTTGTCGTATTTGTTACTGTGTGGTTAATTACTTTGTATTTTCCTTGCAAATGTGTTGAAAAACGTCGTATGAAACTCATGAGCTCTTGCTCAAAGCACACTCGGCTCAGTTACGCCCTCGCCTGCTGCTCGGGCTGCAACCCACAGCCTTGTGAGCAATGAGCAACCAAACCTGTCTCATAATATACTATTAGAAAACATCTGATTAAGCTAAAAAGGTTATTTATAAAATATTGATTATTATTTTTTCACAACCATAAATATTACAGTGCTAATACCAGTAAGAAGTTATGCTAATATTCTCAACTTGGAACATTAAAACTTTGAAATAATTCCTCATGAAAGCATTGTCAATCACTGTCGAATAATTCTATCTTTCGATAGGTACTTTGCCAATTTTCTTGCAAACTGAAGCTTTCAGTTGAGCAACTATTAAAAAGGAGTAACATAAAGACATAAGAATTAATTATATTTTTTTGAAGTGAAAACTTCTTTAGCGGCGTTGTACGCTTTTTTGTAATGGGGAAAAAATGCTAAACTCGCGTCAGTAAGAATCACGTGGCTGATCGAAAATGCGTAAGACGGATGTGACGTATGGAGAGTAGACAGCTGGTGGCGGAAGTATCCCCCTCTCTTTTTACGGGGCGCGTTGAAAATGACGGCGCGTCATTTTAAGACGTAAACACTTGTGTCACCAGCAACGCGCTAATTTTGAAAATGGAACTAATAGCAGCGATCTCTTCGTTGAAATCATAGACTTATTTATACTCTGTGACTATGCCTAAGTTAAAATCGTAGAATGCGTGCATGTAGAAATTAAAAAGGCCACTGGCGCGAAATCTTTAGAATTTTTCTCTAATTACAAACTGATTGAATTGTGTGACTGTATAGTAATAGGAAAGAAATAATTTTAATCCTTTGCCGCTAATTTCAAAACATCAAAAATGTACAACGTTAATATTTAAGTTTTCACTTCTGCCGGCACTCCCGGAGTGTAACCCGATTTTTTTGTGTTTTGTTTTTTAATTCTTGAAATATAAAGTGATTTGAACTATGATCTTAAAAACGATTTGTAATAACCAAAACTATACTTAAGCGTTCGTACGTAAAATCTGATATCTTAATATATTTCGGGGAGGGCGCCACTAGAGCTTTTACAACCCTACGGCCGTCTATTTATAAGGAAGAGGGTCCCATCGACCTTTACATTACAGATACTAACCCGATATGCTCTACAAACTGGCGCCGTAAAATCTGCTCCGAGAGAATAAAATATTGTAGGTAGTCATCTTGAAATCTTGCGTCGTAAAAAAATCGGTTATGTATGTTACAAAAATGTTTGACAATTTGCTTTTGGGTTTGGTGGTAACCGTTAATCAGTCTTTGCTTTATGAATGATCTGATGAATACTCGATAAAATGGATTCAAATTAACCAAGATTATATTGTATACTCTAGATACAGTATATTGTATACTGACGGCGGTGGTGGCGCAGTGGTTTAGCGCCTGGCCTTTCCCCTTTCGCAAGGGTCGGTCATGGATGAAGATGGGTGACCAAAAATTTATTATCTCGAGCTCTTCCGTGATTCGCAAGGCACGTTAAGCCGTTGGTCCCGGCTGTATTTGCAGTAGTTAACACCTACCAATCCGCATTGGGCCCACGTGGTGGGTTATGGCCCGTCTTCCTTATCCACCCATAAGGAAGGCCTTTGCCCCAGCAGTGGGGACATTAAAAAAATGGCTGATGGACATATTGTATTAGTATGTTTGTCTTTTCTGTGAACGTAAGTACAGTAAATGTTTCACCAGAATTTAAGTAACGTTAATATTTCATATGTGTGGTACAAAAACACTCAAAAAAAATCAAATAAGTTAAGGATTTTAGCATTCATGTTACACGTTAGCACAAAACATTTGAAGGACAAAATAAAGCCGATGCATGGATGATTAGAATCAGCTGACAAACAAAGAGATATTATCTATGTAAATTCGCGGTGATCAGCTGACACGGGTCACGCCCTCAGAGAAAGTGGCCGTATTTATAGTCAAGCCGGCCAGATACCCCTCCCCCGGGCTAAACTTAGCGCTAGATGGATGGCTGCGCGTGCGCACCCACCGGCTGGGATAGCTCGCGATTGTGTATTTACCCCGTCAAAGATATGACTTGCCGCTTCTTTAGCTTCAGCCACTTAATAATAGACAGAATAGGTTTGGGAGGGTTGCTTAATTAATGTTTTTTGCTTTAAGATCTACCAATTAAAGGACTTAACAAATTATATCTCAACACATTCCATAAGTTCTTTAATATTCATTTGTGCAAATCTTGGGTATGGCAGAAGAAGAATGAAAGCAGAATAAATAAAAAATAAATGTTGAGAAAACTATGTGGAGTCAATTTGAGAGATAGAGTGAGCAATGATGTGATTCGTGAAAGGTGTGATCTGAAAGATGATATAGTGACAAGAATTGAAAAAGGAATGCTCCTGTGGTTTGGTCACTTAGAGAGAATGAATGACAGGCGAATCACGAAAGAGATATATTGTGCGAATGTAGAAGGAACGATTGCGCAAGGGCGTCTCAGAAAAACCTACGCGGACCAAACAGAAGTTTTAATAAAAAGGCTGGTGTACACAGTAACAAAAACCGTGTGCGCAGGGCATGTATGAAAAGATTGATGGATGTGAATGAAGCGAAAGAAGTGTGCAAGGATCTTAGTAGGTGGCGATCCATAGTCTCTGCCTACCCCATGGGAAACAGGCGTGAGTATATGTATGTATGTTGACTATTAATATACTTACTATTATTAAAGAACTTATCAATTTATCTCTACTAAGCATTTCCGTAAGTTCATTAATACTTATTTGTGCAAGTTTTAATTGAATTATGTCATTAAATTATCCCTAAAACCAATAATTCAAAAGTGACATAATGCGAAGTTTCTTATAAATTAGACAAATAAGTTCGAGTTGAACAAACCCGGCTCTGCTATTTGCGAGCTTATTCTAATTATGACAACGTAAACTCAGGCGCAGTCAGTTAGCTTGTTACGTTAGCCCAGTTAATATTAATACTTTAACTGCGTTATAAATTCATATTCCTACTCGTTGGACGCCCAATTTAGTAATCTGGTTAGAAATCTGACTGCAAGTTATTTGAGATAGGTATAGATTTTCCACTTTATTATTAGTGTTTATTAAAGTTAACATTAACAAGTATTATGGGCACTCGCTCAAACATTCTGTACGATACGATAAATACTCACATAAGTACACCTACTACCCGCTCTTTAGAATTAATTATGCTTTATTTAAATTCTGTAGTTAGTTGCTCTTTCTTAAATTATTTATGAGAACCTAGTATCTAGATAAACTTAATTTAGGTTTTTAAGATACTACTAACCATTAATGTAACATGTTTATTGGCAAATAAATAAATAAAAAAAAATAAAAAAAAAATAAAAATAAAATAAAATATTGTAAACGTGTTTACATTTTGATATTGTTATTACTTTATAGAAATTATAATATAGTGTAAAACATACCGAGTTTCTTTTTCAAATACAAATTAAAATGTAATCAAATTATTTATCCTACTTAATATTTTATTATTAAAGTTTGTGGGTTTGGCTGTTTGGGTGTTTGTTCCTCAATCACGCAAAAACGGCTGAACAGATTTGGATGAAATTTGATACACATATAGTTTATAGCCTGGATTAAAACATAGGATACCTTTTATGCCGGTCAAAGGTTCCCAAGGCATTTTCCGAATGTCCTTGCGGACAAAGTTGCGGGCGGAAGCTAGTATAATATAATATATACTTTAGTTACTTTCAGACCTAGCACTTTATGTGTATAAACATTCAATAACACAAGTATGACAAAAGTAAAACAGGTTAATAATGTAATAATTAAGTATGTTAATATGGAATCAAATATTTTTATAAGAGTGCATGCGTACGCGTGTATAAAATATAGATAAGTTCTGGATTACAGTAACAACAAATATTTAAATGGACAACATAACAATGGTTAAAAAGTATGAAAAAAAAATGCTGTGTTATATTCCGCACCGCATATCACAGTACACCCACGCCCCGCCACAAGCTTTCAACCACACTTTTCCTTTTGTTAAAAAATATTATGACTATAAAGTACCCACTTCCAATAGCACTGCACGAACTGACTGCAATATTAGTAGCGACAAAGTATTCCTTTAAATATAATGGTGTAAAGTGAACATTACAATTATTATGTTATCGAACATAAATATTTGTTGAATAATTTTCATCAATTTTTTTATGGTCACCGTATCAATAAAGCAGATTATGCATAATCAAGAATTTGATACCTACCTAAGTATATGAATGCTTTTAACAGTAGTGTAACACAATAAAGAAAAAGTAGGTAAGTTCTTGATGTCTTTTTTTTTTTTTAAAAGTTGACGCACCCTCCATAAGTCGAGACGTAAATAAAAACACACTACCCCGACTGACATTGTCGTTGCGCCCACTGCATTAGAAGCTTATTTTTTTCTGACTGTTAATTACTTAACATACTGAAACTGAAATATGTTTCCCTCTACTAATATTTTACTTATTATTAATTAGATCTGAATTACATTTCATCGTAATTCTATTATATTTTCCCTTTTCATAACGTGCAAAAAATTCTAAAGTTTAGAATTTTTAGATTTTAGGCATTTACAATGCTATTTTTATATTAACATAACTAATAATAAGAAAAAATAACTAGAAAAAATCGACTCACTGACTTTTTTTCTTATTTAATAATAATCTTATTTAAAAAGGGTTATTATTTTTTTTGTTTAGAAAGGTTTTTTCATAAATTATATATATTATATGAAAGTAAGTATCTAGCAGCTATTACGATTACCGCTTACCACGTTTTTTGTTTACCTACTTATGTTTTATAAACATAGCCGCTTCTCTTATGAGTATGGCCTTATGTCAAAGACTAGACGTGAGCACGCGACGGGCAAGGCGACCTGCAAAAAGCTCTTTGCATAATTTATCGGTAAGCGAGCAGACTGACCGTGTAATTCATTAACACGCCTTTGTCCTCTCATATGAATGAACTGTTAGCTCTACCCACGTTTTACTGTCTTTACTTGGTTAGTGTTTTTGGTTAACTATTATAAAGCTGTAATTTTTTCAACTTGAACTCTGTAAGTTCAAAAATAATACGAATTTTACATTTTTTTTTTGTACAGAGGTCCAATTTTACGGATAGTTTTTTCTCCAAAAAGTGAAAGATAAGTTTTCCTTTAGTGCCTAACAATTTTTTTCTAAAGGCTACTTTTCAACAAATGGCAAATTCGCATACGAATGTTTTGAATATATGAAACTGTAGGTAGGTATGTGACTAAGAGCTATGTTGAATTAAGATAAAAATAGGAACAAAGAAAAACTTTATCAAGAGTGCACACATACATAATGATTTATACCTAATGCACTTACTTTTCTGGAAATTAGAATTTGTGCGCAGTTTCAGTTACATGCGTACGGAACATACTTTATTTTATTAAATCTACTTATATATATGATATACAATTTATTTATTTTAATAGGTAATAAGTAAATAGGTAAATAAAGTAGGATTACATGAACTTATACCTTTAACCTTTTCACGGTTACATTACAAACGATTAAGATAAATTATCGTTTGCTAAAATAGAGCAAACAAAACTTTATATATAATAATGACTATTTTGAAGTTTCATTTGAAGGCTACCTACTAGCTAGGTAATAAGCCTCTAAATAATAAGTAGATTGAAAAAAAAAGTTTCATTTATTTTACACCCGCTGGATTTGGATTATAAGTATAAAAAAAAATCTGTGCTACGAACTTCGTATACTTTTTTTAGTAAAAAGTCTTTCAACTCGTTGATTAAAAGGCTACGTGAGCTGCTCCGCTATGCGCAAAAACTTGCCACTATAGCAGGGATGGCGCACGTTTTTGTACCAACGTGCCATTTTTCTAAAGAAATCTTTAATAAGGTCCTAGACATGCCATAAAATAATAATTTTGACTTTGTGATTATTGAGAAAATAAGTAATAATAATAAATATTTACAACTCAAAAGTCTTTATTTACTACAAAAAATAGGTATATTTTGCAATGTTTTAATTAAACGCGTAATTTAAATTAATTACTTAGTTTGTGAGGAGCTCGGGGGCGCAGTGGTTTAGCGCCTGGCCCAGCGATTGCGGAGGTTAAGCAACGTTCGCAAGGGTCGGTCATGGGATGGATGACCAAAAATGTATCATCTCGAGCTACTCCGTGCTTCGGAAGGCACGTTAAGCCGTTGGTCCCGGCTGCATTTGCAGTCGTTAACACCCACCAATCCGCATTGGGCCCGCGTGGTGGGTTATGGCCCGTCCTCCTTATCCACCCATAACGAAGGCCTGTGCCCCAGCAGTGGGGACATTAAAATGACTGATGGACAACTTAGTTTATAATTTTTTCGTAGTGCATAATTAATTTTGTGATTGGTGACATGCCCAAAATATTGTGTCGCGTGCCATTGGTTCGCCATCCCTGCAGTATAGAATCTCAAAGCTGCGACTTTGCCATAAAGCCAAACGACATTTTAAACATTCTTTTACATTATTACTTCGAAGAAAGACACAAAGTTTGGTTGTAGTAAAATAAACTTTGTGTTACCTTTTCTTGAATACCAAGAACGTTAGCTCTTATAATAGGCTTTAGTTATGACACAGTCAATAATAGTTTTATTGTAATTCGATTATTGAAGATAAGTAGTTGCAAATAGTTGCATGTCATGCATCTCTATTGATAAGTAGAACATACCCTCAAAAATAACTACTGCGCAATGTAACAAAAAAAAAATTTAACACCTAATCAGTTTTACACAAAAAGGTGTTTAAGTTACAGCCAAATCTTCAAAGGTATTAAATATCAGCAAAAAATATATGGCTCTCTCTGAGAGTGATCCATGCCATGTCTGTAGTCTGTCACTATCAGTTAGAGATGCGCCGAATGTAGGTTTAACCGAATACGAATGTTCGGCCGAATATTCGGTCCAAAATGTACCGAACCGAATATTCGGCCGAATTATTCGGTTCGATTCTGCGCAGTAAACAGGTTTTAGACGTGTCGGGCGGCTGTTTGCTACAGCACAACCCCTTCTCTAGCACGGCTCGCTAAGTCAATGTACCGCTCTTTCGGTTCCAAATAATTGCAGTTCGGAACTGCATACTTTGAAATTCATTATTACGTCGATGAAAGTCCTTTGAAGATGAGGCATACACTGACATTTATAAAATAAAAACATTATTTGATTAAACATTTTAATACTAGTGTTGGTTCCTAAAGATAGCAGTTTTTATATTCTAAAAAAATTAAGTATGTTTTTGAAATGCCTTAAAACTAGGGCTGTACGTTTTGATTTTTTTAATATCTATTAAAGATTTTGAAAAATTTATTGCATTTTAGTAATTTCATACAAAACAAAAACGTGCCAATATTTTTAAAATCTACAATATTAAAAAAATTAAAACACACAGCCCTAGTTTTTAGGCATTTCAAACTCTCTCTCTTAATCGTTCCCTCATAACTGAGGATCGTGATCACCGGCTGCTTTTACGATTTGTCTCCATCGGTCTCGGTCCATGGTTGCTCTCACTGCTTGATGGAATTTGCTTGAGGAGGTTGCGACTCTTACTTGGTCAGACCATCAGGTTGGCGAACGACCTCGGGCTCTCTTGCCTTCTATTCCACCAACCACGACCAGCTTTTCGAGAATTTCATCTCCTCTTAGCATTATGTGCCCAAATTATGAGAGTACGCGACGTAAGCAGATGTGGACAGCCGAGTCTTGACATTTAATTGTATAAGGATAGATACATTTGTGCGTTTGGCCGTCCAGGGTATCCCTAGCATTTGTCTCCAACACTACATTTCGAATGCATCTATTCTATGTCTCTCTCTGGCTAGTATAGTCCATGTTTCCACTCCATACATAAAGATGGGAAAGACCAGGGCTCTCACTAAGCGCGTTTTAGTACGAAAACCTAGGCTACGGTTTTTCCAGATGACTTGAAGACGTGTCATCGCGTCTTTGGCCATAGCAATGCCATCACTATTTGTGCTCCCAAATAGATGAAATTGTCCACCTTGTCGATTCCCTGGATACATTCATGGGCACCTGTCAATGTGCCAGCGCGATCTACCATCATTAGTTTGGTTTTCTGTTTGTTCACTGCCAGCAGTGCCAGCCCTAGTTCCTTACTCTCTAATATTCTAATATATTTCAAACACATACCGAAAATTCATTGCTGTAAGATTATATTATCTGTGCTGTAGGTTAAAGTTTAGAGAGAGTAGGAAACGTTATCACCGTTTGTATGGAGACCGTTTGCTAGACAATCATCTTAATCTCTTTTTATTTTGTCAATTGAGAATTGTCTAGCAATAAAAATTGGTAGTATTCTACCAAATATTTATTGACAAAATAAAATAGATTAAGAGGATTGTCTAGCAAACGGTCTCCATACAAACGGCGATAACGTTTCCCACCCTCCCTCTCTAATGTAAATTGTACCAATCGGTACAATTAAATATTCGGTAATTATTCGGCAAATTAACCGAATATTCGGCGGAATACGAACATGAAAAAATATGCCGAATATGCCGAATACGAATATTCGGCCGAACATTCGGCGCATCTCTACTATCAGTGGTAGTTCTTTTAGCTATCTATCTCGTGTTTTCGCTTGAATTAGCTATTTTTAAATTTGCCGATATTAAACAGTAAAACGCATATCTTCATTATCCAGTTTATATGAATAATTTGTAATATTTGTTGATGTCTTAAGGTGCATATAACGAAAATGGCGCCCTCAGGCGCCGAGGTTTTTATTTTAAAAGTTGTTACTAGAAAAGGATTAAGTATAACAAAACTTTACGTGGGATCTTGAAGAGCCAGTATCTAGTATTTTCAGAAGGTATCATTGCATTTTCTAGTAGTCATTCGTAGAAGTAAATAACAAAGGTGTGAAAAACGGCCACTTTAGCAGTTTTGCTATCTACTTCTAGAAATGAAAATGAGGAAATGCCTTCTAAAAATACTAGACTAGGTATCTTAAAATTCCACACGTGAAATTTTCTTAAAATGATGAAGGTATTATAATAACAATATTAAATAAAATTCACAGCGGCGCCGGCGCCACATTCAACCTGGATACCGTCTTAAATAAATATTACGGCTCCGGAAAATTAAAGATGTTTCTCGGAAAACCAATTCTAATGTAGTAAATATCAACGGTTTTCATCTCACTTTTATTTTATGCTATATGGCAATATTGTGGTATGCCTAAGATGGAAAATATTTAGATGGCACTGCACTGAAATCTTCTCGTTGAATATTCCATAGAATCTATTTGAAGATCAACATAGCGAAGACGAAGTTTGCTCATCACTACATTGTTTGTTGAAGACGCCATTCTAAAGTTCTGCTATTCGTAGTACATAATAATAATTTTCGTTTATTATTGTTGTAAGAACATGAGTTTATCCGAGTGAAATAACGGGTGCAGGGTAGTGTGTTATTCACACATCGTCTGTCGCCAGTCATGATCGGATTTCCATTGCTTCCGAACAAATACTCAAAGCAAAATGGACTTAAACAATAACCTCATAAAAGCAATTTTTTATTAAACGCGTATTAACAACGTTTGTTAGGGCGAACGTACTGTGTTTGAATAGCGCGCATCCTTAAAAGTGCATACAGCATTCCCAATAACCGCCCTTTTTTGTTAAGTCAAGTTTATTTCTCGATATTGCTACCTATTAAAGAATGTGACTTAACTGCTTAGCAGCAATTCCATTTGATCACGTCATTTATTTTTTTCTGATATTTTAATACCTTTGAATGATTTGGCGGTAACTTAAACACCTTTTTAACCGACTTCCAAAAAAGAAGGAGGTTCTCTGTTCGTCTGTATATTTGTTTTTTTTGTGTATGTCCACCGATTACTCAAAGGCGGCTGGACCGATTAAAATGATTCAAACGTTATTACATTAGGTAAACTCCCAAGTTGGTCCCATTATTTAAAATTTGGAAATCGGTTCAGTACTTTTCAAGTAATCTTGAAAAAAGCACGAAAATAGTATGATTTTGTGTAAACTACCTCGACGATCAGTCGTATAACTTCTTTGTTTATGAACTGAATAAGATAATTATCTTAAGTGCAGTTCTTTAACCGACCTAAAAAAAGAAGGTTCTCAGTTTGACCCGTATGTATGTATGTTTTTTCCGCGATTAACTCACGTTTGGCTGAGCCAATTTTTCTACATAAAAAACAAAAAAACCGACTTCAAAAAAAGATGTCTCTAAAAAGCAAGAAATAATATTCAAAACATTAGATACGCATTATAACGTCTATTGAAGTCGGGTGGGGTACGAACGTACCGTACGTACGTACGGGAAGTACAACTTCTTTTTTTATTCTATAATCCCCACCCGACTTCAATAGACGTTATAATGCGTATCTAATGTTTTGAATATTATTTCTTGCTTTTTAGAGACAGGTTTTTTTAAGTCGGTTTTTTTGTTTTTAATAAAAAAATTATTTGTTTATTTTTAGTGTCAGTGCCTTCTGTATTAGATAGTGTAGGTAAGTATATTATTTAGGTAGAAAAATCGGCTCAGCCAAACGTGAGTTAATCGCGGAGAAACATACTATATACAGGTCAAACTGAGAACCTTATTTTTTTTTGTAGTCGGTTAAAATGACTACACTAAAGGTATCCCCTTTCCAACACAAAAAACTTCATCTAATGCGGTTCATAAATAACAAAATCGTCAAGGTAGTTGATGCAAAATCATAGTATTTTCAGGATAACTTGAAAACTACTCGACCGATTTGAAAAAAACCAAGGACCATCTCGCAAGCAAACTCAATCGAACAAAAAAAGAATCATCAAAATCGGTCTATAAATGTCGAAGATACGCGCGAACAACGATAAAAAAAAAAAAAAACATACAATCGAATTGAGAACCTCCTCCTTTTGTTGAAGTCGGTTAATAATATACCTACACTACCTAATACAGAAGGTACCTACACTAAAATTAAAAAAATTAAAATTGTTTAAAAAACAAAAAACCGACTTCAAAAAACCTACCTCTAAAAAGCAACAAATAATATTCGTAATAATAAAAACACGTCTATTGAAGTTGGGTAGGGCTTTTAGAATAAAAAAAAACCGGCCAAGTGCGTGTCGGGCCACGCGCCATAGGGTTCCGTAGTTACCTTATACCATACCATATTTAATACCACCTATCATTTTTCGTCTGCAAAAATAACTTTGTTTTTCACAGTGTTGGTATGAATGACAAAGTTATGTTTGCGGTTTTGGAAAATGTGCTATATCTCAAAAACTAATTACTATATCTCGTTCAAACCAATTTTGGTTGAAAGCGTTTATTAAGATCTACAGCATATATTTTTTTTAGATTTTTCACTCTCTTATTTCAAAAGTTAAAGGGGGGGACACACATTTTACCACTTTGGCGGTGAATATCTTTCAAACGGTTGACTTTGAGAAAAAGTTGTCTTAGGAATTTCAATGTCATTTTTAAAGACCTATCTATAGATACCCAACACGTGTTGGTTTGAAAAAAAAATTTTTTTTCAGTTTCAGTTCCATGTATGGGGAGCCCCCCTTAATCTTTTATTTTTCTTATTTTTGTATTAAATTTGTTAAGCGGTTAACAGAATACATCTACCTACCAAGTTTCAACTGTGTAGTCTTAATACTTTCGGAATAAAGTGGCTGTGACATACGGACAGACAGACAGACATGACGAATCTATAAGGGTTCCGTTTTTTGCCATTTAGGCTACGGAACCCTAAAAACCGGCCAAGTGCGTGTCGGGCCACGCGCCATAGGGTTCCGTAGTTACCTTATACCATACCATATTTAATACCACCTATAATTTTTCGTCTGTAAAAATAACTTTGTTTTTCACAGTGTTCGTATGAATGACAAAGTTATATTTGCGGTTTTGTCTGTCTGTCTGTCTGTCTGTCTGTCCGTGTGTCACAGCCACTTTATTCCGAAAGTATTAAGACTACACAGTTGAAACTTGGTAGATAGATGTATTATGTTAACTGCTTAACGAATTTAATACAAAAATAAGAAAAATAAAAGATTAAGGGGGGGCTCCCAATACATGGAACTGAAACAGAAAAAAATTTTTTTCTTCAAGCCAATACGTGTTGGGTGTCTATAGATAGGTCTTTAAAAATGACATTGAAGTTCCTAAGACAACTTTTTCTCAAAGTCAACCGTTTGAAAGATATTCACCGCCAAAGTGGTAAAATGTGTGTCCCCCCCTTTAACTTTTGAAATAAGAGAGTGAAAAATCTAAAAAAAATATATGCTATAGATCTTAATAAACACTTTCAACCAAAATTGGTTTGAACGAGATATAGTAATTAGTTTTTGAGATATAGCACATTTTCCAAAACCGCAAATATAACTTTGTCATTGATACCAACACTGTGAAAAAAAAAGTTATTTTTGCAAACGAAAAATGATAGGTGGTATTAAATATGGTATGGTATAAGGTAACTACGGAACCCTATGGCGCGTGGCCTGACACGCACTTGGGCGGTTTTTAAAGGTAGGTTTTTGAAGTCGGTTTTTTGTTTTTTAAAAAAAAAAAATTTGTAGAGAGTGACTCTCTACAAAATGTTTTAATTATAAAAACATTTTTAATCAAGAAAATAATACACAAATCGTACGTGCTCGGTACAGCTACACTGAGTCATCATTGCAAAAGTGCGTTTGTTAGAAAGAAAATGTTATTGTAATCTTTTGCTGTACCTTTTTACCTAAAGGTGTAGAGCCCACAAACGCGATGTGGGTCAACGTTTCTACTGACGTCACATACACAAACTTTAAAAGAACAATCTAAAAATACTAACAACATTTTTAGAATAACAATAGCGAAGCGGTATGTCCGACTCGTGCCATGAGAACAGCGTTTTTTAAAATAGAATCTAAGCTAGAATGGTTAGGGTTTAAATTTAAACATTGATTTTAACGGATATACGGATGACTCACCGGAACATTAGATCCGAATTGTCAGACCTCACCTGTAGTCGGATGGTGAGCAATGAATAATGATTACCGATGTTGTATTAGAATGTCGACAAATTAACAAGCCTGTACATTGTGCACATAAAAAATACATAGTTATTTTAAGCTAAATTGGTTTTATAGATAGACAAATGACCTTTCCACTTTAGTAAACACCATGTGGCTAACAAAAAATTTAAGCCATGTATCCATGGGAATGACATTTCAAGAGTTCAAAACATTACAATTAGTGATATGATATATCTATACCTAATAATTCTGATCAAACCGTTACGTTGGTTTTCAATACTTGAGAGTCAATTATTAACATTCACTTTTTATATATCAGCACACGATGCTTAAAAATATTGAGAAAATATTTTGAAAATACTAACAACAGCATTAAGCCCACCGGTAACGATCAATTGCGATTGACAATTTTTCCGCAATTGACGCCCATTGACGGAAAAATTGATCGTTTACGCGTGCAATTGAAGCGATTGTCAATTGCTCCAACAATGGCATTGACGGAAAAATTGACAATCGCAATTGATCGTTACCGGCGGGCTTTAAAGTAACGCATTGATTAATTAAAACCCTTTTTTGGTGCAATCTCACAATAACAAACAGTGGAAGATATCAATGTCAAGAATTATTTACACTACAGACTGCAAAGCAGATAGATAGAAGTCGTATGTATTTGTAGTCTATAATAACATGCAACAATTTAAGCGCGTTACAAAAATATTCAAGTATTTTCAGTTCCTTTTATTTGCATAAAGTGACTTACAGTGTAACTGTCGATTATCAACTAATCTTTACAATATGCAGAAGAACATTGAGAGTTCAGTCGTCTCGTTTTATTTTGTGCTATAAAGTGCAGTTTTGTCTCTGTCTGAGGCGCTAAATTTATCTGGTGAGACGCAACTTCCGGCCGGCGCGTGGCCGGCGCTTGCAATGCATTGCGTTAAAAATTAACGAGAATCAAGATCGCTTCCTCATTACAGGCATAAACACTAAACTTGCACCTACCGCAGGCTTTGGAAGTTTGTTTTTATTTGTTGCTCTCAGAATCTGGATGAAAATGAAAAACAAAGAACTTCAATTTTATTTTCATACAATGATATCCCACTCAAATACCATGTTCACTCAAATACCACCAGGGGAGAGTATGGTATTACCGAGCCCCTAAGGAAATTAAAATATAACTAACCTCAGGTTGGGTTAAAATAAAAACTAAATATGACTATGGGGAATTTATCTAGCTACGCTAACAAATCTTCAAAATCATCAAAATAAAATACGAAACAAAAATATGAGCAAATAACAAAAAAAGGGGAAATCGCGAAATTATCAAACTGGTCTGATAATATCGTGCCTCTAGGTCGGTACTTCGAGCTGAGTGATAAAACCGCGCCTCTAATTAAAATTAATAATAAACTGATAACTATTACTACAGCGCATGGGAAAAATGAAAATTATAGACATTTATTTCTTTTTATATTCATTAATCAACGCAGTCTCAAAATTATAAAGTTATAAGTTTCCATATTAAACGATTTAAAAAGACATCTTTTGTTTGTTACACAAAAGATGTCTTTCCACTTCGAAAACTAGTTAATCTTAAAATAAATTGTCAATTTTCAGAATGATTTTACTTCGTAGGAGGATCAGTCACCTTCCTTCGTTTTCGTCACCTTCGTAAAGAAAAATATTTGCCATAGATATTTTGATACCATATAATTTCGCGCTCTGGGCGCGAAATTATCAAACTAGGTAATTTTAATTTGTAACCTCATAAACAAAAACAAATTTAAAGAATGAATTTAAAATAATTCTGCACACAAATTCTGCATAATTTTTACGCTATAAATGTTTTTAGTTTATTACTCATTACGTAATATTGATTGACTTACCTCTTATTAAAATATCAGAAAAAAGTAGTTCGAGTGCGTGGAAAAATTAAAAGCGCGTGGCCTTCCGCTCTGGTTGTTCGATGGAAATTGACGGTGTGCGGACGAGGTTAGAGGTGCTTAGAGCTAAGATTTGTTATTGCAGGTGCATAGAGTTGATAGTTTTCGAGGGGGCGCCAAGGGGGAAACCAAGGAGCGCGAAATTCTCAACCACGCGGTAATACCCTATCAACAAAGGATCGCAATTTTCTAGTCTAGCTAGATCGTCGAAGTTATTGAAGAGACATTTTTAAAAACCTAAGATTAGTGATGAAAGAGACGATAATTCGAATAAAGTATTCTACCTCAACAGCTGACTTTTTACATCAAAGAAAGTAATCAATCAGTTTATAATCACTCATATCCTGACTTAACCTACTTTAAAGAATGAATGTACACACACGGACGAAATTCTTGGAACTCTCATTGTTATCGACGTCTGCGATCTGCACTGCAGTCGACTAACATTAATTATATGGAAAAATTAAATAATGCTTATTTTGACATGTTTATTTTAAGGGGAACGGTTGTTTTGGTACTATTTATTTTGTTTACGTTTGGGGATTTATTATTTATCACTTTATTTGAACTTAAATTGAAATAAAAAAATGTAGATACGAATTTGACTAAAAAAATATAACAGAAAAATAACCGTCTAAAAGTTTTGAAATTACAAAATGGACTTTGATACGATTAAAAAACATCTTCTTAATTCACGTGTTAAGATTATTTAACTTCGGTGCTTATTTTTAAATAGGTACCTAGCTTGCTAAATTATATCAATAAAACCGAAATATGAAGCGAATTAGTCTAAATTATTTAAAACTAAATTGTATTAGCAACTCATAAAAAGAACGTTTAAGCTTTCGAATTGGAAGAACATAAATTAAAGACTGAAACCCAACAGGTATGTTATTATTAGATTAATTATTGTCATCATAATATTTTGTTTGAGCCCTTAGAAGATTGGCTCTATTTTGACTGTCAAAAATCTACGATATATTTAACGAAGAAGATTTTTGGTTAAAGATCAGGCTAATATTATCTGAAACCTGCATTAGAGGAGAATAACACATGTCATGTTTTTTTATTATTATATAGATATCAGATATTCAAGACTTTTCAGATATTCAATTTATTTTTTTATTAAAAAAAAGTGTTCTTGTCACTTCTTGTCTAACTCACCCTCACACCAAAACAATTTATCACAAAAGGAAGAAGCTAATCGAAATCTAAAGCGTCATTAATTAATCTATGCCTAAACTCAGGCGACAGTAAAACATTCAACAGAAAGCGGAGCATAGTCAACGCAACTTCTTTACTTAACGGTGCCAAAGTTGAGATTATTATGGAAATTCGTGGTCCCATTCACTGACGTAAATTTAATCAGGCTCTGAGTTAATTACTTTTGATGAAGTTCCCAGGTGCTAATTAGAGCCCGCCCATGGCAATTTGCAAATGCAAATTCTAATTATAAAATTTACGGTCAAATACGCGGAATCTGATAAAACGTGATGGCCGTGTAAAGGGATAGGTAAATAATATCATCCCTATTAAATGCATTCAATGTGTAATCTGTTAATTTTTTTATCTTATTTTTGTAAACACTTTTTGACAGTTAACTACTGTTAATATCTGGGCGACCGAGCTTTGCTCGGTTATTACTATTTATTGTAATAATATGGTGGTGTTTAGGTGATAATCTACATTGTTATCTTAAACACTAACTACATATTTAAACTTGTCTAAAAACAATAAAAATTAAAAACTTATATATAAACTTGAACATATAAAAAACACAAAAGTTCACCGAGGTGGGATCGAACTTGTAACACTCGTTTCTTGCCGTCCGCATCTTAACCCGCTGGACCAGACGGACAGTGGCCGGCAGCACGAAATTAGCGACAATATTCTGCGTCGAAAGAAAAACGCTTGAGTTATCATACTCAAAAACACGCATTTTCCCAAACATAAGACTAATCTAGATCGATTGTTTACCCCCGAAAACCCGCATATACCAAATTTCAGCGAAATCGTTAGAGATCCGAGATCACAGAAATAAATTTATATACATTTATAAATATACAAGAATTGCTCGTTTGAAAGTATTAGATTTAAAAATATGTTGTCTTCTTCTATCAAATTGTACCTAATTAACATTTTTTTCGTAATCTACCTAGTCTGGACAACCATTTGTCGTCACTACATAGTATAAAACAAAGTAGCTTCCCGCTGTCTGTCCCTATGTATGCTTAGATCTTTAAAACTACGCAACGGATTTTGATGCGGTTTTTTAATGGATAGAGTGATTCAAGAGGAAGGTAGGTACATGTATATATAAGACATGGTGTCAAATTCCAAACTACACCAAAGCGAAGTGAGGGCGGGTCGCTAGTATTTTATGAATGATTATTTTCATTAAGAATTGGGTGAAGATTGATTAAAATAGGATAGGACAGATAAAGATAAACGGACTATAATGCCTAGGTCGTACCTTATAATTTATTTATTTCAGTCGAATTCTGCTTACGTAATAATCGTATACCAATAAAGTTATAATAATGTACGCTAAGAAACGGTCTACTTGAAAAAGTTGTCTTGGCATGGACGAATAGCAACATCCCTGTTCCTGAAATACCACAGGAAAACATAATATTAAATGTTTAATTAAATATATTGCTCTGTTAAATGTACTTCCCACCTGTTGAAGACTTTATTCTAGCGGAAAATTCAGCATACTATTATTTTTAACCGTAATAATGGTACTTGCGGCAGAAATGTATGTACAGAATTGCCTTTTACCTAATAGTCCCAGTTATAACTTTCTCATAAGTAACAGCAAAATAACAAGTAACTACCTAACTCCTTGCTATTAAAAATGTAGAGCATGAAAAATTAAATTGATTATTAAATAAATTTTATACAAGAATTGATTAGATTATCAAAATGTTAATTAATTGAATTTATTCCGGTTTATCAGTATTGTTGCTTATCATATAATTCCATTCAATGAATTCCAAAATTCAATTTAATTGTATGTTAATCAATCCATTATTGTATATTTTATTGTGAGTACGACCAACCATTATTATGTAAACATAGAAATTTTGGATGTAATGTTTTCACTTATTGTTAATTTAGCATCAAGATTTACCAAAGATGCCACTGTAAAAATACAATGCTCTCTATCGAATTATAATAATTCTTTTCGTTCAGAACTTTCATTTCTATCGCAGTGTTTCTGTTGCGTAGTAAAATTTGATAGTTACTTTCTTACCACCTCAAAGCAAAAAAATGTAAACACACATGCACTGAAAATGTGCGGATTGGTGTTGGTTGGAAACATTATGCAAGGGAAATCATAAAAGCATTGACCATTTTGGGCATAATCCAGACGACAGAATTGAAACAGGTGTTTAACTTGACAAAGTCAAAAATTGTAACAGCTTCGTCCGGCTTCAAACAAAAAGAGGAACTAATGGCAATGCTATTCTGCGTTGCCCCCTTGTCACATTCCCGGCCAAGACACTAGCGCAGACAGTCTTTGTTTTAGGGCTGCACGTGGCATGCGGACGTAATAAACTTGTACTGAGTTGAAAGATAATGCTCCACCTAAGAACGTAGGTATAGACTTCTTAATTCATAAATGAATATTTATTATGGATTGTGAAGCGTCATGTCATCGAGACTATTGTGAATACGAGACAGTTGGTTGGAACAAGAAAAAAAGTTGGAGAGTAATAATAAAAGGCGGATGGAATAATTATTGTTAATTTTCATTGAAAACTTTTAGTAATTAATGGTCACGTTCTTAGAACTTACATGATATATTTTTATAAACTTACAAGAAGTATCGAAGTAAGTTATGTCAAGAAATTGTAAAATTATGAATAACGATAGCTATCATCGGGATCATACCTGGCAGTAAGTCAGCCACTGCGCCAATAGCGAGACTCCCACGCACGCATAATGCAGAACGAACGTTTAGCTTTGATTGTGGCCCTTTTAGTGCTAGGATGTGTAAATGTGTTTTACAAGATTTTACGTAATCGCTCGCATAGTTGCTTTTGAGTAAATTGGTAAAACATATTTTAATTAAATTGGAATACAAAATATTTCTGATAGACAGCATTAACATAACAGTAGATTTTTTAAGGTTATTATATTAAGATTACTGTAGACAAATTTTGTGACATACATGTGTACACATTTACTCAAAAATTACCTACAATAATTGTCTCCACAATATGTTTTCATTTGTAACCTATCTAGCCGGCTAATCCGGTTATATAGACTTTGATTTGGCAAAAAAGATTAGGACAAAAAAACAATATTTTCGGTTATTGCTCATCGGAAATCTATCCAGGTTTGAAGTGATCAGAGTGTTGCAGCAGAGCATTTATCACTTACATAACGAGGGCAAACATGGCCTAGATGTGCGCGCGCAGGAAGCCGCCTATGCGGTTCGCTGTTTGAGATGCAATTAAAGATACGCTCCGGTTTGAGGAGCTTATCTGTTTGGTTTGATTTGATTTACAAGCGGTATAATAATCTCTAAATTTCTTATACAGAAAGAAAACTAAACAATTCTGTTAAATGTTGCAACATTAGCAACATTGCTAATAAATGTAGCGCATTTATCCCGAGCAACTTCCCTGTGGTTTTTTCATTACTCAACGTCGTCTTACGCGTCAGTGGTCTTTCTCAATCTCCCATAACGAACACCCATTCACCATGTAAGAATTCACTGGATTTTTCTCAATTTGTGACGCTTCTATCCACTCCCTACCCACTCGTCACTTACCCCATTAATCTCGCCGAGCAGTCCGTCCGTTTGTCAGGTCCCGTAATCTAATACGACACGCCGCCTTTTTGTCCCATATTACTCGGAAATACGCCTCAAAATGGCCGCTAATCCGTCTAAGGACGTATAAGAGTCCTGAATTCGTCCTAAGATGGACGGACACAATATATTGCGGTATTGTGTAAGCGCGATGCCGCCGTCATATTATGTTTGTTGTCAATACAATAAAGGGACAGTTTCGCTAGATAGAAGGTAAAAAAGGTTGTTTAAAAAGTTCGATATGCAGTAGCTGAGTAGATATCATCATTTTGTAAACGGATGCAGTCAAAGATAGGGTCTTTTATATAAAGAAAGCTGTGAAAAGAGCATTGGATACGAAAATACATTGTCTGGTAAATCAGACAGATGTAGATATCGCAGACAATGCTTTATAATAAACAGTAGTTTCCGGCGGTCTCAGACGAGACTAAACCTAGCGAGTCGTCAGGATATCTTTAAGACTGTTTAGTATGCATGAGACGCTGTAGGGACTCTCGGCAACATGTAAATATGATCATGCATTTACTTCCGAAACGTTCCTGTTTGTTACCTAATGTTATTTACAATTAAATCGCGCAGAGCATTGTGCTGAGTCTGTAACATCCGCTGCCGAACAATGCAGCAGACCGTGTTTTACTTTGATTAATAAGGTGCTATTCTAGTCATCGGGGATACTTATTTGATTGCGTCTAGACATCCCTGAATAGCTGAAATATGTCAAACTTTAGCTGGATTAAAACTTTAAAACTCACCACTAATTTCTCGTTGTGTGCGCTCCTGGTAGGCCGCGTCCGCGCCGGCGCTGCGTGGCACGTCACTAGCATCGTCAACAACAGCCCGAAGCAAGCGACGGCTCTCACGCGCAATCCCATTGTCCTCCCGATCGCTCCCGTCCACTTATGTAATTTGAATTTCAAATCGACCGCTTGCCTTGCACCACCATATACGTGAACAACCCTCTTTTTCATAATCGATTCTTTTCCGTATACGTCTCCTTCCTTATGCAATTGGTATTCAACTGTGTGCGGCCGAAGACGTTCAGGTATCCTACACCTATCTAAATCAGTCGTTTCGTGAATTTCGTCTAATTTGGAATGATTGTCGTTTGTCATAATTCTATCGTTGATTCGTGGATTGTTCGTTTTGTTTTTGTTTCTCATAGTTTCTGTGTGTATTTCTCCTGCTAGATTGTCGGCTGGCATGGCGTGGACTAGTGTCAGCTAAGCATGTTACAGGCGTGTTGAGAAGTCGCTCATTTACTTGTCTCCGGGTTGTTCGACTATCGGCATGTTTCCTGTCTCCCGTGCTAGATTAACTTCTCTGGGACGGGATGCCGCGTTATCTCACGATGTGGGCGGCGTGCTTGTTTGCTCTATACTTATAATATTCTTGTATGCACAAGATATCGAAGCGATTTCTGCAACAAGACAACGGTAACAGATAAGCAGTGTATAAAAGTTTTGTTCACGTAAACGATGATTATATTTGATATTATATTTTTTATCTTATCGTCAACAAGAAAATGTTAATAGCATTCGTGTATAAATATTTGCTTTGAGAAAATGAAAATACCTCGTAACTTTTTAGTAGGTATATTCTTCATAATTATGACAAATCCAAAGTAAGATTAAGTCAAAATCAAGGCCAAAGTCCTCAATAAAACTTAGATTTGAACGATAAACAGAATCAAACACAATTAAATACAATTAAACCATTTACACATGTTTAAAATTATCGAACTTGACTCGTAACAAGTATTGAAAACAGGATATCCAATGATAACAAAAGCTAGCTCCGACAAACTTACATTTCTATCAGTATGATAAAGAAAGGAACGCTATGTTACAGATAACTCCTGCCCTTAACATAAATCTTCACTCATTCGCTGGGCTATCCTCGCTCGATGAGTTATTACGACATTTATGTGGACACAAGAGACCACAGAAGCTATAGAATGATCGAAATGGTCGAACTATCGCAGTCCTGATATCAGAAACGTATATGATCTACAAGAATATCTGTCCATTTACTTGGATTTCCCTCTTCACGAGTTATTTGAAATGAATATTTATCAAAAGTATAAATAACGTAATGAATGATTTATTAATAACTAGCTGTTGCCCGTGACTTCGTTCGCGTTGTGGTTGTAAAACATAACAATGTTCTAATTGAACGAAGGGACGTCCTTTATCTGTAATTTCCCATGGAAAAATCATCACAATCACGATATTTAGAGAAGTTTTCAGAAAACAGTTATTTTCTTTCACAATAATCAAAAAATATAATACATAGTTAACTTTGGGTTAATAAATTCATAATTTAAAGTACGTTCCCTCCAATACCAATATAATAAAATAATGATGGATATTTTATTGTATCATCCATGAATATTATCAAATATCATCGTTTTTGTTTCGCTCGCGGAAGTAAAATATTTTCTAAACATAAGAAAATGGTAGCTATAATAACTGATTGACTTATTCACCATATCAGAGCCGAAAGTACTGTAGGTATAGTTTAGACAAACGGGTTTGGCAAGGACTGACATAGGCTTCTGATAATAATTTATAATATTTCTTTATAAACTATGTTTAAAGTCTTGCCTTCCGGTGCCAAAATAAAAAGATTGTCAGGATCGCTGACGCGAGAGCACGCAACATACAGCTGGCCATGTGAGAAACAGCCAGTCCTGAGGTCAACTCCTGCGGCTTTAAGCCCACCGGTAACGATCAATTGCGATTGTCAATTTTTCCGCAATTGACGCCCATTGACGGAAAAATTGATCGTTTACGCGTGCAATTGAAGCGATTGTCAATTGCTCCAACAATGGCATTGACGGAAAAATTGACAATCGCAATTGATCGTTACCGGCGGGCTTTAGGCGTCTGCCCCTGCGATTTTATTTATAGGAATTGCTAAACAAACACTCACGGGAAATTGGACTCGTTTGAATTGAAAAGGAAAATTATTGGGAATGAGTGGTATACGTGGTATGAACACTGTTTCTCCCGCGTCACAACCCGTCAAAATTTCTGCCTCAATCGCATTTCTTTGCAACGCTATAACTTTCAATCGAGTTCTATTGCACAATCTTGGGGGGTTTAAATTGCGTAAAAGCATAATCGAAACACCAACCTTTAATTTTATTTGATGGGCAGGAAGACCATTAGCACTTAGGGAGTTTAGGAACTCTACCGGATAATTAGTGGCTTCATCTTGATCTATGACAGTGTTCATTGACGTGTATACCACTTCATTCTCAACAATTTTAGATAGAATGGTGTTGTTAATGGCCGTTGATTGGTCCTTTTTAGGTTCCGTACCCAAAGGGTAAAAACGGGACCCTATTACTAAGACTCCGCTGTCCGACTGTCTGTCTGTCTATCTGTCTGTCACCAGGCTGTATCTCATGAACCGTGCAAAATTGAAATTCTGTTGCCGCTATAACAACAAATACTAAAAACAGAATTAAATAAATATTTAAGGGGGGCTCCCATACAACAAACGTGATTTTTTTAACCGACTTCAAAAAAAGGAGGAAGTTCTCAAGTCGTCGGTATTTTTAACCGACTTCAAAAAAAGGAGGAGGTTCTCAAGTCGTCGGTATTTTTTTTTATGTATGTTTTACCATAACTTCGACAGTTGTTAACCGATTTATACAATTATTTTTTTATCTTAAAGAACATAGTTTGTGTGTGGTCCCATAAAAAAATTACAGAGATCTGGCTGGTAGTTTTTTCATAATCCTGAAAAATGTCAATTATTTAGCTTGCCATTACACGTGTTTTTACGGATTTTCGAACATAACATCTTTGTTTATGTACCGATTTAAATGATTCTTTTTTTGTTTGAAAGGGTATACTTCAAGAGTGGTCACATTTTAATTTCATCGGTATTGGACTTTGAACTTCGAAGATACACAAGGGAACTCCTCAAATTCAAATAGTATATGTAAAGTGATTTGGATTTTGGTAGGTTTATGACAATCCAAAACAAACCAAACCATGGTCTGCAATGCAAGGTTCTGGACTAGACTTGGACTACGAAGACACAATGGAACTCCTCAAAAACAAACAGCGTAAATTGGGAATTTGAGTTGTGGGCATTTTACCATTGAAAATATTTTATAAAGTTAAAAAATATTTACATGCTTACATACCTGCCACTAAAAAGTTGAAAATAAAAAACTTTTTTAACAAAAAAGAAAAACCTCCTTCAAAAAACCTGAAACAAAAACAGCTTCAAAATTAAATACCTCTAAAAAAGCGAGAAATAATATTCAAATCATTAGTTACGCATAACATTATTAATAAAACACGTCTAATGAAGTCGGGTGGGGCTTTCAGAAATATAAAAAAAAAATACTTGTCTTCCAGCCCCACCCGACTTCAATAGACGTGTTTTATTAATAATGTTATGCGTAACTAATGATTTGAATATTATTTCTCGCTTTTTTAGAGGTATTTAATTTTGAAGCTGTTTTTATTTCAGGTTTTTTGAAGGAGGTTTTTCTTTTTTGTTATGGTACGGAACCCTTCGCGCGCGAGTCCGACTCGTACTTAGCCGGTTTTTTTGGCATTAAAATGGCCCGTTTACACAGCCATGAATTTATCCTTTTGTTTATTTGCATAATTTCACCATGCACCAAACGAATAAGTTCCTGTACAGTCGGCACTGTAGTCTTGAGCGTTTCTGGCAAATATACTTGACCACTGTCCTCTGGAAGATTTCCTACACCAACTTTTAGGAAAGTATCTGAAAATTCTTGAGCGCGTAAATTTCCACCTAGCCGGGCTCTCATATTGATTGTTTAATGCAATATGAAGTCATATGGTAGACCGTTTAAGAGAGGAATTCACCTCATCAGCTCTGGTTTTTCGGATAACTACCGGTAGCGTCTGTCGAAAATCAATCAAAAGAGGACGGTAATATGACCCATTGTGCGACTATCTCTACGAATATCTTTCAGAGTTCTGTCCACAGCTTCTACAGCTTTTGTATTGGCCATCGTACATTTATCCCATACAATAAGACAGCAGTCCTCGAAGACTTTGGCTTTGTCAGTGTTACGTGATACGGCACATACTGGAGTTTCATTGCTGTATAAGTCTATAGGGATCTTAATGTGGTGTGAGCAGCTGGTGGGAGTTTTAGCCAGTAATATCATATCATCGCCTTCACCAGCGTGGAGGTACTCCCAGCTCATGTCATTTATTATTTTACACAGACACACGTTTGTGTTTAGTTTAGAGAGGAATTATAATTGAATGACTAACTTCCAGTGCTAACAGTATACAGTACGAAATAAGTAAAAATAAAATAAATCTGCTTATGCCCAACCTCACATATTCAATCTTATATTATAAGCAAAAAGATTTGTGCAAATCGGTTCAGTATTTGTTAATGTGCGTGCTACTGTTTCTGCCTAAGCTCTTTGTGACATAGCGTGACCCCTTTGTGACATAGCGTAATGAATTGTATTTAATATTATAGCTCAGGTTATTGTTAACATAATACAAAAAGTTTCGTTCAAATCAGTGCAGTAGTTTTAAAGTTATGCGTACATACAAACTTACAAACCTACAAACAAACAAACAAAAAAATTCTAATAACTATTGTTTTGGGCTCAGTATAATGTATTTAACATGTGGTAATTACTTAAAAAAAAAATATTAAATGTACAGAATTGGGTTCATTACGATTTTATTATATTATATTTTAATAATATAAAGCCTTCTGAAAATGTTTCTGTTATAAGCAAAACAGGACAGTGGTCTTGGATTTGCAAGGAAAATAATTTGTCCTCGATAATCTACATAAATTGTATATAAGTACTTAAATAAGAATTAAATATTACATTAACCAACCATACAATCATTTTAAAATAAATTCAATGTTATAATGACACATATAATATTGTATTATACGGGCTCCAAATATGGTAATAACGCCTGCATTGAGTGCAATTTCCTCACGAACAACAATGCTAATTTATCCAACATTATTTATTGTTGAGATTTAGTGTAGAAAATGAAGCGATCTTTTGTATGGAGACCCCAACATTAAATCCTCAGTCGATGAAACTTTGCAGGGATGTAATATAGTATGAAACCGATGTACAAAAATCCGAAAAAAACGATTTAGATAATTTAAGAAATATGTTTCATTTATGATACTTTATCATACTGTAAAGATTCGTCTACTGAGGATTTACTGTGGGGGTCCGCTACCTTCCTTTCCTCACTAATTAGACTTCAAGTCTTACCATCAGTGCCGTGAGCTCGTGCTAAATTTAATTTAAAGTTAATTTACGCATTATGAAAGTTAAAAAAATGTAGATATGATAATGTTTTAGAAAGAGAGTAGTATATAACTCAACTTTTTACCCTGTAAAGAATTGTGGTCGTGAAATAAAAGGCGTAAATCCAACTTGAAGCTATATTGAGAAGAAAGAGATTTACATCGAATGACAATGACAGCTGTTATAATACCAGCTTCTAATACGCATAGATTATATTAATTAATTTTAATCTTTCCAACATACCCCTTGTAACATTTAAATTCACAACAAGTAAAAGTAATTTGAAACTAGTGTAAATAAATTTACGTGAAAAAATCTCGTAGAACTTACTCGAACTTTTTAAGATTCTTTTATTAAGATTTTATCATATTTTAAAACTTGTTAAATTTACTAATTAATATTAATATCATCGATTATATCACAACTTTAGTATAAAAAGTATTTAAAAACTGATTCGATTATTATTATTATAACTAAAGTTTTTCACATTAATCGCAAAATTAATTAATTTTCTTCTTAATCTTTCGCGCACTATGTAATTTTTTTTACTAAACAAAGTTCAATACAATGAGGATGACGTGTTTTCACCAAACACAGTTTAAGAAATCAAGCTGTTGGTCGAAGTTGAAAGGTTGAAGGTCATAGTTCAATTAGTATTTGTGACACATAACTTGTTATGATAATTAGACGAGAATTCGGAAAAATGTGAATAATATTTTACTTTTACATTTTTTTTTCAAATGTGTAACAATAGTTCCTAGACGAGTGAAGGAAAAGAGATCCATGTATTTCCTCCATACGTACGACGAATTCAAAGTTCCATATTTTTTTGTAAACATGGCATGATGTTTATATATTTATTTGCAGTTCCTTTTTGTATTAATTGACATAAAAATGTTTTGATAACTTTATCCAGTTACAACTTTTCCGTCTACCACGTTGACAGAAGACCTTAATTATTTTTATAAATATTATTTCCATTACACCATAGTAGACGTATGATAAAACCAAACCTTTTTATGCTAACATTAACTTTTAGAAAACAGTAAGACATATTGTTAATTTCCAAATACACCGAAACCAAAACAAAACAGCATCGGTCGTTCAATTAAAATGATTCCAAAAACGGAGAAAGTCTTTAAATCTCCGTCGTGAATAGTGAACACAAAATATTAGTCGGTAAAAGCAAGTTAGCAGCAAGTGGGCCCTAAGTGCGCCTATTTATAAACACGCTGGTTTTAATTGGACTCGTCCACATGACCGACGTAGACGGTCTAACACAACACGCTATGGAACACTGTCTGTCTAACAAACTGCTATTAGTTCGCATGCAGCTTTAACCTTATGCGAACAAACTTTCTTAATTAACTAAAGCTCACGCTTAGTATGTTTTTCTTTTATGAAACCTTGTTTGTAAAGCTTAGCTCTGTATGATTTTCTGTTACGCATTTTTATTTTATATTATGTATTTTACTTGAAGTGCTTTTGTTTACATTTGAAATATTTGGTGATAAAAGTAATAAATAAAAACGATGAAACGTAATCACAATTAATTAATTTTGAAAACTTTATGTTGAACAAATATAGTTACGACAATATTTGTTAAATTTTATATTCCTATTAGATACGTATACCTAATAAGAATATTATCGTAAGCTCAACTACGTAGCAAAACACAGGACATTTCACTTACATTTTCTCAATCCGCTCTATTTTGCAGCAGAAAATTGTGAAAACAAAACAACGCTCCCTTCGCAACTTGGCCTTCCTTTCACTCTCTACCGAACTGAGAGGGATAACGAACGAGCTTACACAGCTGACACTGAAAGCACTAAAACTTTTCAGAATTCACACTGAGCCTAACGGAACATTTGTCGAAAATGCTAGGGATGATCCGGCGAACCACTGAAAAACTGAAAATATCTAAAGAATCGTAACTGAGGGAAGTATGGTGTATGAATCAAGCACTGTTTCTTTAAAAGTTCATTGGATTGGTGTTTCGTAATTTTCTATGGAGTGTGAGCGAAACGGGCCGGGAGACGCGTTCACCGCGAGCACGCGGGGCGACTACTAACCAAAGTTTGGTGAACGGACTGCATGCGCCCCACGCTCCCTCCTGTGTGAGTAAACTCGCTAGTGTGCACACCGCTTTGTGTGGTTATTATTTTCGACGCACAATGAACGGTGTAGTGCGTATAACGAACACGATATCAAACGCTACAATTGCACGCCAAGTACTCCCATATCGCTTTAGCAGTAAAGGCGTTCCCTACCTCGCTACGAGTGACGTCACAGTACAGGGAACATTATGTTTGATTAAAATTTCTTTTAAGATTTGCGTGGACGCTTTGTTTTGTGGGCTTCTATACACCCTTTGTGTATGAATTGGGGGAACTTATTAGTCGGCAATTCGGTGTTGCAATGAGTACACATGCAATTAACGAAGTAAGACAAAAGCATTAAAACTTGCAACGGTCTCGTGAAGTTTAATATGTAGAGAGAAATACGTAGCAACGTATTTGCAGTTGGCAAATCTGACCCTTTCTCCTGCTGTGTACCAAAATGGGTTCCTATTTGGTCTCCCGAAGCATCGTCTAGACTTCAGGCGTTTGCTCTATTATCTAAATTTGCATGGCATAAACATCTGTGCATTTAGTCCAACAGCTTTGCCCCTTAGTACACCTAACATTAATTGTCATAATATGAATTCGCATAACAGATTTGGTATAACATATTGAACAGGCATTATAATAAAAACACAACACTTATTGCGCATAATAAATGTAAGCTCACTCTTAAATAAATTAATATGCTAATAGTGAACTTCAAATGTAAGTGTTACTTTAAGTTATTAATAAAAGTCTCAATTTACACCAACTATTTACTTCACCACTTAATATTATAACTCATTAATCACAAATAACACATCGAATAATACCAATAATACATTGAACAGGGCACCAGAGCGCGCACGCTACGACGGTTCTTATTCAACTGCTCAGTGCCCATCGAAACGACTATCGCAGTTCCTCAAAGTGAATTCAAGTTACAATTCGGCTAAATTCTAATAAATAATATCACAACCTACACGTGGGACGTAATTATGTTAATATAAACAAAATGTAGCTAGCTCATTGAAACTCTACGCGTTATGGTCGCTGTTATCAACAGTTCTAAACACATTACGGAGGCCCAGCACAAGACAATGCTTGCGGTTGTTTCTTGACTTGCTGGTACACGATCTCGTCGCCAGCACGGCCATCCTGCAGTGTGCCTGCCCCAGGCACTTCCGCGGACGCTTTACACCCTAATTGATGGTTTTCAATCTGTGGCATAAAAACACTTCTATTTATGAAATGGTATTTTTTTTATAACGTAGTCTAAGCGCCTCGACCCATCATGATGCTGAGAAATTCTAATAGACAGTTAAGACAGTTGTGACCTTCAGTGCATTATTGCAGTCCCTTTGGTCCTAGGCGACTTTTGCACATAAAGTCTGAAGTACTCAACTGTCACATATTCCTCTGGTGCTTTAGGCAATCCCTTTGGTCCTAGGTGATTCCTGCAACCAGAAGAATAGACTACCGTTAGAATCCTCCCATCATGATGCTCTAGATGTTTGAGAAATAGTAATAGGCAGTTAAGACAGTTGTGACCTTCAGTGCATTATAGCAGTCCCTTTAGTTGGCCGACTTTTGCACATAAAGTCTGAAGGACTCAACTGTCACATATTTCTCTGGTGCTTTAGGCAATCCCTTTGGTCCTAGGTGATTCCTGCAGCCAGAAGAATAGACTACCATTATAATCCTCCCATCATGATGTTCTAGATGTTTGACAAGTACAATAGAGAGTTGTGGCCTTCAGTGCATTATAGCAGTCCCTTTAGTTGGCCGACTTTTGCACATAAAGTCTGAAGGACTCAACTATCACATATTTCTCTGGTGCTTTAGGCAATCCCTTTGGTCCTAGGTGATTCCTGCAGCCAGAAGAATAGACTACCATTATAATCCTCCTATCATGATGTTCTAGATGTTTGACGAATACAATAGAGAGTTGTGGCCTTCAGTGCATTATAGCAGTCCCTTTAGTTGGCCGACTTTTGCACATAAAGTCTGAAGGACTCAACTGCCCCATATTCCTCTGGTGCTTTAGGCAATGCCTTTAGTCTTAGGCGATACCTAACACCATTAAACTTTATTGTCATCAGAGCAAAGCAAATTCATCCCTTTAGTCTTAGGATATATCTCTCAACATCTATAAACATACACAAGAATACGACTCCTTTATAGTTAGGAAATCGTATTTTAGTACACAAGACATCTAGAACATCAAGATATTATAAAACTTTATTGTTATCAAAGCAAAGCAAAGTCATCCCTTTAGTTTTAGGGTACTTCTCTCAACACCTGTAACTAAACACAAGGATACGACTCCATTAGACTTCGGAAATCGTATTATTTCTTGTTACTGTCATTTAATTTAACGTTATGATCACAATAGGTGACAATATTATTGGCTTCATCAATATAAATAAAGTGATTAAACATTGCACATTAACCTCTTAATATCGTAGTTTTACTTTGCCAACAGCTACTTTTCTTTATTTCAAATAAGTACTTCATTGTTCGTCATGTCGGTTACAATCATTGATACATTACAAGATTAAATTTTCGCAAACGGTCTACTCCGTATTAACATTACTAACTCTGATGGATGATTCGTGATCCAATACTTTCTTTTTATCGATTATTTGTTTTGGTAATTCAAACATGTTGCGTTTCACCAAAAAACGACAGTATTTTCTGTTTCCAATCTTACCATAATCACTATATCCTCAGTACTTATTAACATTAAGTTACAAGGAGTCGTAGGCACCGAGTTTTAGCTCACCTCTTTATTTAGTTTATTCAGCGCCTAGTAGCGCATGCTGTCGTTCCATGAAAAAGTAGATAAATAAAAGCCACAACATTATCAGTAATTAGGTCAAACTCTGATATTATTATGTAAATTAATCGTGCTTGTAGGTAGGTACTTACAATTTCTGTATCATTTTTACGAGATACCTTCTTGCGTTTCCCGGGAGGCGGGAGTGACGGTGTCAGAGCCCCGCTGCTGCCGCTCGTGCTCGTTTTTAGGATTCCGTACCAACAAATTTGTACGGAACCTTCGGTGCGCGAGTCCAACTTGCACTGGTCCGGCTTTTTTTTATATAATAGTCACCCACTTAATTTTTTTGTCGCCCGCTTTAATTTTTATTCGGACACTTGGAATTTTCATTGTTAACTTAGATATTATTTCTCACTTTAAGGAGCTCAATTTACGTGTATTTTTTTATAATTCACAATTAATCGATCGTAGGTAATATCCCATTTTCTTTTATGCTTTCCCAATGATAATTTGCGTGAGAAACGTGCCACTTCTGATGTAAGCTCACTCTTAAATAAATTAATATGCTAATAGTGAACTTCAAATGTAAGTGTTACTTTAAGTTATTAATAAAAGTCTCAATTTACACCAACTATTTACTTCACCACTTAATATTATAACTCATTAATCACAAATAACACATCGAATAATACCAATAATACATTGAACAGGGCACCAGAGCGCGCACGCTACGACGGTTCTTATTCAACTGCTCAGTGCCCATCGAAACGACTATCGCAGTTCCTCAAAGTGAATTCAAGTTACAATTCGGCTAAATTCTAATAAATAATATCACAACCTACACGTGGGACGTAATTATGTTAATATAAACAAAATGTAGCTAGCTCATTGAAACTCTACGCGTTATGGTCGCTGTTATCAACAGTTCTAAACACATTACGGAGGCCCAGCACAAGACAATGCTTGCGGTTGTTTCTTGACTTGCTGGTACACGATCTCGTCGCCAGCATAAACGACATCAGCCCTTTTAATGTCCCCACTGCTGGGGCACAGGCCTTCCTTATAGATGGATATGGAGGATGGGCCATAACCCACCACAAGGGCCCAATGCGGATTGGTGGGTGTCAATGACTGCATATGCATCCGGGATCAACGGCTTTACGTGCCTTTCGAAGCACGGAGGAGCTCGAGATAATAAATTTTTGGTCACCCATCCTATGACCGAATCTCTGGGCCAGGAGCTAAACCGCTGCGCCCGCCATCGAACTCATCGAGCGAATAATGAATCCGCATAATTGAAATAGGGTAGTATTTAATCGGGTAACAATAAATTCCCGTTTAGGTATCAAAAATACTGAAAACAGCGTACTGAAATACTAAGTGGGCGACGGAACGAGGGCGACTGCAGATATTGAAAATGGGTGACTTTAAAATACAAATTGAGTAACTAGTTATTCAGAACGGGCGACCAAATTACTATTTGGGCGACAACCTTAGGGCACACAAAACATTTAAAATTTGGCATATATTTTATTTATAAAAAACTGTGACTATTATCCTAATCGAGATGACAAAAAACAAACAAACAAAAAAGCAACCTAATAAAACGTGTTAAAATAGCATGTTGGGTAGCTTAAATCAGTTATATAGTTACCTACTTCGTATAATAGTTGCGGCCCATTCAGTATTTTAGTCACCCATTTAGATTATTTGACACCCACATGTAGTCGCTCGTTTTAAGTATTTTTGTAATCCACTGTTTGTCACCCGTTTAGTTATTTTGTCGCCCAAAAAATAAATTGCTGCCTGGTTTAGTATTTAAGTATCCCATTAACAGTCGCCTTCAATTATTTCCAGTCACCCAATTAATTAATTCCCATTGAAATATATATAACATTATTATGACTATAACTCGATTATCAAAAAGCGAAACTCCCGTTACAAAGTTCTTACAAAGTTTTTATCTTATGCACAACATCTAATAAAGGTTGTTTTGAGGTGTTGTAATAATATTGTTGTGGAAATAATATTGTTCTGATCATTATAATAATTTAATGCATAATTATGTATCTGTATTCATTGGAAAATTCTTATGTCTCATTGTTATCATTTAATGTAAGTTTTTGTCAATAACTTCATAGACAGGTAACATGACGTACTTTCTTGTTAAATTATATTTATCATCTTATCATAAATATTTTTGTTCAAAATTATCTATAAGTAAGTCACTTTTAACAATAATCAAAATTGTTTCCGTAGATTACACACCTTTTTGTTTGTATATTTGTTATTAGTAATATGGACTCAGCTGATAAGTTACATGATATAACCTATATTTTAAGAAATTTTGACCGTTTGATAAACTTATATTATTTATGCAAAATTATAACGAATTATCGATTGAAAAGAAGACTTGCCAAAAAATCTATTAAAACGTTTAATTTAGACCCAGACTATTCATCTACTGTATTAGTTTTTAGGTACTACAAGTGTGTAAGCACATTCGAGGCTCGAGGCACAAAAAGGCTATCACGAAGTTAACCCAAACTTGGCAACACAGTGCCTGAACCATAATGTAAACAAAACCGTAGTTATTCTACGTAGTACAACCAATAGAGATACTATGTCCTTTGGTACATAGGTATGTTTTAGGTACTAATGAATGCAACGTCTTGGAGATACAGGTAGACAACTGATGAATATTTCCTAAGGTGGAAACTAACAAGAGGTCCTTATATGAAATAATTTGCATTTTTGCAACACTTTATCCTATCTATAGTCACAGTATTAATATACTGTGCAGTTGTTGATGTTGCAAATGCCATTTGACTGTTTTCATGTAACAAATTGTGGTTTTAAAAAAAAAAACATAACAGGTACCTAGTACTTGTTTGCTATACCTACTGGCATTGACATTATTGATTTGATAATGAAACGGTACTGACCTGACCTGAGATGTAAATAATTATCACGATGATGATGTTCAGACCGCCTCTGTGGTCTAGTGGTTCGCCCACTCGTGTAAGACGCAGAGGTCCCGGGTTCGATTCTCGGGGAGGGGGGGGGGGGGGTACAATTTATACTCGGTTTGGTTGGTGGTAGGGCTTCTTATTTCAAGTCCGCCTGGGTAGCTACCACCATCTTACCAAAGTCTGACGCCATAACAACAATTTAAAAATTGTTGTGTTCCGGCAGTTAGAGGTAAGATAGCCAGTATTCCGGGTGTAGTGCGCTTCCACCTTCGGCCTTATCGTCATTTAACATCAGGTGAGATGAAGGCCAGGCACTATCCCGTTGTGTATATAAAAAAAAATCAAATGGTCTCGCTCCTTAAAGAGCAAAGGAAAGCGTGATTGTTATTTACACACGTGTTTTCAGAGTACTTATAATCCGATCTTTTTGGGGAGACTGAGAACTACGATGATTTTATCATAGCTTGACCACCGGCCATTCTTTACGATCACGCTTCTTGATATTCATAGTGTAATACCTATCATAACTAAATATCCCAGAAGAGAGCGACGACATTACTTGATGAGTTCAAACTGTAAACGCTTTCCTCTTCAACACTGCATCACACAAAATCAAATCACATTTAAAACACTATTTTAAAAAAGGTAGGCCCAATCGTAGCACTGATCCTCAAAATACAAATAAACAGGCAAAGTTCTCCATACTTAAAATCCGTACAAAATATTTTACACTCACTATCTCGGGACAGGAAATCTCACTGAACCGTAAAGTCGGCAAAAAAGGACCGTACGTGTCCCAAGAAGGCAAGCGAGGCGCCGACGACGTGACTTTGACCCGCGACCAATGCACTCTAACATTGTTTATGACACGACGCTACCGAAAGGAAGAGCATTGTTAACGATGGCCGTTTATGATTTTACTACATTCATTTCCATTGCTACCTTTTACCGTTTCATTTCCTATTTTCGGCATAAAGTTTTCGGATAGCGATTCTGTAGGTATTGTTTTTACGCGAAATTCCAATCGTATAATCGTACTACAATTTAATAAGCATACAACCCGCCTGATGATAAGCGCTTTCAGTAGCCTTTGGGTTACCTGCAACTGCAAAGCACAAAAACCCTGATAAAATTGATACAAACTGATATCACACTGATAATATCATTGAATCGTTGGCGTATTTCTTGACAAAAGCCTTAAGCATAATTTTTATTACATATAAGTATAGATACTTATGAATGAATGATTGATGAGATGAACTCATATAATCACTGTGTTGAAATCTTTAAACGAATAAATTATTAAGAATTTTCAATGCGCGACGTATCAATATCCATTACAGAAAGTATTTTATGAAATTTCTGGCCGCATTCTTTAATTAGTAGACATGTCTATAACACCCACAGCATTCCAATAGTGGGCGAAAACAGTGTAATGAAATTCTTATTAAGTGTATGTAAACTAATACAATAGAACAAAACTGTCATTGATAATTATTGCTAACATGCCATTAGTGAATATAGGTACAGTCTAAATGTTAGAAAAACTTAAGGATGACAAATAAATAACGTTAACCTTAATGAATGGCCCATTCGAACTGGCTTGTAAATTGAACGGACTCTTCAAGACCCATATTATAAGAGTTTTATAATTATGTTGAATCTAATGAACAGAAATTAACTCAAAAAAGTTAGGTGTGCATTAAAGGGTTGAACTGCTGATCTAAATTATAGGACATTCCCAACACGCAATAAATTAAAATCATAGGGAAGTAAAACTACTATAGGTGTCTCGAAATGGGTTTTGCAGCAGCAAATCACACCCAACGTACTGTTCTGAATAATTCAGGAAATATTTACTCCTATCCTTGTTTACTTGCTCTATATAAAGGTTTGTATTGTATTTTACCTACATACGTTCTAACAGGGAAACCCATACTGTTATAATTAATAATTTAGGTACCTGAGTGCATTTCCTACCGCACTAAAATATAATTATTTCACTCCAAACATCCACATAACTACAGTTTTATGTAGCAGATATCGAAAATTTATTTATATGTAAAACATTTTCCTGAAGAAAGATATTAAATCCTCATGTGTGAGTTTGCTATTCATTGTAGTAAACTTTTACTAACTGCCGTTAATTAGGTCCAGCTTTAGTTCCATCCTGACATAGATTATGTTCGACGTCCCTTATCACCGAGGGCATTGGCTAAATTCTATTTCAATAGGTTCTTGATAGAGTCATGTGGATCATGGCTACCAAATTCAAAAAATCTCTACCAAATATTTCATTTAGATTCAAAATTCTAATTTTCCCAATCGCCTTTCAACAATAATTGGTAAGCAGGTTCTATATTGTTATCGTATTAAGAACGCATTCACACCGCATGCTCACTGATTTCGGAGTACTTGACCCAAATCTTTTCACTACCGTTACCACTGGTGACTAAGGCGGGTCACTAGATTTTGTCGACAATTGCCGTGTCATAGAGGTCTGCGGTTAGGCTCTTGAAGAATCAATGACGGATGACGGGCGAGCGATTATTGGGTCTCCTTTTATTTTTTGCGAGTTTTGGAATCGTTTATCATGTGTAAATGTCATAGATTAAAACTTATAAAATATTCTCAGTTCTTTTTCCTGCGGATTCCCTTTTTCATTTGTTAGCTGTCTGTGGTATGATATCAATAATAAGAATATAAAATTAAACTATTTTTAAATAATTACTTACAAAGAAGAGGATTAGTGAAGAATTTTACTTATTTTCTTAAAAAATTAAAGCAAATCTACCAAACAAATAACTTTACATTAATACAGAAAATTTACTTAACATATAACTAAATGGATATGAAGCCGTATAAAAATAACTTAAGTTTAAAAATCTGGGTTATTTCTAAATCCCTTAGAACGACTTGCTCGTCGACCGACCGGCACGCGGCGTGTTAAGAGCCTTAGCATAATCTAATCATTAGGTATGAGTATCATACTTCGCCAGTGCTCGAAGAATACCAGAAACATGCGGCACCGTTAAGCATTATTGATTGATACTCATCACAACATCATTTACATACTCCGTCTGTGATTGAGCATAACCCACAAACACATTTTTCGGATTCTGATAATAATCTGTACTGACCTGTACTAACAAAAAATAAAAACACATACCCATTACACTAAATAAAACAAAGGTGCGTCATGTAAGATGTCATTATGTTAACAATTTGGGGCCTAGCAGATTTTAAAGCGAGGGTGCCTACGATTGATTTATTTACACAATTTTATGAAACCTATAACAAATAATAATAGAGGCATTTTGAATTTGCTAGACTATAGCGAGCTCCCTGAGAGACTATTCTGTACCCATAAGAACGGAAATTTAGCGAGATTCAATCAACACCTAACACATACTCGTAATAGTACAAGTGATTGCAGTTTCAATTAATTGTTTGCCTTATAACCTAACTCGAATGTATGTTTGTTGTAGAATTGGTGTACTTATGGAAATTTTATAATGACTTTTACATTTTGTATTTCCGGATGTTAGTGAACATTTCGCACAATTTGCATTTTATTTTAGGTTACACCGTTAAAATAATATAGAAAATCACTTTTACCTTTTTGGTGTCCCCGGTATAGACACGGTTACGTTAATTTCAAGTGATTACGATTAATGACATCCGTTAGCGAATACCAAATATTGGTATGCTTTCGACAAGTTACAAAACAATTTTTCTATTAAAATAATAAATCTTAAAGTAACAAAACAGCTGAAAAATAACTATAGTGTTAGTGTAATATAATTTGTTATAGTCACAAAATGTGGGTAAACTAAAGTAGTTAATATATTATTAGATGATTTCAGTAGAATGAACGTTCCAAACTTCGAATTCAAATTCATTAAACCAACCAAATATTATTTGTAAATCATTTATAGGTACTTAAATTAATCTTAATCTTTCTTATATCCTAGATATCTCTATAATCTGAATCATACGAAGGTTTCTCTAACTTAGTCTAACTAAGCCATGATTCATCATCATTATTTCTCAGAAATTCTTAAAAGTTGTTAGGATCTTGTATTTTTTTCTTAATACTGATGATTCAAGTGAAGATTATTACTTAAGACAGAAGGTTTCCATAGAAGTAAGAGTTTTACTAGACATGAAAGGTCATATGTCGTCGTTGCACGTCAAAAGTAGTGGGTAAACAGTAATGTCTTGTCTAGCCTTAATTTCGAGGAGCTCGGTGGCGCAGTGGTTTAGCGCCTGGCCCAGAGATTGCGGAGGTTAAGCAACGTTCTCTAGAGTCGGTCATGGGATGGGTGACCAAAAATTTATTATCCCGAGCTCCTCCGTGCTTCGGAAGGCACGTTAAGCCGTTGGTCCCGGCTACATTTGCAGTCGTTAACACCCACCAATCCGCATTGGGCCCGCGTGGTGGGTTATGGCCCGTCCTCCTTAACCACCCATAAGGAAGGCCTGTGCCCCAGCAGTGGGGACATTAAAATGGCTGATGGACCGTGAAGATTATTACTTATGGCAGAAGGTTTCCATAAAAGTAAGAGTTTTACTAGAATTGACAGGTCAGTGTCGTCGTTACATGTCAAATGTAGTGGGGAAACAGTAATGCCTTGTCTAACCTAAACATATGAAGAATATTTCTAATGAAGTTACAGTCGACTTAGAATAATATATTGCCGTGACATATTATTGTTGGACCTTATCTGCCAGGATGCGACGGGGTCGTCGTTCTGTCAGCTGAAATTAATTGTTACAAATTGTATCATTATCGGAGACTCATTACGATGGTATTTCGTTGGAGTATCGGCAAATTGGCCATTCAGAATCATTTGCTTCGAAATTCGAAATTGACTTATGATTTTTTTCATATTCAAAATCTTACTATAGAAATTTACCGCAATTCGCATGTACCTATTGGCTCCGTGCACGCTTTTAGCGCCACCTAGCGTGTTGCAACTTTGTTGGCTCTGACCTGACCGTTTTGACGTTTTGATATGTAATGGCGGCATTGTGACAAAATGTTAAAAAATACTATACATATTGTGTTATTAATGTAAATTTCAAAATTACTGTGATTTGGGTGGACAAAGTGTTGTGAAATCATTTTTAGTCATTTAAATTAAATATGGCAAGTAAGATCTATTCAAAAATAGTGTTTTATTTTGGTTATATCAGGGTTTGTTTACTTCTTTTTTAGTTGTAGATTTTGTAAAACAAGAGGATAAAGCTACTTTAATAATTTTACTAAGTGATAATAAACATATATAATTATTCCTGTATCGCTAAAAATAAATTAAATATTGTTTTCAAACAGATTACAGAGCCTTCATTATTTCTACTTTTTGCCACCATGAGCGCTGCGATCGATTATTATACCTTCGCACCCTCCCAATAGCTATGTGTTTATTTTCTATAACGACAGTTTTGTTGTCACTTATAAATCGAAGTATATACGAATATACGACATAAAAATACCTAGTTTAACATCAGTTTAATAATGAATATGAAACTACAGACTTTCTATCGGCCGATAGTTGGGACGGATTTTTTTGGGTTCCGTACCGAAATGGTAAAAAAGGAACCCTTATGGTGTGACTCAGTCTGTCTGTCTGTCTGTCTGTCACAGCTGGATATCTCGAGAACTACTAATGGTATCAACTTGAAATTTGGAATAGTTTAAGATGACATTTGCCCAACTATTTTGCAAATAAGAAAGAAATAAAATAAAAAATATTTTTAATACAACAGGGACTGAAAAGGGGTCTTAAAAATTTGAAATGAGGTGACTAGGGAATGTGGGGTATCATATGAAAGAACGCTGTTTGCACATTTTAAAACATTTTTTCCTTTTTTCTTAGGCCGCATAGTTTTCGACTTATGATGAAAAATGTAAAAAAAAATACCGTTCCCCCCCCCTTATCTCCGAAGTTTGCAAAGAGAAAAATCTGAAATAATTCTATGTGATAGTAGTTTATGTAAAGATTACAGGAAAAATAAAACGATGTCTCAATATAACACACTTTTTTAGAAATTCAAAAAACAAACAATAGTTCTTTAGTTTCACTACCAGTCAACAGATGGCGCTGTCCTAAGAATGCTGACCTAAGAAAAAAATAGTTCCACTATAAGAGATGGCGCAACCTAATACTACAATAATAATTGGTGGCTGGTTCTAATATAATTACCTACTATTTGCCGTACGAATAAACGAAGAATAAGTTCCTACTTAGTAATAATAGGTCTTTACCTATGAAATTGCCGATTTGTATGGAGATTTTACAAGAAGTTGCATTTTTCATAATAGCATTTCTTTGTTCATTTAACAACCATGAACACTCATGTAACAAAACTTTTATGTACTAATGTTTGAACACTGTGCTAACTTATTTCCATTTAAGATAAGCGAAAAAATAAGTTTTGGTTAAGTTACAACCCCTTGGGTCACACTTTTTTTTGCTCACAAAAAAAGAGTCACTTTCAAGATCTTTTTTTTTTTTAATGTCACGAAAGCTAAAATATGGACTTTATTTTTACTGATAGTTAACTATCATGATCATAATTCGATGTAATATTCACGATTTTGTTAAAATTTTTAAATTATAGAAGTTATTATTTTCTCTGTATGTGACAAAATATCGGCAATTTCATAGGTAAAGACCTAATATAAACAGTTTGCAATGTGTTTTTCAGTCACCATAAGCAGCTGTAGTTAAGATTTGTAAATTAACTGTACGCCTGTTCGCCCTTCTACCTGTCTGCCGTTTATCCTACTTTTTTAAAGACTGTACTAACACTACGTTACTACTAAAGTAACATATCCAAATATATTTATGATTGTACGGAACCCTCGGTGCGCGAGTCCGACTCGCTCTTGACCGGTTTATTTTAATATGAAGAATCGGCCGATACCAAATCGTTGTAATGTGCGTACTTGCATACTTCTTCATACTGATTATAGGCCCGACCAAACTATCGGCCAATAGAAAATTGGTAGTTTGTGAGGACACATAAGAGAAAAATAGACAAATTCCTTAATAAAACCCACAGTCAAATGAAAAACATCACGCAAGATGTTGGAAACTCTGAAAGCTAACGCGTCTTACTCTAAGGCTAAAAACAAGACAAATGACGAACGATTTAACTTTTCCGTTCCAATCAAAAGGATCACTTGTCGCATTTAACTAACTGCACATAAAGGGAACTCTAACCACACAGTTATAATGGACACCTGGTTTTTTTTATCGTCATGAGTCAACCCACTGGGAAATGGACGTCAATGCTCAAATGCGCGACAATTACATTAACGAGAATACTTTTATAGGTCGAAATAAACACGAGTTTCTTCAGGTATTATCCTTGTATTCTTTGGTGTAAAATAAAGTGAGTAGTAATTATTATTTGTGTTCTTGATTTTTATTGGTTTTGTGTTAGTAAATCGTGACTGTCTAGAAAAAAACGCTTAAAGCGATAGGGTTGCATATTGCACTTACTATCTGTTATCTTTGAAATTATGATTTTTACTGTGTACACTACAATAAAGAATTCTAATTAACGATATCATTTTTTTCTTTATTATTATAAAAGGTTGGACATAGTACATAATTACATCAATTTCTTTAAGAAATTAATAATAAAATTTTGAATTTTATAACACAATGTTTCGTGACCCGATTATTCAGAAGCACGTTTATTCACTCATTGAAGCGAAAATCATACTTTCATTGTTCAAATATCATATTTATCCACTCTTTTTATTAGTTAAATGTTGTAACTGACCTTAGAGCATTCAACCAATGAATGCTCTAAGTAAGTGACCGTCAATATCATTCTCTTATTTATTAAAAAAAACCGGCCAAGTGCGTGTCGGGCCACGCGCAGTAGGGTTCTGTAGTTACCGTATACCATACCATATTGAATATCACTATCATTTTTCGTCTGCAAAAATAACTTTGTTTTTCATAGTGTTTGTATGAATGACAAAGTTATATTTGCTTTTTTGGAAAATGTGCTATATCTCTAAAAATTATTACTATATTTCAATCAAACCAATTTTCGTTGAAAGTATTTATTAGGATCTACAGCATATATTTTTTCTAGATTTTTCACTCTCTTATGTTAAAAGTTAAAGTGGGGGGGGGGGGGGGGGGGAAACTCATTTTACCACTTTGGCAGTGTATATCTTTCAAACGGTTGACTTTGAGAAAAAATAGTCTTAGAAACCTCAACGTCATTTTTAAAGACCTATCTATAAAAACCGCACGTAGAGGATTGATAAAAAAAAAAAACCGTTTCAGTTCCATGTATGGGGAGCCCCCCCTAATCTTAATTTTTTTTATTTTTATGTAAAAATCGTAAAGCGGTTCAAAGAATACATCTACCTACCAAGATTCAACTGTGAAATCTTAATAGTTTCGGAAAAAAGTGGCTGTGACATATGGACGGACAGACGGACAGACAGACATGATGAAACTATAAGGGTTCCGTTTTTTACCATTTGGCTACGGAACCCTAAAAACACGCCAAAGAGTTCGAACTGCACATGTGCTCCGTATAGTACTTATATTATTATTGTAACTGTTGATCTATAATAACATTCAGCAAAAAAACGCTTAATTAAAGAAATCTATTAAAATTAATATTTAAGTAGATAATTTTAGTGCTTTTTATAGTAGTAAATATGAGATCGTAAGTATAACACAAATGCCAAAAAATATCATACTTAGCTAGACCAAGAATAAACAGCTGAAAAAACAGGTAATAATGAAAGTCGGTCCAGACTGTTGCAAACAAGTCTCCACCGGGCGGTTTAAAACAGTGTAAACACTTGTTTGCAACAAAAATTCGTTTGACCTTCCACAACCTCTGTGGACGGGACGCCGCTTGTAAGGTGGGAGCCTTGTTGTAAACAGTGTGGACGCAAACACCAACTGTGGGCTCCACAAGCCTCCCACCAAGGTCACCCCTGTGGAAAGCTTGTTTGCAACAGTCTGGCCCGGGTTTTAATCTATCCATTTTTTTGAGATTTGGATTTATGTCTTGATTCACAGAACGCTAAAAAATTCAATCAAAGCAGTCACTTAGCCACAAGTACGTCCTAAATTAATTGCAAAATGCCAGCATCTGATTATTGGGCCCATAAAATTGTCTCATTTCTTTCATGAACGAGGACAAAAAGTACCATAATGTCTGAGTATGGCTACAAAATATGGCCGTCGGCGAAATGTGTGTGTTTTAAGGCTATTATTGTCGCGAAAAAAAAATCAGCTGTTCCATAGAAAAGTGTTGTACTATTCTATGAAACAGCTGATTTTTTTTTCGCGATTTCGTGGTTGGCCCCATAGTAAAAGTTGTTCATTTACGTGGTCTGAAACACCCATTTCATTTTTAGATATACTTAAAAATTAATCGTGTATTGGGAATATTGGTACATTAAATACAATCAACATTGCAAGGTAGCATTTTAGTATTTTTTTAATGTTAAGTTGTTAAATACAAGGTCTAAAATCCTAATTTAAGTAATAAGGCATATTTTTACTAGTTGGTTACTAGTAAAAATATGCCTTATTTGTCTACTTTTGTGTTACAGAATATGTGAATAGGACTCCTGGTGCCTTTTTTAAGCAATATTTGTTAGGAGTTGGGCTTCCTTAGAATCTTAGTTCGTTGGTGGTAAGTAATGAGTATGAAAGCGTGTAATTTTTTAAATATTTATATTATCAATGGTACAATGACTGTGTTGTGACAATGTTTGTTTAAGAGGAGTTCCCTTGTTTATCTTCAGAGTCCAAAGTCCAATACCAATGAAATCAAAATATGACCACCCTTGAGGTATACCCCTTCTAACAAAAAAGGAATGATCTAAATCGGTTTATAAACAATGAAGTTATGCCCGAAAATGGGCAAAAGATGGTGCAATTCTAACATTAAAAATAATATTATTTTTCAGGATTACTTGAAACTACTGAACCACGATTGGGAAAGATAACTCATTCTAACAAAACAAGAATGATTAAAATCTGTCAATAAAAATGTGGATTGATTTGAGAACCTCCTCCTTTTTAGGGTTCCGTACCCAAAGGCTAAAAACGGGAACCTATACTAAGACTCCACTGTCCGTCTGTCACCAGGCTGTATCTCATGAACCGTGATAGCAAGACAGTTGAAATTTTCACTTGAATTGAACATTGATACTTCTTTTTGGCACAAATAAAAACCTACCAAAGAAATGCAGCAATGTGTCACATCGATTTGTCAAATGAAAGCGATTGCGATAGATTTTGATGTTAGACAATTAGCCCCCTGTCTCGCACTTGGCCGGTTTTTTTAAGTAGGTTAATAAAACAACATAGTGTATCATTATTCGCCAAATTTGACAGTAAAATTAAGATCCCGACCTACATTGATTCATTTTAATTTTACGTTGATACGTCATGACATGAGTCTTTGGAAAAACCAAATTATTTACACATTTACACGAATATACAGCGTAATTTAAACCAAATTATATTTCACTGTTATTTTAAATAATTAACAAGTTAATGTTGGATATTGTTTGCTTATTTTTCCTTTCCTTGTTTGTACTTAAAGCGTATTTATTGAAATAAGTCTTCCTTAAACGAAAGTAGCAACGCCTGTTTACTTGTTACATTATTGACATGTTTAATCTTCTTACAAAAAATTAAATATTAAATTTTATAAAAGAAAAAAAGATTTAATTTAATTTCAAAGATGATAATATTATGATAATATATCAAACTTCTTGATGATGCTTACATTTAATTATTTTTATTTTTATTACAAAATAAATCCTAAAGCATAATAATTATGAAGGCTTAGAATAATAACACCTAGAAGACGAGTCCTTGTATGTAAAGTGAGGCAAAAAATACTGAGCCAAAATGGCTTTTATATCCTTCATACGTTACCTAATCTTAATTAAAATCCAATAAAATAGTAACTTAACTAATCCCCAAAAAAGGTTGGGAAATTGATACTATTTCATTCTTATCCAGATTCCAGGCGTATGCTAAAAACTAAGCTATTTTGGCTTCATTATTTTTTTCCTCACTTTTGACAGTGTGCTTGTAAGGAACCCGTTCTAGTTTGTCATTATTCTAAGTATACCTGCCTCAATGCTAACAATTGCGTTAGCAAAATTGAGAGCGACGACGCTACGATTAGGGTTGCCAACATTTCTTTGGCGAAATATAGTATTTTTCAAATTAAGCTATAAAAAATATAGTACACTTAAAAAAATATATAGTATTTGATAGGCAAATATATTTTTTACTTATTAATTTTTATAAAAGCAACATTTTTACTTTTTGCATTTTTCAACAAGTTTTGGATGGGTGTCCCTTGACTCGCCTAAAGTCATAGGTCCTAATTTCATTTGGCCGAATTTCTTTGGCCTAAACTCCTTAGGTACAATTATTGTTTGGCCTAATAGATTTTTTCGCATTTTTGTCGTTTCACCTAAACGTTAAAATCTCTAATTATCAAAACCACTAATGTTAATTGTCCTAAAATTTATTAGCATACATAAATCTTTTGACACAATAATGACTACGCCGAAATATTGTTAACCCTAATATTGTCTTGCATACATAACTTTTGGCATAACAATATTGTATTGCATACAAGTCAATGACAGAAACAAATCGTCAAAAAACTGACCTGAGGCCCTCCGCTATAAAGAAAAACTTTTAATGCGAACACAAAGATGTATTAAAAAAGCATCTTTGTGCGAACACCATTACGTTACCATTAAGCATTGGACCGGATATCCAAAGGTCGCGGGTTCGACTCCCGTCTGAGTATTGATCTGGTGCGAGTCGTATTTTTTCTAGTATATTATTTAGTATTGTTTAAAAATAGCATTGTAAATGCAAAAATCTCAAATTTAAAAATTATATAGCTATTTCATCTTAATCAATTGTTAAAATATCTGGAAAGATATTTCAATTGAATGTCGAGGTAATTCCTCACATTGGTGAAATAACGCTGGCTTACAGCGTAAGAGTTTAGGATATACTAGGAAAAATTCGACGATGTCACTAGTGACTCGGTAGCTCAGCGGTCAGAGCATTGGACCGGATATCCAAAGGTCGCGGGTTCGATTCCCGTCTGAGTATTGATCTGGTGCGAGTCGTATTTTTTCTAGTATATTATTTAGTATTGTTTAAAAATAGCATTGTAAATGCAAAAATCTCAAATTTAAAAATTATATAGCTATTTCATCTTAATCAATTGTTAAAATATCTGGAAAGATATTTCAATTGAATGTCGAGGTAATTCCTCACATTGGTGAAATAACGCTGGCTTACAGCGTAAGAGTTTAGGATATACTAGGAAAAATTCGACGATGTCACTAGTGACTCGGTAGCTCAGCGGTCAGAGCATTGGACCGGATATCCAAAGGTCGCGGGTTCGATTCCCGTCTGAGTATTGATCTGGTGCGAGTCGTATTTTTTCTAGTATATTATTTAGTACCATTACGTTAGGTTAGGTTAGTGTTTTGAACACTCCCATAATGCTTGTATGAATGTTGCATGCTGCATGATTGTATGCATGCATGCTTTTGCTTGCATGCTTGCTCACTTGCATTCTTGCTTGCATGTTTGCTTGCAAAATGCTTGCCGGGGGGTGCAGGGGGCCCCCCTCCTCGGGGGGGGGGCTGTAAAGAAAAACTTTTAATGCGAAGACAAGGTAAGGTTAGTGTTTTGACCACTTGCAGCGGAGCGAGCGAAGCGACCGAAGCGAACAGAGCTCCCTAATGCTAGCATGCATAGTGCATGCTTGCTTGCATGCTGCATGCTTGCTTGCATGCTGCATGCTTGCTTACATGCTTGCTTGCATGCTGCGTGCTTGCTTGCATGCATGCATGCCTTCTCTTGCTTGCACGCAAGTATGTATGCCTTTTTTGTTGATCAAATCATACAAAAGTGTTGAATTAAATTTAGTAATTTTCAATTTACAAGTAGTTAACAAAACGGATTAAGGACGGTTATTCCTATAATGGTTAAATGAAGTGAACATTCGGCGAAAAAATTATTAGGCGTTACACAATTGTGCGAATCGTTATTTAGTACTTTTAAACATTAGGGATTATGAATAGTTATGCTTAATGATGAATTTGGGAACTAAACATGCGGCGAAAAAATTTTAGGCGAAGTGAAAATAGGCTAAACAAATTTAGGTCAAATGAAAATTGTGCGAAAAGTTAACTACCTATAATTTATCTAAGACTTATATTTCTCAAAGAAATGTCAACTTTATATTTTGCAAATGATCCTACTAATATTATAAATGTGGAAGTTTGTGGGTTTGGATGTTTGTTCCTCAATCACGCAAAAACTACTGAATGGATTTGGTTGAAATTTGGCACACAGGTAGAAGATAGCCTGGATTAAAACATAGAATACTTTTTATCCCGATATTTTTACGGGAACGGGAACCACGCGGGTAAAACCGCGGGCGGCCGCTAGTTACCAATAAAATCTCAAAATAAAAATAGAGCAGACCAACCAATGACCAATCCATCGTTAAAATTGAAGCTTTTGAATTTGATATTGACAAGGTCGGAATGCAATAAGATAGATACGTTCAGAATTCAGATACGATATACACTACACGCTATCGAATCAGTCAAAATGCACGATCACAAATTAAAAAAATTAAGATTTATTTTTTAGCGTTCGATGTTGAAAATCTAGTATTTTTGCGTACTATATATTTCTTCAACAGTATATAGTACGCAGTCCCAAAATATAGTACAATACTATATATTATAGTACGGTTGGCAACCCTAGCTACGATGAGCACGCTTAGCCAAAAGTAAACAAAGTTTTACTACAAGTAGGTGCGACTCATTTTGTGGTGGTAAAACCCAATTACAATAAGAAGTAGGTTACACCTACGTTTAGTTATGACCAATCAATTAATAGGAACGATAGAAAACTACACTACGGCTCTACAATATTTAAACTGTCATTTAATACTCATTCTTGAGTGTTTTTCAAGATATCGCAATTTCAAAATACCATTCCAAGAAATTACAAATACAACAAATCAATTTATATTTATTCCGAGATCGATGAGAGCGCTTTTCGTTTTACGAAAATACAGCTGCGTTTGCAAATCCATGAGTATTTTTTTTTATCATCATGATAATCAGTCGCACGAGACCCACTGCTGGGTAAAGGCCTCCCCCATGGATCTCCACAACAATCGGTGCTGAGCTGCCCGCATCCAGTCCAGACCGCCCTGCCATTCAAGAACCGATGGTCAGGTCATGCCATCGGTTCTTCTCGCTATGTGTCCCGCCCACTGCCACTTCAACAGCATCCTTCGAGCGATGTCTGTTACTTTAATCCTCCTAAGGATCTCGTTATTCCTGATTCAATCACGCAAGGAAACGCCAAGCATGGCTCTCTCCCATTGCACGCTGGATGACCTTAAACCTTCTTGTGAAACTCATAGGCTAATGTGGGTCTCATAAGAAGGCTCGAGGTTTCACTGCATTATTTTCTTTATTATAAACTAAAAAACAGTATTAATTGATAATAATTTATTTATCCTTTGGTATTTAAAAGAAATTACACAAGATGTGTATATAATTTCCAAATACAAAAGAAAAAAAATATTTCAAATACTTACTAGTCCCTGTCGTACCTAACCTAGCTGGGTATGATAAAATTCGCAACAGCTGCTTAAAATCATCAAGTTTAAAATATTACTTTATAAGTAATCACTACATAGTATAAAACAAAGTTGTTTTCTCTGTCCCTATATCTAATGTATGCTTAAACGCTATCGCACACGAGCAACATAGTCGCCCAGCAAATGTTTTGTCTCTCACATGGTTTGTATGAAAAGTTGCCGACGACTGCGTAGCTTCGTGTGCGCGCTTCCATATAAACCCGTGGACTTGATGTGAGAGACAAAACAGTTGCTGGGCGACTAAGTTGCCCGTGTGCGATAGCGCTAACGGATTTTGATGCAGTTTTTTTAATAGATAGAATGATTCAAGAGGAAGGTTTATATGTATAATACATGGTGTCAAATTCCACACTACACCGAAGCTACTACTACTACTTTATAAAAGACGTCGTTCAATTTAAAAGAAGTCAGAAAACAAGAAAAGTTAAGTACACAGACGTAGCTTGCGTCAGATTTAAGAAAATAGGTAAGTAATATGGTGTGAAAATGTGATTTGGAACACTACAATGACGTGAAACTGTGACGATGACAAATTTAATGGTTTGGGCTTGGTTTGGGTTTATGTTTTTAGGGTTCCGTACCAAAATGGTAAAAAAGGAACCCTTATGGTGTGACTCTGTCTGTCTGTCTGTCTGTCACAGCTGGATATCTCGAGAACTACTAATGGTATCAACTTGAAATTTGGAATAGTTTAAGATGACATTTGCCCAACTATTTTGCAAATTAGAAAGAAATAAAAAAATTAATATTTTTTTTACAACAGGGACTGAAAAGGGGTCTTAAAAATTTGAAGTGAGGTGACTAGGTCGTGTGGGATATCATATGAAAGAGCGCTGTTTGCACATTTTAAAACATTTTTTTCTTTTTTCTTAGGCCGCATAGTTTTCGACTTATGATGAAAAATGTAAAAAAAAATACCGTTCCCCCCCCCTTATCTCCGAAGTTTGCGATGAGAAAAATCTGAAATAATTCTATGTGATAGTAGTTTACGTAAAGATTACAGGAAAAATAAAACGAGGTCTCAATATAACACACTTTTTTAGAAATTCAAAAAACAAACAAGAATTCTTTAGTTTCACTACCCGTCAACAGATGGCGGTGACCTAAGAATGCTGACTTGCGAATTAAAATAGTTCCACTATCGGTCAAGAGATGGCGCAACCTAATACTACAGTAATAATTGGTGACTGGTTCTTATATAAATTACCTACTATTTGCCGTACGAATAAACGAAGAATAAGTTCCTACTTAGTAATATAAACAGTGGCCCTACCATGAGTTGACGCAAACTGTTTACGTTACAGTAAACTATCGGATATACCGCTCACAGTCAATACGAGTGAAAGAGAGAAAACGATAGTTTACTGTAACGTAAACAGTTTGCAACAACTCATGGTAGGGCCACAGTTTGCAATGTGGAGCGGCTGAAACGTTTTTCAGTCACCATAAGCAACTGTGGTTAGATTTGTAAATTAACTGTCCGCCTGTTCGCCCTTCCACCTGTCTGCCGTTTATCCTACTTTTTTAAAGACTGTACTAAAGTAACATATCCAAATATATTTATGATTGTACGGAACCCTCGGTGCGCGAGTCCGACTCGCTCTTGACCGGTTTTTTACCTTTACTTTACTTTACTTATTATTAATTCCTGACACATTCACCCTTTTATTCATTCCTCAACATTTCTTAGTAACTACCTAGTTGAATAATGAATTTAATTTTGTGATAGGTATGATGGAATATGTCGTATCATACGATTCGTATGTACCTAACTCAATGTAGGCAAAGATGTATCCTACTCATGACCGAGAAACACTTAACCGAAGTCCATGCCATTACTCCTTATCAAGGAAAAGCTATTTGACCAATATGTCATATTATGGGTTATGCAACTTAAGTGGAAAATCGTTACAGTTACTTTATGACATATAAATACAGCAGCAGCGATGAGGACAATGCTTAAGGTAAAACAAATTATTGTACTTAATATATTAACAATAAATTAACAGTGTTGATCATTTTGACATACTCGTAGTTACCTATGAGGATGGACACAGGATAAAAATAATATACAGGGTTATTTGTAAAACACCAACAACCTCGCAGGAGTAGATTACTAATATCATATATGTACAACAACATCTGTACATCAGAGCCAACTGGTCGGATGTCCATTTTTGATACTTTACAGGAGAAGGAATTTTAACTTTCAAACGTTGATTACTAACTTAGACTACTAAGTTTACGAAAAATCTTTAGGTGAGTAAAATTGCTATTTAATAGTGATTGTTTTTCGCTATACTATTTCATCCCTTCTCCAAGAACAGCAACGCAATTAAATCTGAATTATAAAAAAGGAGTAACATCCGACCTTAAAAATGAGGGTATTTTCTTATGACATGGTCGGATAATAACATCCGCTGTTTTGGTTCTAAAAAACATTAACTTTGATTAACAATTTTAGGGCTCATATTAAGATCTGACCAAATGGTTCGAAAACAAACAAATCCAATAAATAGTATGTGAAAATAAGATATTTTGGTCCGGGGATATTTGACCTGCTCTTACAAATACACATCCGACTTTTCCTTGAACATTTAAGTTTTTGAGATAATAACATTTTAAAAGAAACGCAGAAACAAGAATTGTATTAAACCAAAGAAAAATAAAATGTATCAAGTAGGTAGGTTTATTAAAATAAATGTAATAAGTAGAACAATAATTATCATTAGAATGCAGCTGATTCTTTGTCGCCGCCTGCGCCTGTCTGATCGGTCTCGCAGTGAACATCGCTTGCAGTGCTGTCGTGATGCAGATTTTTGTAAAAACCATGGAATTCTGCCGGTATCTATTGTAAAAGTGTCATAATATGTTTGTATTTGACAGAGGATATCGGTTTTTCCGTATCTTAATATATAAAATCGTAAACTGAATGACTGACTGACTGACTGATCTATCAACGCACAGCCCAAACCGCTGGACTTAGAGACTTGAAATTTTGCTCATAGAATAGATACCTCATACAGTGTAGGCATCCACTAAGGAAGGATTTTTGAAAATTCCATCCTTAAAGGGGTGAAATAAGGGATGAAAGTTTGTATGAAAGTCCCTCAGTTTTGAAGCTAGGATCTTCAAATTTTGTGTTAAGCCTGACGATTGAAAATTAATAAATACACTCAGCGTTTTTCAAAATTCTACCCCCGCAGGGGTGAAAAGGGGTATGAAGTTGTGTATAGAAGAAAATCCTTCATTTTCGAAGTAAAAATCACCTTATTTATAATATAGGCTTATGGAAGAAAATCTAACGAAACGTATATTGTTATTGTTAGTACTTCAATCCCTATGGCGATGAAATAGGGGTGAAATGGGTAAATAAACCTAAAAATAGATATGGATGTAGTTATTGGGGTTTTTTTGTATGACGATTGCGAAAATGACGTTTATTTTGAAGTCCAACACGGTGGGCATGATTTAACCCCCTAAAGGGGTGAAAATGGGGTTCAAATTTTGTATGGAAAAAGAATATAAAATAGACATTATAACTTTAAACTTCGTAGGAGCACGTCTAAAAATAAATAGCCAAACATATATTTGGAGATTTTGAAAATCAACCCCTTAGATGGTAAATGGGGTAAGTAAACATAAAAATCGATATGACACTTTCATACTTATATTTTCAGCTTTCCTTAACTCCTGGAATATCCTATTGGCACGAGGATTCATGCTGTAAAGTTTAAAACACTGCATTTGATAATAATCATGAATAATTATTTATTTGCACCAAACTATTCCACCCGCGATCGCAACACGAACAAACTGGTTTTTACATGACACTCACTACCCGACGCGACGCTACTGGCCGTGTGCGGCCGCGGGTTGTCGGCGCTCGTCGAGCGTATGTTATCGTTTTGTCTCTTTCTAACGCCCATTATAAAATGATGCTATCTCTTTCACTCTGGAAGTTGTGTGGATTTCCCGAACCAAAAGGTCTGATGTTAATTTCAGACGCTACGCTCTAAAGAAAATTTTAGAAACGATATGTCTTATATGAACATAAGACCTACTTTTAACCGTTATTTCAAATTTACTAAAGGTAAAAAGTCTCAACTAAACATTAGTTGTTTTTGCTCTAAAGTCATGTGGACATCCGACTTTTTTTTGTAAGCTTAACTTTGTGAATAAAAGAGATAGCGAAATAATGATAAGAGAGCCCGAAAGAGGACAAAATAATTAATGTGTTCTAGAACAAAAGTGATTTTCGTAAAAATTGGACATCCGACCAGTTGGCTCTGATGTACAGATTTGTTCTACGACTTTTCCGAAAACAGACAAAAATAAAACCGGTCACCTGCGAGTCGGACTCGCGCACCGAGGGTTCCGTACCATCATAACTGCACCATTAAACCACACTGCAGAGTAGAATAATAAAATTAGTATTGCAGTTTTAGGTCAGCGCCATCTCTTGACCGATAGTGGAACTAATGTTATTTTTTTAGAAATTTGATAATTTCTAAAAAAGTTTGCTATATTGAGACATCGTTTTGTTTTTCCTGTAATCTTTATATAAACTGCTATCACATAAAATTATTTCAGATTTTTTTCTTTACAAACTTCGGAGATAAGGGGGGGGACGGTATTTTGTTTTACATTTTTCATCATAAGTCGAAAACTGAGCAAAGAGTAAAATAAAAAAAGGAGAACTACCTACCTAAGTGAAGGGAAAAAAAGACTTTTGATTTAATGTTTTAGGTATTTTTGGACGCTGTTTTAGGACTCTGTTTCCATGCATATTTTCTATTACTACGGGCCTCTCTCATTATTTCTGCGTCATTTTAATATTTATTACTTACGAATTCCGAACAAGACATGTTTTTCGGACATTAGAACATTTAAGGTAAGAGGTACAACGCAAAATAAGGCATTTAACTTGTTATCATAATGAACACTTTGACGTTGTTATGAAAACTTTGATTTTGATCGCGTGTAATCATCAGAAATTTGGACAAAACTAATGGATCGTCGGGACGCGGGACAATATCATCGAAATCGGGACTGTATTTATACCTAAACTCTTGAATTTTCGCGGAACCCCTGAGAGCCTCTCACGGAACCCCAGGGTTCCGCGGAATCCCATTCGGGAACCGCTGATCTAATCTATGATTCCGCGCCAGCCGCGGCGCTTACATGCCTGAAATCATATATAAACATAAATGCACAAAAAATATATTTCAAATAAAACCAATGTCACGGTTATAATTCATTTAGGCGCATTTGGTCCACTTGCCGAAAAAACGTCTTTCACATTTTTTCTGACTGTTTGATATTCTAAAACGAAACTCGCAACTCACTTCGAAAGTTACCTCATTTCTCACGAGTTTGATATTAGAAAAAAGATAATAGACTAATTAAATAATTGCAAGAGATTTGAGGTTGCTTCTGTTTATATAATTTTAATGTTCAATTGATAAAGTAACCTACAATTATCTAATTTCCATTAGGTATCAAACTCATTCCAAGTGAGGTGATTTTCAAAGTGAGTTGCGAGTTGCAGAATAGCACGGCAGGGCTAACTTATCTTTGTAATTTGTGGGCTGCCTACCAAGAGTGGTAGATATGATTTTATAATATGTAAGTAGTTTTATTTCGAATTCACAAATTGTACTGGTAAAGCGTTTGGCAATTTAAAAAAAACCGGACTCACGTACGAAGGGTTCCGTATCAAAAAAACGCCAAAAAAAACACGTTTGTTGTATCACTTAAATATTTATTTTATTCTGTTTTTAGTATTTGTTGTTATAGCGGCAACAGAAATACATCATCTGTGAACTTTTTTACCTTTTGGGTACGGAACCCTATAAACAATGACCGGCGCTTATTTTCCCCAAATTGCCCTTTATTAGAAAAACAGCAGTTAGGTCGTGTGTCGTGAGTGTCAGCCTGCCTGTCATGACGTCACGTCACGTTTGGAGTCGTTTCCTATGAGGCACTGGCAACATGAATATTGATGAAGTGCGCCCAAGTACGGCGGCGCCAACGTCGCTCAGACTCTGAACTAGTCTTGAACATTGCGAGCGACTGAAGAAAAGCACAAAAGCTTAAGGTACCTATAGGTGCCTTAATTTAATCAGTAAATTTATGTTTTTGAAATACTCCTACACTACACCCTTATTCACAAACAACACTCAAACGACCCTTCACTATGCGATTGCACTGCGTTTAAATAAAATTATGTGATTGTTTTTTTTACGTAAGTAGCTACCTACCTATTACATCCGTGTGGATCACGCATTTGAAAAATCTGACAAGTTGTAAAATCTGTTGAACTGTGTCGGATACCTATGGATCTAAATACGGATAGATGGATACCTAACACCCGTATTCACAAACATTACAATGAGGTCACACAGTGGCCAAGAACGCACAGCGTCCCACGGGATTATCCAATTATTCATAGAGCTCGTGAAAATTACTGCAAGAGTTATCTCAAGGTCCTTCTCTCAATATGATAGAGTGTTTAGGGTGTACATGAGTCAGCACCTACTCCCAGCGCCAGGAAGTGGAACACCTGGCATCAGCACGCTTCCAAACATGTAGAATTTCGACATGCTCTACAAGAGTTATCTCAAGGTTCAAATTTGGCAGTATAGTTTCATGAAAAAAATATTTTTTAGTTTCAGTTTCATGTATGGGGATTGGGGAGGGCTCCCCATACATGAAACTGAAACTAAAAATAAAAAATCCCTTTTGGAAGTGTATATCTTCCAAACGGTCGACTTTGAGAAAAAATAGTTTTAGGAATCTCAATGTCATTTTTAAAGAGCTATCTAAAGACACCCCGCACGTATGGGTTTGATGAAAAAAAATTTTTTTGTTTCTGTTTCGTGTATGGGGAACCCCCTTAATCTTTTTTTTTGTGTAAAAAATCATAGAGCGATTTACAGAATACATCTACTTACCAAGTTTCAACGGTAATCCTGTTTTGTAACGCGTTGTAGCTCCAAACAACTTGTTTGGACTCCACCCTTTGAGCGACTGCTGACTGCCTATGTTCCATGACACTGTGGTCTGACTGTGATTTTCATAAATTAATAATAATGTCAAAGTCAAATAAGTCAAATAAGCTTTATTCAAATAAACTTAATAATTAAGTACATTTGAATTCATTAAGCAGTATTCGAATTTTCAGCCTTGAGCTAGCTCTTGTACCGACCTCGAAATTCATACAACTTACGTGGCGTGCTGACTCGGCATGTTCCATGACACTGCGGTCTGACTAGGTACCATCTTATTTTTTTTTGTGCTTTTCTCCTATACTGCCAAATTTGAACCTTGAGATAACTCTTGTAGAGCATGTCGAAATGCTACATGTTTGGAAGCGTGCTGACGCCAGGTGCTGACTCATGTACACCCTAAACACTCTATCATATTGAGAGAAGGACCTTGAGATAACTCTTGCAGTAATTTTCACGAGCTCTCGTACTAAGTGGTCTGTGTCCTGCAAGGATTGAAATACCGTTAAAAAAATATAGATACAAAAAAAATAACGTTAAAAATACCGTTAAAACATTTTGTCGGTAAATTTACCGGTAAAAATAACGTTAAAAATATTGTACCGGTAAAATGACCGTTAAATATAGCGTTAAACTTCACCGGTACAATAGTACCGGTAAAATTATCGGTAAAAAGTAACGTTATTGATTGGAATAACGTTAATTTTAAAGTAACGGTAACAAAAAGTAATAAATAACGTTAAAATTTACGTTATTTACTGAAATAACGTTAATTTCAATGTAACGTTATCTAAAGTAACGTTATTTATTGACATTACATTAATGTTAAAATTAACGGTAAAAAAAGTAAGAAATAACGTTACATTTAAAAATAACGTAATCATTCCCTGGTGTCCTGTGTCCGGAAAAATCGATGTTTCTATTTTGTTGTATATGACAGGATTTATAATAGTTTACTGATATTTTCATCCACTTGGTAACTGCCCGGCTAGCTCAGTCGGTAGAGCATGAGACTCTTAATCTCAGGGTCGTGGGTTCGAGCCCCACGTTGGGCGATCAAACTTTTTGTTCTTTTAAATACTTTTTAGACTCGTGGATTTCTAATAAAAAATATTTTTTTCAAAACATTTATTAAAATCATGTTAGAGAATAAAATAATAGAGTACCATATATTTTTTTGTCTCCACTGACAAAATAATTCTAATAGAAAATAAAATGAACATAGAAAAATGAACATAGAATTTACTTCTATCGATCTATTAACCATTATACATACTAATTAAAATTACTATCTATCTATGTATTTAAAAGATATCCTGATATTAGCTTTGTACATTATATAGGATCGAAGCTATCCAGCGCAGATTTTTAAGGGCTCTTTGCTCCAGATTTGGACTGAGAAGAAGACTCCCATATTATGTCGAACGCTTGAAGTATCTCAATATACTAAGTTTAGAGAGGCGCAAATGGATATCGGACCTATGTTCACTTCATCGTATTGTTAATGGTTCATTTGATGGGAGCTTATTACAACAAATATCTTTTAAAACACCTACCCGATCAATTCGTAAGTCACAACTACCTATTTAGTATACCATGTTCAACAAATAATGTTTCCATGAATAATCCATTACATAGAATGTGTAGAGTTTTTAATTTGGTTTGTGTTGATTTTGATATGTTTAACGATAGTATTTCGACATTTAAAAATTCACTTTTAAACTATCCCAGTGGAAGCTGAGATTTAGCGTCAAATCTAATTATCGTTTTATTAGTCTATATGTTGTTGTGTTGTGTGTACCTTATTATAATTTGTTACTATTGTTGTAAAATTAATAATTAACCTTACCACAGTTGAACATAGTTGTAATTGGACATCAGATTGTTGTACCTTCCTATTATTAAGTTTTATTGTTTAAGTTTTACTCTGTCGTCTGTAACTATGTTATTTAAAATAAAATAAAAATATGATTTTGCTACAATTTAACCAAGTGACTCATTATTTATCATCTTCGGAAATTCTGCATTCTATAAATTGCCAACGGGATGTCAGCTAACAAATGATTTTTAATTATTGCAAACTGCAATCAATTAATTAGATACAGTATGCAGCATGTGTCAGGGTATGATTCATGGCCGACTGCTGTTATCTAGGCTGATGATAGTAGAAATTATTGAACTTGAAAGTACGGCTTGAATATGAAGAGACAGAGTATAAACATTATTATGTGGATGCGAAAAGGACAAAATGAAGAAGCGCCTACAGTCAGCAGGTCACAGGTGGGTGACTTGAGTTGAGTTGAGGCTGAAGAAGTTTTTTATTTTATTATTATTTTATTCATTCCAGTTAAGATTAATAATATAATATGAATAGTGAAAGAGATTACAGAAGCAAAAGCCGAGCAAATAGTACGAGCACAAAGAATTTATTTCTCATAAAAATATGAAGTTTACATAGAATGAGAAACAGGTTTTACATTTTAAGTACCTACTTCTTATGAGGCTAAAAAAAATAATAATAGAGGTAGGTATACTTACCTACTCGAAGAATTTAGAGGTAACAATGATTAAGTCAGGACACCAGTAAAAATTAAATTAGTTGGTCTTAATATAATTTAACTTACATTATAAGAGAGATACTACCGTTCCGAACGGACCGAATCTACCTACCTACTTTATAAGAATAGTCAGTGAGGGATAGCGTTTGGTACCTAAGTAGTAGAGTTCTCAAGGGACCCATGAAAAACATTATTATTATGTGCATATATTTCCCTTTTTCAAAGAGATCCAAAATACACTGTTTTTGGAGGTATTTTTACTATCTGAATTTTTAATGTTAACTAATTAGATGCACCCAATTCCCGAACACAATTGAAAATACAGTCTCGAATAAAAACGTGTAGGAGAAAGAATTATAATTTTAAACCCTTCCAAAGTCAATGCATCATAAACTCAGCAAGAAAAGGAAGAATATCCAAATGCGATTACAAAACTCGCTAACGAACACCCACTTTTTCCACCAAGTCTTTTTAACCTTTTTGAGAGGAATAACACACAGTCCCCTTTGTTTCACGGTTTGGATCCAATTATCATGTAATCCACACTCACTGGTGCCTGGTGCCCTCTAATTTTGAATCTCGGAATCCGATTTGCGATTCATCCACACAAGGCCCAACGACCGACATTCCATTACCAACAAGCCACAATCAGACAGACGGTAGATAGGTACTGGCATGGACCAAACTGGTTAGAACTTTATTACAGAAAATGTAAGTAAAAATCGATTTGTATTAATTTCACTTTACTTATTAATTACATTATAATGACTACTCCGGCGATTCACGTCTCGCCAGCAGCTTTGATTTCATCGAGTTTTGACCTGAGTGGTGATGAGCGCCATCTGTTGTAGCTACAAGTAACTGGTAGTTAAGAAAGCATGATCATATTTACGGTTAACGTAGGCTTACTTTTCATATTTGAGTTAGTGCACACTAATTTTCACAGATGACAGTTATTTGATTAAACGTGGTTTTTAGAAACTTAAGAATTAAATAAATAAATCTTTACATGCAACTTTATGCAATCTAAAAAATAATTATTAAGTTTAGTATCCATCAATAGTTAATATATAATAATAATAATAATATACCTAAATTAAGTACATTAAATAAGTATTGCTTTTGTGATACTGATACCAATATAATATCTAATAATAAAAAAATAACAAATAAAAAAAATCGTGATCGATAGTTTTTACTTACAATTTGTTTAGGTTGCAAAAGAATGGAAAATAAATAAAATCATTCGGGGTCAGAATGATTTCAAAATGATGATCATTCGTTATTATTTGTTTTAAAATTCATAATTTCAACAACAATAGTATAAGCCGAAATAGCTCAGTTGGGAGAGCGTTAGACTGAAGATCTAAAGGTCCCCGGTTCAATCCCGGGTTTCGGCAATTAATACTTTTTGGATAGAATTGAGATTGATTTGGACTGATCAATATTATTAACAAGCGGCCGCCCGCGACTTCGAGCGCGTGTACCCTAAGAACCGCTGACCAGGGGCCGTACCGGCTAACGAATCGATTATCGAAAAGTCTGCTGAGTTTCAACTTAAAACAGAAAAATCAAAGTAAGGAATTTCGTCTTGTACTTTCTGTTGACGTAATTTGGAAGATAACGATGTTCGTGTGACATCATGAATTGGGGTTCGCCATTTTGGCCCAATTGGGGCTCGATTTAACTGTTTTAATTTGAAACCCAGCAGACTTTTCGATAATCGATTCGTTAGCCGGTACGGCCCCTGATTAGAATTCTTTAATCCTGGGGCCGTACCGGCTAACGAATCGATTATCGAAAAGTCTGCTGGGTTTCAAATTAAAACAGTTAAATCGAGCCCCAATTGGGCTAAAATGGCGAACCCCAATTCATGATGTCAGACGAACATCGTTATCTTCCAAATTACGTCAACAGAAAGTACAAGACGAAGTCCTTACTTTGATTTTTCTGTTTTAAATTGAAACTCAGCAGACTTTTCGATAATCGATTCGTTAGCCGGTACGAATTGGGGTTCGCCATTTTGGCCCAATTGGGGCTCGATTTAACTGTTTTAGTTTGAAACCCAGCAGACATTTCGATAATCGATTCGTTAGCCGGTACGGCCCCAGGATTAAAGGATTCTAATCAGGGGCCGTACCGGCTAACACATCGAACTTCGGAAAGTTTGCCGGGTTTCAAATTAAAACAGATAGGTAAATTGAGCACCAATTGGGCCAAAATGGCGAACCCCAATTCATAATGCCACAAGAAAATCGATATCTTCCAAATAACTTCAACAAATAGTACAATACGAAATTCATTACTTTGATTTATCTGTATTAAATTGAAGCTCGGCAGGCCCGTCGAAATTCGAAAATTTAGCCGGTAGGGCCCGGTCATAAGTAAGTACCCGCTTTCCGTCTTTCATCGAAATCGGTCCAGCCGTTCTGATTTATTCATGGTATAAATAAACACAAACACAGAGTCTGTATCCACAGACAAAGACAATAAAACAAATCGGGTTACATATGTATATCCATAAAATGGCAAAAATTTCTACCTCAACAAGAAAAATACAAATTGTGGCCAGCCAGCCACCTTAGCCACAGGCAGGACAGAGATTTTTTTTATAACACCGAATGAAACAAAATTATTCTTAATTTCTGTTCTTTTCAGAAAATTTACATAATAACACAGATAATATAATGCTATACTAGTACAGATACCTCATCCCACATTAAAGAATAGATAGCAGTACCTGCTAACTAAGGCCGCTATTACATTATCATATATTTATCATTTATATATGATTTCATATCTGTCAAATTCTATGATCATAGTTAAATGATGCTGTCCTTCATTTTTACATATTACACTTTATCATCCACCTATGATCATATAAACAATGTCATAAATCAAGAAGGATAACGATTTAGCTGTGTTTTCCGTTGCTATGAGTGCTATTTTTATTAATAGCATTAAAAAAGAAGAAAACTGTTAAGAACAAAGCAAAAAATAAAAGCCGTATTTGGGTTTTGTAAAAACGTATTTCGTAATCCGGAACAAGATTATATAAACACTCATTTTACTCGTAAAGAGTAATAATTATTTTTGTTATTTCAATATTCCAATCAAAATTCTTGCACTTGAACACGCCATTTTTTGAAGTTAGGCGAATAGAGGAAAGAATCCCTACTGGGGCAACGAATATGATCCTACTTGTACGCACGCTGTCAAATAGGATCCCATAACTATGATCAAAGACAATATGAATCACATGTAGTTATTAAACCGTCCTATGTTCTTCATATAAAAATGACTCATACATATATGATCATATTTCTATGATAGTCTAATAGCACTCTTAGTCACATCTGATGTACCAAATGAGACTCCATGATAATAATCAGCTTTTTCAGTTTGTAATAAATCGATCGAAATATTTCATAAAAAAAAAAACAATTTTTGCATCGGCCGGGAATCGAACCCGGGCCGCCCGCGTGGCAGGCGAGCATTCTACCACTGAACCACCGATGCTTATAACTTGTTATTGAAATTTTGCAACATATTTTATTTTGTTTTATTGTAATTTATAGACACGTTTACTTGTCAAAAAGCAGTACCACCTACCTGAGGGCACTTCGAATATTCAGGGATGTGGTTAGTGTTGTAATAGTTAGGGAGGCGAGGTAGCTAAATGGCGTAATTCAACGGCGCCGTCGAGACCTATCAAAATCGAAAGATAAAATAATTTCGAAAAGAAAAGCTCGTATGGTAAAAACCATTTTAGCGGTGGGTTTGGCGTGTACGGTTTTTCAAAAATGTAAAAAAAATCAGTTACTTGGGCATTCTCGAGCGCGTCAGATATTCATACTACGTATGCCCCAAGTGCCTCTGATAACAACGGTATACTAATCTGCCGGTTTGCGTGGTGGGGGTAGGCATATAAAGTAGTCAAAAATGCAAAAAAAAAAAATTTACTCGAGCGCGTCAGATTTTCGGAAGGGGGACGAATTGTATTATTTATTGTATAAAAAATGAAATGATATAAAAAATGGTTTTCAAGATATACTCAAAAAACCGGGAATTTGAGTTTTTATGATGCTTTAAGTCAAAAAGTTTTAACTTTGGACAAAAATGTGAAGAGACTTTTTTTGTGTAAAATAAAATTACCTTTTTTGTTTATTTAAACTTTTTTTTTGTAAAATGTATCGTTCGCGACTTATAATAAATAATAAATAAATAAATGCTTGGACAATTTCACACACCGCCATCTAGCCCCAAACTAAGCAAAGCTTGTAATATGGGTGCTAGACAACTGATATACTACTTATATACTTTTTAAATATATACTTATTATACATAGTAACACCCAGACCCGTCACAGAAATTAAAATTCATTATTTCAATTTCTGCCCGGCCGGGAATCGAACCCAGGACCTCTTGCGTGGTAGTCGTTATGGTCACCACTGCACCACTCAGGTCGTCTGCCATAATATGCCGCAACGCGTTTTTCGGAAGACGAAATGGCTCCTCCACACTCCCGGTCATGCGGAAACCGGCAGATTTTGTATTTTTAGTACGTTTTAGATTATATTCTTCAAAATAAAAAATAAAAAAATCGCGCTCGAGAATGCCGGATTAACGTTTTTTTTTTACAAGTTCGCGACCCTATAACTCGGCGGCGTCAAGGACTTATCGTCAGATTAGTTAAATTTAGTCTTAAAACACTAAAATCAACCCCCAATATCTTAATCTGACGCGCTCGAGTATTTCAGACTATCGATTTTTTTTTACTAATCTGATCGTCTATCCTAGGCGCGCGTCACTACATATAGAGCTAAATACTTTACAAGGTTGTTCTATTAGGTCCAAGGTATCTCTCATATCTTAAACTGCCACGCTCGAGTATTACCGAAAATTCCCCTATTCGCCTCCCTAACTATAACATGAAAAATAACAACAGTTTGAAAAAAAAACAGTAGGTAAGTACTTACTTACCGTTGTTTTTTTTTCTAAATTTGTTTGTTTTTTTCAAGAATACAATCTTTGGAAATTAAATGTTTTATTTAATCAAATCAATAATTAATTATATTAGTTTTAGTTTTCGTCAGTGTCTCCAGATATGAATTTCAATTTTTTCCAAGATCTCATTTTATTTTTTCCCAAAATGATAAAGGACATCATCCATGTTTCATACATTTTTGGTCCAAAGTCCAAATATCAAAGTGCCGGCCAAAAGACAAAAGTGCTTTATTCTGATAGATTTTGTCCATCTAAGCATTTTTTATTATGGCACCGAAGCTGTGTAGCACCGCTTCACATTTGTGTTAAAATTTATAAAAAGAGAGACAGACTTTTTGAACTTATTTAAAATCAAGTATAGCGGTGCTACTACAGCTTCAGTGCCATAATAACAAATGCTTAGGTGGACAAAATCTATCAGAATAAAGCACTTTTGCTTTTTGGCCGGCACTTTCACATTTGGACCAAATGCTTCAAACGGTTGACTTTAAGAAAAAATAGTTGTAGGTACCGCAATGTCATTTTTGAAGACCTATCTATAGACACCCCGTACGTATAGGTTAGACAAAAAAAAAATTTTCAGTTTCAGTTCCATTTCCATGTATAGGGTTCCTTCTTAATTTTTATTTTTGTGTAAAAATCGTAAAGCGGTTCACAGAATACATCCATCTACCAAGTTTCAACGGTGTAATCCTAATAGTTTCAGAATAAAGTGGCTGTGACATACGGACGGACAGACAGACAGACATGACGAATCTATTAGGGGTTCTGTTTTTTGCCATTAGGCTACGGAACCCTAAAAAGAAAAACCTCCTTCAAAAACCTGAAAATAGAAACAAAAACAGCTACAAAATTATTTAGAGCTGAATGTTTATTATAGAGCTATTTAATTTAATTGATTATTTCTTTAAATATTATTTTCTTTTATACCAATTTGAACCGATTAGAAAAAAAATAATGGGACCATTTACCAAGAAAACTTAATCAAACAAAAAATAATCATAAAAAAATCGGTCCAACAATGATTAAAAAAATACACGTGTTACAAAAATACCCCTAATGCCGATTATGGTAGGGACCATGAAACTGAACAACTTTTACTATGGGACCAACTCTGAAATCGCGAAAAAAAAATATCAACTGTTTCATACAAAATTAATTACGAAAATTATGAAACAGCAGATTTTTTTTAACGCTTTAAGAGTTGGTCCCATAGTAAAAGTTTTTCAGTTTGATGGTCCATATCTACCTTGGCATTAGGGGTATTTTTGTAACACGTTGAATAATCAAAATTGAGAACCTCTTCCTTTTTTAAGTCGGTTAAAAAATGGTGCAAAGTTGTCAACAGCACATTAATCAACCACAAAACCCCACTAGTTATTGGTCTCTCCCTTGTTGGTGTTAATTGAAAGTTGGTTGGAAAAAAATGATTTTTTTAAGCTTGTCCTGTTAACTGATTCATCATCAGTTGTCAAACAGTCTTCCGCGAAACAACCGTGATATTATGGCATCATAAAATTTTATGTCGAGCTCGAATCGAAATGATACGAATAGCCAATTTATTAACCGTTACCTTTTATATGCGTGTTACTGTACCATGAATATAAATTGCATACTTAATTCTAGAAAAAACAAACCTTAAAAAAAGAATCCATAACTATTTGAGTAAGATGATTAAGTACACAGTAATTTCGTCAACTAAAACCGTATTTACCTAGCTAGGTATCAGTGGCGAAAGGTCCATACAAACCGATTCCCATCGGCTTACCCTTTCGAAATCCCTCCCCATCGATCTACTATGCAGATTATAACATTTTTGTAGAAAGGCTTACCTTCGCCATAATTTCACCCCTCGCCACTGCTAGGTATTATACTTACTTTAATTTATAAAAGGTCAACAAAATATGTAAGTTAAGTATTTGATATTCTACAACTTTACGTAATTTTCACACCCTTCCTCCTCGTTAAAACCTCGTAATATTGATTAGTGACGCAAAGTCAATCGAAAAAAAAACCGGCCAAGTGCGTGTCGGGCCACGCGCAGTAGGGTTCCGTAGGTACTTTATACGGTTATTATATTTGCGGTTTTGGAAAATGTACTATATCTCAAAAACTAATTACTGTATCTCGTTCAAACCAATTTTCGTTGAAAGTGTTTATTAGGATCTATAGCTTATATTTTTTTTAGATTTTTCACCTTCTTACTTTAAAAGTTAAAGGGGGGGGACACACATTTTACCACTTTGGCGGCATATATCTTACAAACGGTTGACTTTGAAAAAAAATAGTCTTAAAAACCTCAATATCATTTTTAAAGACCTATCTAAAGACACCCCACAAGTATTGGTTTGATGAAAAAAAATATTTTCAGTTTCAGTTCCATGTATGGGGAGCCCCCCCTTAATCTTTTATTTTTTTTATTTTTGTATAAAAATCGTAAAGCGGTTTACAGAATACACCTACCTACCAAGTTTCAACTATGTAGTCATAATACTTTTGGAATAAAGTGGCTGTGACATACGGACGGACAGACAGACAGACAGACAGACAGACAGACAGACAGACAGACAGACAGACAGACATGACGAATCTATAAGGGTTCCGTTTTTTGCCATTTTGGCTACGGAACCCTAAAAAGGACACCTATATTTATATTACCTACCACCCCCACATAGAATTCAATTCATTACGGCTTTGTAAGTTGTAAGGAAATAGGTACAAAAGGTATTCCTCGATTTGTAAAAGTATTGGTAAAAGTATGTTTTAATATGTGGTACAAGGTATTGAAGTTTGTTTAAATTTGAGCAGAAAAGCACATAATTTCATAATATCAGAGCTTTAACATTTTTAGCAAGAAAGTGAAGACTTTAAGCACATATGGCGTAAGAATAAATATTTATTCTTATGCACATGGTAAACAAAAATCGTCATAAGTAGACTACTATGCGCGCCAAATAAGAATAGTAATATACCTATCAATGTCAAGTACTTGTACTATTAGTTATTCAAGTGTGTTGTTGTGACTGTGATGTATCTAGGTAAGCTAACACGATAAAACATTTAATCTTGAATCTTATCCTAAATTCGGCTGTTAACTTGAAAACAATGTTCTTAAATGATTCTAATATTACCTACATTTTCCATAAAAGTACATAGGTACATAAGTACCTACAGCGTTCTAATTACATCCCATTAGACACTTCATAGTTAGTTTAGTACTATTATATATTCTGTGCTAAGTTCAATAACATATAACATACATTTAAATAAACCATGAAAACAAAAGAGAACGTACCTCACCTACTTATAAACTTTTTCTGACTTATTTTTTTATTAAATAAGCAATAGACTATATTCAGTGTCGTAATCCTGTCAATTCCATACAAAACAACAAAAATAGTATGTGATTTTACAGAACAATGAAAAATATCACACTCACTTCTTAGTTCTGTGTGTGATTTAACTTACTTAGTCCTTAGTTCTGTGTGTGATTTACGTAAACTTTTGCGACATTATCGTCTAAATGACAATCTTCAATAACGAATAGAAAATTGGCTATTTGAATAAGGGCAGATATGAATATGAAAACTTTATTGTTTTTAGTAACGATTTAAAGCTATAAAAAAAATACTCAGCTCAAGATATTCCATAAAAAATACCAAACGCGTTGATAATTATATTAATATTATTGAATCTAAATTGTTATTAAAAACATATGTCTTATCCAAAAAGTTTTCATTTCCGATATGAAAATTCTTAAAATTGTTTTCTCCTTTAATTCCAGCAAAAAACATGTTTAAAAGTATCAAAATGGCATCATAAATAAACTCACATAATCACAAACTAACAGGACTATTAAAATATGTCCATTACATCCACATTCCCTGCTCACTCGTGAGTGTAGAACAAATTAATAGTGTGTTGAACTCATCAGTTCGTCACGTTTGTTTGCAACTCGATTAAACTGAGAGCCATCTGTTTTTGTGCGATCACGATTATCGACGTCTTGCTGATGTTCAGGTGGACGTTCACCTCAAAACGATATGTAAATGTCGCAGCCAACTGGTTTAATCAGACACACAATTAACAACCTAATCATTTAATTAAACAGCGCCGTTTAATCATGTGCCTAAATGACATTTGGCCATTGCTTATTATCGGTCCAGCACATGCTTAGGCCGTAAAACATTGTGACAGTATCATTGTATGCCCACATATTGCTTAACAAACAATAAATTACGAAAAATCACACAAAAAAACCTTTACCTACATGCTTATTGGTCATATCCAATAAAATTTGGTCAAAATTTTCTTTAAGACATTCGATATCAGATTAATATTTATACTATTTTATAACCACACACTTCCATTGAACTATATTCTCGTGAAAACGTTTTTTAGTCCGGAAAATCGTGAGAAACACCAAAAATATCACAGCTGGTCGACACCATCGTGGCGGGTGCCCTAAAGTCACTTGGCATAACTCGATTGGCATAATAATCACAAAGCATAGTATTTATTTAGCATAAATTTCGATACGCATAACCATCGAATTACATAACTTTTAAAAAGCATAATATTTCAAAGCATAATAGTTACAATTCCTAATTTCAATTGGCATATTTTGAAAGGCATAATTTTGTTATGCCTAATATACATAACTACTAATGTTTTATAACATTATATAAAAAAAACATAACTTATTTGAATAATAAAAAAAACTTTAAATGTGACTACCATTTGTGGGTTAGGTTAGGTCAGTGTTTAGAGTTTAGACCACTCTAAGCTAAGCGGGTGGAGCTTAATAATGCTTGCATGCATGTTGCACGCTGCATACTTGCTTACATGCTGTGTGCTTTCTTGCATGCATGCATGCTTGCTTGCTTGCATGCATGCATGCTTGCTTGCATTGTGAATGCTTGCTTGCATGCATGCTTGCTTGCCGGGGGGTGCAGGGGGCTTATGCACTGGGTAGGTTAGGTTAGTGTTTTGACCACTTGCAGCGGAGCGAGCGAAGCGAGCGGAGCTCTATAGTGCTTGCATGTATGCTGCATGCTTGCCTGCATGCTGTATGCTTGCCTGCATGCTGCATGCTTGCCTGCATGCTGCATGCTTGCCTGCATGCTGCATGCTTGCTTGCGTATTGGGTGCTTGCTCGCATGGATGCTGCATGCTGGGTTTTTGCTTGCAGAGTGCTAGCCGGGAGGTGCAGGGAGAAGAATTGCTCATAATATTAAATATTTGAGTTTGAAAAAATATTCCTAAAGACTCTTATTACAATGCGTAATAAGATTATGTCTTTTGATGATTATGCTTTTTAGACAATATGCCAATAAAAAATATGCGTTTTGATATTTATGCCTTTTGAAGATATGCCATTCAATATTTATGCTTAACAAAATTCAGCCTTATGATATTATGCGTTTTGAAATTGTGCTATAAATTATTATGCTAAATGATGATTATGCCATTTAACAGTATGCGTTTTATGTTTAGGACTAATAAAGTTATGCGTTCCATTAGGTAATCCATAGTGGCAGCTTCGCTTACAGCGCTCTAGGTGAAAGAAAACAGAACTATATTTCAATGTCTTGGCTAGGCAAGTTATTAAATGTTATTGAACCAAGTCATTTATTATATCCATCCTAAGCCTATTATAGCCATCTAATTATATAGCTATCATTTCGGCCGCTGATTGAGAGGCGCCGTTTAATAAAAAGGCTAGGCCGTTAATTGAACGACTGATAAAGCTAGCTGGCTGCGACATACATACAATGACATGAATGTCAAACGACAGATGCTAATGATATTAATATTTATCTAAACAATGGATTTCTATGTTTACTCATAAATCATTTTTTATTTTGGTACCTATAAAGAAATAGACATCCTACAACAAAGTCATATACCTACCTAAAACAATGATATAAATGTCATATAATATCTCATTGTTGTGAAGATCCAGAGCTCACGTTAACTTGATTAAAGATTCTTGAATAGATTACTTCAAGATAAAAATCGGGAAACATCAGAAACAATCGTCTAACATAGCAAAGACAACCTAAAAGTCATTTTCAATTTCAACTTTATGGCAATGAAATATAAGTCAACGTCATTTCTTAGAAAAGCAAAAACACGAAGTTAGCCGATGACCATTCTTTATCTTGAAGTACTGTAAGTATATATATTATATTATATAATATGTAAGTATATATAAATGTATATGAAATATTATTTTGTCTTAAGTCTTTTCTTATTCAGTTACGAGTATGTTGCGAAGATGAGCGCCATTTGTGGTCATCTTTCGTGATTCGTACTATAGCTACCGATAGTCTTCTACAGGGTCAAAGTAGAAGATTTTGGGTGAAAAATTAATTAAATGTTTTAGATCTGAAACTCTGTAACACTTTAAATAGTAACATCATAATATCTATATTATCTATATAATTATCTGAAAACATTTCATAATAAGACGATATTATGTATTCCGAATCGTGCTTTTATGTTTTCGTTGAAATGATGAAATTGACATTGTTAGGACATAAAAAAATAATACATATTTTTACAACTGGGAATGAATTATTCAATTTATCTACACCCATGCTTTAAATCCTCTGTAAGGGGTTCTGAAACAGTTAGCTTACTGCCATCATTACAATATCCCGAGCGAGAGCTGGTCCTGCAGCGCCGCGCGCCCACGCGCGAGCGTTGCATTATGAAATTCAGTACAACATTATAACACTCTTGCGGAAGACATAATGACGAGGAGGGAGAGGAAAGTCAAAGTCAAAGACAAAGTCAAAGTCAAAACCTTTATAGAGGATACATATCATGGGTTTAGATAAATATCATGGGTGTTTTTAATCCATGTGTATTAAAATATTGTTTGTTTCCCTAATAAAAATAAGAAAAAATTAAAAAAAGGGTTTACATAAAGTCTTGTATGCAACTGTACATAATTAGGTATTAAAACACTCATGTGATACATTATCACACTCGGCTTGTTTTAATACCCCTCGTTATAGTACAGTTGCATAAATAACTATTAAAACTGGTTTTGTTTCTGTACGCGAACTTTCGTCAAATATAGGTCAAATATGCCCGAAGACCATTAGACAAGAAATCCTGTAAACCTGCTCAGAAATACAGTCATGGATGGGTAATGTATGTCGTTATTCTCACAATAAGAGTGAGCACAAGTGAGTCGCGCCCAAATCCCGATTGTCGAACAGAGGTCGAGGCCATTCATAACCGTGATACACGCTACCTGAAACCACAGTACTTCATTTGACATAACTTATGAATATTCACAGCAAATAGGTAGCAAATACCGAGTACGTAGAGTATGTTTTTTTTTTGTATGCAGCTACAAACAACCTTTGACATTTTCCAAAAAAAAAAAACTAACGTCGATCCAAGAGTCAAAACCATAGTCGGAGAAAATTATAGTGTACTAGCAGCCGCCCGCGACTTCGTCTGCGTGGACAGTTTTTTTGCTATCCCTCGGGAACTGTATGTTTTTTCTGGATGAAAGGTACCCTATGTCCTTTTCTGTACCCATGACAACGTGTATGCAAAATTTCATAATGATCGGTTCAGTAGTTAAGACGTGAAGGCGTAACAAACAAATAAACAAACAAACGGACTTTCGCATTTATAATATTAGTAAGGATTCAATAATACACTAAATGAATACACTATCATTAGCAAATTAACTAACTAATAATTAACAATCTGAAAAGTTTTGCAATAAAGATAAGTTAGCTGAAAGTTAATGAAAACACGACTCAAAATCTGATATCTTTTGAAATCAGACTTTTTGCTTCGAAGTACCTACTTATTTCTGCCATTTCGATTTTTGTAAATCTTAAAATCTAAATTATTAATACTTTGTCAGTTTAGTATTCTAACCAAACATGTATTGTTTGGAGTTTGCCGCCATCAGTCTTTCACTGATACACGAGATTACCTACGTTTATATCGAAGTACATAGATCTATTATCTTAAATATAAAAAATATACTGACTGACTGAATAACACGGTTTTCAGAGTTAAATTAAATACCTAATTTAGCTTATTTATACAGGGTTATTTTAAACTTACCATCCAAATTTCAAGGATGTGTCGAATCCATGAAACTGAACAACTTTCTCCAAGAAACATATTGTGTCCAATTTTTGCCACAAAATTTCGGTCATCCCATAAATTGGGATCCCATACTAAATTTGGGAAGCCACTGGATGCGGGCAGCGCAGGACCGATCGTCGTGGAGATCCTTAGGGGAAGCCCATACCCAGCAGTGGGTGTCGTGCGGCTGATATGATGATGATGATGATACTAAATTGATCACGTGATCTCTTTGATTTGCATGGATAGTCGATTTTTTTTACTTATTTGGCCCTGTGTTCCTTAGAAAAAGTTGTTCAGTTTCATTGACTGAACACATCCTTGAAATTTGGATAGTAAGTTTTGATCGACCCTGTCTGTATAAAACTCCGATACACTTTATTTAAAAAAAATCCCACTAGGGGTGGAAAATGGAAATTAGTGTTATTTTTTACCCGACTACGGCAAAGCAAAAAGAAGGGTTATGATTTTGACCGGTACTATGTATTTATGTGGGTATATGGGTATGTGAGTATGTATGTGCATCTGTTCTTAACTTCAAATTATTACTTTCCTCTATGCTAGGTACCTACTAAACTACTTATCATAATTTGACAAATAAGGTAGGTACTATCGTTAGGGAACGTACCCATACTACGTGACCCGTTAAGGGGGGGAGGGGGGTCTTTAAAATACCACGCTTGGTCACAGGGGGGGGGGGGAGGGGGGCCTATGTTTTGTCACGTAGTCAATATTTTCAATGGAAATCTGGTTCTTTTTATTTCAAGTTATATTCAAATATGGCACGCAGCCAAATTTTTTTTCTTCGTGATACATTTTTTCACTTGTAATTTTATGTAAAATTATAATACACACTCTTGGCATTACGTGGCAAGCGCCTTACTAATGAAAAGACAAAAATGAGCAAATTTTTTTTTAGATTTCTGTTGAAAATGATGTAAAACCATTATCTATGAAATACTACGTGAAAACCAGGGGGGAGGGGGGGGGGTCTTGGCATATACTACGGGTGGTCACCAAGGGGGGAGGGGGGTCAAAAATGGTAAAATATGGGTCACGTAGTATGGGTACGTTCCCTTAGAAGTCCGCTGGTTATACTTATGCTATATGACGTCACATTAAATTGAATACGGCGCCCTCTAGAGTTAAAAAATATTTCCTAATGATGCCGTGTTGGGTATCAAATGAAAGGGCTTAATGAACACATTTAAAAAATATGTTATTGTTAGCTGTTGCTTGCGATGTTGCTTGCATAACAATCCTAAAATATATATTTAAAAAAAGGAATGAATGTGAAAAAAAATAATTCTTCGGATTACTGCTTTAATGGATGCGGTGTTCCGCAAGGTAGTGTGCTGGGGCCACTATTATTTTTGCTTTATATAAACGATCTTCCAAATGTAATAGACCAGAAGTGTATCTTGTTTGCGGACGATACAACAATTATTATAAAATCTAAAAATAAATAAGAACTGGCGGATGTAGCTAATATAAACTTAAGTAATATTATAAAATGGTTGGAGGACAATAACTTACACATAAATTTAAATAAAACAAATTATATACATTTTAAAACACATTACAGATTAACCATAAATCATGACATCAATTATAATGGCAATAAAATAGACAAGGTAAATAGTACAAAATTTTTAGGCATGCACATTGATGAAAACTGTAACTGGAAAGCTCATATAGAAATGCTAGTTAAGAAAATTGACAGGTATGTTTACGTTTTAAGGAGAATTAGCCAAGTAGCTTATAATCAGCCCTCCTAGCATACCATGGATATGTGTCAAGTATGCTACGGTATGGGCTCATATTTTGGGGAAATTCTGTCGAATAATAGAGCTTTTAAGATTCAAAAGAAGTGTATTAGATGTATTTGTGGTGTAGATTATTTAGATGGCTGTAAGCCCTTATTTAAATCTTTACAAATATTATCTTTGCCCTGTCTATACATCTTTGAAATGTGTCTATTTGTAAAAAAATATTTAAATTTATTTAGCACTAATTGGCATCCTCAATACAGAGGTAGACAAGGAAATAAGTTACAAATCCTACTAATATTATAAATGTGAAAGTTTGTGGGTTTGGATGTTTGTTCCTCAATCACGCAAAAACTACTAAACGGATTTGGTTAAAATTTGGCACACAGATAGCAGATAGCCTAGATTAAAACATAAAATACTTTTTATCCCGATATTCCCACGGGAACGGGAACTACGCGGGTGAAACCACGGGTGGCCGCTAGTACCTAATAAAAGACTAACACTATTTTCTAAAAATGCCTCTTGTACGGCAATTTCTATGAAACTGAAATGGCGTTTAACAAATTTAAAACAATTTTATATAATTTTTTGGTTGATAAAACATATTACTCTGTTAATGAATTTTTGACAGATAATTAGAATAATTACTATTGATTGACATCCCTAATAAATTGTTAAATGGAATTGCTGATATACACATAAATAGTTAGTAAGTAGGTAATATTTAAATAATAACTGAACAATTGCACTACTTGACATTATCTTATTAATTAATATTTGCTGTAATTATAGTAACTAACGAATAACATTATTTGATATTATTAAGTTTATTAACAACATGACTAAATATTTGCACGTCGATAAACTCGACAGGCCATGCTGTACTTAAAATAATTGTCTAAAACCTGTATTCACCATGTCTTCGCAAAAAATAAATGATTGATTGATTAATTGAATTTAAAACGTAACTACGGAAAATTCGCGTTCTAAAAAGTACCTACGGAACAAGAAAATATTCAATTCTAGATGGATAACCGTAGTCGCATGCCACTTTCTCCGAAAAGGAGGTGGCATGTGACTACGGTTATCCTTTTTGAATTTCAGACTCAAAATTATTATTATCTTGTTTCATACTTTTTAGAGTACGATTTTTCCCCAAGAACCTTATATATAACTTAGAATATGAATATAAGGTTCTTGTTTTTCCCGTAGTTGGGATTTAGTTTTAAACTATTTTTTTCTTTCTTGTTTCTGGTTCTTCGCAGCCATATTAAAATATTATTGTAACTTATATTTGTCATGTATCTGCGCAACCGAGTAGCAAGAGCGCCGAGACTGAAGTCAACCCCCAGAGGTTCCGGGTTCAACTCCCGGCAAGCTCTATTTCCACTTAATACCCCCATTTGAACCCCCTAGGGATGTTGTTATTAATATGACATGGTCGTTATTTCTGATGGCGATGATACAACTTGATCTCAAATCATTATTATGAATCGTGTACATTTCAATGTTATTTTCCAGCAAATAAATGATTAAATGCTTCTCCGTGGTTCAATCACAGAATAAATACTAATTAAATCCAACTCGTGATAATGTATTATATAATTTATTTATTTTATCATCGCGTGTTGTTATTATTTTGTTTGACATAATCGGTTATGTAGATACAGTACATACTACTTGTGGTTTTTATCGTTCCAGACGAGCGATGTAGTCACGCTTTGGCTAGAAAGTGAATAGCTTACAACCGGCTACATGAAGTGGCGTTGCTGCTTGTACCAACGCTCAAACATCATTAAGTTTATTCTGATTTAGTTGGATTATACTGGTGCGTTCCGATCATTTGACAAGGGATTTTTTACATCCAGCCAGTCCGTGCGTCGAGCAGGGCGCACGCAGGCCGCTGTTCGAAATTTGATTTTCGCGCGTAAACGTCGAAAGTTTTCGAAACAATTGACTGTGATAATTAAGTTTCAGAAGAGACATTTTAGCTTTTTTGTAAAAATTAGAGGTTATATTTAATTTTGTGTCCTGAAGTGAACCTATATGTGTGATAATTTAGCGATTGGTGACAATTACTTACCCCAAATAAATTAACATAATATGTGAGTACTATTCATTTTTTAAGATAGCAACCACATCATGGAATTCAGTAAGAATTAATGAAGTAAGAAATTATCCTTATAAGTGAACTTAATTAAGTGTAAACAAAACAGTTTACATTATACACAGTTGGTTGTTTACTCTTCGCCATCACCTACCTTAATTATTATTGACACATAATTAATAGGCTTTATAATTTTATTATTTTTACCTTGTGAGTAACTAAGGTTTATTTATAAACGACAAGCTTGGTAAAGGAAGAAATCTGATGGCGTCGTACGCAAAACTGTGAACTATTTTCTCTCAACAACATTTTATAAAAAAAACCGCTATAGGTCAAAACCGGCACTTATTATGGATAGAAAGCAAAAATATAATAATTCGGTATCGAAGGTAGAAAACGGACTAGTACTACTTTTGGGAAGAAACAGGAATTAAATATTTGTAGGTATAAAGAAGAGCTCGGTGGCGCAGTGGTCTAGCGCCTGGCCCAGCGATCACGCAGGTTAAGCAACGTTCGCAAGGGTCGGTCATGGGATGGGTGACCAAAAATTTTTTATATCGAGCTCTTCCGTGCTTCGGAAGGCACGTTAAGCCGTTGGTCCCGGCTGCATTCGCAGTCGTTAACACCCACCAATCCGCATTGGGCCCGCGTGGTGGGTTATGTCCCGTCCTCCTTATCCACCTATGAGGAAGGCCTGTGCCCCAGCAGTGGGGACATTAAAATGGCTGATGGGCAGGTATAAAGAATGAGACACGGAAAACTTTCTAGTAAACCTAGTAAACATACAAGCGATAACAGTAGACTTTTAACAAAAAGGCTGCTTGCTGGTTATCGCTTTTATCGCCATAATGCCTAGCCTATAAACAAAACACTATAATCGACACAAAATGATGGTGTACGGTGCCCACCTAGCCAATATTTCATTTACGAAGAACGATAACGAACTTCGCCATATAAAAAAACCGGTCAAGTGCGAGTCGGACTCGCGCACGATGGACCGTACCAAAAAACGGCAAAAAAAACACGTTTGTTGTATGGGAGCCCCCCTCAAATATTTATTTTATTCTGATTTTAGTATTTATTATTATAGCGGCATCAGAAATACATCATCTGTGAAAATTTCATCTGTCTACCTGTTGTCATTATTAATATCGAGCAAAAAACGGCAAAAAACCGTTTGTTGTATGGGAGCCCCCCTTAAATGTTTATTTTATTCTGTTTTTAGTATTTGTTGTTGTAGCGGCAACAGAAATACATCATCTGTGAAAATTTCAGCAATCTAGCTATCACGGTTCATGAGATACAGCCTGGTGACAGACAGACAGACTGACAGCGGAGGCTTAGTAATAGGGTCCCGTTTTTACCCTTTGGGTACGGAACCCTAAAAAATACCTAATTGGATTTGACATTTCAAAACGATATTGTTAGTCTTTGGTTGGCAAACTTAAAAACTAATGTCAATCCATTACATTTTTACTTTGAGAGTGTGAGCACAAAACTTATCGAAATTCAATCGTTGAATAATGTTTGTAGTATATTTAATATTTTTTTCATTTCTCATATTCGGAAAGTGATGTATATTTAAACTGAGCAGCGGGTCCAAAACTCTTCGTTCCACCTTAGGGAGTAAAAGAAATTTAAAAATAGAACTGAATTTGGTTACATAGTCAACCATAGAGTTACCTCATTGGTAATGGTTTAAAAAAATAGATAGGGCGCATTCACGAACAACAATGAAACATGGTATAAACAGCCAGTGCAAAATTAAAAATATTGGGCGGAGCGGCCGGCGACGCGGCGTGTTCCAAATTCAAAATAAGAAAAACTATAAAATATTGGCGGGATACCTTACTCTGTGACTTTGAGCTGTGTGTGTAGAGTTGATTTTATATTTACTAAAAATGAGTTCATCAAGCGATTTTGAAGTATTGACCCCGGATTCAGTAACAAACGAGGCAGAACATAAGTTTCTAAGGAAAAATACTTAAATGCGTACAATGATTTTATGAAGTGGCGAGCAAACAATAAAATAAAATCATTTTCAGAAAATGTATTTCTCACGTATTTCAGTGGATTATCAAAGAAAATACTGCCTTCCACTCTATGGAGCAAGTACTCTATGCTTAAGAGCACATTAAGTGCTAAACACAATGTAAACACTAATTGTTCTAATTTTTCGATTAATTTTAAATAGGTATAATAAGTATAAGGTACCAGCTAAGTACATGTTATTATTAATAAACATTTTGGAAAAAAACTACGATTTTTTTACTTTCTTTATATTCGAAATGAAAAGTAGAGTGTTAAACACGGGTCAAAGTCATCAATTCCATACTCTAACTATAGTCTAAATATCTCGTATGGGTATAGCTTCCTTTGGACCCTCATATAACAATCTACTAATACTTATTTAATGTCTTAAGTACCAGAATTATTTGTAAAAGTCGAACAACCTCGCAGAAGTAGATTACTAACATCATAAACAACATTATTTGTTCTACGAATTTTCCGAAAAAGACAAAAAAAAGTTCGACTTTTCATGTAAAACTCGATCAGTTCGGTAATTTGTATAAAAGTCGAAATATTTTTGTCTTTTTTTGTCGGAAAAGTCGCAGAAAAACTTAGTGTAGTTTAATATAGTCATCAATATATCTTTTTCCGAAATGTAACATTAAGACCGCCTCTTTTACCGTTGTATTTGCACAATAAAGATAATTTAAATTAATAAATAAAAGACAAATAACTATGCCGTTCTTATTATTCTAAGATAGATAATTATTATGTTAATTTTATAGACTTTTTCTTATTGCAAATAAGAAAGAGTACTTAATGTTCTCTGGCGTATACGCCAGAGAACATTGATTAATACTTCGCAAGATAAATTAAATATAAACACGTTTGCCTGAATAATGTATCTATTACTTCAGCCTATTTGTGCTTGGTGCTTCACGACAACTTAAAGGAAAAGTAAAGAACTTGTACTTTTAACCAAAATACCCATAGGTGTTATGAAAATTTATGAAAATGCATTATGGAAATTCAAATACCTCACCCATTGACAGGATGTGGGCTAGAAAATGTTTTATACATTTAATGTGTGCTCATAAGCATATTTTACTTAACTTACTGACGTTGGTAGATAGATATATTTGATTAGTACTTAGGTATTAAGATAATTCAGAGCTCTTTTTTAGGGTTCCGTACCCTAAGGTTAAAAACTTTTCCCTATTACTAAGACTCCGCTGTCTATCTGTAGCTCTGTCGCGGGCCACGGCTGTATCTCATGAACCGTGATAACTAGACAGTTGAAATTTTCACAGACAAGTACTAAAATGAAAATAAAATAATATTTTAGGGAGGCTCCCATTTCGTTCTTTTTACGGAACGCTTTGTAATTTTTTTTTCTACTTTTAGATACAGTAGCACATTAAAAAATGTAATAATTTACTCAAACGTGGGAGGGGGTGTGGGAATAGGTAAATAAATTACACCATTATGTGGAAAAAACCGACCAAGTGCGTGTCGGGCCACGCGCAGTACCTATATGGTTCCGTAGTAACCTCATACCATACCATATGGTTATAAACTTATATTTATTTCCTGTTTTACACTAGGTACTAGCGACTGTAACTAACTTACCTGGTAGAGGGGGGGGGGGGGGGGGGGGGCACTTGTTTCTAACAAAATTTTGCACTTCAAAGCCTATATTTCGCAAACAAATTCCAAAAAAACACTTTTCGATTCAGGAATTTGTTAATCTTTTAAAACTGTTGCAACATTTTTAAAAGACCTATTCACCGACACATCACACTATGAGATTGATAAGAAAGAATTCATCCCCACTTTACATGTACTTGGGGGAGGTACACCAAAAAAATTTTTTTCAAGATTTTATTCCACCATGCTTTCGGCGTTATTAATATACATATTTATGCTAAATTACAGCTTTCTAGTACTAAGGGCCTTTGAGCCAAGCCTCTGACGGACAGACGGACATGGCGGAACCTATAAGGAAGTTTGAATGTTTGGATGTTCATTACTCGATCACGCAAAAATGACGAATTTGGAATCCCATACAGATAGTTTAATTTGCCTGGATTAAAACATAGAATGCTTTCATACACCGGTCAAAAGTTCCCTAGGGATTTTCCGAATGTAACGCGGACGAAGTCGGAGGCGAAAGCTAGCTAGGTATAAACTCGAAACATCTGTGTTATTTTGTATTTTTAGGTTTTAGGCATTCACAATGCTATTTTTATATTATTTTTTTTTCATTTATTTAGTGACAACAAACAGTCGTGTACATCGACATTAATATGTTTAAACTAATAATTATTAAACTTATAGACCTAGAGTGCCTATTATTACTTTATGAAAATTATATATACCTAGGCATGTGACAAATCTTATTGGAAACGATTCGTGATAAACGAGATCAAGTGACTATACAATTAAAAACTAATTCAATTAGCAAAAAACCAAAGCTAAAATACAACGCTAATTAAGATAATTATTTTAATAGAAAAAATCGACTCACCCGTAGCAGCTCAGACGGGACTCGAACGCGCTCCCTTGGGATTCCGGCACAAAACTGACCAATTATTAAAAGCGACTCGGTAGCATAATTGGGCCGGAATCCCAAGGGTGCGGGTTCGAGTCCCGTCTGAGCTGCTACGGGTGAGTCAATTTTTTCTAATATTTTTCTATTAAAATAATTATCTTAACATCTGTGTTAATTTGATTTCTGCTCTTTCGTTTACAATATCAAAAATCTGACATTGTAAACAAATAAATTCGATTGTTTAATCAATATAATATTAATTTTATAAAAATCGCAACTCAGTTTTCCTCAAAAACAGATTTGTCTTTTCCTTTAAATATAAACTAATGTATAACTAATTAAGTTTCGTATGGTATGGTACACATACTCGTAATATCAGAGATAAAATTCAACGCATTTTTTTATTTACTATCAAGTTACCTACCGCAAATACCTTCAAGTATGCCACTTGAACGCAAACCGAACTATATAAAACGCAGCGATTAGGAAATGTCTTGACGTTTTTGCCGAGTACTTTCGGCATACTGACAGTTAGTAAGTGAGTGCACTAACGAGTGGTCACCTAATCGGTATGTATTTTAGTTTTTTTTTTTCATTTTAAGTTTTTTTTTCTAGAAGTTTTTCAGTCTCTCTCTCAACTAAGTAATTGTTTTCCATAGATGGATAGAAAATAATTAAGTAGAAAACCCATTTTTTTTACCAATTTACAAAAAAGAATAAAGTACCTAATTTACAAATATTAACAGACTATCAACTACACAAATCTAAATGTTACCAATTTTTCAAGCTTCGGGTACCTATTAAAAATCTATGTTTTCTTATAATTGAATTTAAAGTAAATACCGTTTATTAGGTAGTTTACTATCAATAAACGAAGCTGGATTATATATAAATGCAAAAAAGAATCACGAAAACTAGAAAAAACTATAGGAAACCAGCGGCCGCCCGCGACTTCGTCTGCGTGGAAAGGTTTTTTGCTATCCCTCGGGAACAATACTTTTTTTCGAGATGAATGGTACCCTATGTCATTCTCTGTACCCCTGACAACGTGTATGCAAAATTTCATGATGATCGGTTTAGTAGTTAGGACGTGAAGGCGTAACAAACAAACAAACGGACTTTCGCATTTATAATATTAGTAAGGACTAGCGGCCGCCCGCGACTTCGTCCGCGTGGAAAGTATTTTTGCTATCCCTCGGGAACAATACTTTTTTTCAGGATGAAAGGTACCCTATGTCCTTATCTGTACCCTTGACAACGTGTATGCAAAATTTCATGATGATCGGTTCAGTAGTTAAGACGTGAAGGCGTAACAAACAAACAAACAAACGGACTTTCGCATTTATAATATTAGTAAGGAAGTAAGGATAGCAGCCGAAAGGCCAACGAACTAGCCAGCAGAAAGCTTGAATATCTTTCTAATTATGTTGTCAAATAAAATCAGTTTTCGAATAAAAATATTCTTACTTATTTTTTGCAACAAATAACCGGTATTGGGTTTAGTTCACCGCCTTATTTCATTATTAAGGTGAATACCCCACCGAAAGCGGTGCCTCGGAGGTTTTTATTTAATAAATTGTTAATAGAAAAAGATTTTAATAAAACTTTTCGTGGAATTTTAGGGCTCATAGTCTAGTGTTTTAGGTATCACTATTCCTTCTTAAAAAAATTAGGTAGTGAATGTGTCAAAAAAAAACACTTTTAGCAGTTTTGCTATCTACTTCTAGCAGTGACTACGAGGGAATGTAAGGTACCGTCTAAAAATACTAGACTATGGGCCTTAAAAATTCCACGAGAAGTTTTATTAAAATTGTGTATTAGAATTACAATTTTAAATAAAATGCACGGCGGCGCCACTTTCGGTCAGGAAAGCGCCTTAATGAGATGATAGGGGCTACATCCTTGTGTGTATTGTGTACCTAAAGCACGCAAGGGAAATGAGTCAACGATCTTTTTGTGACTGTCTTTTTAGGGTTCCGCATCCTTTATAGGATCACTTTGTAGATGACCATTATCTCAAAATATTTTTCGAGTGGTGAAGCTGAATGGTGGGTGATTCATGCTATAAATATTACGATTATTATACTTAAGGGAGCATCGTGGGTCCACTAGCGCCGCCAACTAAGAAAAAATAATTACAACGAAATAAGTATGTTTTATAAAATTCTGAAAAGTATAAGAACTAGTATTATACATATACCCCCTTACCAATAAAGATTGAATAGCAGATGTATAGTTACACAATGGTTAGTCTCTGTCAAACTATTTGAATCTGACATTAAAAAGAAAGTGACAAAAAAGGGCGTTTAATTGTGTTTGTGAAGTCGTAATCAAGAAAACTGCCTAAAGTGGCCACATTTGGCGGTTTTCTTGATTATAGCTTCATAAACACATTCAAACAAATCATGAAAATAAGCGTACAAAAATAGTTTGTAGCCAATACTAGTTTTTATATTTTTCAGAATTTTATTAAACATGTTATTTTGTTGTCATTGCAACAAAGTATTTTTTTTTGATTGGCGTTGCTGGTGGAGGCTCGTTGCACCCTTAAGATAAATGTTCTTAAGATAAAATGTAAATAAAATCATGCATCAGCGTATGTACGACTGTTCATCGAAGGTTATCATTTAGTTAGTTAGTTTATTATATTACATTGTCCAACTCTGGAGGTTTTATTTAAGAATATACTTAAATGAATTAACTACAGTATGTCAGAAAATCAATAAGTGCTTAATGGAAATCATCGACAACCGTCGATCACGATTTAAGAATCGCATTATAATGGATTGTTAAACCCCATCATATAATTATAACTTAGTATAATGAGTAGGTTTTATTCATTAGGAACGGACGTTTACAGTTATGACGGATTTCACCAGTGTGAAATCCGTCATATCTATAAACGTCGCACCACACTGCCTCATGTAGATTTTATCATTTTTCTTGATTTATTTGTCATATTATTTTACTGATTGCTTAACGCTTCAACATATTATTTTAAATTATTAAAATGCAAAGTTTGTATAGAAAACACGCTTGGTGTAATACAACACAATAACACAACAACGCATCTTTTGCAGTATTGTGTCTGGTGATCCGTCTACTAAGCCCCCCTACTCAAATGGACACTTTTCTATTCGATCGCTAACTTAAAGCCTTAAAATAAGCAATTAAACGATCAAGTCACACGTAGCAAGTTTATGTAAATCACAGACATTTTTGTATTGCATGGAATTGACAAGCCTACGACACATAATTTTGGAGTTTACGGCTTATTTTTATTTTTTAAGTCAGCGACCGAATAGAAAAGTGGCCATTTGAGTAGCCTCCAAGGTCTAAGAAAAAAATCTTACATTCCTCAGTTTATCCTGCGACGTCATAAAGAAACATTTCAGGAAAAAACATTTGACTGTAACACTTCGCGTCAGTCAAAGTCAAAAATAGCACTATTCAAAATTAACTTAATTATTAAGTACTTTTGAATCGTCTATATTTTCTTACCACGCGTTCCCGACTTTTTTACAATGACCTATCGGTATTTATTTTTTTCATCTCCGCCATACCTACTAAAACGCTCTCAAAATATTAAACTTAATGAAGGGTTTTTTACTGTTGCCGCTTTCTAACAAAGAAAACTTAAAAACAGAATAAAATAAATATTTACGTAGGGCTCCCATACAACAAACGTGATTTTTTTGCTCGATATTAGGTAGACTTTGGTACGGAACCCTTCGTGCTCGAGTCCGACTTGCACTTGACCGGTTTTTTTTAATTCGTACGTGGTTTTAACGAGAAAGTTTATGTAAGAAAACAATCTCTATACCTATAACAAGTAATTAAAAAAAATAAGAATCTAGTTTTAATGAAATAATTTCAAATCAATTTATAAAATTTCGACGTTTATTGAGGTCGACATAAAATTTTTCATTTTCCAGTTTGTAAAATTTTACAGTTAGTAACAATTTTGACATCGTTAAAACGAATACGGCGTAGCATATTATTTGCTAAGTTGACTTCACAATATGGCCGTCAAGCCTATGTTTACATAACCACTCAGGCGCTGCGGGTTACACTTTGATACCCGGCGCGTAAGAGGTAAAGCGATTGGGGCTCGAATCTGCGCCTCAGCTGTGCACGTTGCTAGTGATGGTAAAACGTTATTCATTCAGTTATAGGACTTTTAACTCGAGTTATTTCAATTGAAATAGCTTTTAGTCGAACAGCTCTAATGCTGAGAAACAAAACATCTATGGTCATAGAAAAAAAAACGAGCATCGTTTTGGCGTGAACTTTTGAATAAGTGGAGTGTTGTTGTGTGTTTTCTTCTGCAGAATTAACAATGAAATAAGTATTTTTGAATAATAATTTGTTATAAACTCAGTAATAGGGTTACGTATATAATAACTTTTAACTTTGTTATAAAAAAATCTGTTCAAATTATGGCAGAAACTATTTTTTAAATTGATCGTGTCCTAGGCCAATCTTTAATATGGTTAGTAAATGTATGTAAAATTATTTATATTGTAAAAACTACGTGTCCACTATATTTAGATATTTTATAGAAATAAATTAAAGCATTTTTCATCACTGTTTATTTCGGGAAATATTAGTTATCTTTTTAATTCTATATTCAGGTGAAATAATATTGATATATGCCGCCGCGGGCTGCAAGTTGCTGCCCCAACTCGGTCATTAAAAATGTAAAGGTGTGTTCAGATGTATTTGATTGTTCGCTGGACAATTGAACATTATCTTGACTTGGATTGTTTGTTTACATTATCCTGTAGATGTAAATCTAAACTCGGCAATGCACTTAATTAATGGTGTTCGGTCAGCTTACAGTTACACACAACTAAGATAAGAACACACTTGAGTTTAGAGTGAAAAAAGATTAGAAGCGATTGAAAACTTGGAACTTCTAATTTCGACTCTATATTACTGCTGTTAAAGCTTATCTTCTTTTGGCACAGTTAAGTGGTCGAGGGTTTGTTACGGTACTTTTTTTAGGGTTCCGGAGATTCTTGCGTCATCGCTGGGTAAATTGTTAATCTTTTATGAACTTGAAATGATGAGTTTACTGCAATTCAAAGTGCGTAGGTATACAATATTAATTAATCATATAGATTCCATATTATAGAATATTCCTACGTTGGTAAGAACTACTTATTTAGATTAATTTACGTTGAAAAGTAGTCAACATTTAAATTGGAAATCACTAATGCAAAAAAAGTAATTTTAGATAAGAACTTAGTTTACTATTGAAGTTTATAGTTGCACTTTACTATAAGAGAGTACTTAGCTTAATTTCAATTATTGTTTTTTAACTAAATTAAAAAAATCAGCTACCGTTTCTCGAAAAATCTTGGTTGTAGCTATACAAGGTGTATTTGTGGTCCACTCTCCAAATTTTAAGGATGTGTTCAGTCCATGAAACTTAACAACTTTCTCTAAGAAACATAGGATCAAATATGTAAAAAAAAATACTTTTCATACAATTCAAAGAGATCACGTGATCAGTAAGTATGGAATGACCAAAATTTTTTGGTGTATTTCGACACATGTTTCATGGAGAAAGTTGTTCAGTTTATAAATACACTTAAATACACCTTGTATATTATAATGTAATGTCAACAAAAATGATATAATAGAAAGCGGGTTTTGATTTCACTGCAGACACGTGCATTTTTTTTTTGAAAAATTACAAAAAACCCTAAACTCGACACGTTTTTATTTATTTTGAGCCATTATTATGTGCCACAAGAAGACGCACCAAAACATAATTTTTAGTTATTTGTGAAGTTTTAACAGGTGTCGCAAAGAAAAAGAAATACTTTCAGATTGCAATACCTATGTTTATAGACAGTAGTATCAGGGCCTGATTTACCCACAGGCTAATAAGGCTTATAGCCTAGGGTGCAAAGGCTATTAGTTAGGGGGGCGCTTAGCTTGAAACTTTCAAGTACCACTTATAAAATAACCTTTTGAAATTTTAAAATCCACGCGTAAAATCTTCCTTGGGTTTGGAACAATTCATGCGCTCTTTTACCCGTTCATCCCCCATCCATAAGAATAAATAAAACTTACTAGAACGGACACTCCCGCCCCGAACGGGCCCAAAGTCACAATATTAGCCTACTTGTTAAACGTGAAACTCAGTCGGGCTGCCACGGCCGGCGCGTTTCCGCACACGCGTTTGCCTGTTTGTGCGTTCCGTACGATCTTGGAAATAAATTACAATGGCGTCAAGTTATTGTGGTGTGTTTGGTCATACAACCGCCTTAAAGTATAAAGTATCTATTCTGTGATTTCGTTACGTGATGGAAGTTGAAACATAACGAAACAGTAACTGGCTTATTCAGAGTGCGTTCGTTAAACTAGGGCCAAAGTTAACATGGCGTTAAACTGCGGACTAACGCCATTTTAGCGCAAATCGTATTCAGAGTGACAGTTTAACGTTTGGTCTCACCGTTTAAGGATTAAAAGGTGCATTGTGATTGGTTTACAAGGATTAAACCAGGTTTTGTTAAAACAGTCTTGCACCCCAGTTTTGCGAAACATCTCTGAATAAGACAGTAAGAGGATTAAAACCTAAAAATGTTTTAGAAGAAGGTACATTTTAATTAAATTTAATTTAACTTCCATACTAAAAGTTTATTTACTTTATTTATACAAAGTCAGGAGTAGGTAAGTACTTACCCAGAAAAAGTGGATATTTTATTTTTGTATCTACAAACTAGACTAAAATAATGATTTAAAACTATAGAAAAACTCATATTTTAGCGATATTATCTTTAAACGTAAGCAATATTTAACAGTAAGCAACCCTGGCAAACACGCTTGGACGACAGCGGAGCGTAGCGACGTGAAGGGGGAAGTAGTTATATAAATGGCGGCATTTGGGACTCGGATAAAGAAGAGTCCGTTCTAGTTAATTTTATTTATTCTTATGCCCCATCCCGACACGCAGAGTCGCAGACCCACCCTGTGGTGCGTGCATGAACCGGGACAGATAGAGGCACACACACACACACACAGTTCGTAATTAAAAGAATTTGAACTCTGAAAACAAACACGTGCGAAACTAAAAAGTCGAATCGTGAAAAAAACACAGAATGGTCAAATTCCTTTGTTAACACAATGAATAGTTACAAACAAAAACTTCTGCCAAATCTTGCTGTGACCACGCCCGGGTACTACCTACCTAGTAGAGTAAAATACCATGGTAAGTGGTCAAATCAAATATTTAGTTTTGTCATTGCGTATTGTATTGGTGATGGTGATACTCGTTCGTATTCGTATTGTTCATGCGCGCTCGCGACTCACGTAGCTATTGATTGATTATAATATTTGTGATTAATAGATGGTTGATTTCAAAATCAGAAAGGCAGTAGGTACGTACGTAAATAAAAAAAAATATTATGTTCAAATAAAACGGACTAAAAAGTACAAAATAATTGCTTCAGTAAAGATTTATAACCTCTATACTTACAGAACTTAGGTTTAAAACTGTATAGGGTTATAATTTTTTTACGGGAAAAATTATTTTATACTTTTAGTCAGTTTTAAAACGTGTTTTTTATTAAAAAATATTTTTTCAGTTTATTTTCTGCTATTTAATTAATTGGGAAACTGGGAATAATTAAAAACTTGTAATGGGATACTTAAATACTAAACCTGGCAGCGGTTTATTATTTGGGTGACAAAATAACTAAACGGGCGACAAACTGAGGGTTACAGGGTTAGGGTAAAACGGGCAATTACATCTGGGAGATTTAAGTTAACAGTGAAAATTCTAAATGATTGACAAAAATACTGAGTGAACAACCTGTTACTGTCTTATTCAGAGATGTTTCACAAAACTGGGGTGCAAGACTATTTTAACAAAACCTGGTTTAATGCTTGTAAACCAATCACAATGCACCTTTTAATCCTTAAAAGGCGAGACAAAACGTTAAACTGTCACTCTGAATACGATTTGCGCTAAAATGGCGTTAGTCCGCAGTCTAACGCCATGTTAACTTTGGCGCTAGTTTAACGAACGCACTCTGAATAAGCCAGTGTGAGTTTGTCTAAAAAGTCAATTTACATGAGATATTATGAAATTATTTATAAAAACTTATACCGATTACTGGTAACCCTGTTAGTGCAGAATATAGCTTTACTCAGTTTTATTTAACTGGGTATTGGTGGGGTGGTTGGGGATTTAGGTGGGTGTTAATATTACCTTTGAAATTACCCATGTAAACTGACTTTTTAGACAGACTCTATACCAAGTAGGTAACCATATAACTGATTTAAGCTGCCCATTATCGTCGGTGAAGAGTGAAAACCTCGTAAATCTCATTTTTGTCTAGAACATTTTTTGCAGTTTTTGTCAGAAAACCTCTTATCTGACGACTCTATCAGATCTCACTCATATTGCATTCAAACGCGTACAACGCTATCTATTGCATTTTATGAAAACCTCGTCAATGACAGAAGCTGGTCACGACACGAGTGACGAAAAACTCGGCAAAAGTGTTTTAGACGATAAAGAGGATTTACGAGGTTTTCACTCTTCGCCGACGTTATGGTATTTTTGTCATCTCGATTAGGATAATAGTCACCTTTTTTAAATAATATATATAGGTCAAATTTTAAATGTTTTGTGTGCCCTAAGTTTGTCGCCCAAATAGTAATTTGGTCGTCCGTTCTGAATAACTAGTTAGGTAAATATACCTACCTAACCTATTTAGATATTCAGAACATATGAATGTTGACTGTATTCAACAAAGTTATGACCTGAGTTTGAAAACAAATCGCTTGCAAGGATGGAACCTAAAGTTCGTCTTTTACCTGCCTCCATAGTTTTTATACAAAAGATGCTTTTGTGACTTTTCGGTAAATGCAAGACAATACAGACTACCTACTCAATCTAGAAATAAACCTTAAGGTGTTCAGCTCATAGCATTGCTGACAGTACCTACTCAATAAAGTCCATTATTTACTTTTTTCATTTAAGCAAAAGAATGCTTTCATAGCATTAAAAAAAGATCTTGAAAGTGACTCTTTTCTGTGATCAAAAAAGGGTGACCGGAAGGGTTGTTATTGTTAGCCAAAATTGTATCCTCATATCGTTAATGGAATAAGTTAGGATAGTGTTAAAACATTAGTACATACAAATTTTGTTACATGAGTGTTCACGGTTGTTAAATGAACAAAGAAAATGCTAGTATAAAAAATGCAAATTTTTGAAAATTCTCTATATAAATCTGCAATTTCAGAGGTAAAGAACTATTTTGCACCATGCAGCAGCACGTGCGCCGCGCGCTTTGTTTTGTACTGGCAAAAAAGGCAAGTTTTTTGGCATTAAGATTTTTTCTCGTTAGTTTTTGTGTTGACCAGTGGCCCTACCACCTACCATGAGGTCCATGAGTTGATGCAAACTGTTTACGTTACCATAAACTATCCGATACACTGCTTACAGTCAGTGTAAGTGAAAGAGACAAAACGATAGTTTACGGTAACGTAAACAGTTTGCACACAGAGCCACAGAAGTTACTATTCTTACCCAGACTACTCAAATTAAGTTCAAATTGTAGAAAATTCAATTAGCTTTATAAACATATACATCAAAGTTACCTGAAATTAAAATGCTTCATTGTTGTGGTAGTTTTTTGAAAAAAACTGGAACAAGTGTGAAGACTTAAAATAAAAAAGGAGTTTGAAAACTTTGGTTATTGTGTCATTTTACAGAAACTGCTAAATATATAACATTTTTTATACCGAAAATGTAAATACGTTATTGATTTATCAGAAAATTATACTACACTTGATCTTTTAGCCAGACGGACAGTTATAATTAGCGATACTGTAGCGCGTCAGGGATGTTTGCGGAAGCACGAATAGATGATTATTATTCGTAAGAGAGTACCTGCCTGATGTGCTGCGTGCGTGGCAGCGCTAACAGCATTCTGCAAGGTATAGCACAGAGGGTGGACGGGCCGATGTTGAAACATTGGGTTTCAGCTCATGTTATGGCGTTGGGACGTGCCGTAAAATAATTGTAATTTGTTTTATTTTTAATTATTTTTATCAATTGGTTGTGCGTAAGCGATAAAAAGATAAAAATTAAATGGACTGTATAATTTAGGATAAGAAAGCTATTCTGAAATTCAATAGTTACGCGATCAGTCGACAAAAAAGGTTGTGAAGGAAAATTTGGCACCTGGATAGAGGGCGGGAAGCTGCAGCCGCTGGTTGAGGTGTCGTTGGAGGGCCCTCGGTTCTGCAGGTTTTCTCACTTCACTGCACCGTTCACAATTAACAGTTTGCTGAATGTTTCAGGATTACGACGTGGAATTTCCAATAAATGCGAAAATTAGCGATGCGCGCGCGTGGTAGGTTTGCGGCCATATATCAACACACACTTGAATGTTCGAGAGAAAACGAGGCGTTGCGGTCGCAACTTTACGTCGCTAGATGGCGCGATATGTGCGGGAGATAGGAATATGGAAATAAAGGGCGGGATGTCGACAAATTTAAATTAAAGAAATTCAAATCGGTTCAATCCATCACTTGGCGCAACCATTTCCCCCCCCGGCTTGAAGGGTTACCTTCAAAAAAAAAAAGGAAGAACAACTGCCTATATAGTTGCTTCAAAGCTAAATGCTAACTAAACTATAATGCTATCAAACTAAACTAAGCTAAACCTAATCGAACAAGCTAAATTATGAATGTTGTTGAAGTTACTGTTGATTAGGCAAAGGACAAAGACGAATAACTGGTCGTAAGTACGAACCAGTTGCGGTTTTAACTCGAACTATACGGGTGATCCCATTTGACCCAGGGAAAACTTCCTCTACTACCCCAAGCGGCCAATGTAACGGAGGGATGTTTTCAGTTAAAATAACCACGACAGTACCGACAGTAATAGGGTTCGATGGAGTATTCCATTTCTGACGTGACTGTAGCGTATGCAAATAATCTGTTCTCCAACGCCTCCAAAACGATTGAACGAGCTTATCCAATAAAGCGTGACGCGAGAGAAGATGAAGTCGATCTTCCTCTATTTGTAACGCGGGCAAATATTTTAACGGTGTCACATTTAAAAAGTGCGCTGGAGTCAGTGCAAGCGGCTCCGAGGGATCACTAGACAAGGTTCTACAAAGAGGACGCGTGTTCATAACGGCCTCGACTTGAGTGAGCACGGTGCTCAGCTCTTCAAACGTAAGAATCTGCTCACCTATAACGCGAAACAGATGCGACTTTAAACTTTTGATGTTAGCTTCCCAGTTGCCACCAAAGTGGCTTGCGGCGGGCGTATTGAACGACCACTCAATGCGGTTTTCAGCTAATACGTGGGCGAATTCCGTGTTAAAATGCTTCGAGCGCAAAAAAATATGTAGTTCAGAAAGGCTACGACGAGCTCCGACGTAATTCGTGCCGTTGTCCGAATACATTCGAGATACGGAACCCCGACGCGACAAGAATCTTTTAAATGCAGCCATGAAGCACGGCGTGCTCAAATCACTAGCTAATTCAATATGAACGGCGCGAGTCGTCATACAAATGAAAAGACAAACATACGCTTTCGTGGAGCGTATACCACGACCGCGATGAACTGTCACCCGGAATGGGCCCCCGTAATCCGTGCCTGTGTGTACGAACGCTTTAGCAGCCTGAACGACACGACAAGAACGATGGTCGGCCATTTCGGGCGCGATTGACTTCGGGCGAAGTTTGAAACACGGAATACATCTATGAACTATCGAACGAATCAACTTGCGTGCGGAAAGAATCCAGTATTTCTGGCGCAAAATCGACATTAATAAATCTGGACCTGCGTGACAATTCACCTTATGGTGATATTCGACTAAAAGATCAACGATATGATCCTTGCGCGGGACAACTATAGGATGCATTTGATCGTAGTTCAATTCAGACTGGCTCAAGTGACCACCAACTCGAATGAGGCCATCCTTCAAAAAAGGTTTCAAATGTTGAAAAGCGCGGCTACAAGGTTTATTTAATTCTAAATTTCTAATTTCAGACGAAAAATAAAATCGCTGAAGTTCACGAAGTACAATTAACTCAGCCTTGTTCAAGTCAGAGGCGGTAACGTACTTGCGACGCGGAAGGATTTTCAAAAAGCGACAAATAAAAACGACACTACGTAAAAGAATCGACCACGATGAAACACGACTAGCCAACGCTAAAATAGTCGATCTTTCGGCGGGCGGTGCGGTAGCAACTAAAGAGGTTTTCTTTTCCTCTGGTGGTGTGGACACTGTGGCGGGGTTGAAAGGACAAATAGGCCATTCGTCAGGTGGGGTTCGGCACCAGGAAGAGCCATGAAACCACAATGGATGATTCAAAATTTGTGCAGGTGTTAACCCACGAGACAAACAATCGGCGGGGTTGTCTGTACCTGAGATGTGATAAAAGTTTTGCGGCGCCAATTCCGACTGAATTTTTGCCACCCTATTTGCGACGAATGTATCCCAACGATGGGGTGAAGAATGTGTCCAACACAAAGCTACGGTTGAGTCCGAAAATGCGAAAATTCTATCTATATTTATGCGGTTGCGACAACTATTAACGATTGAACTTACAAGCTGGGCTAGAAGCAATATAGCGCACAGCTCGAGACGAGCGAGAGAAACTACTTTACTAGGGGCTACTTTAGATTTAGCGCTGATGAGGTGCAGTGAAATATCGTCACCATTACGGACGTGGAAGTACACAACACACCCATACGCTTTCTCGCTAGCGTCTGCGAAACCTAAAATTGTTACAATACTATTATTTGAGATGCCAACATGGCGCGGTATTCTAATTTGCTCGAGCAAAGGAAGCTCGGCTCTAAAGCGGTCCCACAGTTTAAGAATGTGGTCAGGAGGAGTGTCGTCCCAGTCACAGTTGGACAGCCAAAGTTCTTTTATAAGAAGCTTTGCATACAAGACGACAGGTGCTACAAATCCCATAACATCCCATATGCGTGCGATACACGACAATATGGTGCGCTTAGTACAGGTTGACGGTGTAGGGCAAACTTTCAAACTAAACATGTCGGACGAAGGTGACCAACACAAACCGAGAACCTTGTGCGTATCATTACCATCAAACTCCTTGACAGTTGACAAGCGATGCGTCGGTGGAATCGAATCCAAGACCGATTGCGAATTACTATTCCATTTTACGAGATCAAAATTACCAGCCTTCATGAGATCAATTACTTCAGCCGCAGTTGCGACAGCTTGATTTTCGCTCTGCACAGAATAAATATAGTCGTCCATATACAAACCGGTTTCTACAGTCTCCTTAGCCTTCGGGTATTTGTCCCCCTCATCGGCGGCGAGCTGCTTGACAGTGCGAAGAGCGTGGAAGGGGCTGGATTTAAGTCCAAAACAAACGCGATTAAATTCGTAAACCTGTAAAGGCTCCTGCGGTGAAAATCTATACAAAATGCGTTGGAATCGGCGATCCGATTCGCGAACACCAATACAAAGAAACATTTGTCTAATGTCGGCTGAAAGCGCGACAGCGAATAAGCGAAAGTTAACTATAATTTCAAACAAATTGCCTTGGAGATTTTGCCCACTATGTAAAATATCGTTTACCGACACATTCGAACTAGTTTTGGCGCTGCCATCTAAGACAACGCGCAACTTGGTGGTTAGTTTATCCTCACGGATAACTCCATGGTGCGGTATGATATACGAAGGAGCATGCTGCGTTCCTTCAGCTTCGGGAGGCGCGGGTCTAATAAAGCCCTTATCCAAATATTCGATTATTACATTATCGTAAGCCTCCTTCAACTTTGGAGATGCTTGCATTTTTCGTTCTAAACAAAAGAAGCGTTTTTCGGCTGACTGAAACGAATCTCCAAGCGAATTAACATCACCCTTAAAGGGGAGTGCGACAATATAACGACCATCACTATCGCGAGTAGTAGTGCGGCTATAAAACTCTTCACAAAGTTTATCATCAGGGCTGACAACAGGAGGTACATTCACCTCTTCCATCTCCCAGAATTTACGGACGGTGGAGTCCAGCGGCTCGGCGGCGCAACAATATGACACTGTCGAGTTATAATCTAAACAAGCGGGTGCGGAACCAACAACAACAAAACCAAGAACCGTCTCTAATGCGAGCGGCGCGGGGTGCGACGAGTGACCTTGAACCTTATGCTGCAACAGGAGGTGCGGGAAAATCGAAGCGCCAACTAACAAATCAATATCTCCTGGAACGGCGTAAGTATCATCGGCCAAAGGCAAATCTCTAAAATTAGTCAATAATGCGGTATTGACTGCGACAGTCGGTAAAAGTTCGGTAACTTTATCGACAACTAACGAATCCATCGAAAAACTAACGCTATAATTAAAACGCGAGTGGAATTTAATTCCTACAGAACCTTGAACGGCTTTAGTGGAACCCCCAATACCTTTCACAACGTTACAGGCAGGGCGGTTATTTATATGCAAACCAAGACGACTACAACAATTTTTACTAATAAAATTACTTTGAGATGCACTATCTAAAAGTGCGCGTACACTATGTCCCCTACCATGCGAATCGTAAACAATAACTCGAGCGGTTGCGAGGAGTACCGTAGTAGGGCTTGTGTGCAAACTCGATAACGAGGAGCACAAAGCAACATCATCGTTCGGCTGGAGACGTGCGGGCCGCGCGGCAGTGGCGCCGCCGTCGCTGGGCGCGGACGGAGACGAAAACACGCGAGCGCACTCCGAGTCGCGGCCCAACGGCGCGGGCGGCTGTGACGTCACAGCGAGCGGACTACGGCTAGGCATGGCGGCGGCGGGTGCATTGCTAACTACAAGCGAATTATTTCCATTAACGTGCGAAGTTCCGACTGTGTTTAAATTGGATGCGGCATTATTATTTTCGAAGTGTAATAATGAATGGTGTTTACCATTACACTTGCGACAAAAATGATTCGAATTACAAGATGAGACACGATGTTTCTCACTGAGACAATTAATACATAAATTATTAGCACGAACAAATTTATAGCGATCGCCAGGGGTGAGCTTATTGAACTCCGAACATTTATAAAGTTGGTCGTGGTGACCCTGACACAAAGAACATTTTTTCGAATGCGATGCTTGCGAAGTTGCGGGTTCGAAATTAACAAAAGAATGCGTAGACTTCGTCGCTGGCTTATTATTACGATTATTAGGACTATTTTTCGTAACTCCATGGTTTAACGAAGTTCGTTGCAAAATTCTAATATGTTGACGAACGAAAGTTTCTAAATCTTCGAACTTAGGTATTTGATAGCCACGTCTATCCATTTCAAATAAGCGAACGGTTTCAGAATCTAATTTCTTTAACCCAATATACAAAAACAAAAAATCACAGAGATCATCGACCTTGAGATTCTTAAGCGCGCGAACAGCTGATGCAAAGGTATCTAGGAATTTTTCTAAATCGTGTTCATTGCAGGAAGAACTATTTTTCAAATTAAATATTTGATCTAAATAAGCGGTTGTTACTAAACGTTTATCTTCGTATTTGACCTTCAAAGTATTCAAAATCAAACTATAATTTTCGGCGCAAAGCGTTATTCCCGCGTAAACGGTTTTTGCTTTCCCGGTGAGTTTACTGACTAAATAATGTAATTTTTCGTGATCCGATAACGAATTATTTTTATGAATTGTGTTTTCAAAACTAGCGAAAAATAAAGGCCAATTTTTAATATCGCCATCAAATTCGGGAATTTGAAGGGAAGGTAATTTAGGTCGGTCCCGTTTTAACAGATCAAAACCGGCTAACCCGGGTTTCGACTCGGTATCTACTACGGGCGCTTGCAATAATTTAGCGACACGTTTTATTTTACAAATTAAATCTTCGAATGATGACATGGCGTCATAGCTTACTAAGAACTCGGGATTTAATTCTAATTCAACGGAGTTTATTTTATCGAGTACATTTTCGAAATCTAAGCGTAATGTATCTACGGTTTCTACCGAGGATAAAAATAAATCTTTCGTTGATTCATCGGCGATCCGCGATGAATAATCAGAAATCAATTGCATACGCTTAAAAAGACTATCCTTTTTAGCATGTAATATTTTTAACAGTGTCTCCGGAGGCATTTTCGGAGGCATTGTCAAACAACAAACTAACTAAAATGCTAAACTAACGAACGATCAAAATGGAAGCGGTGAAGAACAGCGACGCGAGCGAGCGTAGGTAGGTACTTAGTGCGGACGAACTATACCTACCCGCGCACAAAATATATTACTATGCGGTACGGCCGAAACTACGAATTATTATGCGAAATAAAGTATCTAAATGCGTACATTCCTTATGGAATGAAAACTATAGTGCGTTTATTCCCTATGGAATAAAAACTAATGCGATTCTATGACTAAATATTGCGAAATACGACTACTACCTATGCGTTTATTCCCTATGGAATAAAAAACGAATGCGATTTTATGATGAACTATTGCGAAATTTGCGAACTATAGGTAACTATAGGTACTACGAACTAAAGAACGGATCAAAATCCGGATCGCATGGACCAGGAAATGGTTGTGCGTAAGCGATAAAAAGATAAAAATTAAATGGACTGTATAATTTAGGATAAGAAAGCTATTCTGAAATTCAATAGTTACGCGATCAGTCGACAAAAAAGGTTGTGAAGGAAAATTTGGCACCTGGATAGAGGGCGGGAAGCTGCAGCCGCTGGTTGAGGTGTCGTTGGAGGGCCCTCGGTTCTGCAGGTTTTCTCACTTCACTGCACCGTTCACAATTAACAGTTTGCTGAATGTTTCAGGATTACGACGTGGAATTTCCAATAAATGCGAAAATTAGCGATGCGCGCGCGTGGTAGGTTTGCGGCCATATATCAACACACACTTGAATGTTCGAGAGAAAACGAGGCGTTGCGGTCGCAACTTTACGTCGCTAGATGGCGCGATATGTGCGGGAGATAGGAATATGGAAATAAAGGGCGGGATGTCGACAAATTTAAATTAAAGAAATTCAAATCGGTTCAATCCATCACTTGGCGCAACCATCAATCATTTTCAAATAATAACATAGTACATATAAGTGCATTGTTACTAACAAATTATGGATTTATATTAATTCTGAAATAAATGATTATTATTATTATTTGTTATGTTGTTTGCAAAATTCTCAGTTCAAAACTGATTATATAGGATCTGCACGGGCGCACCAAGTGACAAATCCCCCTAATTATTTAATTGAAGTTTGTATCTTCTTGCAAGAAATTGCGGACTATCCTGCAACTATTTAAAATGGCTGCCTTTTGCATGGTTACATATGAGTTAGGCGGAAAATCTAATAATTTTAGGTTAAATGTAAATTTTTTGGTGTAACACCAGTGCTGGAAAGCACCAAAGGCACGATGTACACATTTTGCAAATTCCAGATTCTTAATATCTCTTGTTTAAGTTCCGTATAATTATTTATGTAATTTTTCTGAAACGGATTTAAGAAGGTTATGGGTGGAAGGTGTTGTAATGTCTATTAAATTATTATTATTATTATTATTTTAGAATGAAGGCAGAGGTGGAGTGCTACTTTAACCCGACGCCGCCCGTATGAAATTGTTTTTGTGAGCATAGTTTGGCCCAGCTCAATATTAGTTAGAATAGAAACAGCCTACAGATCAGTTTTCATTATGCGGCCAAATTTTATCACGAGTTGTTACTCTCAATTTTTTTTGTATGGAGGTTCATACCCACTAATACTATTTTTGTGATGGAAACCTTGAATATTCTAAGATTATTTTTCAATTTAACGACTCTGTATGAAATAAAACAGGGAGAAAAAACAGCCTCTGATGAGTTCCTTGCCGGTTCTTCTCGTTACAAGGTCTCCCTCCGTAGTATTTGCTAACCAATGGTATAGCAGCATTGAAGTTCATAGATGCTTGTAACAGCTTCTGAATAAATGTAATAATTTTCATTATAAACTGAAAAATATATCTTATTTATTTTCAATGCGGCCGCCTGTTTCGTAGAATTTCTTCTCGTATTGGTATGGTTTGTGTTTACATAATTTTGTTGTTAAGGGTATTTTTCTCCCGACTAGGATATAAAACTTCAGATGGAACCCTCGATTTGTAAACTTGACTCACTCTTGGTTCAATTTTTAATTGAAACACTAGCTATAGCTAGCTATGGACACACTGGCCCCGATAATTAACAAAGGTGTTTGTTGGCATTACAAGATGGACTAAAATGCGTGCTAAGCATTATACGTCATTTGTTATTATAGGGTTTTTATTATCAACATTCTACCTTTTATACGTAGTTCAAATTCCAGCTTCGTTTAGTTGAGAGAAAAAAATCACAGTGAAAAGACCTTTATCGTGTAGCTTAATAAAACCGCTCCGGGCGCGAATCCGTGCCCCAGTCACTGTGATTAGGTCTCCTTCAATGTACTTTGCCAGTTAATTAGCCTAGATTTCTTTTGTTATTTTAAATAGTGCAATAATTCAAATTGTTCACAATTTAATGTAGTTTCTTGTGTGATATTAATCTTTCTGTATAATAGTGTAATAGTGATATAATATGAACATTTGTGAACAGTGACGGAACAAGGCGGTTGGTGTCTTCAATGATATTTAGAAAGGTTTTTACAATTTATTTTTTCACTTATTATTGTGTAAAATCAATGATTATATTGTTTTCCACGTTTATCGTCAATATTTTGCAAAACAAGAGAGTAGTTTACACGAAATCTAGGTTTATATTTAGGTTGCGCGTTGCAATGTTGGGTTTGAAATTATGAATTGTTAGCCTAATTTTATGAAGGTATTTAATTTATTTTCTGTACTGGACAGATAGTTTTTTTATCATTATCTGATTACGTGGAATATGTGTGGTCTAAAATCATAGGAAAACTACCAATTTTATTGCTTATATTTTAAAATATACATCATTTGATGCAAGTGAACAAAATATTTTCAAAATAATGATCTTCACTTGAATTACTTGAATCAAACACGTGATATTAATTTAAAAATGCATCTTCAAATAATGCCTAACTAATATATTTTATGAAACTAGTTTCAAAATTTTAATTTATTGCCTATTTCTTTTGTACTAACTGTAAAAGTGCAAACCCATACCGCGCTATTTGCGGTTGGTAATTCCTACCGATCAGCAGCGCTCAAGGGTCTAGTTATCGCGCGGTGCCATCGCCTGAGCGGATAAACAACTGGGTCAGTTTGTTTCCCTAAATGTGGTCGTGAAAGGGGCGCAGATATAAAATCCTTGTCAGTGTTTAACGGACAGGTATGCGTGACAAGGCGATAACCTTAACATAGTGACTAAAATATTTCAGTCTATACACGGTTAATTTTTAAGAATATCTATAAATGAAATGGGGTTTTCAGACCACGTAAATGAACAACTTTTACTATGGGGCCAACCACGAAATCGCGAAAAAGAAATCAGCTGTTCCATACATTATAGTCGAGTCGATGTTGTACTTTTCTATGGAACAGCTGATTTTTTTTCGTGATTTCGTGGTTGGCCCCATAGTAAAAGTTGTTCATTTACATGGTCTGAAATCCCCATTTCATTTTTAGATATAGTTCAAAATTAACCGTGTAGATACAGCTTTGTAGAAACTAATATCTTATGTCTTCTAGCGGCGTAAGCACAAAATCAATTAAAGTTTACAAAGTGCAATTAAGTTGAGCTTAGGCCTATATTGCATAATATTTTTTCTAGATAATGTACAGTACAAAACTGAATAAAAAATTCGTTGCAATAAATTGTTACTACAGTTACAATGCGATTAAATTGACAATAGACAGTGATTCGCTGCAAATTCACTCGAGAATGTATGGCAAAGACTTAGAAATAGAATGTCAAAGAACAACAATGTCAATAAACAGGTGATCCGAAAACGAATGCATACATTTTATATGAGATACGTAAAATATGACTTAGATTCATAAAATATGACTATATACGGCAAAGGAAATTAATAAACTATGTTCCATACTGTTTTCTTCGTCGATAAACGAATAAATGTAGAGAAATTTGGTTTTAGAGAAATGTGTGGTAATATCTTATTTATCTGTGAAAAGTGTGATTACTTGGATTGTTTCTTTTTGTCACATCACAATTACTTAGAGCACAAGACACCATGGCTCCACGATACCTTTATTTTGAATTATAATTAAGATTAACAAATATTTTAAACAAACTGTGATTGCTCATTTGCTAGGCGGGACGCTAGGGGCTCTTACTGTAAAAAATGTTGGCACATGTCACTTGATCCTTTGTCTCTTTTTTACATAGACCGTGTCCGTATGATGTTAACTTCTCTTTTCCACGCTTTGTTGGTCTTCTTGAGCGCAGCGAAAATTTTTCTATGTCTATGGGCAAAGAGAAAATTTTACAGATTAAAATACGTCGTTTTGCACCGCAAGCGCTCTGAAGTTGGTCATTTCTGTTGTACATTGTTAAGTTAATAGCATTGTACGTACAAGGATTATAGCTATCTGAGTACAACAGCGACCAACTAATCAGCATGTGAATGACCCAGTGCCGAGCGCAGACCTTCCCACATGTAAGGAACACAAGAGGAAAGGTCAAATCGGTGCGATATCGAAGTGACTCCGGGCACTTGCTTTCATTTCATTTTGAACTTACCATCCAAATTTTAAGGATGTGTCCAGTCCATGAAACTAAACAACTTTCTCTAAGAAACATGTATCAAATTTCGCCAAGAAATTTTGGTCATCCCATACTAAATTGATCACGTGATCTCTTTGATTTGTATGGAAAGTCGATTTTTATTTTACATATTTGACCATGTGTTCCTTAGAGAAAGTTGTTCAGTTTCATGAACTGAACACATCCTCAAAATTTGGATGGTAAGTTCAAAATGACCCTGTATAAACGGGTGTAATCCCACTATCCAGGGTCCTTACCTAGGACTCATTAAGCAGTACCTATTATTGCATTTGAAGTGTACAGAGAAAGAAAGATCACAGCTCTCCGAACTGAATGTCTAACAATCTTCATCAAAAGAACGCTCCTTGAGGATTATATTACTATTTATAAGTATCTTTGAATACTACAATATTGATGTGTCATAAAAATTAAAGCAACCTGAACTTTTTAGGGTTCCGTACCAAAATGGTAAGAAAGGAACCCTTATGGTGTGACACAGTCTGTCTGTCACAGCTGGATATCTCGAGAACTACTAATGATATCAACTTGAAATTTGGAATAGTTTAAGATGACATTTGCCCAACTATTTTGCAAATAAGAAATATATAAAAAAATAAATATCTTTTTTACAACAGAAAGAGTTTACACGTTTTCAATCATTTTTTCTTTCGCATAGTTTTCGACTTATGATGAAAAATGTAAAAAAAATCACCGTTCCCCCCCCCACTAACAATAAAAAAGACAAAGTTATTTCAAAATTTAAATATTCATTAAAATTTTAATCCAGCGCTGTTTGATCTTCAATAATAATTAGCCGTCTTCCTGACCTATGAAAGGAAATATTAAGCAATTAAGCTGATTGCTCTAACGAGTCAATTCATTAATACCAATAAAACAACAGTCGGTAGGGTAATGCGCTAATTTGACAAGCACTCACGAAGGGCCCTTTGACACAGAATTAATAATAACTGGTTGAGGAAACTGTGTTAATTTTTTTTTTTGACAACGTTAATTATAGTTAATTTAGCACAGAGACAATAACCTGATTTGAATAAACTAAAGTTACAAAACCGCTAATGTGAATCGCTTGCTGTAGGTAATTAACATTAACGTTTATCGGATACTCATACAATGAACTCATATTATTTAATTACTAATAATGTTAATAATTTTTATATGTAAAAAAACACTATCAATAATACTCTGATTATTGCATGATAAAATAGCTTCAAATGACACCAAAGTGTCGAGTGTATTTTTATGCGATAGATAAAAATATCGATATGATTCCCACTGTATCTCTCTTTAGAACGAATACGTGCATATATTAAAAGAATTCCATAATCGAACAAATATTAAGTCAGCAAATAAAAAATCCTTGTAATAAAAGTAATAACAAACGCCTCAAAAATAAGGCGACATAAATGTTTAATGAAATAAACTATTACTCAATTAAGAAATATTATTGACAATCACAACCAAAATTACGATATCACAATATTTACAACTTTATCAGTGAAAGAAACAGTGACTTCGATTCAACAAATAAAGACGCCAAAGGTCAAAATATTTAATTAGATAACTCCTAAAAGTTAAATTGCGAGAGTAAAATTATATAATAGCATAGGTACTTAGTAAGTTTGTATACAACTTTTGTTAATACATGTTTCAATTCAATTCATTTTAATCACATTTTCGGATTGGCATAAAAATAATAAAAGTGCAAGTCCATGAAAGTTTGTATACTGAAATTCAGGCTCGCAAATAAAATGATTTGCATTTTCCAAGGTAGTGCACCCCCACAGTAAATCTTCAGTAGACGAAACTTTACAGTATGATAAAGTATCATAAATGAAACATACTTTTTAATTAATCCAAATCGATTTTTGTTTTGTTTTCGGATATTTGTACATAGGTTTTGGTTTATACTAACTATATTACAACCCTGCAAAGTTTCATCGACTGAGGATTTAATGTTGGGGTCTCCATACTAAAGATCGCTTCATTTCCTACACTATAGGTTAGGTTTTTTATCCTTAATCAGGTTTGTTTAATTTGAGACTATAAATAATTATTTGGTGTAAGTTATTTGAACTTGAGAACTATTGAACTCTACAGTACAATCACTCACAGAGTTGAATGGCAAATCTGCGAGGCCTCAGGTGCAGAATGATATCTTGATCGTGCCACAAACGTCAAATAAACCGCGGCGTGGTCTGTGACCGGTATTGTGCCTATTCATGATCTCCACGGGCCGTTCGCAGCGGTTGTGATCACAATATGATAAGTTCGCTAAATGATGCCGCAGTACGCCACTCTTGTACAATCTAGTTCCAGAACTATGGTTATTTTATGATTATGGAATGACGCGTAATGTCGGGTAAAGCAGTGGCTTACGAGAATTGTCGTAATACCGAATATGGTAGATAGAGACAATCAAAATGAACAACTTTTACTATGGGACCAACCATGAAAACGCAAAAAAATCTGCTGTTTCATACAAACATTAATAATGAACATATCAAAATGTATGAAACAGTTGAAATTATTTTTCGCAATTTCAGAGTTGATCCCATAGTAAAAGTTGTTCAGTTTGATGGTCCCTATCTACCTTATTCGGCATTAGGGGTTGTTTTGTAACACGTTGTTTAGAATATACAGGGTGGATTTTTAAAACGGTACATTAAGGGCAGGTACCTTAACCGTTATAGTTACAGGAAAACGTTCCTAGGAGACCATCCATAACTTTTTAAGATATTCTGAACTGCATTCACAGATTTTGGAAAAAAATTACCGTTAGCAAAAAAATGCTAAAATACCAAAAAAAATATTTTTATGCCAATCGATCCTATTTCGTGTGGGGATCAAAAGACTCTAGATCAAAAGAGAGATATGGGATCATTTAAGGTATGAGTACTAGAAACGACAGAAATCGCCAAAAACTTTTCCCATGCATTTTGTACTGAAAAACGATAAATCAACTCGAAATATTTTTTATTGCCAAACGATCCTATTCCTTACTGTGATCAAAATACTCTTTGAGGATAACTGAATTTTGAGTACAGAAAATGTTTTTTTTTTAGATCTAATGTTGTAGAAGATTGTGCTTGCGTGTGAAGCCGGTGTTGTCACTTATTGTAGTTTCTGTGCTCAAATTTCAGTTGGCCTTAAAGAGCATTTTGATCACAGCACGAAATAGGATCATTTGGCAATAAAAAATATTTCGAGTTGGTTTACCGTTTTTTAGTACAAAATGTATGGGAAAAGTTTTTGGCGATTTCTGTCGTTTCTAGTACTCATACCTTAAATGATCTCATAGAGTCTTTTGATCCCCACACGAAATAGGATCGATTGGCATAAAAAATTTTTTTTGGTATTTTAGCATTTTTTTAGTCTTAATACTTTCGGAATAAAGTGGCTGTGACATACGGACAGACAGACAGACAGATATGACGAATCTATAAGGGTTCGGTTTTTTGCCATTTAGGCTACGGAACCCTAAAAAGTTATGGATGGTCTCCTAGGAACGTTTTCCTGTACCTATAACGGTTAAGGTACCTGCCCTTAATGTACCGTTTTAAAAATCCAACCTGTATATGATAAATCTATACCTACAGATTTGTTTTATTGGATTAAAAATAAAGTTAGTTAGCTAAGGTATGATATTATTATGCTTATAAAAGTTATATAGAATAAGTGTTATATATAAGGTCCTTCTTAAATAGTGCACATAATTTTAAGGGGTCAATGTACTCATGCATACAAACAACTTTTACTATGGTGCCAACATTGAAATCTCAAAAAAAAATCAGCAATCAGAAAATTTAAAATCGAATAGACCAAAATGTATGGAACAGCTGATTTTTTTTCGCGATTTCAATGTTGGTCTTATAGTAAAAGTTTTTTGTATGCATGAGTACATTGACCTCTTAAAATTATGTGCACTATTTAAGGAGGACCTTACATATGTGAGTAAATGGAAAACTTTGAAAGAGAAACAATAAAATAATTAACATATCCAAAGACTTTTCACGATGAATGTACGTGAACAGATCAATGATAACGCATTCCTGGGGCATCATGCATCTATTCAACAGTAGGATGGAAGGGTTGGGAATGTTGATGCGCGTGCGCAACGCAGATTGCGCCAAGAACTGGGCTCAATAATAAAATGAGTTTATTTTTTGTTTATTAACACTCACTAGGCACATACATTTATATTGCAAAGGAAATTATGGTCAAACATACACTTTACGAATACCCTTGTTCTAGAAACTATCGCTAGGGTTCGGTCGACTCGTCGGATAGGTGACAAACAATTTATTACCTCAAGCTTTTCCGTGCTTTGGAAGGCTCGTTAAGCCTAGGGTTGCCACCTTTCGGCAGTTAGAATCCGGGAGATAGAAAACTTTAAAATAAAACGAGTAATTTTTAACACATTTTTTTGTACTTATATTTTTCATTTGTTCGTACAGGGGGTCTATTACGAAAAGTTTAATGCAATACACGCAGCTTGCGTCCGTGCTTCGTTTTGACTGTTTACTATTACAAATCACCTTCGTATGCGATATTGCTAAGTGATTGCGTGAGTCTGACAGTTTCTCTTTAGCGTATCGACATCGTTCGTTCAGTAGTCTATGGGCTACGATAGCCAAATTCAAAATGTTTGTTATAACTACAACCAACGAACTGCGGACGACTATCGTGGTCAAGTGACTGTGTTACGCAATTGCGTACGTTATTTTTGTAATAGGCTCCCAGATTTCAAAATTTCTGGTTTAGTAACTCACAAATCGAAAAAACTCTCTACATTCTATTCGAAAATTGACGAATGCCTGGACTTAACATGACGTTTTCTTTCCTTTGTCCATATATCGAAGAAGACGATGCTAAAAATGCGCTCGCAAGGAATTCACAGATCGAAAAAACACTACATTCCATTCGAATAATGACAAATTAGAAATTCCGTGATAATTTTTGGATTATCTTGAATTAATTCCGGGAGACGGGAGATTTTTATTTCAAGGCACGATTTCGGGAGACTCCCGGAAATCCGGGAGTGGTGGCAACCCTTGTTAAGCCGTTGGTTTACTCTCGCTAACAGCCACCAATTCGCATTGGGCGCGCGTGGTGGGTTATGTATGGGCAATCCTCCTTACCCAACCATTTAGTAGGCCCTGTGCTTAGGGTTGCCAGATTTGATTAATTTTTCAATTCCGAGACAAAACTGGTAAGAAAGCCCTAGTTAGTATTAACCTCTCGTTGATGGATATGACTCCCCTGGTATTATTTTAAATCCGGGACAGTAAAGTGTAATTCCTGGACATGGGACAAAACAAGCAAGCAACAAAAGGTCTTTGCCCTTAATTAAAATTTCATGGACCCGGTGGGAAAAATAGGTCAATAGAGTCGTGGACCTTTGGGAATAAATCATTCTGGGGGTGGGCAACCGGATTTCCCGGCCATCTGGGCAACTCTACCTGTGTCCCAGCAATAGGGACATTGAAATGGATGATAAAGTTATCCATTAGTTCGTACTACAAAAGTAACGTGGAAATAACTGGTTAACTTACCACCTAATGCTATGAATATACCAACGCCAAAACAAACACTTAACACTTAAGTACTAATAATAAAATTTACTAACTCCAATACTCAAATAAGGAAACTTCTCTTGTACCAAAACGTAAATAGTAACTAATGTATCATTGTCAAGAACATATTAATTGGCCTTTCGTGTCTTAAGGTAAACGAACTTTTGTTAGCACTTGACCTGCATTGACCCGGGAAAATAATATGTAACTCAAACAAGTTGTATAAATCTATAATTATGTAAATGAGTATTATTGGTAAAAAACAAATCCAACTAACAAAAAAATCAAACCAATAAACTACGGCTTTGATTATATCTTTTTTCCTGTTTAAAAAAAAGGTTTTCTTTCTATTCAATAGAATAGAATACTATTATATAATAGTAAATGGTTATTCAATTTCTTTTGAATTGTACGTGTGGAAATAAAGCTAAAAATAGCTTACTATTTTGTATGTAGTAAAAGCTATTGGAAATATTTCAATAGAACCAATTTTTTCGCTTCTTCAATTAAAATGAACGTGATTTTAAAACTCTGGTTTCGGATAACTTGTCAAGTTGTTAGTGCTGTTTTTTACTTTTTTAGGGTTCCTTAGCCTAAATGGCAAAAAACGGAACCCTTATAGATTCGTCATGTCTGTCTGTCTGTCCGTATGTCACAGCCACTTTATTCCGAAAGTATCGTATTAAGAGTACACAGTTGAAATTTGGTATGTACGTGTATTCTGTTAACCGCTTAACGATTTTAACACAAAAATAAAAAAATAGAAGGTTAGGGGTTTTCCCATACATGGAAATGATACAAATAAAATTTTTTTTCTTCAAATCAATACGTGCGGGTTTTTATAGATAAGTAGGTCTTTAAAAATGACATTGAGGTTTCTAAGACAATTTTTTCTCAAAGTCAACCGTTTGAAAGTTATACACCGCCAAAGTGGAAAAATGTGTCCCCCCCCTTTAACTTTTGAAATAAGAGAGTGAAAAGTCAAAAAAAATATATGCTGTAGATCTTAATAAACACTTTCAACGAAAATTGGTTTAAACGACATATATTTTGTAGTTTTTGAGATATAGCACATTTTCCAAAACCGCAAATATAACCTTGTCATTCATATATACCAAAACTGTGAAAAACAAAAATATTTTTGCAGACGGAAAATGATAGTGGTATTAAATATGGTATGGTATAAGGTAACTACGGAACCCTACGGCGTGTGGCCCGACACGCACTTGGCCGTTTTTTTAGTTTACTAGTAGGTATTTATAATTTAATATAAAATTTTAAAACGGTGAACATAAAAAAGTATTATTATTTTAAAGAAAATTTTCACTTTCAGGCCTCCTTTACTAAAGTCTTTCGACATCAGCCATTTTTAATGTCCCCACTGCTGGGGCACAGGCATTCCTTATGATGGGTGGATAAGGAGGATGGGCCATAACGCAGGCCCAATGCGGATTAGCGGGTATTAACGACTGCAATTGCAGCCGGGACCAACGGTTTAACCTGTCTTTCGAAGCACGGAGGAACTCGAGATAATAATAAAACACTTTTTACGGATTACAGCGCGTATATTGGTTAATTCAGATGGTATTTTAGAATTATTTAGTTTTGATTTGGTTTTTTAGGTTTCCCGACGTTTCCAGGGGCCGTGGTCACGGGATGACTGAAGTAAAAAGCTGCCCATATTTTTATGAAATTACGAGCTCGAAACTTTATAAAAATGCAATAGTCTATATTAGAATCACTCGCTACGCTCGTGATTCAATTCTAGACTACTTCGGTAGTTCGTGATTTAATAGTCAGCACTCGCAGCAAAAAATGACTTTGCTCTCTTGTATAACAAATAACTATTATAGCTGCGTTAATTATTATTGAATATATTGATTAAAATTAATTAGAAAACACGATCTAGTTACTGAATCTACCACCTGTTCACAAATTGGGAGGCCTCTCCGAGAAAGAACTGGCGGAGAGGTTATGTCGACCTCCCTTTGGAAAGGATTTGTGGTTCATCAAATCTAATGTAATGGTTGATAAACCACAAATCCTTGCCAAAGAATAACACAGACTCATTCCCAGAATGCTACGCGAGGCTATTGAAATCAACAAATATCCAAATTTCAATAGAGAAGATGGTTGGAAAGTACCACCAGCTTGGGACCCCATAATTCATCAACTAAAATCCCATCCCAAATCTCACACTGCAGGATCTAAAGATGTTAGTTCGTTTTGGAAAAAAAGGATCAAAAGGGAGGTCGACACAACCTCTCTGAGTTTTCTTCCGCCAGTTCTTTCTCGGAGAGGCCTCCCAATTTGTGAACTGGTGGTAGATTCAGTAGCTAAATCGTATTTTCTAATTAATTTTAATCAATTTAATTCAATAATAATTATTAAAATCAGAACGCAGCTATAAAATAATTTAATAAACTTGAATGCATTTTTATAAAGTTCCAAGCGGGTAATTTCATAAAAATATGAGCAGCTTTTTCTTTCAGTTGTCCCGTGACCACGGCCCCTGGAAAGGTGTCGAAACGTCGTGAAACCCAAAAAACCAACAAATCAAAAAATTCTAAAATAACATCTGAATTAACCAATATACGCGCTGTAATCCGTAAAGTGTTTTATTCCTAATGAACTCTACGCGCGGAAGCCTTAGAAGTGTATATCGAGATAATTTAGTCACCCATCTCATGACCGACCCTTGCAAAAGTTGCTTTACCTCCGCAATCGCAAGGCCAGGCGCTAAATCACTGCGCCACCAAGCTCCTCAAAGGTGTTACCAATAGGCTATTTGACTAATTCTGGAAAACCATTTTAAATTATTCCTTATTACGTAATAAGCGCACCACAGTGATATTTCAGGAAAAATCAATGTATTTTATTAAAAATCAATGTTAAAGTATAAAATTTTAAAACCGCGCCAAAAACGCTATGGCGCTGGACACGTGACTTTTTGACGTCACTAGCCTGTAAACATTGCCCTTATTGTAATATCCTTAGCCATTTGACAGCCATCAATCGCGGATCCTAATTCTATGGTCGTGTCAAACGCCTGAAGCCATATTTATTTACAGGGAAGTGACGTCATCAGTAATCTTAGAGCGTTTTCGCCACAGAAAAAAAATCAAAAATTATTGCATTTTTCTAGGTGAAATTAATCAATTAATAGACTTAATTTAGTCTATGTGTCCATCAGCCATTTTTGATGTCCCTACTGCTGGGGCACAGGCCTTACTTATGGGTGGATAAGGAGGACGGGCCATAACCCACCACGCGGGCCCAATGCGGATTGGTGGGACCAACGGCTTAACGTGCCTTCCGAAGCACGGAGGAGTTCGCGATAGTAAATTTTTGGTCACCCATCCCATGACCGACCCTTGCGAACGTTGCTTAACTTACGCAATCGCTGGGCATAGTTGAATATGTTTTTTACGCCATTATCTGTTAGGATGACCACAATTTGCAGTATACTTTCAATGTTGTCAAATACCCTATTTGCAACAAGTTATTGATAAAAAGCTCAACCGCCATTCTCAACTGTATATTTTGTTGGCTTAACTGTTAAAACTTATTAGCCAGTCAATAGATATCTAATTATGATATGGGCATGCTAATCCTAGCAACAAAGTGCTAAATCTTTCTATATTTGGCTACCAACTATAGGTAATGTGTTTAACCTACATGGCAGTTGTTGTTTCACATCCGGTTACATTAATAAGGTCGATTCGACCCGGCAATTGTTTAATTTTACAATTATTATCTTCTTGTTTTACATCAAAATTTAATTTACTGGTACGACAGTTACCAGATTTCGCAGATAGGCCTTTTATATGCAAATTAGCATTTTATTTGCATGTAAATCTGGCATAGTTTTTCGTTTAGTTCGATACAAACACAGGAAATGGAAATGTTTTAGTTAATACTGTATATTAAATATGGAAACCGACACCATGTTTCCACAAAATAATTATCTGTTCACTCTTCTTTTCAAACGTTATTTTTATTTATTTTTCTATTTACAGTCAAGTTTACAGATGTTGTCTCGTTCATAAGATGACACTATGAAATTAAAATTTCAGGCACTTTTGCGTACTACTACTACAACAAACTATTTTTTTTATTTTTTTTTTATACACAACGGGGTAGTGCTTGGCATTCATCTCACCTAATGTTAAATGACGATAAGGCCAAAGGTGGAATCGCACTACACCCGGAATACTGGCTATCTTACCTCTAACTGCCGGAACACAACAATTTTTAAATTGTTGTTATGGCGTCAGACTTAGGTAAGATGGTGGTAGCTAGCCAGGCGGACTTGAAATAAGCCCTACCTGGTGGTAGTTGGTACCAAACCGAGTACAAATTGTACCCCCCCTGGGAATCGAACCTGGGACCTCTGCGTCTTAAACGGGTGGGCGAACCACTAGACCACAGAAGCTGTTTACCGAGGTTATTGTTGGTAAATAAACTATATAACTTCAATCTGTACATGTGAATTTTCGATACATTATGTAGGTTAGGTACTTAGCGAGCAATATTAATTAGATGAGGGCGCCACTTTGAGGTGTATTAGGTGTTATAAACTTATAATTATGTATATGTCGCAGCCAACTAGCTTAATAAGCCGTTCAATAAGCGACCTAGCCTTTTGATTGATAGGCGCCATTCAAATTGGCCTAAATAACATCCCGGCATTTAATTTAATGCCTAGGCAAATGACTTGATTCGTTAACATTTAATCACTTGCCTAGCCGTGTCATTGTAATTTAGTTCCATTTTCTATCACCAGGTGCACTCTAGGCGGTGCTGCTGTCAAAACGTCAATATGGCGGCGACTTTTATTGCCTGCGAGATATATATTAATATTTAATTGTGCTATGAAATTAACACTCATACGCATGTGTGACTATCATCACGATATATCTACCCTTAATATCTGGAAAAACTGTCAAAATGTTTTCTGATCTGAAAATGACGTTTCATCTATGAAGTGAAGATACATAATATGTATGTCATTCCAGAGGTAAAATAATTGCAAACGATTTTTTTTGCACTGTAGTTTACAGTGCACTGTGTAATAATTGCAAGCGATTTTTTTTTCGGATTATATACTTTTATCTCTGCATTTTATTAGCAGTAAAATAGATTGCAGCAAAATCTCCTTTTCACGAATACTATCCATCATTTATTTTTGTTTATCCTCGCAGTCGGGTAAAAATTTAGTGGAAAATACCCTAAGGTGGGGGGCTGTCAAATATTTGTCAAACGTGTTAAACGTTTACAGTGCTCTTTGTAAACGTAAACGTTTAACACGTTTAACACTGTAAACGTTTAACACGTTTGACAAATATTTGACAGCCCCCCACCTTAGGGTATTTTCCACTAAATTTTTACCCGACTGCGAGGATAAACAAAAATAAATGATGGATAGTATTCGTGAAAAGGAGATTTTGCTGCAATCTATTTTACTGCTAATAAAATGGAGAGATAAAAGTATATAATCTGAAAAAAAAATCGATATAGGTATCGGCAATATTTTTCTCCAAAAATTAATGCTAATTAAGAATAAAACACAATTTTTTCCTTTTAAAAATCCCTAAAACGTGCATTAGTCTCCTAAAATTTAAAGCGAAATTCCCTTAAGGTAAAGGAACACTCTCAAGTATTGAACGTTTACCGGCACCCTGATTATCTAAAAAGAAACTATTTAGCGACCGGTTTCATTCCACATACATTGCTACTTTTCTTTGGTATGTTTTTATTTTAATCCAAAAAGAAGTAGCAATGGATCACTATCATCTATGAATTGCAACCAGTCGCTAGGTGGTTTTTAATTAGATAATCAGCCTGCGGGTCCTTAACATGACATAACCCTTGAAAGAATTTGTCACATTGATAAGCTTTATGTGGCTCAAAAATAAAAATAATTAAAAAAAGACAGGTAGATGGTCTTTCAACGCCCGATAAGAAGGAATCCAAGTAGACACATGAGTCTAAGAATTTTGACCGCCATGTTACGTTCCAAGGGTGCTTAAATAAAACGAGACCCTTGGCGTAGTCAACAGATTTATTTTGAGCGTGGTTCGAAATTGCTTTCCCGGCCAGGGTTGGTACTCTCCTGGTAGTTCCACCAAAGAGAGGTCCGGGCCCAGAGAAGATGGGGTTCGTGTGAAGTGATGTTCACGCTACGGTGCTAGGGTCGACAGTGAAGTTCCGAAACGTGGAAATCGTCGCCCTTTATGATAGTGGCAGGCACGATGGACGTCACACGATGAAGTATGGTGTACGCCACACGATGGCTGTTTTCGGCCAAAATCAACGATTGATTTTGTGACCGACACACTTTGTGTTGTGCATAAACAAAAACGTTTTCATTTTCCGCCGGAAAATATTTTTTCCGGCGGAAAAAACTCTTTACTTGTTTTGTAATACAATGTCGGCGTCTACGCAATAAGTAGAGAATTTTTTTCAACGTAACACATTATTCCGAACTAATTGTACCTCCTATACTTCTTGAAAATACACTTACGTCATACATTATCATAACAATAACTTATGTATGTACATTATACAGCAGTTTATAAAAGTAAAATAGATAATTACGCTGATAAATTGTTCAAAGTGTCAATTGTTAGGAACATTATCAACCAAGCAAGACTCGGTGAATTTTGGAGTTAAGTTAGAAAAAAGTTCTTATCTGCAAAGGATATTTTCAAGGGTAAATGAATGTTTTTGAAACTGTTAGTACTTATAACAAAGAATTAACGATCTTTCTTAAAATCCGCGCTTTATTAGTAAACATATTTTAATAGTACCTACTTAAGTACTGAAAATAAAAAAAGGTTTCTGAAAAATTTATGTAACAAAAAATGTATGTAAGTAGTACTTATATAAAGTTTAGGTACACCAACCTATTGCTTTTTTATTGACGAATACATATCCCGGAATATATCCCCTGATATATTCACGGAATCGGAAAATCTGTAAAGCATATCTGAAAATTCTGTGCGTCAAATACTCTGACCACATGAGTAAATAAAAATAAGTGCTCTGGCTTAGAATAAATAGGTAGACCACCTATTTATCATTCATCATATTCATAAAGATAGATAGAACAAAGGAACGAAGACAAGAAGATTAAAAACAGAAGAAAACAATTTAACAACGCCCTCGTTTCTTGCAGCAACAAAAACAAAACTGTATTATATCGCAAGGTCGTTTCGTTCGATGAATAATGATTTATCAAGTTACATAATTATTACAAAAATAATTTTCTGAATTGGCAAAAAAATATCTGAAAATTAAATATCAGCAATAATTCGTGTTCCTAGTTTTTATATTCGGTACTTTTAACAAACTAGGTTTTACTATAAATTCGATTACTTATTAAGGGGTTCTAGTAAGTGCAGGGGCGTGCATTGATTTTCCGGCTAGGTAAGCAGTCAGACACTAAAGATTTTTTTATAGCGAGAATGTTTTTCTAACTAATCGCATTTACGACCCTAGTTTTAATAATGCTAAAAGTAGTTTGTAATGCTGTTATATGAGCACTGTTTTTATTTTATTTAAAAAAAATGGGAAAGCATAAGAGGTGGGTAAGAATAATTTCTCTAAACAAACGGAATTAGCAACACAATTGGACCACTCTTTCTAAAATTAAATTCAGAATATATCATTCAAATTTCAAAACTATTTCTCCATTATTTAATAAGATAATTAGGTAAGTAGTAAACATTTTAAACACAACACAATAAATAAACACAGTAATATTTTTTCTTACATTTCATAATTTCATATTACTAAACAATAAACAAACATGTAATAGCGAAAGTGAATCGGGAGTCGGGACTTAAATAGAAACAAAAAACATGGCCAGCCAGCACAATTGCATTATTTTTATTTCCGCAAGCGAGCGAAACAGACCTTACTCTAATGTGGCATGGGACCACATGGGACGTATTGCTATCGGCCTGTCGGCTGGTCGGCTATTCTCGGCAAAAACCGTCCAGCCGAGTAACGTTGCTTACCTAGCGCTGTTAAATTGCGAAGGTCATGTTTTAGAACGTAATGCGTACAAATAGCGCATTTCTTTCTGTGGTCGTATAACTTTGACGGATTATTTTTCTAAAACTCGTTGTATGAAACGCTCCTAGCTTCGAATATGCATTCCAAAAACTGCCTAACCGGGCATACCGTAGTACTTATTAGCGTAAGGAAAAAGGTTACACAGTGTTCAACAGAAGTTTGGCAATAGAATAACGTACTTGTTTAACCAAATTAGACTAAATTATTTTAATGTAGTGATATATTTAGAGTGCCAATTTAATAGGTTCGTAGGTATAATGATTGAGGTAAGCACTGCCTTACTGCCTATATGGTATGCACGCCCCTGAGTAAGTGGTACAACGCTGGAAGGAATTTACATAGTAAACTACACTACACTAGTAATAAAATGTAAAAATAAAGACACATTAGAAGATGAATGTAATAAGGAATTGAAGACAGTTGTTGAGTGGTTAGGAGACAATCACTTACAAGTAAATATAGATAAAAGTAGTGTAGTACATTTTCACACCTATAACAATGCAACAAAAACACTCAACATTAACTATAAGGACTCACGAGTGACTCAAAAAGACTTTACTGATTTCTTAGGGATTAAGATAGACAAGAACCTCAACTGGAAAGAGCATGTTAACAAAGTTTGTACTAAACTGGACAAATTCGTGTTTGCACTTAGGCGTCTTAGACTAGTAGCAAACAGAGAAACCGCTTTAGCAGCGTATCACGGATATGTATCGTCAGTTTTGCGATATGGTCTCATTATTTGGGGAAACTCGGTAGATGCTCATAGAGCATTTAAAGCGCAAAAAAAATGTGTTAGAGCGATTTGCGGAGCTGACTACCTTGACCATTGCACCCCACTGTTTAAAGAACTAAGGATTCTACCTCTACCCTGTCTCTATATATTTGAAATTTGCATGTTTGTCAAGAATAATTCACATCTCTTTCCCTTACATGACACGGTATATAATAAAACTAACACTAGACATAAGCATAAACATAAATTACAGATCCCATGGCAGAAATTAAAAATATATAAAAATAGTACATTTTGCAATGCTATAAGAATCTATAATATGTTGCCAGTTGAAATAAAAGAATTGCCTACCATCAAATTTAAATATAAATTATTTAACATTCTATTAGATAAATGTTATTACTCAGTTAACGAATTCCTAGAACATAAACTGTAATTTATAGTTTCTAATCTTAAATTGACATTGTACTGGTAGGCAAATACTATGACATGATTATGATTTGACATTTTATTACATTCGACATTACTAAAGTTAGACATTTTTTGTATAATTATTTAATTGAGTAATGGAATTAATGACATAATTATTGATATATTAAATGACATTGGATATTTAAAATGATGGGTAATGAATAGTTATTGTATTAATTTATGATTAATGTTTTAAATATTGATTTCTAAATTATATTTTTTTGTAATTAAGTACTAACAGATTTCCACGCCTAACGGAGGCAGATTATGCAGATCTTATCTTCATATACCATCAATGTACACTACCATATTCTGGGAAATAAATGATTATGATTATGATTATGATAAAAATTATATAAATTATTGTCAATTTTATCTTTTTTACCGACTTCAAAAGGAGGGAGGTACTCAATTCAACCCATTTTTTTTTGTTTTTTGGATGTACACCGATTACTCGAAGACGGCTCAACCGATTGAAATGATTCAAACGTTATTACATTAGGTAAACTCCTAAGTTGGTCCCATTTTTTAAAATTTTGAAATCAGTTCAGTACTTTTTAAGTAATCTTGAAAAAAGCACGAAAATAGTATGATTTTGTGTGAACTACCTCGATGATCAGTCGTATAACTTCTTTGTTTATGAACTGAATAAGATAATTAATTTTTTGTTGGAAAAGGGATATCTTTAGTGTACTTCTTTAACCGACTTAAAAAAGGAGGTTCTCAGTTTGACCCGCATCACCCGCATGTATGTATGTTTCTCCGCGATTTACTCACGTTTGGCTGAGCCGATTTTTCTATCTAAATTATATACCTACACTACCTAATACAAAAGGTACCTACACTAAAAATTTAAAAAAAAAATTGTTTAAAAAACAAAAAACCGACTTCAAAAAACCTACCTATAAAAAGCAAGAAATAATATTCGTAATAATAAAAACACGTCTATTGAAGTCGGGTGTGGCTTTTATTAATTAGCAATAGGTAGTATTGATGTATGTTCTGTGGTAAGTGTGGTAACTACTAAACTATTTCTTATTTTGGAAAACTGTTAATTACAAAACTATAGAGCAAGATATAGGTTTATTATTGATTGGCACATCAGTAAAAAACTATAAAATTGGAGGTCACTTTACGATTTTTTTCTATAGAGAAAAGTTTTAGCTATCATGTTTCTGTCAATCACAAAACTGAGTAGGTACTATAATCTACTTTCTACACTATTTTTATTGGGACCGATAGATCAAGTAATACTGTGTGAAATCTTTGTTCAAAAATGTGTATTTGGCGTTGTACGGCCCCTAACGTAATTTAAATTTAACTAAGTACTTTAAGCAGATACGAGTATAATGGTGTTTAGCAGTCATCACTCATTGCACACGACATGCGATACAGTCCGCCCATCACGCATCTTAAATAGGTTTCACTCGTATTATCAGTCAACAACACCACGACCACTCAATGTAGTCCTTTCTCTATTTTTCCTTATTGCAAATGAGTTATCGCGATTATTCAATCACGGCGAACATAAACTTGATGGAGAAATGTTAACTGTCTGCAACAAAAAGTACTTACTTAATAATGTTTTTTTTTCCAAAGTGCCTACACCTGTTTAAAAAAATACTGTAGTACCTAAGGTATACTTTTCGAAGCATTTTTGATGAAAAAATCGAAATCCAAAAATGCTACTCTGTGTTCGAAACAACGGTAGACTTTTTATTTTGTGTGACAATTCATCCAAAAGTACCCAAAAAGCTATAATATTCATATTCTATGACATAAATATCTCTTCTAAGTAAAATAAAGTTCTTGGGTACACCCCGTTCTTGGGTAGGTACAGCTAAAACGTAGTGATTATTTCCTCTGTGGGTACAGCTATTACCTTCTCTCCGAGACTTCGATACAAACCTTCAAAGTTTTTATTTTTTATTTTCTGTCTTTTTTGTATAATGATATAGATAAGATACTTATATTTTTTACTTTACTCTATGGATAAGACACTAACGGCCTTAGTTAGAGCAACGCGACTGGAGGCCGGAACGGAAGCCGTGTTGCATATCTTTGTACCACTTTAAAATTTTGTTACGCTGGAACATTTGTCTCTCTCTTTTTCATTATATGTAAAGAGTAAGGAAAATAACCTCGCTTCTACATTTTTCGATTTTTCGTTGTTATTTTCATGTTATCATTATCACAATTATCTTTCTTGAATAAAATAAATTGAAGCAACTTCACAGTAGGTACGTTAAAACTGTATTTTGATGTAGAATTTCCATTTCCAATGGAAAAGTGAATTTTGATGTAAAGCGCATTCACTTAGATAGTGTCGCCCTTTGATCGCGCCGCCTTTGCACGTGTCGCTTCTTGTCAAAGGATGCCGCCGCATAAACAAAGGATACCGCGTGCGGCGTACACCCGCAAGTCAATTCGTATTTTGGCAGTTTGCATCGCGCCGTAGTGAAAGCTTGTGTTTGTTGACTCTGTTACGTATACTCAAAATATTTTTTCATCCTTGGAAGGACAGTTAAGTGCCTCAAGATGAAACTTTAAGTGAACCAACAAAAAATACGGGTGTTTTGTAAAACATGTAAACAACTTATAATCAATGTCCATCGGCATTGCGTTAAAATCAGTATGTCTGCACCTATCACAGATACTTCAAAAATAGTGGGAATACCAAGAACTAGTATACTTAAAAAACGTAAAACGGAAGAATCCTACTATCGAAAACGGACGACTTTGAATGTGATGTAGTACGTCCGAACAGTATACAGATTTTATGCTAATAAAAATCTTCCGACACTAGACACGGTTCTGGAAAATTTACAAGCTAATAATAATACGGACTTTCCGTATAAACGTACGACTGCGAAATGTCAATACATTTCTAAAACTTGGATTTTAGTATTTAAAACACTTAATAAGCTAAAACTATTGCTAGAATCATCTCTATTTTTTACCGTTATCTGTAACGTTATTTGTATAACGTTACCAAAACCTTTCCGGTATAAGTTGTCTCTGAACACAAGTACTTGCGGGTGTACCGACACTATCTAAATGAATGGACTATAACGTTTCCGCTTTTATTTACGCCAAAAAGATGAACTTACGCAAGCGCTTTTGGTGATTTATTGTTTTTTTTTTCAACAATCATCTGTGGGGTTTATACGCAATTGGCTTTGGTTAAAAAATAAAAGGTATTTTTTTATATTTTTTTACTACAGATTAGGCCAATTTAAGAAACTAATTTGAATATTTTAACATTTGGTCCCGTATTAATTTTTTTATAAATATATTTGTTGAGCGGATATGGTCAACTGGAATGACGTCATTAGTGGCATGAAAGTTTAAGAAGAAAAACCTTTGCCATCTACTTATAGAAAAAGAACGGCCAAGTGTCATTACCTGTCATAATGACTTTATGGTTGTTTGTAAAAAAATAAGTTATAGTTAATATTTCTTCTATTTTATTCATTTAATCAAGTTGTGACGGTTCTAACCTACCTTCTTAATTTGCCGCAATAATTTTTGAGGTGGTAAAATTATAATAAAGATGCTTACCAGTGGAAACTCTTCGGAAAAACTTTGTAAAAACTGACACGCCCAATCTACCCAAATTGCGAAATGTATTGTATGTATTGTGTCTATTTTGGATGTAGGCTACATGGATGAAATTGTAACGATTGCTTGTGGACTGATAAATTTGCAGGATAACATAATAAACATTGTGAAAATATGTGCATACTTTATTTCTATTTACAAATATTTAATAGTAGGGATGTGGAAAAAATTACGAGATAAGTTCATCGATATTTTTCGGGCGATATTAAATACTCTGATATATCGATATATGTTTTTATAATAATTTCCAAAACATTTTTTTTTGTAATTACGTATGGATTCTAATAGTCGACACTATTTTGTCACTGGAGCATTTTGATATTTTCCAACTTTTAAGTCTTAAAAATCATCGTAAAATTCGTCAAATCGAGCCAAAATTTCGCGTAGGGGTTTATTAAACACAAATGTAATGAAAAATTTTTAGATCGTAAGATGTATGTGAAGGAAACAGATTTGTCTTTTAGGTATAGAAAAGTTGACTCGTGCGACATCGAAAAAATTATAGATAAATTGCATCAGAATAAAGCCCCAGGCGCAGACGAAATAAGAATAAAAGACTTGAAGTTTATAAAAAAACATATAAGTCCTGTGTTGGCTCATTTAATAAATATGTGTTTAACAGAAGGAATTTATCCTGAACTGTTAAAAAAATCTATTATTCGACCTATTTACAAGCAGGGAAGTCATTTGGACTTCGCTAATTACAGGCCAATTGCTATTCTGTCAGTAATCAATAAAATAGTCGAAAAAGTAATAGTAGGTCAAATTTCGAATTTTTTGGATAAAAATTGCATAATATCGGAATCTCAACACGGATTTAGGAAAAATCATAGCACTGGTACTGCACTTACTCAGTTTTCTGATAAAATTAACGACAGCTTAAACAATGGGAGACAGGTTATCGCTTTATTTATTGACTACAAAAAAGCATTCGAAACGTTAGATCATGATGTGTTACTTCTGGCAATGCAGGAATGTGGAATTAGGGGGCCTACTAATGACTTTTTTCGAAATTACATAACCAACAGAACTATACGCATAGCAGTGAACGGAACTGTGGGGGAAGAGGCCAGTGTTACACTGGGCGTGCCGACCGGGTCAGTGTTTGGGCCGGTGGGCTACCTAATGCATGTCAATAGCGTTTGCAACGTAATTAAAAACTGCGATATACTTTTGTATGCTGACGATATGTGCCTGCTGTATGCCTCGAAAGACATCAGAGAAGTACAAAGTTGTATACAAAGTGACTTTGAAAATATAACAAAATGGGCTCACGATAATGGCATAATTCTTAACCTTTCTAAAACAAAATCTATGCATATACACTCACCCTATAATGCGATAGCTAAGCGTATGAACCACTCGGAAGTAGCCATAATAGGTCACAGTTACGAATGCCTGCACAATAAAAAATTACATTGTAAATGTTCTAATATAGAACTGGTCGAAACCTATAAGTACCTAGGAATAAGCATAGATAAAAATTTTAATTGGAAATCCCAAGTAAATAATGTATGTGCAAGGTTGAGATCCATATTGTGCAAATTTTACCAGTTGAAGTATGTGTTAGATAAGAAGACTATGAAAACAGTATATTATGCGCTAGCAGATTGTTTAATAAGTTATGGATTAAATATATATGGTCGCACTTTTGCTTCCTACTTAAAAGATATAAAACAGTTACAAATCAGATTACTTAAATATTTGGTGACTAAAAAGGTAAAAGAGAAATGTAATAGTGATTATGATAAATTATTCTCTATTTGTCAAATACTTCCATTAGATTATAAATTAAAACACATGATAGCAATAGAACATTACTACAACGAAGAATATAAAGTGGAAGTAAAAAATAAATATAATACAAGAAGGGTTAGGCAGAACAAGTTTATAAAGCCAAGTACAATAAACTATTATGGTAAAAGATGTTCTCGATATTTAGTGCCTGAAATATGTAATGAGATAGATTTACTTAGAGATGATAATAAAGTTTGTAAACCCGCTCTTAAAAGAAAATTAAAAGATTATTTCCTAAGCAAATAGTATAATATAAATAATTAATGTAAAAAGAAAAAGTTAAAGTACGAAAATTATAATAGGTGTACACAAGTAAAATATTTGTTAATGTGAGTGCTTTTCTTCGCCAACAAACTGTCATGCAGTTTGGCGAATACTTATGTATGTGCAACCTGTAAATTTTGTAAATTTTATTAAATAAATTAAATTAAAATTAAAAAATTAAATTTTGCTATTTTTTTATGTTTTACAATACCTTAAAATTAGAATCCATTACTTAGTCATCATCCCATTTCATCCCATTTTTTTCTGAGAAATATTACATATATCGATATTTTTTCACTTCCACCTTCCATCCCTAATGCCAAGTTCATTGTCAAAATTGTCTTTGCCCTTTTTAATTTTTTTTTATTATGGCTGGGGGATCTGTATGTGATGACGTCATATGAAGGTCATTTGAAGGTTAAAGCTTTTTATTGAATATTATAAATATCTTTAAAAATATAGACTTATTTTTAAATTTAATTAGTAGACACTGTACCGAAAGCTTATTCCTCGAAATGGTTTTGAGATTTCCAGTCATGTTCAAAAAGTTATCAAAGCCAATTGAATATTTGTAGCAACTAGTGAATCTCTTTAGCTTGTCGTATGTTTTTTTTGTGACTACAACTTTACGTTTTCTATATAAAAAGACAATCCTCCCTACCATGTTTTCATACTATTGACCCTTAAATACTCTTGGTAATTTTAAAGTATCTCTTTTTCTTTACAGAGAATGCTGCTAAGGAGGTCAGAGCTTCTGCTTTTCTTCGGAGCTCTGATATCTGTTTCAAGTGCCATAGTTCCTGTGTCTACCAATGATAATGGAATCTCACAAGTGTCGAAGCGAGCATCCAGAACTACAGGAGGATCATTGTATCCTAGAGCTACAGAAACGAGAGACCTTAGGAATCTAAATGGAATATGGAACTTTAGAAAATCACCGCCAAATCCATTGTATGGATATTTAAATGGGTGGCAAGAAACTGATCTTTCAAAGGTATTTTTATTTTCTTCTGATATGTTAATTTCATTCAATTTTGTTTTGAAGACGATGATGTGTACTCTTCTCGACACTGCTGTTGATATGTGTAGTAGACAGTTTGTGGTCAGCTTATGACTACGGCCTGAAAACTTATTTCTACATTATATCGGGTGTAACAAGACCCTCAACGAAGCCGAGATCTACGTATTCTGCCCATCATCAGGACCATTTCAGTTCAAAATTATTGCTGGGAAACGATTTTAATTTTTAGTGTTAAAAAAGCATTGCTTACATTACTTTACCACGCAATGTAACGCGTACAACAGACCGCGCCTGCGAGTGTATGCTACACAGCTGCGTGCGTGCGGCCGAGTTGAAAGGCAGCATTTAAGTGCGTGCTCGTAAGATACATTGAGTGATGACATTTTGAAGCCATTTGTTTGTTATGATTACGAAATAATTAAAATTTTGACAATGTTTCTTTGGACAAAAATGAGGAAATAACGAATAAAATTAGATTTCAAAATAATAAAAAAAAATTTTGGCTTTCAATAACTTAGTAGCTACTGGTTTCCCAGGTATAGTCTAAAGGATAAAAACCGGCCAAGTGCGTGTCGGGCCACGCGCCATAGGGTTCCGTAGTTACCTTATACCATACCATATTTAATACCACCTATCATTTTTCGTATGCAAAAATAACTTTGTTTTTCACAGTGTTGGTATAAATGACAAAGTTATATTTGCGGTTTTGGAAAATGTGCTATATCTCAAAAACTAATTACTATATCTCATTCAAACTAATTTTGGTTAAAAATGTTTATTAAGATCTACAGCATATATTTTTTTTAGATTTTTCACTCTCTTATTTCAAAAGTTAAAGGGGGGGGGACACACATTTTACCACTTTGGCGGTGTATATCTTTCAAACGGTTGACTTTGAGCAAAAGTTGTCTTAGGAACCTCAATGTCATTTTTAAAGACCTATCTATAAACACCCAACACGTGTTGGTTTGAAAAAAAATATTTTTTTCAGTTTCAGTTTCATGTATGCAGAGCCCCCCCTTAATCTTTTATTTTTCTTATTTTTGTATTAAATTCGGTAAGCGGTTAACAGAATACACCTACCTACCAAGTTTCAACTGTGTAGTCTTAATACTTTCGGAATAAAGTGGCTGTGACATACGGACAGACAGACAGACAGACAGACATGACGAATCTATAAGGGTTCCGTTTTTTGCCATTTAGGCTACGGAACCCTAAAAATGATAATGATGATGGGCGAAATGCGTGGACTTCGGCTTCGTTAAGGGTCTTGTTACACCCGATATTTAAATACCATGCCACTTATTCCATGAGTAATGTATGATAACTGACAGTAAGAAAATACTTATCCTAAACTTTCCAGACAGGTGCAGTAATACCAATGCCCGTACCTTCGTCGTACAACGACGTAGGGACGGACGCTTCGCTTCGTGACCACGTAGGAGTAGTGTGGTACGACAGAAGATTCTACGTGCCGCGATGGTGGGCTGAGAACAAGCAGCGCGTGTGGCTGAGATTCGGTAGCGTGCACTACAGCTCTAAAGTGGTGAGTTTTTACCAAGTTTTTTTAAGGCTGTTCGTTCCAGTGTTCCGTTCACGGACGGATTGCTGACCACATGGGCGTGGTGTCACATCACAAAATAGTCGGTCTGTTTGTGGTGTGATATGAGAGGCAGGAGGTTCGGGAACATAAGGTTTTTTATTTACCGTTTTATTTGATGTTTTAATCTCGTATAAAGAACTGAATTGCATTCGCAAGTAGAGTCAGGCAGGGCAGGATGTAAAAAAAACAATGAAACTGTCTGTTTCCCGAGATAGTGACTTCTCATTGAGAAAATTGAAGAGAATTTTTGTATTATCTTTAAATTCACTTAACTTGAATAATAGTCAACGATAACAGAACGAAGTCAAAGACGGTTTCTCTTTCATTACGCGTTCCGGCGATAGGTAGTACAATAAAATGTGGAACTAACCAAAATACCTACTATAATTATTGAACATTATTCCCGAAGAGACATGACTTGCAAACATAATCTAAAGCAGCAACCAGAATGTCCAGCTGTTAAATTAGGATGAGAGTCTCCGAATGTTTTGTTGTTTTTGTACCAATTATATTCTATTAGAAGATAATGCTCCACCAAAGCTAGATCTCAACTTATTTTCCGTTTATCTCGATAGAATATTTCGTAGTACCTAAACTTCGGATAGAGGCCCATCGAAATGTACTACAGGCCTTTGTTTTGACAAGTCTCCAAACACAGTGGCACTGCCCAATCGAATACTTTTGGAACTGCCAAGATTAGTGCCCAAATGTCCATCCAAGAAGGAACTTCCTTTTTAGGGTTCCGTAGCCAAAATGGCAAAAAACGGAACCCTTATAGATTCGTCATGTCTGTCTGTCTGTCTGTCTGTCTGTCTGTCTGTCTGTCTGTCTGTCTGTCTGTCTGTCTGTCTGTCTGTCTGTCTGTCCGTCCGTATGTCACAGCTACTTTATTCCAAAAGTATTAGGACTACATAGTTGAAACTTAGTAGGCAGGTGTATTCTGTGAACCGCTTTACGATTTTTATACAAAAATAAAAATAATAAAAGATTAAGGGGGGGCTCCCCATACATGGAACTGAAACTGAAAATATTTTTTTTCATCAAACCAATACTTGTGGGGTGTCTATAGATAGGTCCTTAAAAATGACATTGAGGTTTCTAAGACTATTTTTTTTTAAAGTCAACCGTTTGAAAAATATATGCCGCCAAAGTGGTAAAATGTGTGTCCCCCCCCCTTTAACTTTTAAAGTAAGAGGGTGAAAAATCTAAAAAAAATATAAACTATAGATCTTAATAAACACTTTCAACGAAAATTGTTTTGAACGAGATACAGTAATTAGTTTTCGAGATATAGTACATTTTCCAAAACCGCAAATATAACTTTGTCATTCATACAAACACTGTGAAAAACAAAGTTATTTTTTCAGACGAAAAATGATAGCGGTATTAAAATATGGTATGGTATAATGTACCTACGGAACCCTACTGCGCGTGGCCCGACACGCACTTGGCCGGTTTTTTCTGTACGTTTTGTACAAACTATCATTACATTACATCAGTCGCGACACAAAGGGCATCGATCTCGCGACAGATGTGGCCCAGTCACTTAGATCTGTCGCCACGCAATTACTTGATTGTGATAAGGCAATTGAAGCTACCGTGGATTCGTGTCGCGGCATAGCACCACTATTAATGCACACGTGGACAGGGACTGCTTAAATTAAAATATTATCATCAGCCATTTTTAATGCCACTGCTTTTGCACTTACTTAAACCGCCACGTGGGCCCAGTGCGTCTTATTGCGTATTGACAACTACTGCGAATGCAGACCGGGTCAACAGTTTCCTTATGTGCCTTCTAAAAGCATGGATAATCTGTAAATAAAAATTTGGTATCATCCATCCAATGACAGACCATCGCTTCATTGCTGGTTATGATCAACCGGTACCGCAAGTTGCGAAATTTGGAGTATTTTATCATGGTAAAATCATCATTAAATGAAAACCATATTTTTCGATGGATTATGACCCGAACTGAAGAGCTCGACGGCAGCGCAGTGGACGCCTGGCTGGACCTACTATTACTTAATTGTTATGTGGCAGTCTAGTGCTGTGCAGCCTGGCGCAACTCTCTTAGTAAAAAACGATCTATGAAACGAAGGCGAATTTTTAACCCGTCTAAGTTTGAAAGAACGTTGACAATCCACAAAGCAGTAGATAATTGACAACATTCGAATTTAGGCGTATTATACTTCGCCCCATCAAAGAGTATTCTATCATCTTTGGCTGTTTTACCGACCGCGAATGCTGTTTGACGTTTCTCTTTTGTTTGTTTTCGTTGAATTCGCCTCCGTTTCATACTCACGCTTTTTGTATGACACTCCCGTCTCTTTATAACGCTAGTTATTTTTACATTCTCTTTGGTGCTGTGTGTGATCAATGTTTTGCAAGGATCAGTCGTGGAATGGGCGACCAAAAATTTTTTATCTCGAGCTCCTCCGCGCTTCGGAAGATCCCGCGTAGACCGTGCTGTATTTATTGCTCATCTTCTCCTGCTCTCCATCCAATAAGGAAGGCCTGCTCCAGGGGTGGGGACATTAAAAATTGTTGATGAATGATGAAAGGAACACGGTATTATGAATAATATTTTAAACCGTGGAGTATATTAATCGTCAATGAACACGAGTTCGACTGTGATTTTTGCGTAAAATGGCCAATTTTGGGGTTCTCGATCTCAGAAACAAAAATACATTAACAGTTTTGACTTATTGAATAGTATAGAATAGCTATTGAAATAGTTCATAGCGGCCTCGATTTCTTCTTCTTCTTCTTCTTCTTCTTCATCGTGTCGATGATTCTAGCTTTAGCCTAAGTTATCTTAATGTTCAAACATTTGTACTTACAGAAAAGTTTTGTTGCAATAGCGTTCACAGTTGTTAAATAAATTGTGAAAAATGTTGAAATAGAAAATGCTACTTGTTAAAAATTCTCCATACAAAACGTCAATTTCATTCATAGGCAAGGAATATTTAGTTTAGCAGAAAAAAAAGCTTTTGCGTTCAGATCTGGGTATACTGGATTATATTCGCAAAAACTTCTTCTTCTTCTTCTATTTTTATTTTGGCAATCTACTTTCCTCTTGGAAGTAATTTTTGCCAGTGTCAAGTGTTCAATAGTTCAGTGGTAAATTGTTTCAGTTTACATTAGAATGCGGATGCATCGCATTCCAATGCTGCTTGGAGCATTTAGCACCATGTATATCAAGATAGTTTACTCGGTAAGTTCTGCCGAGGTAGCCACCACAACAATAAAAGTCTCAGCTTCACACTACCAAGATCGCGCCTATTTCAATTATCCCACATATTGTTCAGTTGCGTAGACACTTGTACCACAAAACTGCACCAATTTTAAGACACAATATCCACTATGAATCAATTTGCAAATAATTAAAATAGACACCAAACCAAACTCGACAAAATGGCGCCAAAAACTCCTCGCAAAAACTTGGAAGATTAGAAATCATTTTTAAAAAATAAAATATTTTACCACAGTTGTGTTCAAAGACAATGAGGAATGTCCGAAAAAAATCAAATTGGCTGAATGTTTTTTATAGATAGGAATAAGCTCCCTTAGTAACAGAATAAAATTTCAGAATTTTCGGTTGCGTAAAAAAAATTAAAGGCTCTTCGACTTCACAAATGTAGGAATGTAACAGCAGAATGGAAATTATACCTTTGCCAACACCCGCCACTATGACAACAAGAATTAAAAACAAAAAGTTTTGACATTTTGTGTTGAATTTTTTTTTTAATACCATGTTGTGGTTGTAGCATGTGATGGCAAAGGTATAATCTCCATTCTGCTGTTACTTTCCTATATTTGTGAAGACGAAGAGACTTTAATTTTTTTAATTTTTTTCACGCAACCGAAAATTCTGTTTTTTTTTCTATTACTAAGAGAGCTTATTCCTAGAGCCAATTTGATTTTTTTCGGACATTCCCCATTGACAGCTGAATTTTGAAGCTCGCTCATTGGTGGATGCGCACTCAGTAGTTAGAGTTTGCGGGCAAAACCTAACTACTGAGTTTTTTGACCAATCAGAGATCACTATCGAACTAGCGCGAAACTGGAGAGTTAGGGCTGGTTTACATTATCTTAGTCTTTAGTAGAGTGTTTTAGGAGAGTAGAAGTTAATTATGTGATGTGTTTGACGTTCTTTTAAAATCGACGAACATGCCAAGCAATGTATTTCTACTCGCTACTCGACTCGGTCGTCTACTTGCCTAATGTAAACCAGGCCTTAGAGTTTGCGCGCAAAACCTAACTACTGAGTTTCTTGACCAATCAGAGATCACCATCAAAACTCGAGAGTTAGATTTTGCTTATATGCGACCCGGCCCGTCACAGTGTGCTATAGGAGCATTTTGCGATGCGCTGCGGCCCGGCCCGCCCCGTTGCGACCCGCCTAAAAAGGTGCATTCTACTAAATGCAATTCATACGGTGCGTGGTCTCGGACATAGTAGAACCAAATAAGTAGGCCAACTCGAGCCTCGAGCGAGCGATACAGCTTAAACACGAAGGGCTGTCACATCGCTAGTTTATTCGGTCGTCAAAAAATGCATAGTCAATCTCTATACAAAATATTTTTTCCTTGTAGGGTTAGCATCAGGGATCTATAATACAAAGTTTTTTTAAATATTTTTTTGTAGGTAGCGCGTCTATCGACTAAAATAATGAAATTAATGTTAATTGTAATTTGACTGATGTATGTGATACATTGGCACTTTCGTTTTGACACCAATAAAAACTTACTAAAGAAAAGTAGCAATGTATCACATCAATCTGTCAAATTACAGTTTACATTAACCTAACTGTTTTCAGGATTTGACTACAATTTTTCATTGCGTACGTCATGTTATGTGATTTGAAAACTTACGGTCGAAATAGGATTAATTAAAACGTGGCTTTACTAAATAATGTATTTATTCAAATAAAAAAAATATTATAAAAATCAAAAAAATCAAAAATCAAACCAAATACCAACTAAATACCAAAGTACGTTCAATAAAACCGCGCTAGTATCCGTTAAAAAGTGTTTTATTTCATATTATTAAAAAATATTTTTTACACTATTAACTATTTTTTTCTTTTTTATTTACCTACTCTTTTCAAAATAATAATCTTTAAATTCTGAAATTGAATACTTTCCATGACCTTAAATAATAGGCATTAAAAGTACCTTTTCCTGTAGGAATTTGTGATTTTTTAACGAAATTACACAATTGACATAAAAAAAATTTCGTCTGTTTCGACAAGTACGAAATGCCTTATTATTTAAAGTTAATGTAAAATATATCCTCATTCTTACAAATCTTTTTTGCAATAATATCTTTGGAAAGCATGATATGTACTGTAGGTAGGTAAACGTTCAAATTATTACGAGCGGCAGCACAGCGGCGTGAAGCGTGCGTGAGCGCGGGCGGGATCACGTACGGCGCGGCGCAGCCACGACTGTTGCACCTTTATCACCTTTAAATTTTGTCAGTGTGTGCGTGCGACGACGCATACGTACGGGCGCGCTCACATACAAACCGCGTTCGTGCGTATAATGAGTAAGATGACTTACTTATTTGGTTCTACTATGTCTCGGATCCTCTCGACAATTGCATCAAGCAAGGGGCAAGAAGCACTGACCTCTACGTTACTCAATGTTCGTCCATGTACACAACTACACACCCGATACATCGATTTTGCACAATACGCACAATACTTCAACAAAAAAAATAAGTTACGTTTTTGTACATAAAAAAATACAGACTAGCTTGGCTTCGTAATGAATGGTCAAATTTGACCATAATCATCATTTTAATTTGAGCAAAACTTTGGCGGTGTTAGTACAAAAGATTTTTTGACAATATTGTTTGAAAGAGCCATCATCACATTTAAACAGTTGTTTAAAAATATTTTGTAATCATAACGCACCGTTAATGTAGGTACAATTTACATTTTGTTTTATTGATTGCACTAAAGCTGACCAAAGAAAGAATTTGATATCAAACAGAAGAAATAGACAGGTACTAAAGTAAGTATTTATCATTAAAAAGAAACTTTTCACATTTCCATTTACCTCGTTTTTAGGGTTCCGTACCAAAATGGTAAAAAAGGAACCCTTATGGTGTGACTCTGTCTGTCTGTCTGTCTGTCTGTCACAGCTGGATATCTCGAGAACTACTAATGGTATTAACTTGAAATTTGAAGTGGTTTAAGATGACATTTGCCCAATTATTTTGCAAATAAGAAATAAATAAAAAAATCAATATATTTTTTACAACAGGGCCTGAAAAGGGGTCTTAAAATTTTTAAGTGGGGCTACTAATGCATGTGGGATATCATATGAAAGAACTCCGTTTGCACGTTTTTAATCATTTTTTCTTTTTTCTGTAGGCCGCATAGTGTTCGACTTATGATGAAAAGTGTAAAAAAATACCGTCCCCCCCCCCTTATCTCCGAAGTTTGCAAAGAGAAAAATCTGAAATAATTCTATGTGATAGCAGTTTATATAAAGATTACAGGAAAAATAAAACGATGTCTCAATATGGCACACTTTTTTAGAAATCATCAAATTTTCTAAAAAAGTTAACATTAGTTCCACTATCGGTCGAAAGATGGCGCTGACCTAAAACTGCAATAATAATTTTATTATTCTACTCTGCAGTGTGGTTTAATGGTGCAAATATGATGGTACGGAACCCACGGTGCGCGAGTCCGACTCGCTCTTGACCGGTTTTATTTATTTATATTGCCAAACAAATACTTCAGCTAATATTCTTATCTTTGGAATAAAATTAGGTTGAACAAGTAATTTCACCATTTAAAACAAACCAAAAGATAAGCCCGCATGTGTAAAAATACTTAAGATAAAGTTTAGTGGGAATTATGCAATACATACAACTAGGTATGCTGCCAAGGGAATAAAATACTTACAAATATGATTTATCTATCACTAGCTGCCGCCCGCGACTTCGTCTGCGTGGAGAGTTTTTTTGCTATCCCTCGGGAACGATACTTTTTTCTGTATGAAAGGTATCCTATGTCCTTCTCTATACCCCTGACAACGTGTATGTAAAATTTCATGATGATCGGTTCAGTAGTTAAGACGTGAAGGCGTAACAAACAAACAAACGGACTTTCGCTTTTATAATATCAGTAAGGATAACTAAAATTAGTACTTATTTTGCGTTTCACGCTGGCCTTATTTATTCATCATATTGCATTTAATATCTCACCAATACACTGACATGAAAAATTTTTTTTCTTGTGTAAATATATGCAGGTCGGTGCACGAATATCAAATGAGACTTTAGCACTTTTGTCTCCGCAACTACTTTGTCTGTCAACGGGATTGTATGAAAGTCTGACGCACTTTCATATAAACCCGTAGATTTTGATGTAGATACATTAGTTGCGGAGACAAAAGTTACTAGTGCACTTGTGCTCTGTATCACAATACTCGTCATGTTCCTTTCAGTTCGTAAATGGCATGGAGGTTGCATCTCATGAGATCGGCCACCTGCCCTTCGAAGCGGAAATCACTGACTCGGTGAACTACAACAGCAGCAACTTGCTGACAGTCGTGATAGATAACATGCTCACTAAGAACACCATTCCACAGGAGAACAAGTTAGTAATATTCACAGTCTGTACTCCGTAACATACTTTCAATGAGAGCCTACCAAATATTTTTTTTTAATTTGGGAGATTACTTAAGTACTACATTTGTAGTGTGTGGGCTTACACGCATTATTACATACACGCATCTCTCCTCATATATAAACTAAAACACTTTATAATAAATCAGTCATGATCGCAGTCAGTCTATTATTCACACACCCGAACCCGCCAACTCTGCATGGCGACCCTCTCTTTGCCCGCGGTGTGCCCAATGCTTCCATCATCAAGGACTGGAACAACCCTGCTGCTCCACATCGGACACCAACATCTCCCGGCACCCGGCTCATACCATCGTTCGCCACACCAGTCGCAACGTAATTATTAAAGATTTTCAGCCAACTTTTGATTAATTTTAATTATTAACGTTTTGAAGATTTCATTTTGATTTAGAATTCAGATTAAATTGTAACTTAAGTAAGTACTATTAAATTCACTATACAATCTTTTTCTGTCTTTTAAGTATGAAAAAGTCACTTTTACACATTTTTCATCACATCAAGTTCGTTCACTTGTAATAGTTTTTTTTTTCACAAATTATTTATCATCTGTGCAGCGCCGCCGACAGGCAGCACTGGCAGGGTCGCCAAGCAGTGTTGGCGGTTCGGGTGTATGAATAATAGACTGATTGCGATCATAACTGATTTATTATAAAGGGTTTTAGTTTATATATGAGAAGAGATGCGTGTGTGTAACATGCGTGTAAGCCTACACACTACACATTCATGCCATGGAGTCTTGGACGAATGTGGTTAATTCGTCCAAAGTAGGCATTTAACTCATATCACAGTGACCAAGAAACTAATTTCTTCCAGCTATGACTTTTTCAATTATGCTGGTATTCATCGCTCAGTCCACCTTTACTCTACTCCACAAACATACATAGAAGAAATAGTCACCCAAACTGACGTCCAAGGATATACAGGTACATACAGATTTAAAAAAAAAAAAATATCTTGAAGGAGGTTCGTCTTAGAGCAACATGGGCTAGGGTTAAGTATCCAATTTTTAAATACTTATAAAATTGTAGGTCTGGTGACATACAACATAACATACAAGGGTCCTACGGACAATGTGGATTGTCTGGTGGAAATCTTCGATATGAATGAGACGAAGGTTGGAGCCTTGCAGGCATGTACAGGCCTCATAGACATCGCCAACGCTAATCTATGGTGGCCTTATCTTATGCACACAAACCCTGGATACTTGTACACATTGAGGGTATTTACATAATGATTATACTTATTTTCTAGTTGTTTATATTTATTTGAAGATATTATCGCACAATTCAGCATACAGTGGCGGTCACATAACTAAAGACACCAGTTGATTTTCATACAAACAAGGCAACTTGAAGCCTTGGTTCCTCCACCGAGGATTGACTTAGCTGTGATCTGTGATGATGGTCATCCAGGGAGTGAATTTCCTCCATTCACTCCCTGAATTTGGATTGCTATACACACCCAACTGATGTGATCAGCAATAATCAGCATTCTAAGGGTCCCCCCAGACCTACCGGTTTCTTTTCTTTGCTTTGCTGTTCGGCAATGGAGCGCCGGCCAAGAGGCTCATTTTCAATCTATCGCATATTTTCAATCTAAGTACATTTCACATATGTGAGCTTTGTTCCTTAAACGATCGTTATGAAAACACAAAAAAATAGTTCAGGTAGGTAATGATGCCACCCACGACCCTGTTCACAATTTATATAAATATGCGATCGATTTATTTTTAGCAATCGGAGACCATGTTCAGGGTGGCATATCTCCCAGAAGCTTCCTACTTCGCAACCCAGACGATTATATTTGATAACACCAAGCTAATGGCTATTTTGCCAATTTGGCCTGGTCCCAATATGCGATAGATTGAAAATGACCCTGTTGGCCGGCGGTCTAAACAGCAAGGTAGAACAGCAAAGCAAAGAAAAGAAACCGGTAGGTCTGGGGGGACCCTAAGAGATATAAGGATCAGAATTTTGTTTTAGGATTTCCATACATTTTTATACTAGTTTTGCGGATTTTTTAAACATATCCTTATATCTTTTAGAATGCTGATCAGATCAGTTGGATGTGTACAGCGATCTGAATCTCCTCTATTCACTACCTGGATAGCCATAATCAGATCACAGCTACGTCAATCCTTGGCGGAGAACTAAGGCTTCAAAGTAACCTCGTTTGTATGAAAATCGACTGATGTACCTTCTTGATCACGCTGCCTAAAAATCAAAACGTCTACGAAGCAAAATATAACCGCCACTAAGCCGCCACTGTATTATAGACATTTTCGCATAAAGCGGTCAATGATTGGATGACCTATGGCTTTTCTTTGTATCGGGTGTGTAGAAATCTCTTTTATAACATGATACGATAAAATAAAACTTTATGTTTAAAGGTAAATCTAATCGGAAATGACGGTGACCTCTTTGACACTTATAGCGAAAAGATTGGGATCCGATATCTCAACTGGACCAAGACTGCACTGTACCTGAACAACAAACCGTTGTACCTGCGTGGATTCGGCATGCACGAAGATTCTGATGTAAGATTCTACCTTCAGTTCAAATTATCTCAACAAGTTTGCAAGACCCAAATACCCAGCTGATTAGAAATTCTATACCACTAACTGCCCCCGTATTACAACCTTTTAAAACTTGCCAGTTTTCTGAATGGCTAACAATGCGTCTCTTTTATTTGTACTGCGTGACATAGATCCAACTAAGTATAGCGATTCATAAACTTGGCAAGTTTTTAAGGAGTAGATTGTAATACCCCCTTAACTTGAGTAATAAATATACTTAATTCTTACACAGTTCCGTGGTAAAGGCTGGGATCCAGTACTGTGGGTGAGGAACTTCAACCTCATAAAATGGATTGGCGCTAATGCTTTCCGCACATCTCATTACCCATATGCCGAAGAAATCTATCAACTAGCTGACGAACTAGGCATCATGATAATTGGCGAGTGTCCTAGTGTGAACGCTAAGTAAGTATACATTTATAGAGTATACATATGTACAGTTAAAAAACGCAAAAATATGCCTCCATAAAAAATTTCCGTCTGGACTGGAACGAAAGTGGGTTCACTTTTTGTGCTTGCGTGATTCTTACTATATACACCAACCCCAATTCTGTTCTAGTTATTATACTGACGAGTTGTTGGCTAAGCACAAACAATCGCTGACGGAGATGATCCGGCGCGACCGCAACCACCCGAGCGTCATCATGTGGTCCGTCGCCAACGAGCCCCAGGCCTGCGGCGTCGACAAGATGTGCCACGCCTACTACAGGTAAGGCCCAGCAGTAACCTTGGGGTAGCGGTATGTCCTAGTTGGACAAAACGCTGATATACCAGGTGTAACAAGACCCTCAACGAAGCCGAGATCTACGTATTCTGCCCATCATCAGGGCCATTTCTGTTCAAAATTATTGCTGAGAAACGATTTTAATTTTTGCTGTTAAAATAGCATTGCGTACATTGCCACGCAAAGTAACGCGTACAGTACAACAGACCGCGCCTGCGAGTATGTATGCTACACAGCTACATACTCGCAGGCATGGCAGCGTTTATATGCGTGCTCATGAGATACATTGAGTGATGACGTTTTAAAGCCATTGTTTGTTAAGAAATACTTAAAACTTAAAATTTTGATATTGTTTCTTTGGACAAAAATTAGGAAATAACGAATAAAATAAGATTTCATAAAAAATTTAAAATAATTTTTAACTTTGACCTTCAATAACTTCGTAGCTATTGGTTTCCCAGGTATAGTCTAACAGACAAAAATACTCCTGATGATGGGCGGCATGCGTGGACTTCGGCTTCGTTGAGGATCTTGTTACACCCGTTATTTACATAAATGTGGGTTGTCTAAGCACAAACAGACACTCGGAGATGATCCGGCGGCGTGACCGCAACCACCCAAGAGTCATCATTGTGGTTCATCGCCAATTCGCCTGTGATACAAATTGCCACGCTGACGGCCATGGTTGTGGACCGGGGCTATATGAAAGTCGACCGTTCTCTTTGGCAATGAAATTGCAACTAACATGTAAAAGAGCACTTCTATCTAATCTACCTATAGTCTAAGCGGTCATGGGATTTTTGGTAACGATCAAGGAAAAGGTTAGATTCATTTTCATGGGTTGTAGAATGGTCCCCTAATGTGAATGATCTTGGTCTGCCTGCTCTCAGTGGTTGCAACTTCGAATTATAGCGCTTACAAGAGGCTTCATTGTGACGAAAAAAAAACGATCAGAGAAATGGGTAGTTTTAGTACCTATTCAAAGTATGTCGTCTCTGCAGATGAAACAAGTTGGTCTGCCTGCTCATAGTGGTTGCATTTCTGAGCTATGACGTGCGCAAGTCACGTCATTGTTACGAAAAAAAAACGATAAGGGAAATGGTCAGTTTTAGTACCTATTCAAAGTATAGTATCTCCACGTGTGAAACAAGTTGGTCTGCCGGCTCTCAGTGGTTGTATTTAAGAACTATCATTGTGTACGCAAGACGCTTATTTGTAGAGAAAGCCTAAAAAAACTTTGAAAAACGGGACAATAGGCGAATTTTTAAGTGCACGCCGGCCGCTTGCGTATCAGTGACTGTATGAGTCCCCTCCCCACCTTAAGGCATCTCTACACTCGCGCGCGAAAAGCCCCAAACCTTCCGCGAAGCAGTATGCGTAGTGTGGAACCGATTTGAATCGAATCCACACACCCGCGCGTGAGTACGGAGAGGTTTTTATGCCTGTGCCACCGCAAATTTTAACCATGGAAAGTAAAATATTGAACATTCCATACAAATTATATGCCACCTTACTATTTGATATTGTTCATACTCAAAGTCCTGAATATCTGTTTAGTAAACTCAAGTGGGCAAGAGATAATCATACTTACGAGACCAGAGCGGCTTCTTACATGATTCTGACACCTGCACACAGGACTGCTGCTTTCCGTGGGTCTTTTAAATACTCGGCCTCGAAGTGCTGGAACAACTTGCCACCCCCTCTTGCCACACTTAAAACACGTAAAGCTTTTAGTAAAGCATTTAAAGAGTATTTACTCAAAACACAGCTACTTCATTAAAAAATGGTACTTACTGGGCTGTGATACATGCTGTGCTGTGGGAGGCTTAGTTTTTGATCACTTTGAGGTGCGAGATAAAGTTGGTTTATTGTTTAATGCCCCGTTCGCATATTTTATTGTTTGTTTCGTTACATGTATTATTTCTGTGCTCTTTTTGTTTTTTGCCACGTTGCATTAATGTTATTATCAATGGCGGCTGATGACGTGTTGTCCACCACGTTTTCACTTACAACGTGTCCATTTGTTTATCCATATTTTAAATTAAAATCTATCGTGGAGGTATATAAATTAAAATAAGATAATTCTTAACCGAAAAAACCAGACTAGTCTGACTGAACTGTCACCCATGTCAATGTCAGTTTGCGTTTATGATGCACATGCACTGCACTGATTGTATTCTCATTATGACAAAGGAATTTAATATTTTAAGGGCACTGTGCTATTTTTTTTGTATTAATTCGTAAAACTTTTTGTGTTTTTCGCTCCTGATGTCATTACTGTGCTCGGCAGAATATCAGTGCAGCAGGCCCAGCCTGCTGTTTATACTGAGCCGAGTACAGTTTTGACATCACGCGACGATGCACAATGTTTTTTTGGTATAGCCTTGTATGTGTTAGCTGTTTGTATTGTCTTTGTAATGTTGTGTATCGTTGTGTGTTGTTCAAAATAAATGTATTTTCTTTCTCTTTCTTTCTTTCAAATTACTTTCCATGGTTAAAGTTTACTCTATGGCGATGGATCTGGATCGGGATTTTTGGTAACGATCAAGGAAAAGGTTAGATTCATTTTCATGGGTTATAGAGTGGTCCCCTAATGTGAATGATGTCGGTCTGCCTGCTCTCAGTAGTTACAACTTCGAGTTACAGCGATTATAAGAGGCTTCATTGTTATGAAAAAAAACGATCAGAGAAATGGTCAGTTTTAGTACCTATTCAAAGTATGGCGTCTCCGTAACTGAAATGATGTGGTCTGCCGGCTCTCAGTGGTTGAATTTCAGAGCTATGACGCGCGCAAGTTATAACAAAATATTTTTTTCGTGAAATTGTATTTTTAAAAATACTAATTGATAGAACTCTTTATTATGATGAAAAAAATGTCTTAAGCCATTTTTGACTAAAATGAATAGATTGGTCGGAAAAAATACTTTATGTTTTTTTTGTATGGAGTGAGATATTCAATGTGCTCTTTTGGCCAATTCCTAATTGTTTCTGCCTCAAAACTACTTCTGCGTCACTATTTCAAACGTTTAAAATAATCATACACTATCAACGCGCGCCCAAAATTGTACATTCACACAGCTTGGATTTTTAAACAGTATGAAATTGTATTTTTTAGTAAAAACTTTTTTTGCCATTCTTTTATTTTCATCAATTTTAACACTAGAAAAGCCAACAAAACGTTCAGTTAAGGTCTATTATACAATTGTTTTTACCATAATTACAACGCAACTAAAATATAAAGCTAAAGTGTTCTCAACAAAAAACCATAAATATCTGAGTTGTAATTGTTTCATTAATAGTTTTGACCTGACCAAATTCCTAACGAACTCTTAAGAGGTATTGCGGAAGAGATGGGGCCAATACTGGCTAAAGTTTTCAACGAAATACTATGCACGGTTATTATACCTAGACAATGGGCAGAGTCACACATAATACTCTTACATAAGAAAGGATCAAGGAAGGAAATAGGAAACTACAAGCCCATTTCACTGATTTCAAACACATACAAAGTCTTTGCAAAGGCATTACTAGATATAATATTTATTTTTATTTATTTATGGTATCTGGTAATCTTGATGAAAATCAACCAATCAAACAGGCTGGGCTCAGGAAAAACTACAATACAATATATCACATCACCATTAAACAACTCATCCAAAAACACAACGAATATAATAAGCTAATTTACAAAGCTAATTTCAATACCATTATCTGATGTCCTTACATTTATTTTAATGAAACAAAGAAGACCTAAAATTTTAAGTGATTTGCTTAATAAAATAACTGTATCACCTTATTTAAAGAAAATTAACTTTTTAGTACCACACGTAATATGACTTAACTAATATTAAAGAATAGACTACCTAATACAATTAAAATTAAATAAAGATTACCAAAATTTACAGGGCTTAGCTTCTTAACTAGAGACATACAATAAGACCCAATGTATAATGTTAAATATGTATATGGATAATTAGAAAAACAATTTAATTTTCATACAAACAAAGTAACTTTGATGCGTTGATCGTTTCGCTCGCTAACAGCGACCGGAAAACCCCTTTTTTGGTTAACCCAATTGATAGGGAAACCCTAATAAAAAACTTACCAAATGATAGGGTTTCCCTTTCGATAGGGTTAGTCGACGTTATGCTTACCGTATTGATAGGGTTTTTGAAAACAAGTCTATGAAATACCCAATCAAAAACCCTTTTAACGGTAAGTGGTTCATGAAATACCCAATCAAAACCCCTTTAACGGTAAGCGGTTCTGGGGCCCTATTTTTGAATCGCTCGGCTGGCGTCGAGCGTTCGTTTCTACTGATTTTCGTTCGACATTTAACTCAACCTCCATACATTTGAGTCGCGTTTCAAGAGCGATTAAACAATAGGCCCCCTGGTCCTTCGGCCCAGGTGGAACTAGGTATAAATTGCTTGAACTCGTTTTAAAACCCCTTCATAAAGCCTTCATAGGGTTTCCCCGATAGGGTTTTCGTATTCGGTAAGTGCTTACTTGGGTTACCCTTTCGATAGGGTTACCGTATTGATAGGGTTTTTGAAAACAAGTCCCTGAAATACCCAATCAAAAACCCCTTTAACGGAAAGCGATTCCGGTCCTTGCTCGTAAGTTCGACGACTTCCAACCTCCCAAACAAGTCGGGTTCCGAAAAGGCATTAGTACCATAGACCACATCCATTAAATCTGCTATTATGCTTGGCGTTCGTGGACTATGAGAAAGCCTTTGATTTGATTGAAACCTGGGCGGTGCTGCAGTCTCTCCAAAGTTTCCAAGTAGACTACAGGTATATCGAGGTGATGTGGTACGAAAATGCCACCATGTTGATCCGAGTACAGAACCAGAGCACAAATCGTATCCAACTGCAGCGAGATGTGGGACAGAGAGATACTATTTCCCCGAAACTATTCACAGCTGCGTTGGATGATATCTTTAAACTCTTAGCCTGGAAAGGACTCAGAATCAAGATGAATGGCCAGTACCTAACACACCTTCGTTTTGTCGATGATATAGTTCTTATGGCGAAAACCTTGGAAGACCTGAACACAGTGCTCGAAGATTTCCGTTAGTGCTTCCCAAAGAGTGGGTCTCAAGATGAACATTTATAAGACGAAAATCATATCGAATGCCCATGTTGTGCCCACTCCAGTTCATATTGGGAACACTAGGAGTTGTTGTCCATTACGTAGAAGTACCTAGGACAGGCAGTCCAGTTAGGTAAGTCCAACTGCGGGAAAGAGATCTCTCGTCGAATCAAACTCAGATTGGTAGCATTCGGGCAGCTTCGAAAACATCTTTCCGTCCGATTTACCTCAGTGTCTCAAGACGAAAGTCTATGACCAGTGTGTGTTGTCAGTGATGACTTCGGCAGTGAAACGTGGCCGCAAACTATGGGTCTCATAAGGAGGCTCAAGGTCACCCAGCGGGCAAAGGAGAGAGTCATAATCGGCGTTTTTCTGCGTGATCCAATCAGAAATGAGGAGATCCGCAGGAAAACTAAAGTAATCAACATCGCTCGAAGGATTGCGCAGTTGAAGTGGCAGTAGGCTGGACACATAGCGAGAAGAACCGATGGCCGTTGGGGGGGAAAGGTTCTGGAATGGCGACCGCGGACCGGACGACGCTCCGTGGGTAGACCCCCACGGTCCACCTTGACGGTGGACCGACGATCTGGTGAAGGTCGCGGGAAACCGCTGGATGCGAGCAGTGCAGGACCGTTCGCCGTGGAGATCCTTGGAGGTGGCCTATACCCAGCAGTGGGTGTCGTGCGGCTGATATGATGATACATCCAAGTGATCTGAACGGCATTTTAAGAGCTGTATGTACCAAAGTTCTCAGTTTCAGGATTTCCATACCATATAAAGGTTTTTAAAAATCATAATAAAATTTAGTTTCTATCGTTAATATTTTAAAAACTTCATTTATTTGAATATGATATTAATCATTGATCTGAATTAACCTTTTCTCTTTTTTTTTCTTTTTCCTTGTAAAATAATAATACTTTTTAGTTTGTAATAACCCGCCTGGGCCTTACTTAACATCCCGCTGCATTATGTTATTTTGGTTTTATTTGATTTATTATGGTTAAAAAGTCATCCATAGTAATAATAGTGACCGAAAGTTTTGTTGGCTTTTATTGTATTTTAATTGATGAGAAAGTAATAAATAACGACAAAACAATCAGTTTTTACTTAAAAATTACGATTCGATACTGTTTTGAAATCCAATATGTATTAAACGGACAATTTTGGGCGCGCGTTGGTTGATAGTGTAGGATTACTTAAATGTTTAAAATAACAATAAAATATTGACGCAGAAATAGTTTTGAGGCAGAAACAATTAGGAATTGGCCAAAAGAGCACATTGAATATCTCATTCCATACAAAAAAAAAACATAAAGTATTTTTTTCCGACCAATCTATTCATTTTAGACAAAAATGGCTTAAGACATTTTTTTCATTATAATAAAGAGTTCTATCGATAAGTATTTTTAAAAATACAATTTGACGAAAAAAAATTTTGTTGTAACTTGCGCGCGTCATAGCTCTGAAATGCAACCACTGAGAGCCGGCAGACCACATCATTTCAGCTACGGAGACGCCATACTTTGAATAGGTACTAAAACAGACCATTTCTCTGATCGTTTTTTTTTCGTAACAATGAAGCCTCTTATAATCACTGTAACTCGAAATTGCAACTACTGAGAGCAGGCAGACCGACATCATTCACATTAGGGGACCACTCTTTAACCCATGAAAATGCATCTAACCTTTTCCTTGATCGTTACCAAAAATCCCGTGACCGCTTAGACTAACTGTGATCCGTCGCCATAGAGTAAATTTTAACCATGGAAAGTAATTTGTATGGAATGTTCAATATTTTACTTTCCATGGTTAAAATTTACTCTATGGCGCTGGGCCACAGTATTTACTATTTACCGAGCGTGTAGCCGTGCCTATCAATCCAGATTCTATAATCTGGATCAATACAGTGAATTACGATCCATGGCGATCCGGAATATTGATACAAGGCACCCGGATCGAACATCTCTATTGACGCTAAAGCCGGAAGTGGGGGAGGGGGGGATGGGGGTGCGCGGTGGCACAGGCATAAAGACCTCTCCATACTCACGCGCGGGTGTGTGGATTCGATTCAAATCGGTTACACACTACGCACACTGCTTCGCGGGAGGTTTGGGGCTTTTCGCGCGCGAGTGTAGAGATGCCTTAAGGTGAGGGAGGGGGCTCATATAGTCACAGATACGCAAGCGGCCGGCGTGCACTTAAAAATTCGCCTATTGTCCCGTTTTTCAAAGTTTTTTTAGGCTTTCTCTACAAATAAGCGTATTGCGTACAAAATGATAGTTCTTAAATACAACCACTGAGAGCCGGCAGACCAACTTGTTTCACACGTGGAGATACTATACTTTGAATAGGTACTAAAACTGACCATTTCCCTTATCGTTTTTTTTCGTAACAATGACGTGACTTGCGCATGTCATAGCTCAGAAATGCAACCACTATGAGCAGGCAGACCAACTTGTTTCATCTACAGAGACGACATACTTTGAATAGGTACTAAAACTACCCATTTCTCTGATCGTTTTTTTTTCGTCACAATGAAGCCTCTTGTAAGCGCTATAATTCGAAGTTGCAACCACTGAGAGCAGGCAGACCGAGATCATTCACATTAGGGGACCACTCTACAACCCATGAAAATGAATCTAACCTTTTCCTTGATCGTTACCAAAAATCCCGCGACCGCTCAGTCTACTAGCTACCCTCAGTTTCTCTTCAGTTGAAGCTGGATCTAACAGAATTATTTTGTTTTGTTTAATCTGAAAACAATTGTTTCAGTAAAATTGTGAAGCACGTAAAAGATATGGATCTTTCAAGAGCGGTTACTTTTGCCCTGGCTGATCCGAGAGATGTCATTGTGAGTGAAATTTTCTTATTATTTTTTTGGATAAAAAAATCTTCACAAAGTCGTAGCAATGTGTGGATTACTTTTCCATGAAAGACAGCCAGATACCACGTATCACATTAGAAAACAAAGTCCTTGCCTACGCCGCATCTGGTTTAAACACACAGGCTGCGTTCCGGTCATGCAATCCGATCTCAGATCGCTGCGATATATGGCAGGGATGGCGAACCTATAAGCATCCCTTATGTATCAACGTGCCATTTTTCTAAAGAAATGTTTAATGAGGCCATAGACGTGCCATCAAATAATTTTGACTTTGTGATTTTTGTGAAAATAATAATAATAATAAATACTATCAACTGAAAACTCTTTATTTACTACAAAAAATAGGTACCTACATTTTGTAATGTTTCAATTAAACGCGTAATTAATGATCAATTAATTCGTAATTTTTTCGTAGGTGATCGGTGATGTGCCCAAAATATTGTGTCGGCACTTGTGCCATTGGTTCGCCATCCCTGCTAGTAAAATATTTTTTAATCTTCAGCCTAAACACAAAATTTGAATATCCTAGCTTCGAAACTGAGGGACTTTCATACAAACTTTCATCCCCCATTTTATCCTCTTAAGGGGTGAATTTTGAAAAAAAAAAATCTTAATGCCCCTTAAACCTCATAAAAACTTAAACTTAAAAATCTCTAGACCCAGCGGTTTGAGCTGTGCGTTAATATGACAGTCACTCAGTCTTCCTTTCTAAATTTAAATTTTATCATGCCCCTCAAAAGCCAGTGTTAAATCTCCCAGGGCGAGTACATGGACATAATCAGCTTCAACCGCTACAATGGGTGGTACGACAACACCGGGTCCATCTCGCAGATCGCCTCAAGAGTCTTCAACGAGAGTTTCTACTGGCACCTCAAATATAACAAGCCTGTCCTCATGTCTGAGTATGGGGCTGATACTGTTGCTGGGATGCATACTGTGAGTTCGGAAAATTAGCCCTATACTCAATACTCAATTCAATTATTGCATTCCACAGTGTTACAGTAGTTCTTATATTCCTAATAGGTATATTTTTTTAAAAGAATAACATTTCAACTAAGTCTAAGTCTAAGTACCTAGCTATTTTCCTATCATTTTGGTGTCTGAATTTGAATATTACGATGCACAATATTCATGATGAGATAATGCTTTATTTTAGTCATTAGTTAGAGATGAAAAATGTGATAATAAAACTTAGTTTAGTGCTAAATATTGTGGTCTTAGGATTTAAGTTTTGTTTTTATTGTTTTATTGTTCAATTTTTGTAATTGTACAATAAAAACGGGGACTATTAAAACTGGCGAATTAATCAATGCTTAAAGAGTTACATTCTTTTCCGATTTTATTTTGATTTAATCCTTATGTAAGCTACATTAGTTTAAATACCTTTAAAAATACCTCTACAAACTGTAATCAACTCTTGTGCAGCTCCCCGAGTTCGTATTTTCTGAAGATTACCAAGTGGCGGTGATGTCGGAGCACTTCAAGGCATTCGACAAACTGCGGCAGGTCGGCATCTTCATCGGCGAGTTCATTTGGAACTTCGCAGATTTCGCCACCAAACAAGGTAAGTAGTTTCGTCTGCATGTAGCAAGCTACTGAACTTTATTGGCAGATGTAAGATTTTATCTAGTAGATCCCAACCAAAAATGTTAGGAAGACCTATGTCAAGGTTTATAACAATGAACTCGACCGTACGTCCTAAATCTCGCGGACAATCTTTAAAGCCGTGCCATTAACTTTCTTTTCCGATAAATTCCGCATCTCAAAACTTGAATAAATTCACTAGGTGCTCTTGACTGTACCTACTATTCATATTTTTCTCATCCTCCTTAACATTTACTGGCCCCCCCGGGGCCATGGGCTGGCGACGCCCTTATACATATTTAAAGCCACCGTTTCTTCAATGTTTTAGGTATAACCAGAGTAGGTGGCAACAAAAAGGGCATATTCACTCGCGCGCGGCAACCCAAGGCGAGCGCGCACCACCTGCGCGCGCGCTTTCTCGCGCTGGCCGCCGCCGACGCCGGCTCGCCGCCGCCCTCGCCGCCCTACTACGTGGCCGACAACCAGCCCGCGCGCCACGAGCACCTCTAGCCCGAGCACGACGCCTATAGCTCCACCGGGATACCACCGGCAGCTCCTTGGACGCTGACACTCTTTGCTGCTGTGCGCCATGCTTGTGCTGTCGCAATCCAAAGCGCCGTGGAACTATGGACTAAGATAAAAGAACTCTTGCTACCGGCACAAAAAGGGAGTCAGTGATCGCTCTTCTTTGTGCTAGGAGCTGGTGTAGCACGTCAACTGTAGCAATCCAAAGCGAGCGGTGTGGACTTAAAACTCTTAGTACAAATCCAGCAAAAAAAGTTTTTCTTACAAAATCATATTAATTACTTATCTATGTATACTGTGTGTTACTACGTCGTCGGCGACAACCAGCGCGCGCGCTACAAGCAACTCTAGCCCGAGCACGACGCCTATAGCTCCACCGCGATACGACCGGCAGCTCTTGGGCGCTATCCTGCGCTACCACTCTTTGCTCCTCTGTGCCGTGCTTGAGCGACAGCAATGCAACGCGCTATGGAAGTGTGGACTAAGATAAAAAGAACTCTTGCTACCGGCATATAAAGGAAGTCAGTGATCGCTCTTCTCTGTGCTACTACGCCGCGCGCCGCCGGAGCTGGTGTAGCATGTCAACTGTAGCAATCCGAAGCGAGCGGTGTGGACTAAGAACATCTATAGGTACTCTGTGCTATTATGTCGCCAGCCTCTATCTAGCCCCAGCACACCGCCTACGAGTACGCCGCCATGGTAGCAGCAGCTCACTGGACTCTCCCACTCTTCGCTGTTTTGTGCCATGTACGAATAATGTATACGCGTAGCACAAAACGTGTCCATTTGCAATCTTAAAGTATGAACTAAATTTTAAAACTTTACTGCTCTTAGGGCCTGGCCACAGGCACGGCGGTAAAGCTGTCGAGAGAGGCAGGCGGCGCGGCTGGAGGCACGGTAGGCGGTAGTATGTCACAACTTTATAAAATGTGTTCATTTAGGATTTACACAGCACAAACTTCTACTTTGTATTTCCAAGTTCTGCGATAGATTTTGTTACTCTACTTGCTTGCCTCTATGTGACTCATCATAACCGAATTGCAAGTTTAGTGTAGAGACGGAGGCGACTGAACGGGGTCAAACAATTATTTAAGATACCTATTTGGGGCCGCAACACGTGGGTACTATGGGCAACAGCGTCGCTTAACCAGTTAGCAACAAAATTCGTGTTCACGATCAAAACGTATATGTTGTGACGTCGCGGCGTGCGATTTTAACATTAGGAGTGATTAAGCGAGGCTGTTGCTTAGGTACCTACTATCTAAAGGTGTACTGATTGTGTGATACACAATTTTCACATCATGCCGTCCTTATTATCCTATGACTGTGCCTGCAACATAACAAGATTGCCTCAGATCAAATAAAAAAGGAAGATGGAGCGTTGCGCAGTGGTTGCGAACAACTAAGTGAAGCCGGTTTTTGATGGTACATGTGTGCGTACTAGAGGGCGGGCGGGGGCCGGGCGGCAGGGTTCGCCCAATGTCGAACGAAAGCCAAGGCGTAGTTTCGTTACATATATGTGCGTAAACTGTGTATGTACACAGCCAAGGCGTAGTTTTACTGGCTTCACCGCTTTGTCGGAACACTCCGTCTTTACTTTTTTATTTGGTCTGAGAAGATTGCAAAGACAGTTAAGTTTTGACTGAACAATCGTGTGTAAGCAGGATCAGGCTCTTGTAAAAAAAGTTTATCAAGTCCCACCTTCGATCATTTATGATTGAAGAGTCCCACCTACCCACCATTTTCGTATTTTAAAATATTAGATAATACCTAACCTAAGTTACCTATATCTGCGCTTGGAATTCAAAACTTCGCATAAGACACTTACTTATACACGGTTATTTGTAAAACACCAACAACCTCGCAGGAGTAGATAACTAACATCATAAACAACATTTATTCTACGACTTTTCCAAAAACCGACAAAAAAATTCGACTCTCCATACAAATGTCCGAGTTTTGTATGAATACTCGATATTTTTTTGACTGTTTTTGGGAAATTCATAGAACAAAATGTTGTTGTTTATGATGTTAATAATCTACTCCTGGGAGGTTGTAGATGTTTTACAAATAACCCTGTATACAAATGAAATACCTACGTTTCCAAAATAAGGTATTCGCACCAACGAAATACCTACATGTAAGTATTTCGTTGGTGCGAACAAGAGCTAAGAAAAAATGATGATGTGCGGTCAACTGTAACTCTGTATTACTTTAATTAAAAAATACCTAGGTAATAAGCTGTTTTCAATAAGTTAGGTAGGTAGGTAGTACTTTTACTCAAGTACAATTTTAATAAAAACCTATTTTACGTTATTCTTTGTGTTTTTTATTTTCATCGATCTTCTTATATAGGTATATACCTATTAATGGACGGTGGACTACTACTTTTATAAACAAATAAGCAAACACGTACTATGGTATGTGACAGCGGGCGCGGCGTGCAAGCGATTTTAACCTTAGCAGTGGTTAAGCGACGCTGTTGCCCATCGTACATATTTAGTGAATTTCTGAAAATCAACCCCTCAGTCAGGCAGGGGGTGAATTGGGTAAATAAACCCAAACAACCGGCCAAGTGCGAGTTGGACTCGCGCACGAAGGGTTCCGTACCAAAAAACAGCAAAAAAAAATACGTTTGTTGTATGGGAGCCCCCGTTAAATATTAATTTTATTCTGTATATAGTATTTGTTGTTATAGCGGCAACAAAAATACATCATCTGTGAAAATGTCAACTGTCTACCTGCTGTCGTTATTAATATCGAGCAAAAAACAGCAAAAAAAAAATCACGTTTGTTGTATGGGAGCCCCCCTTAAATATCAATTTTATTTTGTTTTTAGTATTTGTTGTTATAGCGGCAACAGAAATATATCATCTGTGAAAATTTCCACTTTCTAGCTATCACGGTTCATGAGATACAGCCTGGTGACAGACAGACAGACAGACGGACAGCGGAGTCTTAGTAATAGGGTCCCGTTTTTACCCTTTGGGTACGGAACCCTAAAAATGTATTAAGGTTCTATGGGTGTTGATTGCGAAAATGACATTTATTTTAAAGTCCAACACAGTGGCCATGATTCAATCCTTAATGGGGTGAAAGGCTTTATATTTTGTATGAAAAAAAATATTAAATAGAAAATATTAAACTTCGTATGAGTAGGTTAAGTAGGTACTTCTAAATACAAATAAGCAAACAAATCGATATGGATACATGTAGCAACATCTCATAAAACCTGAGTGGGATGTTTATTGCGAAAATGGCATTTATTTTGAAGTCCAACACGACATGGTGGATGGTGGACATTATTCAACCCCTATTGGACTGAAATGGGTGTTCTTTTAATGGAAAAATAATACGGGAATGGGAATAGGAATGAAAACGGGACCAAATAGGGCAGGAGCCCCGGTTTTGGCCACTAACCCGGTTTTGGGCACTTGCAACTTTAGCGGCCAATAAATAAGGCATAGAAAACGAAGTTGCTTCATAGTATGTGGTAAAAAACTTTAAAAGATAAACGTATGCCCTTCACTTTAGTTATTTCAAATCGTCTCATTACACATTCTTGTAATAGAAGCAAATTTTTGAACATAGAAATTCTCTTAAAGTGGCCAAAACCGGGGCTCCTGCCCTAGTAAAGGGATATGGAATAGATATCCTACTAATATTATAAATGTGAAAGTTTAATGTTTGCAGTCATTGCGCCAAATGAACGAGAATGGCTGTATGGGCATAGATCCCTTCGCCATTCCCATAAAAACTGTCATGTGTCTGTCACACTGACTGTCAGTGTCAGCTGTCAACGTCAGTCACGTGTTTATTATTTTGCTTTCGTTTTACGTTAGTTTCTTTTTTTGTGAACCCAGAACCACTTACATTTTGTAATAATTTTTACCCAAAATGAATGACTGTATACAGTGCAAAGAACTATCTAAATACAAATGCCCTGTCTGCCGTGATCCATAGTAAGTTAGAATATTATCACAGTAATCGTTGTAAAATTAGGTACCAAAAACGAACCTTTTTGCTTTCAAATAGTACCAACTCTACTTACAAATGTAGAAAAGGTTTTTAGATTTCAGAATACTCCTAAACTGTTTTTCTGTAAAGTATCTTTAATCCAGCTAACTTACGGAAAAAACGTTTACAAACAAACAGTCTATACTTAACCTTAAAACAAGAGTACCTACTCTGTGATCGAAACTTAATTCAGGTATTTGTGAAATATTTACGAAAAATGACCAGTTTTATTTACAAACATTATTTCTGTAAGATGGCTGGAGTACAGTCTGTACAGTACAGGTATTGGTCAGATGTAATTCTATTAGAATAAAAACCAACAGGCCACAATTTATAACCTTCCAGCTGTTCAGTAGCTTGCTATAAGCTCCATAAAACAAATCCATGCACACCACCTGTAATTCAAAAAGAAGAATCTCCCACAAAACCAAATGTGCAGTATGAATTTCCTACACAAGATACTGTGCCCCCAGAGAAATTAGAACTGTTGAGTAAGTACAAAGAAACTTTCCTTCCTTCCTTGTGGTCAAACTTAATAGACAAACTGATTTGGCTACGAGGAATTTTGACATTCTTCCTGGTCAAACTGTGTGTTACGTCATGGCCTGGCCACAGTGCCAAAAAAGTTGTAGTTTATATCAGCAGAATGTACGGTGCGTACTTTACTATTCAAAAGCTAATAATACCACCTATCAAGTAAAAAAATGAGTGTAAAATTTTATTTTTAATATGTCATAAAAAACTTTTTTCCCGTAAATGTCAGATTCTGGAAATGGTAGATTCTGTACACGGCAGATTAGTTAATATAATACAGAGCACCAGGGTAGTATAGATTTAGAAGAGGTTATCACTTTTGCCGATTGCTATAAGTAGTGAAGCACCCGGTACATGTTTTTTTTTCTTTTAGGTACTGTATAGTACACACTGTGCATTCTACCGACATAACTACAGCCTTTTTTTGGCATCGTGGCCGGGCCACGACGTAACACATGATACAGTTTGTCCACGAAGTATGCCAAAATTCCTCCTTTGACCTCCTCCAGTTTGACTACTAAGTTTGACCACGAGGAAGGAAGGAAAACTTTTTAGTCTCATTGGCGGCAAGTATAATACTGTTAAATAATCTAATATGGTTATAATTTTTGTAGATATAAAAATTGTGAATGAAATGATAAAACTCACAAATATGGCATCCTTCTTTTCAGGACAATCAGCAGAAGTTAAGAAATGCTTAGAGAATCCACATGTTAGAGATATATTGAAACTTCTAGACAACTCTCCATACCCTGATGAGTTAATGCAAGAGTATATGCTGGAACCCATATTTACGGAATTTGTTGATGCCTGTATGAACGCTGTACAGCCACCAGACAATGATAAATAATAATTATGATTATGATAAATGGTTAATTGACAAGTCTCAGTGTTTTTTTTTAAATACTTCCATAAAGTGGATACACAATCATTATGTTCCCAAACCACTTGTGCTCCCTGCATCCAGTTAGAGGTAAGATAGCGAATTCCTCAGCGATGACAGACGAAAATGAGATTGTCTGTAGAATAAGACACCAAATGAATAAGCAGTATTAAATGATGGCTCCCAGCATGAGAAAGAAGTGTTTAATAGTGAATTCTTGTTTGATTTTTTGCTAGGCTAGAATAGACAATCACTGTAGTCTGTACCTATTGTAATTAAAATGTATTGAAATAATAGAAAAACCTCATAAATACTGCCTACAAAATAAAAATTCTCTTTAATTATCGTAGTGAGTAAAAAAGTCAAAGGTACTTATTTAATCTGATTTAATTTTTTTTTTAAATTACATACAAAAATAATTAATCACATTATTGAATTCAAACAATTTAATTATACATCTGACAGTGCATGTTTTAACAAGTTCTCAAGCTCTAATGACTTCTTTTTTTCATTTTCAATCTGTTCTTCCAGCTGTCTTACAGCCTCTGAACAATTATTAAACCTAGATATACTTTCATCAGTGGCTTTAATATTTTCTTCAACCATAGTACTATCTTTATCTTCTAGCATCAAAAGTTCCATGGAATCCACCACAATTTTGCGTCTTTTAGCTACGATCAGATAATCCAAATCATCATCATAATCAATAGCTTTGTGTTTAATGCTTGTTATTACATCAATATCATACAGCCAATTTGTACTTCGATAATCTTCTAATACTGACTTCTCATAAATAGCGTATCTGTTATCAAAATTCTTTAATCTATTAATTTTCTCGTACACTATTATATTTAAAACATCTATGAGATCATACTGCGCAAAATATTGGTTGAATTGATCATGTGGCATCTCCAAATCCGAAAATTCACTAGGTAGTAATGCAACAACTCTACATGCAACTTCATTTGGATTTTCAAACCAACCAATCTGGTTACAATACTTCCGGATTTCTTGTTGCATTCCCACCACACTTAGAGGATTAAAATTTGATACTGGATTTGGTAGTTTCAGTTGGTTCATAATATTTTTAATAACATAAATGTTTTCGGTGGTCTTAGCATTGCTCGGAATGAATTCAAAAGGCTTTGGATATGGAGATTCATTATCCAGAAATACCTTTAATTCTAAAGGAAAAGAAGGATAATTAAATAAATCCTCATTTGTAATTACAGTTGTCAATTTATCAACGGCGTTATTGTAGCAGATCACCAATTTTTGAAGGTCTTTTAAAACGGTACTCATACGGTTATCTCGTTCTGTTTTTAGTCTGCACCATATTTCATTACCAAGATATCTTTGACAAATGGACTTCAAATAATCTATTTCAAGAGGAGGATTTTGTGGACATTTTTTTGCTAGCCATTTTAAAGCTGTTTTTGTCGCAATATTTAATGATTCGAAAATATTTCGACGCTCTAATACAAAAATTTTATAAGCTGATATTACTTTGTTGTTGACTAAATTAGTCAACAGTGATTCTAAAATATTATAGGTAGACAAATCTTCAGACTTTGGTACAATTATGGCTACTGGTATTATTTGGTATGGGTATTTTAACTTGACAAGAGATTCTAATGTGGATGATAAATCGGCATCATTTTCTGTAGCAAACATTAATAAACCATTTGATCCTTCTATTGCCTCGCTGCTATTATTTATGTTTTCCTTGTTAGTTAAACTAACAGATATCGCAAAATCCATTAGGTGATTCCAAGACTGTTTAACGACATGTATCAAACTATCAGACGTCTCATGTTTTTTGTTGTCACCAAATGCATCTAGTAACCATTTTTCAACATGTACTTTTCTGTATAACCATTTCATAGTACCTGGCGAAACTAAAGTTATCTTCCAGAAGAAGCATTTATCATATGGGTAGAAAATTTGCTTCATACGTTTCAATAGCGGAGATCTTATTATATCCATTAAATTATATGGCTCTGGAGTAGGTTGCGGTTTATATTCACCATTAAATTTATATCCTCTATGAAAAGCATTCATATTTTTTAATGCGGCATTCTCAACCATTCGTCTCAGTTGTTTCGCCTCTTCTATTGGAGTTTTCGAAGTCAGCCACACTGGAGTATCTTCTAAAAGATGTCTCCTTTTAATATTTTTACTCAATTGATCTTTCCAGACTTTGAACCATTTTTTCCTTAGTTTTTGTGTCCAAAACATATCTGCTTTCATTTCTAAGCTACATGTTTCATTATTAATTTCTGATAATATCTCTTCAAGTACATCATCAGCATATGACATCAAGTTTTTAAACATTTCCACTTCTTCTTTCATGATATAAGATACATTTTCATCAGATAATTCATCAATGAACTCATCAACCAACTCTTTAGACTCTTGGTTGACTCTTTCTCTAAACTGTCGTTCTTCTTCTTCTGCTTTCCTTTTCAGCTCGGCTTTCTTTTCTTCCTCAATTTTCTTTTTTAATTCTTCCTGTTTTCTTTCTTCTTCTTTTCTACGCTTTTCTTCTAAACGTTTTAACTCCTCTTGTTCTCGACGCCTTTCTTCCCTTCGCCTTTTTTCCTCCTCTTCTTTTCTAAGTGCTTCTTGTCTTCGTCTTTCTTCTTCTTGTCGTTTTAAGGCTTCTTTTCTTTCTTCCTCTTCTCTGGCCATTTGTTCCTGTAATTTTCTTTGCTCTTCTTTAATTTTTTCTTCTTTATAACGTTGTTCTGCCATCTCTTGAGTTTCTCCTTCATTTTGACTAAATTCATACACCGACTGTTTGTCACCAACTGAGTTGAAGATGTTCTCTGCCACTGTATTTCCTTTATTTTTACTTTGGAATATTGAATAAGTTTTACTTTCGGAGCTGTTTTGCGGTTTCACTGCACTTTTGAATAAACTTCCAGGTGACAATTTACTATTAGGAATGTCTCCGTTTGAAGTCAACACAGTATTTCCCACTGTACCTAATGTTGGTACTGCTTTTTGAAAGATGTTCCCTTGCTGTTGACTTTCAGATGATTTATTAAATGTACCAAATATATTTGCAGGTGTTTTTTCACTTTCTGTTGAAGGTCTAGCGAAAATATTATTACTACTGTTAAATTTGACAGTACTATCAGGCTTAGCAAAAGTAATGCTATCTTTTGCTTTACCAAATATATTTTCAACTGCTTTATTTTGGGTTTCAAATGTACCAAAGACAGGTTTAACAATATCTTGCTGTTTAAAAATATTTGTAGCTCCAGAACTTAGTGATTCTTGACCAAATAAATTTGGAGTAGCGCCAGGTTTAATATCTTGTTGTTTGAATAAATTTATTCCATCAGTTTTCCCAAAACTATTTTGTTTAAATATGTTGGTTTCTTCAGGCCTTTTGAATAAAGTTTGCCCGTTTTTAAAAGGATCCTTATTTTCATCATTTCTGTTGAAAATATTTCTGTTGTCAGTTTTCACATCAAATACAGTTTTTTCACTAGGAACTTTAAATAAGTTGCCACTATTTTTAACAGAGAACAAACTAGATCCTGAAGACTCTTGAGGCTTTGAAAACGAGAATACATTCTTTGTGTCACTGTCAAATATTTTTTCTGGTGAATTTTTAATTACTTCTGCAGAAGCTACAGGTATAGCTGGTTTGAATAAAAATTGCTTCGGGGCACTTGTAGGCACTGTAAATGTATTCAATGATTTACCAGGGCTCAATGTCTTTGGTTCTGGTTTTAAAAATAAGTTTGTCTTTTGCTCTAATTTATTATCAGTTATACTAGAGTAATCTTTTGCACCTTGGCCCAGTTTATTTATTTCAGCTCTTAGTTCTTGAACATCTTTGTTGCTATCATTCATAGTGTTATATCCTTGTTCTTGAGCAACCAAAGCCGATTCTTTTAATTTACCCTCTTTAGTGAAGCTGGTATATAAGACGTGATTCCTATAATCCGGATTTGGCAGTCGACCACCCGCGATCACTTCACCGACAGAACTATTCCTCTTGGTTTCAATAAGTGATTTTGCTCGAGCGATAGGATAAGGATCGCTATCTTCTATGAATTGGTTTCTATCGAGAATGATGGTTAGTTCGGAGTCGTCCGTTTTAGCAAATCTTAAACCATAGTGGTTGATGAAACAGTTCATATTTTCTAACGATTCAAAAGCGAGAGCATTCATCATATCTTCAGCTGGAAATCTGGATCCACCCCTAGGAGCGTATGCTTTGACCATTCTAGCAAGGGCTCTAGCGCGGACATCGTTAAAGTACCGCAATAAGATACACGCTTGCAGATATGAAGCTTTCTGTTGAACGAGCCGGAAGAATCTAACATAGTTGTTATTGTCTATAGCGTTGAATACTTGAGTTGCAAATACTAAATGTTCAGACTTTTGTATCTCCCGTGGCAGTTGTTTAATCTGAAACAAAGTGATATGATACATCGTTAATAAATACGAAATTATTAAAATTATGGTCGCGAGGTTGCGAACCAGGACAATAGGGCAACAGACTTGTTAAAGGGCAAAATTACTGTGATGTGATATTTGCATATTACTAAAATATTCTATATGTTTAGTACAAGCTCTTGTAAGTAATCGACTATTTATAGACTTAACTAGCGGCTGCCCGCGACTCTGACTGCGTGGATTTTTTTTTGCAATCCCCCGAGACAATAGCTTTTTTCGGGATAAAAGGTACCTTATGTCCTTCTCTGTACTCCTGACAACGTGTATGTAAAATTTCATGATAATCGGTTTAGTAGTTAAGACGTGAAGGCGTAACAAACAAACAAACGGACTTTCGCATTTATAATATTAGTAAGGATAAGTATAGAATTTAAAAACAAAACTAACCTCCCACCAAAAGTTGGCATCGCCCAAGTTCAAGAGAGCGATGTAACCCCTAAACTCGGCCTCATTCGGCTTCTGGTCGGGTGTAACGTCAGCGTACATGTGTTTGAGGGTCTGCAGGCACTTGGTGAGGTTGTCCGTGTTCAGCTTCTGGTCGAACTGCGTGTGCTCCAAGTCTGCGAGCCGCGCCGCGCAATGCGCGTGGAAGCGGGCGCACATTTCTACTAGCCGGATCGAATCTAGAACACATTTTGTTTATGCACAACGGGATAGTAATACGCCGTCAGATGACATCGGTTTTCATAATGTATGCACTAGGAACACACTTATCTAATTTATCTTATAACACGTCCATATAAATACGGCGTGTTAACACGTGGCGTCAGACAAATGTGCCCGCACCTTAAGGTCGAAGAAGGTGGAATCGCACTACTCCTGGAATTCTCATCAGTGAGAAACTGGCTTTCTTACCTCTAACTGCCGGAACACAACAATTTTTAAATTCTTGTTATGGCGTCAGACTTAGGTAAAATGGTGGTAGCTAGCCAGGCGGACTTGAAATAAATAAGCCCTACCATACCACTTTGTACCCCATTGGAATCGAACCTGGGACCCGTGCATTTACATACATGGGTGAGCGAACCACTAAACTACGGAGGCGGTTAAACAATTCAGTATTTTATTTATATCTTTGAACAGTTACATAAGATCTAAATATAGGTCAGACATTTAACTTATTAAAAGTCTTGCAGTAAAAAAAATCTTATAAAATTGAAATGGTTATATAGATACCTGCACAACACAGTGCCTGTTGAGTAATGTCTTTCCGAATACTCCGAAGCCGGTCCCACATGAAATGGAACCAATCAGCCAGTGACACCTAAAACGATACAAAAAACCTTATTTCAAACGATAAAAATATGTAAGTATAGAGATCTTTTTATATTTTTTTTCGTATTTGCCTATAAGGAAGGCCTATTTCCCAGTGGTGAAGAGGTGTAGACGATACGAAAATAGCTGATGGTGATCGGGCTACTACAAGTATAGTACGAGGCAAACATCTTGAAATTTTTTCGACGTAGTGGGTATAAGTTCGCGCATGTGCTCCTGTGAGCGACCAATAGCGCGCGCCCTTCTCCCGCCGCCCGCGTACCTCACTACTACGCATACTCAAAATACGCGTTCCGCGCAATCCCCACCTGATTGCAAGATGTTTGCCTGGTACTGTACAGAGTACTACAAGTAGCGGCCGCAGCTCGTAGCACATGGGCATCTCCTGGTCGGCCGAGCTGCGGCTGTACTGCTCCACTATTACAAGTACGGACCTGCCTGGTGGTGTCGGCCAGCTCGTGCAGCAGGTAGGCGCAGGTGCGCAGCAGCGCCCGCGCCGGCCGCAGCTCGTAGCACATGGGCATCTCCTGGTCGGCCGAGCTGCGGCTGTACTGCTTCACTATTACAAGTACGGACCTGCCTGGTGGTGTCGGCCAGCTCGTGCAGCAGGTAGGCGCAGGTGCGCAGCAGCGCCCGCGCCGGCCGCAGCTCGTAGCACATGGGCATCTCCTGGTCGGCCGAGCTGCGGCTGTACTGCTTCACTATTACAAGTACGGACCTGCCTGGTGGTGTCGGCCAGCTCGTGCAGCAGGTAGGCGCAGGTGCGCAGCAGCGCCCGCGCCGGCCGCAGCTCGTAGCACATGGGCATCTCCTGGTCGGCCGAGCTGCGGCTGTACTGCTTCACTATTACAAGTACGGACCTGCCTGGTGGTGTCGGCCAGCTCGTGCAGCAGGTAGGCGCAGGTGCGCAGCAGCGCCCGCGCCGGCCGCAGCTCGTAGCACATGGGCATCTCCTGGTCGGCCGAGCTGCGGCTGTACTGCTTCACTATTACAAGTACGGACCTGCCTGGTGGTGTCGGCCAGCTCGTGCAGCAGGTAGGCGCAGGTGCGCAGCAGCGCCCGCGCCGGCCGCAGCTCGTAGCACATGGGCATCTCCTGGTCGGCCGAGCTGCGGCTGTACTGCTTCACTATTACAAGTACGGACCTGCCTGGTGGTGTCGGCCAGCTCGTGCAGCAGGTAGGCGCAGGTGCGCAGCAGCGCCCGCGCCGGCCGCAGCTCGTAGCACATGGGCATCTCCTGGTCGGCCGAGCTGCGGCTGTACTGCTTCACTATTACAAGTACGGACCTGCCTGGTGGTGTCGGCCAGCTCGTGCAGCAGGTAGGCGCAGGTGCGCAGCAGCGCCCGCGCCGGCCGCAGCTCGTAGCACATGGGCATCTCCTGGTCGGCCGAGCTGCGGCTGTACTGCTTCACCGCGCGCACAGGGTCCAACTGACCGTCCGAATCCGGCACTGTCTCTAGTGTCATCACCTGTAGGACAAGGCGAAAACGTTTTAAATCATAATCATAATCATAATCATAATCATTTATTCACATCAAACATGGTATGAAATGGTGGTAACATTAAGTGAATAAACGTGCTCATGTTTCACTATTAAAATAGCATGCAAATTATTAATATAGGTACACGAAAAGATAAAAAGGAAAAACAGTGCATTCTATAAAAACTAGGTCTCAAAATGTCAATAATAATAATATACATGTCAATCAATGCTCTAAGATGTCAATAGTTAATTATAAATGTCATAAAATTACTTTTTGTCAAAAAATTCCTTAATGCTATAAAAATTATATTCATTTAGCCATTTGAAGAGACTTTTTTTAAATTTAAAGTTGTTCAATATTTTCAGATCGTTGGGAATCTTATTGTATATTCTAACGCACATTACAAGACAACTTTTACTATATTTTCTTGTGTTTGGTACATTTCTTATGACTAGTTTATGTTTGTCTCTTCGCACTCTAGTGTTTGGGGCATCAGATGCTTTTGCAAATAAATATCTATTTCGGTGCACAAAATTACATATTTCGTATAAGTAAAGCGAGGGAAAGGGCAGAAGACCTAGGTTTTTAAATATCGGTTTGCATGATTCGTCAGGTAGAATTCCATATATGGCCCTTATGCATTTCTTCTGTGCTACGAATACTCTGTTCCAATCCGTGCTATTACCCCATACCATCAGTCCGTATCGCAAGATCGATTCTACATAAGCACGGTAACACAAAATCGCAGTTCTTTTATTTGTTACTCTTGTAACTTGACGCAGAGCATAACTAAATTTGTTTATTTTGTTACATACATTTTCAATTTGTAGTTTCCAGTTCAAAAATTTATCTATTACAATACCAAGAAATTTTACATTTGTCACCTCGTTAATTTTAATATTATTCAAATTAATATTATGATGGCTATACTCAGATTGAATAAATTGAATAAATACGGATTTATCTAAATTAATATTCATATTATGTGATTTCAGCCATTCAATTAATATGTCAATAGTGTTATTTATGTCAGTCTCATGATCAGTCAATGTATTATTTCTTTTCTCAGTCGTCACAATTATAGAAATGTCATCGGCGTATAGTATACATTTATGGTTGGTTATGTCAAATATGTCATTTATAAATAATATAAACAAAAGAGGGCCCAACACACTCCCTTGTGGGACACCAGTCTTAATTTCACGACAACTAGAGGAAAATGATAGTAATTCATTTTTAATAACTCTATCCGCGGTAACATATTGTTTACGGTTAGATAGGTTAGATAGGTAAGATGTTAACCATTGAAGGGTAATACCTCTCACACCTATATTTTCCAACTTTTCTAATAGTCAGGGGCGTGCATTGGTTTTCAAGCTAGGTAGGCACTCTAGATCTAAACAGTTGTAATTGCTCTTATCATTTTGAAATTTATACTATTAGTAGGTAATAAGGATATTAAATAGCTTACCTACCACTTTTATATTGCCTTTTCTTCACGTTGTAAACTTATGTTATGTGAAGTTGCTTCCTAGGTATAAATTACCCATTAGCGACCAAAAGCGGCCACTACTTTTTTATGAACGAAAACTGTGCGAAAGGATACGCAATTTTTGTAAACAAATCGAATTCTCACCACAATCGGCACACTCTAATTTCTACATTATTTAATTAGGTAATATTTTAATCACAAAACCGAGCAATTTCTTTTTGTTTTCCCAGAAAAAAAAACACTAAATAGTTAAGTACACAAAAACAAAATTTACAAAACAATAAAAATATCTCTCATTAACTCGCGCGTGGTGTCAATTCAAGAAGACAAAAAAACAGAGAAGTTATTGCTTTTTCTGCTGAAACTAACGGAACTAAAAACAAATATTGCAAATGCATTGCTGGCATCTTTATATCCGAAAACAAACATTCTATTAAGCGCGGGTATCAATACTCTTAGGACAACGTAACAAGGTTGAAACTTGTTAAATTCACCCACACTCGTGAGATAATAAAACTCGGACTGGGAGCGAGCGGTTTGTGCATAGGAGCGAGTGAGACAAATAATGTCGTCAGCTTCTCGACAAAATTCGTTCGACCGCGGCCGCCCGACGTGGCCCGAGGTAGCCCGAGTAGGCTTGAATACCTAGCGCTGTTTTTTGCGAAGGTCATGCTTTAGAACGTTACACGTACAAATAGCGCACTTTTTTCCGTGGTCGTATAACTTTTACCGAAAATTTTTAAATGAGTTTTGTATGAAACGCTCCTTGCTTCGAATATGCATTCTGGGGACTGCTTACCGCACCGTAGGTAGGAATGATGCGCAAAAAAATTTGCTAACTGAGTGTTCAATAGAAGTTTGGTTATTATGGAATATTAACGCAACCAAATTATTATTTTTTACTTTAACACTAGTGACTAGTGGTACCTATATTTATTAGGTTCGTGATGAGGTAAGCACTGCCTAACTGCCTATATGGTATGCACGCCCCTGCTAATAGTAGGTTATGTGGAACATAGTCAAAAGCTTTTGACAAGTCAAAAAATAGTCCTGTAGTCCAGAAATTATTATTGATTTTATCCAAAATTGTATTCATTAAATTAAAAATAGCTAACGTTGTTGATTTGTCGTTTAGAAAACCATACTGATCTTTATTTATAATATTATATTTATTGCAAAAGGCCATCAATCTCTTAAGCATACACTTTTCAAAAATTTTTGAAAAAATTGGGACAAGTGTAATAGGGCGATAATTATTTATATTATCTTTTTCACCTTTCTTGAAAAGCGGTCTGACAACTGACAGCTTTAAAGAGTCTGGAAATGTTCCCGAGGAAAAAGATTTATTAATAAGATAGGTTAACACTGATATTATTTGTTCAATACATGATTTTATTATTTTAGTGTTAATTCCATCATAGCCTTCTGTATTTGTGTTGTTTAGTTTCAACACTTCTGTTTTTACTTCCTTTTCTGTCATGGGCATGAGAAACATGGAATTACACCTTAATGATTTTAGATGTTTCCTTTTAATTGCAGACGTAGAACATTGGTTGTTAGTAAAATGATTATTAAAGGCATTTGCTATATCAGCCGGATTAGTTAATAAAGTGTTTCCTATCTTCAACTCAGTAACATTACTTGTGTTCTTCAGGTTATTCACTTCATTATTTATAACTGACCATGTCGCCTTACATTTATTGTCACTATTATTAATGAATTTAATATTGGAGTTCTTTTTTGACTTTAATATGGCGTTTTTCAACAATCTAGAATATGATAAATATTTATTTTTATTTGTTATAGTCTTATGTGTATAATAGCGATAGCGTAATAATCTTTTGGTTTTACAGCTTTTTCTCAACCCTTGAGTTATCCATCTATGGTTAATATTCTTATTTCTTCGCTTGACTTTTATTGTGGGAAAACATAAATTATAAAACAAGCACAATATGTCATAAAAACGAGAAAAGGCCACATTAAAATCAGTCTCTTCAAAGACGTCCTGCCATGAAAGACTAGCTAAACATTCCTTGAATTTATTTATGTTCTCAATAGAATAATCTTTTTTATATATGTAATAGCTTTCTTGTTTTGACGGTATCTGTTTAACATTAAAGCTTAATAACTGTGCAGTATCGTGGTCAGATAAATACAATGGCAACAGCTTAGCCTCGGCATTTTTGATATTACTAAGCATGTGGTCTATGCAGGATTTTTTCCGGGTAGGTTCATCAATATGTATTTTTAAATTGTGGTTGTTGCATAGGTCTTTTAAGTTTTCTGTTATTTTACCCTTTTTTAACGTATCTATATTGATATCTCCTGCGATAACCACTTTGACATTAGACTTGTATTTGCTATATATATCACATAATAGTTCATCCAACTTAGTTGTAAAAACATTAGGGTCAGATGTTGGGGTTCTATATAAGGAAACAACTATTAATTTGTAAAGAGGAATTTCAATACCGCACACTTCAAATACTTTTGGTATGCCATGAGTTTTGATCCATGTCAATTCCTTAAAAGATAAAGACTTTTTCGCAAGTATGCATGATCCCCCTCTTTGTTTTTCTCTGCAAAAAGATGATGCCAATTGATAGTCTTTAATTTTAATAAAACTTACAAAGTTCGATTTGAGAAAAGTTTCTGTTAGACAAATAATGTTGGGTTCTATATTCTCTTCACGCAGCTCTTGCAAAGTTAATTCCAAAATCGACTGTTTCGATAGAATGCTAGCGATATTCTGGTGGAGTATTTTAAACTGTAATTGTTTGGTCACGAAAAAAATCTTTGTTTTTTAAACTAGGAAAATAGTCTGGTATAGTCTTTTTTTTATTTTCAACCGGCTTGGTGACATGAGGCAACGCTTCTGTGTAAGCACCATGATTCGTATCTGCTTTTGCTTGTTTTTGGGCAAAGTAATATGGAATTGTACCTTTTTTAAATCCGTCTGATATAGGTTTTGAATCATTTCTTAATATTAATTTTTTGAGTGCTGAAGCATCTAAATACTTATTTTTATAGTTTATACAGTCAATCACATAATTAATAGAATTACACATGTCAAATAAGTTATAATTATAACAATTTATAAAATGACAGTTATTAAATTCATTACATAAATCTTTGAGGGCATTATTCATATTTTGTTTGCCAATACTAACGTTTTTGAATACATTCATTATAAAAATATTGCAAAAATGTGCTTGTTGAAAAATATTTCGTAATAAAGAAGTCACTTTTTTTAAATCAGTGTCATTTTCACCAACTCCTATTATAAGTTTATCTCCAGCTCTCAGATTCAAATTAAGTACACTTTTTAATACTTCAGCGCTTTGTGCGTACGGTTTAGTTTCTGCTGAAACCTTATATTTTCCATATGGAGAAGTTATTCTTGAGTCGATTAAAGCAGAAGAGAGACCCACGCACTGTTGAGTGCCTAAAATGAATATCCTGTGGGAATCTTCCTTATTAGTGCCTTGACTTGATTTATTAATATTAATTCTTGACGATACAATCTCTGTTGATTGTAGCTTTTGTTTCAAGGCAGTGATTTGCCTTGTTAAATCTGCTATGACAATCTGTGCTTGTTCTAGTTGTAGCTCTAAGTTCACTATTTTCACTTCTAATGCTCTCGAGACGTCGTTTTTTAGTTCGTCGTTGTTCTGAAAGCTATTATGTGTGGTTAATTTTTGTGTTTTGCTAATAGTCGGAGATTCGGGAAACAGTTGAATTGACTTTTTCTTTCTTGAGCTGCTGCTTTGACTTTTGAATGGTGACGATTGGCATAAAGACTTTAAAGTTTTGTTTTCTTTAATCAATACATCAATTTGTTTTCTTAGGCTATTGTTGTCAAGGATAACGTTTTCCAATTCCTTTTCCGAGCTGGCTACCTCAGTTGTGAGTTTAACTATGGTTTCTTTCATTTCCTGTATTGAGACAGAATCAGTCAGGCTAAAATCAACGCTTTTTGATAAATGATCGGGTGAATGTGGTGAAAAATCATTATTGGAAACATCACTTGGGGTGGGCGAGAGTATATGGGAGTCGATCACTTGAGATACCGCGCTTGGACTAGATAGAGGTGTCTCAAAATTACGTGGTGATGTAACCGTCGTTGGCAAACAAGCGTCCCTGATTCTTTTCCGTGTCATGATATTAGTTTGATATTTATCTTGTGTTAAATTTTTATTTGTCCCACATTCTTTACATTTCCAGTTTCTTTTGGAAGAAATGTCCATTATACGATATAATTTTTCTGAAAATCCCACGCAATTGAACTCAAAATTGTTCTTACAAAGTGAGCATTGTAGTGTACTTTTTTGGTCCACTTGATCTTTACACTTAAAGCATTGCACTAATTCAGTCTTATTTTGCGCTCGGACTGACGTCATCTTGCGAACATTAATTTTATTCAATGTTTACCACTACAACTAGTTTATTTGAAAGTCTTCTGATATCACTTTTAAAATGTTTTTCGTTGTTATTTAAGAATTATGATTAAAAAAGTTTTTCCCTAGTAGGATCGAACTCCGGTCGCCTGGCTTAAAATGCGAGCTCGTAGCCTTTACACCAGAATTGCTTAGTCTAACGTGGCGAATATAAGCAATTTGTATCAGTCTCTCGTACGATGTTTGAAGAATACTATAATAGATGTCACTTTCTAATTTAGCATGCTTGGCATGCCTATCACTGAAGCGACAGGAGAACAGAGATGGCGTTGTAGTCACACCCAATATAGCAATATCGACGTTATGTTGAGTCAGTGAAGATTATAATCGCTTGCACTTTGTTCTTATATTTAAATAAAATAAACCGTCCTATGAAGATTTTATCACAATAAATGTAAATATTGCACTGTTTTCACTTCTTGTTCAATTAATTAGTATTTCGGATCAAATACTCACATATTTTAGTGTTTCTCAGAAGTTGAAATGTAAAATTATTAGTATTCAGCGTCTTAAATACACAGTCACTTTTTAAGGAATATCTCACTTATCACTCACTGTTCGTCTTAGATAACACTTGTGCATTAGGTTTAAGTAATCTTGCACTTACTTAGCCTAATTACTATAGAAGATTCAAGTTATTTTATTTTTTATTTAAAAATATTTACGGAGCTAATGTTTACGTAGTGGCAGCGCCATCTATTCATATTATTATAAAGGCAAGGCAAGTCAAGATACTTTGATTGACTGAGCGAACGCGAAGTGCGAGCGAAGCATCTGCTTCAGCTTAAGCGGGGAATTCACTAGACGGACATGCCTGCAAGCAGTTTGTACGGGCATGTCTGTCGCCACAATACACTACACAGACTCATCAGTTTGTGTTAGACCAGCAACACGGTTAGTTGTGTGTTACGATGTCAACGAAACGAAGAAAATGATCAAAAATGTCACAAACGTGAGGTATATTACTAACACACTGTAAATAAATAAAGTTGTGAGACAAGATTCACTCATTCGGAGTAGGTACCTGGTGTTCAGCTTGCCTATGCAGTAGCTCTTTCTCGGGACACATGTCCTGACATGTCCCTATGGTAGCCCCACCCACCTTTACCCGAGACCCTGCACCTCCCCATACCCTTAAAATCCTGAAAAGAAAATGAAAAATTTGTAGTTTAGTTTAATTTCTTCACATCACTCCACATTTATGTACCATGGGCAACAGAGTCGCTTAACCACTCCCTAAGGTTAAAAATCGCTTGCACGCCGCGCTGTCCCAACGTACCTTTAGTTCGTGCAGGGGCGATACGCGCGCACACAAATTTTGTTGCTAACTGGTTAAGCGACGCTGTTGCCCATAGTACATAATACAAACAGGGGAACAATAATAATGGATTTAAATTTGATAGAGACAAAAATAGACAAATCAGTAAAAAGTTAATAAAAATAAAACAATGAAAAAACTTTACTTAAGTGCATTATATGGAAATGTTACTAACTTATCCCTCGCCTCCAAAGTCCTCCACTGCTCGTCCGGTGTGAGGGAGACTCTGAATCTGAGTTGGTGCAACTCAGCCGCTGCCTCCGCGGTGCTCAGACTGGTCTGCGTTGTAGGAACTTGAATTGGGGATTCAATTCCACTAATTGCTTGACTACTGGGTTGTTTGCTATAAACATATAATTTTTTTTTTATTTATATAATATGAGTTCCAACTAACACCAAACATTTGGTCCCAAACTAACCTGAACTTGTACTATGGCAACTAAATAAACAATAAAATATAAATAAACATCAATGAATCAGGAACAAATGTTTATGTAGTGTCATATCATCAGTGTTTTGTCTCTTTTTACTTATAGGTAAGTATTCGAAATCAAATAAAGTAAGACAAAATAAGGAATGCATTCCATACTTTGTTTTTTTTAATAATTACTGTAGTCATGATATCCAATACTAGTTGAAAAGTATTTTATGTACCAAGGGCAACAGTGTCGCTTAACCACTCTTAAGGTTAAAATTGCTTGCACGCAGCGCCGTCACAAAATACATTTAGTTCGTACAGGTGAGATACGCGCGCACACGAATTTTGTTGCTAACTGGTTAAGCGACGCTGTTACCCATAGTACAAGTTAGGTACTTTCTTTACTTACATGCTGGGATGGTAAGCTACTGCTATTTTCTTCTTAATCACAGGCATTGACTTTACAACCCTTGGTGATACTTTTTGTTTCTTCACTTCAACTTGATTTAACCTTGCTATATAAGAAGAAGAAGAAGAACAACATAAATAGATGATACCTATAAAGCTCTTTAATTTTTAACAAAAAAAAATACTGAACCATCTCTTGAGTTCAGACCAATGTCAAAAATAATTGTTGTCAGAAAAACTAACAAGTAACCTATACAAAGATAGTATAGAATATTAAATTGTATGTTTAGGAATTATTCCACTTTACCCCACCAAGCGCCCCACTGATACTCTGGTTTGCTTTAGGACAGATTCACTTTAAGACAGATTCGCTTTACGGCCGAGTCGCTTCAAGACTGAAATTGTACAGTCGATGGAGAATGCTAACTTTGGCAAGGTGGATTAAGTGGAATAAATCATGTTTAGCTATTCAATTTAATGTTTTGGAAAAACCTGAAAGTCAATGGTAGTTCTAACTTACATTGTTGACGAGTTATCTTATAGGATGCACCACCGCTCATAGCTGATAGCTCCTCTTCAACATCGGAATCAGGAACCCAATCAGGATCATCATCTCTCTTACTTTGTCTTCTCCTGAAACATTATTTACTTTTTAGAACCAAGAAATGAAAAGTTGAACAGGGCTCTATTTAATTTCAAACGTGACAATTTGTCACCTGTCATGACAATTTTCTTCTTCTTATTTTTAGTTTGCAATTTACTTTCCTGTTTAGGTAGTAATTTTTGCCAGTGTCAAGTGTTGAATAGTTCAGTGGTAGATTGTCAGTTTACATTAGAATGCGGGTGCATCGCATTTCAATACTGCTTGGAGCATTTGGCACCAAGTATATCAAGACAGTTTACTCGGTAAGTTCTGCCGAGGTAGCCACTACAATAAAAGTCTCAGCTTCACACAACCAAGATCGCGCCTATTTCCATTATCCCACATATTGTTCAGTTGCGTAAACACTTGTACCACAAAACTGCACCAATTTTAAGACACAATATCCACTATGAATCAATTTGCAAATATTTAAAATAGTCACCGAACGAACCGAACTCGACAAAATGGCGCCAAAAAACTCTTAACAATCTTATATCCATTTTGTGTCAACCAATTTGAAAATAGAACAAACTACTCATTTCATAGCTATACAATGCAAAGTAAACCAATTATCACGTAAAATAGGGCCCTGCAGTTAATTATTCGTAAGTTTATTACATACCTCGGCACGGATCTTGAGTGGTGAAATTTAATGTGCAGAAGCATAGCTGCCTCTATTGCTACTATAGAATACAATAGACTTCTTTAATTTTACTGCTCAAGATCTGTGCAGCGGCCTATAACAGCATTCAAGTTAAAACATTTAATTCTAGGCAAACTGCTAATAAAAACATTATCATATTAGATAGAAATGCAACAAAAGATTTATTTACAATTTCTCATTGGTAAAATTGCAATTGAAAATCTTGCCATAAATCCTCTAACTCTTATATGTGTACATAAAATACATTTTCCTCCATCATTATCTAACTTCTACTGATTGGACCATTTTATTTTTTATTTTTATTTTATTATTTATTAGGACCGCCAGGAAAAATTACATTGAGTCTTACATAGTAGGTGTTTACATTATAAGATGGAGAATGAAAAATTCTATTGAAGGCGGCCACAACATGCCTTATAGTACGGACGGATAATTGACTACATACTTAACTAAGGGACTGTCTCACAAAGTCTGGCCAAGCTCAAACTAACACATATGACAAGCAATTTCATATGAATTCTGCTCCATTCCCATTCCATTTTAAAGATCTTAAACACGTTGTATCTAATGTAAGTTGCTGAGGAGTTGGGTACACCGCAGACTACCTGATGCTGTAGCATCTATTCAAGGTTTTATATGTCTTGGAAATGCCACTGACGTAACAATACACCAATTTTCAAATTAATCTGTTCAGCCATTTGAAGATTTTAGCTTATCAAGTAGGTAATGAATTATATAAATGATTGCTAAGAACAATCTCGATCATGCCAGCTTTAAAACAAAAAAAAATGCATCAAAATCGGTCCATTAGCTTGGAAGCTACGTTGCCTCAGGCCTCAGACACACTCATACACTTCAAATTACAACACCCCTTTTTTTTCAATGATTTTCAAAGAAACTTTAGAGAGTGGCGCAGTGGTATAGCACCTGGCCCAGTGATTGCGGAAGTCAAGCAACTTTTGCAAGGTTCAGTCATGGGATGGGTGACCAAAAATGTATTATCTCGAGCTCCTCTTTGCTTTGGAAGGCAAGTTAAGCTGTTGGTCCCGGCTGCATTTGCAGTCATTAACACCCACCAATCCGCGTTGGGCCCGTGTGGTGGGTTATGGCCCATCCTCCTTATCCACCCATAAGGAAGGCCTGTGTCCCAGCAGTGGGGACATTAAAATGGCTGATGGATAAGAAATACTTACACTCTAGCTTTGGATCTAGTGACATCAAACATGAAACCATCAAATGCACCAGCATTGAGCACTGCTCTCTCTACTGCACTCGGTTGATCATATTCGATAATACACATTTGCCTTTTAGGAAATAGTCTAACGCGTTGCAGACGGCCAAACTTGCCGAAATGTTTCTTAGCGGTAGTGGCATCAAACAAACTATCAGGCACGTTAGAACACCTGAAAAATTATAATTATTTAAATTAAAATGTAGGTACATATTGAAAACTTAAGAGTCCTCGCAAACTACAGACCAAACTGTTGGCCGATAGTTGGGTTGGGCCTTAATCAGTATGAAGAAGTATGCAAGTGCGCACACTTCAACGATTTGGTATCGGCCGACTCTTCATGTAAAAACCAACTATCGGCCCATAGAAAGTCTGTAGTCTGCGAGGACGCTTAACTATTGCTTGAAAAAAGAATACAGTATTGACTCACGTAATAGACAGCTTGGGGTTTATAGGTGCGACATCTTGCGCAGGGCTTTTCATTTTTTTCCGGGGGCTTGTTATCGGTTCCATTGTTGAAAGTTACTTTGCCGTTTTTAAGATATTGCGTTGTTGATTACGAGCTCACGCATTCACAAAAATGTCTTGCTTGAGGTCACAGAAATAGCAATGACATGTCATTGTTATGTTATGTTTAACTATTATAGACTGGAGATTATGAAATTTATATTGTTCAAATGTTTTGACCTTATACGTGATAATAATTATTATAGATGATAAATCCGCTTGTTTCACTCAATTCACTCAAACGTTTTTTGTTCGACATCGACGCAACGACCGACAATCACGCCATTTTGACAGACAGCTGACAGATAGTTTTTTTTTTTCGTTCCGTAGAACAGGCTAAGGTCATAGACCATGCTGCCTCATCATTAGTTGCATAATTTTTTCATAAGTAAAAAAAACTAAAAGAATGAGGGCTTTTCCAAAGGACTAAAAACTATAGGATCGATAGATGGCGTTGATAAATTAAGCACTGTCAACTGAGGCGCATTCAGAACCTACGCTTCGAGTGCAACCACCGCTCCAAGAACCTTATATTCATATTCTATGACACTGGACATTCTACTACTGAAGGATGATTGGGGATGAGGTCATTCACCTTTGCAGATTTCTTTTATCCCTCTCAGACTGTGACTGAAATTGCCATGCTAAGTACAAAATATCCCAATCCATAGTCAATTTACCCAGGTCATGTACAACAATTAATTAGATTTTCTAAATAAATGTAAATATCGGCACACTTTAAATTAGTTACATGATGTTAAAATTTATTAGTACATGCCAAAGTAATTATTTAGAGGACAGATGAGTCCATTTTGTTATTACAATATTTTACGTTTAACAGTAATTTCTCCATATTTCATAAGTTACCAAATAAAAATAAGGTGGCATCACTGATGGAATTGTCTTTGATTTGACATGTCACTAATGTCAATGATTTTCCACCGCATCTCACGTTTATGTACAAAAATATAAAATTATTTTAATAAAATTCGCGTTACAAAGCATGTGTTGCATTGTGCAAAATTGCAAAAGTGTTTCAATACCAAATTCTAACATTATATTTCACAAGTAAGTGTTTTTTAAAGTATTTTCAGCATTCAATTTTTCCTTCTCAGAAATCTGAATTTTAGCAGATTTCAAAGATTGTTTCCGATCTAATTCGGAAATATTATAGAAGTTAATTATAATTCCACCTTAATTACGTATTTTTTATTTCGATATAATAAATATAATATGTACAAATCTGTATACATTTTCGACACATAAGAAGCTTTAGAAATATTATCTGCATATCGCAGGGTGACCATAATCACAGCAGAACTTTTGAATAAGAAAGAAAGATTTGGATGAAAAATTTACGTTTACATTTAACATTACATTTTATGTTTTTATGCCACATTTAACTTTGAGAGCGGAATTATTTTGTATTCTTAACAGAGAGAAAAAATGTAATGTAAACTAAAATATTATCTTACGTAGTTGAGTTAAACAATTTAGATCAGTTTCAGCTAAGAATCGGACCTACCTAACTTACTACCTTACTACTATACTAGTTATTATGGTCTTTGACACCCATTGTTTATTCGTAGTAACAAAATAAAAATTAATCTTATTTTATTTTTCAGATTCCGAAACGATGAGGAAAAGAAACATTTATAGTATATCCCAATTACCGTTAGAGGGAAATTATTTTCAACGGCCAAAATAATGCAGTTTTGACATTTTATATTGCAACTTTTTTTAATACAATGACTAATAATGAGACTTAATTTTTTTTTTCACACAACCGAAAATTCTAAAACATTTTTCTATTACTAAGGGCGCTTATTCCTGCCTATAAAAATATTCAGCCAATTTGTTTTTTTGGACATTCCTCATTGTACAAAATAAAAATACACGTGACTTTAAGATGGAAGGGCAGGTGTGTATAAAAAAAAACTGCCCGGCATATATATTGGCAAGAGAAAGAAAGGGACAAAAGATGCGCAGTAGCCATAAACACTAAGTTTATGGCTACTGCGCATCTTTTGTCTCTTTCATTTTCTTGCCAATATACAGGGTGGAATTTTTTAATGCCACCTCCAGGTGGCATTAAAAAATTCCACCCTGGAATCCACAATGGAAAGTACTCTAAATAATAGAGATAGCAAATTTCTTTCAAAGGAAACATTCCTTTATTTTTGAAAACAAAACAAACTGCATTCAAAGATTTTTAAACATATGCTTCTCACACCCAGGAATCGAACCAGCTGAAATTCGAAAAAACAACACCCTGTGCTTTTATGTTATCAATCGTTAGGGTCAAACATAAGGTTCAAATCTCTCTAACAAACATGGTAAATTAAATGAAAGGAAAATCATTAAATCTAAACTTATTTTAATTGAACGAGAAAAGCTTAACTTATTAGTTGTTCGAAATTGGCCCCATGTTGCTGGATACATAAATTTATTATTTTAAGGAACTCATTTGCATGCAATGGATGCGTAATAGTCTGCATTATGAACATCTTATCGAAATAGTTCTACATAGATAATTTATTGTGAACTAACTAACATAATGGAGCCTTAAGTAAAAGTGCTTTATCTTGTCTTTCATGGTTTTCCTTTCATTTAATATATGGCCCCATGTTGCTGGATACATAAATTTATTATTTTAAGGAACTCATTTGCATGCAATGGATGCGTAATAGTCTGCATTATGAACATCTTATCGAAATAGTTCTACATAGATAATTTATTGTGAACTAACTAACATAATGGAGCCTTAAGTAAAAGTGCTTTATCTTGTCTTTCATGGTTTTCCTTTCATTTAATATACCATGTTTGTTAGAGAGATTTGATCCTTATGTTTGACCCTAACGATTGATATCATAAAAGTACAGGGTATTGTTTTTTTGAATTTTAGCCGGTTCGATTCCTGGGTGTGGGAAGCGTATTTTTAAAAAACTTTGAATGCAGTTTTGTTTCTTTTTAAAAATAAAGGAATGTTTCCTTTGAGTGAAATTAGCTATCTCCACTGTTTAGAGTACTTTCCCTCCAGGTGGCATTAAGAAATTCCACCCTGTATATGCCGGCATCTGTACCTAAGTCTTAAACCTCACCACGTATCTCCAAGTTTTGACTTTTAACCAGCCGGACCGTACAGGACCAAGGGGTTAAGTTTGCTATTATCGTGACTAACGCCGGAATCGTGTTTCAATGGTGTTTGGATGGTAATGCTTTTTGACACAATTCTTGTTTTTATAAACCCAAAATTGAAACACATTGTTTTTCCTAAAAATCCAAACCCGTTAGACACCGTGTCTCAGTTTTGGGTTTAAGAATCAAGAACTGTGTTAAAAAGCATTACCGTTCAAACACCATTGAAACACGATTATATGATGTTAACAATAGCAGACTTGACCCCCAGTGTGACCACCATTCCAAAACAGTATCGTCCATCCGGAGAGGAGCCAACCGAAAATAATCATTAAGTAAATATTTTGTTTGCGCGCCGCCGCTGGCCAAAAGGGGGGTTTGAATGAATATATAGAAAGGTTATAATATGGTTGGTCAAGAGTAGTAATAATCCTTTAAATGCAGTAATATTCTAAATGCGAATGTTTGTACGTTTAGAGATACCCAAACATACAAACTTTGGCACTAACTAACATCTAAACTATTCTAAACATTCAAATGTTTAGAATTTAAACACTTTTGAATGTTTGGATTGGTCGTCCAAAAAACTTACGCCGTAGGCATAAGTTGATAGTCTGTAGTAAGTACCTATTTGTAGTGACTGTCCTACGAATGGACAACATTGTTGTCACCCTAATGAAAGAGATGGAAAATATCGTTGACGTCATTCAAGGTTATTTTTTCGTTCTTCAAGCCCCAAAAGGTGACGCAATGTCCAGAGTCATATATAAGGTTCTTGCACCGCTCTAACGGCGCGTATCAAACAATAGAGCGTGACGTTCGGTTGACACAAGTTTGGTTGCACTCGGAGCGTAGGTTCTAAACGCGCCTCAGTTGACAGTGCTTAATTTATCAACGCCATCTATCGATCCTACAGTTTTTAGTCCTTTGGAAAAGCCCTCATTGAACTTTAAAAAAACTGACAGATAGATATTAAAAAAAAGTCTATGTCTCGTCATTGTCTATGATCCAAGGCCGCGTTCCGAATCACATTTGACATCATACAAGTACGCGTATAACGCTAGAACATACTGTTGTGTTGTGTTGTGTCGTGTCGCGATCTGTCATTAGCGTTTAGTTGGCATTTGCAGCCTCACCATGGAGTTAGAAGGTTTTGACTAGGTCAAAAAATTGTTAATAAATAGTAATAAATAGTGAACTATAGCATATAGATAGTGATACTATGGTTCAAAAGATATTTGAGTATCTTGGTGAGGCTGCTAACTTGACGTCAAGCTGGCAGACACCTTAAGAAATACAATTCGTATCAATGTGATTTATATGCCAAAAAATTGTTAGAAAATAGTGAATCGTATACGCAAAATTTTAATAATATTGCTTCAATACAAGCCGAGATATTACGGTCTCAAAGTGGGCTGCTAACTTGACGTTTCTGGCGATGGCGATTCCAGAGAAACGGGTACAAGTTATAAACAAATAATTATATCAAAAAATTGTTAGTGAAATTGTGATTCTTACGATATAAATAAAAAAGGAATTCTTCATTGCTATTTTCAAAAATCGAATGTTAACTTCTACATAATACTCTGAATATAGGCTGTCGGTCAATATTGAACTTTGCTCCACAGTAATAAGGTTTAAACTTGATTGCAATCATGAGGTGAGTACTATTAAGCAAAAAAGTAAAATTTATATTTTTTGACTGTCAATAGTCATATCCTCATTAGCAAAAAATTGGGTAGAAAAATATTTGTTTATACCAAATCAATAGCATTGAACCGAGGATGTGTATATGACGCACTGCTGGGGCGAGGCCATTGAGAAACACGGCGAAGCACTTGCTGTTTCGCTTGACATCTCAAAGGCTTTCGACAGGGTTTGGCACGCAAGTCTGCTGAGCAAGCTCCCAGCGTACGGAATCCCCGCTGGCTTTTGTAGCTGGGTAGCCAACTTCTTGAGTGAACGGTCGATCAGAGTAGTCATTGACGGCTGCTCCTCTGACCTCATGGCGATTGATGCTGGAGTTCCTCAGGGGTCGGTGCTCTCTGCGACGCTTTTCCTGCTACACATCAATGACCTACTAATATCGGGCATTGTTGGGTATGCAGATGACAGTACTGTCATGGAGAGATATCTGTCCGGCGCGAAAGTCGGTAGAGATGAGGTAAAAATATTGAAAGAGGCCATGGTTGAGCGATTGAACCTGAAGTTAAGTCTCGTCTCCTAATGGGGTGATGAAAATCTCGTCAGCTTCAACGCTTCTAAAACGCAGGCGTGTCTGTTCACCGCAAAAAGAAGTCCATTCAACTTAGTTTAAGTTTCCTACTTTCCGAGGTACATCTATCCAAGTAACCGATACTCTCCAGCTTCTTGGCATGGAGTTATCTTCTGACCTTAACTTCGGCACCTCCATCGAATCCAAAGTTCAAAGTGCAGCTAAGAAGCTGAGCATCCTAAATAAAGTCAAGCGGTACTTTAAGCCAGGGGCCGCACCGGCTAACGAATCGATTATCGAAAAGTCTGCTGGGTTTCAACTTAAAACAGAAAAATCAAAGTAAGGAATTTCGTCTTGTACTTTCTGTTGACGTAATTTGGAAGATAACGATGTTCGTGTGACATACTGAATTGGGGTTCGCCATTTTGGCTCAATTGGGGCCCTATTTATCTGTTTTAATTTGAAACCCAGCAGACTTTTCGATAATCGATTCGTTAGCCGGTACGGCCCCTGGGCAGCTTTTAACCCTTTATAAAGCTCAAGTCTGGTCCTGCATGGAGTACTGCTGCCACCTTTGGGACGGCTCGGCGAAATATCAACTTGCTGCACTGGACTCGGTGGAACGCAGAGCCAAGAGATTAATAGGCGATGAAAAACTGGTAGCAGCTAATAGCCCAGTCGACGAAGACCCGAAATTGGCAAATAAATGCAATAAATTGTGTAGTCTGGGTTATTATTTCAAATGGTAGGGGTGATACCCAGGTATAACATATTAAAAGTCCCCAGCGGGGGGCCACTTGCTTTGGGCGGGGGGAGCAAATAGGTCCCATTTTTTAGTTTTTTGTGATTCTCTCAAAAACCATGCGTTTTAGAAATAAGAACCCTTAATAAAAAAATAAAGCTGATTAAGTTTTCTACAAAATGCAATATAATTATTTTTTTATTATTCATTAATAAGGGAGACACGGTAGATGAAAATGTATTTTTTTTTTATCGCCCAGTTTATCAAGAAATAAAGGAAAAGGTTATTTAATAGTGATCATTTTATTATTTTTTGAAAAGGGCCCCTTCTTTGCTTTCACTACGAGCAATATTTGAAGACAACATTTTATTTGCTAGTTAATTTTTTGAAGATTTTTATTGATTTGAAGCAGTTAATGGATAATACAAAAAAAAAGATTTATTGTGTTATTTATAACTTAGTTTATTATTATATTTTACACGTTATTAATTAATAATGATATCTTCCACTTCGTCAACATCGTCATTTTCGTCTTGCATGCCCTGTACTGAAGGACCATTCAAGCAAGCTCCGTGGCAAGTACCGCAAACAACAGAACAGAGAATGCCTGATTTTCTACAGCCTGTTTTGCAGCCGCAGAATATATTGTTTAATATCGAGTCTGGAGCTCTAGGCTCAGTAGTAGTCAAAGGGATTAGGTAGTCATCTCCACTCTTGGTTCATCCCCATTTAGTTGGTGAAAATTATTTCATCTTCCTTTATGAAGTCAGGATGTAGCTATTGCTGGATGTGTAAATATGAAAACAGATCACTATAGTTGGTCAAAAATGTATCACACATATGTGGTAAATACTAGCTTTACCCTGCGGTGTTACTCGGGTGCCAAATCTAAATATTAAGCTTTTTCCATCCTTCAGCAATTTTTTTCCGAAAAATAGTAATCCTATGTTGTAATCTATGTTCTGTTTATTGTATGTCACTTATTAATGAATATTAAAAAAATAATTATATGGCATTTTGTATAAAATTTAATCAGCTTTACTTTTTAATGAAGCGTTCTCATTTCTAAAACGCATGGTTTTTGAGAGAATAAAAAAAAACTAAAAAATGGGATCTATTTGTCATTTTTGAAGAGCTATCTAAAGACACCCCGCACCTATGGGTTTGACGAAAAAAATTTTTTTCAGTTTCAGTTCCGTGTATGGGGCCCCCCCCATATTTTTTTTTTATTTTTATGTAAAAATCGTAAAGCGGTTTACAGAATACATCTTCTTACCAAGTTTCAACTGTGTAATCCTGTTTTGTAACGCGTTGTAGCTCCAAACAGCTTGTTTGGACTCCACCCTCTGAGCGACTGCCGACTGCCTATGTTCCATGACACTATGGTCTGACTGTTATTTTCATAAATGATGCATAATAATTAAGCAGTATACGAATTTTCAGTCTTGAGATAGCTCTTGTACCGACCTCGAAATCCATACAACTTACGTGGCGTGCTGACTCGGCATGTTCCATGACAGTGCGGTCTGACTGCCGTCTTATTTTTTTTTTGTGCTATTCTCTACCATTCTGCCAAATTTGAACCTTGAGATAACTCTTGTAGAGCATGTCGAAATGCTACATGTTTGGAAGCGTGCTGACGCCAGGTGTTCCACTTCCTGGCGCTGGGAGTAGGTGCTGACTCATGTACACCCTAAACATTCTATCATATTGAGAGAAGGACCTTGAGATAACTCTTGCAGTATTTTTTGCGAGCTCTCGTATTATATTAGGATATCGTTTATAACTGGCCCAAGAACTGTTTGACCGTTTGACCACCCAAACTTTTTCATATTTATTCGCGATATTTAACTGCTACTTAATAAGATATCGCATCACTACATATTATAAAACAAAATCCCTCACCGCGTCTGTCTGTCTGTCCTCGATAAACTCAAAAACTACTTAACGGATTCTGATGCGGTTATCACCAAATGATAGAGCGATTCCTGAGGAAGGTTTAGGTGTATTGTATAGTAAGTTGAGATTTTATGTAAATTGGTAGAATAGAAATAGCATAAGAAAAATAAAACTTACTGGAACGGACTTTTCTTTATCCGAGTCCCAAATGCCGCCATTTATACAGTGCTTTTGGTCTTGAACTAGCGATAATTTAAAGACGTGAAATACATCAAATTTTATCGACAAAAACACCCACATGTTGGGGTCTATTCCCACTCCTGTTGGAATGGCCGCCATTTTAAATTTGACTTTTTATTTTAGATGACCCTGCCGAAAAATATTAATTTCTCCGGATTTAGAAGTCCTACAGTTATAACAAAAAATTTGTTCTAAAGTTAATAATACCAATTATCAATTTAAAAAAAATACAAAATTTTCAACTTAAATACGTCATAAAAAATTACTGAAGTAAAATTTTATACGAAATTTGTGTGCTTTTTTTAGTTTTTCTAACATATCTCAAAAACTAGGACATTAATATCTATTTCTTTTGCATTATTCAAATACACAGAGATATTATCTACAAAACGACTTCAAAATTTATTGCTCTGTGTTGCATATTTCGAGAGTTATTTTTGTTTGAATTATGACCCTTACGTAACCAAAAAATGATTATTTATATATGACTATTTTCGAAAATAGACATAATTACAAGCATTTTGAACATATTTTAAATTAGTTTGATATTTTTTTCTGAATACAAATTTCTTTAAATGATATAATCTAGTTTTTTGGAGTTTTTATTTTTTTCATTTTCGAAAATAACCATTTAGTGCTTGTAAAGGTCATATTCAAACAACAATAGCTTTCGAAATATGCAACATAGAGCAATTCGTATTGAGAATCGTTTTGTAGATAATATCTCTGTATATTTTAATAATGCAAGAAAATAGACATTAATGTCCTAGTTTTTTAAATATGTTAGAAAAACTAAAAAAAAGCACATAAATTTCGTCAAAAATTTTACTTCAGTAATTTTTTTATGACGTATATGTAGGTGGTATTATTAACTTTCGAACAGTATTTTTGTTATAACTGTAGGACTTCTAAATCCGGAGAAATTACTATTTTTTGGCAGGGTCATCTAAAATAAAAAGTCAAAATTAAAATGACGGCCATTTCAACGGGAGTGGGGATAGACCCCAACATGTGAATGTTTTTGTCGATAAAATTAGGTGTATTTCACGCCTTTAAATTATCGCTAGTTTAAGACCAAACACACTGCATAACTACTTCCCCCTTCACGTCGCTACGCCCCGCTGTCGACCAAGCGTGTTGCCAAGGTTGCTTACTGTTAAATATTGCTTATGTTTAAAGATAATATAGCTAAAATATGAGTTTTTCTCATTATTTTAGTTTAGTTAGTAGATACAAAAATAAAACATTCACTTTTTCTGGGTAAGTACTTACCTATTCCTGAGTTTGTATAAATAAAGTAAATAAACATTTAGTATGGAAATTAAATTAAATTTTGAACAAAAATGTACCTACATTCTGCTAAAACATTTTTAGGTTTAATCCTCTTACTGTTTCGTTATGTTTCATCTTTCATCACGTAACGAAATCACAGAATAGATACGAAATAGTATTGTAACGGGTGGCGCAAAAGTAAAGACCCTATTTGGTTCAGCTATAACATTTTTTCTAAATTAGAAAACTAGATTTAGGTTTTTTTAAATGTATATTTGTGCCATTAAATTTCGTACCATTAGAATTTAAAGATGATGTCTTTTAAATGGTGACCTCCAGAGTTGATACACATTTGAGCCCTATTTATGACATTTTGCATAACTTGCCGTAACACTTCCTGCGATATGTTCGTTATTTCTTGACGAATGTTTTCTTTTAGAGCTGCGAGAGTCTGTGGCTTGTTCACATACACCCGAGATTTCAAAAAACCCCAAAGAAAGAAGTCTGGACTGGTCAGTCCTGCCGGACGGTGGGGAAATCGTCGACGAAATTCACGTTGTGTTCTTATCACTGATGAATTATTCCGTAAGAACATTGACACAATTATTCCACGTTCTTGGGGAGTAAAACGGTCCATGTTTATTTTCAGTGTATTTTATATTTGTTCACTACACAATTTTCAACAACAGAATGACAGAAAATGTCATATAAAAAAAATAAAAGTATTTTCTTTAGTGCCAGTACTTTTGCGCCACCCGTTATAAAGCTGGGTATGCCTGATACTCTATTTATTATTCTTTAAGACGGTTGTATGACCAAACACAACACATAATAACCATTGTAATTTGTTCCAAAGATCGTACAGAACGCACAAACAGGCAAACGCGTGTGCGGCGACGCGCCGGCCGTGGCAGCCCGACTGAGTTTCACGTTTAACAAGTAGGCTAATATCGTGACCTTGAGCCCGTTCGGGGCGGGAGTGTCCGTTCTTGTACGTTTTATTTATTCTTATGGAAATAGCTCACAGTCAACTTAATAAAAATTAAGCCGACTGGGAACTTACATGCATACATCGAAAACGCTGCATAGACCATTTGAGCTAATAACAAAAAATAATGTATGATGGAATGTTCCAATAGGTCTACAAAAAATTGCATATTTGCATATTGCATCCGCAATTGCATAATTATACCTATCTATATTTTAAAAATAGTTTCCTATACCCATTTTATCTTTTAAAAAATTGGTCACATATACTGCCCGGCATATAAATTGGCAAGAGAAAGAAAGAGACAAAAGATGCGCAGTAGCCATAAACTTTTATATATGCCGGCATCTGTACAATGCGGTAATTTGGAAAGCTATTTAGAAGAATTAAGTAAATCCTTATCAACTTAAATAGGTTAGTTACTCATTACTTTACCCTTTTAAACCATACCATTTAAATGAAAATTAGGAGTTATAGTAAAAAATTAACGCGTGCGAAAATAAATTGAAGCCTGTTTCTTTTCTGAAACAGACTTTTGGAGCGAATGGGTGTCGACTGTAAGGTAATTTGCTTTGAGCATTCGTTGGGTAATTTGTTTTCTTTTTGGGTGTTGTTGGAAGGTCGCATTTGGAAAAAACTGGCCTAGTGCGTGTCGGGCCACGCGCCGTAGGGTTCCGTAGTTACCTTATACCATACCATATTTAATACCACTATCATTTTTTGTCTGCAAAAATAACTTTGTTTTTCACAATGTTGGTATGAATGACAAAGTTATATTTTCCGTTATGGAAAATGTGCTATATCTCAAAAATTTATTACGATATCTCATTCAAACCAATTTTCGTTTGAAAGTGTTTATTAAGATCTACAGTATGATTTTTTTTTAGATTTTTCACTCTCTTATTTCAAAAGTTAAGGGGGGACACACATTTTACCACTTTGGCGGTGTATATCTTTCAAACGGTTGACTTTAAGAAAAATTGTCTTAGAAACCTCAATGTCATTTTTAAAGACCTATCTATAGACACCCCGCACGTATTGGTTGAAGAAAAAAAATTTTTCAGTTTCAGTTCCATGCATGGGGAGACCCATAGAAATAGAATGTCAAAGAACAACAAAGTCAATAAACAGGTGATCCGAAAACGAATCAATACATATGATTCATATGACGTAAAATATGACATAAATTCATAAAATATAACTATATTATGGCAAAAGAAGTTAATAAACTATGTTCCATACTGTTTTCTTTGTCGATAAACGAATAAATGTTGCGAAATTTGGTTTTAGAGAAATGTGTGGCAATATCTTATTTACCTTTGAAAAGTGTGATTACTTGGATTGTTTCTTTTTGACACATCACAATTACTTAGAGCATAAGACACCATAGCTCCACGATACCTTTATTTTAAATTCTAATTAAGATTAAAAAATATTTTAAGCAAACTGTGATTGCTCATTTGCTAGGCGGGACGCTAGGGGCTCTTACTGTAAAAAATGTTGGCACATGTCACTTGATCCTTTAACTCTTTTTTACATAGACCGTGTCCGTATGATGTTAACTTCTCTTTTCCACGCTTTGTTGGTCTTCTTGAGCGCAGCGAAAATTTTTCTATGTCTATGGGGAGACCCCTTTATCTATTTTTTTATTTTTGTGTTAAAATCGTTAAGCGGTTAACAGAATCCATCTACCTACCAAGTTTCAATTGTTTACTGTTAAGTGTAATACTTTCGGAATAAAGTGGCTGTGACATACGGACAGACAGACAGACAAACATGACGAATCTATAAGGGTTCCGTTTTTTGCCATTTAGGCTACGCAACCCTAAAAACGAAGGAACCGAAACGAAACATGGGCGGATCGCTAGTGCTAAATATAATAATATTTCAATTGAATGTCGAGGGTACTTCCTCTGATGAAATAACGCTGGTTTTTAGCAAATATAAGTAATTATATAAGTATTATATTATATTAAGGACTTATAGGTAGTTACATCGTAATCTTTGTACCCCTTTTAAATTTTTTTCAGGTCATTCTATAACAGCGGTACAATCAATTTATTAAGTTTAATTTATTAAGTTTTAAAGTTAAGGAGACCTTAAGATTTTAGCTAAGAAGCCTTTGAGTATCTGCCAGGACTGCTGATAATGTGAATTAGTATTACCAGAGAATTATATGAGTAGAACTTAGAGTAGAATAATTTTGGGACCCCTTTTCAATATTAAATATGAGGTAAAGGAAGCAAAAAATTATCTTTAAGAAAATTAAAAATTAATAATTAAATTCATAATTTGCAGCCACTTTTTATATAGGTACGAAACATTTATTTATTTAAAAAAAAAGTTCTAAAAAAGTTGTCAGATTTGACAGAACCTCTTCATAGAGATTCTGTCAAATCTGACAACTTTTTAGAATTTAAGGTGGCCTTAACTTTAAGGTTCGTTTGAGTATTTGGCCGTTAGAGCAGCAGTTGTACCAATGTCCAAAACAAAAGCAAAAGCCGCTTGATGTTACCAAGGAGGATCTTACCGTGTTACCCTACCGCTACACGCATGTTAAATACCTACTGTGATCCATCAGTATTTTATCAGGAACCTGTTTCATAAAGGAATGGTAAAACTACAATAATTTTCCACAGTAATAGTTTATTGGGGTAGAATTGTGTTTCATAATAAAATAAGGCAAGGCTGGCCAGACGAGGCGGTTGGTGGTGGAACCACGTGGAACACTCGCAATTGCCCAAAGTCGTTGTTAGAAAGTGACGCGCACATCCGGCTGTACCGGAACTGGCTTGCCTTGCGCGGACGCATGTATTATGTCACGTCTCGATCGTTTCATTCGCGTCATCGATTTTTAACATAACATGTGCTTGAGAAAAGAGGTGCTTATCTAAAATAAATTTGATTATTTACTCAAAATATTTTCTAAGGTTGGATGGAAAAACTTTTCTTTTCATTTTTTGTAAAGAAAATTTCAAAAATTCTTTCAACTCATCACAATATTTCTTTGAGTATCGGTTTTGCGACTTTATTTTATACTCAAAATTCTCAAAATACTCAAAGCTTATCCAATATTTATCAAAATATTCCTAACCCTACGCTGCCTAGAAGTAATTTATATTTTTTTTTAAGTTTGGTCTCATTGGGAATTCATGAATTAATAAAAATAATGAAGGAATAAAACTTTTGGTGAAACAATAAAGCAGGAAAAGATACTTTTTTGGCAGTAGATAACATTATTTATTACCTACTCCTAGAGGAGGCTGCAGAAGTTTAAAGAGCTGTGCGAAAAATTATTGCAGATTCGTCCAAGAGACGCAGAGATAATTATCAGGCTATTAATTTTTAAAATGTCTATGATATCTTCCAAGCGAAGTCTTACCATGACCTTTTAAATCCAGCGTCGTGGTTCGAACAGAGCCTTGCTTATGTTAATCCTAGTCAATGATGCGGTGAATCACCTTGTGACGTCATCGCTATAAATTCGGGTGTCGCATTCCGCGCAGCCGCGGTTATATAAAAGAAAGTGGCGCGGCCGCGCGGCGACCTTGCTCGGTGAAAGGCGTGGCACAAGTGGAACAGCCGGAACTCGCTCGACTCTTCCCACGGCGGCGGCGCCCGCGCCTCTCGCCGCTCTGTGCCATTACGCGCCCGCACAACTTTCGGTAACCGGTTGACTCAGCGAACTAAAATCTATGGAAGAAGTGCAAACAAATATTGCTTAAAAAATGTCACCACGGATCCGAAAAAGTACAACCCGTTCACTCGGCTTTAGCAAATACTATAGAAACTCTGTTCTATAGTATTTGGCTTTAGTAGGGCCAGCCACGCACCCGGTGACTGACGTTAACGTTCTTTACTCGTTAATTGCAGTTTGTATTGTAGAGAAAAGAGAGAAAGACAAAATTTATTAGAAATGACGTCCTGTGTGGTGTAGAACACACAAAGAAGGCAGTAAAAAATATGCAGAAATAACGTATCATATTTTTTCGTTTAAGTACAGAAAATATCAATGAGTATACAAATTATGATCGCTAATAAGCAACCAGTAGTGCTCAGACGATTTGTAGTACAAGCGTACACAAGCGCAACAAATGTCAGCATTTTTAGCTCCATCCACTTAGTTGTACTTTTCGTGTGGTGCCATTTTTTGAGTGCAATGCTTGTTCCATAGATTTTAGTTCGCTGAGTTGACTTGGCGAAAAATGCACCGATCCGCAGCTTTAGATGGCTTGGCCCACAGCCAGTTTGCGATAATGATGTTGGAACTGCAAGTTCCGAACGGATTTTTACTGCTTTAACACGAAAACATTCTGAAATAGAAGCTAGAAATTGGGTCTCGTTATGCCATTACGTTCATCAACACCTACTATTGTCAAGCCAATGAAAACTAACAGAAGATAATAATATTTTAAAATAGATTTGATTGAAACAAAACAATGTTGAATTGTACTTACGTAGAATCAGAATATTCGCCTACATAAGTGGGTACAGAATAAATAATATTGCGATACCAGAATTGTTACAGAAAAAGTCAAAACCAAACAAAATTGATTTTAAAATCAATTTTCAATTTTGTCAACACGCAATGGGGAATGTCTGAAAAAAAATCAAATTGGCTGAACCATGCTGAACGTAGTAAAATACATGACATTTATTTGGTGTTGAAACTTTTTTTATACCATAATTATGGTTGTGGCAGGTGGTGCCTAAGGTATAATCTCCATTGCAGAATATTGCGTTACTTCCGTACATTTTTAAAGACCAATTGACTTTAACTTTTTTAATTTTTTCACCTAACCATAAAAAAAATATTCAGCCTAATTGATTTTTTCAGACATTCCCCATTTTCGTAAAGAGGCGCTAAAGCAGTTCAATATTACTATTAATAATAACATTTGCAAGGAAATTGCGTTACTCGAACAATGCCGAATTACGACCGACAACGGCCGGACGATAAATCTCTTTATTACCTTCCTACGTGTTCCTGCTGCTCTGTCAATGGCCTCTGATTCATGCCGAAGTCGAAATATCACGCGGTTTATGCTTTGTTCTTTCGACAGAGTAATGTCATTATATCTCTAAATATCATCTATGATTATTTTTTAATTTAATAATTAAGTCATAATAAGCAACACCCTAGCAGAGAATGTTTTTTTTTTCAGGCCATCACACTTTGTTTAATATCTCAGTTACTGATGTGAAAGTGATACTGTAACATGAGCTTTTATATAAATAAATAAATAAATGATACTATTTCCTAACTTGACAGAAAGAGTTTATTAAAAAAAATCAAATTAATTTATTCAGTCTAGGCTGTTACAAGCACTTGTGAATGTCATAGAAGCTACGTCATCGGTTCGCAAACCCTAAGCGGGAGACCTTGTAATGAGAACCGGCATGAAACTCGTCAAGGGCTGCTTTTTTCTCCCTGTATATTTCATACAGAGTCGTCAACAGTGAAAAATGGCCTCCACATTTAAAGTGAGGTCACTTTCCATCTCAAGATATGACATCTCTATTTTTAAACGGCTTCAAAAAAATACTTTAACCAAGGGTTTTTTGAAAGGGATAAAAAAAATTGAGAAACTTTGAACAAAGTGTACCTATAAATCTCAAAGGAGACTACGTTAAAAATTAAAATATTAAAAAAAAAAACTAAAAACTGTTTTATTCCAAAAGTCATGGACGTATCTCGTATATCGCAAAGTTGATAGTTTATCGGTTTTTTTATTGAATACACATTGAAGGGTGTGCCAGGGAACTGCACCACCTTGTTCCTCCAGCCCCTTCCCACCATCGGGGTACAAGACGCAGGTTAGCACATCACCCTCACATCCTAGATACTACCAAGCACTTTGCCAATATATTTCTTATAATAATAATTTAAAAAAAACTTTATTACAGACACGAGATCCATATAAATACAAACACAATTACAAATAAAATTAAATTAAATAAAATTATAAAAAGCATTATTAGGTAATTTTTCCCCAGTGTCTATACATATCAGTCGTCATTAGTCTTTCTGCCAAACTCGTGATAATTTTGTTTTTACACTTGACAATTCTGGACACAAAAGAAGCTATTCGCTTTCTTTGTATGGAATTAATTCTTAGGCGAACTGCTAAAGAATGGAATGCACTGCCTGCTCATATGAAGATTTTATGTTCCCCGATAGTTACAACCTTGGTCTCTTCAAGGCAAGAGTGAATAGGCATTTCCTGGGCAAGCGTGCTACACCTTAGACCACATCCTGTTTACCAAGCAAGATGATGGTCAAATGCCTGCCCCGTTTACAATAAAAAATAAATAAAAAAAACATTTAAATAGCAATATTGGTAATGAAATCACTAGTTAGTGTGCCGTTCTATCATTAATAATTAATCCGGGCGCCTGGCAACTGTTCAGCGATGGGGACGAGATAGTGGTAGGGCAGATGAAGGTGTGCAATTTATGGAGCTCTGGATTTGGTGCGGTATTGTAACGTATTATGTATTTAATGTTAATATAACATTGCCAGGCATTTTGGTTGAGGAAAAATTAGTGCAAGGCTACAAATTTTGAGCGCACCTTGGACGTTGCCTCGCTCTACTTTTCCCCCCGACCTGGCAATGTTAAATACAATTAATTTTATAATTACTGTAGCTATAGCTAATTATATCTATAACTTATTAGATTAGCTTCCGTATTATAATATCACACCAAATCCACAGCTCCATAAATTGCAAACCTTCAATAATTGCTTTTACATCCCCTTTGTTGTCCAACTACTCTCGTGGGGGTGAGAGTGGAGAACGCTTCAATTAATAATAATAGTATGGCACACTAACTTGGGATGGATTCGTTGCTCTATAAATTGCAAACGAATTTTCGTAGCTAGCTCTTATTAAATTAAGAAGTGTTTCATTTCAAAACAAATACATTTTCAATGGAATAATAAAATAGAACCTTCAAATGAACTAGGTATATCTCATTATTGCACAAATCACAAATGCAAGATAATAACTCTGTACCAATAAATAAGACATTTGCCACGGTCATTCGAAGTCGTGCGATAAAGATGGCGCACTGATGGCCTAGAATTTAGACAATTTCCGATAGCCAGGCGCACCGCCCCGCGCCCCGCCCCGCGCCGCGCCGCGATATTCGCCTAGCAACACCCAAAGGAATAATAAACCATAGATAATACACTAGTATATTGGAATAATAAACAATCAGAATTAAAAGCTTAGAACAAACGAAAAGCTCGAGTACACTACTACATAATGCATCTACATTGCAAGCGCGGGGGTTGCACGCCAGCGCTGGGATGCAAACTGACACGTTGGGGTGCGAACTGACATGTTGGGGTGGGAACTGACATGTTGGGGTGGGAACTGACATGTTGGAGTTCGTGTTCTAAATAAGTTCAGTAGGTACACGTAGCACGAACAGCTATCGATAAAAATAACGCACGTAAAAACATTCAATAGAGTATTTTGAAGTGAAAACTTCTTTAGCGGCGTTGTACGCTTTTTTGTAATGGGGAAAAATCTTAAACTCGCGTCAGTCAGTCAGGATCACGTGACCCTGATCGAAAATTCGTAAGACGGATGTGACGGATGGAGAATAGACAGCCAGCGGCGGAAGTATCCCCGTCTCTTGAAAATGGCGACGCGTCATTTCAAGACGTAAACACTTGTGTCACTATAGCAACGCGCTAATTTTTTTAATTTAATGTCGAAACTCTAGATTTTCTGCCAAGCTATGGATAAGACTTTCGTACAATACTGTTCTGTATTCGTAAATTCAAATGCAGAGTAAATTCGTAAGTCAGCAATTCGTGCAAAATTATTCCCTAACCATTCCAAAATTACAAAAATGCACAACGTTAATATTCAAGTTTTCACTTCTGCCGGCACTCCCGGAGTGCAGCCCGATTTTTTTATGGGAAATTTATACAGCGCCATCTACCGCGAAAAAGCGAAATGAGATTTTCCATAGAGAATTACTCTATCGAGTAATTTTACACTCGTTTTTTTTCTCGATAGCTGTTCGTGCGAAGATACTGAACATCTTTCGAACACTCTATGAAGCTTTTTCTTAGGTCTTTATAGAATATTTTTGTTTACTCTATGGGCCCATTCCGGCGCAAATTCGCCACGAGATTGCTTTATGCTTCACTTTAACCTACTAGCATACAATGAGCTTTGGCGTCGAATACAATTAAATAGAATAATACTTTGTTTGATTTGGTAATGTGAGAAATTGAAATATTTCTTTAATAAGTATTAGTTAGGTATCAGTTTTAACTACACATAACATTTTGTCTAGATAATAAATATATTTTAGAGTACCTGTATAAGAAAAGCTTTTTATTTTTCAACCTGAATTGAGATGAAAGCTTTTCATTAAATGAATTGGCTCGATTTGACGTGGACTGTCTAGGCAATACTTATAAAAAAAAAAGTGTCTAAGTGAGAGGTCCACCTGCGCCTGCGCACAATAGGCGGCGGTGGCTGCGCTGCGCGTGCGGCGGCCGCGAACCCGGATGCGCCTGACGTAACGCAGACTGTGCCCCCCACCTCGCCCTCCCCCCGCCGCCACAGCCTAGAGACAGCCTAGCTAAAAGACCCGCCTCGCAATTGAAACTTTTTGTAATAGAAAATTTTGCAATATAGAAGCATTAATACATTCGGATTAGATGTCGCTCCACATTCAATTTATTGCTTGATTTAAGGGAAATTAATATAAACAAATGATTAAAAGAATAGGTTGTTGGTTATCCAACCTAACTTAAACAATTCCCTTCTTCCCCACGACACTACCAAGGCGCACTACTGGTAGTGTCGTGGGTAATTCTTTTTCCCTTCTACACTACCGGCCCAGTAGTGTCGTAGGTAAATGAAAAATTCCATACGCATTCCTCACGACACTACCAATTTTTTTTCGTGACATAAATAAATAACTAGGTATCTGTATTTCACCAAAGTACCAAGATCTCATAAACATAAGGAAGGTTAACATCTGTTTACTTATTATCCTGTAAGGCTTCAGTTAGAATGATGTTTCCACAAAAAAAGTGCATCAGAAAAGCAGCATAGCCGCGACTTGCAAAGTTGTTAACCCGTTCACCCGCACCGTTCTATTTGCAGAGCCAACCCCCCTGCTGCCCGCGCGGTCGTCTGGCTGTCCGTCTGTGTTCGGTTGCCTCGCAATTAATCCCATATACGGATAATACGCTAGAAATACTGCCAACGGAAAAGGCATTGATTTATAAATAAAAAGCTCGATAAGCCTTTAAAGTTCTAAAGGAGGAATAAGTAACTTTTCTGTTACATTGTGCTATCAGTTTTGTTCAATCTTATCGTATAGGGGTCTTATTAGATCTCGTTTTGCCTTATGTGCTTGCTACAATGCCTTCACTACCATTGAATGTTAAAGTATTGTAGATTAAACGGACGACGCACGTCTGAAATCTTTAATTAACTTGCATCAAATCAAATGAGAAACTTTCACTTTTTTTTCAAGCGAGAAGTTTTTCGTAACATATTAATATTTAGCTCGGTGCTTTAACTCTACATTAAATAGTTTTAGACCTATTTTTTCTCATTTGGAGAATGTTAATTTATTTTATAAGTCCGTTGCATGGAAGATCGCACAAATGATAAAACTTGTGAAATCTGTTTATTTTTTCGGTGACTTTGATAGGTAATATATTCAATAAGGCAACAACAATGATCCCACCTATGAAATTCCACTTTAATACTACAACACCAGTGGCTCCTAATTAGCATACATCAAACAACGCGCGGTGCCTAATTCATAGTTTTATTCAGCGCACTAATTAGGCTGCCTGCTCCAAAATAATTAATTTTTCAAATTAAAACTGCGCCACACCGTCACGCTGTGTGCTCGGCCATTGACGTCCACTCAACTCGCATACGAATTAAGTTTTATAAAGTAATGCTTGAATTTTGAATCAAGAGAAATTTTAAAAACTTGAATACGGCTCCGCTCTTATCTGTAGTGTTCAAGATTAAAATAATTTATGAAATGGTATCTATTGTGTTAATAAGACAGTTACTTTTAACAGTGCCGTTTGGATCTCAAAATAGAACATATGGAAGAAAAAGTCTTCCAGAATTTTATCATAGCATTGCAGTTTTTATACCATCCATTGCATGCTATTTTAACGGGGAAACTCACATGTCGTTACAGTGTATTACAATTCAATATATTGTCTGTAATTAGTGCACTTACCCATTGTTGGAGTTGGAGAGCTAAAATAAAAAAATCCAAATTGAATTTAAACTTTTTCATAGTGAATAATTTCCGAAAGTGAGGTGACGCAAAATAGGCGCAATATGCGTCGAGTTGCGGAAACCTGTATTGTATGAAGAAGATAATGTAAAGTGAGCGATGACTACATAATACACCGTGTATTAAACTGAAATAAAAAGAACCTCACACATCACAACGAAATGTAGCAGTAAACAGGCCACCACCGTTGAACTCTGAACATTATTGTTATCGGGATAGAGTTAAATAAGAATTATGGGGCAAACAAGTGAATCACGTACAGGTACAGATAGCGACACATCAGACTATACATGTTTACCTTGAGATCGTTTTTATGTCCCACGTAATAAAAGCTATTTTGACTGTTTAAATTCACGTGCTGTCATGGACGCGAGAGCTGTGAGTCAAACTCTAGGAATTGCATCATTATCTGCTGTTTGCGACAAACAATCATCATACCCCTTTGTTAGATTATTTTAAAGACTCATCTAGGAACCTATACATTTTTGATTAATCAATTATTTTATCGACTTGTAAAATCAAGAATTATCCTAGGTTTTATACATTTTGCAGAAGGTCGGGTTAATCGGGTATCCGCCATTTTTAGATTGTTAACAGGTATAGGTTCATGAAAAATCCAAGTTTGCGACCTTGGGGTCCTACAAGCCTGGAAAGCAAAAAGGCTGCTCATATTTTTATGAATTCAATAAGAGCAGCCTTTTTGCTCTAGTCCTCCCGTGACTACGGCCCCTGGAAAGTAGGGAAACCCAAAAAACCAATATACGCGCTGTAATCCGTAAAAAGTGTTATATTTCTAATATCATTTACTCTTCCGAATGAATATAGGTACATGGATTTGTTTTTTTTTTTATTTTTACAACAACCATAATCATGGACTATGTATTTTCACCTGTACAATTCTAGTTCCTATTCAATTACTTTTATCAAAATAGTTTAAACTAAACCAGGTGAAAGTAGCAATGTGAAATAGACTGATTCTGGCCCCTCTCACTGAGTCGTCGTGACTTGCCAGCCGCCATAGACTGCCGAGAGACCGCCACGGGCCGCGGGCCGCCACAATGTATGGCGCATGGCGGCATTCCTCAAGGCCGGTCGTTCATTCGCCGAGGCAACTGCTGGTTGACACGCAATCGCCGAGTTCAAACCCGATCCGAAGACGAAAAGTAGGATGTGAAATCACCAATTATTGTACTTGGATACACTGAAACTGCAGACCGGAACCAATTTACACGAACGTTTCAGAGGTAAAGATTAATTGATTTGAATGGTGACTGAAAGGTTTAACGTTATATTTTTGAAAATGATATAATTTATTTTCTTTTTCACCGATTTCACCATTTACAATAGCCATAGATAGAACATAATTTACAATATCATTCTACTATCACAATCCCATTAACTATTTATTTGTCAGCAATGATAAAATTATTGCCAAGTTCGATTTCGTAAATCAATGTAGAGGAATTTCTACAAGATACAGTGAAAATTCTTGATAGAAATGAATGTTTGTTTACAAGATATCCTCATAAAATTGTTAAATCCGAACTACCGATCGTCGTCGGCAGCCAGGCCATACCATAACAGAGACCGTGCCAGCTCGGTTGCCATTACTATTGGGTGAATCGTGTCATCCAGGGGTGTCGAACTGTCGAACTACCTCCACAAAAACATTAAACTATAAATTACAGCTACTCCTATTTTGACGATGTTTAAAGTTGCGCTTTTACTCATTCCATAGTTTTTTGGGGACAAACCACCACTTGATTCTTAGTTTTCTCAGGTAGATAACTCTTTCTACGTCAACCCATTCCAGAATGCTATACGAGTAAGAGCCTAAAGCTCTTTAGGCTTTTTTAGCGTACTGCAGTTGCAAACCCAACATATTATCTATAATTTCACTAATACTTATTGTTGGTAATTAGCAGCCCTAAACTATCAGTTCAGCGGCTTTCGGCCTCTTGGCGGTTAAGGGCGAGCCGCAAATGTGGTCCGACTAGTTTCTCCCGCGCGTGCGGAATGTCGCCTAAAAGCTGTACTTATATCATCGGACTTTGATTTGTTAACGCTAGGTATGTTATCACTTGGCTTCTAGAGATTTTATAGTTTAATACATTTAGGTAGGTATAGGTATATAACAAAAATATTTACTGACTCTAGTAATTTTTATAACAAGTTAGGTACCAAATAAAAAACTGTTCTAATAAGTAATTTAAAAATTAAAACAGGAAGAGCGAACATTATCTTTGAGAAAACGTTCAGAAAAATATTAAACATTTACTCTCTTTTCTGTTTTGTGATTTGAACAACCAAACATGCGTTGGTCAGTTTCGGCGTTAATGAATCACTGTATCAAACATAAGGTGTCTTTTTCCTATTATGAAGATATTTTTGCAAAGTAATATAGGTACTTATGTTTTGAAATGTTTTATTGTCTTTCGAAACCAAATTGATATTTTCCCGCCAGCAAGTTTTTTGATAGAGTCGTGTTACGTATCGACCTCCAATTTTTGGCGGGCGACGCCGACGGACAGAGCTGAATGATGTTGCTATGTTCGCACTGAAGACATAATGCGCGCGCGGCGTGACGAATCCAAGATGGCGGATTGGCGCGGTTTGGCGGTCATTCACCCGCACCAGGTCTAAGGCGAAGGCCCGGATCCGCATGCAGTGCGTAACATTTTACCCATTCAGCCTGTAAAATCATGCAGCGTTGAGACAGACTTTTATGGTATAACATCTACACTTACAATATGCCATGAGGTTCATGAATATACAATTATTCCCGGTTTCGGCATCTTTCCAAGGACCGTCGTCACGGGATGACAGGTAAATAATCACAAAACTACACCTAACCAAAATATACGCGTTGTTATTTTAACTTTAACACATTACCTAAATGCAATGAGTATGACAATCATTTGAAATTGAAAAAAAACTCTACATCTCTCATCACTAAGATTATTCTGCATGTAGAAATAACCGTTCTGTGGTACAAAAGGCATTTCTGTTGTAAAAACAAGATGGTATGGTATTAGTACTACTTATAAATACTACCTATAGTGAGTTCTTAATATTTTAGAAGCAATAAAAAAGAAGGTCTGTAAACGTTCCATAATTATTGAAACTCAGCTTTATTGCAGATCGATTGAAGGAAAACTGCACGCACTAACGACCGACCGACGGACCAATAACAAACATATTTCTCGGAAGGCATCAGGGGCTGCATGGGTCTGGCCGACGGGGCAGCGGCCATCGAGGCCCTGGTGACGTCACCACTGACTCACGACTTGAAAGTCGTCCCGCAAAGGCTGCCCGAGACGGATGACACAACGGTAACTACATTGCCGCCAATTTTATTACACTCAATGAGAGGTTACAAAACTTCGTTTTAGTCACCGGATAGTTAACGAAACCGAGGTCCGAGGTTATGTGACCTCGATAGTGAATTGAAGAAAGTGTACGCTTAATCAGGTGACAACATAATATCTTTAGGTGACAAGCCAGCTTCAATAAGGGCTTTTCAAAGTAGGCTCGATAAAGTGTTGATAAACAGGCAACTGTCAACTGTAGAAAACATAGGAAAATTAAAACACAATTCACATGAAAACACCGAAAACACCGCAAACAAGCAACGAATGCCAAGAAATGAGAAAATTACTTTTTTTAAGCACAGGCCCGTTATTTTTCACAATCAATTTTGGCACTTCACTTGACCATCAACGGCATGACGCAAATAGTTACTTTGAACATATTTTTACCATTTTCAAAGAAAATCGTAATTTTCATCAAACACAGCCTTGAAGCTCAATAAAATAATCTCTCGTGGTTATTGTGAGTCTTTAACAAATTTAAATCTAATAAAACATCATAAAAATTTTCTATTTGATTCCAAACTTTAGAAGACTGCTTTACCATTACCAGCGCTGTATATAAAGAAAGTTAATGTTTAATGCGTTTTACAAAATACCCGATATTTAGTCAATTAGTTAATGGTTTTCTTTACTTATAATAATACTTATTGTGTAAAAATACAAAAAACAACAACCCTGCTTTAAAAAGCCCTTACAAAAGACATCAACGACGACCTTGTAGGACACCATAAAGTTAAACCAGAATATAATTTGTTTTTTTTTTAAATCACGACATTTATTTTCCCGTTAGCTTTGAGCTATTTGTATAATATGATCTATTCCTTTTTTTAGTGAAAAAAAAACATTGTTTTATTGCAAATAGTTTTTTCCGAAAACCGTACGATATTTTTCGAATCGGTTTCTACCTTGTATCCTGTCTGTTTCTACATTGTGTTTTGTGTAACATTATAGAATACATCTTCAAAGTTTAAAAGTAAAATTGAACAAAATTAGTTGTCTTTGTATCCGTAACTTTTTAAAATTTACCTAAAATAAAGGTATTTAACTACTCATTTGAATTTACAGTTTATTTCTTATTTAATCATCAAAGTTTACTCCTTTATTACATAAGTATATGAAGTAATAGCAATGATCATTAAATGTGTGCTATGTATAAGCTCCACGCCTTCAACCAATAAGTAGGAACACGGATGTGCGTTTCTAAAACTAGATTTTATAATGAGTCACCAATGACTGTTATTTTTACAAGTGATAAAATATTTTTTATTCCACCTTATTTTAAAACAAAATGTATTAGACAAGTTTTTTTACGTAATAAACGTCCACAAACTTTTAGTATGTATTAAAAGTCATTATGTTGTCATCTATTTAATCTTTAAAGACAAAAATAATGACAGGATGGCACGAATAAATAATCTTGACTTTGATAAATTTTTGATAGATATGTATTAAGATTTAGGAGTCAAATGATGAAGCTTTTGTGTTTCAAATAGCTGCGCAGTGATAGCCAGTCTGTTATGTGTACATGCAAGATTACATTTAAAGAATACACTGATCTTCAGTATACTCGTCATTTGTGTTGCATTCAGTAATCTAGATAAATACATAACAGTTAGTATAGTTTCCACCTCTATGACATGATAACAAAGACACGCGCCAAAAGCCAGCGCCAACTCCTTTGTTATCAAGCCGAGTTGTTTATAAGCAGCCAGATTTATGTCGGTTCGAGTTACACATTTCTTGGTCCTAATGTCGGGTGCGCGGGCGCCGCGCGTGAGTCAGCGGGGCGGTGCCAAGGGCGCTACGCCCTGTCCCGCCCCGCGCCCCGCCCAATAATTTTGCCGCGCTTTTTTTCTCCCGCTTCACTCCTAATATGTTGCCAAACAGTGTGTAGTCGCATCGATAAGTCATTTTTATATTTTTAAAGACGCTCATCGTGTCGTGATACCGCTTATTTGTCTGCCTTTTTTATCGAACGAGGAAAAACTAGTTTCGTGCCGCTTGGCATCAGAAGCCTGTTTGAGAGGTGTTTCAAAGTGCTGTTTTTCATTCACCAAGTTTTGTGACTGGGTAAGTGTGACTGTTTGCATTTAACTACAGTATGCTAAGAATCTTAACATCGTTTACACAGTTGGTTAGATAATGTCGTTTCTATTTTATCCTATACAAAACTTACTGCTTTGATATTTTGCTATGTCACACTCAATAAAGCCAATTATTTAAGTTTCTCTGGTCACCATAGTTTGTAAAAACGTTTTATAAGTAGTTTATTAACCAATAACTTTATTTAATTGTACTTATTTGCGAGAAAACTACGAGCACTGTAAATTCAATTCAATTCATTTTAATTTTTTTTTAGAAAACAATGCGAGTTTAAAAAATTACCTACTTTCCAAACTATTTACTGCTACAGCAGCATTCAATATTTCTAATCAACAATTTAATTACAATTTTACCTTTTGGAATAAAGGCTTATGTGTGTAGGCAGACACATCTCTATATTTTTTTCACAATGACAATCAAGTATTTTCAAATATAATAAACAACTTTACTTCCATCATACTTCAGAGAACCATGCAGACATTAGATTTCACTGCAAACATTTTAATTGTATTTTCCCATCTACTCGTAAACAAAAGATGACTGGTTATTTTAACTGGCAGCGTATATCGAACATAAACCATCGGCTATCTCACAGAGCGAATACCATCTAACGGAATCTTTTATTTCATAAAATTAATATTTCATAAAGTTATAGCCGTTGTTTTTCTAACGAATTTAATTACACGGTTAATAAAATTGTAGGTAGGTACCATATGCGAGTCTCATTTTAATTGTATATATTTAGGAAGCCTCTATGAAGCAAAATGTTCTTTATATAACTGTATATTTCAGTGTAAAACCAATAGGTCTCAATTTCTCAAAAAATACGCACATTCACATAAAAATGGCTGAACGACTTTGGATTGGCAAACAGATAATTTAAAACAGAGGATACTTTTTTATCCCGGTCAAAGATCTTTAAAGGGATCTAAAGATTGTCGGAATGTCCACGGGTTTTGACGCAGATCGTCACTTTCGCAGATGGTCATCGCGAAAAATTTGGTCACTTTCGCAAATGGTCACTTTCGCAAATGGTCACTTTTGCAAATGGTCACTTTTGCAAATCGTCACTTTCGCAGAATGTCGTTCACATTTTTTTTCTTTTTTTTATCCTATATATTCTTTGTACAGACGAGTGTGACTTGGCATAAAAATATAGTCTGATGTGCTGTCTAAAACTCTTAAAGAAATTTGATCGCCAATCATTGACATTAACAAAAGAATTCGAAGTTCAATTTCGGTAAATAAATACCTGTAGCTCTACCATGAGTTGGTATAGTAAACTACAATAGTTTACTATACTCGCTAGCGAGCATCGAGTAACGTTTTGGCCTTTTTCATAGCAATTCGGTACCATGAGTTAATAATTGACAGATGGTATCGAGAAATACCATAACGATAGTAGTAAAGTTACTCACTTGCGTTTTGAGGCGTGAGATCAATGAGTATACCTTTTACTATCCTCTATGGCATAGAGGAATGTAAAAAATAGGTACAACAAAAGAGAATGTAATCAAACCGCGGTACAGCATAGTCATTGGCGTGAATACTTCTATTTTAATTTAATGTAGTATTTTTTGTGTCTAAAATAGTCTAAATAATGTCTTTCAGAGCTTATTTAGCATAAAATATGTGCGCCACAGCTGCATAATGCAACGAAATCAAGGGCAAATTATAAACCGATAAATATGAAAACCCGTGTTAGAAATCCTCTAGTCAGGGGGTGGGTCAGGTTGTGCCCAACGCTGAATAGTGGCCCTTCTAGGTGGGCCCTCCATTCAGTGGGCTTACTAAGGTCACCATTCAAATACGCCGTAACGTAATGCATTCCTCCACTTTGAAACTAATGTAAAAAAGTTTAATTAAGTACTTTCCTATCAAGCGTGTTACAAAATTAGAAAATATTGTGTTAACTCTAAATAATAATCTACTTAGTTGCAAATATGTTAATTCCGTCCATATCAACGTAATACTTGATATAAATAAGGCCTATCTAATTTTAAGTCTTTAATTAATTATTTAACAGTAGGAATATAAGAAAACAGTTCTAACTAAATCTAATTTTCCGAAATCTTGACTTTGGCCATAATAAATCGATTACACTTATTAAATTAAGGCCTATAACTTTTTTATTTGAGATTGAGGTTAAATATGAAACCATATTAAATAAAAACAACATCAATAAATTTGAATATTTATTATTACAAAGTAAAGATGTATGTTATAAATATATTCCTAAAAAAAGATCTCACTTTAACTCGTAGATTTGTATCATTTGGGGCCTTATTTGTTTATTTAATATGATATTTGAATAAGGCACAAAAAAACGTAGGTATCTGCCGCATGTCGCTCTGCCAGGTTGTATTTCGTCCAACTTGTACGTTTTTATTAATTTGGAAGGAAACTGGATATTTTTGTCGATTGTGGGATGATACACTTATTATCTGTAATGAAATAAGTAAACCATAAGTTGTATAAGTTGTGGGATTCTCATTAAGCTCTATCGTGTTGAAATAAGACCTAGGCTATTATCGTAATCACGCTGTCCCCCTACTCAAATGGCCAACATTCTCTGCGTTTGAACGCTACGTTATTACGAGTCGTAAACTTGTCACACAATATCAAAGTCTGAGATTTACATAAGCTTACGACACGTTATTTAATCGTCTATTGCTCATATTTTAAGCTTTAAAAGTAAGGTTGGCAATTGGAGCATGGGGCAGGTCGTCTTTAAAAAATTGCAATTAATGCATCTATGGCCGATAGTAAAAACAAATCAAGGTCATGGATAGCTAATCATAAATATAAAGAAACAATTATTAAGAGAAACTTAAACTAAAACAGCGTAAGTTTTAATAAAAACTTTCATGAAAGTATTTTCCTGGTTAGATTTAGGTTTATCTGAGTTTTCTAATGATTTGTACTTGGACGAATCGTCCGAGGATTTGTATCAAGTACCAACCTTTTATTTCACCTTTCCATAAACTCCTCTAATCGACTGCTTCTAATTTTATTCTTATCAATCTTAACAAGCTAGCTTTTACACAACAAAATACGCAAAGAAAACACAAAATAAATAATTATTAAAACGTGAAAATTACATTTGACATTTTCGATTTGACACAAGCAACATTTATACTCACAGGAAGATTTGACATAAATAGTAACCATAGAGGAAAGTAAAAAGATAGTAACCAACATAAATTCAAAATTCACTTACATTCGGTATACACGCACTAACTTATGATTTTTTAATTAGTCGGATTATAATTGCAAACTACAGCAACTAAGGTAAACGACCAATATTTCGTGTTAGTAAGTTATTTCGTTTAGTTTTTTTTCTGTCACAAATTATTAATTATTACACCTACATTAGTACAAAATATACCACATAAACTGTCTAAAAATCAAGTACCAACATTTTGGTGACTGAACTAAGACACGGTTACGGTATCTATCCGTTACCGTGACTGAGGGCAATGCTACGTTCAAAACTCTCAGTCGTCGGCACAGACAGCTTTATGGCGTGTATTCCTTGTCACCACCATAAGATTAGCGCTCGTATGTACCTACTTCTTAAGCTCACAGAAAGTCAATTTGAATAAAACTTTAAATAGTTAAGTAGTAAAATGATCCCATATACTCGTAGTAACTTCCAAACGAAACGTCCGATTAGAATAATTTAAAGAAGACTATATTAAAATCTTTTATTTATTTATTTATTATCAATAGTTTTCACAGTTCACGCTAAATAATTTTATAGGATTTTTTTTGGTAGGTTTTCACTATTGCAATTACTATAGAGGTTATAGATATTTCTATTTTTTTAAACAACTATAGCCTATATTTTTCGCTGATTATGCAGCTTTTTTCCGCCAATTTCGATTTTCCCAAAAAAAATTCAGAATTTTCAATACTAAAATATCTTTATTTGGTTCTAAATATGAAACCTTTTAATAGCCCATCCGCATATCTATCATATCTGCGATACTACAGGCAAATGACACAACACAATTTCATAAATCGGGGCACTATACTCGATCATGAAAACCTAAAATATTACAATTTTAAAATCTTGAAGTCATTAAGAGTCTTAACATGCCGAAATATGGCACATTTACCTTATCGAGTTTATCTTAGCGAGGATGGTAAACTCGTGGATTGTGAGCACTCTTACTACAGATTTTAGTTCTTCGCGTATCCGCTAGAGGCTCTGCTTCAATTTCCCATACAAATTGCTAACGCGGTCGATATCGAGAATGGTTTTTGTAAACTCATGGTAGTGCTACTGAAAGGTTTTAGAAATAGATACCCTGTGTGCCACGATATCCCGAATGAGATGAAAAATCTACTACAGAATACTTACCTAATTATGGATTTCCAGCAGTCTACGGCCAATTCTTACAACAATTTAAAATGTATGATTTTTTTATTCCATCACTTAAAAAATTCTTAGACCCCTAAAGCTGCTACTATAATAGAAAAAACTAATAACAAAACTAATTACAAAAATGTCTTATAATTAAATAATAAAGCACATTAATTCTAATAATTATAATTCACATTAATTATTTAACTTATTCAAATATGCCACCCCGGGTCATACCAGGCGCAAAGGTCCCCATAACACTGATGGCATATTGCCGCGCTGAATGGCGATTGACAACCTTTGCACCAATTAGGAACCAGCGGGCGTTGCATCGCCTCTCACGTTAATTTAATTAAATTACAAAAACGTATAACGAAAATATTAAAATGTATAAATATTTTTATCGCGATTTCAGATATGGTCCCCTAGTAAAAGTTGTTCACTTTGATGGTCCCTATCCTTACTAATATTATAAATGCGAAAATCCGTTAGTTTCTTTGTTTGTTACGCCTTCACGTCTTAACTACTGAACCGATCATCATGAAATTTTGCATACATGTTCTTAGGGGTACAGAGAAGGATATAGGGTACCTTTTATCCCGAAAAAATTTATTGTTCCCGAGGGATAGCAAAAAAAATTTTTCCACGCACACGAAGTCGCGAGCGGCCGCTAGTCTACCATATATTCGGCATTAGGGATATTTTTGTAACACATTGTATAATAGCTCTGTACTGCTGTAGACCTCGCGTTTGTGACATTTTTGAACAATTTTCGATTTTTTTTAAAATTCCATATCTCTATATTCTCATTTTGAAAAAATTTGAAAATATGAATCGTCATATAAATTCTATATAATTATAGAAACTACTTACAACATTTCACTAGAATCGGTTGATAAATGCTACCTGGGGGGGTATTACAACCTCTTAAAACTTGCCAGGTTTATGAATTGCTATAGTTACATCTCTTTCGCACTGTATAGCAAATTTAAGAGACGCACTGAAAACCGGCAAGTTTAAAGAGGTTGTAATACGGGGGCTGTAGAGGAGAACAGACAGACAGCCGGACAGCGGGTCAGCCAGACATGCGAAAGCATTTTTGTCCAAGCTGAAATGGAGATGCTTTGCTTGTGCTTCGCGCTCGTTCGATCAATTAAATTAATAAATAGGTACCTAAGTAAAATCCCTCTTCTTACTTTGTGAGTGTGAGTAGTCACACTGGCATACTTATATCAAGTTCAATTAGCATTTCATTAAGAAGAGAGAGAGAAGATATATCTTTTATTTAAAAGAATTACAATGTCTATAGTGAACAAAATATAAGCAAAAGCCATATTTAGATAGTGTGACAGAAAACACAAATGTAATGCAGCCTCAATAATGATTTACTTGTACCTTAGATGTTATACAGTTTTCCAAGTACTTAAAAAATCTAGTAGGATATGGTCGTTTGGGAGATGCATGCATTCTTTTTTTTTCTGGAAGACTTTCCAAAAGAAAATTGACTATTGCATTCCTATAGTTCTGCTTTTACTAATCATAATTTTCCGGCTTCTTTATTGTTAAAAACTTATCCCGTGGAAAACAGAAAAAAAACCATTACAGAAAATCATGATGCCATTTCCAGACACTTTGAATGAATGTCTAAAGTATGTACCTTTCTTTCAATATCATGCGAGTCATACATAAACCATTCTAAACAGCCAATATGTAAAAGAGATAGCTACAGTGGATTGCCATGCATTGAAACTTTCTCGACCACACCGAAGCCTAGAGAAGGTAGACTTACCGGAGCCGGCGCACGAATGCCATGGCATTCAAGACACGAAAAGAAACATTTTCATTCAACTTTATCTTTGTACCATAGACTACAAAGACGCTCCGGTGATTGCTTGACCTTTTAAATAAAGATATAACTTCTTCGTACTCTAGATCGATATGAACAATGGCAGAAAAGTTCAGACTTTTACCATTCAGAGTTTTTAAATCTTAAGTTTTACAGAAAATCGTTCGGACTTTTACAATAACACAATAGTATTTTAGTTTTAACTATTCTTGGCCCAAAAATCAAAGTTGGACTAAAGTAATTATATTTATTTAGGACATGCATGTTATATGAATTTGCAATTTTTCTTTATTGATAACACAAAAGCTCGTCAGGTCAAGGGCTACAAAAAAAGAATTTCAGTTGACAAATCTCTATTTTTTTCCTGTGAAAAAGAAACTGCACTGTTTTTATCTTTTCCTAATAAGATGAGTACATTACAGCCGAGTGCCGCGGTCTGTAATGACTGCGTTGCTGGCAGCAAAGATGATACTGTCCGAAAGCGAAGCCTTAGCGCAGACCAGGGCATCACAACGTGGTCAGCTTTGCAACGCTTGATGGACAAGTTGGAATAAGCTTGTCACGGACAGCAAAGGCTGCAATGAAGACTTCATTAGACGTAATGCGTATTCAATATTTCAAATATTATGTCTTGCTTTTTAGAGCTGTTTTTATGTTCAGGTTTTCGAAGGAGGTTTTTTCAAAAAAAGGAGGAGGTTATCAATTCGACTGATTTTTTTTTTTATGTATATTTCTCGATATATCCTCGAATTGTGAACCGATTTTCAAAATTATTTTTTCATTCGAAAGGATTTATACTCTAAATGGTTAAATTTAATTTTCATTGTAATAGTTCAGTGGTTGTCAAGTAATCCTGAAAAAAGTCGGTAAAATACATCTGATAGAAGGTAAAATACCATAAGGTGAATTATCTTGACGACCTGGTCATTTTTTATGAACTGATTTATATGAATGTTTTTAGGGTTCCGACCAAACTGGTAAAAAAGGAACCCTTATGGTGTGACTCAGTCTGTCTGTCTGTCTGTCTGTCTGTCTGTCACAGCTGGATATCTCGAGAACTACTAATGGTATCAACTTGAAATTTGGAATAGTTTAAGATGACATTTGCCCAACTATTTTGCAAATAAGAAAGAAATAATAAAATTAATATTTTTTTTCAACAGGGACTGAAAAGGGGTCTTAAAAATTTTAAGTGAGGTGACTAGGGCATGTGGGGTATCATATGAAAGAGCGCTGTTTGCACATTTTAAAACAATTTTTCCTTTATTTCTTAGGCCGCATAGTTTTCGACTTATGATGAAAAATGTAAAAAAAATACCGTTCCCCCCCCTTATCTCCGAAATTTGCAAAGAGAAAAATCTGAAATAATTCTATGTGATAGTAGTTTATGTAAATATTACAGGAAAAATAAAACGATGTCTCAATATAACACACTTTTTTAGAAATTCAAAAGACAAACAAAACATTTTTATTTTCACTACCAGTAAACATTTTTCATTATAAACAGTTTTTTTTTACATTTTTCATTATAAATAGAAAACTATGAGGCCTAAAACAAAAAAAATGATTGAAAACGTGCAAACGGCGCTCTTTCATATGATACCCCACATGCCCTAGAAGCCCCACTTCAAATTTTTAAGACCCCTTTTCAGTCCCTGTTGTAAAAAATATATTTATTTTTTTATTTCTTTCTTATTTGCAAAATAGTTGGGCAAATGTCATCTTAAACTATTCCAAATTTCAATTTGATACCATTAGTAGTTCTCGAGATATCCAGCTGTGACAGACAGACCGACAGACTGAGTCACACCATAAGGGTTCCTTTTTTACCATTTTGGTACGGAACCCTAAAAAGAAATTGTCCTCCAGCCCCACCCGACTTCAATAGACGTGTTTTATTAAAATTGATTAGGTATTTGAATATTATTTCTTGCTTTTAGAGGTAAGTATTTAAGGCTGTATATTTGCATTTCAACGAAATTAGTGTTTTTCCAATGAAGTTATGTAAAGAATGAAAGCATTATTATTGATGTAAACTTTAGTTTTAGGAAGCAAAATTCTTAAATGAGTGCCGTATAGAGAGAAAAACATAATAAATTGTCAGGTATTTTAAAACGAAGACAATCTGTTCAAGTGGAATTTCAAATTTGCTTGTCAGAGGTATTTTTCAAAAACGTTTCAGCTGTAACAAATAAGAATACGACTCATATTTATTTATTCATTTATTGTTTGTATTGTCAAGGAGTTCCCTATAGGGAATCTCTATAGAGAGAAAATTAAAAAAAAATGCTTTTAATCACAGAGAAATAAAATATTAAAAAATGCTCAAATTGGTACACTTTGACATGTTTTTTACTGGTATTTACAGAATCTAAAGTAATTTTTAATTTTTCTTAGGAATAATGATGTTTGTCTAATGTACTGCGTGTTTTGTAAATACTTATATCTATTTATAATTTAATAGGAATTTTCAAAGTTCGCCCTCATTACGGCTCGCGCAGAGTTGTTTTGATCATTTGTATTGAAAATTTAAAAATGGAACGTGATGCGAGTTTACAGCCTTAAGTTTCTGTTTTTATTGACAGGTCTTTTGAAGGAGGTATTCCGTTTTTTTTTAAGCTTTTATTTGCTTTTTTACTTTTACCTTTTTGTGGTATGTAAACGTGTAATTATTTTGCCTTCGTAGTCCAAGTCTAGCTCCAGATCGTTACAGACTATAGCACGGTTTGTTTTGGATTATCATAAATCTACCAATATCTCAATCATATATATCCTATTTGAGGAGCGTATCTTCGAATTCCAAGGTCCAATTTCAATGAAGTTAAAAGGACTACACTTAAAGTATCTCTTTTCCACCAAAAAAATAATCATCTAGGTAAATGAGTTCATAAAAAACAACGAAGTCGTCAAGGTAGTTTATCTAAAATCATAGTATTTTCAGGATTACTAGTAAACGATCTCTAAAATAACGACTTTGCTCAAAGAAGGTTGTCGAAGTCAAAATAACAAGCATTTTTGAGTAAAATAGATTAATTTAGTTCTTGATAATCTTCACTTTGAATTTTTTGAACCTGACACTTTTCTGGAAGTCTTAGTAACCTAATTATTTTTAGCACAAGGAAATTATGCATGAATTGGGGAGGCATCATCCTCGCAGGTCTGTGAGGTGAGACATGTAATTTTATAATACCTAGCTACTCGTTTTTCAATCAAATAAGTTTATAAGTATTTTGAGAAAATATTCAAAATTGTGTATCTATCAATATTTTACCATTGAAAATGGTTATCAGATGCAAATCACCTGAGACGTATTTTTGGCCATATCTCCGAGGATTTTGAGAGGATCGAGAAGGGAATAAGTACCAAAAGTTGAGGAATTTATCGAGACCCGTGTGAACGTTTAAATTTTGAAAATCTACTGGTAACTTTTTCAGAATTTTGCAAAATTCGAGATTTTTGGGGGGTTGTTTGTTTACTAAATTGAATATATTTTGGAAAAAGAACCGACAAGAAAAAATGAAAAAAAGATCCAAGGGTAGTTTAGCTACTAAATGGCGGAATTTTTTTGAAAATCGGTTAAGAAATAATTGTGATCTGTAGGTGGTCCCTTTAGATTTGAATTTTTTTGTAGAAAAACGGGCGTTTCCATACATAAAAAGTGATCTATGATTATTGACCAATCGTCATGGTGTCGTGTTAAAAGATGCAGAAGCAGACGAGAAGTGGATTTTGAAAATTTGAAGTTGGAATTTTGAAAATTCGTTAATAATATTTCGGCCGCGTCGAGGCAGTCAGCAGACGCTTTTACTACCTTAGATTAGTTTACTACCTAGGTAACTAAAAATATTATAGGATTTTGCATTTGATTGATTTTGGTTTTTAGTAAATTTTTGTATTCATTTTCAATGCTCCGATTCTTGCGGGGACTGCAAAATCTGTGAATTTTTGATTACGTACAAAATTTGATTTTTAAATGCATAAAGCTAAAATGTAATAATCAACACGTAACAATTGACTTTACTGGTTTTTAATTTAAATTAATTTTTATTGGGAAATTATATCAAAACTAAATGAATAAAATATATCAAAACTGAAATAAAAACGTTTCACATTTGGTACTTAGCGCAATCGTGTTCCAGGGAGGGGTGTTAAAACAAAATAAACAAAACACTACGAAAGAAACAAAAAATATTAAAAAATATATATATTTCTCGGTTTTTATTTTAGCAAAAACTTATGTTTTCCCACAAAAATGAACCACCGGATAGGCGGGTACTAATAATATCTGCTTATGATTCCGGATACGGATGTGGTAAAGAGATAAGTGATAGTTTTGACGTTGAAACACGAGTCGCTACTAATGTGCTATAACACTTATTATGTGTTACGTAAACACTTCGACACTTGCAATCGTACGTTGCTAACCAAATAACCCACATTCAACAATCAACAATCCCAAAAATGAAAACTTTTCAACACATCATGTATCAAAAAACCCTGTCAGACCCTGAAACAGGTGATAGTGTTGCTAAAACAGAACAACATTCTCCGTGGAACATAGGTCGAAAAACGATTTTTTTACACGACTGCCCAAAGCAAAAAGAGTGTATATGTGTTCAGGGTTCATGTATGTTTGTGGGTATGTGAGTTTCTTTATTCCACCATAACTTCTAAATGGCTCAACGGATTTGGATGTATGGGGTATCGATAGAATTCTTACATCGTTCCGAGTGACACTGGCTATAATTGTTTGGAAAAAGTCAATATGGCGACTGCACGACGCTATTTCAAATGTGAAAATATTTTTTTTTCTTCAATTATTACAATATGGTCATCAAATGAAAGGCCTTAATGAGCACATTTCAAAACTATATAATTTATCACTAAAATGTGTAAAATAAAAAAAATAAATAAAACACGATTGCCCTGCCAAAACGAACTAAAAAGTTAAATAACAAGCGTCATTGCAGTCGGGGGACCTCTTTGATAAAAAATTGTACCCAAAACGGTCCCCCGACTGCAATGACGCTTGTTATTTAACTTTTTAGTTCGTTTTTGGCAGGGCAGTCGTGTTTTTAATAAAAAAATGTCGTCTTTTTCGACCTATGTTCCTTGGAGAATGTTGTTCAGTTTCAGCAACACTATCACCTGTTTCAGGGCCTGACAGGGTTTTTTTGATACATGAAGTATAAATGGAGACGATTTGAAATCTATTAGTCTATAGATAATCAAAGTGTTGAAGTCTCCGTTGTAGATACCCACAAACTCCTACTTAGTTGTGTACAATAAATTCCTTTTCCAATAAATAAAATTTTATGACTAGCCGTTAAATTTTATGCCGTAAACGGCACACCATTAGATGCAATAAATTACTTTTTTCATCTTTATATACTTTTATAATTAAACTAGCTGCCGCCCGCGACTTCATCTGCGTGGAAAGTTTTTTTGCTATCCCTCGGGAACAATACTTTTTTTCGGGATGAATGGTACCCTATGTCCTTCTCTGTACCCCTGACAACGTGTATGCAAAATTTCATGACGATCGGTTCAGTAGTTGAGACGTGAAGGCGTAACAAACAAACAAACAAACAAACAAACGGACTTTCGCATTTATAATATTAGTAAGGATTATTAATTAATAACCTAAGTTTAACTTTCAGATATTAATTTCTACTGAAATAAATTAAACTTAGATTTGTAGAGAATACTGGATTTTCTACAAAATTTAAATTTACTGATTTTTTTTTTAAATACACGTTTTTAAGTGGACCAAAAATATAAAATAATTCCTTTTTTTTCAGTAAATTATTATTTTCTGCTTTTTATTTAGTCAGCGAGCTAAAACTAAAAACAACCATCTATCGGAGTACTTGTCAAGACGAATCAAACGAGCTCAAACTAGATAGGATTGCATGGTTTTATTACAGAGTTCCATTGGCCTTCTTCCGGCTCCATCATCAGATCCTTAGACACAATTTCCCAGCAGAGTACTCGTCAAGACGAATCAAACGAACCCAAATTCGATGGGGTTGCATGCCTCCAATGCTAAGTTCCTGTGGCCTTCTTCCGGCTTCATCATCAGACCCTAGACCTCGTCTCCCATCAGAGTACTTATCAAGACGATTCTAACGAAAAACTCGATGGAGTTGTATGGTTTTATGAAAAACAATATTAGAGCTCATCATAACAACTTTTTACCGACTTCAAAAGGAGGGAGGTACTCAATTCGACCCTTTTTTTTTTTGTTTTTTGTATGTACACCGATTACTCGAAGACGGCTGGACCGATTGAAATGATTCAAACGTTATTACATTAGGTAAACTCCCAAATTGGTCCCATTTTTTAAAATTTTGAAATCGGTTCAGTACTTTTCTAGTAATCTTGAAAAAAAGCACGAAAATAGTATGATTTTGTGTGAACTACCTCGATGATCAGTCGTATAACTTCTTTGTTCATGAACTGAATAAGATAATTATTTTTAAGGGATATCTTAAGTGTAGTTCTTTAACCGACTTAAAAAAGGAGGTTCTCAGTTTGACCCGCATGTATGTATGTTTCTCCGCGATTAACTCACGTTTGGCTGAGCCGATTTTTCTACCTAAATAATATACCTACATTACCTAATACAAAAGGTACCTACACTAAAAATCAAAAAATAAAAAATTGTTTAAGAAAACAAAAAACCGACTTCAAAAAACCTACCCCTAAAAAGCAAGAAATAATATTCGTAATAACAAAACACGTCTATTGAAGTCGGGTGGGGCTTTTAGAATAAAAAAGGGATTTGTACTCCAGCCCCACCCGACTTCAATAGACGTGTTTTATTAATACGAATATTATTTCTTGCTTTTTAGGGGTAGGTTTTTTGAAGTCGGTTTTTTGTTTTTGTATAAAAGTAACACTGAAATCAAGGAAAAATTTGCTGTTTGACACAAAATGTGTATCATTTGTGAAAATATATACATATAGGTATTTTTTTATTTTACTGTTATATAGTTGTATTAAGTACTTACGTATTTATTTTACAGAACGTGTTTGTTTCAGAACAATATTGAACTTGATTTTGCATTGGGTTTAATAAAATGTTAATAGCTTCCTTAGAACTGAACTCCACCTATATTCTCTGTTTTATTATTTTGCTATTAAAATAAAAATAAAAAAGTTATAAGTAACGAAACTTAAGATTGAGAGCAATGAAATCGACTCAGCTAAGTTTCTTTCAAATCTTTTTCAGCACAAACTCTATTTGGTGCCAATTAAAAGCTCGTTAATTGATTTTTGAAATATTTTATATCAACTTCATTTAATTATTTCAACTAATGTCAGAAAGAACTTTATAAGAAACAAAGCTGAGTAAATTTCTTTGCTCTCAAGTGTATATGGGTTTTAGTTAATTGTGAGTTAGAGCTTTCTCTATTACTCAAAAATAAAATAAGTGGTAAATAGTGAAAATTGATTGCAGGTGGGAGGGACTAAAATATGATCGACATGAAATCAGCAACATCAAACCCAAGTATAATTTAATTACACAGCTGTATATTATGTCTGGTGAAGGTAATCTGCCGCGCCGCGGTGACAAGCGCGCTTCATACATCTAGAAACATTCATCAGTTGCGGACAGAGAGCCAAACGGTAAAGTCGCAAAGTGATCGAGCGGCCGACGACCGCCGAAAGTGTCCGTAGCGGCGAGCGGTATGCCCGCCGATTGGTGCATTTCGCCGGAGAAAACGCCCGCACCGATGAAACATATTCGCGAGTCGCTAATTTTTCAGAAGCGAGTTGGCGAACGTGTGTCCCCCACCACGGAATGACAGTGACCCAAATGGTGCGCCGGCGCAGTCAGTTCCGTGAGCGCGCGCCGCGTGCATGTTCGCGCGCCTGTCGCTCGCCTCATTTCCCCGTTTTGTGATTTACGATCGGATATTACTGTGTACAATGCAGTGAGTGAACCGGTTGGCACTTCATTTTTATGGCTTCGCCATTTGACGTATGTGGATGACCGCTCGCACTTTAGAGGTGAGTCGTGCGAAATTATCGGCAAGACGAAGTGGAAGGTGCAAAAAAATAAAGTAGGCTGTAGTGTTTAAAAAATAAAAAGTAGAGACGGGTCGGCGCACAGGGTGATGAGTCAGCGACGGCGTCTCGAATTTTCCTTTTGTACAAATAGTGTGATTGTCATAGAGGGGGTGGCGCGGGCGCAGGCGGGCGCCGCCCGGCAACAGAGTCTGCGAGCGGTGTCAGTGCCGGCGCTGCTGCGCGGCCTAACGGCATCGGATTCCTCTCGGCCGAAATTCCGTCGCGGACGTTCACGCCGCGACCGACTAAAATAAATCGCTCGTTTAACACAAATAGCACGACATTGTCGCCACATTGACAGGCGGACGAGTATTTCCGCTCCTTTTTATCAGTATCTTAGAACCATTAAAAGATGGCAGATCCTCAAATATGATTGTTAATCGGCACACGTGACCGACAATAGCCGACAATGAGGATTCATTAATTTTCAATATCACGAGGGTATTTTATAAAATTTTGAATAAATTGAAGATAGGTATAGACCGATATCATAAACACTTCAAATACTTATAAACAAAAAACAGACCACTTTCGCTAAACAAGCGACAGGTACATTTCGGGAGCCACATGCAAAACCTTATGCGCTGTAGCAACACATTTTCCAAGTAAAGCTAGCAAACCATGAAGTAAATGGTATTAAATTAGTAAATACAAATTGGTGAGCTCGAGTTTTAATATTTGAAACGTACTTTTCCTACGGATTGCCAAAAAGGTCGGCTAGTTTATCGGTCGGTAGTGACGCGAGTTACTTGTAAGGTTGGTGCCGCGACCTTTCAGAAACAATCGGTGGCATATGTACGTACACACGTAGGTATGATAAAGTGCGAGTATCTATCATGCGCGTGACGTCAGAGCGACGCCTGCGCGAGCGCTGAACTCTGCGCCACCGCTGCTGATAACAAGCAAGTAACTAATTCCATGGTACTATTTTGCTACTTGATTATAAAATAAAACATCACATTTATACTTAGCCACCTGATATTCAGGAATCATCTTGAAAACTGAAGATATATTCATAGAACTAGGCTCTGTGAGCTGTAGACCTGGCGAGGCTTTGCATTAATCGCAATGGCTAAAATATGTTTTTTGAAGTGAAAACTTCTTTAGCGGCGTTGTACGCTTTTTTGTAATGGGGAAAAATCTTAAACTCGCGTCAGTCAGTCAGGATCACGTGACCCTGATTGAAAATTCGTAAGACGGATGTGACGGATGGAGAGTAGACAGCCGGCGGCGGAAGTATCCCCCTTTCTTGAAAATGGCGGTGCGTCATTTCAAGACGTAAACACTAGTGTCACCATAGCAACGCGCTAATTTTTTAATTCAATGTTAAAACTCTAGATTTTCTGTCAAGCTATGGATAAAACTTTCGTACAATACTGTTCTGTATTCGTAAATTCAAATGCAGAGTAAATTCGTAAGACGGCAATTCGTGCAAAGTTATTCCCTAACCATTCCAATATATCAAAAATGCACAACGTTAATATTCAAGTTTTCACTTCTGCCGGCACTCCCGGAGTGTAACCCGATTTTTTTTTATATGTTGTTTTGTTTTCAGCTTGCTATAAAAATATATACTTAGGTATCTCTGGCATTTTTTTTAAATTTCGCAAAACTGAATCAATCGACAAAAAATCTGCAAAATACCTGCTCGCAAAATTTCATGATAATCGGTTAAGAAATGCGTCTTTGTAGAGAAGAACAGCTGGACAAACGAAAGCATTTTTACCCAAGCTGAAACGAAGACACTTCGCTCGCGCTTCGTGCTCGCTCGGTCAATAATAAATAATTGACTAACAGTTATTTAAGTTTTTTAGAAAAATATGTTCTATAAGAACGTGATAAATACGAAGAGGCAATTGAAAATCTTAGGAAAATAGGCGTCGTGACTCTATCATTGCAAATAACTTAGATATTCACAGAAAAGAAAATGTTATCTAAATACTTACTTACCGTAATTTACATTAAAATACGTTATATGAAGTAAAATTAGCTTATTAATTAAAAAGTAAGAACTTTGTTAATATGTAACTACTTATGACAGAAATAAGCGAACCACCAAACACTAAAAAACAAAAACATTAATTTAACAGATTTATCATAAACGTATGCACAATATGTCGTCCACCGTACATTATCGCAGGAGGTCGCCGGAGGGCAACCCTCGCAGGGAGTCATGTTGAGACCTGTCCCGCCGGCGATATTCACTCCGTTACAGATTATTATACACTTATATGGCACTTACTTGTGCACTATGGAATAATGCACATAAGAAATTATTACACATTATGAGGAATATATCGACTTTGGAAAACTTATACTTAGCTGTTGTAAGCAAATTAAAGAACTTTTACGGTATAAGTATTTCTAGTCTAATGTCATCATCAAAAATTATTATCAGTGTAGTTTTTTTGTCATAAGTACCAACTTTAAATAGGTATTGTAACAGACAACTGAAAATATTTGCCTTTTATGTAAGTATTTCCTTAAAACAGGAACTATACACATTCATTCATAAAATTGGCTTTAAACAACTATTTTACTTACACCATCTTAACTACTTCACTTGAACGAATAGTCTTAAACTTTTATGGATACAGGTTACGTATTACAATAATACAAATCATTTGAAATCAACCTTTGTGAAGAGCAAATGAATAATATATTTTAATAATATAAAAAAAAGATAGAAAATTTTCAGCCATGTTTTCATAAGTACTTACCTATGTTTTGTTGTTATATCCTGCTTACTTTTACTTACTTTACATAAAAAACTGTGAACATAGAAATGGCACAGGAAACATCCTGCCTGCTGTCGTGCAAACATGTTTGTTCACTATCTCCAGTCCAGAGTCGTTGGGTGAGGTCAGCCTCTAGTCATGTCTGGACTTGCTCGCGGGGACTTACCACACGAGATTTACTTGGCTTGTTGGTATTTTAAACTCATCCATTATTTTTTTGTTCTAGTAATGTTTGTTCAAAGTTTGTCCAACAACTGTCAATGAAATTTTATCAAACCATTTTTTTCTACTCTCGAAGTTCATAATTCCATATTTAACTTATTTTTGAAAACAAAATTGAGTGCATTAACTACTACTTTTAGTGGCATTATTGATTTCACAATAAATAATTCGTTTTTATATTAGAAAATTCTCTTTCTTTACGTAGGTAATTAAGTATATTTTAAGAAAAATCTACCTAAAGATTTTTCAGTTCATAATAAAAACATAGTAGCTTAATGAGGTTTAAAAATACTCCAAATTTTAACTAATTTTATCCGATTTTGGTTGTTTTCAATGGTTTCGATATAACACTGGCTTAGATAATATTCTTAAACAAATCTTCAAGTAAAATAATTTAAGTAAGTTGTAAATTATTATATCCTCACCCTGATTATCTAAAAAGAAACTATTTAGCAACCGGTTTCATTCCACATACATTGCTACTTTTCTTTGGTATGTTTTTTTTAATCCAAAAAGAAGTAGCAATGGATCACTATCATCTATGAACTGCAACCGGTCGCTAGGTGGTTTCTAATTAGATAATCAGCCCGCGGGTCATTTTGAACTTACCATCCAAATTTTAAGGATGTGTACAGTCCATGAAACTAAATAACTTTCTCTAAGAAACATGTGTCAAATTTCGCCAAAAAATTTTGGTAATCCCATACTAAATTGATCACGTGATCTCTTTGATTTGTATGGAAAGTCGATTTTTATTTTACATATTTGACCATGTGTTCCTTAGAGAAAGTTGTTCAGTTTCATGGACTGAACACATCCTCAAAATTTGGATGGTGAATACAAAATGTATATTACCACTGTGATTACCACGAATATCGGACGTAGATATGCAGTGAGTCATGTCATGACACGAACGCCTGCGCCCGCGCCGCCCGCTCCGACTCTGACCATGTTTGCCTTACTGTCGGTCTGAGCTGTCGGCTACGTGTCTCTCCTCACACTTGCATTAAAATCAACTAAATATTATAATGCAATTCACTTACAACAGCTAAACTCGGAAGTGGGAATATAAAATCACTTTAAGCGTTCGGTGGGCTGTGAATATTTCAAGATCTTGCATTTTGCAAACTATAAAACGTACCTAGTTTGTTTTATAGTGAATAATGTTATGTAAGACTCAATATAATTTTCTCTGGTGATCAAATAAATAACTTAATATAATATTTTCCAAAACACATCTTTTCTATGCCTAAATATTTTTTGCTTCACTGTAAATACACTCCTCATTTTTGCTCGTAAACATATTTTATTCTATTACAGGTTTCTTATAAATTAGACTAAGCTTTTATTATCGATTATTCTGATTATTGAAGGAAATAATGACATTATTGTTATCAGAATAAATTATTTTCCGAAAGTTAATCGACTATTGAAATTAACAAAATAAATTATCACTTATCAGAATTTACTCATTTACAAAATTAGTTACAAATACATTTAAAGTAGGTATTAATGAACTCTCTAAACTAGATAATTATCACAAACTCTGATTGCCGATATCGATAATGCATAAATGTAGATATAAGTACACTGAATATTTCACCTCACTGTCATTTTAATATTGTCATAAATATAAATTATAGATATTTTATTTTTATCTTCAATTTCCTCAATTTTAATAAAATTTATCATAAATGTTTGTCTTTTTTGCAATGTTAATTTTAAATCGACGCTGCCATTTATTTGTGAAAACGGAATGATTAGTTTTGTGTAATGATGTTTAGTTTACTATATTATTTAATAAAATCTTACAAAAAGAAAAGTTCTAAAAGTATATTGAGTCTAATGCACATTTCCTAAGTATCTCGAAGAAAATTTCAAAGTCGTTACTTTATGTCTTTATTGAAATATTATTATAGGAGAGGCAGAGCTTGAAATGTAGATCAGTTATCTGATAAATGTCGTCTTCAATCGTCTAACAAGCTGTATGACGTATCTCCCGATTCACTTGCGCCGACACGAGAATCACATTTTACTGTTTATACTCACGTATGTTATTATTATCAACAAAATAATTATTAAAAACTTTATAAATACTGATAATGAGTGGTAAAGCAACGCTGAAATTTTGAGGTCTTCCTTAGTTTTCTTAGAATTTTTTTAAAATATCAGCCGCCCTACTCAAATGGCCATCGTTCTGTGCGTTTGAACGCTACGCTAACTATTAAAGCTTTAAAATAAAAAGCTTGTCAATTCCATACTATTGTATGTATGATGTATTCATCAAAGTCTGTAATTTACATAAGTTTTCGACATGCGATTTAATCGTCTATTGCTCATTATTTAGTTTTAAATGTAAGCGTAGCGTTCAATCGTATGTTAGCCATTTGAGTAGAGGGGCTGAGGGCCTACTCAAACGCTATTGATAGGCTTTCTGGTGGAAAAAATAAGGAATACGCAAATGATCTTCGCAAATAAGCACCCCGGAATATCCACACTTTATACCAAGCCAACATAAATTACACGACGTGAATATCATAAACAGTGCTTTATCAACATAAGGTACCTAATTCCTTTGTTTGAAAACAGTTTGGGAAAATTTACAGTCCAGTGGGAATAAATCGGCCTAGTCAGTAGAATTAGAATGTAAACGGCGCGTGATTCTGTGCACTGACGTGGGCAGAGGCGCGTCACCGCGCGTCACGATCGCCCGTCACAAGTATATTTAGACCGAAGAATGTGGAGAAAAATGTTTATCACAAACATAATATTAGATTAGACCTTCCGGAAAACACTGGCGCAAACCCAAACGCTGGATCCGATTATGTCATTACGACACTCATTCAAACAGGAAGAATATAATAGCTGATACGGCTAATTTACTTGGCGACAATTTATGTTGATCGATTGTAATTAGATTCTTTAATGCATAGGTACTCCTTTATTGAATGTGATGTTAATATTCTGCTAATAAGCAAAGAGTTGGATAGGTAAATAAATACTTGTCCCGTAAGGTCGAACTGTAGTAAATTTATTGTAATTCATTCTAACGTTCGGAGGCGGAGGGTTACCGGAATAAATAATTTGGTGAAACAAACACTTTTTTATATTTTCGCGTATAACGCACGTAGCACGCTGTCGCAAAATCAACTGACGAAAAAACCCTGAATTTTGATGTCGGTACTGCGTGTGACTGTCACTGTCACGCGGTACTTTATGTCAATTGGAATTCATTTATCTTCTTTGGCCCAATTTTATCGTCCGCATTATATCAATACTGTATTATATATTGTACGCTATTATTATGTTTGTTCCTTATATTGATGTCGTGTTAAATAATGTTTACTTAGTCCCCGTATGATGCTGATTAGTTATTTTCTTTTGGAAAATACAATCACCCAGATTACTGGAGGTCTACGAGGGCAGTTTGATATGTCCGTGACTTTAAGGTTGAATACAATATTTTTTCATAATTCAATTTTCCTGTCTTAATTTAGAACTCTTTGCTGAGCTTATGCTGTTGCATTTTTTAAATTGGCGCGAAATTAAAAAAAAAATGGAAGGATTTATGCAAGTGAGGTCGGGATATTCTTTTATAACGGAGAAAAACGAATTTTGCGTATTGATAAAATACTACTTTTTACGTGGTAAAACCATTAAGCAGACGGAGGATAAACTGAAAAAATATTATGGGGACTCTGCTCCATCTCATGGAATGGTTCATAAGTGGTTTACTGAATTTCGTTGTGGTCGTACCACCACAACTGTCGCCGACGGCCCAGGAAGGCCGATTGAGGTCACCACTGAAGATATTGTTAGCAAATCCACGACATTGTTATGGCAGACCGTCAAGTGAAGATACGCGAGATAGCTGATGCTATTCACATCTCTACCGAACGAATTTTTCATATTTTGCTCGATATTCTCGGCATGAAAAACCTTTTTGCAAGATGGGTGCCGCGTTTGCTGACAGTCGGCCAAAAACGAACTCGTGTAACAACTTCTAAACAATGCTAGGTTTGTATACCCGCAATCCAAGTGATTTTTTTCGTCGGTACGTAACACTTGACGAAACGTGGGACCACCATATACGCCAAAGACGAAGCAACAGTCAAAACAGTGGACTTCTACCGGTGAACGTGCCACGGAGAAGGCAAAAACTATTTGTTCGGCTGGTAAAGAGACGGCCACTGTCTTTTAGGACAGCAAAGGTGTTATTTACATCGATTTTTTGGAGAAAGGCAAGACAATTACCGGAGCTTACCATGTTGCTTTGTTGGATAGATTCAATATAGAGCTGCTGAGGAAAAGACCGCATCTAGCAAAAAGTTTTATTTCATCACGACAATGCTCCGGCCTACTCGTCGGCAACCGCAACATCAAAACTTGTGGAATTGCGATACGACCTATTGCCCCCGTTTTCACCAGATTTGGCCCCGTGTGACTTTTTCCTCTTCCCAAACATGAAGAAATGGCTTGGTGGATAAAGATTTTCATCCAATGAAGAAGTGATAGCTAAAACAGGAGCCTATTTTTCAGGGTTTGATAAAAATTATTTTTTGGATGGGTTGAAGAAGTTGGAACATCGTTGGTCGAAGTGTATAGAGCTGAAAGGAGATTATGTAGAAAATTAAACAAAATATTCTTTGAAAATTTTTTTCTTTTTCACAAAGTCACGGACTTATCAAACCACCCTCGTATTACAAAATAAGTAAATCCGGCAGGCTGATTATCTAATTAAAAACCACCTAGCGACCGTTTTCAGTTCACAGATGAATGTGATATATTGCTATTTTTCTTATCAATGTATATCACATTCATCTTTCAAATCAGACCGGTCGCTAATCAGCCTGCCGACATACTTAAAATATCACGCCCGTTTCTCTTTGCGATTGTTCCCTATTACTAGCAGTTGCGCAGCCTATATCACAAGGCGATTGTATTTTCCAACTTGAAATTTAGAACATTTATGTTCGAAACCTTTTAGAACACAATTTATACTTGTTTTTATGTTAATGAAAACATTTTTACTAGATTTTTATGCGTTCAAAGATGATTTATTCGCGGTGATGGTTTTTTCCAATAATCGTGTTTTTAAGTGTTTAAAAACAAAACGAGACTATATAGCTTGCATTTGCATTATATTATATTCTCTCTTTTCGACAGCTAGCTACAAAAAGCGGTTTATAAGAATCACAAATGGAATTTAACACAGATTTTTTAATTTCGGGTCGTGATTATTTCCTTGACTTTAGAGGAGGTATCTACATACATTTCATTTAAATATCTCAGTTTTAAGGTGACTAATACACAGCCTAAACTAGTTAAACGGTTTCAATTAAATCCAACATCATAAAGTTTTAATACAGGCACGGTTCCGACTATGAAAATATTTCCCATAGAATACATAAAAAGTATTTGTTTAATGCTTCTTGCTACGGTATTAAAAGAAACTTTCGTAAGCCAGCAACACCGACTTTCACGCTGAATTTAAAACCAATACAGTTTTTAGTGGGTTTCCTTATAAAAAGAGACGACCATTTGGAAATTGTTTTAAATAACGAATATCTTGGAATTTTTTTTAATTATAAAATATTAGGGAAAGTATGCACAAGTATTTGTCTATTTAACTTTTTTGTAATGCCAGCGTTTGCCACTTAATAAGAAATTAATTTTATTGGATAGCATTTTTACTACTTAAGATAAAGTTAACTAAATTAGTGCCGAATGGTCATTTTGGTTAACAATATAAACGCTTTCGGTTAAATTTAAGACAACAAGATTTATACTACTTACTAACTATATACCAGAAGGTTTAATTAACTAATTATGTTTTATTTGTATTTCACGTGTTAGTATTTGGTTTGATTTTTTTTCAATTATATTTCTTCGATTAAAAAACCATTTATTCCCGATTTACGGATGAATTACTTATTTACTTATAAGTAACTTACTTTCTATAATGTTATTAAATACAAGTCTCCCCTTATTGTATTCTGCACGTGTGTAAGCGTAACACAATAAACTCTAATTAATTAAATACTCAACCTTCGTAGCAGAGACAATTAAACTGAATTAGACTGTTTTAGTGCAGACGAATGCCGACTTCGCCCACAGTTCATTATAATAAGACGGTTTAATGAATTCACTCATTTTAATTTCAACGCGTATGTTCTAATTGGCTCAAAGAGTAAACTGTTGGTGTCTAAACTAGGGACTCTTTGATTGAATTAAACGCATTTATTTATTTAGACAGTGGTGTTAGATTTATTAGATCTACATAATAGTTATTTGTTATACAAGTGACCAAAATCAATTTGTACTGCGAGTACCGACTTTAAATCACGAACTAGCGAAGTAGTCTAGAATTGAATCACGAGCGTAGCGAGTGATTCTAATACAGACTACTGAGCACTGTGAGTGATTTAAAGTCACGAGGCAAAACAAAATTTTGGTCTCGTGTAAAACATACAACTTTTCACCTCTACCAGCGAGAAAATTTTTACATGAGTTTCCTGGCTAAATTTCAGCATTAGAAACTTGTTCACTCAATTCTTTTGGAGTTAGACAAGTATCTTCATCGTTGGATGCACTCATTTTTTGTAATTTTTCACAAAAATAGTTCGATCAAACCTTTGCTGAAAATTTTTATTCATAAAGTAGATTCCCGCCGTTTTGTTTTACATTACTACATGCTTTTCTCTTATTGATGAATATCTCATCTTATTTATTTATTTATAATCATAAAACACTAATTTGTTAATAAATTTCATTAATTTTTCTTATTTTATATTTATTTCATACATGCGACCTTATTTCGTACATAATCTTTATTTCGAATTATCAAACTTCTTTTTTAACAATCCTTATTTAAAACTCCTTGGTATATCCATGCATTTTATTTTTTTTACTTTTTAATCCAAGTATGACACCATAAAGCACTCTATCTATCCTTTTCTCACATATCAATTTTACAAGTCTCATCCTTGTCACTTTATTTCTTTTTTCGAAAAATCGATTTTGCTGCGAGAGACGCACAGACAGACAGACTGAGTCACACCATAAGAGTTCCTTTTTTACCATTTTGGTACGGAACCCTAAAAAGCACTGTTAGTGAACTGTAAACAGAGTGCTCGAGGATTCCTTATAATTAGAACAAGATACTTGTAATTATTGGTTTTTACTTATTCGTGTTACATTTTCTGAGGTAAGTAAATTTATTTGCGATAAATAAGTATATCCTTGTAGAATTTGATTCTATTTCTAGCCCTCGTATTTATAGACAAGTAAAGGCGGTTCTATGACCGAAAGTGGCGCCCTCAGAGGTTTTTATTGAATAAGTTATTAATAGAAAAAGATTTTAATAATGTTGTACGTGGAGATTTTAGGGCCCGTTATTAGTATTTTTAGAAGGTATCTTTGCATGCCCTCGTCATGTGTCAAAAACGGCCACTTTTAGCAGTTTTGCTATCTACTTCTAGCAGTGACTACGAGGGAATGTAACGATATCGTCTAAAAATACTAGACTGTGGGCCCTAAAAATTCCAAGTAAAACATTATTAAAATTGTGTATTAGAATTATAATATTAAATACAATAACCGCGTCGCCACTTTCGCTCAGGGTTGCCACCTTAGTAAAACTCGCAATTTTCAAATGCTTCTAATACTTATAGTATTCACATGCAACTTTTAGTATAAATTAATCTTAAATGCGTCAAAACTGCACTAAAACTGCATTTATGATTAATTATATAGGTACTATAAATTGCATGTGAATATTATATTAGAAGCATTTGAAAATTGCAAGTTTTATTCAAGTCACTACTTAGTCGTCTATAAATACGAGGGTTAATGATTTGAATATCAATCTTTTTTAGGGTTCCGTACCAAAATGATAAAAAAGGAACCCTTATGGTGTGACTCAGTCTGTCTGTCTGTCACAGCTGGATGTCTCGAGAACTACTAATGGTATCAACTTGAAATTTGGAATGGTTTAAGATGACATTTGCCTAACTATTTTGCAAATAAGTAATAAATAAAAAAAACAATATTTTTTTACAACAGGGACTGAAAAGGGGTCTTAAAATTTTTAAGTGGGTATTACTAGGGCATGTGGGGTATCATATGAAAGAGCGCCGTTTGCACGTTTTCAATCATTTTTCTTTTTGTTTTAGGCTGCATAGTTTTCGACTTATGATGAAAAATGTAAAAAAAAATACCGTCCCCCCCCCCCTTATCTCCGAAGTTTGCAAAGAGAAAAATCTGAAATAATTCTATGTGATAGCAATTTATACAAAGATTACAGAAAAAATAAAACGATGTCTCAATATAGCACACTTTTTTAGAAATTATCTAATTTCTAAAAAAGTTAACATTAGTTCCACTATCGGTCAAGAGATGGCGCTGACCTAAAACTGCAATACTAATTTTATTATTCTACTCTGCAGTGTGGTTTAATGGTGCAATATGATGGTACGGAACCCTCGGTGCGCGAGTCCGACTCGCTCTTGACCGGTTTTTTTGTTTTTGTAGACATACAAAAGGTCCGTATCAAACACGAAAGTTACTACTTTCTATTCACATAAGGAGTGTCATCATACAAAGTATCGAGTCATATAATGACATAACTTAAGATTTCTAGCGTTATATCCGTTCTCATGATATTACGGTAGTACCTATCATATCTATTCTGTGATGATATGCAAGTATGTAATTATTATAAAACGTCAATATGTATTGATTCGGTATCATTAATAGCACATAGGCAACATACAATGTGGTTCACTACGAAGAATTAAAACAGTAGTTTTAGAATTGTGCAAAGAACGACTAAAAATAAATACGTATTAGTATTTAAAAAAAGTTTCAATCAAGTTTTAGTAGAGTTAACAATAGTACGAGACAGGCAAAACAAAATATACATATATTATTATGTTTAATTTCCCAAATCTTAAAATGATTTTATGAATCATAGAATTTAAGTATACGTAAAATATATTCGATATCAAAATATGATTCCAATATGAAATTAATTTCAGATGTTTTGCTGGAATTCCTAATAAAATCTTTAGTGGTGCAAATTATTTGGAGTTAAAGTATGAAATTGCCGATTTTTTTCTCACACACAGAGGCTGTGATATCTTTTCGATTATATTTCTAATAATGATCATAACGGCCCACTATCAGCAATACAGATATTTCTGGAAAGTTGAAAAAAGAATATTAAAATTATTTTTTTCTTCGTCATCAGAAATGACCACTTAATTCATTGTAACTTAGCCGATACTTATTTTCTCACTTAACACATGTGGCATTAATTAGCTGAGTGTTTAAACATTTGTTCATAAAAGTTTTAAAACATTGGCCTTATGGTTGTTAAATAAATTAAGACAATATTAGTGTGGAAAATGCAAATTCTTTAAAGTTCTCCATACAAAACGCAATTTCATATTTAAACCCCTAATATTATACAAGATTTTTATAGATATTTAAACCCAACGAAGATTATTATAGTATCTAATGTGTTAGTGTAGTGTAGAAGTCTGGCAAAAAGGGCTTAAATTTCAATAACTTAAAATACAATAAAAAAAAACCGGCCAAGTGCGAAGCGGACTCGTGCACGAAGGGTTCCGTACCAAAAACGGCAACAAAAATCACGTTTGTTATATAGGAGTCCCCCTTAAATATTTATTTTATTCCATTTTTAGTATTTTTTTGTTATAGCGCAATAGAAATAGATTGTCTGTGAAAATTTCAACTGTCTAGCTATCACGGTTCATGAGATACAGCCTGGTGACAGACAGACAGACGGACAGCAGAGTCTTAGTAATAGGGTCCCGTTTTTACCCTTTGAGTACGGAACCCTAAAAAAGAGATTAATTATAACTGTTCCGACTCATTAGCCGAGTATTTGTGTCGGCGTCATCGTCATCGCGCCTGCCCTTGGCTACTTCGTTATTTACCCGCATTATCGTCGGGACTTGGCTAGATTTACATGTAGGTAAAACTAAACGTGTCATTAAGACTCATAAAGGATGTTACAACCTTGACATATAATTATAGCCTTTTTCCCAAAAGGTTATGAACAAATTTTAATTCTTTTATATGAATTTTAGCAATTTACAAATAAATTCGCATTGCTATTGCCTGCCAATCTGAGCCACCGTGGCTCTTGAGATATTTTTCGCAATCAAACTTGTCAAAAAAGATATTTCAAAAGACTTTACAAACGATAAGTTTTTATTTATTCTTATAACGATAAGTTACAATCTACAGTCAATACTTAAATAGTGAAATTTTCAATCGATTAAAAAACAGGTATCAATCATACTTTTTATTCCCCGTGTTGAGCCGCACCGCAACTCAGTCCTTTCTTGTTGTAATGACGTTCTTATGCGTCGAGACGAGTTCCCTCAGGAATGCGCTCCGGCGGGCGATCAGCTGACGGCAACACCCGCCCTTATCGCGGGGTCAACGACCGCCGCATCGCATCACTCGACCGATACGAGCGATAACTATCAATCCATGAAATGGACCGCTCTATGTAATCGGTTACCGAAAGTTTGGTCGCTAGGGAATTTAAGTAGGTGAAGTCAGTTCTTTTCTTACCTTTAGAACCTTTAGTTGCCTTTTCTTATATTTTATTATCTATAGCTTGGGCTTATAGACTATATGAGTAGGTAAGTCTCTTAAATTAAATTGTTCTTTAATTCGTTATTTATTATTCGCTCTAAGAAAGTATTAATGACACAAGCTTGATACAAGCAAAAAGACAAAACATTCCGGTAAAAGGACCTAACTTGCCTAAAGGAAATAAAACACAATTTTTACACGTTTTCTTTTATTATGTTTGTTATGTTCAAAACATTCAATTCTCTATAGAATATTTTATGGGTGTATTCTTCATAGTAGACAAAATTGACTATAGCGTGGCTTAAATTCTTTACGTCAAATTAAACATAACTAAATCATTTATGAGAGTTTTTACTTATTGAATTATTTTAAAAAGGAAACTTAATAAACCGGAAATTCTTTATCAAGTTTCCGCTCTAAAACTACAAAAGTTAGACGATTTTTATCGAATTCCACCTGCCCTATCGGCAGATAGAAACAGCTGACTGATAACCGATGTCGGTGACATGACAGGTGCCACAGCACACATCCTGGATACCTGTCTGTCCTGGCCATGAATTATAAAAGACTCTGATTTAAAGTTCTTGGTCATGACTGACGAAGCACATTTTAATGTGCAATCAATAATTGCAATCAAAATGGTGATGACGGCCATGAAACGAAGCTAGGATTATCCTTACTTAATATTATAAATGAGAAAGTCCGTTTGTTTCTTTGATTGTTTGTTACGCCTTCACGTCTTAACTACTGAACCGATCATCATGTTTGCATACACGTTCTTAGGGATACAGAGAAGGAAAGAGGGTACCTTTCATCCCGAAAAAATGTATTGTTCCCGAGGGATAGCAAAAAATCTTTCCACGCAGATGAAGTCGCGGACGGCCGCTAGTTATAAAATAAATCTTTTCGAGCCACAAAAAATAGACAAAATTACAGACATTTTCAGATTTTCACCATTTTATCATGGGCTCTAGATTACACTTGTTTTCCCCGTTACGTAGATTTTTTTTAAGTTTCGCGATTCTATCCGGTTACCCTTTTTATAAACAGATTTATGTTGAGGAAAAAAAGGTTTTTGTAACTTTTTGGAAAAAAAAATATTGGCTTGAACAGCTATTAGAGCTTAAGAATTAAATTGAATAGGTAGGTTCGTACTTATTTTGTTTACTTGTCTAATTTAAAATACTATTATTTTTAATTGATTTGCATGATAATTAAGGCGTAGCAAAACTTGTGTAAGTACCTAAATCAATCCTTTGTAACCATTTCACACCAAGTTTTATGCAAATACTTAAATAATTATTGATTATACTGGGAACAATGTTGAATTAAAGATACGCTTACTGTTTCATAACAGCTTATCATTGCAACATTACAGCCAAGTACAACTATAGGAATCAACTAAAAAGTTCAAATTAACGCCAATATTACGTCATTGAATGACATCATTCGGCAATGCATGATCGGGTTCACACTCCGGCGCACTGCGCTCGATTCCGCGAAACCGTTCAATTACTAACTTACTCAATAAATTATAGTGTAATAGGAAAACTAGTCATTTCGTTTGTTTTAAATACTATTACGATCATCATCATTATTAAAACAGTTTAATTTAGTTACTTTATTGTTATTATTTCATAATTAATAAAGTAAAGAAGGGAGTAGATAACATAAGGATAAATTCAAACTTTTAAATGTCAATTTGTAATTAAGAAATCATTATTGCTGGGTTACAAATTACGCAACTTTTTATAACTACATAAGCTAAATCGCCGCCTTTAAATCAGATTCAGTCACTTGAGCACATGTTCTGAATAAGTGAATAAGTATCTAAAGGTTTTGTATGGACGGAAGACTACCTGTTACAAAAACGGGTCATCGATCGGTCGTTAAAAAAAAGTAATTCTAAGAAATCTGCGCCGCCCATAATAAAATTAATATTCGTGTCAGATGCGGCTGTGACAATTACCGATCGATCGCAAACTAAAAATTATCGTTATAGCTACTTACAGTTTACGATGGGAAAACCGCAGTTAATGTGATTTTGTTAAAGTGCGTAAAAATGTAATGACTAATAAAAAAAACGACTTCAAGTTATCTATGTAACTTTAACCAATTAATTACTTGAAGCATTTCAACACTGGGTAAAAAAAGTTATTTTGAGATAATTCCTGTGATTTTGATGTTAGTGACAGACAGTAAACTTAGTATTTATTCATTTAATTAAAAGGTTATTCGGCTGCGCTTTTGCAAATCACAGTAATTTTTCTGTACTCATTTATAAATTGAAATTTCGATTGTATCACATCACACATAAATATATAATTACGATTTGGTCTAACAATGTTCATAAAAGCATTCTCGTGACAAGCCTTGGTCTCGTAGCGATAACCCCATAATAAAATATTAAACAAATCAGCCTTGTTGTCACTTGGTAACTGACCTCTATACTTATATTTTGTTTCTGGTTTACATAAAATCTATTTTAAAATATTATTATACAAATAGATTAATCATAACATTTTTATTTGAACCCTAGAGTTTGAATAAAAATTAACCCTAGGGTTATCTACGTGGTTGTCAAAGAATAATCTTGAAGCATATGTACACCATTTGCTGTTTATAACAATGAAGAACAAATATCACTAATTAAAAAATACATGTACATATTAGAAATCTTTCAACGGAGAAAAATGCTAGATCAGAAAACACCTCATGGATAAAAAACTAAAATGTCCCTCGGAATGTTTGAATAAAACTAATTATCTACGCACACTTCGATTGTGTCCCTGCCTTGACTCATATTCCCGGATGTTCGGCTGATAAATATTTATAATAATTTAACCAAGGCCCTACGTGTCTGCCGCCAATAAAACCGCTCTTCTAAATAAAACCAACCGGCCGAGACCTCAGTAACGCGACGAGCACGGGAGTTGTGCTAATTACCGACCGAGGTACCCATCTAAGTATTTCTTTTACTGGTATTTCAATCCGTTGGTTATCTCTAGAGATAGCCTCAATAAAGATTTAAGGCAAGTTCATTTGATGTTTACAGACGTTTCATTAATTTAACCTCTTATTTCTGTTTTGCGAATAATGGATTTATCTTCCTTCGTAGTTCATTATTTAATGGCACATACTAGCACTAAACTATGTCAATGCGTATTTAGAAAACTCTATTGTATGTTATTCGTTGAATAGCTTTTAGCAAATGAAAGCAGTAGAGTAGACAAATCTCAAGTATCTCATAAGACAGGAGCGAAAGAGACTTTGTAAAATTAATTAATATATTAATGAAATTCATCAGAGAGGCGATAATTATTTTTAATTGCCCATTACCTAACCAGACGTCGTGCTGTGAATTTCATGGTCTTAATGAGATTCTTTAACATTACCGTTCAAGTAATGGTGGTTTACCGTGGTAATCTCTATCGGTAAACTACAGCTTACGAACTATTTGGCTAAATTATGATGAAAATTATCGTTTTTGCAACATACTTGCTACATTTTATGATTACTACAAAACCAACATTATAATCACAAAATTGAACATTTTCATCATTGTTAAATAATGCTAAGGTTATGCCTGGTAACTACCTATATAATTTGAGATATTTTTAATTAAGTATGAAGATATCGTCGGTGGGCGTGCAAAACCGCGCAAGAGCAGTTTGCAATACCGCGCATCTGCATTTTTGGAATTTTACAGGAAGCAGAAAAAACTTAATATCTTGGCCATTTAAATACTGTTTTCTGACTGAACTTGTATGTAGTTTCTTTGACTATTGTTTTATAGGATTATGACGTAATTTCACGAATTTTACCGACAGCTTCATAAGATTTTCACGTAATATCACTTACGCCCTTTTGCAACTATAAAATATAGAAAATTTTGTATTATTTTAGCAAATAAGCGGTTTTGAAATGAAATATTTAGATAATTAAATGGACAAACAAAGATATAACCATGCATAGTATCATAAAAATATACCTATTTGGTAAATATCAAAAATGGTTTAAATCTATATTATCAACAACATTTAAATAATTTAATTATGACATTATAATACCGCGTAAATACCAAATAACAGTATTACTCAACTCACAAAAACTCAAGTTTGTAACATAAAAACCGCGTAACTACATTGTATAATTAAATGAATTTAAATCTATTTTATTGACTTAGGAATTATGAACACATATTCATCAAGATGAAATAGAGACAAAAAAACACACTTACATATTAATTAAACACGATTAAACACACTCTTGTACAACTCGGTAAATACGCGGATTTGTTACCAATAATGCCAATTATTGGGCTAAGACTGATACTTATTGTATGGACTGTGCAAATACGCGGTATTTCATGATTGTGAAATATAAGTTCCTTATTGGCTAATTCAAATCGCGTGAGTTCTATAAGGAGCAAATCAGCGTAAGAAATCTGCTGGCACAAAATCTCAATTTTGGGACTTTTGTAAATACGCAGTATTGCAAATTGCTCTTACGTGGTCTTGCACGCCCACCGACGATATATTGTCTTCTTCTTCTTCTTCTTCAGCGCATATCCGCCCACCGTTGAGCATACTCCTCTCCAATTGTCCTCCAAGCAGCCCTGTTTTCTGTTTGTCTAAGCCATAGTCATAGCCATATATTGTCACTTATTAATAATTAAACATATTATTATGTAGGTATTATTAGTAGGTAATAAGTTTTTTCACATTGCCATGTGTCGTGCATTAGCAGCAGACATCTTACTTTAATTATCCTCTTCGACATATTATATAGAAAACAACAACGACAAAAAATGTTTTATAATTAGCATAAAATTTCACAAAAAATACCTCCCAGGTCGCTGAAACTGTTTCAGTTTAATTTGATTATCATATAACATGTAGTTTCAAATTAAATTGCGACTACAAAATGTTAAAATTATCAATTTACTTAACCTCATGTTCTATGCGTGGTTTAAAATGCATGTCAGCGGTGAGACGCATCAAAAAGAAAATAAAATTAATAAAAATAAACAAAACAACACAATAAAATGAAAGCGAAAATATCTATTTAACTTAAAAGTGCACAAAAAAAATCCCGCCTGGATGCTGAAGAAAAAACTCTTTTAGTTTTAGCAATTTGATATCCTACAAACTTGGAATAAATAATGAAAATAATGTAACTACTTAAGTTTTAACTTAGATTTATATCAATTTATTTAACCGCATGTATGTTCAACAAAATTGATGAACACATCACGCCGCCGGTCAGTCGGCGAGACGCAATAAAAAGTGGTATAAAATGAAAAAAAACGCAAACATAAGTGTTAAATCTAACCTTTGCAACGAAAAATCATAAATAATCCCTCCCTGGATGCTAAAACGTGGATAAAACTGTTTCAGTTGATTATCTCACTGATTTGTAATTTAAATAAACTTTAGTCTTGCAAGTTAAAAAGTCTTAAACCCAACTAAAGATTCATAACGCCGGTCAGTCGGCGAGACGCGGTAAAAAGTGATATAAAATGGCGGGCTAGCCATTGTGATGACTCGCGCTCCGGGGCTCGGGTGAACGACACCTGACTCACGCCCTGTGCGACTGCGCACACTTTTGAACACCCGCAAATGACAAAAGTCATTATTTAGAAATTTATATCTTCGTATTAACGACACTAAAATAGGATTAAAAAAACCGGCTAAGTGCGAGTCGGATTCGCGCACGAAGGGTTCCGTACCAAAAAACGGCAAAAAAAAATACGTTTGTTGCATGGGAGTGGGAGCCCCCTTAAATAATAATTTTATTCTGTTTTTAGTATTTGTTGTTATAGCGGCAACAAAAATACATCAACTGTGAAAATTTCAACTGTCTACCTGTTGTCGTTATTATATCGAGCAAAAAACGGCAAAAAAATCACGTTTGTTGTATGGGAGCCCCCCTTAAATATCAATTTTATTCTGTTTTTAATATTTGTGTGAAAATTTCAACTTTCTAGCTATCACGGTTCATGAGATACAGCCTGGTGACAGACAGACAGACAGACGGACAGCGAAGTCTTAGTAATAGGGTCCCGTTTTTACCCTTTGGGTACGGAACCCTAAAAATAATGTTTATTATGTGTATTTCAAAATTTTCAATCAAATATTTTTAATTTATTTTCTCATTTTATAAAAGGAACATCATAATATTTATATCAGACAACACGTCTATAAATAAATTACAAAAAGCTTGATACATTCATCATCGACGATTCTTCTTGCAAAAACCAGTTTATAATAGATCGGGGGTCTTTATGGATCCTATATTATATTACAGGTTGTTTGTTTAAACGAGTATAACTGTACGGGCTTACGCCGCACATTTTTACCACCGACCTTACTGACCGAGTGAGCATCGGTACGTCTAATTTAGGTCGCGCGTCAGCACATTAAATTTACCTTTTTGTTGTAATTATTTAACTTTATGAGATTATTATCGGCTACGGTCGAGATAAGACCCATCTAACTTTAAACTACAACTTAACTAGCAACTAACTAACTTTAACGTAATAAAAGTGTAAAGTGACGGATTTCTTTCCTTTATCTTATCACATCGGAAACAACTTAACTTCAAGCCAGCAACTAACTTGACAACTACTTTTAACATCATCCTGTAAGAAGTCCGTGGTCAACTAAGCGGATCCCCTACAGTTTTTGGTCCTTCGACAAACACAAGGTACGTTTGATTTTTCTTTATCTTTGCACGGTAGCGAATCGGTTTGCCTGGCCTCCCACCAGCGGGTCTCACCAGGTGAATTGAGACGAGAGCGCACATATCGTGTGAGGAGAGAGAGAATTCTGCGTACCGAACTAGCGACCACTCCAGGATACTGCATCACTCCGCCGTCAACTACGCTGAGCTGCAAGTCTTGGAAGCCTGTGGATTAGTACATAACTGCACCTGAAGCGATAACAAGGAACTAAGGCAACTTTCATCATGGCTGCGGAGCGAAAACTTCAAGCTGAAGTATTCGAAAGCATCAAGCAACTATGTGTGAACTATAAAAAGGACAATACGGCCAGGAAAACTCAAGAATATCTTACTAAACGTTTAGTTTCCCTGACCAGCCTGTGGGATGATTTCGACAAACGTCATCGCCAACTTCTATCCTTAGAGGACAAGAACTTTGATTACTTCAACGAAAACATTTACGAAAAAACTAAAGAACTTTACGAGACAACGAGGTCTGACATTTTGAAGAGGATGCTTACTATTACAACCACCCCCACTCCCACGGAAACTACGGCACCTAGCCTCATCCACCCCGGGGCGGAGCCGAAACTGAATGAAAAAACTAAAGAACTATTACTACGTCAAGAAAGCAACTTCAAAGCGATCAAGAGAGCCATGCAGAAAATTAATTTGGAAGAAATTACTAACAAATGGGATGCTGAAGATCATCTTAGTATTTTGAGATCAAAATGGGAAACCATCGACAAACAACACTGGGAGCTCGAAACCCTTCATCAAACAGAAGATCAATACTACGTCACCATTTTTAACGAAATTGAACAACAATATGACCATCTGAAAAAGAAGTTGAATGCGAAGATCTGGTCTAACGCTCACTATAATCAAGCAACGCCAACTATTATCATTCCCGAGTTTACCGGCAGCTACAGCCAATGGATCACATTTAAAGATTTATTTTTGGAGTCTGTGCATAAGAACCCCACTATTTCAAATGCACAAAAAATGCAACACTTGAAGTCAAAATTGAAAGGTGAACCAGAGAGACTCATCCAGCATCTGCATATAAGCGCTGAAAATTACAAATCATGTTGGGAAATACTCAATCAGAGATACGATAATCGCCGCTTGCTGTTTACGTCATATATGAATAACCTACTTAACTTACCTGTTATACAACAACCGAACGCACACAATTTGAAGAAAATTCACGACATTATTATTGAAACTCTGAATGGCCTTGGAAACATGGGCATAGATACTTACACCTGGGAACCGATGATCGTGCATATTATGTCGCAAAAACTCGATACAAATACATACAACGAGTATACAAAAGCTCTACATGATCCCCGCGACATACCAGCTTTGAACGAATTTACAACTTTCCTGGAAAACAAATTCATGGCATTCGAAACTATGCGAAATCCAAACAGAGACGTCTCCAACACGCAAAGAGGCAACCCTAACAATTCTAAGATGTATCAGCCGGCAAAGAAACCTTTTTATCCATTCAAACGAGAATTACCAAAAACATATCATACGCATTCAATGAAATGCCCACTTTGCAATGGAATGCATGTATTGATGCAGTGTGCAAAGTTCAACGACATGAGCACCGAACAGAAAAACGTGACTGTAACAAAATTACAAGTTTGCAGAAATTGTTTATACAGCCACGGCCAGGAACGATGCAAATCAGCGAAAACTTGCAAAGAATGCAATTTGCCGCACCATACTCTATTGCACAACAATAACATGAAAAAATCTACAACTTATTATGGAAAAAATAACATCGAACCCCGGCCCTCTACTTCAAGTCAACAAACTAACCACTTATCCAATGATGGTACCGAGATATTACTCACGACCACTTTGCTCGAAGTAAAGACGTCAAACGGAAGCTACGTAACTTTGCGAGCGCTGCTTGACCAGGGTTCACAAGTTAACCTGATAAGTGAAAACGCCGCCCAGCTGTTGAACTTGCCAAGAAAGAACATGAACGCATCTATATCTGGGGTGGGCTCGGTATCTGGCGATTGCACGGGTTACGTTAACCTTGAATGCAAATCTATTCATTCTAACTATACTTTCCGAGCCAAAACTTTGATTATGAAGAAACTTATAAACAACTTGCCAAACGAAACATTCCAACCGCCAAACTGGGAACACATACAGAACCTGAAACTTGCTGACCCAGACTTCAACATGTCGCGACGTGTGGACATACTGCTGGGCGCAGCTATCTACTCCACAATCCTGATGGATGGGGTTCTGAAACCTGATCATCATTTGCCAACTGCACAGCAAACACACCTCGGCTGGATTCTCTGCGGCAGCATAAAAACTCTGAACTGTTACGTCACGCTTACGAACTTAAACGAACTTACAAAATTCTGGGAAACCGAGGACATTATCCAGACCAACAACGACATCCCTGCTGATGACTATTGCGAAAAATATTATCAAGAAACTACGACTCGGAATACGGATGGCAGCTACACCGTGAAAATGCCACTCTGCAATAATTTTGAAGAAAAACTAGGAAAATCTAAAGCGGCTGCAACGGCTCAATTTCTACAGTTAGAAAAGCGATTGTCACGAAACCCAACGTTAGACGAGATGTATAGAGACTTCATCAGCGAATACATCAGGCTGGGACACATGAAGCCATCACTTTCAAAATCTGAGGTCCAAAACTTCCTTCCTCATCACGGCGTGCTACGCGAAAGCTCTACAACTACAAAACTACGCGTCGTATTCAACGCATCTCAGAAAACAAGCTCTGGTTACAGCTTAAACGATGTTATGGAAAAGGGGCCTAATCTACAAATAGACATCCAGAAACTGATATTGAAATGGCGAAGCTATGAAATCGTGTTTACAGCCGACATCGAGAAGATGTATCGCTGCATTAACTTGGACCCCACACAACAGCCTCTGCAGAAAATATTATGGCGTGACAACCCTAACGATAATCTTAAGGAGATGGATCTCTGTACGATCACCTACGGCGTGAAATGCGCGCCATGGCTAGCTATGAGAACGCTTAAACAAATCGCACAGGACGATGGTCACAAATATCCAGAAGCTGCCAAAATCTTATTGACCGAGTGTTACGTTGATGACGTCATCAGTGGCCATCACTCAGTGGAAAAAGCAAAAGAATTGCAAACGTCATTAATTCAACTATTAAATGGAGGAAAAATGAACTTACGCAAGTGGGCGAGTAATAAACCGGAGCTACTAGAAAACCTGAGAACAGATCAAGTCGCAACTACAACAACATTTGACTTCAAGGACGAAATTTCTCAAAAAACTTTGGGCCTAGCATGGAATCCGCAAACTGACACATTTATGTTTGAATGGAAAACGAGCGAGTCCAAAAATCAACAAACTAAAAGACAACTTTTATCAGAGATTTCGACACTTTATGATCCGCTGAGCTGGCTCGCACCAATCACTATCGCAGCAAAATTACTTTTTCAACAAGTATGGACAAGTAAGATCGGATGGGATGAAAAATTACCTGAAGACATAGACAAGCAATGGCTGAAACTTAGAAAAGAACTACCTAACATAAAAAACGTAAAAATAAACCGATGGATTGGCAGTAAACAACATCAAAACATAGAGCTTCATGGGTTTTGCGACGCAAGCGAAAAAGCTTACGCTTGCGTTGTGTACTGCCGAGTGATTGACGAGAGCGGGAATCCGATCGTAACTTTACTCGCTGCAAAAACAAGGGTGTCACCACTATCTCAAAAACTTTCGGTGCCAAAACTGGAATTGTGCGGCGCCCTGGTTCTAAGCCAGCTGATGGAAAAAGTATTAAATGCCTTGCAAGAAAGCACAGTGAAAGCTTATGCTTGGTCAGACTCCAAAGTTGTGTTAGCCTGGATCCAAGGAAAAAATCAAAGATGGGAAAAATACGTATCGAACAGAGTGGAAAAAATAACGAAAATTATTCCAGCTAACAAATGGAATTATGTACACACGAGTGTCAACCCTGCGGACTGCGCCTCAAGAGGACTATCTCCAGCCAAACTTATGAACTTTAAACTATGGTGGCATGGGCCCCCATTTTTATTGACCTTTAATGAATCGGAAAATGAGAAAAAGAACTGTCTATTTGCTACAGAAATCGGGAGAGAAAATCAAATCAAATCTTTAGTCACTTTGGACACAGAAATAAGCAACAATTTTATTTACTTATTACTTAACAAATACAGTTCACTGACACTTGTGTATCGCGTTATTGCATGGGTGTCACGTGTCATAACAACAATGCGCCGTCGGAAGCAAACTGAAACCTACACTAACTACCTAACTGCCGAGGAAATAAATAAATCAGCTGAGCACGTTGTTAAAACTTGGAATTTTCAGAAGAAATTAGAAAACTGAAACAAGTCAACATGGTCCCGAAAAATAGCAAAATTTTTAAACTGAACCCGTTCCTGGACGAAAATGGAATTTTAAGAGTTGGAGGTCGTTTGAAACATTCAGAGCTGCCAAACAATATGAAATACCCGGCTATCCTGCCTCACAACGGAAGATTTACAGAAATGGTGATAGATCAGGCGCACGCACTCACTCTGCACGGGGGAGCTCGCCTTACCCTGGCTTACATCAGACAGCGGTACTGGATCATTGGGGGAAACAGCGCCGTGAAAAAACAACTTCGCAAGTGCGTAACGTGCGTACGTCACAGATCGAACAACAACCACCAGAAAATGAGCGACCTACCAAAGCCACGAATTACAGCATCGAAACCCTTTGCGTTCACTGGAACCGATTTCACGGGGTCAATTGACCTCAAGATCAACAAGGGGCGGGGGGTAAAAACGTCGAAAGGGTACATAGTCATATTCGTATGTATGGCTACGAAGGCCGTGCATATTGAGTTGACATCGGACCTAAGCACTGAAACGTTTATCGCTGCTTTTAAAAGAATGTGCGCAAGACGCGGGACGCCAGCACATGTGTACTCGGACAATGGAACGAATTTTGTCGGCGCTTCGAGGGTCCTTAAACAGGAATTTGAGTACTTCAAGCAACTTTTAACGCCTGAATTTTTTAAGGAAATCAGCAAACTAGAAGTTAAATGGCACTTTAACGCCCCGGCTTGGCCAAACGCCGGCGGCTTATGGGAAGCGGCCGTGAAGTCTATGAAACATCACTTACGGCGTACTATCGGCGAACAAAAACTAACTTATGAAGAGCTACTAACTATCTTAACTGAAATCGAAGGTTGTCTAAACTCAAGACCCCTTTGCCCACTCACCGAAGACCCGGAGGAATTTTACAATACTTTGACCCCAGGACACTTTCTTACTGGGGGTCCAATTTTGTCTCTACCACAAGCCGACCGCTGTGACGTCACGAGCATAGACATAAGAAAACGCTGGCAGTTAACTACACATATGTATCACCGCTTCTGGAAAACATGGTCGAGTGATTATTTACATCAACTACAAGTTCGAAGTAAATGGCAAACTGCTACTCCTAACATCAAGGAAGGTGACGTCGTCCTCATAAAGGAAGAAAATCTACCACCTGGAAAATGGGCTCTCGGTCGCGTCACAGAACTTCATCCGGGTAGCGACGGCCGCGTCCGGGTCACCACTCTGAAAACTAAAACTGGGATAATAAAACGTCCAATTGTCAAACTTTCGCCGCTGCCGGTTCAAGATGAAGATAGAAAAACACTCCATCTGCAACTCAAACGAGAAGAAAAGTCCGAAAACTTAGAGAAAAGCAAGCCTGAGACCACGAAAAAAGGAAAGCGATGTTTTTCGACATTATTCACGACAATATTATTATTGTTTACATTCATAACTGGGTCACAAGCCAACGCCCGCGCCGCCGTGGACTCGAACACTCATATTACAAGCCTTGAAAAACGACCCATATATTACGATTCAAATGGGAAGATTCAACTTATACACGACGAATGGATATTAATGATGTATTATAATATGACAACCTATTGGGAAGGCACTCGAAGTATGCAGATTTATCTTAATCACCTGAAAGCCGCATGCGAAAGAATGGACCGCCAATACTGCCAGAATACAGTAGATCAATTATACCACGAAATGAACCTACTGGACTACTACAACACTATGTTACTATCACCCCATCAGCAATTGTCAACAAGAAAAAAACGAGGACTTATCAATGGAGTCGGCTACTTAGCGAACGATTTATTTGGCATCTTGGACGAACGATTTGTAGAAAAATATAACAAAGATATTCAAGGCATTCAGAACAATGAGAAATATCTTTTAAACTTAATCAAAAATCAAACTTCAATCGTGGAATTACAGAATAAAGCACTAAAGAAAAACGAAGCCAATATTAAGCGACAATTCGACAGCATTAACGCATTTTTACATCAAGCAAACATGACCTTCATAAAGATCGAAAATGGATTGGATGGCTTAATGATAACAAACTACTTTACTTCGTCATCAGTAACAGCCACTTTATTGCTCGGAAATCTGAGAAGAATGCAAGAAATATTCCTGGGTACTTTAACAGATATCTATCAAGGTCACGTGGATATCCACCTAATCACGCCGGTCACCCTGATACAACAACTAACCGAGATATCGGGACACCTGTCTAGAACATTGTTTCTTCCAGTCGACAACATAAGAGAAGATATCAAAGACATTTACCGACTTCTATATGTAAGAGGCAGAATCACCGACCGCTACTTTCTTTTCGAAGTTCATATTCCATTAATTAGCGATGAAGACTTCACCATCTACCAAGCGATCCCGTTACCGATTATGGTGAATAATGAAACTGCAAAATGGGTACAGATATCATCAGACTTCATAGCCGTGAACTTAAGAAAAAATACTTACATAACTATGTCACAAGAAGATATAAAACATTGCACTCAAAGAAGCACGGATAATTACATTTGTAATGCAAAGTTACCTATATATAATTTACATAACAAGAAAGCGCCGTGCGAAGCAAAAATGCTCGATCAACGAACGACCATGCCCTGTGAAATCGGAAGCGCGCGTTGTCGTGATAACTGGATCAAATTACATACACCGAACATGTGGCTAATCATATGTTGCGATAAATGTGACGTACGAATGATATGCGACAGTGACGTAACTATCAACACCATAACTACATCCAGCATAATTACTTTGTCTCAAGGATGCATGCTGCAAGCTGAAGATTTGATGATTTACTCTCACAACCAGTTCAACAGCAAAGTCAAGATGGAAACCGGCATAGCCATACCTACTGTTAACTCTACCATCAACAAGGTTGCTAAGTTAGCAATCGAGAAGATGCCACAACTCTACAGTTCCAACTATGCTGAGTACGAGAAAATAGAGGAGAAGTTAGCTGCACAAAAACAGCAAGAAAATCGAGATCTCACGATGAACGTGCACGATATACATCATTACTCAATATCTTATATATTGCTGGGCTCGGCATTGGTTGTCCTGTTCGTGTGGGTGGCGAGGAAGCTGCGCTGCTCCTTCATGAAGCGTGCTTCACCGAGCAACCAACCAAATGAAGACATCGAGATGCAGGAGATGCTGCCTGCAGCCAAGGCGGAGGCGGCCCCCACGCATCCCCAAGAAAAAACAACTTTTAATTTCAACTAATTTAAACTCTGTTAATTAAGTCTTTATATTATTTACATTTTACTAACCTAACTTATTTTACTTATAACTTTCTTTTTATAATTTGTTTGTGATGATGGGCTCTTCTCTCGATTCGTTTATCTTTGGGGTTGGGAGTATGTACGGGCTTACGCCGCACATTTTTACCACCGACCTTACTGACCGAGTGAGCATCGGTACGTCTAATTTAGGTCGCGCGTCAGCACATTAAATTTACCTTTTTGTTGTAATTATTTAACTTTATGAGATTATTATCGGCTACGGTCGAGATAAGACCCATCTAACTTTAAACTACAACTTAACTAGCAACTAACTAACTTTAACGTAATAAAAGTGTAAAGTGACGGATTTCTTTCCTTTATCTTATCACATCGGAAACAACTTAACTTCAAGCCAGCAACTAACTTGACAACTACTTTTAACATCATCCTGTAAGAAGTCCGTGGTCAACTAAGCGGATCCCCTACAATAACTTTAATGACCTTCGCAGCGAAAGTTGTGAGGTAGGTTCCGTCTATTCAGAAACAATAACAGGTCATATGATTTATTTTACACACATCAACTTTGTCTAGGGATACAGGTGCTATTTTCATACAAACGAGGTAACTTTGAAGCCTTGGTTTCCTGCCAGGGATGTACTGTGCTGTGATCTGATGACCGCTATCCAGGGAGTGAATGGAGGAGATTCAGATCGCAATACACACCCAACTGATCTGACCAGCATTCTAAAAACGTAATGGACGTATTTAAAAAAACCGCGAAAATAGCATGAAAATGTATGGAAATCCTCAAACTGAGAACTCTGACCCATTAATCTTTTAGAATGCTGATCAGATCAGTTGGGTGTGTATAGCGATCTGAATCTCCTCCATTCAGTCCTTGGATGGCCATCATCAGATTACAGCATGGTACATCCCTGGCAGAAAACCAAGGCTTCAAATTTACCTCGTTTGTATGAAAATAGCACCTGTATCCCTAGATAAAGTTGTATACATGATGAAGTGTGAACTTTGTTGCTTGTTTTATTGTTATGGGTTAATATTCATTTTCTTATATTCGTACCATATGTGTTACCTAACAGGAATTTAAGATATTAAGCAATGGATTTCAAACTGATGCAAGATGCCCCCTAGAGACATTACGAATGTATGTCCTCGATCATTGATCGAAAAGGATATTACATAACACGATATTATTAATATTTGATTTGAAATTAGATAAAAAGTATTTCTTTCAATTTTCTTTCATGTACTTTAAGCCCCCATAACAGTTTCGAACAAAAACTGGTTTAAAGATTTAAACTATATTTTGATCGAATATTGGCTATGATTAAAAAAATGTAGTTAAATCTTATAGTGATCATAAAATTATCCACAAAATGCCTAAATAGTTTATGAAACTATACTATTTTATTACAAAAATGTGCACAGCTAAAGTATCTGAAAATTATATGGTTTATTGCAGAACAACTCTTCACATGAATAATATTTTTATTTTAACACTTGAATTGGGGTCTTAATCACCGAAGATATCTACTGGAAATTGTGAGTAATAAACTTTTCATCATTTTCTCCACCATTGTTCAATGAAAATCCATTACAGAACAAAAAATAAATAATAATGCATCAATAATTACCTTTTTAAACGCGACATACTCTACAAACATTTTACTTACAATTGTTTATTTTGTTACATTTTGCTTCGCTAGTTCTGAGGTTAAGTTCCAATTACTTTCTTAACAGAATAATTTTATAAAAGGTCTGTTCCCTTTTATAATTTAATTAGAAGTTGGTTTGGTCGTGAAAAATTGTCAAAACCACACATTGAGTGTATCCCTACTACGCGAAGTCAAAGCCGCATTAGGATAAGGGTCTGCCTTTGTGAAGAGGCCAATTTGATTAATGTATCCGGACAAAAACTGCATTAATAATCAATCCTGAACAACGAAGTTTTGGTTGAAATAACGTGTCGAATGAGATGACGTGTTCTAACTCCGTGCACAGAATAGATATAAGTATACTACGCTCCGTGCTCGGCTTTCAAAAAAATATAATACTTATTAATTTGCAATTTTTCCCTTAAAACTAAGGAAACTCATTAATCGCTCAGGAAGTGTTTTTTTTTCTAATAAATTAAATAGAAAACTTGTCTACAATAAAAAGATAATGGTAAATTCAAAAATCGAAACCATTTATTTTTATCCCGTATTATTAGTTGCACAACTACAGTCTGTCTACTAATATTTAACAGTTAAATTCTGACGTTTCACATTTTTCGAGCTACACTAACCTGTTGTGATTTAAAACAGACAATTTTATATACTTACCAATGATCGTCTTTTGGATGACACAACAATGATCTTGCATTAACTATTCTTATTTTCACTCTAATTACTATTTTGAACATAAACTACCATTCTTTTATCGTTCATGGTTCTCTATCTCTATGTTATCTAGAAGAAATTAACCCTTATCTTTGATGACCATAACGAATACGATTGGTATTGTAGTATAGCTGAGGCGATTGAGATGAGATAACACAACTTTCGAATACTGTTAGATTCTTTTATTTCGCGAATACAATTGCATGCGACGCCAGCCAGGGCGCCACAGTATCATAGAGGTCCAGGATGTTATTTTTTCGTATTTTATCCCGTTCGATTCCCAGTTGAAACAAGCGATTTATCAAAAATCTATGAAAACAGTTTTACATTTTTTTTTAATAAAGGAATATTTGCCATCATCAATATTTACAGTACTTTCCTTCCAATTACCATCTTTTTTCCACCCTATTTATCTGTAAGCACTTTATGTTGGCTATTTGTCTTAAACTTTATACGAAACCCACATAAAAACGCCTCATTCAAACTCAAACCACTAATACCGTTACCATCATTTCATGGTTTATTCTATGGTGTAACTGTAGTCTCTCGTAGCAATCTATTTGGCGTTACGCCGTAGCACCATACTACGACTCTAAAATGTACTAAATGCGTATTGACTTGTACAATCGCTTTGCTAAAATTTTTAACTAAGTACATAAATGAATTTTTAAGTATGAAAAGGATTAGATTTTAAATTGAATGCTTTTGAAGTAATCAAGCGATTCGCTAAGGCGGTTGTATGACCGAAAGTGACGCCGCAGTGAATTTTATTCTAATACACAATTTTAATAAAACTTTACCGTTACCGTTTTTGATACATTTGCTATTTACTTCTACGAATGACTACGAGGGCATGTAGTATAATACCTTCTAAAATAATAATTTCTCGAGAAAATTTATTTAAATCCATTTCTTTTAACATCTTATTAAATAAAATCCCCTGAGGGCGTTAGTTTCGGTCAGGGTGTCGCCTTAAACAATAATTGACCGAGCGAGCGCGAAGCGTCTCTGCTTCAGCTTGGGAAAAAATTCCGGCGCTGTTTGTTTTCCTCTACATGTCGCATTTCTCAACCGATTCTCGTGAAATTTTGTGAGCAGATAGCATAGATACTTATTAGTTGAATCTAATATCTATTCTATGTTATTTATTTTAAATAAACATACAATTTAAGCGTTTACACCTCACGGAGCCACTAGTTTTAATTTCTGGAATTTTAGTATTTATTTTATGTGCTAGACAGTGTAGATCCTAGCTAGTAGGTGTAAATCTGCATACGTTTTAAGCCACGGTACACTAGTTCAACATCCCACATTGCTTTTTCTTATAATGACAATTACAATAGAGTGAATACCAAAAGGTTTAATTGAACATTTTGGTTTTGATTCTTATTTCATTTACATTACAGCATTTGTTATTGTCATTTTTCATCAGAAAATTCAATTTTTCACTTTCACATTCTAAGTTAATTCGTTTTTGTAAATAATTTTGTCATTTTCCGACTTATTGATGCTCTTTAGCGCCACTGCTTATCTCGCATTACGTAAACGCTAAAAATAGAGTACCTAGTACTTATCGTATAAAACGCAACAGTTTGAGTCAGATTATTAGTGCACTAGACTAGATCGGAGGTGGGTCCACAATGTCCCACATGCCCGTATTTTTACAAGCAATCCGACAAGGCTAAAGGAAAGGTCGTCACTCGTAATCGTCACGCTGAAATCGAGACGCGGTGTTTGGCTGCGCGGCGTGGTGCGACGCTAGCGCCACGCAGCGGCGGCGGCCGACTCGCTCGCGCCTGAGTGGTTCCCGCCAAAAAACGCAGGCTATGGCGCGAAGGCTCGTGATTGGCCGGCGAGGCGGCGGCGCTCGCGCAAGGCCGCCGGTTTTCCCGCGAACAATGCCAAATGGTGCATTTGTCAAGGTGAGTTCGTTCACCGCCGACGCCCGGCGCCGCGTCGCGCTCCTCGCAATTCGCTCACTAACTCGGCTCGATCGAAGGTCGCCAGAAGTCAGCCAACCGAGCACCTATTTCGCTGAATCTACACTTATTAGCATCCGCCGTGTGTTACAGGTGAAAATTATGTTTATTAATTTTATATTTTGCACTTTGTGTCACATTACACTATATGAATGACTGCATAATATGTGCATCTATTTCTGTTCGTGATATTTATCATTTTGGCACAAGTCAGTTTATTCAATTGTACAACTAAATTAGATTTGTATTTTGAAAAGCTTTTTCTTTTTTATTATTGCATTAAGTACAATCAAGAGAAAGTTTTTGTTTAAAATTTTTAGAATTTTCTCCGTGTATTGCTTGTTGTTCATCTTAAGAAGACACAAGAAGAGAAGAGAAGAAAGAAAAAGAGTATCAAGTGCTACGCCCGGACGAACTTCCCAGTTCGGCCGACATTAATGGGTCGGTGGGATCTTCGTCCGTTTGTATCGCTTATACGTATTATCGACGATTATCACATGACGACGCGGCGGCGTGGCGGCGGCGTGGCGATTGCGACGGGGCGTCGACACTGCAGCACGGCGGAGACCTCGGCAGATACGAATCTTACGAAAGCGAATAAAATCAAAACCACAAAGAAGCTATTAATTTAACTATAAATTATTAAGTAATATAATTATTTTTCTTTATTTCTATTTATCAATTATCATGATTATAATATTGATTTGTATTTGTAATTCATGATAAGCTTTGCCACAAGCCTTGACATAAAGCCGCGATATACGTTGTTCTTATAGATGTAGGCTAATTGTCTTGGAATTCCCCTATGAAAGTTGTTTATTCTGTAAAACATAATATTTTGTAGTTGATTCCAAGAATGTGTCTTGAAATTGGAAACTAGTTAATATGCAATAATGACATCATGGTGACTATATCCTCTACAGTAGAACGTCACTCGACGTCAGAGCATAGCAAAGTTTGCTAACTTTAGTGAGGCTTGACGAATGATGAGTTAGTAAAATGCATATTTTACAAACGCGGGTGATGATGCGTTTTCTTTATCTTTTGCTTAGAATAATAACACCTAGAAGCCGTGTCCGCGTATGCAAAGTGAGGCAACTTATACCAAGCCAGAATGGCTTAGTTTTCAAATTTATATCCTTCATACATTAACTAATCGTAACTGAAACCCAATAATATAGTAATTAGTCTTATAAATGTGGGAAAATTGAAACTGTTTTGTACTTAATGGGTATAATTAGGTAATAATGTAGAATAACAATCTGAAAATGGAGCCATTTTGGCTGTTTTAATTGCCTCACTTTTGACAGTGCGCTTTGTAGAGAACTATCGTTCTAGGTGTTATTATTCTAAGATCTTTTGATGCTAAATCGGTATAAATCAGTTAGGGTAGCCTGTTTATATTTTTGTATAATAAATGTTGAATTAAATATATTTTTAATTTACACGTATAAATAAATTAATGTTTAAGAAATAACCTATCAAGTTTTTTTGTAAAAAGATAAATAATAATAAATTCGTTGGTAGTAATGATATCGAGTATTTTATGCATAATATGAGAACTTTAATTTAGTTCATTATCAAATCATATAAATTGCGAGTTCTTCTAGCAGTAAAGTTTTGCTACATAAAAAAATAAGTCTATATTTTTTTTGTTTAATATTGTTTAGCATTCAAACATGTTAGGTTGATGCGTGTATTGTATTCGTATTTGTATGTAGGTATGTTTATTAAATTTAAAAAAAACATTGGGATTGTACAGGGTTACTGGAAATATGACATTGAGCTTAGGGGTTATAGATAAGGTCAAAACAATTATTTTTTTAATCCTCAACTAAGTAAGTTTTATACCTCAACTTAAAGCTGAATAAATAAAGATATTTTAAAAATATTTTGCAAGCTTAGTTACCACTTAGGACACTTAAAGATATTTGCTGTTATTTCCAACAAATCTGGAAAAATAAAAAATAAAACCGGTCAAGAGCGAGTCAAACTCGCGCACCGAGGGTTCCGTACCATCATAATAAATACACTGCAGAGTAGAGTAGTAAAATTATAATTGCAGTTTTAGGTCAGCGCCTTCTCTTGCCCGATAGTGGAACTAATGTTAACTTTTTTAGAAATGATATGATAATTTCTAAAAAAGTATGCTATATTGAGACATCGTTTTATTTTTCCTGTAATCTTTATATAAACTGCTATCACATAGAATTATTTCAAATTTTTCTCTTTGTAAACTTCGGAGATAAGGGGGGGAGAACGGTATTTTTTTTACATTTTTCATCATAAGTCCAAAACTATGCGGCTTAAAAAAAATAAAAAATGATTGAAAACGTGCAAACGGCGCTCTTTTATATGATACCCCACATGCCCTAGTAGCTTCACTTCAAAATTTTAAGACCCCTTTTCAGTCCCTGTTGTAAAAAAGATATTAATTCTTTTTATTTCTTTCTGATTTGCAAAATAGTTGGACAAATGTCATCTTAAACTATTCCAAATTTCAAGTTGATATCATTAGTAATTCTCGAGATATCCAGTTGTGACAGACAGACAGACACTGAGTCACACCATATGGGTTCCTTTTTTACCATTTTGGTACGGAACCCTAAAAACATTAAAGGATTGACTTTTTGTAAACACCTGTAGTTTTTGAAATTTTTTTTTATTCATTATCAATACTCGGTTTGTTTTCTATCCCAAAGTAGTAAAAAAAACAGAATCAAATGAGTAGTTCTATTTTATTTTTATTTTTTCGTGTCTGAAATCGTGCTCTTTGTAAAAAATAACTATATTTCAACTATCTCAAAAACTATTAACTTTTCGAGAAAAAGTTATCTAAAAAAAATTTGTTTTGATTTCATCTCTAACCTCTTAGTAGGAATACGTCATATTTACAGTACATATTTTTTAATCTAAATGAGCCTAATTTAAAAGTCTTAAAGTTATGCAATTTTTTTGGAAATGTATAATACACAAGAACATTATCTACAAATCGACATTAAAATTATCTGAATTGCATATTTCGAGAATAAAAAAAATATTTTCGAAAACGGACAAATTTAAAAAATTTTCATCAGTTATTAAACTAAGTTGATTATTTTATTAACCATTTAAAAGTCATTGAACCATAAAATCAAGTAAGAAAGAGTTTTTAATTTGGTCCGTTTTTGAGAATTAACATTTAGTGCCTGTAAGGGTCATATTTAAACATAAATAACTCTCGAAGTATGCAATTCAGAACAATAATTTATGTCAGTTTGTAGATAATATACCTGTGTATTATAAAAATACAAAAAAATCACATGAATGTCCTAGTTTTTGAGATCTATGAGAAAAACTAAAAAAAAAGTACACTAATTTTGGACTAAAATTTATTTAGTAATTTTTTATGATGTATTAAAGTTAAAAGTTTACATAATATTTTTTTTACTTCATAAGTGATATTATTAGCTTTTGAAAAGTATTTTTTTATAACTGTTGGACTTTTAAGTTCGGAGAAATTAATATTTTTCGGCAGGGCCATCTAAAATAAAAAGTCAAATTTGATATGCCTGTCATACCAACACGAGAGGAGATAGACCGCAATATGTGGGGGGGGGGGAGGTTTTGTCGACAAAATTGATCAAATTATCTGCCTTAAAAGCTCCGACATCGCTAACCAAACATATTTATTGTATAAATAAAAGAAGACTCTGAGTGACTGACTGACATATCAACGCACAGCCCAAACCTTTGGGTATACAGATACCAAATTTGGCACGTAGGTACCTTATGAGGTCTAGGTGTGCACTAAGAAAGGATTTTTCAAAATTCACCTCCTAAGGGGGTAAAAAAGAGGATGAAAGTTTGTATGAAAGTCCCTCAGGTTCGAAGCTAGGATCTTAATATTTTGTGTTTATAATAATAATAATAATTTATTTATTTTTCCAGATAACACAGATCCAATTTTGTTAGTAGCGACTTAAAATATGTTAGTTTAATTAAATTTCGATGGAAAGTTACAGATTATTACAAGTCAATTACTTGCTTAAATAATTAAAATTATCACAACTACAAATGTCCTCGTTAAAATGATTGAAATAAATATAATTAAAAATTCATTAGAATAGAATTCATTAGAATAATAGTTTAGGCTGACGATTGAAAATTAATATATACGTATCTCAGCTATTCAGAAAATTCTACCCGAAGGGGTGAAAAGGGGGATGGAGTTGTGTATAGAAAATCCTTCTAATTTTCTAAGTAAAATTTTCTAAGTTTATTATTTAGGCTTATGGATGGAAATCTAACGCATATATTGCTATTGTTAGTATTTCTACCTCAATGAGGGTGAAATGGACTAAATTAACCTAAAAATCGATATGAACGTCGTAATTGGGATTTTATGGGATGATGACATTTATTTTGAAGTCCAATACGATACGGTGGACATGATTTAACCCCTATGTGAAGTAGGGGATACAATTTTGTATGTAAAATAATATGAAAGAGATATTTTACCTTCAAACTTCGTAGCAGCACTTTTAAAAACAAAGCAAACTCATATTTAGTGATTTTGGAAAACCAACCCCTTAGGGGAACGGGAACGGGAACGGAATACTAATATCTCTCAACCAAATTCTGAATATTATAAACTAGCTTCCGCCTGCGACTTCGTCTGCGGGGATATTCAAGAAAATTGCGCACGAGGCTACTCTCTTGGTACTGGGGACCCACCTAATCACGTAAAAACAGCTGATCGGATTTTGATGAAATTAAAACATATAATACTATTAATTCTGGAAAATGTTTCCCTAATTTTCTCTAACGTGGACGAAGTCGCGGGCGGAAGCTAGTAATATGTATAAAAATATAGGCTACGCTACGCTATGTTTACCTTGAATTTAGTAAACAAATAAATCCTTATTAAATATTATAAATTTAGTATTTTTGAAATAGTTGTAAGTTTTCAATTCCAGTTGGTGGTAGTTAATACGAATAAACAAATCTTGAGAGAAAGTTGAAGAGGAGAGAGGGCGTAGTTTGAGCCCGAGGCGAAGTCAAGGCCCTCAAAACCAACTCTTAGATTTTTTTTATTTTAGATTATAGTACTTACTAACCTTTCAATAAAATAGTAATGTTTATAACAATGAAATATGTTTATATGAACACACACGAATAGGTACTTACAGAAAAGAAGATCCAAAATAATTATTATGTTCATGGGTTTGCTGTGATTTCAAAGTATTGTACTAATTCAATAAACTATTAATGTTTATACCTAACTATGTTAATTTTTATTTTTAATGTTCATTTTCAATGTCCTCCGATAGTTGCGAGAAGCGCGAAATCTGTAAATTTTTTAACTGTTCAAACTCTCGAAGTTACTCGTGTACACTCTACTCTGAAAATGCCGTCAAGTCTATTATCAGAAACTTATAGCATCATAACTAACAGCTTATTTTTAACCGAATTCAAAAAAAGGAGGAGGTTCTCAAGTCGACGGTATATTTTTTTATGTACGTTTTATCATCTGATATGATTAGAGGATTCAACCCCGGGATCCCGGGATCCCGACCGTTTTTCAATCCCGAAATTTTCGGGATTAAGTTTTCCTAATCCCGGGATTTTCGCGATAGATAAAATAATTAAAAGTTGCAAAATAGACAGAATTGCTTGCCTATCATTTTTAGTATAAAATACAAGAAAAACTTCTTGTATTTCATTCAAGCAGCATTCCAAGCAAGCAAACCTAGTGGACTTGCGATGGTTTCTTGAATTAAAACTTCTTATAATTTGAATTAGAATTATAGACAAGCAACTCTCACTGGGTTATGTTGATATACTTCAGTTTTACTGCTACTGAATAAGGATTAGAATATAGAATCTGAATAAGATTAGTTTTCTTCAAATTTAAGAGAAATAAGACATTATATGACTAATGCGTATTATTTTTAAGTAGTTTTAGCTAAGAAACTTAATTTACTACCTAAATACTAACTAGGTTTTTACATGAAAGCCGTCTATTTCGTCGATGTTAGGAGAGGTTATCAACAATTTTCTTTATTGGCATAGTTTGTTAGATTAATGTTTTTTCAATTTATTGAAATTTAAAAAGATCTTATTCATTCTTGCAAAAGAAAAACTTTAAAATAAATAATGTCTGTTTAACCAGCCTTAAAGCCTGGGGGCTAATTGTCTAATTTCAAAATCTATCGCAATCGCTTTCAGGTTGTGATACCTACATTGGCACAAATAAAAACTTACCAAAGAAATGCAGCAATGTGTCACATCCATCTGTAAAATGAAAGCGATTGCGATAGATTTTTAAAATTACCTTTCTATTATACTTTTATACTAAGTACTATTATATTAAGTTTTTATTTGTCCCAAAAAGAAGAAAGCGATTGCGATAGATTTTTAAATTAGTCAATAGAAAGGCTGGTTAGACTTAGTTTGACGGAAGTTTGATTATTTAGAGTGGTTAGATTAGCTGAAGAAGAAAAGTGTGTGTTGTCACACAAAATATGTGGATTTTAAAATTTTGATTAAGTACGTCGATTTTTGACTAAATCTTAATCACTTTTATTTTTGTGTATTTTAAAAAGCCGATTTTTGTAAGATTTTCATATTTTTATTTTTAACCTTCAATCCCGAAATAATCCCGGGATCCCGGGATTGACTAAGTGTAATCCCGAAATCCCAGGATTTCGGTCCCGGGACTAGAAATAAGGGCCGGGACCTAATTCCCTAGATATATTGTACGTTTGTGTTCTTGTTGTTAGAACGAGTATCTTTTCAGCATTTTATAAGTTTTTGTTTATTTTTCGTCGCTTGGTTTGATATATTAGCACAACTTCATAGGAACGTTTTCAATAAAGATCTTCAAAAATATTGTAAGTTCTTTTGACAATAAAACTTTAATCTAAACTTAAAAATTAATTTTGTAAAGGATCAAGTTTAGCACCAGCGAACTAAAATCTATGGAATAAGCATTCTGCTCGAAAAATGGCACCACATGAAAAATACAACTAAGTGGATAGAGCTAAAAATGCTGGCATTTAATTATGTAGCACAAAGCGTCTAAACACTGGTTGCTTATTAGCGACCATAATTTGTATACTCATAGATATTTTCTATACTTAAACGAAAAAATAAGATACGTTTTTTCTGCATCTTTTTACTGCCTTCTTTGCATCTTTTACGCCATTCGACTATAAAGGACGTCATTTCTAATAAAATCCCTCTTTCTATCGTTTCCTACAATACAAACTGCAATTTATTGAAAAGAACACTAACGTTAGTCACCGAGTGCGTGGCTGGCCCGACTAAAGCTGAGCGGGTTGTACTTTTTCGGCTCCGTGGTGCCATTTTTAAGCAATATTTGTTTGCAATTACACTTCCATCGATATTAGTTCGCTGTTTAGCACAATGTTAACCACTTTTGATTTACTTATAGTAATTTATTGCTCCCACTTTTCAGCAACTTATAATATTAATTAAAAAATATTAAATCTACAACACTTAAAATGACATAAATGCAAAAAAAAAATTTTTTCAAATCCAATTTTTTTTTTGTTTAAATCAAAAGTCGATCATTATGCATCAATATGAGCACGATTGTTATCTAGACTATCTTCAGATTTTAATCGAAGATAAACATATTTGATTTACGAATTATTGACATACATTCAATCAGGTAGGTCATTCAAACATAATGAATACATGCCACACGAAGGTAAAGTACCTAGTAAGGGGAAGTATGTAAGAATTAGGAAATTATACTGATTTTTTTTATTTTTACTACATTTTCATTTTGTAATAATTGGTAGGTACTGAATTCAAAGATTTTTGAAAATCGCCTGCCTTATCAACAGGAATCAAACCCACCAAATATGAAAAAAATCAATCTTTTATACCTATTTACGATACCAAACGAAAGGGTTACTGATTGTGATTAGGATTTTTTAAATAACTGATTTTAACCTTGTAAGACCTACAGTCCCTTAAAAAGGACCAAATATATAAATATTTATAGTCATTCCGTCCTGAACATTGGAACACGTTAGTAACTATGAAGACATTCTATGAAAGGTTCCCACTGGGCGGAGGTCCCTTTAAAACTAATTCCATGTTTAAAATTTCGCGTGGTGTGCAAATTATTGGTTTTGTCTATGACTTTAGTTAGAGACCATCATCTAGAATGGCTAGTGGATGTGTAGTGGTTTTAGTTTTCTGAATGACAGTGAGGTCTGTCAAAAGTGCATTTATTCCGGAAAAAATAAAAAAACCTTAGATTATTTATATGTCTAGATAGAGTCTTAGGCTTTTGACGTATTAAACAAAACAGGCCAACTTTTTTAAGGTGGTGTGCATTTTTAGCATCATCGCGTCCAAAGAGTATTGTAATAAAAACTATGGCCGGGTCACACTATTGACAATGTGTGCGTGTTTTGGTCACCCAACTGTTGGGTGATATTTTTTTCGACGCTGTCGTAGCTTCGACTGTCTATCTTGACATATAAATAATCTAAGAAAAAAACACAAAAACAAATTTTAAAAATTAAAAATCCCGCCTGCATAAAAAGACAAGTCAACTGAAAAGATCAAAACAAGATTAAATATTAAAGGCAACATAATAACAAGCAGTCGGAGACATAATTCAAATCATTTATAATGTCACTTTCTTTATGCATGTCTCCGACTGCATGTTATAATTTTGCCTTTAATATTTAATCTTGTTTCCATCTTTTCAGTTGACTTGTCTTTTTATGCAGGCGGGTTTTTTAATTTTTTAAATTCATTTTTTTATTTATTTATTTTTGTTATTATAATATTACCATCATGATATACCTTTTTGAAATCCTTATAATAAGCCCCTTAATTTGACACCCATATTGAGAAATTCTAAAAAAAAATTTTTTTTTTCACACGTATAATTATTAGCACCGTACAGTCGCCATGTTTGTTTTTTTATAACGCCACCTTCTTCAAAATTCTTGGGCTAACAAGACAAATCTAACGATATCTTAACCATAGAAATCCGTTCAGCCGTTTGAAAGATATGAGGTAATAAAGAATATTACATACAAACATACAAGATACGCGCGAAAAACATAACTCTTGCAGTCGGGTAAAAATATGGGAAAGATTGTGCGCTCTTGTGGACGTGGTGGGGAGGAAATCTTTTATTATTTGCGTAAGCTTTGAGTTTCGTAGAAAAATTATAGTCAATAATAATACATAATTGTTCTTAGAATTAAAGTTGATATGATGCAATTATTTTATCAATTTCATACAAAACTCGAAAATAAATCAAGCCTTAAAAATAATGGTCCCTTGCGAAGGAGCGGTCGTTTTAATTATTTTTTTCTTTTATCTGCAAAAGAGTTAGAAGCTAATTTAGATCAATTTAAACACAGAAAAGCAATACTATAATTTAAATTTAAATGACTCGGAGTTTGACTTTTGTGTAGTCTTTAGAAATACTTACCTGCTGATTCAAATGCTTTCCAAGTAATTTAGTACCTATTGCTTTTATAGTTAGTCAAGCCGAAAGTACTAAGAACTAAGTTTTTTCTTTCAAAAAGCAATTTTATGTACTCTTACTTAAATATTTTTTTACTCATGTGCTTAAAGCTCCACAAAACTTTAGTTTTCTTTCAGTAATCTTATCAGTCTTTCCCTTTCGTGTGCCAAAGTTTTGGGAAAACCTGTATATTTACCTATTTTATGATCTGGAAAATTGTAAATAATTATTCCTAAAACTAGCTGATGCCCGCGACTTCGTACGCGTGGACTTTATGACTACGGCGTAGCATATAAATATGAACTTAAGTAGTTACATAAGAAAATTCTTGTAGCAGTGTTATATTGTTAAAAGTTAATAAATTGTTATTATTTTATTATATTTAATACTGTAACAATAAAATATAAACATAGTTTTAAAAAAATCTTTATAAACTATGTTCGGAGTCTTTCCTTCGGGAGCCAATATGAAAAGACCTGAAACGTTACTAACCCAGGAAAAGCCAAATAAAGTTGGCCATGCGAAGAACAACCAGTCCTTAGATCGACACCACCTTTACACCACCCGTATTTAGGCAAGACGATATCAAAACTGTTACCGCTTTCACCACGTGGAGGTACTCCCAGCTTATGTTATTATTATATTATGCTAAACATATTTAACCTGATCTCTTAGATTTCCACATCAGATGATCTTCGATTTTCTGTAAACACATGTTTATGCAAATAAATTAAACTTGGTTCAGCATCAGGTATTCCAGATCTTCGATTTTATACCTCAACAAAAACTGCTCATCAGGCTGAACAACTTTTGCTAAGGTGTCATTTTTATATTTTGTGTAGTTTAGCTGGACCATTATGGCTCTGCATCAGGTGTTCCAGATCTTCGATTTTTATACCACAACAAAAAATGCTCATCAGGCTAAACAGCTTTTGTTAAGGCGCCATTTTTGTATTCCTTATAGTTTAGTTGGACCATTATGGTTCTGCATTAGGTGTTCCATTTTCCGAAATAAATTATACCCTAAACTATGCCCATGCTTAACAGCAATATAACAAAAAAGTTTCATTCGAATCCGTTCAGTATTTTCGGAGATTAGCGTGTTCAAACAGACAAACAAACACACTTTTTTTTAATTCTTATTCTATTACTATGTCTTCATCGCCCCAGATATATATTTTTTAAATATATGTAATGTACAGACACCGTTTTTTTAAGTTTTTTTATGTAATTCCTAAAATGAAATATAAATGTAAGCATAACTTTAACCGTGATCGTCGAGAAAATATACAAACAATAGCAGGTAAAATTATTAAAAACTACTGGCTCCGTGAGCTGTGGACCTCGCGCTCAAATGGTATGTTTTTCACGTAGACGTGGAATATTAAGTTTATAGTTTTTCAAAAACAAATAACATAGAATAGATATTAGATTTTCAACTAATAAGCATCTATACTGTGCAAATAATATGCGCAGTCCTAGGTTCTGTCACAAAGTCACAATCTTATTTATTTTCAAATTTCGAATATTGGCCAGAAATGTTTTGATTGATGAACTTTTGAATCTTCTTCTAAATAAAAAACAAAATTTGCTTTACACCGCCAACAAAACAGTTTTTCTTCCAACCATGCTTTAATTTCATCACAATCACACTAAAAACTCAGTACAAAGCGAGTCTTCAATGCTCTAGAGCAATAAAAATGTATGAAATTTCATTATTGCACAGTTTTTTTTAATCGCACCAAAAGGTGCCAATCTCAATGGATTAGCTCTATTCAGCCAACCGATATCAATACTTTTTTTTACGTACGTATTATTCGTTTCTATCCTACTTGTTCCAAATTAAAAAAATATTGCTGCTAACTCTAATTAAAACATGAAAGAAATTTAATAAAGTGATTTGGCGGGAACTTTGTTAATTTTGCTTGACAATATTTTTGGAAACGATAAAATGTGATACTATCTAACAACAAATGTAACAAACAAATATAAATTTGCCCAACAAAACTCTTAACCTTACGTTTAATAATTGTTCAAGCATAACTTTTAATTTCAATATTATATTTTAACTGTTTGATATGAGTTTCTTTTATCTACTATTCCTATAGGTAATAGTTGAAAGAAAGGCAGATTATGCACCTCGCCTTAAGTAATTTATATTGCCCTCGTGCCTGTTAGATTAGAGCCATCGCTAACGCTCGGGCTCTAAATCAGGCACTCGGTGCATTAATAAATTACTTTGTACTCGATGCAATAATCTACTATTGTTATATTTTTTGATAATTTTTCGAAACGGCTAAAATGTGTTTTTTTACATATCTCCGCCAGTTCAAAAAAATCGAAAAACTGATTTGACTGAAAAATTCTATATATTATTATCGAACCTGTTCACAAAATTTCACGAGAATCGGTCGAGAAGTGCGACCTATAGACGAGAACAAAACAAACGGACAGCTGGAAGGACATCCGGAATTCCGGAAGGATGGAAGGACATACGAAAGAATTTTTGCCCAAGCTGAAGCAGAGACGCTACGCTCGTGTTTCGCGCTCGCTCTGTCAATTTTAAACGAGAGTCACGCACGAAGAGTTTTCACTTTTCGATAGTTTTATTTCATAGGCCGGCTAGTTCCGCCTTGGACTTCGTTTACGTGAAATATCCCATAAGCATAAAAAACCTTCCTGACCTTACAAAAAAAATTAAGAAGGAGTTGAGATATGACCTCGATTTTTTAACACGTTTTTATTATTCACTTATAACGGTGCCTTAGATCCTCTACTGTACTCTGAATTCATTAAAAGTAACCAGGCACTCAGGGCCGTCTCTACCCGGGGGTGCAAGGGTGCGTAGCACCCGGGCGCAGGGCCCTAGTGGGCGCCGAGGGACGATCATCTTATACCATGCGTAGTCTGCCAGCTCTGAACATCACTTGACAAGCATTAATTATACCTAACCTTGGTATCTATAAAAATATAGGTAGGTACCAATATTATATTGTTGTCAAATTCGCCCACTAAGAATTAAGGTCCATTCGAGGCAAAAGTGAATAGGCATTTTCTGGGCAAGCATGCTACACCTTAGACCACATTCTGTTTACCAAGCAAGATTAATGACTAAAAGTTCCTAATAAAAAATTTAAAAAACATTTTCCAACAAATACATGCGACAAAATAAAAAAGAATCCAAAAATGAACCATTTGGCACGCGCAAAATTTAATTTTTTGCTTAATTTTACAATTGAATAAAATATTTGATACATGAAAAACTTTATTCGGATATTTTTCAGTTAAATAAACGATGTTTTATTCACAAAAGTTGTCATTTTGAAACTTTTTAAGCCCACCCACAGAACTCCGTATGTCTTATTTTACGAGATATTATTTTAAACTAGCGGCCGCCCGCGACTTCGTCTGCGTGTAAAGTATTTTTGCTATCCCTCGGGAAAAGTACGTTTTTTCGGGATGAAAGGTACCCTATGTCCTTCTCTGTACCCCTGACAACGTGTATTCAAAATTTCATGATGATCGGTTCAGTAGTTAAGACGTGAAGGCGTAATAAACAAACAAACAAACAAACGGACTTTCGCATTTATAATATTAGTAAGGATATTAGTAAGGATGGCATGTGCAACTTCGTCCAGTGCACAGCAGCACTTACAAGATATGAAATAGGAGGAATTGAGTAGCTGGGTCTTTTTTGGATGTCACGGGGTTTTAACCGCTTCTATGGTCTAGTGATTCGCCCACCCATGAAAGACTCTGGAGTCCCGGGTTCGATTCGCAGCAGCAAACTGAAAAAAGTAAAAAAAAAACTTGTTTTTGCTTGAAAAGCAATTTCTTTGACTCCTAAGCTTAGTTTGAAAATGTACCCTATTTTATGGTAAAGTACCTAAGTTAAAAAAATGGAACAATGGCACAGGGGGCGCAAGCTGAATTTCGCACCCCGGCGCCCAATAGGGTTAAGACGGCCCTGATGCACTACAGCATTTTTGGAGGGTAGATTCCTTTTATAATGTATGTGAGCACTAAGAAAGGGTTTTAGAAAATTCCCGTTATACAGGGTGCTACAGGATGTTCCAGTGTATGTGAGCACTAAGAAATTGTTTTGGAAAATTCCCGATATAGAGGGTGCTACAGGTTGTTCCAGTTTGTATGGGAATTTGTATTTGCTACGGGTGAGTCGATTTTTTCTAGTATTTTTTCTACTTAATTATCTAATTTGTATAGGGTTGAAGGTAGGGACACAATTTTTGGAGGAGACACCTTTCATGGTGAAAGTGAGCATTAAGAAAGGGTTTTGATGAAATTGGAATGTGTGAATAATGAGGTCTACTGATAATTACCTAGGTGTATTAGTAATCGTGACTCTCAAAATAAATGCACAACTATCTTAATCACGCGAACGAAGTCGCGGGCAAAAGTTAGTAAGTTTATAAAAGTACTAACACAATCATTTAACTAGTTTATAGTTTCTGTTGCAATGTGATGAATGTCGTAAAAAAAGTGAAAGGCGTTAGCTGAAAACGAATGCCTGTGAAGTCTAGCTCATTTATACTTCGTTTTTTGTTACATGCCTGCTCAAAGCCTCGATCGAAGCAGACGTTCGCTTATTTAAAAGTTAAAATAAATAAAAATGTGTATGTTATTTATTTTAATCCTTCAAGCCCCGGAAAATTAGACACAATATATGTTCCATTTTTTCCGCGATTGGACCGCTCGTCTTGATAAATTAATTCAAAGAGGATCTCGGAGGCGCAGTGGTTTAGCGCCTGGCCGATTGTGAAGGTTAAGCAACTTTCGCAAGGGACGGTCACTGAATGGGTGACCAAAAACGGATTATCTCGAGTTCCTCCGTGCTTCGGAAGGCACGTTATACTGTTGGTCCCGGCTGCTTTTGCAGTCGTTAACACCCACCAATCCGCATTGAAACTGCTTGGTGGGTTATGGTCCATCCTCCTTATCCACCCACAAGGAAGGCATATGCCCCAGCAGTAGGGCACTTAAAATGGCTGATGTCGTCGAATGTAATTCCGTATAAGAGGCAAGAGCTACAATCTTAGTTCTATGGTACAGTCACGTTGGGCTTCCACAACAGGGTAATCAGTTTCAAAATTAAGGTTCACGAGATGTTTGTCAGTTTTGTATAGCTTGACGTGCTGCTAACTGTACCTATGTGTGTTGGATTCACAGAATAAATAAGTAGAATTGAGCCCCTGGTACACCTATCCCTACCAAGGTATCCCTACTGGTAGGGATAAGTGGAATAAATATCCACTTAGAACTACTGGTAGGGATAAGTGGAAACTCAATAAAATACACTTTATTATAGCATTTTTTTACTTGTGCTTATGTATTTGCAACACATGTTTTATTTATTATACATCTACCATAAATAATAATGAACTAAAAAATTAAATAAATGTTTGATAAAGTTAATATTCCTCTAAATCTATGCTATCCTGGTACTTTAGTTCAATAACATGGGATTTAATAAAATAAAAGCAATATAAATTATTAGAATTTATCGAAAAATATACATTTATCGAATTCAGGGTTCAATAGCGTGGTGGGTAGGGGTAATTTACATTAAATTATGATTGGCACAAGTAAAAACCATAACTGACCATAAAATGTATTTTAATTCATTTTAGAAGGAATAAGTGGATTAGAGTTTCAACTTATTCCTATCAGTAGATCCTTAGAGATCTAAGTAGTTTTTTCGACTTATCCCTACCAGTAGGGATACCTTGGTAAGGATACCTATCCCTGGTCCCCTGGTACACCTGTACCAGGGGACCAGGGGTAACCTCTTCCATGTTTTTGTTGTCGGTTAGATTTTTTGTTTGGTATATTTAGTAAGTTTATGATGGAAACCTGTTTTCTTTATGGAATGTTGGATGAGGTAGTAAATCTTTAACTTGAACTTAAGCTATCACGAGGGCTTAATACTGGGACCAAGATGATGTAACTATACTAGTGGCTAGCCGATCAACCAACAGCTTAACATAACTTCCGAAGCATGGGGGATCGCGAGATAATAATAATCTACACCCATGCTTTAAATCCTCTATAAAGGGTTCAGAAACGGTTAGCTTACTGCCAATATTACAATATCCGAGCGAGAGGATGTTGATGTCGCGCTCCTCCCCGTGCCCACGCCCGACGAGTTACATTATGAAATTCTTTCAACATTATAACACTCGTTCGGATATTATTATATCATCCGACAGACAGAGGAAGAGGAAAGTCAGTGTCAAAACCCTTTATAGAGGAAACATATGACTGAGTCGTATAGAATCAAAGACGGCAATTTGCCATATTCGTCTAAAATGACTTATTGATACAGCAGCATTGTAAATTTTCAACGTCATCGACTGTTCAACCCTTAGAGCATTTAACCAAGTAAGGAGGCGTCACGAGAACTAATTTCTTTACAAAAAAGTCTGCCACTTTCCGCGGGGGACGAGGTAACGCACACACAAATAGCGTTAAACACTAATGCATTTTCGATCACGTTGCTACGCACGCACACGACAAAATTATCAAACACTAGCTTAAACTTTACGCACACAAATACATACACACGCAGAAACGAACCTGTCAGTACACGCGATGACGTCATTTTCATGTAAACGCTGCTAGTGCTTGACACTATCGATATTTTACTCTCGATACCTTCGGCTCATATTTTTAATTTATGTCTTAATGATTGAATTATGATGACAAAAATTCAAATAAGTCTGTAGTTTTTTTTTCAATTTAGGCCCTTCGATGATGCTAAGGCAACCTTTGGCTGTCGTCAAAATCTACAGGATGACTTATTAGGATAAGTCAGTAAAATTGATGATACTGCAAGAAATTCTACCCGGTCAATTTCACTAAGCAAGAGTTTTCAAATACTGGTAGGTTTTCGCATCTTTAAAATCAAAGACATAATTTCTTAGATTAGTGAGACGATTCAAATCTCAGCGGTATCCTCTACCGGTGGCGCTAACGATATCCCAATGGGTATGCGGATAACGCGCTGTTTTAACCATAGCGGAATTTTACCGCTATCAGAGGCGGTAGCGGTGGCGGCGGTGGTGGCGCGCGACGCGAGGTGCGTTCGCGGGGGTGCGTCCGCGGGGTAAATAAGGCTTTGTTCAGACGATAACACACGACCCGACCTCAACCAGAACTCAACTCAAACTCAACTCGAACTCAACTTAACCAGAGCCCACTCCTTGAAATAAAGCGCTTTCAATTTTCAGTTTTATGACACATTAATAAGCTCCGTTATATTTTGTCAATGCTACTGCACACGCCCCGCGCTCAACCCGAACTCAACTCAAACTCAATCCGAACTCACCTTAAACTCACCTGAACATTACACAGTGACTCAAAATTGTAAGCGATGTATTTCAAGGTGGGCTGCGGTTGAGGCGAGTTTGAGTTGAGTTTGAGTTGAGTTCGGGTTGAGCGTGGGGCGTGTGCACCGCGGGGAGTAGCGGATACCGCTCATGTTTAAGTAGGCCTTAAAACGGAATAACTACATTAAAAATCTTTATTTGTTATACTTATTTTAAAGAAAGTGGTTCATGCGTCATGCTTGTGAACGGGTGCTGCCAGTGGGAATGGGTCTGCTTCTTTCTGCTTGTACTAAGGACGTCGTATATTTTTTCTGTTTAATATTATCAATATGTATCGGACTTCTTACTCAAAACATAAAATTATTAACTAATACCTCGTTTTGATTTCTCTTTTTTTATTGCAATCATTTTAATTTCTATAGTCACATAATCAGTAATTTCTCAACTAGTTGAAAGTTATTTACTCTCACAATTACTAATCCGATGTGTAGTAGGTAACTCATTTCATACCCATTGTGTGTAAAAATTATTGTGATGGAAAATGACCTCACTTTAAATTAATAAAGTGGCTGTGACATTCGGACGTATTTTCCCTACTTTTCAACCTGCAACTAGGGGGCTTATTGTCTAATTTTAAAATCTATCGCAATCGCTTTCGTTTGACAGATGGATGTGACACATTGCTGCATTTCTTTGGTAAGTTTTTATTTGTGTCAAGAAGAAGCTTCAATGTGTTACATCCTTGAAAGCGATTGCGATAGATTTTGAAATTAGACAGTAGAAAGGCAGGTGTCAACCCTTGAAGAATGGGTATAAGTTTTGAGAGCTTGTACTCTGTTCCGTTTATTTACTCATGTGCTACAATGCCTATTTTAAACATAAGTTTAATAGTCCTGCTATTTTTTAAGTATTGAGTAAGAGATTATAATAAATAATAATAATAATAATAATAATTTATTTCATAAAAAGTTTACAAAAAACTTACAAATTATGGGTACTAAAAATATGACTTAACAAGATTTAAATAAGTTGGTTATACTGTTGTCCTTACTAGGGCAATAAAATGACCTGTATGAAGGACATCCAGACAAGTTAGCAAAAGGGGCTAATAAGTAGTTGGAGAGAGACAAAAGTAAGTTTTTTTTTTTGTTTGAAGTGTTACTACATTAATAGCACTTATTACAAATTACAGTTTAGAATTCTAAAAACTTAATATTTTTATATTAATGGTTGGTGTTGAGATGTACCTATGTGTGTACAATATGTGTGTATGTGTAAAAGTATGAGTGTGTGCATTTGTGGCTATGAGTGAAAATAAATAATTTATTAAGATACATAGGGCATTACGAATTGTTCAGTTTCTGTGTAATTTTTGTTAAGTAAATAATTTTGCACAGAATTTTTACACTCAAATCTGGATAAGCCATTAAAATGTAGTTCAGAGTTTATTTTATTATAGAGAAGTGGAGCCAAATAATAAGAAAATCTTTTCGTGAATGTAAAATTAGTATATGGAACAGGACAAATATTGTCTTTTCGACGTTTATTTATTATTAAATGAGGCGTAACATGATGCTGTTTAAGAATAGCACTCATAATGAAAAGTTGTCTCACGGTAAGAACTTTGCAGGAAGCATATAGATCAGCTGTTGGATACAACATAGGTCTAAACGTAGCAACTTTTAAGACTGCACGTTGGGCGATTTCAAGTGGCTTAAGAATAGTTTTAGCCGCTCCACCCCAACACGTTATACCATATGAAATAATAGACTGAGCCAATGCATAATAAACCGTTCTCAAGATGTCGTGGTTAACTACGTGACGTAATATTTTAAATATATATATAAGTTTTCTGGTACGAGCCGACAGTTGAGCTAAGTGAGACTTAAAGTTTAGGTTACAGTCTAACATTATACCTAAATACTTGATTTTATCAGTAGATTTAAGCATGGGGCAGTGACAGGAATAGTCTGCTATTTGTCGACAGGTGTGTGCTTGAAGATTGATGGGAGTATTAGGCTGTGAGACACTACTAATAGAGAATGTGATGAAATGAGTTTTGGTAGTATTAAGAGTTAGAGAGTGTGCAGAAAGCCAGTCAAATGCCAAAGTAAAACCTTTCTGTGCGAGGCCTTCGATCGATAAAGATAAAGAAAAAAATAACAATAAATAAATTTGCAAAAAGTAATCTATACTTAATAAATTCATCAAGCGTCTACACTACAGTACCTAATGAATAGGTATTAACAGGTTAAGAAGGAACGTGATGTTTTAAGTGTCATTGGTCATACATTCAACTTGAAAAATTAGGCTAAAAGGGATTTTGTATAATTTAGTGGCAACACTGTTTGATTGACAATATTTTTGAATTATTTTCATTTTTAGTGCATTATTTGAAAACAATTGGACAAAATAATACCAGCAGATGGAAAATAACGTTATCCTTTTGCACACTAAATGTTTCCGATATTTTTTTACATGAAAAAACACTGCAAATCGGCATTTTTAGCTCCGGTCGTTTCGCGTGTACGATGATCAGCTGAATGGCGGGGAACTTGGGTCAACTAGTTTTATATAACGAGTATGAGCGGCGGTCATTCTCGTTTGACAGAGGGGTACGCCTGACAGTGGCGTCTCCTTAATTGGTTAAATGCTCTAAGGTTCAACCGATTAATAATCAAAAGCGGCCATTTCCTAATCTCTTATTAAAATCAAAGACGGCATTCTTTCATACAAAATCCACGAAATTCCGCCATCTTGATTTTTTCTTTTTCGATTTACCAAAAATTAGTAAAATCCTAGATTGCCGCCTTTGATTTTATACGACTCATATCATGGGTAGATTCTTGTATGCAACTGTACATAATCTATACATATAAAACTCTAAATTGATTGATTCATTTACTGATTCATTGTTGGGATAGGCGTAGAGCAATAACGGCTGAAGGTAGACACCAATTTTGGAGGGTAGATTCCTTTGATAATGTATGTGAGTGAGCACTAAGAAAGGGTTTTAGAAAATTCCCGTTATACAGGGTGCTACAGGTTGTTCCAGTTTGTATGGAGTTTTATATAGGGCTGAAGGTAGAGACACCATATTTGGAGGGTAGATACCTTGCATGGTGTAGGTGAGCACTAAGAAAATGTTTTGGAAAATTTCGTTATACAGGATGCTACAAGGTGTTCCAGTTTATATGGGTATTTGTATAAGGCTGTAGGTAGAGACACCATTTTTGGAGGGTAGATACCTTTCATGGTGTAGGTGAGCACTAAGAAAATGTTTTGGAAAATTTCGTTATACAGGATGCTACAAGGTGTTCCAGTTTATATGGGTATTTGTATAAGGCTGTAGGTAGAGACACCATTTTTGAAGGGTAGATACCTTTCACGGTGAAAGTGAGCACTAAGAAAGGGTTTTGGAAAATCCCCGTTCGACAGAGTGCTACAGAATGTTCCAGTTTGTACATGAATCTTTATGGGAAAATTTAAATATGTGAAATGAGGTCTACTGATAAATACCTAGGTATATTGGTAATCCATGACTTTCAAAATAAATGCACAACGAAGTCGCGGGCAAAAGCTAGTTAGGTATAAAATCTCTCATGTGACCCAACCATCCATCCAGTCCATGCTCTAAAGATAGCACGTATTACCCGTGGCCAAAAACATTTTTCCCCGTGGTCTTACCACGTCTTACTATGGCAGTGGGTCCATGGATAAATTATAAGGCGGCCTACTCAAAGCCCTGAATATATCGGCCCTGCATGCATACACACAATACGATTGGCAGTGGGCAAGCAGGGCCAGTGACCGTACCGGCTAACGCTCCGAACTTCGGTAAGTCTGCCGGGCTTGAAACAAAAACATATAAATCAAGCCCCAATCAGGGGCCGTACCGGCTAACGAATCGAGCTTCGAAAAGTCTGCCAGGTTTCAAATTAAAACAGATAAATCGAGCCCCAATTGGGCGAAAATGGCGAACCCCATTTCATGATGTCACACGAACATCGTTATCTTCCAAATTACGTCAACAGAAAGTACAAGACGAAATTCCTTACTTTGATTTTTCAGTTCTAAGTTGAAACCGATTCAGATTTTTCTATAATCGATTCGTTAGCCGGTACGGCCCCTGGCCAAAATGGCGAACCCCAATATTCATGATGTCACACGAACATCGATATCTTGAAAACAACTTCGGCAAATAGGTAGTATAATACGAAATTCCTTATTCCTTACTTCGATTTATCTGATTTAAGTTGGAACCCGGCAGACCCGCCGAAGTTCGAAAAACTAGACGGTAGGGCCCCCGATCTGTATCCACAAAAGTACGCCCAGCGCAGATTAGGGTTGCCAACCCTACTATATAATATACTATCCTACTATATTGCGAGCTCGCCTACTACTATATTTTATCAAGTGAAAAAATTAAACAAAAGCAGCAGTAAAATTATTACTTATATGCACATAAGTAATTGCATAATATTTTTTGTATTCAAACACTTGTGTTTATGGTTGTTGAATAAATTATGAAAATGTTAGTATGAAAAATGCAACTTCTTTAAAATACTCCATACGAAACGGCAACCTACTATATCTTATGGACTTTTTCGCCATCTACTATATTTTTACACGTAATAATCTCGAAAATACTATATTTGGAGCAGCTGCAGATGGACCTAGAAGTGGTTTGGCGCGATGCAGAACCTAGTGCTATTCCTCTAATCCTAGTTATCTACATTTCTCCACAACGGGACAACTGGGAAAAAAAAATCTCATTAGTTCCGCCATGGTACTGCCCAACGGGACATCTCGGATTAGAGGGTGAATTGTGGATTGTCGCGTACTTATAATCTGTGACACATGTAAATGTCACCTCCCGTGTATTTAGCTCTATGCACTTTGGTCTTCTATCTGTTTTCCCACGCGCCCACGCAGGTGCCATCTCAGTGTAAGTTTATTACAATAAATGTTAATTAAATAACTCGGCTGTCTTATTTGCCCTTCCCCAATCTCCATACACAATATGGATGGTAATGAGCACTTTATATTATGCATCTAGTTTTTGCAACTAGCAACCAAATGTTCGATATGAAAAACAAGTAAATGCCTTGCGCATGGGCGTGCCAGTCACAGGCCGTTGTTAAAATAGATTAAAAGCGTGGCCGCTCAGCGCCGGTGACGTATCTCGTTAGTCAGTCTATTATTTTGCGCCTGCGTCATACTAACGCAATGCTAAGTTTTGTTTTTCGCAAAACCGACAACGTAAATGAATGAATATAATTGTGTGACTGACAAAATATATTGCGTAGACTTCAGCTACTTTATGCATCAACTTACAACGCCACCTGTTGACTATAAATGGCTACATGGTTGTACACTTGCCCACAGAGGAAATAATCACTCACTTGCCGACGAAATCATACACAACTGGACAATTTAGTGGAATGGCTTATTGTATTACAGCTATTTAGTACAATCGTATTGGTATGCTAGTGGTATTCTATACTTTGTAAAAATACCATTCGACTACAATGGCTGGGAATCGAACCTCGAACAACAACCAAGAACAGATGACCGTGTAAGCAATGGGATGTACGAGAATAAAACACGTTATTTTAAACAAATCAATATTATTTCCAATAAATTTATCAGTACATCCACATTGAATGCATCATTAATTTTACTTCATAAAATAAAACAAGTCTTCCACAGCTGAAACTAAACACGAACGAGTACAATTAAGATACAGTATATTTACAATAAGGTGGTTTAAACACAAAGTATAACATTGAATGTAACAAAAATCTGTGCAACAATAAAATAATAAATATTAATAGACAGTGGATTTCAACGTGGTAAAGTTATAATTATTCTAGAGATAATATAATAAATCGTTAGTTATACAAGTTTGTTACAAAATTATCTATTGGCCTTCACATCACAGAGCAAAGCGATCAAGGGCCGTCCGACAAAAAATGTTCGCGGAAGACCACAGAGCGTAGAGTCATCTGCCTTGTGCACCCTCTGAACGCCAACGACGAGCGGCCTAACAACGCAACCAAACGGCAAACCCGCATGCACTAAACGCCTAACTCTAACCATGAGTACCGCGACTACTAAATAAAATAATAACTACCTACCGAGTTCATTGAAATAGAAAATAACTATTTGCCCATCTAAGCCAGAGTCGGACGCACGTCAAATACGCGCATGCTCAGCGACCGCCGTCAAACCCCACAATTGTAAATAAGATCTAAAAAAGTGTAAAACGCAGGAGCGCAAAGTCATGCAACCGAGTCTACCTCGATTCTAAAGACTAGAAAAATGCAAACGATTCGAAGTAACTGCCGAGTCGAGTAAATGCTCACACACGTTACCTACCCATGATATGTAGCTCCCGATGGCCGAAAGCAAAACGATGCGGTCCGCCCCTCCCTGCCACCGCTCGGCTGAGAATATCGATAGACCTCGTACAACAATAATTTCATAACTTAGGACAGTCGTTAGGCCTTATTATAAAATTTACATTTATTTATTATGGCAGATATCAACAATCAATTTATATCTATCAAATACGATACTGACACTTTTTACAGAAACAATACTAGATATATACATGCGATAACAACGTGCACCGACCGCCCGCGAAGTCGCGGCGCCGCCTTCGATAAATGGCACTTTCGACAAAAGTTCAATCGTATTTATAAAGTCGTCCCGCGGGACTCGCGCCGGCGCCCCGGGTCGAATCGACGGGCCGAAGACATAAAATAAACATTCACATACCGCTAAAGTTACAATCTAATCCATAAATACCGACAGCTTCGACCGACAACGTTCAAAACGGGCGAAAGGTACAATCCGATTAAATTGACAACAGACAGTGATCCGCGGCAACTTCATTCGAGAATGTGTGGTGTGCAGATTGCAACAGATTAAAACACATAGGTTTGTACCGCAAGCGCTCTGAAGTCGGTCACCTCTGTCGTACAAAGTTAAATCGCATCGTACATAATAAGCGTCGGCGCGAGTCGTCGAAATCCCCGTCGGGGTGTAGCGAAGTCACAGAGGTTCGAGATGGTGAGCCTTGGTACAATAATATACTGCACCAGGCTCCTAGTATGACCACCGAAACAATATTATATCGCGTGAAACGATTTATCGATACTCAAATCTCAAAATGCATTGTTTTTTGACAGTTAAACGAGATAAATGACTATATTATATTGAGTTTCAGTGGTCATGCTAGTTAAGGGGTATAGCATTCAGAGACAGAGCAAGTGGTGGGTGACAACATGCTTACGTCATCTCCGCTATTTATTGAAAATTAAGTTCATTCATCTTTAATTTGAACTGTTTCGTTTGCCAAAAGAAATAAATCACAATCAAAATGCACGATAATAATTTTGTAATGAGTGTGACAGAATATAAAACTTAAATTCTTTATATGTTACTATAAAGTCACGCAATTGGATAGTGACGTGAGCGAGTTTCACTCCCAGAATGCTAGACCTTGTTGTCATTTATGTTATGTTTACTTAAAAATCTTTGGTTTAGTCTTACGATTCTCATTTAAATTGTTTAAGATCGATATTATAGGCTCCCTAGGCATAGCTTTTAACAATTTTAACAAAACTAAAGCGAGTATTTTTCTGTAAACAAAACTGAAACGGTAACTATCAATCCCTAGATCCAATAATCAATCCACAGATAAGGGATACGCTTAATCTAGATTAGTCGCTAAGCAACTGTAGTTATTTTTTATTGATATTAACCGTTTCATAGCAACTAATCTCAGGGTCAAGTCTGCTAATGTTAACGTCAAAACCGTGTTTCAATATTGATTGAATGGTAATGCTTTTTGACACAATTCTTGTTTCTTAAACCCAATACCGAAACACATTGTGTTTCTTAAACCCAAAATGGAAACATATTGTGTCTCGATTTTGGGTTTAAGAAACAACTGTGTGAAAAAGTAATACCATTCAAACACCATTAAAAACGATTTTGACGATGACATTAGCAGACTTGATCCTGGATTAGACCTACCCCTTATCTGTCGATTGATTTTCGACTCGGCCGTTTTGGTTTTATCGTTGAAAATTAGCGCGATATGGCCCCTCGTTTATCTCGGACCATGAGGTGAGCAAAGAGTCGGGAGCGGGAGCGGAGTGGGCGCGGGCGGCTAGGTGTACCCGGGCGGGTCCCACGTGGCCGTGCATCAGGAGATGTAGGGCAGCAGCACGTAGTACAAGCACGCCGCCACCAGCGGAGCCATCAGCGCCACCACGTGCGCCGCCGACACCACCACCGTGCCTTTCCTCTGCATCTGAGATAGCTCCGCGGCTAGACGCGCGCGCTCTTCAGCCACTTCGGCCCAGCGTTCTTTAGCGCGGACTAACTCCTCTTCGAGCGCGTGCAGCGATCCGTTCTGTAGGGTAACTCGGAGTCTCTCCTCCTCCCCAATCTTCACGTAATCGACGGGCGCCAGCTCCTTCGCCAGTTCGATGGTCTCGGTGGTAGCGGAGTCGGTTTCGTCGTCTTCCTCGTCGAAGTCGAGCTGGAACATCTCGTCGATCTCGGCGGAGATCTTCTTGGGGTCGATGGAGTCGCACAGCTCGTCGGGCGCGACGAGGACGGCTTTGTCCGCGGTCTGCTTGGTGCTCTGCAACCGCTCCAGTTGCTGCTCCTGGAAACCATCACAATAATATTAGAAACAGAGTAATAACTATTTTTTTAATTCTGTTACATCTTATTTTATTATTCTAAAACAGTGAGGGAGTAGAACCTAATTTCTGTCTCATTATTGCAGATTATTTTCACCTCTGAAAGTTGGGCAGCGAGCGCAGTGAGCTGCAAACCTACAGCCTCGCTCAATTGCTTTCAAATTGCTATAGATTATGACGTCAATGCACTTGTCATTGTGTTATGATATGACAAGGACGGATAGTGCATCGATATAGCTGTCGCTTTAAGTTTAGGCGGTAGAGCCTCTGGTGGAGATCTGCGCGTCAGCCAAATCTCGTGCTATGGCAAACTCAACCTTATTTATTGTGCGATAGATGTCATTATAACTTGTACCTTGGGCAGCAGCTGTGGTCAAGATAAGCGCTCATCGGCCGCAACGCAAGCTCTAGTAACGCCTGTAGCACACCTCCGTCGCGAAACCGCACTAACGGCACTGCGGTAATCCCGCCAGAGTTCCGCTATGAGTTGTCTTCTATCGACGACGATATATGAGGATCACAACTACGTGACGGTTTCGCGTCATTGCTTTCGCGTGTGTCAATGGTCGGAGCCGATTATCGGGTGAAATCGCACGTGAAAAATCTATGCATTAAAACTGGCTGTTCGCATTTGTTTCGCTTGGCGGAACCTATTGCAGTGTTCCGCGGGCGGAGGTGTGCTAAGGCGTAAACTCGTTTTTACATACAATGCGATTAATTTGATAATGACAGTGGTCCTCGGTAACCTTACACTAGAATGTATGTTGCGCATTTAAAATACACCGTGTTGTACCACCACAAGCGCTCTAAAATTTGCTTATCGTGCACATTGTCGAATTAATCGCATTGTACATTCAATAAAGGTCATTATGTCTTGTACCTTGTGCAGTAACTGTGCCCTTAGTTGGGCAGAGCGAACGCGGCGAGTTGGTCGAGATCTGCTCATGTCGGCCTGAATGCGACTTCTGGACAAATTCATCCTTATATCTATTGCAATAAGGGTCATTGTCTTGTACCTTGTGCAGCAACTGTACCCTCAGTTGCGCAGCGAGCGCGGCAAGTTGGTAGAGATCGGCTCGTGTCGGCCTGAACGCAACTTGTGGATAAACTCATCCTTATATCTATGGCAATAAGGGTCATTATATCTTGTACCTTGTGCAGCAACTGTGCGCTCAGTTGGGCAGCGAGCGCGGCGAGTTGGTCGAGATCGGCTCGCCTCGGCCTGAACGCGATTCTGGGCAAACTCATCTTATATCTATAGCAATAAAGGTCATAATGTCTTGTACCTTGTGCAATAACTGTGCCCTCAGCTGGGCAGCGAGCGCGGCGGGTTAGTAGAGATCGGCTCGCGTCGGACACTTCGTAACAAACTCATTCTTAAACCTATAGCAATAAAGGTCATTATGTTTTGTACCTTGTGTAGCGACTGCGCCCTTAGTTGGGCAGCGAGCGCGACGAGTTAGTAGAAAATCGGCTCGCGTCGGATACTTCTGGACAAACTCATTCTTAATTCTATAGCAATAAAGGTCATTATGTATTGTACCTTGTGCAGTAACTGTGCCCTCAACTGGGCAGCGAGCGCGGCGAGTTGGTCGAGATCAGCTCGCGTCGGCCGGAATGCAAGTTCCGCTTGCATTTCCACCACCTGCGCCGATAGCCGCTGGATCTCCGCTTGGGCCGCTTCCTCCGCCGCCGTGACGCGGGTCAGCTGCACCTAGAAATAACATACGTTAACTTCAATGCTTTCAAAAATTCATAAAAGTGTGTCTTCACCCAGTCAATCGCTTTCTCGTTCCTCTTACGCTTTCATCGTAGGCATGCCTCAAGCGCGCCGCCATAGGGCATGCAATAGCGCTAAAAAATTTTTTACTTTGACCTTCAATAACTTCGTAGCTATTGGTTTTTATATAGTCTAAAAGACAAAAATGATCCTGATGATGGGCTGAATACGTGGACTTCGGCTTCGTTGAAGGTCTTGTTACACTCGTTATACTTCTCAAAAATAACGTCAAAATATTTATGACATGCGTTAGACGCAAGACGATTAATGAAAGTTGAAGACGAATGATGAAAACGAAAACCACTGGGTGAAGACACACCAAAACGGTAATTGATGTCACGCACAAAAAGAGATTCCGGTAAAATACGTGCAAACGTAAGAGCTAGTGTACGTTTCGCAAACATTTACGGCGCTAACCATGACATTTACGATGGTACAGCGACACCGACGATAGTCACATACGTATAGTTATTTTTTAAACTATTTTTTCGTGATTCCCGGACCCAATTATAAGCAAACTTTGAATTTTTTTCCAGAATAAGCCATATCAATTTTTGAGTAATTTTTCTGATGTTTGTAATGGTAAACACAAACAAACCCTCATCTTTAAAACAATAAGCGCCGTTTTCGCCGATGCGAATTCTTTTTTTTTATTTGGTTCACAACTTGTAACATACATCATACATAGGTACACATTAGCAAGCTTTAAGATAATCTCTTAACAAGTGAACACAGTATGCATTTAGAATTTAGAATTCTTATTGCATATCATGAATTGAGATTGCATTTACCGTTGTGCAGTGACGGTTAGAGAATCGAGCGCGCATTAAAAAAAATTGACACCACAGTCGTGTCATCAAGTGGTGTCATCCAGTGGTTTTATCCAGTGGTGTCGTTGATAACCTTCGCGTACAAACCCAGAGAATCAGTACCTGTGTGTCGGCGAGTCGGGCGCGGCTAGCGGCGTCGTCTGAGTCGGCGGGCGGTTGCGGCGGTTCCTGGGCGGCCAGTAGTTCGTCGCGCGCGGCTCGCAGCTGCTGAGTATAAGTACCTGTGTGTCAGCGAGTCGGGCGCGGCTAGCGGCGTCGTCTGAGTCGGCGGGCGGTTGCGGCGGCTCCTGGGCGGCCAGTAGTTCGTCGCGCGCGGCTCGCAGCTGCTCGCACTCCGTCCCCCGCGCCGCCAATCGCTCCCGTAACGCTTTGATCTCCTCGTTCAGCCCGCCCATTACGCGGAGAACGTTCGCGTATTCGACGCCTGCTTTGCTCTGTTCGAGAAATAAAGATTTTTTTAATTATTATTTTGTTTTATTGATTTTGCAGAGATAACCTATTCAAGTATTTCTTTCAGACAAATGATGCTTAGTTAGTGAAGTTGAAGTTAGTGGCAGCCAGCATACATGGCTCTGTCACTCCGCGCGAGTATGAAACGCTCAGCGTCCTCAGGACCAATATCATACATCAGAAAAGATAAGAGCTACTACTAGATGAATATAATGCAGGGAAAGGAGCGCTGTGCAACCTGAATTGCACTTTATTGTGTCGGAGCAAGAGTCGCTATTTATTTAAATGATTCTGCGGAGTGCAACTTCTGTACGCTAGCACTATTATGTATTGAGTGGTGGAAGCCCTCACCGGTGATTCGTCCGCCTCGGGCTCTGTGTAGGTGGAGTTGGCGTTGTTGTCGGGCCGCAGCTCGCCGTCCAGCGGGCTCGAGCTGCCCGAGTGTCCGCCGTCTGCAACATTACACACTACATTAAAACTATACACTTGTGGCTCCGTCAGCTGTAGACCTAGATGAGCCATCTAAATCAGGGGTGTCAAACTCATTTTTCTTAAGGGCCATTTATAGATTTAGGGTATGATAGCGGGCCAGCCAGCCTCTAAATTAAAATCTTTAATTTAATTCATTTGAGTAAATTTTCATACAAAGTTAATAAAGGAGTTGAGCTTGAGGATCGATTGAGTGCTATCTAAAATCCACACTGGATAGATTCTGGTCGCGGCAGCAGGCCGTAATGCCGTATCTTTGATTCTTTGACAACCCTGATCTAAATGTTCAAAGTTTCGAAGAAAAATTTTTAGAAGCGCCATGATGGTGCTGTTGTTTTTTTGTTGTTTTGTAGCTAAGAAACTAATCAATAAAGTATTTTTATTATTTATTTTATGCCCAAGCTGAAGCAGAGACGCTTCACGCTCGCTCGGTCAGTTGGGATCTCTCTACATCAAGTGTTACAAGCTTTAGGCAACGGGGTGGTCAGTAATGTAAGGATGGTGTATTTGTAGGCTGTATCAGCTAGTAGTAAGTGTTTACTCTGTGTGTATGTAAGTCTTTTTAGAACAGTTGGTTATTTCAAATCACTGAAACGAAAAGTAAATTTAAAAAGGAGGATGACAACGTAATGACGTGACAGACTCTGTTACGAACCGGCTTAGGGCCGAGATCAGTAGCTCTTCGAATGGTTGTAAACTACAAATTCTCTTAAATAAATAACAGTTTTCCAGTTCAAAGAATCGTTTTCATTTATAGTGGCGCACAAGCGCTACAGTAACATGGCAGTACACTTCAGTACAGAAACCCAGTCCAGTGCTGACTTGCTACTGGGCTCGTAGACACTAGTTTCACCCCAGTCCAGTGCTGCTCCCTCACAAGTCAGTCCAGCTGACTAGCCAGCCGTTCTAGTCTGTCCACGAAAAAATGTGGTCGCTATATTTGCTTAAAAATAAATATAAATAAAAGACTATGATCTGTCTCATTGACAGTAAGACATACGGACAGTGAAAGTTTTCTTTTGTATTGTTTGTAATTTTGTGAGTTAATAATTTCATTAAAATGTCCTCTAGCCAACTAGATACACGCAAAAAAATATTGTACACCTACAACCAAAATATTGGTATATCGCAACTAAAGTTAGCTAAATTATTAGGAGTTCCAAAATCTACCGTCCAAAAAGTATTGGCTAATTATAAATCGAGGTTGTCTGTTGCAATAAAGACAGGTTCCGGTAGAAAATGCGGTCCGGTTGATAAGAGCAGGGACCGGAAATCCCCATTTTTTGGTTAACCCAATAGATAGGGAAACCCTATTAAAAAGCTTACCAAACGATAGGGTTTCCCTTTCGTTAGGGTTAGTTGACGTCATGCTTACCTAAGGGTTTTTTAAACCCTATCAATACGACGAATACGATCCACCTGATTTCATAGACTTAATTTAAAAAATTAAGTCTATTACTACTACTAAACGAAATATGCACGATCGGGAAAAAAAGGCTAAAATATAAAAAAGGCATAAAATCCGATGTCTAGATATAAGTACTACCGTACAGGAAGGAAACTCTCCGCCCCGCCCCACAATCAATTACCTCACCCCACCGCGCGAGTTCGTGTGCTGAATCGTGTGCTCATTCAATAGCTCTAGACTTCACGCACACAGTTGCGCGTGTGCAAAAACGTCACTGTGTAGCGTTTGTGTAATAGGTAGTTGAAACGCGACGCTTGTATGGAGTGCCCGGGGTGTGCCCTAATCGTACCGTGGTTCAAGCGCGACTGCTTCTCATCGTCCGTACAAGAGTCGGGCTCACCGGACTTCTCCTCCTCGCCGCTGCCGCCCACGCCCACGTCGCCTTCTTCACCTTGCTGTTTACCTGTTTGATAAATGAACCAAATATTAGGTAGTCGGAAAAGTTCGCGGCATTTTTGTACTAAAAATAATAAACATACAACAGCGATGAACATCTTTATCATCAAAATTCCAAGATCTGAATTGTATTTGACAAAAATCTTCTCCAATAAACATTACAATTCTTTTTTTTTTCGTTAAGGGTCTGACTGAACCCTTTTCGAAAAAAAAATTCAAAACGTAACGTGAAAAATAAAGATTATTAAAAATTTGATAAAGCAATTTATCAATCTGTTTTAATTTTACCACTATTACCAGAAAGTCAGCTGTCAAACAATACTTATATATTACATTTCCGCCTAAGTTTAGTATTGCCAGAAATATAATACGCAAAATTAATGCTTCAAAAAGGCCGCAAGCTTTTCCAACTACCTATTATTTATATGGAACCATGAAACCTGCACATATAGGAGCCACAGAATTTCACTTTCTATATTTGTAAAACAAAAGGGATCTGACGCTATTTCAAAAAATATGCTGTGCTGTGTATTTTTAAAATTGTAAGATGCAGACTATGTAAAAAAAATATTTGACTAGAAAGATTTTATACGAGTATCTTGTAGTTTATTCTTATTTGGAATTTGTGTCTTCGGAAAAGTATTGCTAAGATATCAGTAAAAAAATCAATTCTCACTAAACAAAAACTAAACTTACATATTCTAGATTCTAGACTAACACTCGTAGCTAAAAGTTCAAACAGTTCTAAATTAATACGAGCGGGAGTGAAGCGCAACAACCTCAACATTCATAACAACAGAAATAAAACTTTAGAAGTATTTAAACAGGAATAAACGTTGAGTTGATTGACGTTGATGTTGGTACCCCTGAAATTTATTCAATTTTAAACCTTATTCCATCGCAATAATAATAAATTTCAGGGGTACCAACATAACGCAATAGGTAATACCGATGAAACGGACTCTAGTTTTAAAATACATACATTACGTCGGTCGAGTATATTAATAAAGTTAATAGCGCATTCACTCACCTCTGGCTTCGTTATTGTAGACATTGTTCTTCTTTAGTATCAATTCGAATTCCTTTGCTGACTTGCCATCGGCTGTAATCAGTTTTATGCCGACCTAAAACAAAGGAAGAAATTATATCCAAGGCTGATAGAATAAAATAAACAAAATGAAAGTCGTTTAGGTTTTTTCAGTAGTTCATACTTTTTTATTTCAACAAACAACTATCATAGTCGATGTCCGCACACGGTTTTTCATCATAAAAATATATGGTTTAGGCCCTCCGCACATGGCTCGAAAGCGTAGTCGTCTCGTAAGCGTACCGTAAAGACGAGACAAGTACGATACGAGCAGAGTTCTACCAGGCCTTCCTCACTTGCTCAAGGTCGCGCGATAAGCACCTGCCGTTAGCTGTGCCTACGGAGGCACAAGTGAGCAGAGGGCCGCCACACGCCCGCCTGTGTAGTCGCGCGGCATCTTACTGCCTGCGTAGGTATTGTCTCTTTATAATAGTAACAATGTCGAATCGACATTACTGTGCCGTGTACGGATGTCTAAATCAAAAAACCAATAAACAAATTATCGTTTTTCACATTATGTTATATGCTACGCAGTTAATTTAAAAGACGACAACCCTAACGATGCGTCGTCAGAAAGGGTAAGAGCACGCGATAGAAAGAGAGGCATCTACTAGGTGAATATAACTGTAGGCCATTAGCGCTGCGCGACCTAAATTGAACTTTATTGTGATGGATCAAAAGTAGCAATTTATTGAAATGACTTTGCGGGGTGCTGCTTCTGTACTTGTACTATTAGTTATTCTGTGGTTCTGCACACGAATCGTAGCGTAGGCGTAGAAATTATTCCAGAATATAAACTAGAGCTTTATCACCAAAAATTCATCACCAAACATATAGAAAGTATTTTCTACGCTTGCTTTTTTACGCCAGTATGCTACGACTATCGTATTGACGATAAAATCTTATACGATACGCTTACGCTACGACGCCGTGTGCGGGCAATGAACATGTACCGCCATGAAGTGTTTTTTTTTTTCTTAGACTAAATGATGTCTTAATATAGCAGTGCCAATGAAGTATGAAACGTAGTCCAATGCGGCATGTAATTAAGATCATTACAGACAGGATTTCACGCACCATTTACAGTGCAACTCAGCTCACTGGTTACATTATCGTATGTGTATCTGACTATGCAATTAAAGCATATTTTCGTAATGTGTTCTGAAAACTCATACGAATTTAAAGTTTTAAAGAAATCTCTTATATAAAAGTGAAGGGGTGACTGACAGACTATTGCCCAGCCCAAACCTAGCCCAAACCTAATCTCTGGGTCTAGTACCCAGAGACTTGAAATTTTGTACACAGATACTTTACACAGTGTAAGCATCCCCTAAAAAAGAATTTTTGGAAATTCTACCCCTAAAGGAGTTAAATGGGGGTTCAAAGTTTGTATGGAAAAACATATTAAACATTTCGACTCGAAACTTCGAAGGAATACTTCGAAAAACAAATGAGCAAACACGTATTACGTGGTTTTCTGAAAATCAACCCTTTAGTTTAAGAGGGTAAATGGGGTAAAAAAGCCTAAAATCGATTGAAAAAGCAACGCACACCCCAAACCACTGGACCTAGAGACTTAAAATTTTGTACACAGCTACTTTTCACAGTGAAAGCAATTGGAAATTCCACCCCTAAAGGAATGAAATGGGGGTTCAAAGTTTCTATATAAAATAATATTAAATAGTCATTTCGATTTGAAACTTCGTAGGAGTACTTCTAAAAACAAATGAGCAAACATATGTTTCGTGGTTTTCCAAAAATCAACCCTTTAGGGGGCAAATGGGGGGTAAAAAAGGCCAAAATCAATATGGGTATCGTTATTGAGGTTTAATGGGATGTTGATTGCGAAAATGGAAGTTGCAGGTGCAGCAGGTTCACGTAGTCGGGCAGGCGTCCTCCAGCGAGCCGCTCGCTGCAGTCCGTGGTGGCATTGCATGGTCGCGCGCTAGTGCTCACCTTGTTGAGCAGGTGCTGCGGCAGCAGCAGCTTCACGTAGTCGGGCAGGCGTCCTCCAGCGAGCCGCTCGCTGCAGTCCGTGGTGGCATTGCAAGGTCGCGCGCTAGTGCTCACCTTGTTGAGCAGGTGCTGCGGCAGCAGCAGCTTCACGTAGTCGGGCAGGCGTCCTCCAGCGAGCCGCTCGCTGCAGTCCGTGGTGGCATTGCAAGGTCGCGCGCTAGTGCTCACCTTGTTGAGCAGGTGCTGCGGCAGCAGCAGCTTCACGTAGTCGGGCAGGCGTCCTCCAGCGAGCCGCTCGCTGCAGTCCGTGGTGGCATTGCAAGGTCGCGCGCTAGTGCTCACCTTGTTGAGCAGGTGCTGCGGCAGCAGCAGCTTCACGTAGTCGGGCAGGCGTCCTCCAGCGAGCCGCTCGCTGCAGTCCGTGGTGGCATTGCAAGGTCGCGCGCTAGTGCTCACCTTGTTGAGCAGGTGCTGCGGCAGCAGCAGCTTCACGTAGTCGGGCAGGCGTCCTCCAGCGAGCCGCTCGCTGCAGTCCGTGGTGGCATTGCAAGGTCGCGCGCTAGTGCTCACCTTGTTGAGCAGGTGCTGCGGCAGCAGCAGCTTCACGTAGTCGGGCAGGCGTCCTCCAGCGAGCCGCTCGCTGCAGTCCGTGGTGGCATTGCAAGGTCGCGCGCTAGTGCTCACCTTGTTGAGCAGGTGCTGCGGCAGCAGCAGCTTCACGTAGTCGGGCAGGCGTCCTCCAGCGAGCCGCTCGCTGCAGTCCGTGGTGGCATTGCAAGGTCGCGCGCTAGTGCTCACCTTGTTGAGCAGGTGCTGCGGCAGCAGCAGCTTCACGTAGTCGGGCAGGCGTCCTCCAGCGAGCCGCTCGCTGCAGTCCGTGGTGGCATTGCAAGGTCGCGCGCTAGTGCTCACCTTGTTGAGCAGGTGCTGCGGCAGCAGCAGCTTCACGTAGTCGGGCAGGCGTCCTCCAGCGAGCCGCTCGTTGCAGTCCGTGGTGGCATTGCAAGGTCGCGCGCTAGTGCTCACCTTGTTGAGCAGGTGCTGCGGCAGCAGCAGCTTCACGTAGTCGGGCAGGCGTCCTCCAGCGAGCCGCTCGCTGCAGTCCGTGGTGGCATTGCAAGGTCGCGCGCTAGTGCTCACCTTGTTGAGCAGGTGCTGCGGCAGCAGCAGCTTTACGTAGTCGGGCAGGCGTCCTCCAGCGAGCCGCTCGCTGCAGTCCGTGGTGGCATTGCAAGGTCGCGCGCTAGTGCTCACCTTGTTGAGCAGGTGCTGCGGCAGCAGCAGCTTCACGTAGTCGGGCAGGCGTCCTCCAGCGAGCCGCTCGCTGCAGTCCGTGGTGGCATTGCAAGGTCGCGCGCTAGTGCTCACCTTGTTGAGCAGGTGCTGCGGCAGCAGCAGCTTCACGTAGTCGGGCAGGCGTCCTCCAGCGAGCCGCTCGCTGCAGTCCGTGGTGGCATTGCAAGGTCGCGCGCTAGTGCTCACCTTGTTGAGCAGGTGCTGCGGCAGCAGCAGCTTCACGTAGTCGGGCAGGCGTCCTCCAGCGAGCCGCTCGCTGCAGTCCGTGGTGGCATTGCAAGGTCGCGCGCTAGTGCTCACCTTGTTGAGCAGGTGCTGCGGCAGCAGCAGCTTCACGTAGTCGGGCAGGCGTCCTCCAGCGAGCCGCTCGTTGCAGTCCGTGGTGGCATTGCAAGGTCGCGCGCTAGTGCTCACCTTGTTGAGCAGGTGCTGCGGCAGCAGCAGCTTCACGTAGTCGGGCAGGCGTCCTCCAGCGAGCCGCTCGTTGCAGTCCGTGGTGGCATTGCAAGGTCGCGCGCTAGTGCTCACCTTGTTGAGCAGGTGCTGCGGCAGCAGCAGCTTCACGTAGTCGGGCAGCGCGCGCACGGCGTCCTCCAGCGAGCCGCCGCGCCGCGCCTCCGCCAGTTTGTTGCTATCCGTGCTCAGCACTAGCATCTTCGCCTCGCCGTTTTGTACCGAATACTGTATTAAAAACATACCATTAGCTTATTACAGTTATGTTTATACAATCATAATAGATTTGTAAAGCTTTAAAGTTTTAACATTCCCCCCTTACCGAGTCGAGGCATATAGACAATCGAAAAGACTTTAACTGACATTTTTAAAAAAACGCCCCCAACATCAACCGTTGGCTAGGGGGCTGCCGATTGCTGGTATTTATGTAAAGCACGAATGCTGCCAATATCCAGTAACGATAAATACTGACGGCGAGCGGCAGGTGGTCGCGCACGGCCTGCTCGCGCTCCTCGGCGGCCGTGATGGCGGCGCGCGCGGCCATCATCTTGCGCTCGCACCGCGCTGCCAGCTTCTGTAACAACAAATAAACAAAATTATTATTTTAAATCTTTAGGAAGACCAACAACTTAGCTGAAGGCTCCGTTATGCGAAATCATTCGTCTCTGTCTGTCTGTCGAGCGCTTTTGATGATATTCTGATTTTTTTTCACAATCATCTGTGAGGTTTATACGCAATTTAAAACTTGTAGCAACTAGATAATCTCTTTAGCTTGTCGTATATTTTTTTTTGTGGCTGCAACTTTACGTTTTCTATATAAAAATATGGCCCGCGCAAACCATGTTTTCCTATTATGACCCCTTAAAAGAAATAGCACTAGTGATAACAAGAGATATCGTTGGCGGTGAGCCGCAGCGCGCAGTTGTACTGGTGCAGCGCCGTAGCCTCCCTGCAGCGTTTCTCTAGTGCCGCTCTACATTATAGTCCATTCGCTTTCGTCAGTACACCCACAAACACTTGTGTTCAACGACAGGAATACCGGTAACAAACACAACCTTTTTCTACGGCACTTCTTTGTAAACTGCCAAAATCCAAACTTACTTGCGCGTGTACGCCGCACGCGGTATCCTTTGTTTAAGCGGCGGCATCCTTTGACAAGAAGCGGCACGAGCAAAGGCGGCGCGATAAAAGGGCGACACTATCTAAATTCTAAGCGAACGGACTTTACGGGCGGGAACGGACGAAGCGGCCGCAGCGCGCAGTTGTGCTGGTGCAGCGCTGTAGCCTCCCTGCTGCGTCTCTCTAGTGCCGCACTACATTACTGGTGCACATAACACAGTCACCTGTAGCTCGGCGAGCGCGTTGTTGGCGGCGAGCCGCAGCGCGCAGTTGTGCTGGTGCAGCGCTGTAGCCTCCCTGCTGCGTCTCTCTAGTGCCGCACTACATTACTGGTGCACATAACACAGTCACCTGTAGCTCGGCGAGCGCGTTGTTGGCGGCGAGCCGCAGCGCGCAGTTGTGCTGGTGCAGCGCTGTAGCCTCCCTGCTGCGCCGCTCTAGTGTCTCTTCTAGCGCCAGCCGCTGCTCGTGTGCTGCTCGAAGGCTCTCTTGTGCCACTTCCTGATTAGAACAAAGCAACCTTTAAAATCAAATTTATATCAAAACAAATAAAGTAACAATAGCTCGACTAACTATAAACGGAAACTGTCTTTGTAGACCTGGATTTAGTAGATCCAATTAAATAGATCTAATTTCCAATACTATAATTAGATTTTTCAAATTCATACTTTGAATGTAAGCATAGCATATCATCGACATACAAAAAAACCGGCCAAGTGCAAGTCGGACTCGCGCACGAAGGGTTCCGTAGCAAAAAACGGCAAAAAAAATCACGTTTGTTGTGTGGGCGTCCCCTTTTTGGATTTTATTGTTTTTAGTATTTGTTGTTACAGTCGCAACAAAAATACATCATCTGTGAAAATTTCAACTGTCTACCTGTTGTCGTTATTAACATCGAGCAAAAAACGGCTTAAAAATCACGTTTGTTGTATGGGAGCCCCCCTTAAATATTTATTTTAATGATTTTAGTATTTGTTGTTATAGCGGCAACAGAAATATATCATCTGTGAAAATTTCGACTGTCTAGCTATCACGGTTCATGAGATACAGCCTGGTGACAGACAGACAGACGGACAAAGGAGTCTTAGTAATAGGGTTCCGTTTTTACCCTTTGGGTACGGAACCCTAAACATGATTAGCAATGTAGTGTACCTGGTAGTTCCTCTTGTCGTTGAGCAGCTGCGCCACGTGGTGCGCGTCGGGCTGCTTGCCCACGGACAGCATGGTCTCGAGCGTGTGCACGCGCATCAGCAGCCGCTGCTCGCCCACGAACAGCTCCCACGACGCCTGCGCCTCCGCGCGCGTGCGCTCCACGCACTCGCGGAGCGTGCGCAAACGGTTCTCCAGGACTGACTCGCGTTGTATCGCTTCCTGTACCCGACATTAGGAACTCGATCACGTGTGGTGTTCAAATTAATATAATAATTTTACTATCACACATTTAAATGAAGCCTAGAGACTAATTGTCTAATTTCAAAATCTATCGCAATTTGACAGATGGATATTGGATGGATATACATTGCTGCATTTCTTTGGTAGGTTTATTTTTCTACCAAAAAAGAAACCACCTGAAAGCGATTGCGATAGATTTTGAAATTAGACAATAGATAGACTGAGCTTATCAAAATGACAAAAAATTGTAGGCTCGATAGATGGCGTTGATAAAAATGTTTGTGTCTATGTGATTTTTTTTACTAAGCTTCGAAGAGTACTCAAGTAGGCAGGCAGATGTAATCTTAAAATGTTTCTCTTTGGGCAGATGTCAGCCATCGAGAGCTTACTTGCCTCTTTGGTACAGGCCGTTTATTTTTAAAAGCCAATTTTGAGACTTCTCTTTAAATCAACGCCATCTAGTGAAGCAAATAGTTACTATTTTTTTAATGTTATTTTGAAAAACCCTCATTCAATAAATATCATTTTAGAATAAAACATTCTAAAAATTTTTAAAATTAATTGCTTGAATTTTTAGAAAAATGAGGTTTGTTCAATTTACCGGAATTTTCATCTAGGGTGCAATAGCGTTTATGATAAAGATGATTTAAAATGCCAGCAAATGCTGGCTTTTTTTATAAAAGAACATCTTAAGACAAAGGAAGCTCTAACCTTCATCAAATAATATTACTGCCTCTTAGACGAAGTTACATAATTTTCTACTAAATACAGATTTTTCTAAAGTCGCATATTAATTTCCCAGCAAAAATGTAAACAAGGGTGTGACAACACAAAAAGAAATAGCATATTGCTAAGTCAAGAAATAAACACTCCTACATGTTTTTTCATCACAAACCTAATAAAAATAGATTAGATAAATATTCTGAATCATGAATTTTGCGAAGAAAACAGTAATATAATTTAATATTTCATAATAAAAGTTTTATAGTAGAAAACATTTTTATGATGCTGTGCACACATCAACTGCAAACCTTTGGTTCAGTTATAAAACTTCATAAAAAATTGTAGGTATTACTGGTATACCTATACTGGTATAGGTATTACTGTTATAAAATTTCATAAAAAATAGTAGGTATCTGTTGTAGTTGTAAAATTTGTCTTTTGGTATTGGGGGGAACAGCCGAAGACGTATTTTTGATAGTTACATACAGTCAATATCTAAGTAAAGTATCAGTTCGTTTCAAGATCTTTTAACATCAAAGATTATGATAAGTTACAAAAATAAAATTTCTAATTACCATCCTACTTTAAAATTACCTTGGATGACATTATATTTATTATGACTCAAAATATAATAAACAAATTAAAAAGTTATAAAAGTGACCAAAGGTTTTCAATATCTGAAAATGTCACTATCAGGGTCAGTTTGTCAATTTGACAGTGACGTTTCTTTGTTTACATTTTTGCTGGGAAATTAGTAATGCGACTTTAATCACTAGTGACTATAGAATAGATTGCATTACCTGTACATAGTTATTGAGCTGATACAACTCTTTGAGGTGTAGCGGTGTTGACATGGTGGGGTTGAAGGTGGAGGTGGCTTCCTTGCCATCTGGGTGGTACAGCTTCAAGAGGGCAACCACTGGTGGGAACGTGTTCTGAAACATTTGTATACATCGTGAATTATTGGGTTCTCGCAGTGGAGTGGCTGTTCCATACATTAAGGTCGAGTTGGTATTGTGCTTTTGTATGGAACAGTTGATATTTTTTTCGCTATATAAGAGTTGGCGCCATAGTAAAAGTTGCTTGTAATCATGAGTGGAACCACCCCACTGCGGGAACCAAATGATTAAAATTTCAGCGTGTATATCCACTATCTTATCTACACCACACATCTAATCTTTCAATTTCTCGTATTCGTTATTTCCATCTATTTGATACCTTAATCTTTTAGTTATATTGTCATTTTTCGAATTTGAGATTTCAGCATTCAAAATATACAATACTAAATAAAGAATAGAAACAATACAACCCGCATCAGATCATACCGAGTGACTCGGTAACTCAGTGGTTCTGCATTGGACCGAACATCCAAAGGTCGCGGGTTAGATTCCCGTCCGAGAATATGGTCAGCCTATCTATTGTCTAATTTCGAAACCTATCGCAATTGAAAGCGATTGCGATAGGTTGCGATAGGAAGTGACACATTAATACTTCTATTTGGCACAAATAAAAATTTCTAAGGAAATGTAGCAATGACATCCATCTGTCAAATGAAAGCGATTGCGATGCGATAGATTTTGAAATTAGACAATTAGCTCCCTGGTGCGAGTCCTATTTTTTCTAGTATTTTTTTTTAGTATTATATTGACAGTGTTGTATATTATTTAACTTTTTCGTAACAAAATTGTCTGTTTACTTATCAATCAGACAATTCTCCTTAGAGAAATACTTTTAAGGTTTAAAACAGAGACTAGTTTTAAACAAGACTTTCTCAAACCGAAAACAATAAAACGCTTGAAAACTATCATGAATTATTTGCATACTAGTAACTGGTTTGAATATAGGGTCATTTTGAACTTACCATCCAAATTTTAAGGATGTGTCCAGTCCATGAAACTAAACAACTTTCTCTAAGAAACATGTGTCAAATTTCGTTACAAAATTTTGGTCATCCCATACTAAATTGATCACGTGATTTCTCTGATTTGTATGGAAAGTCGATTTTTATTTTACATATTTGACCATGTGTTCCTTGGAGAAAGTTGTTCAGTTTCATGGACTGAACACATCCTCAAAATTTGGATGTTATGTTCAAAATGACCCGATATATACAATACGATTAATTCAACATTGTACAACAGAAGTTACTAACTTCAGAGCGCTTTCGGTACAAAACGACGTAATTTTTAATCTATAAAATTTTCTCTTTGCCATACATTCTCGAGTGAACTTGCAGCGGATCACTGTCTATCGTCAATTTAACTCATTGTATGTTTGAGACACAAAGAGATACCTTTTTACATTCCATAAAAAAAATCCAAAAGCTATTACCGCATTCTGACAGTAAATACTAAATGTCACAAAACAGACCCTTAGGTCTAAAGGTCGTCCTTTGTATGCTTGTAGATTTGAAAAAAAAATATCATTTCAACCACCGTTTACTTAGTATTCATTATTATAACTATTTTATGTTAATAGTGTGTTGCATATTAATGTAGTGTAAACAAGACGCTGCATGGAGTTTTGTTCTCTCCTTTATACCATAAAAGATTAAATCCCTAACGGCCTTATTAATAATGAAGCAAGTTTACACCTGGTTTAACCAAAAATTTGGCTTAGCAATATTACGCCTCAAACCGAAAAATATGTTTAGGATAGGAATATGAATTCCTAAACAATTTTTTCCGTTAAACCAGGTGTAAACTTAGTCTTAACTAATAAGGGAGCTTCACTCTAATTTAATGTATAAAAAAATATGTGTATTCCTATCCTATCTCTTATCATATTTTGGAAACATTAAAAAAATGACCACCTTCTCCGAATTGCCGGTCTCGACGACTGGAATTCCGAACTGCACCACGTCGCCCGAGAACACCTCGTGGGGATCTTCATCGTGCGACACCGAACACTTGTTTATGAACGTCCCGTTGCTGCTCTGATTGTCCTGCAAACAAACAAACAAACTTGAGACGTCACGCCACCAGCTCGCAACCGACACAATGGCATACCTTATGACTTATTACTATTGATGTGTTAAACGTAATACTCAATCATACACCTGTTCACGAGCTCGTTTTTAACGGGCACGATGAAGAATTATATAAGTTCTTGGTCAGTAAAAAACGGTATTTAATAACTAATATTGGTGTTTTTAAACTGAGAAACCGAATATGATAAGAGCTTTTAACACTTTGCATAGATATTAACACCACTGCAAATTGGAATTCCAGACTGTATGAACAACGCCAAGGTTATCTTAAGGCTACTCGTGATGAAATTAGATAGCCCCAAAAGATGCATTTGAACACCATCTTAGTTTAAACGTAATACCAAATATTTAAATAAAGCTTTTAGTTTGTTTTTGAATGGCTTTTTAACATAATTTAGCACGAAACGAGTTGCGTTTGTCTAATTTACATATCTTACGGATGGAAGAGACGAGTATTTGTTAATGTTGTTCATAAATTTTATGCATAAATTGCCAATTCATAATGCTGTTTGTAAATGCTCTTGTTGTTACTATTATAAATAAAATGCTAATTAAATTGTTATTATTAAGCTTTCTGATAGAAACCAAGGCGCTTTATTCTATTGGCTTTTTACGATAATGACACTCCAACTATGGCGTATACAGGCGAATCGAACACTTCCATTGAATGTATAACAAAAATAGGCATTCAAACCTAAATCATATGCCTTTGAATCGGTGAAAACCATATCGAATCCTTAATCCTGACAATACTTCCCAAAATCACCCTATGCAGAATTGCTGACTTGACTAGTGAGATAAAAGAGCAACATTTATACATCCACAGAGGGCTAATTATTTATAGTAAGCAGTTGCTGTTATAGTTTTTATTAGTAGGACCTCATATCCACTAACTATAGTGGATGGCTGAAATACTTATCTCAATACTACATAACATAACTTACGAAGACATATGGAAAAAAAAGATTGTGTTAACTTCCTGACTCAAAAGATACACAGTAGGTTATGCGAGCCAAGTAGCTCAACTCCCAGTAAGGTCTGACGATGCGAACGACCTCAAACGAACAATCCAAAACGAATGTCGGCGAACAACCTCTAAAACCGGAGAAGCAGTTTGGTAGACGGAATTAGCACAAGACGACAAACTCACGCGCATAGAAATCGCCAGTGGGCGGAAGCAGTGAGAGTGGTAGACGAACGCGTTATTGGGCCTTACCTTACCACACAACCGCTCCAAGGTTCTTTCATAATTACACAAGTAGGATGGCTTATGTCGTAATATGAACTTCGCTTTTCATCAGACAATCGTTCAACAGCATGCGTTTTAGGAATACAGTTTTGTTTATAAATACTTATATGTAATAAAGCCTCCGTTCACATTAATGGTAGTAATAATTAACTTTTAAATTTATTTGTTAATTTGCATGCCATGTGGTGAAATACGGATTAAGCTACATACAATATATATTATATTAAATACCTCTGTACTACCTGTATTTGCAAATAAATTGAATTGAATTGAATAATGATTTTTGCCACATTGATGGAGGTGTGATGAAATAATATGGTTTACCTTGAATTCTCAACCTATTTGGGAGGTTGGTTTGTGCAAAAAATAAAAATAGACAAACTTTGATGAATAATACTCGAAGAAAAATTGTGACATGGTAGATAAGATATAGGTTTCTAGAATACTATGTCTAAGTACGTCTATCGCATTATTCATAACCTCCATGCCAAAAAAGTACAAGTAACAAATCGATTTAAAATTATAATTTGTGCAGAATCATGATACGCAAAATTTTTAGGCGAATACTTTCTTATTATAGTATAATTTAGTATAATTATATAATTAAGAGATCAACATTAAGCACGTTAAACAGGCAAGACCATTAATAAAGACGGCCGCTGACCCGTCTTTATTAAGGACAGATCCCATAGAGCTTTGACATTAAGGGTCCATAATAGGATAACATGGTTTGCGCGGGCCATATTTTTATATAGAAAACGTAAAGTTGTAGTCACAAAAAAAACATACGACAAGCTATAGAGATTATCTAGTTGCTACAAGTATTAATTTGCGTATAAACCTCACAGATGATTTTTTTTAAATTAGAATATCAGCAAAAGCGCTTGTCGCGGGCCATATCTTTGGCGTAAATAATAGCGGGAACGGATTAAATTCTACATCAAAATATACTTTAACGTACTGTGCAGTTGCTCCAATAATTTATTTTCAAGAAAGATAATTGTGCTAAAGATAATGATGAAAAAACAACCAAAAACATCGAAAAAGTGCAGAAATGAGGTTATTTTCCATACTCTTTACACGTAAAGAAAAAGACAGAGACAAATGATTTTGCATAACCGAGCCTTAATCCTGTCTCCCCTTGATAGAATTACTTCGAGGTAAACAACTACTCGATAAGTATTTGATGTTATAGTTATTGCTGCTCTTTTGTGTGCGTAGTAAATGGCTTTGATTTGAAACTGCCAAAAGAAAAAAAAACCGGCCAAGTGCGAGTCGGACTCGCGCACGTAGGGTTCCGTACCAAAAAACGGCAAAAAATCACGTTTCTTGTATAGGAGCCCCCCTTAAATATTTATCTTATTCTGTTTTTAGTATTTGTTGTTAAAGCGGCAACAGAAATACATCATCTGTGAAAATTTTAAAATTTCATATCTACATCGTAAGGTTCGTTAGCGTTTTCAAATGTGTTTTTGGGTAGGGGCCGCTGAGAATATGGACGAGTTATTGACACTGCGGATTTCTAGTGAACAATGCATTTCAAGACGCGTCTCAAAGTCAAAAATAGCTTTATTCAAATAAACTTCATTATTAAGTACTTTTGAATCGCCTATATTTTCCTACCACCCGTTCAAGACTTTTTTAACTGACAAGAAGAACGGGCGCAAGAAACTTATCAGCTGTAATAGCAATAAGTAACGATATTTACAAACTTAAAAATATCGTTACCAGATCATTACAACAGGGTGACAGGATTATTGGCAACAAACATAGACTTATTATATTACTATCATTTGCAACAAAGTACTTATAGTAGTTATGTGTTACATCATTTCCACGCATTTTGATCTTTAAGATAGTCGTCTACTTTATAATAACCTTTACCCATGAGCGTTTTTTTAACATGGTTTTTAAATTCATGCAATGGAAGATCAATTACTTGTTGTGGAACTTTATTAATAAAGGCTATGCCTTTCTCCATAAATGAACCTCTAGTTTTTGCAAGCCTAAATCTTGGAACGACAAGTTTATCTTTATTTCTTGTATTAAACTGGTGATTACGTCTAACCTTAAAAATGTATACAAATGTATCACAGAAGCACTCACCACGAGGTAGAAGTGGCCCTTGTCGTAATAAAGCGTGGCGTGGTGCCGCGACAGAACACGACATTCGAATATAGTATTCGTGGCGCTGGGGGACATTCGGTATACATTGCGGCCGATCTGAAATCAAACATGTACATACCATAAGAATAAATAAAATGTACACATTAAAAATTACAATTAATATTGACAGATACTGTCCCCGCAAATTGGTAATGAACCTGGCGGCCAGATTTCTTTTAACTTCAAAAACACAAAACAATTGTAAAAAATGTATGCTTATACCTAGATCCTATCTTATTAAAAGTAATAATTCAATAATTAATATATTAAATCACCTATTAGAATTTTATTGCCACATGTCATTTTTAGTTGTGGATGACGTTAACGTGTATGTTGATGTGACAAGGTTCCATCGTATTACCAATTTGCGGGGATAGTATCCTCCGTACTTGAGTGGCTAACATTCCACTACCAATTTAAGATCGAAAAGTCGACTTTATCTTTGTTTAATCTTTGGTGATTGTGGGGTCATTGCTAATGATTCCATAGCGCAAGAGCTTTTACGGTATGGGTTTTTCAATGTTTTCAATAGAAAAAAAATACATTCTCAACTCTGGTACAATGCTGACGCTGACAATTCGGTTTCTTTCCAGTGACCATGGTCACACGAACACAATGAAGTTATAAGACATAGAATAACCCGTGCGGTTTCCTTCCTACCTAGCTTGATTTATGGTGCTAAAGTCCCATATTTGAGTGTATTAACGAACTGGAACGTTACAAATGACTCTAATTACTCGACTGGTGTTTCTTTTTTACTCAATTACGCATAATATCAAATAAAAACCCTTTGAGTACGTTTGAAAGTTCAACAAATGCACATGAATCCAAAATAAAATGCAGAATCCCGTGATGTTCCGTGTAGTTACATAATTTCATCAGCATTTGTGAATATTCCTTTTTTAAGCTATTAGTGCCTTAATTTGAATCAATCCAAATGAGAGATTTATATAATCACCCAGATGTACTTATTATTTCTTTCATGCAAATTAAGTCTTTATTTTTTTTTTAATTTTACTACTAAATTAAATACTACTAAATTTTACTACTTATAGCTTTAAAATAAATTTACCGAAATCTATAAAGTTACACACAAATTTCTCCGAACGTCTTCTTCGGTTGCCGCCTCCAAAGCCGACGGAATAAGACGAACAAGAAGCGAACAAGGTCCAACTTATTGTGTGTAATTGACAATGGAATGAAGGGTATATGTGAGTAAACGAGACCGTGGAACAGTGAGCCTACTAAGAAAAAAAAGAATGGCGACAATCAGACGATGTTCGATCAACTTAATTTTGAACCTTATTCTTGAACTTATAATGTCATGAAGCAGCACGAACGTCCTCCGATTATCGTGGTTCGCCTTTTAGAGTAGGTCCTCTCCTTTCATAATATGAGTTTGATGAGCGTAGGTGCAGAGAAATGGCAATCTGTTCAATGAGCTCATGTCTGAATTATCGTATGACTTTCAATGATCATGATATGACAGCGACGGGTTTCAAAACTTCAAAACTTTTGGGGTTTTTTTTCAAACGTAAGCAGTTTTAACTACTTATTAGTTATTGACCGACCGAGCGCGAAGCGTCTCCGTTTCAGCTTGAGCAAAAAAGGCTGTTCGTCTGAAAACTTGCCAGGATTAAGAATTGCTATAGTTACATTTCTTTCTCGCTGTATAGCAAATAAAAGAGATGCATTAACAGCCATTCAGAAAACGGGCAAGTTTTAAGTGCTTGTAATACGGGGGCTGGTCGCTTTTCTCAACTGATTCTCAGTAAATTTTGTGAACGGGTTCGATAATAATATACCTCAATATTTTGTCGATTCAGTTTTTCTAGATTTTTCGAACACAAACGCGAAGTCTACAGCTAGCTATACCTCAATATTTTGTCGATTCAGTTTTTCTACATTTTTCGAAAAAAAAACATATACATAACATCTAACACAAACGCGAAGTCTACAGCTCACAGAGCCACTAATTATAGTAGTTATTTTATTTATCTATCCAGTTTTTGGAAATGTAAATCGTATTCTAAATTAAAAGCAGAGCGTTTTGCACCTACAAACCGTCTTCTTCCACTTCTGGTTTCCTTAACTTTTCTACGAATTGGATAATGTAATAAGATTTCAAATTAAACAAGATGCATTTAGAGTTTACTCAATACTCCTTATTAATAAGACAAAGTATTTTCATTACACTGTCATGTTTGTCATAAACTTGTAACTAGACTTTCTATAACTGGATACAAAACCGGATACTTAATGCTGAATGTAATCCTGCCTTCTACTATTAAGGTATTGTGTTATAAAAAAGGATTTCGACCTTCAGTCATAGAACCTAACCATATAAGAACTATGAGCATAAAGCGCTAATTACTATACTCACTAACATTGCATTATAAGGTCTTATGTATGTAGCTACAGTATACAATACGAATTTACGTTCACCAGAAGAAAATTCATCTTGTAGACATAACTACCTTATCTATGGGTGTTATGTCAAACCGCGAGTATTGTATAACAAGTAACAGATGGGAAACCAAATGAACAGTTCTGATGGTTCCTTTAACGGAAGACACCTTTTACAGTTCACAGTCGTACATAGACGACGAGTTGCATAATTTCTTTGTTATTGACTCAAATCACGTTTACAATACAACAATAATTACTCTCGCGCACGCATAGCACCCGTTGAGTCATTCACGTCAACGTTCGCGATATGTTTCCTTACCATTAAAGCTTTTAAAAGCAAAATCGCTTGACTAAACTTATAGCACTATGGCAGAGGCATAAACAATCATATTAAACAAATTAATACTATTTAGTAGATACCGTCACCGTCAGCGATACTATGACATAAGAAGACCCAAGTTTAGAACATATTGACTGACGTTAAAGAAAAGGCAAAGATACGTCCACGCCTCCACCCACGGGGGGTTGAGCTGGTTCAACCCAGAAAAGATAAAGGTTTGTCGAGATTTGTTCACGAATAAAAACAGCCGGCAGAATGCGCGTCTAGGCAATACGAAGTATTTCGTAAACTAGGTAGAAGGAAGTCAACAATATGAATAAGATCTTACAGTGAATGATATGCTTCTGTTCTAATATCATGCTTCACTGTATGAAAATATTCACATTCACGCAAATTACAATAATTTTAATTCGCCTGAATGTGAACCTTCTGAGTACCTATGCAAGAAGAAAGAGGTGCTATTTATTTCGGTTAAAAGTGATTTATTCATACAGAATTCCGTTATCGTTTTAGATAATGGGTATATAGGCAGAGGTAGAACTTACTAATTTGAATCCAAATATGGGAGTAGTGTCGCGCGTTTTCAATACCGTCTTCTACCCTCCTACTTCGAAAATTATTCATAGTCGCTAGCTAATTACTTATGATAACTGCTATATAATTTTCAATAGTGTGACCAACTTGAAGGTCAATAATGAATTCTGGGATATAAACAAAGTTATAGATTACAACAATCTAAGTCAACAGCAACAAGAGTTTCCATACATTTTAATCATACATTTCCTGTTCGAATAATATAAAACTGATAATCAGCTTCCGTTTCTAGTACACGGCAGATGGGTGCCACAAATAGCATAATTTAATCTCATTCAATTTAATTGCCAATGCACAATTGCTCGTCTAGAGCAACTCTGAACTCGGGTCAAGCTGACTCACGAGGACTGCGCGCGCGCCCCACACAAGCCTGGATTGCATACTAAGTGACTTACAGATATGCACATACGATGCATCGTCGTATTAGAACAGTTGCAGCACTCCATAGCCTTACTTTTATTTTTAACTTGACAAAGAGTATCAATGCATGCATGAGACTTTAAAGTAAACGCGCTTAAACTAATAAAAACTTGATTAGGAATCACACTAAGCTTACTTGCAATATTTTTCAATAAGATTTATTTAGCTACAGGATCTTCAATTTTTTTCTTTGAAATTGTAAATATTTTTTTTATAAACAAGGTTATGTATGATATATTCATTGTAAATAATTCATTACTGAAACAAACAAATGTGCGTCTTTCCCATAGAGACTTCATTAGGACAAATTCGCTTATTTACCTCTACTATCTAACATTTTTTTATATTTTGGTATGTTATTGACTTTCTATAAATAATATGTTAAGCAGTTGATGAGGTTTTCCTATTACAAAAAAGAATCGCGATAATCGGACGATGTCCGTCCCACTCCGTAAACTCCATTAAACATTATCAACTCATGTACTCAGGAATTATTTAGGTTCAAAATCAAGTAAATTTAAATGAACGTCGTCTTATTACCGCGATTCTTTTTTTAATAGGCCTTCAGATCCTCGAAGGAGACTTATGCCTGGCTGGGACCACGGGAGGCGGTCGTGGGGGGGACAGCCCCAGCATATACAGTAAGAGGCAAACATCTTGAAATCGGGTGGGGATTGCGCGGAACGCTTGTTTTGGGTTTGCGTACCGGTGAGGTTACGCGGGCGGCGGGAAAGGCACGGTAAAGAAATCTTTACCGTAAAAAATCTTTAAAAAATGAAAGTCTCTTCGACTTCACAAATGTACAAAAGTAACAGCAGAATGGAGATTTTACCTTTGCCACCACCTGCCACAACATGGAAATAGTACTATAAACCGGAATGAGCGCTTCGCCCCAAAACGAGCCGACAGAGAGGTCAAGTAGATGTATGTGTCCTTTTCTTCATTAGGGTGACCAAACCGTATGGTTGGCCGGAGACATACATAATACTTTAAACTGTTTAATATAAACTTAAATACCTAGGTAGTTATTTATTTATAATTAACACTTTTTACCGCGTTTTTATTAGGTTGCCTGCTCTTTTGTTTGTTTGAGCACAAATTTTGCAAACGATTTTATACCAAATTCCCGATGAGCTAGAGACTTGAAACTTTAAACACAGGTCAGAAATGGAAGGAAATGCAATATTAAAGTGTCATTGAGGTGATCTGATAATAGAGCCGGAAGAACGCCACAGGAACTCTATGATGAATAAAACTATACAACCCCATCGTGTTTGGGCTTATTAGAATTGTCTTGACAAGTACTCTGACGGGAGATGAGGTTCAGGGTCGGATGATGAAGTCTGGATTCCATGCCATAGGAACCCCATCGAGTTTGGACTCGTTTGAATGGTCTTGACGAGTACTCTGATAGGCGGTGGTATATTTTTAGTTTAGCTCGTTAACTAAAAAAAAGAGAATATTAATATTTATTTTAAAAAAATATTTTTTAAGAACAAATTATTTATCACGTTTTTATTAAGTTGCTTTTTTGTTTTTATTTTTTAAATATGGTAATTCAACCAATTAAAATCTAGTTTATTCAATCCAATTTAATTTCAAGTGTAAATAATTACGCAACTTTAAAGTTTATTCCAATTTTTAATAAAAATGCAATGTGCGTGAACTTCGGAAAAACAAATAAATGTTGGAAAAACAAGTAAAAGTAGGAAAAATTTGTCTAGTGATCTGTAGTTAAAAAAAGATGGAAACGATTTTATAATTCATAATTCATAATTCATTTATTTGCAAAATATGGTACATACAAGATGTTATAATTATATTTCCAGCATATTCTGTCGAATGTTTCAACGTGCAAATACTTAGATTTAACTAGATAATACAATTTTATTACATAATGTCAATATTTATCAAATCACTAAATTAATAAAAATGAAATTAAATTATTGGAATGTCAGCAATAGAAGATGTCAAAAGTTATAATTAGCGTGCAATGTCAATAATTTTATCGTTTAGGAAATCATTAATACAGTAATATGTCTTTTCTATTAAAATGTTAAACAATTTGCTTTTAAATTTAGTTGTAGGTAGTTCTCTTACGTTATTTGGTATTTTATTGTAAATACGTATTGCCATACAAAATGAGTTTTTGGAATGTAATACCAGACTTTGACCGGGAATTCGTAAGTTGGTACCTTTTCTACCTCTGTAGTTGAAGTCTTGATTTTTTTTGAATAAATGATCATGTTTTTTTACAAATATACTAATCTCATAAATGTAAAGGCAAGGCAAGGGCAGAATATTTAAGGCCTTGAACAAAGGTTTGCAGCTATCTAAATAGCCAGCACCACAAATTGTACGAACACATTTTTTTTGTAATTTGAAAGCCCGATGCATTTCTACCGAGTTTCCCCATAATATAATGCCATATCGCAGGACCGAGGACACATAGCCATGGTAGGCCATAAGTGCTGCTTCCTTTGATGCAACATGTTTCACTCTATATAATACGTATACAAATCGATCCAATTTACTAATCATTAAATTTATATGCGATTTCCAGTCACATTTGTTGTCAATATTTATACCTAGAAATTTTAATTCTGTCACCTCTTCAATATTATTATCATTATAAGTTATGTCTAAATGCTTACGTATAGAGTTACGAGTCCTAAAATTAATGAATTTGGTTTTATTTATATTAATATTCAGATTATTTATTTCGAGCCATTTTATTACTTCTTTGAAATTACGCTGTGCAATATTTTGAATGTCATCTTTATTGTCAGATTTAATTATTAGAGTAGTGTCATCAGCGAATAGTATACACTGCTGATCGACGACGTTTGGCAAGTCATTAATATAAAGTAGGAATAATAATGGGCCAAGTATGCTTCCTTGAGGTACGCCACAGCCATTATTAATGTAACCTGAAGCAAAATTTTTCCTCAGATTATTGGACGTATTTGAATATCCAGTGATTTCTACTCTCTGCAAACGATCTCCGAGATAGCTTTTCATCAAATTTAAGGCAGTTCCTCTTATCCCATACCGTTCTAATTTATGTATTAATAATGAGTGTGAGACAAAGTCGAAGGCCCTGCTCATGTCTAAGAAGATGGCTAGTACATTGTTACCCTTATCAAGTGTTTCTGTTATTTGCTTCATTAGATGAAAACAGGCTAGAGTGGTTGAGCTTCCTTTTCTAAAACCATATTGCTCTGTTTTAAGTAATGCAGATGATTCTATAAATGCAATTAACTTTTCTAAAATAACCCTTTCATAGATCTTCGCAAATATTGTAATTAGCGTTATGGGTCTGTAGTTACTTAAATCGTTTTTCGGCCCTTTTTTATGAATCGGTTTTACTACTGATAGTTTCAGTCGAGACGGAAATTGACCTTGCGAGATAGATAGGTTTATAACATGGGTTAGAGGCACCGTAATATAAAAAGCACTTCTTTTTATTATATCAGTAGTGAGACCATCATAGCCAGCCGAAGGAGTATTTTTTAATCCCTTTATAATTTTATATACGTCATTTTCTATCACCGGAGTCAAAAATATTGATTTTGGATTATGAGGAATATTATTATTATAAACATAGGGCAATTCATTATTTTTATTAGAGTCAATTTTATTTGTCAAATTTATGAAGTAATTATTGAATTCATTACAAATGTCATTTTTATCATATATATACCTATTTCGTTCCAATTTTATATTTTCAATGTCTTTTATATTTTCTGATTTTTGAATGTCATTTTTTATTAAATCCCAAGCTGTCTTGCATTTGTTTTTAGATTTCATTATACAACGAGTATTAATATTCTTTTGTGCTTGGTAAATACATTTTTTTAATAGTTTAGAATAGTTCATATAGTTTTTTTGATTGGCTTTTTTATTTGCTGTCGTAAGCCTACATTGAATGTACATTTGTCTTTTCTTAATACAGCATCTCTTGATCCCTTTACTCAACCAATGATTTTTAGGTTGTTTTTTTACTAATTTGATTTTAATTAATGGAAAGCACAAGTTGAAAAGTAACGAGAAGAAATCGTGAAAAATATTAAATGCCTTTTCTGCATCGGACTCTTTTAGTATGTCATTAAATGATAACGATGAAAGATGTTGAAGAAATTTTCTCATATTATCTCTACTCATGTCACGTCTATATTCGAACCGTGTAAGTGAATTTTTATTTAAGTCTCTGTTACGATTAATTTTTATTTTTGTCTGAAAAGAAATTGATTGTCCCGTTTCATGGTCTGATAAACATAACGTATGAATTTTTGAAGAAAGTTCATCCTTAATGTTACTTACTATTAAATCCAAACATGTTTTTTTACGTGTTGGCTGGTTTATGTGGTTTGTCAAATTATTATTACTAAGTATACTAGTCAGTTCCTTGGTTGTATTATTGTCCTGTAACATGTCGATATTCCAGTCCCCGCATAATATAATATTTTTGTTGCGTTTACGTATCAATGTCATAAGCAAGGATTCTAGTCTAATTAGAAATGATTCAACCTTAGAGGACGGGGTCCTGTATATACACACTATTATTAGATTATATAGCGGTACCTCCAATGCACAACATTCAAATGAAAAAGGCACTGCTTCCTTAACTTCGATTTTTTTGAATTGAATGTTATCTTTCAGTAAAATACAAGAACCACCTCGCCGTTCGTTCCTGCAAAATGAGGCTGCCAATGTATAGTTTTTTATGTGCAAGTTTTTTTCAGAACCACTTTTAATGAATGTTTCAGTGAGACATATAAAATCAACATCCTTCAATTCGTTTTTCAGTTCACTCAGAGTAATTTGAAAAATATCCTGTTTGCTAAGAATGCTTGCTATATTTTGGTGAAGAAGGGTAAGTCTAATTTTATTTACGAAAAAACACATCTTGATTTGGTTCCTTATTGGTTTTGGTAAAGAAAAAGGGAATTGTTTTTTGAACCAAAACTTTATTAGAAGACGTGTGTTTTTGTAATTTAACAGTATGACTGTTGGAAAGATATAATTTAATCATTTGTGGTGTCAGATATTTTTCTTTGTAAATTAAAAAGTCTAATGCAATATTAATTTTAAAACATAAATTATCTAAATATTTTGCCCTTTTAAATGTAGATGTGTCATTATCTAGTTCTAAAAATGTACAGTTAGGATGGTTCTTTATTAACAATTTTAAATTATAGTTTAAATACTTTATATTCAAATTGTAATTATACTGAACATTAGCAATATATATTCTAAATTTTCTAAGTTTATGTAATGCTACTCCTAACTCTGAAAATAGTAAATAAGGATTTTTATCATGTGACCCGATTGCTAATATAATAATGTCATCCTTGTTTAACGTGTTCTTTAGGTGGTCACAGCTATTTAATATTTGAGAACAGGTGGCTTCTGGCTTCACTATTGTAGTTATGCTGTATGTGTCGTCTGTCAAATGCCGTCGAGAATTATGTAATTTTTCTGACAGATTTTTTATTTGGTCATCCCCGAGAATTATAACTTGTGTTCTTGATTTGTTGTTATTATTATATTTGGTCTCATGTTGTTTCGAGTTTGTCAACGTAAATCCGTCGTCCGCGACATCTTTAGGTAATGACGGTAAAATTGAAGCGCTGTTGCAGGTAGTAGTAGTTGTCGAATTTGCCGGCAGTATTGATTGCTCCGTCCTACGATTGATCGGTGTGTCAGTGTCGGGCGCGTGTGTTGTGGATTTTGCATTAAACAGTACTGATTTGTCACTGTGTAATGGTGATATTCTGGTGCGGCTACAAGGTATATTAATTATGTTCTGTTTTAATGGAGTTACGCATTTGTTTTTGTGCCCAAAGTCAGAGGTAAGTTTTTTTAGTACTTCTATTTGCTGTTGTTGTTTACTCAATGTCTTTTTTAATTCAGTATTTTCTAAACTTAAATTATCAATTTCAATCTCAGCACGTTCCAAGTTACTTTTAAGGATTTCAATGTCGCGTAATAATTCTTCATTTCTTGAAATGTCATTGTGTTGTTCACTGTGAATGCTCAGCATAGTCGAGTTTAATATTGTCGAATTCATTATATTATTGTCAAGTGTCGATATGTCAAAGTTTGATTGTGATCTTATTAATTTGCGTCTTATTGTGATATTGTCCATTTTCTTGTATTTGTTATATTCTAATGAAATTTAATAAAGTTTACCAATCTATTTATCGTGTCGGTAAAGCAGTGCAGATATTCAGCATAAATTGACTCAATAGATGGCGTTAGTATACAAGCAGTGATTGTCCTTGTATAGTTGTCGGTAAAACAGTATGTAGGTCAATTTAAAACACAACAGCTGATTTTCAGTTTTTGTAATATTTACATTTTATTACCAACATTTATTCTAGCACTGACCTTTGTAGCAATGTAGGATTAATTATTACTACATTCCATTCCTCTAAGATAATATATATCCAGTAGTTACGGAGAAAACTTTGAAAATAGCACTTTCCTCTTCTTATGTCTATAACTTTGTGTTTTCCCTATATTGAACGTTGCTAACGCTTGTGGTTAAAACGATGAACTATAAGGTTGAAAAAATCACAGTTTCGTTGAGTAAATATACTTGAAATATTTTTAAATCGGCAAAATACACGGAGACTATGTTTACCATGGCACACTAGCGCCCTCTGACTTAGACTTTATTGACGTTTGAAATTCGATTGTATAATTCGATCCCATAATTATACTTGTACATTTACTTTGCTGTTTCATTAAAAACTGTTATTTTGGTAAAGATGTCTATAAGGTCTAAAATACTTGCACCAATTACTTTACTTGTGAAATTAATAAAATGGGTGCAAGAGATTTACGAAGACACAATGTTAAAAATATAAAAAAAAAAACAAAATGGCGGCCAACTATATTGTTCGTGGGCCGATTTTATGAAACTCGATTTTGTTACTATTTTGATCAAAATATAACAAAGAAATGTTAAAAATATAAAAAAAATATGGCAGACAACTCTTTTATTTGTGGGCTGATTTGATAGAAACTCGGTTTTTAGTACTAATTTGACAAGAAAATAATAACACAATATGTATTGAAAAAATTAAAAAATCTAAGATGGCAGCCAACTTGTTTGTTTTTGGGCCGATTTCGATGAAACTCGGTTTTTAGCAATATTTTGACAAGAAAAAAACAACGCAATTTTTAAAATACTAAAAATCTAAGATGGCGGCCAACTTTATTGTTTTTTTGGGCCGATTTCGATGAAACTCGGTTTTTGGGTACGATTTTGACAAGAAAAACCAAGTTTCATCGAAATCGGCCCAAAAACAAAAAAAGTTGACCGCAATCTTGGATTTTTAAAATTTTCAACATTGCGTTGTTATTTTCTTGTCAAAATCGTACCAAAAACAGAGTTTCATCAAAATCGGCCCAAAAACAAAAAAGTTGACCGCCATCTTGGATTTTTTTAAATTTTCAACATTGCGTTGTTATTTTCTTATCAAAATAGTGCCAAAAACCGAGTTTCATCGAAATCGGCCCATAAACAAAAAAGTTGGCCGCCATCTTAAATTTTTTAATATTTAAAAAATACGTTGTTATTTTCTTATCAAAATAGTGCCAAAAACCGAGTTTCATCGAAATCGGACCATAAACAAAAAAGTTGGCCGCCATCTTGGATTTTTAGTTTTTTAAAAATGCTTTGTTATTTTCTTATCAAAATAGTGCCAAAAACCGAGTTTCATCGAAATCGGCCCATAAACAAAAATGTTGGCCGCCATCTTGAATTTTTTAATATTTAAAAAATGCGTTGTTATTTTCTTATCAAAATAGTGCCAAAAACCGAGTTTCATCGAAATCGGCGCATAAACATGAATTTGATTATTAATATAAACTTTACCCCTCGCCTGCGACTTCCAGTTATTTCCATTGATAGAACAATTTCGTTTTTGGGAAATCAGAAATGGTGTAGTATTTATGGTCACCCTAGTTTTATAAAGGAATATTTCCCGAATATTGAAATTCTAAAATTGAAATTTGGCGCCAAAGTCAAAATCGGATCGGAGTTGCCAGGATTGACACTTGAATTTATACAACTACAATAATGCTGATTTGCATTATTGTAGAAATCTTATTAAATCAAAAGAGTAAGTTTAGTTTTATTTCACAATTACTATGTGTTATTCTAAATTAATATTTAAGTAGTATATTTTCAATATTCCACTCCGAATCCTTAACTTTGACACACTACGTGATTGGTAACGTACATTTTTTTTTCCTACTATCGTGGTATTATTGTTTTGTAATGGCAATTGTGCGAACGAGACACCGACCTCCACCTAGTGTTGTTTCATTCACACAGTAGAGTCTTCAGTCAATGTCATCGATAGAATTTCAACTCTATGACGAAGGCAATACAGTTGAATTTCTTTTATACGAATTGTGAAAATTTTTGTTTAGTACTCACTCCCTATATGAACCTCCTTGTGCCACAACAACAACAAGTATTAAGAAAAAAAAAAGGTTTGACATTTCTTTTTTTTAATACCGTGTTGTGGTTGTGGCCATGGAAATAGTACTATAAACCGGAATGAGTGCTTCGCCCCAAAACGAGCCGACAGAGAGGTCAAGTAGATGTATTTGTCCTTTTCTTCATTAGGGTGACCAAACCGTATGGTTGGCCGGAGACATACATAATACTTTAAACTGTTTAATATAACTTAAATACCTAGGTAGTTCTTTATTTATAATTAACACTTTTTACCGCGTTTTTATTAGGTTGCTTGCTCTTTTGTTTGTTTGAGCACAAATTTTGCAAACGATTTTATACCAAATTCTCGATGAGCTAGAGACTTGAAACTTTGAACACAGGTCAGAAATGGAAGGAAATGCAATATTACAGTGTCATTGAGGTGATCTGATAATGGAGCCGGAAGAACGCCACAGGAACTCTATGATGAATGAAACTATACAACCCCATCGTGTTTGGGCTTATTAGAATTGTCTTGACAAGTATTCTGACGGGAGACGAGGTTCAGGGTCGGATGATGAAGTCTGGATTCCATGCCATAGGAACTCAATATTGAAATCATGCAACCCCATCGAGTTTGGACTCGTTTGAATCGTCTTGACGAGTGCTCTGTTGGGCAACGAAATAAGAACTATGGAAATGTAATTCTGCTCAAAAAATAGCACCACGCAAACTACAACCGAGTGGGCGGGGCTAAAAAAGTACAACCGAAGCACTATTTAGTCATGTCTGCCAAGCGCTCGGTGACAGTCATTAGCGTTCTTACAAAAAAATTAGCATAAAAGTGGTAAAAAATGACGTCATGTGTGGTCAAGTGGTGTAAAAGACCAACAGAAGGCAGCAAACAAAATACGGACATATCATATCATTGGTAAGTAAAATATTTTTCGTTATTTAGAAATATCTATGAGCGTATAAATACAAACTATGGTCGCTATTATGCAACAAGTGTTCAGTCGCTTTGTGGGGCAGTCAAATCTTCACATTCACTGCTATCACACATTTTTAAACAAGTATAAAACTCTCCCATTAAAAATCGCCATATCACTTCGTCTTTCGGTGGTCATGCTAGGGGGCTGAGACACAGGCCGCGTTCCGATTCACGCCAATAGTGCTCACTATAGGTACTAGGCATTGATTCGGACCGCTTGTGAGAGCACTAACGCCGCTAACGTTGGATGATTTTTGACAACGTTATTACGTTACCTCAAAAAGGGGTAATCTCGGTAAAGTAAATTTTTATGAATCAAGTTCCTACACTCTGACCAATTATTTACCTACCTAACAATTTATAAACCATCAAAGCTTAAAAATAGGTAGGTACTTAACTTAATAGGTAGGTTCAAAATTTTTATTGCTTTTATAAGTGAAAAATAAAACGACGTATTAATACGTTGTTCTTTATCAGTCGCACCACACCTCTAGAAGACATATTAAGTCGTTCCTCGTACAAATATGTTAATTATCTATATAATATGATATGTAGGTAGGTACTTACATGTTTGAAACAATATCTTTTAATAATATGCTTCAATAGCTTACCTGATTTAAATCCTACTTGAAATAAAGTATCTTACCTATTTGTGACAAGATAATATGATCATCATTCATCAATATCATCATTTTATATATTTTATAAAATAATATACCTAACAATAAATCATCAGCCGAAAGACGTCTACTGCTGACATAGGTCTCCTTTAGTTTTCCAGAGCGACTAATAACAGACGACTTGCAGCCAGCGTATTCGATCGCTCTTTACCAAGTTGTCTGTCTACCTAATAAAACAAACATTATACCTAACTAATAATAATGTACTAGCCATCAAATTTTATAAAATAATTAAATGATGACATCCGCCGCCGGCCGTAGTGCCCGTAGTAGGTTCGGTGTACTAACTGGATTCTACATTACACCGTCCTTGCTTCAATGACAAAGGCACGATGACGGCCCAATGAGTGATACGACGCGAGCCAAATATCCAATCATGTTTGATCTGCGTACAAACCCCAGCCAATAGAAAACAGTATATACGTCAGAATACAACCTAATACCGATTATGCGTGCATTGTAATAAGGTTTGTTTTTGCTTGTTTATTTTTGAGTTTGCGGCCTTTTGCGTTACAGAGTATGGTGAAGGTGCCATTTTTGAAGCAATATTTGTTAGGAGTTAGGCTTCCTTAGTTCTTATTTCGTTGCAAGAGTCTGATGATGGAGCCGGAAGAAGGCCACAGGAACTCTGCAATAAAACCTTTCAACCCCATCGAGTTTGGACTCGTTTGAATGGTCTTGACGAGTACTCTGATAAGCGGTGGTATATTTTTAGTGTAAAAAAAACAAGTAAAAGTAGGAAAACATTGTCTAGTGATCTGTAGTAAAAAAAAGATGGAAACGATTTTCGACTTTATTGACGTTTGAAATTCGATTGCTTTTTCCCATAATTATACTTGTACATTTACTTTGCTGTTTCATTAAAAACTGTTATTTTGGTAAAGATGTCAATAAGGTCTAAAATACTTGCACCAATTTCTTTACTTGTGAAATTAATAAAATGGGTGCAAGAGATTTACGACGACACAATGTTAAAAATATAAAAAAAAAAACAAAATGGCGGCCAACTATATTGTTCGTGGGCCGATTTTATGAAACTCGATTTTGTTACTATTTTGATCAAAATATAACAAAGAAATGTTAAAAATATAAAAAAAAAATGGCAGCCAACTCTTTTATTTGTGGGCTGATTTGAATGAAACTCGGTTTTTAGTACTAATTTGACAAGAAAATAATAACACAATATGTATAGAAAAAATTTAAAAATCTAAGATGGCAGCCAACTTGTTTGTTTTTGGGCCGATTTCGATGAAACTCGGTTTTTGGTAATATTTTGACAAGAAAATAACAACGCACTTTTTAAAATACTAAAAATCTAAGATGGCGGCCAACTTTTTTGTTTTTTTGGGCCGATTTCGATGAAACTCGGTTTTTGGTTACTAATTAGACAAGAAAATAACAACTCAATGTAAACTGAAGGAAAAATCAAAAAAGATCAAAATGGCTGCTAATTTTGTTTTTGGGTTGATTTTGATGTGACTCGGTTGAAAAAACAAATAAATAATTTGGCTGCCATCTTAGATTTTTTTATAACATTCCGTTGCTGTTTTCTTGTCAAAATAGTACCAAAACCCGAGTTTCATCAAAATCAGCCCACAAACAAAACAGTTGACCGCCATCTTGGATTTTTTGTATTTAAACATTGCGTTGTTATTTTCTTGCCAAAAACCAAGTTTCGTTGAAATCGGCCCAAGAACAAAAAAAATGGCCGCCATCTTGAATTTTATAAGTTTTCAACAGTACGTTGTTAATTTCTTTTCAAAATAGTACCAAAAACCGAGTTTCATCGAAAACGGCCCAAAAACAAAAAAGTTGGCCGCCATCTAAAATTTTCAAATTTTTAACATTGCGTTGTTATTTTCTTGTCAAAATCGTACCAAAAACAGAGTTTCATCGAAATGGGCCCAAAAACAAAAAAGTTGGCTGCCATCTTGGATTTTTAGTTTTTAAAAAATTGCGTTGTTATTTTCTTGTCAAAATAGTACCGAAAACCGAGTTTCATCGAAATCGACCCAAAAACAAAAAAGTTGGCCGCCATCTTGGATTTTTTTAATTTTCAACATTGCGTTGTTATTTTCTTGTCAAAATAGTACCGAAAACCGAGTTTCATCGAAATCGGCCCAAACACAAAAAAGTTGGCTGCCATCTTGAATTTTTTAAATTTTCAACATTGCGTTGTTATTTTCTTGTCAAAATCGTACCAAAAACCGAGTTTCATTGAAATCGGCCCAAAAACAAAAAAGTTGGCCGCCATCTTGGATTTTTTGAATTTTCAACATTGCGTTGTTATTTTCATGTTGAAATAGTACCAAAAACCGAGTTTCAACGAAATAGGCGCACAAACATGAATTTGATTATTATTATTAATTTTACCGTCTCGCCTGCGACCTCTAGCCATTTCAATAGAACAATTTCGTTTTTTGGAAATCTGAAATGGTGCAGTATTTGAAAGAAAGAAAGAAAGAAAAGAAAGAAAATACATTTATTTTTGGAACCACACAACGATACACAAATTATAACAAAAAACGGAAAAATCAAAAATAAAATTAATAAGAACGTAAATACACAATTGCGTATCGTCGAGTGATGCCAAAATGTGCCAAGCTCAGTATAAGCAGCAAGCGGGGGGCCTATTTATGGTCACACTAGTTTTGTAAAGTAACTTTTCCTATAGATTGAAATTCTTAAATTGAAATTCGGCGCCAAGGTCAAAGTCGGAGTTGCCAGGATTGACACTTCTAATTATTACCACCTCACCGATGATAGCTGATTAGCATTATTGTAGATATCTAATTAAATCAAAAGAGTAAGTTCTGTTTTATATTACAATTTTTATGTGTCATTCTAAATAAATATTTAAATAGTATAAATTCGACTTCCCACTCCGAATTCTTAATTTTGATACACTACTTGATTGGTAACGTATATATTTTTTGTCCTACTATCGTGGTATTATTGTTTAGTAATGGCAATTGTGCGAACGAGACACCGACCTCCACCTGGTGTTGTCTCATTCACACAGTAGTGCCTTCAGTCAATGTCGTCGATGGAATTTCAACTCTATGACAAACGCAATAAAGTTGAATTTCTTTTAAACGATAAGTGAAAATTTTTGTGGAGTACTCACTCCCTATATAAACCTCCTTGGTTGTGGCAGGTGGTGGCGAAGGTATAAATTCCATTCTGCTGTTACTTTCGTACATTTGTGAAGTCGAAGAGACTTTCATTTTTTATTTTTTTTTTACGGAACCAAAAATTCTGAAACTTTTTTCTATTACTAAGGGAGCTTATTCCTACTTATAAAAAAATATTCAGCTAATTTGATTTTTATCGGACATTCCCCAATGTGACTGGTTTTTTGTTTAACATATTACCTGTGGTTGGTAGGCATGGGACGCTGTTAGAATTCATAGTACAGATGCCGGCATATATATTGGCAAGAGAATGAAAGAGACAAAAGATGCGCAGTAGCCATAAACTTAGTGTTTATGGCTACTGCGCATCTTTTGTCCCTTTCTTTCTCTTGCCAATATATATGCCGGGCAGTATGTTTGTAAAAACGGAAAGCTATGTATTAATTAGGCAACATTTGTTTATAAACAGTTTATATACAGTGTTTCACAATGTTTCATAATCTCTGTAAACAGTTTAAAAACAAAGGTGATGGAACATTGTTTATGATGAAACATGTTGCCGTGCTCCCCACTTTGAGTGGAGAGCAAGACGAAATATCTAGTTTAAAAACAAAAGTCAACAGGTGTGGACGCGTGTTGCGCGAATATTAAACATGGAAGTAGTGTGGTCCAACGTCCAACAGCCAGATTTCGATGCTCATAGAGCTTTATCAACAACACAATATACTTTGGGATGCCTCAAATACAGTTTATAGATAACTACCTCCTCGGGTGACATCTTAGCAACAACTGACAAGTGTGGACTGCCAAGTTTCAGAAACAGTGTTTACGGTAAACTTGTTTATAAAGTCATAAACAGTGATGGACAAATGTTTCCTAAAGAATACAAGGCTTCATTTGTTATAAAATAAAGGCAACTTTATAATAGTAAGGTAAAACCACTTGTAACTATTTTTTATTAGAAGGTCACATTCTTCTTGTGACTAACCTGTATTGATTGACAAGTTTGCTATCAATCTTATCTTACTCAGATAAGAATATCAGCCATTTGGATACTATTATATTGCCACATACACTCGGTGTCAGAAAAATCGCCTTTCTTTCAAAAATTTCTTCAAAATTAATTTAGTCCTATCAAAAGGTATCGAACCTTATTGGCATACCTAAAGTTGCAAGTACCTAAAATGTCATATTTTATTGTACACCTATGAAACATACGCCAATCGACGGAGAAGATGATTAGAAACAACAAATACTCTTTGACAATGACGATGTTTTCAACATCACAAGAAATAACGCATTTAGCGTTTAATTATGTTAATTGAATCAAAAAATTATTAATTTAAAGCAATTTCAATAGATATCAACATTTACACAATAAAACGTTAGCTAGCAATAGCAGGGGGGTGAAGCCTTGTATTAATTAGGCAACATTTGTTTATAAACAGTTTATATACAGTGTTTCACAATGTTTCATCATCTCTGTAAACAGTTTAAAAACAAAGGTGATGAAACATTGTTTACGAAACATGTTGCCGTGCTCCCCACTTTGAGTGGAGAGCAAGACGAAACATCTAGTTTATATACTTTGGGATGCCTCAAATAAAGATTAAAAAGCCTTGTATTCATTAGGCAACATTTGTCAATAAACTGTTTATGACGAGTTTATAAACAAGTTTACCGTAAACAGTGTTTCTGAAACTTGGCAGTCCACACTTGTCAGTTGTTGCTAGGACCCATCCTGGGTCCACGGGTCCCAACCCGAGGAGGTAGTTATCTTTATAATCTTTATTTGAGGCATCCCAAAGTATATTTATCTTTATAAACTTCATTTGAGACATCCCAAAGTACAGTGGAGCGTCGATTATCCGAACGTCGCTCAACCGAACGACCGCTTATCCGAACGTAGTAACGCGCGGGTCAGCTCCCACCTCCCACCACGCGGGTATCGCGTGCGCCGCCCGCGCTTCAGTTTTCGACCACTTGTCGCGACTTTTTCACTTGTTACTGTACCCGTATGTCACTTAAGATGTGCACGCGTCATTAAAGATATTCATAAATGTAAATAATATGGTTTTCATTTACCTGTACGTAAATTTGTATAGCTGAATCAATATATGTACATACATACATACATTAGTTCGATTATCCGAAAATACCGGTTTTCCGAACACCCACGTCCCCCAATTAGTTCGGATAATCGACGCTCTACTGTATATTTATCTTTATAATCTTTATTTGAGGCATCCCAAAGTATATTATTGTGCTGTTGATAAAGGTTTTTGAAATTTATCAAAATCTGGCTGTTGGACAAAACTACTTTCATGTTTAAAACTCGTGCAATACACACACGTCCACACGTTGACTTTGTTGACTTTTGTTTATAATGAGATGATGAAACATTGTAAAACACTGTATTTATAAACAGTGTTTATAAACAAATGTTGCCTAATCAATACAAGGCTTAGATAACTACCTCCTTGGGTGACATCCTAGCAACAACTGACAAGTGTGGACTGCCAAGTTTCAGAAACAGTGTTTACGGTAAACTTGTTTATAAACTCGTCAAAAACAGTTTATTGACAAATGTTGCCTAATGAATTACAAGGCTTAATTATGTAATTTTGTTGCAATCAACTCTGACAAAAATCGCAGTTACATTACTGCTTTAGTTAAGAACCAATGTGATAACTATCTTACTTAAAGCAGCAATGTAACTGCGCTTTCAATCGAGAATTGTTAGCAACAGACTTACGTGATCAACGGGCTGGTGGCCAACTCTAAACTTATTTTCGAAGAGGTGCAATTTTTCTGACGTCGAGTGTATTACTTTAGTAAAGTGGTATCTCTTAGAATGCTGATCTGAGCAGCTGGGTGTGTATAGCGATCCGACTGCCCTCTATTCACTCCTGAATGAAATGAAAAACTGGTCTCGTTGCATCTACTCTATTTCAATAGTCTACTCTATTAAAGTCCTATTATGTACTAATCTCGCTAAAATCAAATCAAAATCAAGAAAAAATGTAAACAAAGAAACATCACTGTCAAATTGTAAAAACTGACCTTTTCTTGGCCTAGCAATATACTTTTTCCTTTTGTGTTGTTTTGTTCTGGCAGCACCTTTGTTTACAAATTTATTTGCTATGAGATTAACCCTTAACCATTGCATTTCTCACAGACATATTTTGTTTTTAAATACCTACTCCTTGCTCAGTAATTATTTGCGATATCATGATTTTAATTAATATTGTTACTTTACATTTTTTGTTTTTATTTAATAAAAAATATTTGCATCAATACTTAAATTATTTGATTTTTTCCAATAAAAATTGAAAAAATCTACAGATACAAAAATTGACATCCTTCCAATGGCTCTAAAACTTAACTTTTCAGACTTAAGTGATTCCAAAACTAATTATATTAAATAAATCAAATCATTTTCTTTGACCTTATGAAAAAAAATTTTTTCTTTATAATAATCTTTTTGTTTTTAACATCATGTATAGCAAGCACAGGTTTTTTTACATTGCAAACAGAAGGGTTTCTTACTTATATGGTACTAGCTGCCGCCCGCGACTTCGTCCGCGTGGAAAGGTTTTTTTGCTATCCCTCGGGAACAATACTTTTTTTCGGGATGAAAAGTACCCTATGTCCTTCTCTGTACCCCTGACAACGTGTATGCAAAATTTCATGATGATCGGTTCTGTAGTTAAGACGTGAAGGCGTAACAAACAAACAAACAAACAAACAAACAAATGGACTTTCGCATTTATAATATTAGTAAGGATGGTTCCCTATTGATTCTCATAAAATTAGATGTCATAATATATCTTGACATAATGATAATCGCTCATAATTAATTCTTCATAAATCTTGAGACAGAACTATAATATGTATATAGACTTTACATCAGAGACCTCATGAAGTATATATACCTATTAGAGACCATCCATTTACTATCTCTATGTGCTCGTCACTAGAGGCTAGGAAGGAACAGGAAAGGACAAATTCGTGCACACATGATTCAAAAATATGTCACTTTTTTTTAAGTGTGCATACGTTTCTCTGACGTCAGTGGTTTAGGGTAATCGGACTTTGGGTATTATAATCTTTTTAATATCATAAGTTGATGCATAAAGTTATAGCAAGGTTTAACTACCTATTGTACTAAAGAAGTAGATAAATCTGATATCATATAAATATTTTGCTGCAAGATAAATAAATACTCTCCCAAAGTTCTGATAAGTTCTAATCTGCACTGTATGTCTTGACATCCAAGTCAGATTAAGATGACAATATTATTATGAGTACTAACATAAGACTAAGTATACAAATTGTTACTAAAATAAACTAATAATCTATGGATGTTTTCAACATCTAAAATGAATGTTTAATTATTATGTATATTGGCTTGTATATCATGGGACAAAGCACGGTTCTTTTGCCAAGCTTGGGTGGAGAAGTTTTATTAAACAAAAATCTTAACAATATAGGTTCAACTTAAGTTCTTTGACAAAGATCATCACTCAAATTGAAACAACATGAATTCAAATGTTATTATTCAGTGAATAATGCCACTAAAATATAAACAGACAATTATCTAGCTTCCCTTGGTAGATAACCAAAAATTTTCAGGTTTTGTATTTAACAAATTATGTGAGTTTACAGTCAGCTTGATTTGGTTCTGATAAATGGAACATAATGACACTTAATTTCAAGAAAAAGAATATTATAGTGAAAGCCAAGATATCAAAGAATTTCATGTTTATTATGTATGTAATCCTCTGCTCAAAAGGAAGAATAATAAAATTGGTTATTGTATTAATCACACAGTAATTGGCTTAGATATCAGTTTTTGGCTATTTAGCCAATGTCAACAAGTATTTATGAAGAACTAACCAAATTCATGATATTCAACATTCTTACCTTAACAGGTTGTTCCACTGTAACACGTCGTTCTTCAAATGGTAAAGAATTTGAATGTGGTATGAAGACTGCCCTAGGTACACCAGCATCTTGGTTATTAGGTGGGTCTGATCCAGGAGACCAGTTATAGTCCATATTACTTTTTATCGTGCTGCTCATCATTGGTTTAAATTTCTTGCTCTTTGCTATCACCATCGCACAAACCGCTCGTAAGAGTCAACATCCGTGCTCTGTATAAAAATTAACGAGTAGCACATTGATGGTCGAAACCAATATCACCATTACTATGGTGAAAGGTAAACACTATTTCACTAACATATTGAGATTTGAACGACATCAGGCACTAGAGTTTGTAGTTATTCCGTAATATTGTACAACAGTTTATATGAACGCAAATACCATTATTTATGAAACTTGATTCCTTTCGTCTACGTATAGAGTATTCTTGAAATGGCTAAGAAACAAATTTACCATTATAAAATACAAACTGTTTTAAGAACAATAACATAAATTAGCCCAGTAAAATCACATAATAACATTTTTTGAGGGTGTAAATCGAAATATCGTTTGAGGAACTTACGAAACGGGCACAAAAATCAGACATTTGTTTTGTTGAATATTGAAGAATTCTCCGTTCCGTTCATTCGTTCGTTATTCATCTGTTTTCGCTAGGTGCTTTTTCTGTCCACGAAATGAATAACGAAATGTCAGTTCTCAAATATCAAATGAACTGAACTGACACATCAATAACTTGATCAAGCTATAACTAGGCTGCGGTCCCCATAGCGATAATATCGATATTATCGCGATAACAGCCGGTCCGCATGCACGTTAGCGCGTTTACAATATCTAGCGTGATGTCACTCATGACGTCATTACCAGCGCCATCTTGGGCTTACAGCGACCATGCCTCGGAGCGTAATCACTGTGAACGTTCTGTCAAAAGTTATAAGTGACTGTCAAACGAAACAGGTGTCAGAATTTTATTTCGTCAAAAAATCAAAAAATGAGAGAGTTCGTTATAGAAGGATCTTTTGCTCACTTCACAACAAAAGGATAGAGTATTATATTGGTTAATATTTTGTTAATATTAATTTGGAGCTTATCCAAAAAGGTGGTTGTAAATAGTTGAAAAAAAAGATGTTGGGTGCACACGATTCAATAATCAAACGTTCTTCATCATTATCATCGCTTTAGAGAGCAAAAACAGTACGTAGCAATTATTCCATCTTGTATTTGAGGTTAGAATAAAACGTTAGCGCGCTTACGAGCGGTTCGCATTCGCCAACTATCATTTGTCGATTTTATCGATTTGAGCGCGATATCGAATGCGGACCTCGTGTAAGCGTTGTAAACGCCGTAATCGATGTAATCGCCATGGGGACCGCAGCCCAAATTGTAGATGTCACTGCGTACGCTTGTTCTTAAGACAGTAGGGGGTCGTTCCTTAGAGCATACAGAACGGGAGTAAGCAAGAGCGCTCTCCTACACTAGATTTTGTTCACCGATTTTGGGGGGAGACGAGGTACACACGCACAGCACACAACTTCATATTCACGCACACTTTTGAAGCTTAAAGTCATATTGTTACACACGCACACAAAAACAGAATGACCACAAAGTTATATTGGCAGGTGGTCAAATTCGGAACTACCCATCTTAGTACAAATTCTGACAGATCACGTAGACGGCAGCGCCAAACTTACCGACATAAATAAGTTTGCCCTTGCGTTAAGATTAGTGATGGGACATAAAAAGACCGATAAAATTGAATGATTAGAAGCTTTGATTCAGAGGCGGCGTAGCATGGGTTGACACCCGGGGCGGTTTTCTATTTAGCTCCCCCATAAAACAACAAATACGTGAAAGCTTACCAGAGCCGGATTTAGAGTGTGGAAGCCCTGGGGCAAAAAGGGAGTGGAGGTCCCTAATTATTTTTCAAATATGTTAAATAAGATTTTTCTTGCAAGCCAAAGGTCTGCCGTTAGTTCTAAACGACCACGTGCAATAAAGATAAAGGGGCGGCATCTATATAAGCAAAGGAAAAAACAAAGTAATTTATCGCACAGCAACAAATATCACAAAAACAAAATATGAAAATTATGGGAATAGGCGCACAAGTTTTTTTTTCACACGCGCAATGTAAGAATATTTAGAATATGACTACCTACACTGACCTTGTCAGAAAGAAAAGATTTCTTTTGAGGGCTGAACTTAATTTTAACTCTTCCCTGCGCTTAGTTTTTGTAAAATTCTACATAAGTGGGTGATTTTTATGTTTGTACTCACTTCTCGTATAGAAGTCTAGTCGCGGCGTGCGAAGCGCGCCGCGCGCTCCGACACGCTAATGGTATCTTACCGTGGCTCCGCGGGCAGTCCCGCGAGCTTAGTTTTTGTAAAATTCTACATAATTGGGTGGTTTCTTGAAAGATACCTTTATCTTTGTACTCACTTCTTGTGTAGAAGTCAAGTTGCGGCATGCCCAGCGCGAGCCATGTGTGTGGCCATTTCTTTCCCACGCAATTTTCGTAAAATTCTACATCATTCTAAATCATTGATGATTTCATTAAAATCCAGCTCAAATCGTTATATTACGTACTCTTTCGTTGTGTAAGATTTTTTAAATTAAATAATTTATATGGAGGCCCCTCTCTTGTGAAGGCCCCGGCCAGTTGCCTCAGTTGCCGACCCTTAAATTCGGACCTGGAGCGAACACGAACTTTTTTAAACTAAGACACAAAAACATCAAAATATAAGATAAAAGTCAGAGTGTGCTTCAACCACCGATTTTGATGGTTGTTTGGTTGCTGCGCTCTGAGCCACGGAACGGGTGAAACTACGCTCTGGCAGCGTTCAGAGTAATATTTTACCGAGCGACGGAACGGTTAGAGCGCAGTGCAACGTTAGAGGGCAGCCCCTGATTCGAGCGAAGCCACGGAACGCACACCGGGCATCTGGCGCGATCTGGCGCATGGTGCATCTCATCTGAGATGCGCCATGCGCCAAACCGCGAGTGAGTTGTCACAACGCACGTTGGCACCCCTTGGTGCTTGGTACCCGTGGCAGACCGCCCCCACCGCCAGTGCTTTGATTTGAAGATGAGTGATTATGATTACGACCAAAAAAAATTAATGTCTTCATATTGATTTTGTGATTTGCACCAACAATCACTAAAATACGCTTACAAATAATTGTTTAATAACATACTTAAAACATCGTTCTGCCCTTTTATCCTAAAATAATGTACAGAAATGAAATTCCGATAGTGAGTGTTGGCGCAAGATGCAAGTACAAAGGTGTGTAGGTTGTCAAAAAAGAAAATAAATGTGATTAATAATGTAATCATTTATTTACAAGTATCTATGTACAGTCAGAAGCACATCAAGCTATACAAAACTGTCAAAAATCTCCAATGAATTTTGAACCTTAAATTGCTTGTTAGGGTTCCGTAGCCTAAATGGCAAAAAACTAAACCCTAATAGATTCGTTATGTTTGTCTGTCCGTCCGTCCGTCCGTATGTCACAGCCACTTTACTACGAAAGTATTAGGACTACACAGTTGAAACTTGATAAGTAGATGTATTCTGTAAACCGCCTTACGATATTTACACAAAAATAAAAAAAACAAAAGATTAAAGGGGGCTCCCCATACATGGAACTGTAACTGAAAAAAAAGCATCTATATAAAAGTCTATAGATAGGTCTTCAAAAATGTCATTGAGGTTCCTAAGACTATTTTTTCTCAAAGTCAACCGTTTGAACGATAATATACACTGCCAAAATAGTAAAATGTGTGCCCCCCCTCTAACTTTAAATCAGCTTTTAAACTAGTGTTATTCTTCGTATATAGGGAATTTAAAAGTTGCCGCCTGATATCTAACAGTAGGCAACTTCAAATCAAGAAAGGAAAGGTAAACAATATCAAAATAAAGATAAAAGAACCCTAAAAACAACCCGGTTGACGCATTGGACGCATAAGATGAAGACAAGACAAACATTTGTGTGCAAGAACATGTCTGTTTGTCTTGGTATTTTCTATGTATTATAAGTGGGTACGTATCAGAATGTCTAAAGTTAGAATGTCTAAAGTTAAAATGACAAAGTTCAAAATGTCAAAAATTAAAATGGTTTAAAATGTCGAAAATCATTATGTCTAACTTCAAAATAGCAAAATTCAAAGTATCAAACGAATCAAATACTTGAAAGTTAAAATATCAATAGTCATTAAGTCTAAGTTCACAATGATTTATTTGAATTGGGTTGAATCTTGAAACGAATCATCTTCTTTGAGGTTGATTGAGTCTGTGGAGGTGTCTTTGGGCTTCGCCTAAAATGCGTTATAGCAAATTTAGCTGCCGGAAACGAGTCTAAACTAGTCTACTGGGACTTAGAAACCGTAGACCGCAGGTCACGAGATAGGTGCGAGGAGCGTAGCGACGAGTATGTTAGGTTGACATGAACCCAGCGCGCGAGCCGAGCGAGCGAAGCGAGCGTGCCGCGGCAGCGGCCGGCGAAGCGCCAGAAAAAAATCTATTTCAAAGTCTTTTGGTGGATTTTGTTCGCCGGCTACTGAATCAGTGACTGGCACCGGCTACCGAATCAGGGAGTGGCGCGGCTATGTTGATGTGCGGCGGAGGCACAGAGGTTAACACACAGTTATTTAACCAAATTAATAAGATAAGAAGACTAAATGAAAGAAAATTAGTAAATTCTATACGTCATTATATGTATTTGGACTATTAGACATTTTAAGTTTTAATCATTTGAACTTAGACATTTTAATTTTTGACTATCTGACCGTTTGACATTTTCTTTTTTGACATTTTGAACTTTTTACATTTTAATCGTTAGACATTCAAATTTTTGACATTTTGAACTTTTCCATTTTAAGTTTAGACATTCTAACTTTAGACATTCTGATACGTACCCATAAATATACCATCGCACAAGTTTCAATTTAATAGAAAAAACACTAGAGAAAAATAGACACCCGTATTTTTTCTAGTGTTTCTTCTATTAATTATCTTAATATAAAAATAGCATTGTGATTTGTTAATGCGTGTTAAAAAACAACCGTTTGGTTGTTTTTTAACTGCACTCTAAGCCTCTGAACGCAACCTAGACGTTCAGAACAAAATGTATGGGAAAATATAGCTTGACCATAAAGAGTTGACATAAATTGAGGGCGCCACTTTCTATGTAAATACGTCAAAATCACGAATAATTTGGCAACACTGACTACATTTAGTACTGAAAATTTTTAGTTCCATTTTATTTAATTTCAACTCTTTATGGTCAAGCTGTAGGTATAATTTTTGTGGTATTTTTTACCGAAAAAGACCCATTGACCCAAAATGAATATAAAAGCCTATTCTACAATGCAAATGCCGGAATTGAAAGCCAAATTAAGACGTTTTCATTCTTACAGAATTTATAATATTTTTCCATATCCAGATTTTTCGGAAAGTAAAAGCCAACATTTTTAAAGCCTATTACAGATGCCGGCATATATATTGGCAAGAGAAAGAAAGGGACAAAAGATGCGCAGTAGCCATAAACACTAAGTTTATGGCTACTGCGCATCCTTTGTCTCTTTCATTCTCTTGCCAATATATATGCCGGGCAGTATACACAGAATTTAATCATTTTAAAGCACAAAAAAACATTTTTTTAGGTAAAAGTCCTTTGTTTTAATAGCTCTCGTGGAACAAGCGTACGCAGCGCCTTTTTGACAGTTGCCTTCCCCATCATGCAGCAGACTGACGGGAGACTGATGCAATACTGCCAACCCCACCATTTTTTGTATGAAATGACATAGAAAAAACATTGCAGTTGCCAGCCTTGCATTAGTCTCTTGTGTCAGTCAGTCTGATTGATCGTGTAATCTCTCTTAGTCAAGAACTTTAAATTCATTCTCTAATGAGCGGCGGGCTGATTACCTAATTAGGAACCACCTAGCGACCGGTCTCATTTGACAGATGAATGTGATACATTGCTACTTCTTTTTGGGGTGAAAAAAACATACCAAATAAAAGTAGCAATGTATATCAAATGAAACCAGTCGCTAAATAGTTTATATTTAGATAATCAGGGTGCGGTTTTCATGACAGATTAAAAAAAAGGAAACTATGAATAGATGGCGTTGTGCAAAAGTATGATGTCAATGTCAACTTGTCAACCCTGACATGACATGTCCAAATATCTATCTATCTTGTCCGAAGAAATAATACTGCTCCACAAAACACCTGCAGATCAATAACTTAAGCCATCTTTTCTAAAAATTACAAAAAATAACCACAAATTAACTTACGTGAGCGTTGTAAGCATGAATCGGACTGGGCGTCAGCGCGCTGTAAGCGTGATTCGGAACGCGGCCTTAGAATTTTTCGCAACTTTTTTGACATCATACTTTTTGATAGCGCCATCTAGTGAGGAAATTGGATCTATTTTTTTCCTTAAAAAGTGCTCATTAATTTAAAGTCACAGTCAAGGTCACAGTCAACGGCCTGCTGGGCTCCCACAACTGCACCCCCTAATGCCTGCAGGCTGATTATTATCTAACTAGAAACCGCCTAGCGACCGGTCTCATTTGACAGATGAATGTGATACATTGCTACTTCTTTTTGGAGTAAATAAAACATACCGAAGAAAACTAGCAATGTAACACATTCATCTGTGAACTGAAACCGGTCACTAGGTGGTTTCTAATTAGATAATCAGCCTGCCGCCGGTCTATAGCGTGTGTTTTGCCCTACACAATCAACAAAACATTGTTTCGCGAAACAAAATACGTTTTTTTTATGTTGAATGTTGAAATGTTTTTGTTGATTGTGTAGATCAAAACACGTGCTATGAATCCGGCATAAAGTGAACAAGCATTTCTTGTCAATCATTTAAGTAGCCCTTGTCAATCATTTACATTGCATTTACCATTAGGGTGCGTGGCCTATTTTTGATTGGCCACAGTAATCTATCTATTCTGTGGTACTTGTCAAGTATCGCTCCTAGACTTAGAGCATACAGAACGGGAGTAGGCAAAACACGCGCCCCCTTTCACCAAAGTACATGACCAATTTGGTCGTGTCAGTTTATAAAAACTAGTTGGTCACGAACACTCGCCATTTTGTAATACTACATATCGCCGAACGCAGCTCCGCTAAAATGATGTATTATGCAGTGATTTTGTGCAAAAGACGATCCGAAAGTTCAAATTTTACTAAAGACGGTATTTCCTATCACACCTAAACTAATTTTATTAACAAACTGTGATATAATCACGAAGAAATCGCAATTTGTTAAGTAAGCTAACGACAGATATTGTGATAGCAAAACGATACCAAACATAATACTAATCTATGAAACAAACATCATGGTACAAGTCTAGAGCTGTGACAGTGTGAACAAATGTGTGTGCTCGCGTTCGCTTTGAACGAATGAAAGATCAAATGTATTTTAACTGTTATTTTGATGTGATTTGATCAGGACCTATATTATCAATGATTAGTTTTTTATAATAAATATTATGTAATAATTGTATACTTTTCTTGCAAAATCTATACTTACATAGTCTGGTCAACGAAAGATGTGACTGAAATGGCGGCGCCACTATGTTTTAACATTTGGAGGTTAAGTTAATATTACTGGAAATTGACCCCTAAAATGTGGTGCAAAATTAGTTTTTCCAACAGACTCTCATCTTTCGTTAACCAAACTCTAGTATAAAGGACACTTTTTCGACTGTTTGTCTGCATCTCCGCTAACTTCTCTAAAAACCACGATTTGGAATTTAATAAGGTTTATTTGTACTATCCTTTAAGAATTTCAACTATTTGGACCGATATATTCTGCCTAAGTGTATGAAGTTTCATTAAAATCGGTTCATCCATTTCGAAAAATAAGGACTTCAAAGTTTGTATAAAATGTAGTTTGCCGTTAAGGGTCCATGATAGGAAAACATGGTTTGCGCGGGTGATACTTTTATATAGAAAACGTAAAGTTGTTGCCACAAAAAAACATACGGCAAGCTAAAGAGATTCTTTAGTAGCTACAAGTTTTAAATTGCGTATGAACCTCACAGATGATAGTAAAAAAAGTATATCATTAAAAGCGCTTGCTTGTAGAGTCATATTTTTGGTGTTAATAATAGCAGAAACGTTTTAAATTCTACATCCAAATACACTTTAACGTACTGTAAAGTACAAAAGAAAATGATGAAAAAACATCTAGAAAGTGCAAAAGTGAGGTTTTTTTCATACTCTAAAGAAAAAAAACCGGCCTCGTGCTAGTCGGACTCGCGCACGAAGGTTTCCGAACCAAAAAACGGCAAAAAACCACGTTTGTTGCATGGGAGCCCCCCTTAAATATTTATTTTATTCTGTTTTTAGTATTTTTTGTGATAGCGGCAACAGAAATACATCATCTGTGAAAATTTCAACTGTCTAGCTATCACAGTTCATGAGATACAGCCTGGTGACAGACAGACGGATAGACAGACAGACGGACAGCGGAGACTTAGTTATAGGGTCTCGTTTTTACCCTTTGAGTACGGAACCCTAAAAACAGAAACAAATGTTTTCGTATAACCGAGCCATAACACTCTTTATGTAGAATTTAAATATGTAATGGTCATACTCATGATGATTCCCTCAAACTTTTATGATAAAGATTGTTCATCCGCTGAATTTTCAAGCGCGTTAAATTAAAAAAAAGTGTAAAATTAGCTTGATCAATTTTAAATTAAAAAAAAAAATAGCCAAGTGCATGTCAAAATCAAATTTCAACTGTGTAGTCCTAATACTTTCGGAATAAAGTGGCTGTGACATACGGATGGACGGACGAACGGACAGACATAACCAATCTATAAGGGTTTAGATTTTTGCCATTTAGGCTACGGAACCCTAACAAGCAATTTAAGGTTCAAAATTCATTGGAGATTTTTGACAGTTTTGTATAGCTTGATGTGCTGCTGACTGTACACAGATACTTGTAAATAAATGATTACATTATTAATCACATTTATTTTCTTTTTTGACAACCTTTACATTTGCATCTTGCGCCAACTCACTATCGGAATTTTATTTCTGTACATTATTTGAAGATAAAACTGCAGAACGATGTTTTATGTATTGTATTAAACATTTATTTGTAAGCTATTTTAGTAATTGTTGCTGCAAATCACAAAATCAAATGAAGACTTTTTTGTTCGTAATCATAATCAATCAATCACTCATCTTGAAATCAAAGCTTCTAATCATTCAATTTCATCGGTCTTTTTATGTCCCATCACTAACCTTAACGCAAGGGCAAACTTATTTATGTCGGTAAGTTTGGCGCTGCCGTCTACGTGATCTGTCAGAATTTGTACTAAGATGGTTAGTTCCGAATTTGACCACCTGCCAATATAACTTTGTGGTCATTCTGTTTTTGTGTGCGTGTGTAACAATATGACTTTAAGCTTCAAAAGTGTGTGTGAATATGAAGTCATGTGCTGTGCGTGTGTACCTCGTCTCCCCCCAAAATCGGTGAACAAAATCTAGTGTAGGAGAGCGCTCTTGCTTACTCCCGTTCTGTATGCTCTAAGCTCCTAGACGATCAAAATGTGATTGACAAGCTGATTCAATGTAAATGATTGACAAGCAATTTTGATCGTTCATGCACCCCCTAAGCGATCAAAACTGCTTGTCAAAAGCGCCGATTACATATCCGGCAGGCTGATTATCTAATTAAAAACCACCCAACGACCGGTCTCATTTGACAGATGAATGACATTGCTACTTCTTTTCGGGGTAAAAAAAACATACCAAAACGGTCGCCAGGTGGTTTTTAATTAGATAATCAGCCTACCGATCCAATTAAGAAACCAATTTCGGGTTGCCACCCGTACTTGACAATAAAATATGGGTAGTATTTAATCGGATAACAATAAATTCCCATTTTGGGTATCAAAAATACTGAATACAGCGTACTGAAATACTAAGTGAGCGACGGAGCAAGGGCGACTACAGATATCGAAAATGGGTGAAATTAAAATACAAATTGAGGAACTAGTTATTCAGAATGGGGGACCAAATTACTATTTGGGCGCAACGCAAGGATTGGAATAACGTTAAAAAATAAAGATACAAAAAATAACGTTAAAAATAGCGTTAAAACGTTTTATCGGTAAATTTACCGGTAAAAATAACGTTAAAATATTGTACCGGTAAAATTACCGTTAAATATAGCGTTAAACTTTACCGGTACAATGTACAATAGTACCGGTAAAATTATCGGTAAAAAAAGTAACGTTATTAATTGGAATAACGTTAATTTTGATGTAACGGTAACAAAAAGTAAGAAATAACGTTAAAATTAACGTTATTACGTTATTTACTGAAATAACGTTAATTTCAATTTAACGTTATCTAAAGTAACGTTATTTATTGACATAATTTTAATGTTAAAATTAACGGTAAAAAGTAAGAAATAACGTTACATCAAAACACGTTTTCATTCCCTGTTTGGGCGACAACCTTAGTGGACACAAAACATTTAAAATTATTACATTATTTAAAAGGTATAATTTTATTATACCCTTTCTCATTAACAATATTATTGCTTTTTTCAACGCATTAAATACTTTATATAGGTATACATCAAATAACTAGGAACATAATTGGTGCCGGCGATCGGTCAGTGTGTACTGGACTTCATTCACGTTGGGGAAATCCCTGGTGTATTGGGTGCGTTTCTTTCCGTATCGTCATTGTATAGTCCAGTCCCGACCAAAATACTGCACCCAGGCCACATGCGACCCGCATAAGTACTTCACCTGGACCGCGACCTGGTCAAAACTTTAGAACACATCAATAGAATATATTGTGCAAATAGTTTGCTAGCGAAAATGAAACGTGACTAAAAATCGGGCTACGCGGTCGTTTTTTTTTACTATAGACAGACAGGGATGATTACAAGATTAGTGGATTAAACAGACTTTTTTTATTTATATCGTAAGAATCACAATTTCACTACCAATTTTTTGATATATTTATTTGTTTATAACTTGTACCCGTTTCTCTGGAATCGCCATCGCCAGAAACGTCAAGTTAGCAGCCCACTTCGAGACCGTAATATCTCGGCTTGTATTAAAGCAATATAATTGAAATTTTGCGTATACGATTCACTATTTTCTAACAATTTTTTGGCATATAAATCACATTGATACGAACTGTATTTCTTAAGGTGTCTGCCAGCTTGACGTCAAGTTAGCAGCCTCACCAAGATACTCAAATATCTTTTGAACCATAGTATCACTATTTATATGCTATAGTTCACTATTTATCACTATTTATTAACAATTTTTTGACCTAGTCAAAACCTTCTAATTCCATGGTGAGGCTGCCAACTATACGCTAATATCATAACAAAAAATGGTGACGTTTTCACAATGACGCAGTTTGTCCCTGTCATAAAATTAGAGTATATTAAATTTATATTTTTTAATATAGACTGGGCAGGCATTCGACCACCATCTTGCTTGGTAAACAGGATGTGGTCTAAGGTGTAGCATGCATGCCCAGGAAATGCCTATTCACTCTTGCCTTGAAAAGACCAAGGTTGTAATTATTGGGGAACACATGAGCAGGTAGCGCATTCCATTCTTTAGCAGCTCGCATAAGAAATGTATTGGTAAAGCGCTTGGTACGGACACTTGGAGTATCTACTATATAATGGTGATATGCTAATCTGCGTCTGGTATCCCGATGGTGGAAAGGGGCTGGAGGAACAAGGTTGTGCAGTTCCCTCGCACATTCTCCAAAGTGTATTCTATAATATTTCTCTAAACAGATGGTATTCTTGGCTTGAATTGGTCTATGGGCATCAATATTCCATCAGTAAAGTGTGTTATACCTTAAGATTACAGATTAAAAACCAGTCAAGTCGTAATGTCATTTTCGGGACTGTAGTCTCAAGGAGCACTTTAACGGCGGGGACGCCTGGGACTACAGTCCCGAAAAACGCTCCAGCGGTTAACCAGTTAAGGGTCCCTGTTATGCCATTTTGCCTTCGTGCCGTTTTAACTTTAGTATGGGTTCCCAAGGTAATATGTATTGAAATATAATGTGTGACCTCACTCTAACCCTTCGGATTGCTCGTTAAACCCCTTATAACCCATGTGGTTTTAAATATATTTATGACACGTTTCTTAACGAATTGTTAACTTTGTGTTAGTTATTCGAAACGTTAAATAAATGTTTGTTTCAACATAAATCTTGGTTTGATTTATTAAACTCACTTTGTTTCGATCTGTGGACACTTTAATCTTTTTAATCTTTTACTTTCATTGATATTAACGGCGCCCAAAATTATAGTTAGTCCATAGATGACTGAGCCACGCGAATCCACATAACCCCTTTGCTCTACCGACTATAATTTTCAGCGGGGTAAATACCATCAATACCCCTCAAAAATTTTTCATTACACATTTATTACAGAAATGTAATTATTAGATACTTAAACTAGGTATTTTTGTAAGTTCCTGTGTTCTCGCGATCCGCACAAAATGGGTCAGTGGTCCGGTTTAGCGACCCCTGTCTTATCCGTCCCGTCGCGGAAAGGGTTACCATATGAAAAAATTAAAAGTCCGGAGAAAAGGCCCGATATCCATTGAAAAATCCTGAGATTTGTAGCAGTTTGAGAATAACGTACGGGGGGGGAGTAGTCGGCAGTGGCGAACTGATTAAATAATAGAAAGCTTATTTATCCTTCTATTAAATGTACTGATTTTTATTGAAAATTCTAAAAATCCTGAGATTTCCTCAAATTTTTGAAATACGGCCGCAATCCTGAGCAAAGTCCAAAAATCCTGAGATCTCCGGACAAATCCTGAGATATGGTAACCCTAGTCGCGGACAGGTACATAAAAGTATCAGCAATAAACAAAATTATTTTATCAGACCTATTCATTACAGGTATTTATAGTATTATGTACTACGGGATAGTGCTTGGCCTTCATTTCACTTGATGTTAAGTGACGATAAGGCCGAAGGTGGAAGCGCACTACTCCCGGAATCCTCATCACTGAGGAATTGGCTATCTTACCTCTAACTGCCGGAACACAACAATTTTTAAATTGTTCACTTCTCAAGCTTACGCGCTCACTAGACATGAAATAAAACACTTTTAAACGGATACTAGCGCGGTTTTATTGAATGTACTTTGGTATTTAGTTAGTATTTGGTTTGATTTTTGGTTTTCCCGACGTTTCGGCACCTTTGCAGCTGCCGTGGTCACGGGGGACTGAAGTTACCGAAGTTAACAACATAATTTGTTGTTTAGTTTATGTGAATTTTAAATATACATGGCACTTAATGGGATAAAGCCCTGAGAGATTGAGAGACGCGCCGTCTTAACCACTCGTTCTTTAGGAGGTTAGGAGAAGAGTCACCCGCGCACCATCCGGAAGGCCACCACGCCAACGGGAAGAAGAGACCCTACGCGCGCCAGTAAAAACAACCAAGAAGTTCGCATAGAAGATGATGGCAATTTTACATTCTCCAGTCGACAAGAAGCAAGCGCGCCACACGCACTAATGGAAGTGATAGGAAGATTAGATGCGCGCTCCGTACGATCACCAAGAAGCGAAGCGAAATGGAAGATGGTCCAGGTGCCCCTACCGCGCAAGTGTCATCAGCATCGCACACATTGCTTCTTCTTTTTGGCACAAATTAAAAGTTAAAACTTATCACAGAAAAGTAGCAATGTGTCATACCTATCTGTCAAATGAAGCAGATAGCGATAATAACACTTGCGCGGTAGACCCACTGATCGAGCTAGAGACGCTGCAAGAATACTCCGAAATTGACGATGAAGAAGGAGAGTTGAATCGGCAGGAACATCAGGAGAGCTGGTTCAACCAAACGAACTTTTTGGGACTTAATGTGACAGACCTGAGACACGGCACTAGCAAGACGAGTGAATGGCGTCATCTAGAATTAGTATCTACCGTTTAGCTAGTGCGAGAAACGAAGTGTTCCATTTATAGCAACTGAGTGAATAGCAATTGGAGGAATAACAACTAAAGTATTCCGCTTAAAGCAACTATCAATATATTTGTAAGTCATTTTGTTAAATATCGAAAGTTGCTCTAAGTGGAATACCTCAGTTGCTATTCGCCGAGTTGCTATTCGCTCGATGGCTCTAATCGTAAGTAAGAATACTTCCGAGAAACTTGCTCGTTTTAATTTTTTTGTAATAATTTCTTATTATTCGAAAAATCCGAATTTGATTTTCAAATCCGGATTTGGAAGTCTAGTAAAAATGAGCGGATATCCGGATTTTTCGAATAACGGATTGCATTCCCTAACACTGACTACATTTAGTACTGAACATTTTTAGTTCCATTTTATTTAATTTCAACTCTTTATGGTCAAGCTGTAGAGGGTCGTTCCGAACCTACGCTCCGAGTGCAACCGAACGCTCTAACGCCGTTCCAAACATTAGAGCGTGACGTTTGGTTGTAACAACTTTTGTCGCGAAGGGTTCGCGAATAACAAATAGACCCACCAACAATATTGTATATAGCAACACTCATATATATAGACCATAGAGTACTATCGGATGGATATAAAGTCAATCAGAGGGTAAGCTCATTTTCAACATTTGCATATGTCATGTTTTTAACGCCCATCTTGTTCAAACTCTTTCAAGTGAATTTGTAGTACGACAAATGTGTGTGTTACATCTGCCCGCCAGCATCAGATAAACCGAAAGCTAAGTACTTTAGAATAATTTATTATAATCCCGTAAGGATTCACGAGTTTTATGTATGCGATTGTATAGATAATTAACGATGAGAAATTGCACGTGATACGAAACTCTCAGTAGCTGATAATCACTTGCAACTTCTATCGTGCGTGGTAACTTGTTATGCTTAAAGTTATATCTTATACGTGTGCAATTCATCCCTGTTTAAGAAAACTAAGATCTATTAAGTACCCACCAATATAAAGGTTGAGAGCTCCGTTGTTTGTAGAAGCTCCCCCTTAGGTGTCGAGGGCTCCACGAAGAAGTCCCTTGTATGTAAGCTTGCGCAATCTTCTTACAGTATGAATAACATCAGTCCGTGAAGAACCGATGTGTGTTGAGTGTTGGGGTACCGGTCCTTTGGACTCACAAAGATCAGTGACCTATGAGATTCACATTAGGGTATTTGTTTGATATCAACCTGTTTATCAATATGAATATAATTGCACTCTTAGAGATATGACAACTATCATCCAAATGCTTAAGTTTGTGTTGACTATATTACACCACTCTGTGGTGATCTTGCTGGCTAACAGTGGCGAGGGGTGAAATTATTGGGAAGGTAAGCCGCTCTACAAAAATTTAATGATCTGCATAGTGGATCGATGGGTTAGGATTTTTAAAAGGAAAGCCGATGGGAATCGGCTTATATGGACCCTTCGCCACTGCTGGCTAAAGTGCTTAGTGATTATACTTACAGTATAATCATACTTATCCTCTAACTACAGGTGGGACCTACATTCCACGTGGAGATGCTGGCTAGGGCGTGATAGAGCAGAGAGTTTCAACTTATCCAGGTAAGACAGCTGGACACCTTATTATTCTCATAAATCAACTCCTAGCTTAGTGGCACCTCAGACGAGTTGATAAACTTTGTCAATATAAAGCGAAGCAGAATAATAAAACTAGTTTACTAATCTTCAGTACTTTATTGAATCACTCAGGCAAGTGTTTGTATGATGGTTTGTTTTGTGTAGGCTATCATACAATTAATTTCATATATTCCTAATAAATGACAAGCTAAATTAAGTATACACAAATTTGGTGGAGGTGCTGGGATATGAATTTATTACTGAAAAATAATTTTATCAAATTAGATAAAGTTTAGTATAGACTGAACTGAACTTTATAAACAAAACTTGTCTGATGTGTGGCTGGAGGGAGTTTGATGAGAATTTACTTTGAAATTAAATCATACAATTGTCAGCTGTCTTGGTGGATGATAATGATACTTAAAATAATAGATACTTGAACAAAGTGGGACAATTTACTTTATTTGTGTGACCCTTACTATAAGTTATAACTTTCATCAGTGTGAGCAAAATACAATGTAACCAGACCTTGAGTGGTGAACATTGATCTAACAAAGTAACTACTGTTAAGTCAGTGTTAACAACTTAACATCAAGAAGTTTATATTTATGTCATAAATCTAATGGTTGTGTTAAATTTATGACTCATATTTATGGATTTCTTGTTTAATACCAGGGACAATCAAAATTCCCGCCAAACGTCAAGTTTAAAATTCCGCGCCATCGAAATGTCAGAGAGCGTACACTATACGCGGCGCTAGTGTGTTCTTAGATGTGGGAAATTTTTCCCACAGGCCTTTGTCTGCTTTACCGACGCGACTAAACGTCATTCGTCCATAAGTGAATCTGTCAACAAACAAATTAATTGTCAGTCGGCGAAAATAAATTAAAAAACCTTATAAAACAAAGAATTTAGGTAAGAAACATCATTAACGCCTAGAAACTCTTATCTCTATAAATCACATCTTTTAATTAAAACAATCAAGTGACAAAAGTAACCAACTTGTTGCATGACCTTGTTTTTTTTTCAATAAACCACATTTGTTGAAAAAACAATCTTTAAACTTATAAAGCCAAATAAAAGTGTTTACTAATGAAATACTATAATGAATACAACTTGTTTGTGTGTAAGGGTTAGACTCTAATCCCTTTATCGTTTCAATAGGAACACCGGTATTCAGTATACAGTAAAATAACACCTATAAAGAGGGTACTATTACAAGGAGATATTTACTTACTTACTGATCAGAAAATTGAAGCAAAACCGCAGGTACGTAAGAGCATAACTATACACCAAATGTATGGAAAATTTATTACTTGATAAAAGGTTTTTGACATCAATTATGACCTGACTAGTTAAAACTTCACCACAGTATCATACCAAATTATTATGGAACATTGTTGTTAGATTACAACAACTGTTATACCAAGTCAAAACAAATTACAACATATTAGTCAATAACCATAGTGCAATATGATGTTACTACCCTGCGCATTCAAGTTCTCATACAATGATAGTGTTTTACAATAATTCTTATCACTTGTTAACTGATAACAGTTGTAGTCATCACAACAAAACAGAATTTTAGCTCATTGATTTTTTGAAATCTTTGGAATATAAGTGATATCCATACTAGCTCCGATGGCTTATAACTTAATAACCTTACGGTAAATAGACACTCAGTGTTGTGATAAAATTAAAATGAATCATTTTACAGATAAACTAAAACATCTATTTATTGCAAACTGCACATGCTTGTTTATGTAATTCAGATGTTACATACACTGTGAGTATGTGATACCTGTACATAAGCATGCATCGAGATGAACTGATAAGACAATCAGTGTTCACGTCAAACGTTTACATACTACGCTACAAGATATAACCTAGGGTCAAAGCGAAAACTATTGATGGCTAATGACGACACATTAAGTAACATTACTTCATGTGCCTGATTAGCACTAACTTATTTAAAGAATATTTGGTTTAATGTGACGCGCTCTATACACTGTGTGACAATAAAGGGTATAGCTTAGTGAACTTTCTTGTGTTCCCATATGGTTGAATTAAGGGGGCACGGTAGTGCCATAGCCAAGTTTGGATGAGACCAAATGTTTTAAAGGAAAAAATAACTGGCTTAACTAGTGCTATGATCATAGACTAGGTTGAGCAGTGTGAGTAGGGTTACCACCCGTCCGGATTATTTCGGATTTTTTCTATAACCTGTCCGACTTTGTCAGACTTTTCAAATTTCTCAAAGGATGGTAACCTAAGTGGGAGCGACTTACCAGGGTTGCTCAGTAAGGTCAACTGTGGGATACAGAAGGTCACTAAATAATAAAATTTAACATTTCATTTAACGTAATAAAATAAACCGTTGGAACATAAATTAAATAAATATCACGGTTATTACTGCAAATCAATAGAGATGTTGATTGAGTGCTGAGCCGCAGACACTTATTCTATACATAGCAAATGGACAATAGAGCTTGACAAATAGACAGACATAATTGACTAGAAGGAATCTGGATTTTTTTTTCTTTCTTCATTGGATATGAATGATTTAGGAATAAGATCATAAAATATTTATGATGATTTCAGATTCATCTCAATCAGTATATATAACACTAACACCATGGAAGAAATATATATAAATAGACTAACCAAGTTTGTGGCAAGTATCAAAGATTTGACTGACAGCTCCCGTGTTCTCTGTGCTCAGAAATCGTGGTCGGATGATGATCTAGAACAAGCAAAAATCGTGTCTTCAAAATTACAAGCGGTAATTCACCGATTCAATTGTGAACTGTATCAATATTTTAATACTTCAACAAACCCGAACGCCGATGACATATCTAGTATGACAACGGAACAATTGGAAGGGGATGAAGCATTAGCCGAATTAAACGCAAAAATACAAGTAAAAAGAGACAAAATTGATTCCTCTTCTTCCAGTTCTAATCAATCAATTAATAGAGGCAAACTACCAGAATTAAACTTACCCACATTTTCCGGAGATGTTCTACAATGGACACAATTTTGGGATCAATTTTCTTCCAACATTGACCAAAGAACATTAAGAGATGTCGACAAATTATTGTATCTAAAGGCTTCAGTGAAGGGTGAAGCGAAAACGATTTTAGATGGTCTTGAGACTACTAATGATAATTATAAAATTGCCGTAGCAACTTTGACAGATAGATATGGGAAGAAAACGCAAATAATTGATGCTCATTATTCAACGCTTTATAAACTTAAAAGAGCAGATAGACAGGAAGACTGTAGAAGAGTATTAGATGAAATTGAAAGACACCTCCGTGTATTAAACTCACTGGGTGAAAATACAGAACATAATCACTTAAGATTCTTAATTTTAGAAAAGTTCCCAGAAGATGTAGTATACGAATTGAAATTGAAATTAAGTAATGATACCATCGAAGAAATAAGAAAACAGCTTCACATTGTACTCTCAGCCAGAGAAGATGCCAAGAGAACTTCTGAAAATTTCAATACAGAAGATGATAGTTATACAACAGAAACGCTTCACATATTAGAACAAAGGAATGGGAAAAGAACAAGAGTCCGAAAAGCAAACAATATAAAGAATACAAATAAGAGAATTAAACCTAGTGTGACTGCCTTCAATAAAACCTTTGACACTAAGAGGAAATTTCAATCCAGTGAAGAGAGGAATGAACATGGATCCAATCAGAAAAGAAGGAAACTCAATTGCATATTTTGTAAAGGAGATCACTTTAATGATGAATGCACAAATAACAAGACTCTACAACAAAGAAAATTAAAATTAAAGAACCGTTGTTTTATTTGTTTTCGAGCAGGTCATCAAGCTAACTTCTGTAGATCCAAACACATAGCTTGCAAACACTGTGGCAAGAAGGGCCTACATAATAGAGCACTTTGTCCAAACAAGGAATCACCTAAAAATGCAGTGCCAAAAAATGAGTTGCATAAGAAGGAATCTACCAGTGCTATGCACGTCTATGAAAAGGGATCCACAATCCTACAAACCGCTATTGTTCACGTCAAAGGACCGGGGAATACCTCGATGAAATGCCGTGTACTGCTAGATTCAGGCAGCATGAGAAGCTACGTTACGCAAGATGTCGCTAGCAATCTTGATCTAAAAACTGAAGAAGATAATCATCTCACAGTATTCACTTTCAGTTCAAACAAACCCCAAGAACTAGACAGTGCACTAGTAAAGCTTCACATTCAATCGAGAACTCATAAGCAAAAGATAGTATATGCAAATGTCGTACCTTTTATCACACGCGGTATCTCTTCCTATACCAAAGAATTAATCAATTGGAATCAACAAAAGGATTACTTACTGGCGGATGATGGGTCTCTGTCAGATAAGGTAGACATCCTAATTGGAAATGATTATTACCATTCACTTATGTCAACTGAAAAAGTGAAAATACAAGAAAACCTTTACTTGGTAAATTCAGACCTAGGATGGATATTGTCAGGCAAAATGACGAATAAGCACGAGGAAGAGCTATCGATGCTCACATACTTCCAAGCATCATATGAAACGAGATTAAATGAACCTGATCTTCCATTAGATAACACATCAATGAAAACTTTATGGGACTTAGAATCCCTCGGGATTACTGATTCTCCCAATGCCAACCGGGAGGAAGAAGCAATTAAACATTTCAATGAAAATACAGTATTTATAGAAGGAAGATATCACGTTGGTTGGCCTTGGAAGGAATACCCACCTGAATTGCCAACTAACTACAGTCTGGCATATGGACGTCTAATCGGATTGATGAAACGCTTAGACACAGAAACCTTGTCAGCTTATAACCAAACACTAAGTGATCAACTACAAAGGGGTATCATCGAACTTGCACCTAAGGAAGACAAAAGTGATCATCCTATTCATTACCTTCCTCATCATGGAATACTGGCGCCTGGTAAAACTCTGAGAATAGTATATGATGCCTCAGCGAAAACGAAAGATACTAAGAGTCTAAATGAATGTTTGTATTGCGGTCCAATGATGTTAGAAGACTTGACCGGACTACTGTTGAAATTCAGAAGCCACGCCGTAGGACTGACGGCAGATGTAGAAAAGGCATTTTTACAAATTGGTCTGAAGGAAAGAGACAGAGATGTCACTAGATTCTTATGGTTAAAAGACACTAATAAACCAGCTACAGAAGACAATCTATTACATTATAGATTCACACGAGTTCCTTTTGGTATCATCTCTAGTCCATTCCTTCTAAACGCTACAGTTAGATATCATCTTCAAAGATCAAATAGAGATTACGCCAAACAATTAGCTAACGACATATATGTAGACAATGTAGTCACTGGCGTAGAAACAGTAACGGATGCTTTGAACCTTTATAAGGAAAGCAAAAATATATTTTCAGAAATTTCTATGAATCTTCGTGAATGGAGTTCCAATTCTAAGGAATTTGTAGAACAAATACCAGATGCTGCTAAAGAAACTATCGTAAAAATACTGGGTCTAAACTGGAACTTGGAAGATGACACTCTTCATCTTAGAGCTAAAGTCAATGAGAACAATGGAAACACCAAAAGAGGAATTTTAAAAAAACCATTGCAGCCATTTATGATCCCTGTGGATTTACCGTACCAATCATGTTACCTGCTAAGTTATTACTTCAACAACTATGGAAAAAACAGATCAAATGGGATACACCATTACCTAAAGATCTGCTTCACAAGTGGATAAACATCTTGAAAGAAATGAAACAAGTAGAAAACATATGTTTACAGAGAAACATCACTGTACCCAATGAAAGGGAAGCTCAAATACATTGCTTTACAGATTCATCCACAGTAGCTTACGCAGCAGCAGTGTACCTGGTACAAAGAGACAAAGTCGACTTCATAATAGGTAAATCACGCCTAATTCCCATTAAAAACCAAGAGAATTTAAAAATTCCACGCTTAGAATTATTAGGTGTACTTATTGGAAGTAGACTTATAAAATATGTGCTTAGATTTTTACCATTGAATATAACCCAATCGACACTATGGACAGATAGCCAGATAGTGATTGACTGGTATTATACTGATAAGTTACTTCAACCCTTTGTATCCAAAAGACTGGAAGAAATAAAACGAAACAAAAATCTAATAGTGAGATACGTACCGTCGAGACTTAACTCCGCAGACGTAGCAACACGTCCAACCACCTCAGAGGAGGAGAAGTACAAATGGTTATCAGGACCTGAATTTCTAAAGCAAGATCCTAGAAACTGGCCTAGTGGTCCACCGAGAGACAGTTCTCTTCTGATGGGGGAGGGTCTGTCAAATACAGAAATTCGACCAGAAACAACAGTGTTACAAAAAGAAGTAACATCAAACGAAGTTTTAGACTCACAACTACAAGAGATAAAGGAACTACAAAGGAAAACATTCCCAGAAGAGTTTGGAGGAAAGAAAACAAGCCTATCCAAGAACTTAGGATTATTCATTGATACCAATGGAATTCTAAGATGTGATGGAAGACTCTCACATTCAGATCTATCCTATGATGCAAAACATCCTATACTCTTACCTAAGAACAGTGAACTCACAGAAAAAATCATTAAAGAAACTCATGAGAAAAACCTTCATGTTGGAGTACCTCATACATTAAGTCTTATAAGGCAAAAATTTTGGATACCTCAAGGTAGAGCAAAAATTCAAAGGACGCTAAGCAAGTGTGCGAAGTGTGTGAAACATGGAGGAGGTCCATATGAACTACCTAAAACTCCAGCGTTACCAGCTGAAAGAGTAAGATTCAACACACCATTTACATATGTCGGCGCAGACTATTTTGGACCGATGGTCATAAAGTCAGAAAATGACATAAAAAAGAGATGGATCTGTCTTTTCACGTGCCTCGTGATACGAGCGATACACTTAGAGGTGGTCAAGGATCTAACCACAGACGAATGTCTCATGGCATTCAGACGTTTCATTGCTACAAGAGGAATTCCGTCGCTTGTACTAACTGACAACGCACCACAGTTCAGACTGCTAGCTGAAGTAATGTCAGAAGGAGGATTGACAGAAAAGATAAGATGGAAATTCATCCCTCAACTAGCACCCTGGCATGGTGGTGTGTATGAAAGACTTGTGGCAGTAGTAAAACATTGCTTAAAACGAACGCTTCAAAAACATATGCTTGGAGAAAATCAACTCTTAACGATCATTAAGGAAGTTGAAGCAGTGGCAAATACCAGACCACTTACGTATGTGGGAGCCGACATGGACCACATACTGAAACCCGCTGATTTCCTAACACCAGGAAAATGTTTGAGCATTCAACTACTTATGGATCGCTTACCACCCTCTAGTTCTACCATTAAACAACAACTCATCGAAGGATGGAAACGTGGAAACACGATAATGAATGAATATAAAGAAATGTTCATCAACAGATATCTTTTGAGCCTTAGAGAGAGGTACGGAAACTCACCCAAACAAACCAGAGTGAGAAATCGTGAAACCCCTCAAATCGGAGATGTGGTACAGATTAAAGGTGAATCAAGAAACCGCGAAAGCTGGAAAGTGGGAAAAATAATAGAAATAGTAAAAGGAAAGGACGGTTTATGCCGTGTTGCTAAAATAAGGGTCGAAAACAAAGTGTTTACAAGATCAATTGCTCATCTTTATCCTCTAGAAGTAGAAGAGGAAGAGACACCACAATTTTCCACTAGTAAATCACCAAGTCAAGTTGATTTTGAAAACATAGGCGATGAAGATATAAACTCTAATCAAACACCGTCTATTGAAATTGAAGATGTTGACACGGGAGAAAGACTAGAGAATATCAGTGCGACAAACGACACTGAGCTTGAAGATCATAACGAACAAAGTCTAGAAAATGAAGTAATAAATGGCCACAGATCTAACGACCAAACAAGCGATGAGAAATTACGTCGAGCCGCTGCAGTCCAAGCACTGGAGAAGATCCATAAATGGACTCGCGACTTGATGACTACCATAGTTTAAACTCGCGAGGCGGGTGTGTCGCGAAGGGTTCGCGAATAACAAATAGACCCACCAACAATATTGTATATAGCAACACTCATATATATAGACCATAGAGTACTATCGGATGGATATAAAGTCAATCAGAGGGTAAGCTCATTTTCAACATTTGCATATGTCATGTTTTTAACGCCCATCTTGTTCAAACTCTTTCAAGTGAATTTGTAGTACGACAAATGTGTGTGTTACATCTGCCCGCCAGCATCAGATAAACCGAAAGCTAAGTACTTTAGAATAATTTATTATAATCCCGTAAGGATTCACGAGTTTTATGTATGCGATTGTATAGATAATTAACGATGAGAAATTGCACGTGATACGAAACTCTCAGTAGCTGATAATCACTTGCAACTTCTATCGTGCGTGGTAACTTGTTATGCTTAAAGTTATATCTTATACGTGTGCAATTCATCCCTGTTTAAGAAAACTAAGATCTAATAAGTACCCACCAATATAAAGGTTGAGAGCTCCGTTGTTTGTAGAAGCTCCCCCTTAGGTGTCGAGGGCTCCACGAAGAAGTCCCCTGTATGTAAGCTTGCGCAATCTTCTTACAGTATGAATAACATCAGTCCGTGAAGAACCGATGTGTGTTGAGTGTTGGGGTACCGGTCCTTTGGACTCACAAAGATCAGTGACCTATGAGATTCACATTAGGGTATTTGTTTGATATCAACCTGTTTATCAATATGAATATAATTGCACTCTTAGAGATATGACAACTATCATCCAAATGCTTAAGTTTGTGTTGACTATATTACACCACTCTGTGGTGATCTTGCTGGCTAAAGTGCTTAGTGATTATACTTACAGTATAATCATACTTATCCTCTAACTACAGGTGGGACCTACATTCCACGTGGAGATGCTGGCTAGGGCGTGATAGAGCAGAGAGTTTCAACTTATCCAGGTAAGACAGCTGTACACCTTATTATTCTCATAAATCAACTCCTAGCTTAGTGGCACCTCAGACGAGTTGATAAACTTTGTCAATATAAAGCGAAGCAGAATAATAAAACTAGTTTACTAATCTTCAGTACTTTATTGAATCACTCAGGCAAGTGTTTGTATGATGGTTTGTTTTGTGTAGGTTATCATACAATTAATTTCATATATTCCTAATAAATGACAAGCTAAATTAAGTATACACAACTTTCCCGTTCCAAACGTCAGAGCGTTGCAACCAAACAACCATCAAAATTGATGGTTGTAAAACGCTCTGACGTTTGTCTATGAAAACATGTCAATGTCATTTGACATTATTTTGTATTTTGATGTTTTTGTGTCTAATTTTCAAATAAATCATGGTAGCTTCGCAAAAAAACAGTTTTTATTTGATTTTGAATAAAGGAAAGTTTAAATTATTCCTATTCCAAGTGGAAAATAAAGACTTTGTTTTGACATTGACATTTAAAGTTCTTGGTCGTTCCTAACCTTAGAGTGAGTTAAAAACAACCAAACAACCGACACTCTAAGCCTCTGAACGAAACCTAGTTGTTTACGTGCTTGATGCAAGGAGATCCTAAACGACAAAATGTGATTGACAAGCAGAAAAGTTTACGTGCTTGACGGGAAATGCTTGACCGTTAGGGGTCCATTATTGGACACTAAAAAGAACTTATCACCGGAAAATTATCTAGGGATGTCCCAATTTTCGGATAAAAATCGGTTTCTTGTCGAAGACTGGCAATTATAACTTATCTTTATCTCTTTCACACTCAGACAATAATCACTAGCTTTATCTCGTTCTAAAGGGCAGGGTTACAAGCAATAAATAAAAGCAGTTAACGCTTTTCGTCACAGATGGCGTTGTAAATGTAAATGGAAAGGAGAGCAAAAAAAAATCGAAACTTCACTGGGTTGAGTTTGATATTTGATAATTTGATTGGGCCATTGCGACGAAAACGGTTTTCTGCCTCGAGTCTTGTGTGAATTGTGTTTTTGCCTGGTGTGTGATATTTATTTCGAACACGAGTGTGCCAATTAGTGTTTATTTGTGATCTGTAAGTATATCAAATAATAGTTTTTGTATTTGTAAGAATATTTTCAAAAGCAAGTCGTTTTGAAAAATCTTTGTAGTTTTAGACGTTCAATATGGCCGTTCTTTACATATTTTGTAGGTTTTCTCAACACGTCGTGCTAAAACTTTGATTTGATGTTTAGTATGATTGCGTATTACTTTCTGTTCCTATTAATTATTCAGTTTGAAACTGCCCGTTGATGTGGCAGGCTGACAGTGATGCTGTAAATTTTGACGTTTTTAGGAAGTTTCTGAGTCATTTTTATATTCCCTAGATTTCATAGATTTTCTTAGTTTCGAGTGTGATTATTTATACCAAGTGAACTCAAAGCTACAGCAAGTTAAGAAAGTAATAACTCTGAGCGCTCATTCTTACTTATAGAAACAAATTTAGTGAGTTATGTAAATCCATTTCTGTATTCCTCAACCTCTAAAAGAAATGTGTTAAATCTAGAACCTGCTCCGACCCTAAAAAGACCAAATTCAATACAAAAATACCCAGACACTAAACAATCAGCTGTGTAATTTCTGTCATATGAGTAGGTGCTTACACTTGAAACACTAATTAGGTAGATGTACCAATATACTGACTGTATAAAATATTTTTTCATACAAACTTACTTATATATGTATGCATAGTATAAGTAACTAGGTACTGCTATTTTTTTTACTAATAAGAAAATCCAAGTCTTAAATCTAACTAGTCTTATAGGGCTTCATCTGCACATGTTCACCAAAATAAAGTTACCCTTGAATTGAAGCCATAGTATTTTTGATAAGCTTCTATTACATGTGCTCAAATTAAATGAAACCTGTTCAAAGTATCAAGTTCAAGCTCATAAAATGTAAAACAATTATGTTTTTCGGTCAATGTGTGTGTACCAAAGATATACAATTTTGGTGTGTTTACCTAAGGAAAATGTTTTGTTCCTACCTAATTTTCTTCTTATATGATTTTCTACTTTTTTCTAATGAGTTATCTAAATATTCAAAAGTTGTGGCTTTCATTATTTTAAAAGTTCTAGCGGGGAAGCGATAGAACCCAATTTGTGGTGCACCCTCTTTGCGACACCCGGCTAGACACTTGTATTTTCAATCCACTCTATGTCTGTAAACACAAACTATCTCAACAGTCATCAATTCTACTTAAGCATAGCTTCCGTGATGATGACTTATGGCAGTGAAAGATAAAGATCTGGGGTGTGATTGTGTAAGGTAATCATATTCATTTGACAGTTCATATTGTATTCCATCGGCTGCAACTTGTATGGGATGGCATTTATTATGATACAATATGAACTGTCAAATGAATTCGATTGACTTTACGCAATCACCTAGCACTTCTATTTTCATGACTACTATTCATTGAAATTCATTAAAAATATGCATTGTAATCTGTTTAAGTGTTCTAAGTTAATCCTATAATGTTGTGTATTTTACTGATTTACATGAGTACTAAAATGTTTAAAGCGTTTCCAGCTCAAGAAGCTAAATATAAAATTCTATTTAATTTTATTGTATTAGTTTCAAAAGCTACTAGGTTATTTAGAAATCAGCATTCTAAGGGATATAAATGAATGCTGATCAGATCAGTTGGGTGTGTATGGCGATCTACTCTCCTCAGATCACTCCCTGGGGCCGTACCGGCTAACGCATCGAACTTCGATAAGTCTGCCGAGCTTCAACTTAACACAGATAAATCGAAATAAGAAATTTCGTATTGTACTATTTGCCAAACTTATTTGGAAGATATCTATGTTCTTGTGACATCATGAATTAGCATTCAGCATTCTTAGGTACAGATAAAATCTTATCGAAGAAAAGTAGCATTATATTACAACCATCTGTCAAATGAAGCCGACGGCGAAGTCGACGACACTTGGGCGGTACGGCCCCAGATCAGTTGGGTGTGTATGGCGATCTACTCTCCTCTAGGGAATGTTAACGTTATTTTTGAATATAACGTTATTTCTTACTTTTTTTACTGTTAATTTTAACATTAACGTTATGTCAATAAATAACGTTAATTTTAACGTTAATTTGAGAAATAATGTTAAATTTAACGTTATTAACTGAAATAACGTTCATTTTAACGTTATTTCTTCCTTTTTTTACTGTTACTTTAAAATTAATGTTATTCCAAATAATAACGTTAATTTTTTACCAATAATTTTACCGGTACTAAATTTAACGCTTTATTTAACATTAATTTTACTGGTAAAATATTTTTAATATTATTTTTACTGGTAAATTTACTGATAAAATGTTTTAACGTTATTTTTTTTAACGGTATTTCAATCCCTGCTCTCCTCAGAACATTCCCTGGGGCCGTACCGGCTAACGCATCGAACTTAACTTAAAACAGATAAATGGAAATAAGGAATTTCGTATTGTACTATTTGCCGAAATTATTTGGAAGATATCGATGTTCTTGTGACTAGATATGAGCGCCGGTGGGTAAAAGGCCGGCGGCGGCGCGCCGACTTTTTTGGGTCGGCGGCGGCGGCGCCATCGGCGGCGTGACCTCAAAATAGTTTTTTTTCATTTATTGATAGAAAATAATAATAACACATAGTTTATCACTCAGAAATACTTGTTTTTATTAGAATTTTAATAACGCACATCATATCAGCCGTAAGGATCTCCACAACGATCGGTCCTGCGCTGCCCGCATCAAGCAGGTTCCCACGACCTTCAAAGATCGTCGGTCCACCTTGTCAAGGTCACCCACGGAGGGTCGTCCAATGCACGGTCGCCATTCAAGACCCCAACGGCCATCGATTCTTCTCACTATGTGTCCTGCCCACTGCCACTTCAGCCGAGCAATCCTTCGAGCGATGTCGGTTACTTTAGTTCTCTTACGGATCTCCTCATTTCTGATTCGATCATGTAGGAAAACGCCTAGCATGGTTCTCTCCATTGCACGGTGGGTGATCTTTGCGCCTTCTTATGAGACCCATAGTTAGCGACCACTTTTCACAGCCTTAAGGCATCACTGGCAACACACACTGGTCATAAACTTTCGTCTTGAGACACTGAGGAACAACACAAGTTGGACGCGAACATTTTTCGAAGCTTCCCGAATGCTGCCCATCCGAGTATGATTCGACGAGAGATCTCTTTCTTCAAGTTGGACTCTTACTGGACTGTCTGTCCTAGGTATACGTAATGGTCAACAACTTCGAGTGTAGTTTTTCAACAACTTTGGGATGGCTCCGCCAAATACCGCCTCCAGACGCTTGAATCCATTGAGTGGAGGGCCTGGAAGCTCATCAGCAAGGCTAATCTTTTTTGTAGTAAGCTGAAAAGCCTCGAGCATAGACGTAAGGTTGCAAGCGTTTTTATCGGATATACTTCGGCGAGTGTGCAGTGAAATTGCACAACCTAATTCCGCCATCTCCCTTTTCCATTGAAAAACCAGACGTACAAATTAGCGCCACCGTTTCTGATGGATATTCCAAAGCTCGTACTAAATGTTTTACTTCAAATTTTATCATCCGTACCGAAGAGTGGATCTCCTTGCCTGAGTCTGTGTTTCCCGATGGTAAAAATCTGGGGTTTCAAGTCGCGAGTGAATAGGTATCTTTTAGGCAAGCGCGTTTCATCGTAGATCGCATCATCGCTTACCATCAGGCGCGATAGCGGGCAAGCGCTTGCCTATCTATAAACAAAAAGTGTTCCCAACATGAACTGGAATGGGTAAATATTCAACATGATTTACGTCTTATCCATGTTTATTCCAAAACCCACTCTTTGGGAGGCACTACGGAGATCTTCGAGAACTGTGTTCACTTATATCATCGGCAAAATTACGGTGTTTTAGATACTGGCCATTGATGTTGATACCAAGTCCTCTTCAGTCCAAGAGCTTGAAGATGTCCTCCAACGCAGCTGTGAACAGTTTCGGAAAAATAAAGTCTCCCTGTCTCACACCTCGCTGTAGTTGGATGGGGACATGGGGTTTGTGCTCTGGTTCTATACTCGGACCGACATGGTGGCATTTTCGTATAAGTACCTCACTCAACACCCCGATATACCTATTGTCCATTTAGCTCCTCTGCAGAGACTGTAGTACCGCTCAGGTGATAGGTCTCTATCGAATTAAAGGCTTTCTCATAGTCCAGGAACGTCAAATAATGGTTCCAACAGTAACTGTGTTTATTAGACTTTAATTATGAAAGGTACACGGTAATTTTATCTAGTTTCGTTTTTAAAACATCTACATTTTTTGTTCTTCTAATGACGACGACGCCGGCGTATGGCCATTTTGACGCAAACGTGTCCTATCCTTCCATAAAAACGATATCGTTCACAGTTTTACACTGATTCATTAAATCTTTCCTCTCGCTCGGCGCGCCGTTGCCTTTTCGCGGCGGCGGCGGCGCGGAAGAATTGGCGGCGGCGGCGGCGCGCCGGCGCGGCGCTCATATCTACTTGTGACATCATGAATTGGGGTTCGCCATTTTGGCCTGATTGAGGCTCGATTTATCTGTTTTAATTTGAAGCCAGGCAGACCTATCGAAGTTCGATGCGTTAGCCGGTACGGCTCCTGGATGGCCATCATCAGATCACAGCTAGGTTTCCTTGTGACCAAGGAGAACCAAGGCTTCAAAGTTTATGAAAATCAACTGAAGTCTTTAATTATGTGACTGCTACTGTAAGAACCAGAATATATTGTTACTATAATACACACCCAACTAGGGTGTGATAGCAATCTGAATCTCCTCCATTCAGTCCTTGGATGATCATCATCAAGATCACAGCTAGGTCAATCCTTGGTGGAGAACCAAGGCTTCAAAGTTACCTCTTTTGTATGAAAATCGACTGGGGTCTTTAATTATGTGACCGCCACTATAAAGTGATTTTTGCTTGTCTGCAGGTGTGATAATGGCAACGGCACTTCTGCCGTCGCCCGCGTGAATAAAGACTCTAGTGCAGTGAACCATCTGGGAGACCGCCGCCTCCAGTGCCGCCAACCACGATGAAAATGGTGTTGTCACAACGGCAACGAGAGGAGCTGTAAGTAATGGCACACAGTACTAAATAGTTTATATGTGTAATGCATCCTGCTAGTTGATTACGTAAGGCTGTTGCTAACAATTCTCGATTGAAATCGATTGAAAGCGCAGTTACATTACTGCTTTAAGTAAGATAGTTGTCACATTGGTTCTTAACTAAAGCAGCAATGTAACTGCAATTTCTGTCAGTGTTGATTGCAACAAAGTTAGACAATCAGCCTGCTGGTAATATTTAAGTTAGAAGTTAGAACTTGGAATGGAACCATAGTGCTATAAGGCTTGGTTATGTGGAAACATTTGTCCCTGTCTTTTTCTTTACGTGTTAAGAGTATGGAAAATAATCTCACCTCTGCACTTTTTCAATTTTTTTCGTTGTTTTTTCTTCATTCTCTTTTTTTTTGTGTTCATTTTTGATCTGCAATCAGCTCCTCAGCCATAAGCAGATGAGTTCCAAGGTAGTCAGATTGTAAGTGCCATCCCATTAGTTGGCACTGTATAGATTTAGTTTAGTTCATTATCTTTAGCACAATTATCTTTCTTGAAAAAAGTTATTGGAGCAACTTAACAGTACGTCAAAGTGTTTTTGATGTAGTATTCAATATTTTTCCGCTATTGTTTACGCCAACAATATGACCCGCGACCCGCGACAAGCGCTTTTGATGATATTCTAATATTTTTTTACAATCATCTGTGAGTTTTATATGCAATTTAATACTTGTAGCTACTAGATAATCTCTTTAGCTTGTCGTATGTTTTTTTTTTTTGTGGCTACAACTTTACGTTTTCTATGTAAAAATATGGCCCGCGCTAACCATGTTTGCCTATCATGGACCCTTAATTAGTGCTGACAGGTGAAATAATTAGAAAAGTACAATTTAATTGATAAATGTATCTAGATAATGTACTACAGCCAGTGCCAAAACCATCTGAGCATTCCAAACCTACCATAATACCTAATCATGTGACAAAAATCAACCTTATCTCAAGACAATTAGGTACACTTACATTTGTTCTCAAACAGCAAATAGGTTTGAATGCTCAGATCATTTTGGCGCCGAGTGTACCTTACTAGTTATACATTTCTATGATTAATTTGAGTAAAATGTATGTATTCTTAATCTTTCTTCTTTCTTATGGAATGAGGCTTAGTGGCCACCTCTGGTGTTAGTTTATCAAGCCGCCTGAAAGGCCTCTCACTTAGCTTAACGACTGTTATCAGATGACAACAGCCGGGACCGACGGTTTAACGTGCCCTCCGAAGCACGGAAGCGCTCAGTTGTTACGCCACTTTAACGGTCACCCAGCCGACACCTGACCGGACCGAGCGTTGCTTAACAAACGTGATCGAGTACTATCAGTCTGTCAAGTTCCGCCATGAGTATTGTATGTATTGTAGGTAGGTATAGTAGGCATAGGTCATTACCACAAAATATTAATTACATTACTTGTTGATACAAAACAATAGTTAAGCAGGTGCTCCACTCACTACCACTACTAGAACTTGACCTACTTTACCGATTTTGAGCATTCTTACATTTAATTTTATTATCATTGCTTTATTCCATTGAGTGGAATGCCAAAATAATGAATCATACAAACTAAATAATATGTTAATTGCTAAAGTATTTATTTTATGTGATTCTGTTCACAATGTTATAACACTTATTATAATAAAGAGGATAAAAATTATAAAAATAAAAATGGAAATTTTAAAACCGTTATTGAAAAAAACTAACACTCTATTGTTGAAAGCAAAATGTAAAAAACCATCGACTTGAGAACCCAAAGACTTCTATGTTGTATAATATGAGAACCTCATCATTTTTAAGTCGTTTAAAATAATTTAATTTTTCTACATATACATTTAGACACTTACCTTTAGACAGAAGAGGTAAAAGTAGTCATCAAAATAAGGTTTCTGTTTTCTACGATATTTGTACGATCAGTGTGTACAAAAATCGTTGTCGTTGAACAAAGTTGTGTAGCAAATTGCAATGAATTTTGCCAAGAAGGTAAATAATTTCGGTGTAAAGTGTAAACAAGGTCACGACAGCAACGCAATCTTCCTAACAACACACACAAAAAAATTATGTACCAATAACTGCAACGGTACTTTTTACTCACTTGAGATTCTTAAGTACATAATTAACTGAAATTTGAAAATTTTTCGTATGATAAATCCTTCAGAATTGTTTTACGAAACTATTGGTCTTTCTTTAGGTTCAATGCGTAACAATTGCAAAAAGGTCAAACCTCACACCGCGTTTGGATGTCGTCACTCCTAATTTGTTTAAAAAGATTGTAATCTCCTTCATACACAGTATTTATTTTTTTTTGTATTGTACTTGTACTACACTCGACGTCAGAAAAATCGCACCTCTTCGAAAATAAGTTTAGACTTGGCCTCCTGCTCAATAGCAGGTGCAATAGCAATCTAGCTAACGTTTTATTGTGTAAATGTTGATATCTATTGAAAGTAGTATATCTCTGTAAGTTATCTTGTTTTTTTTAAATCGTAAATAAAAGGGGAAAAAAATTGTTTGATTAAATTAAAAGTTACTATAATTAACGCTTAAAGCGTTATTGCTTGCGCTGCCATAAAAGGGAAATAAAAGGAGTCAATTCGGGAAATGCGGGTAAATTCGCTGTCGAGATGATAGAGAAAACACACTTCAACAGTTCAATTAAAAAAAGGGATATCCAAGATCGATACTATTGCCCATGAAGTTGCTCAAATATTGTTAAAAATAAGGCGAAATGTTGCTGGTAAACTAAATCTCAGTAACAGACTTCGTTCGACGAGTCTTCCAACGATTTCTAGAGACTGTTGGCTATGTCCGAAGGGAAAGAAGTATATACGACACACCATTAAATTAGATGATTAAATTAAGTTTGAAGATTTTTTTGGAAAGGTGCGATTTTTCTGACGCCGAGTTTATTATGTATTCTGTGGTATGGTAATGTGTAAGGCCTCGAATACACCTGCAAGAATTTCTGCGAGAACTTACATTGACAGCCTGTCACACAGTAGCTTGAACGCGTGACAAACTGTCGCCAGTGCATTTGCTATTAGTTAACACTTGTAAGCTACTTTCTGACAGGCTGTGGGACACTTCTTGCAGAAGTTTTCTTGCAGGTGGAAACCCAGCCTTAAAAAGGATAACATTCATTAATATGAATGTAGTCTAACATTAAAGTAGCACGCTATTACCTAAGCTAATAGACTAGACACTTTCGATGCCTAGCCACATCCAGCTATGTTTGTATAACCGTGTTTTAACGACTCACTTCCTTCCGTGGCAGGCTATGATAACAAAATTCGTGGGTATTTTTTTTAATTCGAAACAAAGGTAAAATGAATCGCTACTATAGAGACTTGTAATTCTAAAAATAATTCTTAAATTAAAACAAAGTTATTGCATTAACACCATAGCAATCACTTATGATGAACTAAACAAACTTCATTGGAACTTGATCATCATCAATCAATCTAAATCGCAGGTAGGTACAACACTTATTTCAAATCTCGCGTTTTTCTAAATTGTTTAATCAAAACAGAAAGCAATGACACAGCAAGTTATTTGTTACTTAAATAAATAGAAACTATGTTGTAAGATTGAATGAACCTTTACTCAGTTGTTTAGATTAAATAGTAGGTATGAACCTCTATACAAAAAAAAGTTGGGAGTTACAAGTCGTGATAAAGTTTGGCCACATGATAGAAACTGATCTGTAGGCTGTTTCTAACTAATATTGAGCTGGGCCAAACTATCCTTACATACAGTTCCATACGGCGGCGGGTTGAATAGCGCACTTTTCCCGGCTCCATTCTAAAAACTATAACAATTCAGGTTTAGCTAATAGGTCAAATGTGGTATCATTTTCGGATAAATCAATAACGTAGAATTTATTTCTGATACAAAAAAAACAATTTATTAAGCAGTTTCTGAAAAATTACACAATAACCAACATTTTAAAACTTCATTTTTTTAGTTTAGGTATTGGCACTTGTTTCAGTATTTTCAAAAAAACTACTTTAAAGAAGCGTTTTTCAGGTTATTTTGTAATATGCTTTTGTTATGCTAACTATATTTTATACAATTTGAGCCTAACCCAAGTAGTTTAAGTCCATTGTTTGCGGACATACAGCTAGTCAAAAATATGCATTTTTTCACGAAATAAAAATGGTTTCCGTTTCGTTCAGAAACATTTTTCGGGTTTTTTGTTTATATATCTGTAAAGTTAAGTAAATTTTCTTTAATTGGAACTTAATTTGAGTAGTCTAGGTCTATTGTTTGCAGAAACATAGCTGGTTAAAAATGGGCTTTTTATTGAAATTAATTGAAAAAATCTTATCTTTGACTAGCTGTGTCTTTGCAACTAGTAAACCTAGACTACTCAAATTAGGCTCAAATTGTAGAAAATTTAATTAACTTTACAGAAATATAAACAAAAAAACTGAGAAATGCTTCCGAACGAAACGGAAACCCCTTTTATTTCGTGAAAAAATGCATATTTTTGACTAGCTGTGTCTCCGCAAACAATGAACCTCAACTACTTGGATTAGGCGCAAATTGTATAAAATATAGTTAACATAACAAAAACATGTAACAAATTAACCTGAAAAACGCTTCTTTAAAGTAGTTTTTTTGAAAATACTGAAACAAGTGCCAATACCTAAACTTAAAAAAAATGAAGTTTAAAAATGTTGGTTATTGTGTAATTTTTCAGAAACTGCTTAGTAAATAGATTTTTTTTTATATCAAAAATAAGTTCTTCGTTATTGATTTATCCGAAAATAATACCACATTTGACCTATTAGCTAAACCTGAATTGTTATAGTTTTTAGAATGAAGCCGGGAAAAGTGCGCTATTCAACCCGCCGCCGTATGGAACTGTATGTAAGGATAGCTTGGCCCAGCTCAATATTAGTTAGAAACAGCCTACAGATCAGTTTCTATCATGTGGCCAAACTTTATCACGACTTGTAACTCCCAACTTTTTTTAGTATAGAGGTTCATACCTACTAAAAGCCAGCCGACGTAAAACAAATGTATTTCATAGTTTGATCTCCATAAGTGCTCCTATAAGGAGCTGGTGATATCGCAGCCAGTGCACAGCCAGGCCCGACCTACGCCGACGACCTTTGAAAGTAACAGTGCACCAACAGTTGTCAGGTCGTTGACCCGCCAGGCGCCTTCCTGCGCCTGCGCAGAGCCGGCTATCAACTTTCTTCCTACACCTACAAATCCCACCATTATTCTCACGATTACCTATGTCGTAATTGCTATATCAATCTTTACGGACGACAGTAGTTACCTACGTAAATAACGTTACAACAAAATTACGTAACTGGTGAACTGGTTTTAATTTATCATCAACGGTTTTGGAAAAACAAATTGCTTTGTGTATTGGTTTGGTAGTGAACTTAATATCGGCCAAGATGCCCTATCATGCTATTGCTTCGTAGTTCATACCCTTTAGTTGTACCTAGTACCTGCAAGTGAAAGGAGAACAAACGCACACGAATATCTAAACAATGAATAGCAACGTTGTAATGTAACGTTGTTCACACGCCATTGTTGGTTAAAATTAAAAATGTCTAACGTGTAACCTATCCAAACTGTCATATTAAAGACTTGCGTAAGCTCATTAAATAAATGCGATTATAGTCTTATCGACCAGTATGATATGAAGCAAAAAAGATTGTAACATTTCTCCATTTCTCTTTGGAGTTCTAAAAGCACACGATCTAAAATTGAATTAAATCTCTTATTACAGTAAATTTCCAATTTCATGCCTGATTTTGCGATAAATGTTTTTCCTCATTCGCAACTGGTTACGAACATACGGTTTCGTATGCGGCCAAAGGGAAACGATAATTTTAATCATCATCTTCCCTTATCATTATGGTCGGCACAGAGCGTGTCTTCATCTCCCATACATCTCTATCACTCGTCATCTCAGAATTAACTTCCTTTATACAATCCATCCATCTATTATTATTTAACCTTCCTCTACCCATACATCCTTCCCCTTTATCCTCAAAATAATACCATATCTCATCCATCAACAACGGATTTTCTTTAACCGTTTCGGTTACCGGCGGCGCGGGCGCCCACTTTAACATCAATGGAACAGAAAATAAAAATACAAAATGGGTATAGATGCCTTATTCTACTAATTAATACTAATACTTACGATAAGGTAGAGTCAATGCTTGTCAAATTATTATGTGGTCAGAATGTCAGATGTAATAGAAATGAGAGTGATTCGACGATCAGCCGGTAGTGTGTGAATTTTTGCAAGATATTAGAAAGTGATTTATGGCAGTTTTGCAATACTACGTACCTACCATACTCGTAATAGGCAGCGCAGACCTTAATGGCATAACATAACTCATCCTTGAAAGAGATCGTTACAGTTGTTAGACCATTTTAACTTATAAAAACCGGCCAAGTGCGAGTCGGACTAGGGCACGAAGGGTTCTGTACCAAACAACGGAAAAAAAACACGTTTGTTGTATGGGAGCCCCCTTAAATATTTATTTTATTCTGTTTTTAGTATTTGTTATAGCGGCAACAGAAATACATTATCTGTGAAAATTCCAACTGTCTACCTGTTGTCGTTATTAATATAAAGCAAAAAACGGCAATAAAATCACGTCTGTTGTATGGTAGTCCCCCTTAAATATTTATTTTATTATATTTTTAGTATTTGTTGTTATACATATAGCGGCAACAGAAATACATCATCTGTGAAAATTTCAACTGTCTAGCTATCACGGTTCATGAGATACAGCCTGGTGACTGACAGACAGACATACGTACAGCGGAGTCTTAGTAATAGGGTCCCGTTTTTACCTTTTGGGTACGGAACCCTAAAAATAACCGCCGACGCAACCAACTCACACTAAATGAAAAAGCCTTATTTAATCCGAAACAGAACAATATAACCTGCATTTACTTTTTACAAAGATCACATTAGGAAAATTTAATTATCTACTTTATTGTGTGTCTGTAAGTATTTTAGATTTCAAAGAACTTAATTTAACCCATCAAAGAAAGATTGGCAGGTGCCATCAGGTAAATAACCTAGCATAATACTAGGTGAGGCCTGAGGCTCCATACTGGTTTTTGTAGCAAGTAGAAAGCATGTGCTCATTGCTCATTATGCTAGCTATATAAATTCATATTACTTATCTGCCCAGTTCCCCAAGATCACTGCATATTTAGCGAGGCAAGGCAACATTTACTTGTAAATATTAAAGATATAATGACAGTTTCTAAGAGGATTTCACAAAGATAATCGTTATATTTAAAGAATAACAGTGAAAGTATACCCTGAACCACGTGCATATTCTTGTAATGTTATTCATGTGATAACAATCTCCGTAGCCGCCTTAGTTAGGAGACCTCCCATTGGTACTGAATTAAGCAGGTCGAATTGAGAGTTGTCTGTCTTACTTTACTAATGCCCAAACTGCTTGCATTGCGTCACACTTTATTACCATAATCGATCAAGATCATAATCTAGTTACGTAACAATAGTTATTACTAAATGTTTATCGAAACCATTTGATGACAGTTTATCTCTACTGTTAAGTCTGTTAATTATTTTAGTCGCTGCACAAGTTGAAGGCTTATCTTTATTTAGAGATTACTTACTTATTCTCCGTGCTTAGAACCGCAAATTGCAAATTACTAGCATAAAATGACCACTTTATTTAGTTCAACAAATTAACATATTTTGATCACGTTGAGAAATAACTCGTTGGTTTTTTAAGTTTTCGTAAGATTGAAGTATTTTATTGTTGTTGGTTTACGACCACACATATCTTACCATATCAGTCTTTATTTATTTAAACCGTCTCACTCATGGCAATACTGGGTTGACCAATGTCAACTAGTTTGTTTTCGGTTACTATAGTTCGCTGGTAAAAACATCCCTAAAATTTTAAAACACATCATTGCAAAACTATCGCGTGTTCCACTTCCTATCTCCTTAATAAAACATTTCACATGCCAAATATTTCAATTGCAATTTTGCAACACTACCACGTTGTTATTCATGTGTAATATCTTTCTACTGACGCTCCTATAACCATGAATCGAGGAATGTGAACCATTGCGAGGTTCAAGACCCGTTGGTCATCCGCTAGGTCCCGGCCAGCTCGGCCGGCCAGGAATGTGGTTCTACCCGGTCGGCGTCATTCTGTCGAGTGCACGCATGCATGCTGCCTTAAGGGGCCATAATAGGAAAATATGGTTTGCGCGGGCCATATTTTTATATAGAAAACGTAAAGTTGTAGCCACAAAAAAAAATACGACAAGCTAAAGAGATTATCTAGTAGCTACAAGTATTAAATTGCGTATAAACCTCACAGATGATTGTAAAAAAAAAACAGAAAATCATCAAAAGCGCTTTTCGCGAGCCATATTTCTGGCGTAAATAATAGCGGAAACGTATTGAATTCTACATTTGAATTCACTTTATAGTACTGTGCAGTTGCTCCAATAACTTTTTTCAAGAAAGACAATTGTGCTAAAGATAATGATAAAAAAACAACGAAAAACATCGAAAAAGTGCAGAAGTGAGGTTATTTTCTGTATTCTTTACACGTAAAGAAAAAGATAGAGACAAATGATTTCGCATAACGGAGCCTTAAACATGTCTGTTCTGTTCATAAACTATTAACCCACGATAGAGCTTTGTTATGTTATAAACAGTGGTAATTCATTGTACAGATATTGTTACAATTACAATAGAGACCAACCCTCAGATTGTTCTTAACAATAAAGTACAAATTAAAGGTGTATTCAAGATTTTTTTAAACATTTGTCCATTAAATTATTAATTTTCTCTATTTCTGTAATACAGATTTTTATTTTAGTTAGCAATTTCTAAATAACAATAGAAATTCAATATTTTATGAGCTGCTTTTACTACTGTTACTTCTCTATACTGACAGGTCAGAAATGGGCATGCATCTTTGGTGACAGATTTACTATCTTGGACACAGATCCTGTATTCAGACAATAAATTAACCATTTTTTGGATACCAAATTTGCATTAATTTGATTATTCAACTTGGAGAGGAAACCATTTTGATTAATATGATGACAAAAATATTTGTTGGCAATAAAATATTATTATTAGGTGATATTTAATTGGTGACTCGGAATATTTAGCTTTCTGTGCATACTCGTATGTCGCATCCACACATTGACCCTTTTTTTTTTATGCCGAGGAAAAACGCATTTACGCGCTTCCCCTCCCGCAGGTGAGCGAGAGGGGGGTATGTGGGACTCGCCAGGAGGGCACCGCAACTTCGGCGTTGCAGCTCCCTCCACGACTGCCTCCCGTAATTCCACCAAGTCAAAGCTCGGTGGAATCCCAGAAGGAGGGAATACCCACTAAAAAACCCCGGCACCTGCCCACTCGCCGCCAAATGTCGACAGCCGTAGGGCTGTATGAGGGTCCGTGGGGACAATCTCCTCAACGACAGACGACCTGCCCGCATCCGGGCCTCCTCCGTTGGGAAATGGCCGGGCAAGTTTGGCCATTTCCCCCATCTCATCAGGACCGTGCAAGGCGGGCAGTGGTTCACCTCCCACTGCCCGCTTGGCCCCGACTTCGAGCGGCCACCTCCGAAGAGACTTTCGCTCCCTTCGCGCGTACTGTCTAAATGGTTTCTGCCTCCATGTAAACATAGAAGCATAGTCCCTCTTAGACCTCCGCAATCGTTCAAAAGGGTTCTAGGGGAATGCGCCACCCGCGCTTCCCTAGTCCTCAAGACGTACATCCAAAATAGGCTTTCGTCTCCGACACGCCAGCCTGTAAGGCCCATAGTCTGCGAGCAATCATCTCCGAAGAGACGTTCGCTCTCGTCTCGCGCGTACTATCTGAAAGATTTCCGTCTCCATGTTAAACATAGACACGTAGTCTCTCTTAGACCTCCGCAGTCGTTCGAACGAGGTTCAGGGTAAGCGCCACCTGCGCTCATCCCTGGTCCCTCGGTGTCGGATTATTAGCCGCCAGCTGTAAAAGAAGCTCAAAAGAGTCTTTTACAGAGACGCCCAGGGTGCACCGGCCCTCCCACTGTCTTTCCCAGTCCACGGATACACTGGGACAAACAGTAGTCGGGCACACGAGGAGGTTATCCGACCACGCACCCCATCCACACGTTGACCCTAACCTTGGCCAATGTATCGTTGGTTGATGCTTTTGAAAGAACCTCTTTGAAACACTTGTTACTTTGTTACAAAATCGGCAACGTATGACGAATTTGCCAATATTGTGACCCAGCAACTTCCGAAGCCGGCGTAAGTGGTAGACTCTCAAACGCCAAGTGAAATTTAGATTAATTGAAAGGATTTAATCATTTTGCGGTCCGGTCACGACTGTAATTACATTAACATACGCATAACTGCTATCTAATTGAAACATTCTTTGCTGTCCCACTTTTCGTCCCACAAAAACAACTTTATAGCAAATTGCTAATAAAATGGCTGCCCTTTATGTTTCTCGGCATTTCCAATACATAACTTTCCCTTGCAAACGCTTAGTTTTACCACCTGACATTAACGCTCGTTATAGTACGTTACATTACAAGTATATAGAAACCGGACAAGGGCGAGTCGGACTCGCCCACCGAGGGTTCCGTACAAATTTTGTTTTTAGTATTTGTTTGTTATAGCAGCAACAGAAATACATCATCTGTGAAAATTGCAACTGTCTAGCTATCATGCACGGTTCATGAGATTATAGCCTGGTGACAGACAAACGGACAGTGGAGTCTTAGTAAAGGGTCCCGTTTTACCCTTTGATTACGGAACCCTAAAAAGTAAAGTATGTATTCTGTGGTAAAGTGTTAAAAGGTGTGTTTAAAAGTAATGACACGATTAACGATTTTCGTGTTGTGTTGGTGTCAACAAGAACGGTCATTAAGTTAAAAGAGTCCTAGACCAACTGTACTGAAACTTAGATTTTTGCACCACAGTATCCACGCTGAGTAACGACTACGCTACTTACATACTTTGTGGTGAAAAAGAATACTATTCCCTCTGTAAAGCTGAGAGTACTATTATGTATTGGCTGAGGTATAAACAGTTTAATTTATTGCTTCATCTATCGCTAATAACTTTATAATAAACTGAAAACCACTATCGATTCCGGACTACAATAAAAAGATACTCCGTTTTTAGGGTTCCGTACCAAAATGGTTAAAAAGGAACCCTTATGGTGTGACTCAGTCTGTCTGTCTGTCACAGCTGGATATCTAGAGAACTACTTATGATATCAACTTGAAATTTGGAATAGTTTAAGATGACATTTGTCCAACTATTTTGCAAATAAGAAAGAAATAAAAAAAAATATCTTTATTACAACAGGGACTGTGAAAAGGGGTCTTAAAATTTTGAAGTTGGGCTACTAGGGCATGTGGGGTATGATATAAAAGAGCGCCGTTTGCACGTTTTCAATCATTTTTTTCTTTTTTTAAGCCGCATTGTTTTTGACTTATGATGAAAAATGTAAAAAGAATACCGAATCTCCGAAGTTTGCAAAGAGAAAAATCTGAAATAATTCTATGTGATAGCAGTTTGTAAAAAGATTACAGGAAAAATAAAACGATGTCTCAATATAGCATACTTTTTTAGAAATTATCAAATTTCTAAAAAGTTAGCATTAGTTCCACTATCGGGCAAGAGATGGCGTTGACCTTTGCAGTGTATTTATTATGATAGTACGCAACCTTCGGTGCGCGAGTCCGACTCGCTCTTGACCGGTTTTTTTCTTCAGTTTTTCATCAGTTCTTACATGTATTTTTAACTTCAAGCTTCGTTTAGAAATATGCCGTAATCTCCTTATGTCAAATCATCTATAATAATGATAATTAATCCCCATTTACTCAATTGTGTGGTAAAGTTTGATTGTATTACATGAATAATTATATCATTAAAGAAGAGAGGTGAATTGAATATTGTTTACCAAATAATATTGCAAAGTAATAAAAACAAGCTTTACATTTACATTATAATCATAATTAAACTACGTTGAATGAATCTAATAGTTGCACACTTAATTATCCACATCGAATGTCAGCTGTCCATTGTTACAAAGATAACATTTCCATAGTCGGTCTCATGGGAGCTGATTGAAAAGGCAGAAGAGGGATTCGCAGTGACGCAGTCAGTTTTGACGTAGTCAGCCGGCGGGCGCCGTGGGGGCGATCGATACACCAAGTCGCGTGGGCGGTCAAGTCAACCCCCTTATTTATAAACCACTTTCAATGTCGACTTTAACTCTACCTACATAGAAACCCATTTGAATCGACAAGAAATTGCAACTAATCTTGTAAGAATTTATATGAATAGAACGTTTTCACATTCACGCACAACATCAATCGGTCTAATTTAGTAAGTAAGTATATTTAAACCACGTCCATATTTTATAACGTGTTTAATTTGAGCATTTTTGCGCCATAAGACAAAACGCTTCTTATACGAAAGTTCATCATAAGCTCAACAAGAGAAGTCAAGTCACAAGTGATATGTTCGACAAAAATTAACATTTCCCACATGTCGTCTGTATGTAAATTGGATTCGACGTGCGGTACTTACGAACAACGGGTTTGTTGTTCTATCGTCTCTTTTCTCGTACGTTACATGTTTTAGCGTGGCGTGCTGCTTACGTTATTGTCAGTAACATCCGTTATGTGACAAAAAGATTCTATATCAAAAGCTTTATAAGTTTCTACTTCTACTCCTACAGTAGCTTTCATTGTAGGGTGGAAACTTTTCTTAAACGACCTTTATTACTTTGTTACTAAGCTTCATTATTATAACAATTAGAAAAAGGTAAGAAAAGTAGTACTTCTTTAGGAATAGTATCAACAACTTCTTTTCTCTTAGTTAAATAGAAAGCCATCAAAGACTGAAAAGAGGCTAATTCCTTGTATTCTAAAAACACTGTGTCTTATTCTAAAAAAATATTACTAAAGGGAATGTCTGTAAGAATTGTAGATACATCTATGGTTGAATTCAGTGGTAGATTAATCAGTTCCTCTCTCGCTGTTATCTACTTTTTCGTTAGTACACCACGGCCGGTATCTTGAAATACTAATACTGCGTTTTAATACAAATCAAAATCTTTATATTACTTATTCTGTACCTTTAGATGGTAGTACTTATCTATATTCTGTGACTTTAGTGTCTTTACAGTTAATTAAAAAAAATCTTATTGTACTCTTGTAATGTAAAGAATGATAAAACACTAGAAGTAATATCATTATCGACGGTCATTAATACGGCTTGTTATCGAGCATGACGCATACTCGCTATGAATATGAAGTTTCCGTTCTGGGGCGTCGATGTGCAGCTACATTATTGCGAAACATAAATTGCAAAAAAATACTACAAAACAGAACAGAAAAATACTTCTTGGAGATTATTGACTGTCTTTTGATAATTATTTGGGAATTTAAGAAAATATTTTATGGTTATTGGTTAGACTCTGGAATTTACTGGATGTAGGTATGCCTTGAACCTTCCTAGCGGCTTTATGCTACATATAGTGCAACACGACACGAGCATATTTGGTTGAATCTTGCGTAGATGAAGGTGAATTAAGACAAGCATTCAACACACTGCGTGAGTTTAATTTTTTACCAACACATTAACTGCAGCATCGCATGCAAGTATTGAATGATTTGAAAAATTTTAAGTTGCGCTCTCAAATTCTTCCACTTTGTGTTTTATCAGTAGTACTTGCTCAGACCACTGGTCCCTGCAATCTGAATCATAACGACGGAAATGTATCGTGAAAGTCATTTTCTCAGGCGGTCCCAGTCGGCAGCTATACGCACGAAACCACTTTCGCTGAGACTCAGCTTTACTGCTGAACTTTATGCTGTTCAAGCTTAGAGATCCAGCGGCTGGCATATTACTACCTAGGTACCTAAATAAAATTTACCTAAAAACAGGTTTACACGTGAGGAAAGTTTAGATTTGTTGTAATTTATATAAATAACTCCGATCAATCATACTTTATGGGTTAATTGAGAACTGTGATATCATTTAGTAAGAAGTGTTATGACTTGTAGAACCATATACTAATATCCATAGCTATAGATTTTGCTTTTTGAAAATCTTCTTTATTAATAGTGCTGAATTGAGCGAAACAGTCTTCAAATAGGTACGTCTACCGACGCTAAAGCATTTCTGATAAATAGACAAATATCTTTATCAAAACATCAGTTTTTTTTTTTTTTAATAAGTATTTATTTAATTTGCAACTATTTTATTTCTTTTCGCTTTATCTTATTACTTGTGACAACTTAACTTTAAACGAATAGCTCCCACGCGAACAATAGGGACACCCGCGAAACAGATTGTCTTTGATATCGATTCAATTTCACCTTGCAAACGCCATAGAGGTATTAATGGAGCAAGAAATGAGCTAGCTCCATTCAATAATAGTCGGGCTACGAAGACGAACGTGACGTCTCTATCGACGCAGGTTTTCACCGAATTCATAAGTCTGTAGCATTAATACATTTCGATGGTCTGTAGAACGAAACTATTACCAATCGATGCTTTAACGTTCAGGATTATCTCTTGCGTAAAGCCGTATAATCGAGTAACGCTGTTCAATAGCTAAGTAATACTGTGTTTGTCGTTCTACATAGGTACAAACGTATGGATGGCGCAACACGCCTCTTGTCTCCACATGGCCATACGACATATGCCCTGCTCACTGGCTCGTGCAGCCCGTATTTACGGTCTGTCTACGTAATGTTATGAATGTGAATGTTTTCATTAAAATAGGCAACCTATTTGTTCAATTACTAAACTCTAAATAACCGATTAATTATTTTGATAATCATTAGCCACTTGTCTCGAATAGACTATCTTTCTATTTAATTAGGTAGAACTTTGCGAGATTTTTGGGGTTCGTGTGTTACGCCCCCGTGGTAGAAGCACCTGATTTTCAACTAAGTAATAGCTTAATTACTTAATTGAAAATCGGGGGCGAAACACACCGGGGGCGTAACACACGAACCCGATTTTTGTTATAGGTACTCTGTGTGTGATGTTGATATTTATAAACTTAAATTCCAAGGGATTGATCAATAGCTAAATGCAAAAACATTGGTTGTTAATAGTTCCACAAAGGAGATTACAATGGCCGACGTAGTAGGTACCTAAGTGAAATACTCTGACCTCTTAAGTAATTGCTATTGTGCGTGAAATTGTTTTTAAAGTCGCATTGTTGTGATTGCATTACGTCTGCATCGCAATAGTCTTAAAAAGGATTATTTCTTTCTTTTTCCTGAAGTATTTTTTTAATTGAATTCAAAAAAGTTTCCTCTTGCTTGGGACATAAAGATTTAGGTTTCTATGTTTTCATATAATTACGTTGTTTTAAGTTTTCGACTAAATTGCTCATTTATCTAATTCAATATTTTTGAATAAAATCTAAACTTAAAATTAACAAAGCTGTTTTTATAAGTGAAACAGTAATAGCAAGCAATAGGTTGGAGCTGTTTGAATCCATAAGCTATTCAGAAATAAATCTGCCATTCAAGACGGCAGTAAATATTAGAACTAGTTCTTAGTAATCCAATTAACCTGTGGCTTATCATTTCTCTTAGAAAGTTCCAGTTGGTTCTAGCTATCTAGGGACGTGCTGCACCTTATATTTCCAACAGATTTACTTGTACAATAAATAATTTTCCAACCTTCGTATCTTTTCCATTTAGGTCCAAGATCAAAAAGTTTATAGAAAGTTAAGAAAAATAACGTCTACAACATGTTTAGGGTGCATTTCCACTGAATTGTAGCTGACCGGAGCGGTGCAACGGTGCAATGAATTGACCAATCACAATGCTCGAAATCTCGAGAGAAGCGATGTCATTGGTCAATTCACGCATCGCTCCGCTTAGCTCCGCGTCAGAAACGCAGACTTGGCTGCATGCACCAAGTATAGTTGGTACAAAACTGCAACAAGCTAATGTGAAAGGATAAGACGGCATTGTAGATGTTCTTAGTTAACGCTTTTAGGTGCTCAGTGCTCACATCCCGAAGAAAGACCGGTTGTCAGCTACCGACCGTGTTCTAACACTTGTGACAAAACCTGCTCTACTGCTTTTGACTTCCTTGCATCAGAATTGTGAACGTGCTTACGAAATGACATGTTTCTGGCTGAAACAGCAGATTTTTTAGGGAACTCGCAGATTGTTCAAAAGGACATCAAGGAAAACTTTAAAAAATATACTAAACCTTAGATTACGCACTTTTTGCTAAAATAATCCTAGATTAGAGAAACAATTTATCTGGAAGTGAAAACAGGGAATATAGTAGTTGTTTTTAGAGCAAAAATGTTTGTCATCCCTAATATATCTATTTAGGCATTGATGGTATATATTTATATTTATTATTTATATTATTAAAAAAACTTCTCTTTTCATCTTATTCTTTTGAAATGAGAAATTAAATAAATAATAGATAATGTGATATTTAGCAAACGGGGATATATTATTATGATTACCTATTTAAATCGTTAACTGAATTGCATTATAAATATTCAAGTTATTCTCATAAATCACCAAAATTTCCATATAACATGTCATAGTAGTAAAAAATAATAAAGATATCTTTGATAAAACCTATTCCGAATCTCTTACATTATTTTGATGCGGTGACCTCAGCATGAGAGGCTGTAATGACGCTAGTGATGTGTCATCTTATTCATAATACAACTCAAGAACAAGTTGTAAAAAATACTCGAAACTACAATTTTACACAAACAAAAAAAAAACATAGTGACAGACATAATTGATTGCGGAAGATAACGTTACGTATTACGTATAGTTGTTTAATATTGCTTTTAGCACAAATTGTTAAGTTTGACAAACTAACAACTGTTAACTCATCCACTTATCTAAATAAACACTTACGCTAAAAACGATTAACGGCGCTAGGAAGTAGCAGTTAAGCTAAGGAGGTATTTCCTTGCAGATGTCATGCGGCAACAAGCCTTGATAATTACAGATACAGCACATTAATGTTGCAAGGGCAGCTTATCGAATTAGGACAAGTTCGATGGCTTCCATTCAAATTGGATGTCACGTGGATACCCTGTGCTATCGGGTCACATTACATAGATATTTGGAACAGATTTGTTAACCCAAATCACTTCCATGTCCAAATTAATAGTCTACTAGCATTACATGTAATTCGCGCTGCTCACTGTTTCAATTAATTTGATATCAGTGTATTTTTTAAAATATGTTTCATTTTACATTGTTTTATCAAATTGATATTCACTAAAACAATTTAGAAATAATAAAAAGTTAGACTAAGTTTTAGTCTAAAAGGCCGCCGCGCGTCATCTCCGGTTCAAAGGTGCACCAGCTGCGTTGCCGCGCTGTGTTGCCAGGGAAAGCCTTTGAACCATTTATGACCCGCTGCAGCAATCCTGTCCACGTTGAACTAACCTATTTCCTAGTTCTCTAAACGCCCGAGGTCTCTTCCTCTACCGCAAAGGGGATAAGAAGGTAATTTTGTTTCAAAGCCCCGTTCTTTAGGTGTTTTTGCCCAGCTGCATTCTCGGCAGCCGATCCAGCAGTCCGCGATGTATAAGGCAAGTGACTCGCCGCAAAAGTGCTAACGCAGGTCGCATTCCACAGCAGACACCGACTCCTCTCCCATGGCTTTTTTTATTTGATGTTAATTTTGATAGACTTGGTTCTAACTTCAATCAATGAAATACGTAACTAAACTAAACGATAATGAGGATAGAAAATCTAAAAGTGTCAATAGAACTTGTAAGTTCAACTATCGGCAAGGAGTTAACAAATGTGAACTATGTCTTTGACGTAAGAGAGGTAGGTAGGTACCAGTTCTTCAAATTAAGAGAGTGATAAAATCGTACCAAAGTAAACGTCAGATATTACTTAAGTTTTTTTCTACTGCATTCATTCTACAAAGCGCATTACTTAATTCAAAACAAACCTTGACAAAACTGCTGCTTTCAGCCTTTCGTACTCCACAATTTTTCTGACATGTCTCGAGTCCTAGTTCGAGAATCGGAGCAAATCACCAGAGGGGCACGTCATGTGATTTACCTTTCACCGCTTACTTGGATTTCGTGACTGTTTTAGTCGGCACATTGTAGAAGTACAAATATTTACTGGAAGGGGTTACATAGTACGTTCGAACTATACCAAAACAATCCGCTCTAAGTTCATTCAATACTTCGAAAGTAGGCCAGATAGACAATCTTCAAATGGAGCGTAACTTAACGAAATGCCATAGGAACACTGTGTTTACTAAGTAATTACTTACTTACATTACCTGTTTTATTTATACTTACTCGATCTTGTTCATTTTCTTGAAATACCTACCTTCATTTTCAATGATCTAGCTTAGATAATAAACAAATACATGTTGTGTGCGCTGTTGCGCGCTAACCTTGGGCTTTCTGGCGTTTGGTGAATTTATTTATAATATCACTGTGTATATGGTTTCCTCTTCGTTAAATCGTTTTTTTCCTGAAAGAAAAAGTTACTCAATAAGGTAGGATTTTTAACGTACTCACAAACATCTCTGTTCTAAACTGAGATCCTGAAACATGTGTTGGGTGTTTTTTACATCCTTTTTTATAAACATCCAGGATATCTCTTGCCCTTGAAATTCAAGTGTTTACTTTTTGCCATACTCTACCGCCATGTGTCAAAATGATTGCGTCTTCAACCATCCGACTTCAGTAATGTCTGAACTAATAAACCATAAAAACACTAGTGCTATTTTGTGCCGGCATCAGACAAACCAATCACACCTGGTGAACTATATTGATTCGTAAATAGCGTATAATGTTACAGTGATATTATTATAAAATTAGTTGATTTATGTTAAATTAGACAATTACTATGTAGAACTTGTTCTCTTTTTGTTGCCTTTCGTATTAGTGCCAAATCCGAATGCTTCATAAAAGGGGCAAAGGTCGAAGTAATTAATATTAAGTTAGACAAATCAGGAATTTAGTTAAATCAGGGGCCCTATTTTTGAATCCTTCGGCTGGCGTCGAGCGCTCTTTTCTACTGATTTTCATTCGACATATCAAAATCTGTATTTTTAAATCGCTCGTTACAAAATTATCTGACCCGGTGGACAAAACTGGCACTAAGAGCCCCCGCAAACTACAGACTTTTTATCGGCCGATAGTTGGGTCGGACCTGTTTTAATTTGAAGAATCGGCCGATACCAAATCGTTGTAATGTGCGCACTTGCATACTTCTTCATACTGATTAAAGGCCCGACCAAACTATCGGCCGATAAAAAAAATCTGTAGTTTGCGGGGGCTCTAAGTGTTAGTACATTTTGTTACATAGGTTACGCCGTGTCGTCTATAGATGACAGCGACACCGTCACCAAGTCAGTTTTAAGTTTGTGCTGTTCAAGTGGGAAAGTGACGAATTTGGGAAGATGACCACGTGTGGTCCTAGTTGATCCTTCCTACTTACAATAACTCTTCTTTTTTTTCAGGAATAAAGCGATCGCCGACTACCTGGGCAGCAATGGCTACACGGACGCGCTGGAAGCGTTCAAGAAGGAGGCCGACATGACCGGCGAGATGGACCGCAAGTTCGGCGGCCTCCTCGAGAAGAAGTGGACCTCGGTCATCAGGCTGCAGAAGAAGGTGATCAAACAGATTATGTACACAGCACACACAACATACTTCATGGGGAAATAAACGATCATCCGATTAGCTTTTCTCCCCGAAAGCGTAACAAGGTAACAGACAGACATCAGGCTGCAGAAGAAGGTAATCACACAGATTATGTACACAGCACACACAACATACTTCATGGGGAAATAAACGCAAACACGATTTTCCCACGAAAGCGTAACAAGGTAACAGACAGAGTTAAGTTCATGGATTTATTTTATTGGGACAATAATTACGGGAAGGGTCGCGAATAAATTACTTTATCAGGGAAAAAATGAGATCGAGAAAATGTTACAGTCAATGTCATAAAACTAATAGATAAAGGTCCTTTTCTTAAAGATTAGTTTGAAGTGAAGATAAGATGTAATAAAACATTCTAACTAACACAATACATAGTGAAAGAATTTATAATTAGGGTGTTCTCATTAGATTAGTATTAATGCTTAGATCTAAGTAAACAATAGTGAGCTGAAGCACTTGTGACATGACATCTTTTACACTGATTTCATGATTTCTGTATTAAAATCTATATTTTCTGTTCACACAATACACGATCAATGGTGTGAATCAAATATTGTGACATGTAAGTAAAGAACTGCATTGGAGCATTGGCGGAAGCATAATTTTGTGCAATTCTTTCCATAATTGACGGCACCAAATAATTATTGTAATATATTTCAAACTGAAATATCACGCACGATCAATGATTTCTTTGCTCATATAAGATTTCTGGTAAATTTTACACTGATTTCATGATTTCTGTATTAAAATCTATATTTTCTGTTCGTTAAGACGTACACCATAACAACTGTAAGTACCTGTCCCTTTAAATTATTTAAGAAATTAAAGTAAACTTTCATGCAATATTCTTATCACTAACAACCAAAAATCTTTCGTAAAAAATAAAAAATAAATGATTTCTCAGGACTACATTAGATTGACGTAAAAGTGTGTTAAAAAAATGTCACTATGTCGAACGGTTACTGTCTGTCTGCCTGCCAATTTAATATGGGATTAAATATTGTAGCAAAGTAGACTTTCATTACGTAAGCTACCGGTAAACCGATAATGACATAACGTCACAATTTAATAACTGTTTTGTACAGTTACAAATAAGTTGTTAGAGACTGTAGTTAAATCCATATGTTTGTCAAACAAAATATACAATTACAAGCTCATCATTGAACCGCAATTAAGTTCATATATACAATTACTCAACCAATCTCGTGTAATAATAAAAATACACGATCAATGGTGTGAATAAAATATTATGACATGTAAGTAAAGAACTTCATTGGAGCATTGGCGGAAGCATAATTTTGTGCAATTCTTGCCATAATTGACGGCACCAATAATTATTGTAATCTATTTCAAACTGAAATATCACGCACGATCAATGATTTCTTTGCTCATATAAGATTTCTGGTAAATTTTGTAATCGGCACTTACATAAACAATAATTATTGGAAGAACGTGTCGATATTCTAAGCAGGCGGGCGTGATCTCGTAATCTCTGTCCGTGATATCACATCGCCAGCGGTGATCAATTTCGCACGACACATAAATTGTCTATCTACTGTTAAAGTCTTCATGAACTGACTAATCGCTGGCAGCTTTGTTGCTGTTTAAAAGGTTTAATGACATCCCGCCACGACGCGTCTAGGGTTACCATCTGACCGGATTTTAAGAGCTCAGACCGGATTCCACCCGGATTTCATTCGGGACCGGATTTTCAATCGTGCTTGGTCTAAATCATTACACTATCATTGATTGTAATGATTTTTTCTAGACCATCATTGCCGCACAGCTCGCAGCGCGTCTAGGTGGTTTCCTGAAAGATGCCTATAATTTTCTTATAAGAAACCACCCACTTGTGTAAAATTTTACAAAAAAAAAATTGAAAGCTGTTGCCAGCAGATTATGGTATAAGTTGTCCCCATTGTAAATTAAAAAAAATTGAGCCTAAGTCCAAAAATCAGGATTTTCAGCCTCTTGCGACCAGATTTCCGAATTTTGGTCCTGGTAACCCTAGACGCGGCGCAATGTGGGAAAATAAATCAGATCGATCAGCCTTGCTCGTGGCCGTTTGTAGGTCAGCTTGATTTTTCTATTCGTCGTCGGTCGATGCCGCCTGTTGTTCTTGTATCACGACAGTTTATTCCACTATCACTCCAGAAATAGTGACACGAACCTAAACAAATAGAACCAAGGCGATGGTAATTGGTTCAGCGCTCGTTTTATCTTTAAACCTTGCTCTACAAATAAACCTGTTTAAATGAAAATGTTTAAGACTGCTATCACACTGTTCCTTTTTAATTATAACTGCCTCTATGGTGTATAGTGGTTCGCCCACCCGTGTAAGACGTGGTAGGACTTATTTCATGTCCGTCTGGCTAGCTACCACCATCTTATCTAAGTCTGACGCCATAACAACAATTTAAAAATTGCTGTGTTTCGGCAGTTAGATGTAAAATAGCCAGTTCCTCAGTGATGAGTACCTACGCTTCCACCTTCGGCCTTATCGTCACTTAACATCAGGTGAGGTGGAGGCCGAGCACCATCCCACTGTGCATAAAAAAATATATAATACCTTTTAAAAGTAAAAGTAAGTTCACAAATCTCTATATTTTTAACTCCTACAAGATAAAAAATAAAATCAAAGTTAACTTACAAGTAAATCCTTCCACCCAAAGATTTTGAACAGCCAATAAGTTTAGCTGTAGAAAGGTTATCTTACTGCTGAATTCAATTAATCTGACTACGGCCCAGCCAGAGATAAGCTTTATAAAGGTACACGCGACAGGACGTCACAGTTGCAGTCGTATGTCGGAATCGGTCTCATACAAATTAATACTACAAAGTAGTGCCGTCTGCCGTTGCGGCACATGCCGTCGTCATCTGCTGTTGCCGCCTGCCAGCTACCGCGTCCCGCGAAATCCTACTTTTATAGTTCTATTAATTGGTTTAAAAACAACTGAACTTGATAATTGAATACTTATCTCACAAAAGCTAAGTACGAATGTAGTCAGCCCCGATTCTAATGCAACCATCAATAGCTTTCAATATTGACATGACACATTTTTAGTTTCCGCTCTTAAACGTACATTTGAAATTATAGGTGATGGAACTGGAAGCCAAATTATCGGAGGCACAGAAGGAATTCATCGAAGGAGCGCCGACACGCGCCAAGCGGACACCGGCGGAATGGATTCCGCGCCCGCCAGAAAAGTTCTGTCTGACCGGACACCGAGCCACTATTACCAAGGCAAGTGTATTCCCAACAAATGGACCATCTTCCTTACAGTATGAGCCAAATATCTTGAATGCGGGTGTGGATTGTATGGAACGCGTATTTTGGGCATGCGTAGCGGTGAGGTACGCGGGCGGCGGGAGAGGGGCACGCGCTATTGGTTGCTCACAAGAGCACATGCGCGAACTTATCCCCACTCCATCGAAATAAATTTCAAGATGTATGCCTCGTACTGTACCCCTGTTTTTGTTTACAACTTTAAGGTTCACAGTTCACCCTTGAAGACTGTTTAGTTAAACTGTTTAGTACTTCATGCAAACTTGATTAAAACTGTCACCGATTGTTGGCACAGTGGGCTATTTTCCGAGACCAAAAAAATATAGTTCATAAAATCTCTGGATAAATGACGTTTTATGAAAGCCGAACTGTTGTAAAGTTGTTTATATGTATATCGCCGTTTTAACTTCCCCGCCTCGTTTATCACTCTCCAAACCGGAAGACTTACAGCATTTGCGATTAAAAAAAAATTGCATGCGATAAATTGTTTTGTGTGAAGGGGGTTTAACTTTACGGCTCGTCTTTCATAAAACGCCATCTATCAAATTGTTTGAACTTTTTTTTTATTTCAGTTGTCAGAAAATCGCCCATTTTTCAAAACGTAAACTGCGTCAGGGAACGAACAACTAAGTTTCGTCCATAATTTCGAATGGAATAAGCCCCAAGCTCGAAAGTCGTATAAAGAAAACTGGGGGGTATTAAAACCTCTTAAAACGTGCCAGGTTAATGAATTGCTATAGTTACATCTCTTTCTCGCTGTATAGCAAATAAAAGAGATACACTGATAGCCATCCAGAAAACTGGCTAGTTTTAAGAGGTTGTAATACGGGGGCTGTACTGGATAAATACATGTTATTTAACAGGGATGTCCAAACCCTCTTTGCCTTTTAAAATGACCTTTGGGATATTTTAAACGCACTTTCTCTTACCAGTAGCTCAAACAAAATTCCCATTGCGTGTTATTACGTTTTGGTAGTGTGTGCGTTGAGTGCGTCGGTCGCACGCAACATTAAATGCACTCCATGTTCGTTTCTTCTATTTATCTACTCCATTTGTATGTACGGTCAACAACAAAAACAAAAGTAGCTCAACACTTTAGTTCTTTGCCATAGCAACTTTTTTGACAGAATGTCTCACAGTCTGTAAAATGTATCAAAAAAGTTGCTATGACAAAGTAGGTACTAAAGTGTTAAGCTACTTTCATTGCTGGCTGTACAAACAAAATGTAAGGTACTCCAGAGTACTCCTATTCTATTTTAGTTCGTAGTTCTTATGTTTATATTTTAGTTTGTATTAATTTTAATTTTAAATTCGAGCTCAAACAAAAACAAGTCAAAACAACAAACAAACTAGACAAAACCAAATGTACAAAACAAAAAACAGTATTGTGGAATTTTAAAATTTTACAATCCTATCAGCTGTGGAAATGGCATCAGCCTTTATCTTTGATCTAGTACTATTATTTATTCTGTGCTTTAAGTAAAATGCTGTATATAAAAATGGAAGTTTACAAAGTTAAAAGATCTAACACTCGTATTCAAGAACAATACTCAAACGACCCTTTCCTATGCGAACGCACTGCGTTGAAATAGAGCTTTCTGATTAGTTCTTCTATTTTACGTTTTACGTGTGATTGCTAGTTAGAACGCTGTGCGTCCGAGGGCTCTACTCTGTGAGACCTCATAGCAATGTTTATGAATATAACAGGTCTGAAAGTTTTAAAATCCCCCAATGGGAACATTTAGGCAAAACTTTTGCTAAGTAATTAGAGAACATTGCAGCATCCCACCCTAATGTACTAAAGTCCGTCTAGTTGTTTAAAAGTCCTTACACACTAATAACTCACATTTGTTTGCAGGTAATATTTCACCCAGTTTTCAGTTTGATGGTCTCCTCGAGCGAGGACGCCACCATTAAAGTGTGGGAGTTCGAGAGCGGCGAGTACGAACGAACCCTGAAGGGCCATACCGACTCTGTTCAGGATATAGCATTCGACCACCACGGAAAATTACTGGGTAAGAACTAACAACCTATCACATTTGTACAGATTCCGGCAAACATCTTGACGCTCTTTCGACGGAGAGAGGATATGTTCGTCGTGCATGTGCACTTGTATCTCACCGCTACGCATAGGTAAAATATGCTTTCTGCGCAATCCCCACCCTATTTCAAGATGTTTGCCGGTTACTGTACTTACTACCTTTAAAATTGATTTATAAACCTTAGTTTTCTACTGATAAAAACTGCATTATAAAATTGTAAAAGAGGTAATTTAAAAATAACCTATGCTATATATTTTGTCGTATACAAAATCGACCACCAGTCGCCGCACTACCGTCAACTTGGCGCTAGTGTACAGTAGATGTAGACCTGTAGTTTTTTTATTTGCTATAAACTTTTGTATGTTGGAAGTGAATTTTCGTAAATACCAATTTTTCTTCCAACATATTTTAGTTTTCTTTTTTTTCAAATTCAATCTTTAATTCGTTAACTGTTCAACTTCCTTAATTTTTACTATTATTATCAACCAATATTAGGGAATATAAACCCATATGCACACTAAGAGCGAGGCCCCATTAGTGCGTTGCGCTGCGTTGCGTCGTCGCTGCGTCGTTTTTCATATATTTATTTATGACATGCCACATTAGACCGTTGCGTCGTCGCGCGCGACGTTTCAACGGATCGACGGACAAGAGACGAAGCGGTAGAGAGGGTGATGCGCTGCGTCGTCGCAGCCGAGCTGTGTGACCACTGCCAGTGATCCACTGCTACAGAAGGAAGCTAGACGAGCGTACCCTCTTGCGTTGCGTTGTCGCGGCGTCAACGCAACGCAGGCGTGGCATACAATACGTTGTTCCGTTGCGACGACGCGACGCAACGCACTAATGGGGCCTCGCCCTTACAAAAGGTCTCCCTCTCCACCTACAGCAGCGCCACCAAGCGGGATAAAGGATGTCACCAAAAATGGCCCAAATGATGTACAGTCTGTTCATCCTTACTTGTCCTATTTAGTAAACAGTTTTTGACAGTTGTCATACGTCTTTTAAACTTAAATCGTTATTTAAAAATATGTTAGTAAGTTTATGAAATTATTGTTAGTTTATTAACAATTTATTTCGTAATCTATGTGTGGAAAACCATTTGTTTTATTTTATAAATGATTATTTCAATAAAGAGTTGGGTGAAGATTGTTTACCATATAAGACAAGTAAGGATGAACAGACTTTACCGAGGTACACTCTGCGGAAAAAAATACCCTGTAATACCCTGAGTAATATACCAATAACATTTTTTTTCTGGTAATTTGGAGTCGAGAAAAAAAATGAAAAATGCACTCCGATATAAGAACCTATCCCACAGATTATATCATAACATTCAGCTCTTTGATACTCGAAAAAACTGTCAAGTTGACAGGTGTCATTGTCACTTGAAGTTAATTTTATGAAGTCGGAATGACGTTTTTCTAATGACGTTTAGTTTGACAGTATTCGTTTGTCGTTTTGTTACTTGCACTTACACGCAAAAACACTGTTCAAACAGTTGATTTGAGAGGTTATATTTATATTTTGTTTGACTTTGTGTTAATTAATTCCGATTTCCTACGTGTAATGATTTTTAACATGTGTATAACCAATATGTAGGTACATTTGCGTTATTAAACTGAAAGTGAATATTATTCAGTATTGCCATAATTAAATTTGTTACAAGGAGGTAGGTAGTTCACACTTTTAATGATTTATTTCTAAGTTTTTAGTAAAGATTGTACTAAAATAACATTATTTTCGGAATCCTCGTGTTTTTCCCTACATTTTGGTATACATGTACCTCAGGTACATAAAATGGGCTGAAATGTATGAGCGATTAGCGACCTCCTTTTCTGTCATCCTGTTGTGTTATATTTTGCCTAGCCCCTAAAGCAAAGTGTGCGTTCCCCAGTGTCGTGCAGTGCGGACATGTCGATCAAGCTGTGGGACTTCAACCAGACGTTCGAGTGCATCAAGACGATGCACGGGCACGACCACAACGTGTCGTCCGTCGCGTTCTCGCCCAGCGGCGACATCGTCTACTCGGCCAGCCGCGACAAGACGATCAAGGCCTGGGAAGTGGCTACTGGGTAAGTAAGCTTAAGGTTAAAGTGCGAAACACACCGGATGTGTAAGCGTAAGCGTAGACGTGCACGTAAACATACCATGACGTTGTAATGTATGAAACTTTATGAGACATGTCTCATAAAGTTTCATACATTACAACGGTATGTCTACGTGCACGTCTACGCACGCGTGCTCGTAGACTGTATGCGTAACCCTACGCATTGCAGCTCCCATTACTGGCTGCGTACCTACGCAGCGCGGAACGCACTGATGCGTGCAGTAATGACGTTGTATTCAATGGCATTCCCTATTGGACGTCACACCGAACAGAACAGGTTTGAACACGCACGTATCTTGCGCGTCATTACGCGCCTGACCACGCGCGTGGCTACGCAGCCGGTGCGCCTAGGCCTTAAACATTGCACTAGACTCGAAACTATAGGCCAATAGATGGCGCTAATTTATACAGCGTGGTTTCCCAGGATTTTAGCTTTTACACAATATATTTTAGCGTGTCCCGATGTTGATGCAGATGTGATCCCGTAAATGCAGTAAGATTCGGCGAATACAACTAACATGTCTATAGCGCCATCTATGCTAGTGCAATACCCTCAGTCATAGACAGTAACCTGCCATATTATTGACCCCGTATAAACCAGGCATAACTTAAAACGATTTGTAAAAATAATTTTATTTTTCACGTTTACTAAATAAGGCCCGGATGTTTGAGTGCATCAAGACGACAGTACCGGCACGACGTCGTCGGTAACGTTCCCATACTACTTTACTTTGGCGAAGTTCTTTATTGTTTTTGCAAAATATGTTATTTTGTGTATGAAGGTTCACCGCCTCTGTGGTCTAGTGGTTTACCCAACCCGTAAAATAATAACAAAAAATATACACACACAAATTAGTTTCACAAAAAAGAGGCAAATACAAAAAATTCAACTGAGAAATGCAAATGATTTAGTGTTACGGCCCCCTAGAACAAATTATGGCAAAAGAAATATTTTATTTGAAGGTGCACAAATTTATAACAATCTTCCGAAAGACATTAAAGAAACCCAATCAATCATCACATTCAAAAAACTTCTAAAACATTACTTAAGTTCAAATAAATAAACTAACAATAATAAATAGGTACAACCTCTTTCTTTTTTTTTCTTTATTCTGAAGTTGGTTAAAAAGTTTCAATATAAATAAACCATAATCTGTATTAAACTATGCCTTTTTGTCTTCAATTTAAAATAATAAAAAAAACTAAAACAAAATAATATTTGAAAAAAAAATCTAATATCTAATTTTATTAGGAAAGAAAGAAAAAAATAAATAGTACTAAAGTCCTAATAAATTATTCTAACAAGCCACATGTAGCGTTGCGCTGAGCGTAGTTTGTTTATACATAAATGTTTTGCTATCATTGCGCCCGATGCCTGAGGCTCGTGTATTTATTGTGACAATGTTTTAAAACTACTGTCCATTAGTACGTATCTCTAAATATATATTTTTTGTTTGTTAATTGTGTTGTTCTCATGTAAGTGAATTAATGTGTAATTTTTAATGCGAATAAATGTCTTAAACCTTAAACTTAAACCTAACCGTGTAAGACGCAGGGCTCCCTGGTTCGATTCCCAGGGGTGGTACAATTTGTACTTAGTTTGGTTGGCCGAAGGGCTTATTTAAAGTCTGCCTGGCTAGCTACCACCATCTTACCTAAGTCTGATTTAAAAAAATGTTTATTCTGGCAGTTAGAGGTAAGATAGCCAGTTCCTCAGAGATGAGGATTCCGGGTGTAGTGCGCTTCCACTTTCGGCCTTATCATCACTTAACATCAGGTGAGGGGAAGGCCAAGCACCACCCCGTTGTTGTAAAATTTGTCATTAATAAAGTATGTTTCCATGTCAGGTACTGCATCAAGACCTACAAGGGTCACCGCGAGTGGGTGCGCATGGTGCGCGTGTCGGCCGACGGCGCGCTGCTGGCCTCCTGCTCCAACGACCAGACCGTGCGCGTCTGGAATGCCGACACCAACGAGTGCAAGGTACGCTCACTACCCTGGCAAAACAGTAAACTACCTTCTCATGATGAGCGAAACGTGGGGCGGTTTGCTCATATTTTTCCAGAATTTGTAATATATAGTACAGATTCCGGCAAACATCTTGACGCTCTTTCGACGGAGTGGGGACAAGTTCGCGCTTGCGAGCGACAAATAGCGCGCGCCCCTCTCCCGCCGCCCGCGTACCTCACCGCTACGCATACCCAAAATACGCGTTCTGCGCAAACCCATCCGATTTCAAGCTGTTTGCCGGCTACTGTACTAAACGTACAGAAGTCCATCCGCACAAGGACAATCAAATAATAAGCTACTCTCGCTGCACGAATATAAAGAACAATTTCAAATTGCATAGCGCTGCGTGCCTTTTATTGTATGCACTTTCTCTTTCTATCGGGTTAGTCGCGTAGATCTGCCTATACCGACTGACGACATCCGTCGTGCACTGACTCGACTGAGTCGTCCGCAAACATTAGGCCAATATAAAAGTAAGCGCGGAGTGAGCCCTGCCTGCCCTAAGGCCCTGTGTATTATAATTCGTTTATACGTTTCTAGATGGAGTTGCGCGAGCACGAGCACGTGGTAGAGTGCGTGTCGTGGGCGCCTGAAGCAGCGGCGGCGGCCGTCAACGAGGCGGCCGGCGCCGACAACCGGCGCGCGCACCACGCCGGGCCCTTCCTGGCCAGCGGCTCGCGAGACAAGTCCGTCAAGGTACACTATACGACATACAGGCGCCACCTACTGGAGCACGTGTAGTGGGCGCCGTCAACGAGGCGGCCGGCGCCGACAACCGGCGCGCGCACCACGCCGGGCCCTTCCTGGCCAGCGGCTCGCGAGACAAGTCGGTCAAGGTACACTATACGACATACAGGCGCCACCTACTGGAGCACGTGTAGTGGGCGCCGTCAACGAGGCGGCCGGCGCCGACAACCGGCGCGCGCACCACGCCGGGCCCTTCCTGGCCAGCGGCTCGCGAGACAAGTCCGTCAAGGTACACTATACGACATACAGGCGCCACCTACTGGAGCACGTGTAGTGGGCGCCGTCAACGAGGCGGCCGGCGCCGACAACCGGCGCGCGCACCACGCCGGGCCCTTCCTGGCCAGCGGCTCGCGAGACAAGTCCGTCAAGGTACACTATACGACATACAGGCGCCACCTACTAGAGCACGTGTAGCGGGCGCCGTCAACGAGGCGGCCGGCGCCGACAACCGGCGCGCGCACCACGCCGGGCCCTTCCTGGCCAGCGGCTCGCGAGACAAGTCGGTCAAGGTACACTATACGACATACAGGCGCCACCTACTGGAGCACGTGTAGTGGGCGCCGTCAACGAGGCGGCCGGCGCCGACAACCGGCGCGCGCACCACGCCGGGCCCTTCCTGGCCAGCGGCTCGCGAGACAAGTCGGTCAAGGTACACTATACGACATACAGGCGCCACCTACTGGAGCACGTGTAGTGGGCGCCGTCAACGAGGCGGCCGGCGCCGACAACCGGCGCGCGCACCACGCCGGGCCCTTCCTGGCCAGCGGCTCGCGAGACAAGTCCGTCAAGGTACACTATACGACATACAGGCGCCACCTACTGGAGCACGTGTAGTGGGCGCCGTCAACGAGGCGGCCGGCGCCGACAACCGGCGCGCGCACCACGCCGGGCCCTTCCTGGCCAGCGGCTCGCGAGACAAGTCCGTCAAGGTACACTATACGACATACAGGCGCCACCTACTAGAGCACGTGTAGCGGGCGCCGTCAACGAGGCGGCCGGCGCCGACAACCGGCGCGCGCACCACGCCGGGCCCTTCCTGGCCAGCGGCTCGCGAGACAAGTCCGTCAAGGTATACTGCCCGGCATATATATTGGCAAGAGAATGAAAGAGACAAAAGATGCGCAGTAGCCACAAACTTAGTGTTTATGGCTACTGCGCATCTTTTGTCTCTTTCTTTCTCTTGCCAATATATATGCCGACATCTGTACACTATACGACATACAGGCGCCACCTACTGGAGCACGTGTAGTGGGCGCCGTCAACGAGGCGGCCGGCGCCGACAACCGGCGCGCGCACCACCACGCCATTCATTTACAAACTTTCGCTTCCACACTCACTTCACCAATCTGTATCTTACTTATCGTGGGTCCTAATTAAAAATAAACGTGTTTCCCATCAGATCTGGGACGTGAGCACGGGGCAGTGCCTGGCGACGCTAGTGGGGCACGACAACTGGGTGCGCGGCGCGGCGTGGCACCCCGGCGGGCGCTACCTGCTCACCGCCTCCGACGACAAGACGCTGCGCGTGTGGGACGTGGCGCACACGCGCTGCCTCAAGACGCTCTACGCGCACCAGCACTTCGCCACCAGCCTCGGTCAGTGCCGCGCCGACACTCACTACACACAACTAGCCACTCACTACACATACCCCGCCACTCACTACACACATACCCCGCTACTCACTACACACATACCCCGCCACTCACTACACACATACCCCGCTACTTACTAAAGTCTGTCCATCCTTACTTGTCTTATTTAGTAAACAGTCTTTGACAGTTGTCATACGTCTTTTAAACTTAAATCGGTATTTAAAAATATGTTAGTAACTTTATGAAATTGTTGTTAATTTATTAACAATTTATTTCGTAATCTATGTGTGGAAAACCATTTTTTGTATTTTATAAATGATTATTTCAATAAAGAGTTGGGTGAAGATTGTTTACCATATAAGACAAGTAAGGATGAACAGACTTTACCCACACCCCGCCACTCACTACCCACACCCCGCCACTCACACACCCCGCAAGTGAGACGTTGGCCGATCGCTATTTGATAGCAGCTAAGTAATTATTTCTTTCTTTTCCAGATTTCCACAGGAGCTTGCCATACGTGATATCGGGCAGCGTTGATCAGACCGTCAAAGTTTGGGAGTGTCGCTAAGAGCGTTGCCATTTTAGTAACTTAAACTCACCGATGATATCTTTATCATTATTTTTTCACACGTTTGCTGCAATGAGTTGCGAACTTAATGGTTAAATCGTTTTTATTGGAGTCTGAAATATGGTTGTTTACTAACAATATTTCCTCCTGCTCATTGTGGTCTTCTCGTATACTTGACGATGCTATGTCTCAGTGTAGCAGATATTCCGCACTATCTTCCTGCTCTACATCACATACCTGATACTACATTTTAGAATGTCACATTCCATTAAATTATAATGGCTCATAGATAATTTCTGTATATTACCTGATCGTATTAACGAGTTGTCGGGATATATTCTGGATGGAAGAACGAGCATATAGCATCCGTCATGTACCCGATTGGAAATATGAAGTGAGGCAAAAAGCTGTGTTATAATTTAATATTTCATTCTGTTTTATTTTATAGTTATTGTTTATTCATAAGCGCGTTTAGATATAATTTTTATTTAATTTAAATAGTAAATGTTTTCTTAATGTCAAATCTAGGCATATTTGTACCGTGATTTGTTTTATTGATAATTTTAGTTTTATTAAATTTGATACTGATGATTATTCATGACAACAAAACATTATTATTTCATACCGAATTGAAATTAGCGTCAATATGCCCCTGAGTGTACATAATGATTGATACTGGTCTCTGCTCGACTTGATGTCCATTATGTTTGTTTGCAAGTATGCCAACAGCATTAATGGCCATCTCTGGAGACAACGAATATGCGAGCACTGTTACTTTTTAATATAATTATTACGCTTTACTGGCGATGTTTGGAATACGAGCTTTTTTACTAAGATCATACTGCATAAGTTCATTCATAGACTTATTTTAAGTTTTGGCGTTTCAAAACTTTAACTATAAGTTAGAGTGTTATTTTTAACTGTTTTTCATTATTTATTTTATTTCAAATTAACGATTAGTCTTGTTTTAATATTAATTCAGAGGAGCACCGAGCATTGAAATTGCTAGATTAGTGATTATTATGCTATTCCTATTTTTATCGTAATTTTAAAACTGCTTACATCTGTAATGTATGAGGATTCACGTAAATTAAAGTGTGTGATATATAATTAATACTTTAATTTTCTATCTTGTTTGAGGTAGCTAGATTCAAAGGTAAGCCTATTATGTCCGGTAGTTTAATTTATTACGTTAATGCAGTGGTTGCCTGGTATGTACTAGAGTTAGAGGTAGATATAGTATGGTCGAACTATTAGACGCTTTGCCCTGTTAGATTATACTACCATGTAAGTATGTATGTACATTGCTTATAAAGCTGATATGCGATCGCGTACTTGTTCCTTATGCTGAGTATCTGAAAATTAGAATGTCTTTGGAAAACAAGGGTGTTACTCGGGAGTAACGATCGAAAATCTGTGATTGAATTGGTATCAGGTAAACGTCAAAACGACCTACCGTTTACAATGGAAACCGTCTTTATTGTAACAGATTTTTGACGTTTATTCTATCCTAATGTGAACTCGATCTCGTTAACTCCCGTCGAGAGTAGACAAGCATGTCAGAGTTACTCAGTATGATCACAAGACACATAAAACCAATAAATTATCTTAGATCATTATAACTTTTTCGTAAATACACAGTGATCAAGAGATTATTGATAAAATGATTCTACAAGGTAACAGGAGACTCTTTAAGGGGCTGTACAATGACAAAATACACATTTTGAACAACGATTTTACACAGTATTATACCGCCCGGCACATAACTTGGCAAGATAAAGATGAGACAAAAGATGCGCAGCAGCTACAAACACTACACTCGGCGCATCTTTTGTCTCATCTTTGTCTTGACAAGTTAGGTGCCGGCATCTGTACTTGATTTATCGGTCCAAAAACATAGTAGATTATAGCACTCAGTTATGTGATTGAAATGATAGCACACTCCATACAAGCGCCGCGTTTCAACTACACAGACGCTACATAGTGACGTTTTTGCACACGCGCAACTGTGTGCGAGCTATTGAATGAGCACACGGATCGGCACACTGAACTCGCACGGTGGGCGCCGGTGGGGTGAGGTAATTAGTTGTGGGGCGGGGCGGAGAGTTTCCTATACGGTAGTACTTATATCTATTCTGTGATGATAGTTAAAACATTGCTCGATAGAAAAAAAACGTAAAGGGACCTCCAATTTTGTAGATTTTCACTGTTCGCCAACCAAATTGAACCTATAATTTTGATTAAAATAAAAAAAAAAACTTTAGCCTAGCTCTCTAGTTTTGTAAATGACAGTTTTGCAAAATAAGAAATAGTTATTAGTTATTAATTAAAAACGATAATGTTATCAATAAATTCGATAATTTTTAATATAAACATTTCTTTCAGCGTTGTACGGCCTCTCAACTCTTACAAACGTAATAGAAGTAGACAAAATACTAAATTATTGTGTTTATTAAATATTGACAGCAAACCCTTATCGATATGGTCTTTTAAAAGCTTTATAATTTGGTGACCATTTTAATCAAAATTTTGTATAATGTAATCTTTTTGATAGTCGGCAATCGCATAAGATAAAAGCTTGCAATTAATATTGTATGTTTACATGAGTAAGAACCTTTGTATTACAATTAATTATTGAGTAATGTAGGTAGAGGCACTCAATATAACGTATGCTTTACAAAATAAGAATGATGTTATCGAAATAACAATATCTATAACCACATAATATGCAACAGTTTATTGGTACATACATAAAAAAATATCTCTGATCAAATTAAGGAGTTTAATTTATCTGAATGGAAATTATCCCAGCTTGTATTGATTAGAATTTATTCAAAATTTATATTTAAATTTAACTACCATAATTTGGTTTATGTATCTGTAAATAAATCAATTAAATATCTAATTTATTTTACAATCTGTCTCCATCATTTTGCAACCCACAACTTTCAAAGAAATATTCTCAGTTGGAATAAATAATGTCAAATCCGTGCGTAGGCGATTAATCTTGGTAGCAATAGTAACTGCAATCTATCCATAGTACATTACAAGGCAAACATCTTTAAATCGGGTGGGGATTGCGCCAAACGCGTATTTTGGGTATGCATGACGGTGAGGTACGCGGGCGCCTTTATTCTCATAAGGACAGATTCTCAAAAGGACAGATTGTCAAAAAACCGAAAATGGTACAGCTGCACACACAAATTAATAGATTCTCAAAAGTTTTTTATCCATTTGACCATATATAGACAGAAACGCGCTATTTTCATAAAAATCTTGTACCGTTTTATAAATAATACAACCAGCGCTGTTAAAGAATTGGACTGGAAATTAGTGGTGGGCGACTCGGGTCAAATAACTCGGTTAACTCGAGTTACTTCTCCAACTCGTCAACTCGGGTTGGTTATTTCCTAGCCCGGGTCAACTCGGTTGATGCGCCAAGCGGGCCGCCCACGTGGTGCGGACATGTCTTACCAACCGAGTCAACCCGGGCTAGGACAAAATCAGCCCGGCGGGCCAACTCGATTCGGTGTGTGGCATTGTATTACTGCTCGCTTGCACTCGCCTCGCCATTAAGCGTAACTTGTGCGTCTCTATTACATAGTCTGAGATATGTGATTTTTTTTTAATTTTAAAGCCAAATAATTGGTTTAATGATGAATAATGAATAAATAATATTAGAAGTAATAAGCGCTAAGACTGATAATTTAGTTAAATTATCAGTCTTAGTGATATTTAAAATTTTCATTATAATAAAAAGCTTCATTTAGGTATTAATCTCTGTACCTAACTAATGCGCATTTGTTAATGACTAACAGTTGATTGATTAAAACTATTTGCTATTACTATAATTCAAATCCTGATTTCTTTGACTCTTTACTTTGCAACTTGCAAAGGCAACCGAGTTGGTCCGGTTCAATAGTTATCAAATACAAACAAAACGAGTTGAAGCCCGGGTCCGCACTCCGCGATAACCCGAGTTGAAAAAAAATTGCGACTCGTCGGCGCTCGGCGGCCCATATCGCTGAACCGAGTTGACCCGAGTTGAAGCCCGGGTCAGCATTAATTTCAACTCGGGTGACCCGAGTCGAAAATATAGCGACTCGGCCCATCGCTACTGGAAATGGCGTTATATGATGTTCTCTTCTCGCTCACTCACTCACACTTATTGTGAGAAGTGCTGTGCGCCTTCTCACAATAAGTGTAAGTCAGTTTTGGACTGCTGCAGTTGATAAATAAATATTAAATTACGTTACCAAAGTACCAGGGTAGTATAGATTTAGAGGAGGTTAACGCCAAGCAGATGAAATTTTGTACAATGACCCGTCTATAGGTACTTTATCTCTGTCGCTCTCGCGCTAACATTATTGTTGTGCCTGTGCGAGCGCAATGGCAATATGTTGGCGCCAGGGATTGGTTGCGGTTGTTAAATTTCGGTATGTTTTACGGTTAATATAGCGGTACCGAAATATTCTACCCTTACTTAGGATACCGATAAATTTTATTTCGGTATAAAACCACCGAAATATAGAGGTACCGAAATTACGGAACCTATGTTGAAGTACCGAAAAATTAAGGTATCAAAATATGAAGGTATAGTTTTAAATAGGTATGACGTCATACCGATATAAAAAGGTACCGCAATTTTACGGTATATCTGTTTTTCGGTACCTCATCAAAGCGGTACCGCAATTTTTAATTACTCAACCCAAACCCAAATATAACGGTACCGTTATATTAACGGTACCGGTAATATAACGGTACCGTTATATTTGGGTTAGCTTAACCTCTTATAAAGGTATTATATCGTGTTTTGTCGTTCATCTTCATGCTAGGGGGGCTGGGGGCGGTATTACAAGCTCTTAAAACTTCAATTTTCTGAATGGCTATCATTGCGTCTCTTTTATTACTGATAAAACAGACGCAGACGATGATTGATGATTACTCCTTACAATATTAATTACAGCCCAATCCTCAAATTTTTATAGGTACCCTTAAAAATATACCTACCAAAACAAAAAAAAATGTGTAGTACATATTTCACATACACGGTCATTTGATTTACTAGCTAGGCGAAGCCTGTACTATGGGTGATAGATACTGATATAACCTGACTGATATATAATATCTGACTGACAGATATCCGTCGCGTCGGGGCTTCCATTACCTGCGTCGAAATGAACTAATATTTTGTATTGGGAACAATATTGGGAATATAGGTACTTTTGAAGAACAGAGAGATGGCAATTGCAGACCCGATGATTTTTTTTGAATAGGTGTGTATGTATAGGTTAATACTACAGTACTAGGCACGTATCTTGAAATTTTTTCGACGGAGTGGGGTCAGTGGGGATAAGTTCGCGCATGTGCTCTTGTGAGCGACCAATGGCGCGCGCCCCTCGCCCACCGCCCGCGCCCCTCACCGCTACGCATACCCAAAATACGCGTTTCGCACAATCCCCACCCGATTTCAAGTTATATGCCTCGTACTGTACATTAATGTGAGTCAGGAGATATTTTCGTAAAAATTATTTAACCTTTTTAGGGTTCCGTACCAAAATGGAGTCCGTTACGCCAGCAAGAAAGTAGCTTCTAGAGGGAAGCGAGTTTGATGAATAATTTGTGCGCAATTCGGTGTAAATGTGCGCCAAATAAAAAAATTGTGGGCCTTATAGTTTTGGAATAAAACGGGAAAAACTAATTCTGCTGGGGTAACGGTACTCCAGCAGGAAGATTCTAAACTAATGATCGGAGAGAAATAAAAGATATATGGGCGGGTAGCTTGATACTAGCAAGAAATGTGCGCCAAATATATAATTTGTGGGCCTTATAGTTTTGGAGATATTTGATTTCCTGCTGGCGTAACGTTTTGCCAGATCCCAGATCTCGGAAACTACTAAATGTGCGATCTTACAGTAAACATATAGAAGTAGCCCCTAATTTGTGCTATTGGTGCGGTAGAAAACATTTCAAAAATATTCACAAATTTTGAAGTAATCGGGCATTTTCTGAAAACAGAAAAAAATAACTAGCGCCTTAACTACCACATAAATAAAGAAACTAAAAACGGTGTTCTATTTTTCTTATTATTTCTCATTACCATAAAAATTTTGAAAACCGCACACATACACGTTTTTGAATAATACCCACATGAAGGTGAGACCGACCATGTCATGATTTTGACGGTCAGCAGGATAAAAATATCAGAGATTATTTAGATCTTGGCCCAATGAATAATCTGTGCGGTTACTGAAGTACATGCTCTGAAATTTTCAGCTTCAAATTCTTCGTATTAAAGGAAATATCAATTAAAATCCAAAACAACTCTCAGTATTCCGATTAACCGACCAAATTCGATAGACCACAAAAAAGCGACGCGTTCAAACATATTGATGACCTTCTTTAATGTGTCGTATTATACAGAAAAATTGTTTGTACAGTTGCGTTCATAACTTCTTATTGGCAAATGTGGGTAAATAGTGTTTTAACATTTAAATTGTTAGTTAGAGCCTGCATTTATACCAATACAATGTGGCGTTGATCTGTTACATTACACCCAGATTATATATTTTGCGGACGGCACTCTTCGAACACGTGACTATGAAACCAGCTAAATTTCTTAAGTTACTAGAAGATCTGTTTACTTCTTAGTGAAATATACCAGAATCATTGTTGTCTAAACATCAATAGCATAGCTGTTTTTATTTTCAATAACAGAAAACAACTACCTAGCTGTCTTAGGTAGGTATATGTTTATAACTTCATTCGAACCGGAAAGAAGTACTAAAATCAGTTAAACGGGCACTTCACTCGCGTATTATTATTAAGGTAGGTATTTAGTTTTGGTGTAACAAGTAGGTATTTATTGTAATAACATTTTATTAAGGTACCTAAGTACTTACTTAAAATGCAATTAATTTTACAACAGAAGATAGTGACCAACTTCATAGCGCTTGTGCTATAAAACGACGTTTTTTAATCTGTAACATTTTATCTTTTCCATAGAGACCACTGACGTCCATTATACAACTTGTATAATGGACGTCAGAGGGCCTAGTACTAGTTGTGTTTCTCACCTCACTTTACAAATAGTATCGAGTGAAAGAGAGGAAATCATGCGAGTGAGTGAACGAGTGAAAGAATGAAAACGATAGTTAACTATTCGTAAAGTGAAGTGAGAACAAAAAACCAACTCATACTAGGCCCTCTGTGAAGAGACCTACATCCATGTAGAAGTTGCATGCAAGGGATCACTGTCTATTGTCAATTTAATCGCATTGTAGGTACATTAAGTACCTAGTTAGGTATAACAAAAAAAACGAAATAAAATTACAAAACATCCTTTATTTTTTTACTAAAATAATGTTAAAATGGTTAAAATTCTTTCAATTCAAGTAAAAAATGAAATGTAACAGAAATAACTTCATTCGTTATTTAAATAAAAGCACTCACTCAAATCACTTTTTCACTTAAATGTACGTAGACGTGACGTGTACAATCCTGTTCGACAACAAAGTTAAGGAGGTCATCAATATGTATGAACGCGTCGCTTTTTTGTGGTCTATCGAATTTGGTCGGTTAATAGGAATACTGACAGTTGTTTTGGATTTTAATTGATATTTCCTTTAATACGAAGAATTTGAAGCTGAAAATTTCAGAGCCTGTACTTCATTAACTGCACAGATTATTCATTGGGCCAGGATCTAAATAATCTCTCATATTTTTATCCTACTGACCGTCAAAGTCATGACATGGTCGGTCTCACCTTCATGTGGGTATTATTCAAAAACATGTATGTGTGCGGTTTTCAAAATTTTTATGGTAATGAGAAATAATAAGAAAAATAGAACACCGTTTTTAGTTTCTTTATTTATGTGGTAGTTAAGGCGCTAGAATTTTTTTACTGTTTTCAGAAAATGCCCGATTACTTTAAAATTTGTGAATATTTTTAAAATGTTTTCTACCGCACAAATAGCACAAATTAGGAGCTACTTCTATATGTTTACTGTAAGATCGCACATTTAGTAGTTTCCGAGATCTGGGATCCGGCAAAACGTTACGCCAGCAGGAAATCAAATATCTCCAAAACTATAAGGCCCACAAATTATATATTTGGCGCACATTTCTTGCTAGTATCAAGCTACCCGCCCATATATCATTTATTTCTCTCCGATCATTAGTTTAGAATCTTCCTGCTGGAGTACCGTTACCCCAGCAGAATTCGTTTTTTCCGTTTTATTCCAAAACTATAAGGCCCACAAATTGCGCACAAATTATTCATCAAACTCGCTTCCCTCTAGAAGCTACTTTCTTGCTGGCGTAACGGACTCACCAAAATGGTAAAAAAAAGGAACCCTTATGGTGTGACTCAGTCTGTCTGTCTGTCACAGCTGGAAATCTCGAAAACTACTAATGGTATCAACTTGAAATTTGGAATAGTTTAAGATGATATTTGTCCAACTATTTTGCAAATAAGAAAGAAATAAAAAAAATTTTTTTTTACAACAGGTAGGTACTGAAAAGGAGTCTTAAAAATTTGAAGTGAGGTGACTAGGTAATGTGGGGTATCATATGAAAGAGCGCTGTTTGCACATTATAAAACATTTTTTCCTTTTTTTTTAGGACGCATAGTTTTCGACTTATGATGAAAAATGTAAAAAAAACCGTCCCCCCCCCCCTTATCTCCGAAGTTTGCAAAGAGAAAAATCTGAAATAATTCTATGTGATAGTAGTTTATGTAAGGATTACAGAAAAAACAAAACGATGCCTCAATATAACACAATTTTTTAGAAATTCAAAAAACAAACAAAAAAATATTAGTGCCACTACCAGTCAACAGATGGCGCTGACCTAAGAAGAAAAAAATAGTTCCACTATTGGTCAAGAGATGGCGCTGACCTAATACTACAATAATAATTGGTGGCTGGTTCTAATATAATTACCTACGACTGTCATTCTGAATTTCGACAGTCAATTATTTCGACAGGGTCTGAATTTCTAAAAACAATAGTGCGACTACTCACTGCTTTGACAGAACATATTTCGACACACGAATAACACTACTTCGACGGAACATACCTTCGAAAAAATACTACTCTGAAATGTGACAATAATTATTGAATTCCGCTTTTTGGTTTAAGGTACTTACAAAATAAAAACAAAAATAATAATCAACTATGTTTTTAATAATTATAACAATCATATCTTCAGATAATATAGAGAATTTAAATTATTAATAATAGTAATAAGTCTTCTTGATTTTTTATTACACATGTTAGTATTAATAGGTCTTTCTTATGCTAATAATAAAGTGGAATTCAATTAATATTGTCACATTTCAGAGCAGTATTTTGTCGAAGGTATGTTCCGTCGAAATAGAGATCCGTCGAACAAGTGCATTTCGAAGAAGGGTTCTGTCGAAGTAGTGTTATTCGAAGTTGTGTGTGTCGAAATCGAAATATGTTCTGACGAAGCAGTGAGTAGTCGCACTATTGTTTTTCGAAATTCACCCTGTCGAAAATTCGAAATAATTGATTGTCGAAATTCAGAATGGTCATCATCATCATCATCATCATCATATCAGCCGCACGACACCCACTGCTGGGTATAGGCCTCCCCCAAGGATTTCCACGACGATCGTTCCTGCGCTTCCCACATCCAGTGGCTTCCGGCAATCTTCACCAGATCGTCGGTTCACCTTGTCGGGGGCCTACCCACGGAGCGTCGTCCGGTGCGCGGTCGCCATTCCAGAACCTTTCCGCCCCAACGGCCATCGGTTCTTCTCGCTATGTGTCCAGCCCACTGCCACTTTAGCTGAGCAATCCTTAGAGCGATGTCGGTTACTTTAGTTTAATGGTTATTACCTACTATCTGCCGTACGAATAAAGAAAAATAAGTTCCTACTTAGAATAACCAATAATATTGCTTAGCAATATTATTCCTTACGTTTAAATCATGAACGCCCGAGCGGCCTCCTGGTCCCGAATAACAATGGAATATCTATTGTGTCTCTTTTTCCGGGCGTTGAAAGGTTAAATCGTTAACATTTCATCAGTTTGTGGAGTGGCTGAAACGTTTTTCAGTCACCATAAGCAGCTGTGGTTAAGATTTGTAAATTAACTGTCCGCCTGTTCGCCCTTCCACCTGTCCGCCGTCTATCCTACTTTTTTAAAGACTGTAGGTACTAAAGGAACTTATCAAAATATATTCATGATTGTACGGAACCCTCGGTGCGCGAGTCCGACTCACTCTTGACCGCTTTTTTTAATTAAGAATACCTACCTATTCCCGGAAAATTAGAGTAGTGAGACACAAAAGATTTCCCATTGTTGAGCGGCCCGATCGGGCCGCTCAGGGATTGAAAGATTAAGAGTAACTATTTTAAGTGACGTGCGTTTTATTTATTTTTTTATTTTGCTTTTTATTTTAAACTTTTTAAATAATTCATACTTTATCTATTTAATAACCGCTTCCAAATCGGTCAAACCGATTTATATACATAAGTATAGATAAACATACAGATTTATTTCCATAATATTTTTTTTCTTTCTTACATTAATTTTTTATTTAAACTTATGATAAATGTATTTTTTGTAATAAAAACGAACTGTAATTTTAGCCTCGGTATAACATTAAAAATGAAAAGAACATAAAAAATTTATTCAGAGCCCAAAGTGCACATGCGCTAACTTTCCCCCACTCCGTCGAAAAAATTTCAAGATTAATGAAATGCCTCGTACTGTACTGAAGTGTACACTGTACACCGGAGTCTCTCTCTACCGTCTGTACCTACTCGCGAAATGCACGGAACTTGTCGGTTCGTGTTCAATACAGTGCATTTCGGTACCGAAATAAAATAACGGTTAAATAGCGGTACCTCAAAATAAAGGTTGTCATATTTCGGTACCAATATTGAAGTACCGAAAAATTAAGGTATCGAAATTCGAAGGAATAGTTTTTAATGGGTATGACGTCGTACCGATAAATAAAGGTACCGAAAAATTAAGGTATCAAAATATGAAGGGACAGTTGTTTTAATAGGTATGACGTCATACCGATAAATAAAGGTACCGAAAAATTAAGGTATCAAAATAATGAAGGAACCGTTTTTAATAGGTATGACGTCATACCGATAAATAAAAGTACCGTAATTTTCCGGTAAATCAGTCCCTGGTTGGCGCACGAGCGAGTATAGACGGGTCATTGTACATTTTTTTTCTGGCTATGTCACCTATTACGGAGAAACGTCACCTATTACATTAAAAAGTGATTAAAAATATAGAAGTTAACCTTCTCCGTATTTATGAGATCCTGGTACTTTGGTGATGTATTGTATTACGAAAAATAAGAAAAAAAAGCTATTTAAAATATAGAGTTACTTTTCTCTTTTTCTACTTGCCTGTACTGCTGTCCTTTTGAGAATCTGTCTTTTAAATACTGAATAATACACTGAATCTGCTTAGAATCTTTTTATTATTTATGATAAATCCACTTAGCACGTTTACAAAATTCCAACATGAAAAATCTGACATTCCCTGACAGCTTGTCATAAAAAAGCGGAAATTGGTGTTGCCACCAAACATAACATTCGTCCCCCTTTTCAAAGAAGTCTTACATAACGGTTATGCATAAAGAACAGAAATATAATGTTATAATTAATCTACAGTAATTCACAACCATAATCAACAAGTAGGCAGTACAAAATTTAAATCTAAGTTTAGTTATAAATTTAACCGATTAGGAACTTTTCTTAACCTAGTAGACCTACGTAAGGGAGGTACAGGTGACTCCATTCCAGCACCCTCAGTGAAACCTGACTCTCTATTTTCTTCAGAAGCTTCGACTGTATGCCCAGAGCTCTGATCTTTATCCAACAGAATATTACTTGAATTTTCTTCCCTACATTCATAATCAACTAGACTTCTATCAATTTCTTTTATGGGAATTTGAACAAAGGGTTCCTGATGTGGTCTCTCCTGTACCTCTTCCGGTATACATACATTAGAGTAATCTTCAATGTTAATATTAGTATTTTGACACAATCTCAAAGATGATGCATGATAATATTTGTCAACACCATCCACCTTAACAATATAAGTAACCATACTTATTCTCTTAATAATTTCTCCTATAACCCATCCTTTCCCCTTGTTTAATACTTTACACCATACTCTATCACCTTCCTTAAACTCTTTAATTGGCTTTTCCCTATTTTTGCAAATCTCTCTAGTTACACTGTTATGGGGTTTCATCAAATCAAACTTTGTCCGAGGCTTCTGCTTAAACAAAATTTCATTTGGTGTCATACCAGTTGAATTTGGTGAGTTCCTATAAGTGAACAGAAAATTTTGCAGCAGAACCTCATTGCTTAGTTTAGGATTTTCTTTTTTAAGTCTAAATAAACTATTTTTTATAGTTTGCACCGCCCTTTCAGCCAGACCGTTGGACTGAGGGTGATAGGGCGGAGTTTTAATAGCCTCACAACCATTTGCTTTTAAAAAATTTATAAACTGACCTGAGTTAAAAGGTGGTCCATTATCACTTACAAGTTTTGCTGGTACTCCAATAAAAGCAAATGTTCTACATAATTTTTCTATGACATGAGTTGCTGTAGTACTTTGCATAATTTGTACATCCAACCACTTCGAACATGAGTCAATCAAAAGAAGATATGTCATGGAATCAAAATAAAAAAAATCAACATGTACTCTTTCAAAATTTTTATCAGTTTTTTTCCAAGGTACTAATGAACAGGTATTATTAGTGAAATTTCTTGTTGATTGACAATTATTACAATTTGCTATAATGTTCTCTATATCCTGACCTAAATTTGGCCACCAACAATATTCTCTCATGAGCATTTTAGACTGAACCACACCGTGATGTGATTCATGAAATGACTTTAATACTTTACTCCTAAGTTTCAAAGGTATAATTACTCTATTACCCCACAATACACATTTTTTCTCCACAGTCAACTCGGCTCGCTTTAAAAAATAAGGTTTTAACTCATCCTGACTTATACTATTTGGCCACCCTGTAGTGACATACTCATACACCCTACTTAAAATAACATCTTTTCTAGTATTTTCTGCAATATCCTTAAAATCCAATGGATAATCTTCAGTAAAATTTAAATAGTTTACCCTGTCTGCCTCCTCTGCAACATCAGGCAGCGGTAATCGGGACAATGCATCAGCATTTCCTAATAAAGTTCCTTTTCTATAGACTATTTCATAATTATAACCTGACAGTAATAGGGCCCATCTTTGAAGTCTGGCATTAGCCGTAACAGGAATTCTTTTTAGAGGATCAAATATGAATTTTAACGGTTGATGATCACTAACTAGTATGAACTTTCGACCATATATAAATTTGTGAAATTTTTTTATTGCATAAATTATAGCCAGGGCTTCTTTTTCAACTTGAGAGTAATTTTTTTGTGCACTATTTAAGGACCCTGAAGCAAAACTAATTGGTTTTCCATCAATTTTATGACTTAATACTGCCCCTACTCCATATTCACTTGCATCAGTAGTTAAATATAAATCTTTTTTACAATCATAATGTACTAATAACTGATTTCTTACTAACAACTGTTTACTTTCTTCAAAGACCTTTTCACAATCATGAGACCACACAAATGGAGTATTATTTTTTAGTAAATTATGTAAGGGTTTCAAACGCTCTGACAATCTTGGCAAGAATTTACAATAATAGTTCAAAAGACCCAAGTACGCTTGCAATTGTGTAATGTTTTTAGGTGCTGGAGCTTTAACAATAGCATCTACTTTTTCTGGCAGTGGTTTTATTCCCTCTTTACATATTACATGCCCTAGAAATTTTATCTCTTTACAAAAAAATTGACACTTATCCAAATTTACCTTGACATTATAGGATTTCAAGCGCTCCAAAACTCTGCACAAATGCTCAAAGCAATCAGTCATACTATTTCCTTTAACCACAACATCATCAATAAAACATTTCACATTTTTTAATCCACTTAAAATCTGATCCATGGCACATTGAAACACAGAAGGTCCACTTGATACCCCAAACTGTAACCGTGTTGGTCTAAACAATCCTAAATGTGTATTTATGGTCATGTACTCACGAGACGTCTCATCTAGTAACAATTGTTGATATGCCCCAGTCAAATCCAAAACACAAAATACACTGCCCCCTGACATTTCTGTAAAAATGTCTTCTGGAATAGGTAATGGATAATGTTCAGTATCTAAAACCTTATTTAGAGTGACTTTATAATCCACACAAACACGTATTTTTTTTTCATTTCTCTGTACCACTACTATTGGACTAGCCCATTTACTGTGTCTAACTCTTTCTATGACACCGGCCTTTTCTAAGCTAAACAATTCTTTCTCCACTTCCTCTTTTTTAGAGTATGGAATCGTATATGCCTTGTGAAAAACAGGTTCTGCTCCTGTTTTAAGTTTAAGATTAGCTTTTAAATTTAAAATATGTGATGCCCTGTCTTTCTCAAATACCTTTTTATATTTATTTTTTATAACATTTATTAGTGTGATTTTCTCATTACTTTCAGATTTTGTTAATACTTTTAACTCAAAACATTTTTGCCATTTTGGAAACATCACTTTTAACCAATTTCTGCCAATTAAAGGCTCAAAATATTTTTCACACTCAATAACAATCAAAAACAAGGTCTTTTTTATTTTACTTACTTCTACCTTAATAGAACCTAAAACCTTAAGATTTTCGCCTGATACTGACTTTAATTTATAATTACACTGTCTTAATTTACAGTGTGAAAAATATTTTTCATAATCTTTTCTATGTATTACAGATTTACACGCACCTGTGTCAACTTGCATTTTCAAAGACTGTCCATTTTTTAGTCACAAAGGCATCCAAGCAGCCTCCTCTCCTCCCGTAATTTGCATTATACTTCCCAACACAACTTCTTCCTCTTTGTTTTCATCATAACTGGCTGGTTCCTCTTCATCCAGTTGCCTCAAATTTCTTTCTCCTCCCGCAGGACGGAAATGACATTTGTTAGCGATATGGCCCTGCCGCTTACAGTAGTAACAAATCCATGATTTTTTATAGCATGTATCCGACGAATGGTAGCCACCACAACGAGTACACTCTCTAGTATTTTTGGCACGACCACCACTGCTACGCCCACGCATCTCTCCACCGCGCGATGTTGACTGTCCAGGGTTCCTCATTTGTAAGGGTTTTTTCATCTGAATTGCCTGCACACAAGTGGTGTCGTTACCTGGTTGCATTTTTCTTATTTCACTTTCCGCACTCTCAAAAGCTGTCGCAATTTTTATTGCTTCTTCAAATTTTAGGTCATCGCCCATCGTCAAAAGCTTTCGAGTTAACTGTTCTTTGGCAACTCCACACACCAACCTGTCTCTCAAGGCATCATTTAGAAACGAGCCGAAATTACAAAGTGCAGCTTTCTTTTTTATTTCGACGACAAAATCATTTACTTTTTGTCCTTCTTTTTGTTTTAAGGTGTAGAATTCATACCTGCCAGCTATTGCAGACTTCTTTACCACAAAATGTTTAGTCAAAATTTCTATGATTTGTTTATAAGATTTAGTCGCGGGCTTGTCTGGTGACACTAAATTTTTTAATATGTTATATGTGTCAGGCCCCATTAAAGTTATTACCATCGACACTTTTCTCTCTTCTGGAACCTCATTTACTATAAGGAACTGTTCCATGCGCTCACTGTAATCCATGAATTCTTGTTTTTCTGGATCAAATTGTTCAATATTTCCTATTAGCGCCATTCTTCCCAATCGTCGCCAACTTTTAAATACTGAATAATACACTGAATCTGCTTAGAATCTTTTTATTATTTATGATAAATCCACTTAGCACGTTTACAAAATTCCAACATGAAAAATCTGACATTCCCTGACAGCTTGTCATAAAAAAGCGGAAATTGGTGTTGCCACCAAACATAACACTGTCCTTATGAGAATAAAGGCGCAGGCGGAGGAAGAGGGGCGCGCGTTATTGGTCGCTCGTAAGTGCACATGCGCGAACCTATTCTCACTCCGTCGAAAAAGTGTCAAGATGTTTGCCTCGTACTGTAACAAAATGTCCCATACTTCAAACTACTATAATCGGGAACTACATTTGCCACACGTGGGCCACGTACGTCGATATGGGCGCGTTCAATAATGTACTCTATTGTTGCGTCAGAATCAGAAGCTTAGTCAGATCTTTAAAAAGTCAAAATGGCTTTATTCAAATAAACATAATAATTGAGTACTTTTGAATCGTCTATATTTTCCTACCACCCAGACTTTTTTAACTGACAAGAAGAACCGGCGCAAGAAACTTATCAGCTTTAACAGGACAGGAATAACGCCGAACGCCGTCATACATACATTGGTTTTCATAGTAAATTTACCTATTCACTAGGATCACACTTATAACACGTTCATATAAATACGGCGTGTTAAGACGTGGCGTCAGATAGATGTGTGTGACCAAGCTAGAAGCAGGATTAAGAGAGTATATTCCTTTGCTTTCCGGTTCCACTTTTAAAAAACAAACTTCCATGAGAGGTCGCTGTATACGTAACGGGAAAAACCCCGAATAGGACGGGCACGGCACGGGTGACGGGGCGAGAGGGAACGTGGTCCTATCCCGACAGTTAATGTGGTAGTAAGTGCTCGAGATGGATTCCAGCGTATCCTAGTGGTCACAAAATACACACGAATCCCCCAGGGGATCCACGTGGACGCAAAATCCTATTTGTTCCCAACTAGTCACACCCTCAGATCAAATAAATAAGCAAGATGGAGTGTTGCGAACAACGAAGTGAAGCCGGTTTTTGACGGTACATGTGTGCGTGCAAGAGGGCGAGCGTGGGCCGGGCGGCAGGGTTTTATATGGAAAGCCAAGGCGTAGTTTCGTTACATGCGTGTGTGTGAACTGTGTATGTACACAGCCAAGGCGTAGTTTTACCGGCTTCACCGCGTTGTTCGGAAGACTCCGTCTTCCTTTTTTTTTGGTCTGAGGTCACACCATCAACTATCACACTGGCTTACTCACTGACTGGTTGGTAATTTTTTATTAAAAAAATCCCAACGTGTCACCTGTTACTCAATGGGAACTTATTATTAGTAATTTCCCAACCAGTCACTCTGTTACTTAGGAAAATAACCTCGAACACGATATATCGCGTGATATAGCGTTTTATCGATACCCAACTGTCAAAATCCATTGTCTTTTGACAGTTAAACGTGATAAATCGCTATATCATATCGTGTTTCGGTGATCAGCCTTTCTATTGTCTAATTTCAAAATCTATCGCAATCGCTTTCAGGATGTAACACATTGGTGCTTCTCTTTGGCACAAATAAAAACTTACCAGAGAAATGCAGCAATGTCTAACATCCATCAGTCAAATGAAAGCGATTGCGATAGATTTTTAAATTAGACAATTAGCCCCCATATTATGCTAGGGGCCGGGTTGCGTATATACAAAGGCGGCTGCAATGCAACTATAGATGTGAAGGCGGTTGTTATCTTAGTCAGCCAGCCGCTGACCAGCCGCTTTTTTCGCTGACTACGGTGATCACCCATAAACCGCGGCTGGCTACAGTTGAAACATGTCTATGTTTTATAAAAGCCGTTTTATGTCCTAAGTGATTATTTTTGTCTATCTACATACTACCTACTTACTATAAACGTTACAGTAAAGGTTAACGCACATTTAGGCGGGTCGCAACGGGGCGGGCCGGGCCGCAGCGCATCGCTAAATGCTCTTATAGCGCACTGTGACGGGCCGGGCCGCATCGCATCGACGGATTTTGAGTACAGTAGTGCCAGCTTAGGGTAATTTGCCCTAGATTTAGGGTAAAAATTATCCGGCAGGGTAATTACCCTAATAATTATTAGGGTATAGATTTTCCTACTGTATCTCTTGTGTTAACTTTACTCTTTCAAAAACAATGGTTGACAAAAGAGACCCCGCCTTTAATGCTAAAGTTGTATACCTTTTCAAATCTTTAATCTGTGATTCATAATCTGCTGTACTTTTTAGGGTTACGTAGCCCAATAGCAAAAAACGGAGCCCTTATAGAATCGTCATGTCTGTTTGTCTGTCCGTCCGTATGTCACAGCCACTTTATTCTAAAAGTATTAGGATAACACAGTTGAAACTTGGTAGGTAGATGTATTCTGAAAACCGCTTTACGATTTTTAGACAAAAATAAAAAAAAAACCCGGCCAAGTGCGAGTGGGACTCTTGCACGAAGGGTTCCGTACCAAAAAACGACTAAAAATCAAGTTTGTTGTATGAGAGCCCCCTTAAATATTTATTTTATTCTGTTTTTAGTATTTGTTGTTACAGCGGCAACAGAAATACATCATATGTGAAAATTTCAACTGTCTAGCTATCATGGTTCATGAGATACAGCTGGTGACAGACAGACAGACGGACAGCGGAGTCTTAGTAATAGGGTACTGTTTTTACCCTTTGGGTACGGAACCCTAAAAAGATTAACCCATACATGGAACTGAAACTGAAAAAAAAAATATTTTTCATCAAACACCTATACGTGCGGGGTGTCTATAGATAGATTCTTTAAAAATGACATTGAGGTTCCTCACACCATTTTTTCTTAAAGTCAACCGTTTGAAAGATATACACTTCAAAAGTGGTCAAATGTGTGTCTCCCCCCTCTAACTTTTAAAATAAGAGAGTGAAAAATCTAAAAAATAATATATGCTGTAGAACTTAATAAACACTTTTAACGAAAATTGGTTTCAATGACATATACACGCTGAAATTTAAATCATTTGGTTCCCGCCGTGTGGTGGTTCCACTCATGATTACAAGCAACTTTTACTATGGGGCCAACTCTCCTGCTCGCAAAAAAAAATCAGCTGTTCCATACAAAAGTGCAGTACTTACTCGACCTTAATGTATGGAACAGCTGATTTTTTTTTGCGAGCAGGAGAGTTGGCCCCATAGTAAAAGTTGCTTGTAATCATGAGTGGAACCACCACACGGCGGGAACCAAATGATTAAAACACTATGAAAAAGTTTGTACTCCTATAAGAAGTTATTTTTGCAGATGAAAAATGATAGTGGTATTAAATAAGGTATGGTATATGGTAACCACGGAACCCTACTGCGCGTGGCCCGCCACGCACTTGGCCGGTTTTTATTTCTGTCTGTGGTATCTGTCAACCAAATGACAGATCAATGCCAAATCAGAAGTCAAATAAACACTGCGTTTTTTAATTTGAAAAAAGGAAAATAGTGGCTTTATTTTAAGACCAAATTTAATTTAATTGTATACAAGTTAAGTATTTTTTCTATGGCGAGTGCCACTTCTAATAAATGTATAGCAAAAAAAATTGTTTAAAAAAAAAAACAAAAAACCGACTACAAAATACCTTCCTCTAAAAAGCAAGAAATAATATTCGTAATAATTAAAACACGTCTATTGAAGTCGGGTGGAGCTGGATAAAACGTAGTGATTATTTCCTCTATGGGGCTGGAGTACAAATTCCTTTTTTTTATTCTAAAAGCCACACCCGACTTCAATAGACGTGTTTTTATTATTACGAATATTATTTCTTGCTTTTAAGAGGTAGGTTTTTTGAAGTCGGTTTTTTGTTTTTTTTAAACAAATTTTATTTTTTTTAATTTTTAGTGTAGGTATACCTTTTGTATTAGGTAATGTAGGTATATTATTTAGGTAGAAAAATTGGCTCAGCCAAACGTGAGTTAATCGCGGAGAAACATACATACATGCGGGTCAAACTGAGAACCTCCTTTTTTAAGTCGGTTAAAGAACTACACTAAAGATATCCTTTTTCCAACAATAAAATAATTATCTTATTCAGTTCATAAACAAAGAAGTTATACGACTAATCATCGAGGTAGTTCACACAAAAGCATACTATTTTCGTGCTTTTTTTCAAGATTACTTGAAAAGTACTGAACCGATATCAAAATTTTAAAAAATGGGACCAACTTGGCCGTTTACCTAATGTAATAACGTTTGAATCATTTCAATCGGTTCAGCCGTCTTCGAGTAATCGATGTACATACAAAAAACAAAAAAACGGGTCGAATTGAGTACCTCCCTCCTTTTGAAGTCGGTAAAAATATAGTGATGCAGAGGATCACTGACGACGTCCATTATACAAGGACATCAGTGCAGAGGATACTTTCATTGTTATGTGCCATAAAATAATATTCATAAGTATTTTTTATTTCTAAAGGAAGAAAACAAGTAAGGAATTTTAATTAAGGGTATTTTTACAAAATTATATTGGATATCTATAGATGTCAATATAAAAGATAGAGAAAAAGATATAGATATCTTTTTCTCAATCTTTTATACGACAAAAAAGTTTTGGGGTAATTTTAGATGACTCCCGATCGATAAATCCGCTTGCTATAGCACACTGAGTCGGAGCGCAGCGGGGCGGGGCGGGCCGCATCGCATCGCAACAAAATGCGCGACGGATTATGCGGCCCGCTCCGCCCCGGCATAGTGTGCGATAGCTCATATAAAATGTATGGGAGTGATTTGAGCGGATTTTTGCGATGCGGCCCGCCCCGCTGCGGCCCGCCTAAATGTGCGTTAACCTCAGCGCAGTTACTGGTTTCCGCGTTTCATCTATAGGTGACGGCTGAAAATCGGTGTTTTGCTATCAGGCATTTGCCTGTGATACACCGAGCCTAAACCTTGCTGCTGCACACACGTGCATTCCATCTTCTCACTGTTTTTGTCATCTTTTTTTGTTTTTTCTTTCTCTCATACTTATCACAAATGTATTTTTTTATCGTTCTTTTTCAGACATTTTTGTATTTTGTATTGATGAATGTATGTGTGTGTGTCGTAGTGAATAAAACGTTTTATCTATCTATCATCACGTGATCTCTTTGATGGAAAGTCGATTTTTATTTTACATATATGACCATGTGTTTCTTAGAGAAAGTTGTTCAGTTTCATGGACTGAACACATCCTCAAAATTTGGATGGTGAATACAAAATGACATTGTATATGTATTAAATGTAAAAAATATAATATTATAAATGTGAAAGTTTGTGGGTTTGGATATTTGTTCCTCAATCACGTAAAAATTACTGAACGGATTTGGTTGGAATTTGGCACACAGATAGTAGATAGTCTAGATTAAAAAATAGAATACTTTTTATCCCGATATTCCCACGGGATCGGGAACCACATGGGTGAAACCGCGGGCGGCCGATAATTATAGCATTTATGCTATAATTAGCGGCCGCCCCGTCTCTACCCACTACACTGTGCCATACCATGACCGTGCTAGGAACGTATCAGGCAGGATCAACACGATACGCTCTACTATGCCAACTGAAACGGATCGAACCCGCCCATACGGGCGGCACATACGGCCCATACGCCCGTATGAAACCCGTATGATGCCCGTATACAACCCGTATGGTGCCCGTATGAAACCAGTATAGTGCCCGTATACAACCTGTATGGTGCCCGTATGAAACCCGTATGGTGCCCGTATACAACCCGTATGATGCCCCTATGAAACCCGTATGGTGCCCGTATACTACCCATATGGTACCCGTATACAACCCGTATGAAACCCGTATGGTGCCCGTATACAACCCGTATGAAACCCGTATGGTGCCCGTATACAACCCGTATGGTGCCCGTATACAACCCGTATGGTGCCCGTATACAACCCGTATCGTGTCCGTATGAAACCCGTATGGTGCCCGTATACAACCCGTATGGTGCCCGTATGAAACCCGTATGGTGCCCGTATACAACCCGTATGGTGCCCGTATACAACCCGTATGGTGCCCGTATACAACCCGTATGGTGCCCGTATACAACCCGTATGAAACCCGTATGATGCCCGTATACAACCCGTATGGTGCCCGTATGAAACCCGTATGGTGCCCGTATACAACCCGTATGGTGCCCGTATGAAACCCGTATGGTGCCCGTATACAACCCGTATGGTGCCCGTATACAACCCGTATGATGCCCGTATGAAACCCGTATGGTGCCCGTATACAACCCATATGGTGTCCGTATACAACCCGTATGGTTCCCGTATGGTGCCCGTATACAACCCGTATGGTGCCCGTATACAACCCGTATGGTGTCCGTATGAAACCCGTATGGTGCCCGTATACAACCCGTATGGTGCCCGTATGAAACTCGTATGGTGCCCGTATGAAACCCGTATGGTGTCCGTATACAACCCGTATGGTGCCCGTATACAACCCGTATGGTGCCCGTATACAACCCATATGGTGCCCGTATACAACCCTTTTGGTGCCCGTATGAAACCCGTATGGTGCCCGTATGAAACCCGTATGGCGCCCGTATGAAACTCGTATGGTGCCCGTATGAAACCCGTATGGTGCCCGTATACAACCCGTATGGTGCCCGTATACAACCCGTATGGTGCCCGTATACAACCCGTATGGTGCCCGTATGAAACCCGTATGGTGCACTTATGAAACCCGTATGGTGCCCGTATACAACCCGTATGGTGCCCGTATGAAACCCATATGGTGCCCGTATACAACCCGTATGGTGCCCGTATACAACCAGTATGGTGCCCGTATACAACCCGTATGGTGCCCGTATGAAACCCGTATGGTGCCCGTATGAAACCCGTATGGTGCCCGTATACAACCCATATGGTGCCTGTATACAACCCGTATGGTGCCCGTATGAAACCCGTATGGTGCCCGTATACAACCCGTATGGTGCCTGTATGAAACCCGTATGGTGCCCGTATGAAACCCGTATGGTGCCCGTATACAACCCGTATGAAACCCGTATGGTGCCCGTATGAAACCCGTATGGTGCCCGTATACAACCCATATGGTGCCCGTATACAACCCGTATGGTGCCCGTATGAAATCCGTATGGTGCCCGTATACAACCCGTATGGTGCCTGTATGAAACCCGTATGGTGCCCGTATGAAACCCGTATGGTGCCCGTATACAACCCGTATGAAACCCGTATGGTGCCCGTATGAAACCCATATGGTGCCCGTATACAACATTCATTTTGATTTTCGGTCATCATACGCGGTTACAACCCGTATAGCAATAGCAATAATAGAACCAAATAAGTAGGCCAACTCGAGCCTCGAGCGAGCGATACAGCTTAAACACGAAGGGCTGTCACATCGCTAGTTTATTCGGTCGTCAAAAATGCATAGTCAATCTCTATACAAAATGTTTTTTCCTTGTAGGGTTAGCATCAGGGATCTATAATACAAAGTTTTTTTTAAATATTTTTTTGTAGGTAGACCAGCGCGTCTATCGATCGACTAAAATAATGAAGTTAATGTTAATTGTAATTTGACTGATGTATGTGATACATTGGCACTTTCGTTTTGACACCAATAAAAACTTACTAACGAAAAGTAGCAATGTATCACATATCACATCTATCTGTCAAATTACAGTTTACATTAACCTAACTGTTTTCAGGAATTGACTACAATTTTTCATTGCGTACGTCATGTTATGTGATTTGAAAACTTATGGTCGAAATAGGTTTTATTTAAAACGTGGCTTTACTAAAAATAATGTATTATTTTTAGTAAAGCCACGTATTTTAGTAAAGCGGCCCGCCCCGCTGCGGCCCGCCTAAATGTGCGTTAACCTTTACCAGTAAACAGTTTTGTGGTGCAGAGAAATTGACGAGAACACCAGAATTTCCAGTTTGATGTTCTACAAATTCATCGCCCACGAATTCATCATGACAGAGTAGGTATTTAATTTACTAAAAATACCTATTTGCATTTAACGACTCGTATATTATAACAATTTCGACTCAGGAATTGTAAAAGTTGTAAGACCTTTTGGTATTGAGTCGGATAAGCAGCCGGTTGTCAGCCGCTGTCTATACGATATTATCGGCTGCTTCAGATAACTATCCGATAACAACCGCTGTTTTACAACTATAAATGCAACACAGACCGTAGCAGCTCTGTAACGCAGCCGCGTATGTATGAATAAAGTATAACAATCACGGCTGCACCACAGATATTTGAAAGTTATCTGCAATGTGATCGGCTTTGTAAGGCATTGTTTTAACGAAACCGGCTGCAATACAGTACAGTACAGCTTACACGTCTTGTTCTGTAATGCAGCCTGATATGCATGTCTATAAATCAACAAACACGGCTGCACCGCAGATCGTTTTTAGGGGACGCGCGCGTCTATCGCCGCGCTCTCTCCCCCGCCACGTCTGTCTCAACAAGGCGCAGTAGAGTGCGTTTCATCGGTTATTTTACCTATGGCGTTATGTTGCTACCCCTTCAATTTATTCAAATTTGAACCTTATTCCATCGCAATAATAATAAAGGAGACGGTAAAGAAGTGGTAGTCTAAAACCGCCAACAATGAAAAGTATATCATTTAAAAGCTAATTTATGCTATATCATTAACGATTTATGCCAACTTTTTATTTTCTCCCGTTTTATTTAAAATCACAAAATAAAATTGTGTATTTTCGTAATGTTGTCCACCCAGATAACAATTTTTTACTCTGTTTGAGTATGCTAATCTGAGCTGGCTGACATTGGGAACATTCCAGCAGATCAATCATCATGTCATCGTTTACCACAGTACACATTGTATACTGCCCGGCATATACAGGGTCACTGGAAATATGACGTATTCCTGCTAAGGGGTTATAGATGAGGTCAAAACAAATATTTTTTGTCATATAACTTTTTCTCAAAAAATTAATAGTTTTTGAGTTAATTGAAATTAAGTACATTTTTACCAAAAGTACGTTTTCAGACACAAAAATTTAAAATAAAAGATAACTACTCATTCGATTCCGGATTTTTTACTATTTTGGGATAGATAACAGTCTGAGTGTTGATAATGAATAATTTTTTTTTCATAAAATACAGGTTTTCATAAAAAAATCAATCCTTAAATGCATTTATTTTTTATTTTTTTTCAGATTTTTTAGAAATAGCATCTTATATCTTTAAAAAAATCCTAGTAACTAAGCGTGCATAATATTTTAAAAACATCACCATCTATTCAGCTTTCAGTTGAGGTATAAAACTTAATAATAACTTAAATAAAAAATGAGAAATTAAGACTTAACTAAATAGCAGTCCCATTTCATGTAGCAAAAATTTCCTACTTCAAGCGCTTCGAAGATGGCCGTATTATCCTACTTATATCATAAATGTGAAAGTTTGCTTGTTTGGATGATTGTTAATCACGCAAAACGGCTGAACGGATTTGGATGAAATTTGGCACACAGATAGTTTATAAGCCGGATTAAAACATATGAGGATACTATTATCTTGGTTAAGGGTTGCCTAGGGATTTTCTCGAATGTAAATGCGAATGCAGTCGCGGGCGGAAACTAGTTTGCCATAAATGGTCGCACTTACTAAAAATACTTTCGTCCGAGTGAGTTTGAGACAGGATTATTTTCCGCCGATGAGTCAAAATTTTATACAAACTGTGTCACAAATAACTATGCATATCAGCTATTTTTAATGCGCCGCTGCTGGGGAACTGGCCTACCTTTTGGCTTATGGATGGATAAAGCGGACGGGCCATACCCACCACGTGGACCCAATGTGGATTGGTCATTTTTAACGACTGTAAATGCAGCCAGAATCAAGGGCACAATGTAAGGTACATTGAGTTAACACCGACCAATCCGCATTGGGCCCACGTGGTGGGTTATGGCCCGTCCGCTTTATCCCAAAAGGAAAGGAAGGCCTGTTTCCCAGCAGCGGGTCATTAAAAATGGCTGATATACATGGTTATTTTTGATGCTGTCTGTATAAAATTTTGACTCATCGGCGGAAAATAATTCTGTTTCAAACTCACTCAGACGAAAGTATTTTTAGTAAGCACGATCATTTATGGCAAACTAGCTTCCGCCCGCGACTTTGTCCGCAATTACATTCAAGAAAATCCCTAGGGAACCTTTAACCAAGATAATAGTATCCTCTTATGTTTAAATCCTGTTTATAAACTGTCTGTGTGCCAAATTTCATCCAAATTCGTTCAGTCGTTTTGCGTGATTGATTAACAATCATCCAAACAAGCAAACTTTCACATTTATGATATAAGTAGGATAATACGGCCATCTTCGAAGCGCTTGAAGTAGGAAATTTTTGCTACATAAAATGGGACTGCTATTTAATTAATTCTTAATTTCTCATTTTTTGTTTAAGTTATCATTAAGTTTTATACCTCAACTGAAAGCTGAATAGATGGTGATGTTTTTAAAATATTATGCACGCTTAGTTACTAGGATTTTTTTAAAGATATTTGATGCTATTTCTAAAAAATCTGAAAAAAATAAAAAAATAAAATGCATTTAAGGATTGATTTTTTTATAAACACCTGTACTTTTTGTAATTTTTTTTATTCATTATCAACACTTAGATTGTTTTCTATCCCAAAATAATGAAAAAACCGGAATCGAATGAGTAGTTATCTTTTATTTTAAATTTTTGTGTCTGAAAACGTACTTTTGGTAAAAAGATACTTAATTTCAATTAACTCAAAAACTATTAATTTTTTGAGAAAAAGTTATATGACAAAAAATATTTGTTTTGACCTCATCTATAACCCCTTAGCAGGAATACGTCATATTTCCAGTGACCCTGTATATTGGCAAGAGAATGAAAGAGACAAAAGATGCGCAGTAGCCATAACCTTAGTGTTTATGGCTACTGCGCATCTTTTGTCTCTTTCTTTCTCTTGCCAATATATATGCCGCCATCGGTAATGTTTGTTTTGTAAAAGTTCGATATAAAAATGCTATTTATGGCGATCGATGACTCAGCGGTTAGTCTGTTAGAATGCACCATTTAAAAAAACTAAATTAAGCTCTTCTAAAAATAATAAAATATTTTTTGATTTAATTTAAATGATAAATAATAAATACGAATGCAGACCCTCTCAATGCGGTGACGTTACTAAACAAAAACAGCACTGCATTATCATTACGCTAGTAATACTAATAATTCAGTGACTGAAGCTCAAATATAGGTATTTTAGGTACCTACCTTAGATTATTTATATGTCTAGATAGAGTCTTAGACTTTTGACGTATTAAACAAAACAGGCCAACTTTTTTAAGGTGGTGTGCATTTTTAGCATCATCGCGTCCAAAGAGTATTGTAATAAAAACTATGGCCGGCTCACACTACTGACAATGTGTGCGTGTTTTGGTCACCCAACTGTTGGGTGATATTTTTTTCGACGCTGTCGTAGCTTCGACTGTCTATCTTGACATATAAATAATCTAAGGTACCTACCTACTTTAGGTTGCTGTTCAATACAGTTGCAGTTGTTGCAGTTCCTACCTTCATAATCTCTAAATAATAGTTAGCCTTAGGTGTAGTGTAAGTGTAACCAAATCACACCTAACTATTACTTAGAAAAATACTAGTGAGCTTACTTCTACTATAAAAAAATAATAAAAAAGTATAGGTACTGAGTGATCTTGACTATTGTTCTAGCCAAAATTCTAATAGCAAGATATAATAAGTATAATTATAAGGTTCTTATTATGAAAGTATAAGTTAAGATCTTGACTGTAATACTTAAATAATGTACGTTATTTCTATGTACGTATTAACTTAAAATAAATATATAAATAACTCGCATTAGTCTGTCTGTTACGCTGTAAATACTGTATCCTAGTTATTAAGAGAAACCTATCATTGGCCTTACTGTTAAGTAACTACTTATGTTATAAGATATTATAAGAACGCTGTTGGTTTCTAAATAAATAAAAAATTAAAAAAAATAAAAAGTAATAATTCAATATGGGGAAGAGAAATAAGACAGAATTTCAATGTAAAACATAATTATTACATTATCTTTATCAGTTACAAAAATACCATCTAAAAAGCTGGCAGGTGGTAGTATCATATCTTGGTGCTGTGCCCAACCCAGATACCACACCATAGTCATGACAATGTGCACAACTCTAACTGTCCTCTTTCCAATTATGCATAAACAATAATACTGTTCGATCCGTTGACGCAAATCTTCACCATTTAAATTCAACAATACATAAGTAAAATATTTTGTTTTCTATTATGTTTTGAGGTTATTTTCCCTCTTATTAATAACTTGTAGGCTCCACAGGTGCTTGTGCTCCACCTTCTTGCACTGCACGATATATTCATGAGCCTGCATCCAAAAGGCACGACACACCCAAGCATCTTCAGGGACCTAAAAATTGAATATGTTTTTATACCTACTTACATTTTAACATCAATGCCCTGTACTTAAGTCTAACTGTACTTTATAATTTTAACTCGTCAACGCCCAGAAAACAAGACACAATAGATTTTCTCATGTTGTCCGGACGCTTGCAACCGCTTGAGTGTTGATTTATTATTATTAAGTTATAATTTTAAAGAGCACTTTTCTTTGTTACTTTCAAATAAATCTGATTAATTTCTTACGCAAGAGAAATCTTACCTGATGAGTAAAGTATATTATTTCCTACATAAATGTGTTCTTCACTCCTTGGGATAATTCTGTGGTGACGACGACCATCTGATCAGTAATATTCCACAGCATACACAACCACAAGAGTGCCCAACATTCCACTCCAACTGATAGTTGGGGTCCTCACTACGATTTGCCTCCCAGATTGATATATTCTTGGCATAGCTAATCATCAATCATCTGCAATAATGTTTATATTGTCAGTCTCAGTTATATTGACACACATCTATGAAGGGAACACACACAATTTCAGCGTAATGCCTGTTGTAGTTTTGTGAACCAAGGGCATGGTTTTAAACAAGAGCTTGAAAAGCTAGACTGAATAAAAAACTATTCACTTTTTGATTTACTAAAGTGAAAAAATATGCATAGGTATACACACCACTTATACCACAATTCAGTAATAGAATAGTTCTGGACTTGGATCAATGACAATATTCATTCGTGCAATTGCGTATTCGCCCGCAAAAGTAGATATGTGATGTCACAGTTCACACAACTTCTGATCTGACATGATAACTGAAACAACAGAATTAACAATAGGTTAGGTATTTATAGGTTAACACACTAATTACTGTCGCCAATTAAAATATAGAGGAAAGTCTTGTGATATCTTGTATAGGTAATTAATTAGATTTCAACTTACATTGGTGACGAAATATCCAACGTCAAGAGAGCGGTCCAAAGAGTCCAAAATCACATATTTTAGTAAAACCTCTGTGTTGTGGTTGTGGTGAATTCATGACATATTCACGATCACGACCCGTTTTGCAGGATACCATGTACCTACCTATGTTGACTTTGTTACTTGTTGACTATGTTACTTTGATAAAGAGTTGTTATTGTTAAAATATATATTTCTGTCTGAACGATAAAACCAAAACTGTTTACGTACGTTGTCAGGTTATGTTATTATGTCATATGTATGTGTGTGTATCTGACAAGACAATGACATAACTTTAGTTATGGCGTCCACAATCGGCCAATGTTGCTAGTTCAATTATTATGTAGAACTTTTAAAATTAAATATTTAAAAAACTGGAGTACTTTAGAATCTAATATTTAGACAAATTATGAACAAAAATGGGAACTTTATGTAGTTTAAATTTCAAATCAGTCGGAGTTTCGCTACCCGGCTCCATACAAAATCTATACCGTCTCCTTTAAGGGGTACCAACATAACGCAGGTAATGTAATAACCGATGAAACGCACTCTAGAGTCCGATGAAACGTACTCTACAGCGCTTACGGTCAAGCTCATAGACTTAAAAAAAATTTCGCTGCGCAGACTGATGGAATGGACTGGCACCAGATTCATGTGATCTCCCTCTCCCTCGTACCGAACGAGTTTAGGATACTGGCAACACTATTTTCCTGTCCGTCTCAACTCAAAGTGTCACTGTCAGATTGACGTTCTAAATTGACTTTGACATTCCGAGCTTTGCTTTTTGACTGTGGCGAGGAACTACGCCTTGTGTGATTTATTAATTTATTTCGAGTAGCTTTTCAATAATTAACTCATTATTTGCAAGAAATGGATATTGAAGAGTGTTTAAAAGAATGGGAAGATTTGGCAGCCGATTACAAACGTCTTGAGGTAAATTTATCACTTTAATTTTAATGACGAGAAATGTTGCCTTTCAGGTAAGTAAGAGCAGCCAGAATTAATTTGTGTTATTGTTATTTAAATAGAAATCTATATTACGGTGACACATATAAATAAGTTAACCTAGGTTTACGGTAAAATTTGGCTTTTAGAACTCCGTTTTAGTGGTGTTTTATGGTTCTCTAACATCTCGTCATACTCACACAAGCTAATCCAAACAGCCAGGTTTTTTCATTTTACCATCTTTAACCTACTGTATTTTCCATAATTCTCCGTGCTTCATAAGTTATTGTTTGACATTCTTATTACATGATGCTCATAACTTACAAAAAGTGTCTGACTATTTAAGCTCTAAATAACTGGCTACAGCCACTTACATATAATGAAGTAGAAGATTTATTACAGTATCTATCTTAAAATTAATTGATACTGTTAATTAACTACACAATACACATACACTTACCTAAATTTTGTCATGTTTTAGTTAATAAGTACCTAGTTATAATTATAACTACAATTTATGCAATACTGTGTAAGGTTTCAACGAAGGAGTGGGGTTGCCTACCACAAGTATATCATTATGCTTACTGGGTGGCTCCAATAGCACAATGTATCTAATGTATTGTGTGATTGTTGAAATAAACATTTTTTCTTTTTTTTTTCATTTTCAATACTTAATCAAAATTCTATTAGTATGCGAACCTGACTCTCCAACCGTATTTTGCCCAACCAATATAAAAAAATACTACTTACCTGTTTTTTAATTATTAAGTAAAGATATCAAAAGCTGTTTAAACTTAAGCAATTTAAAGTTTTGTCGGCCTTAAAAACGCCGACTAGTCAGCTAAGCAGATCATTGTATTCGGTAGATTTATCACTTGCTTGTTAGTTTGAAGCTCTCACTCACAACTGCATCTTACGGATGCATCTGATGGGCATCTCCCAAATCTTTATAAACATCTGTTTTACAACTTAACACTCCTTGTGCAAACAGTACTTCGTATCCTTGTTTATTCATTGACCAAGTAAATTCTTATATTAGCTTTAAGCAGTTTACTTACTACGGCTTATTGTCTTCTACATTTTTATTTCCCTTTTTTGTTTGTTATTGGTTGCAAAGTTCCACATTTTTTAGTTTTAATGTCTAAATGAGGAACATTCGCAAATATTCGAAGCCAAGCCAATCCATTCACAGCTGCCATTCCACCAACATGTCGAAAAATAAATCGAGTATAATATGAATTTTCTTTCGACGTATTTTATGATGATTCCTGTAAAATAAAGTGCAAGCAATGCCAAAAGTTATTTCTCGTGGAGGCCATGCATGCTCGCATCTAACGAAACATTTTTGTTTACCACTTTTTAATAAATCATACCTATAGTTACACTAGGTACACACTGTTACTGATTCCTTTCATGATTGCACCTAAAAGCTTTATTTTGTGTTAACATTGAAGTCTTTTAAGTTTACTTTAATTTTGATTGATAACTAGTTAGCTTTTTAGAAAAGGCTAATATTAATTTTCCTAAATTATATTATGAATAATAATATTTTCTGGATTTAATTTTGATCACCCTTATTACACATTCGCTCCCCAATCTGGCCAGTCACCTTGGGGAGATAGTCCAAAACCCTTTAACCAAAAAAGAAACAGAAATAGAAACAGAAATAGAAATAGCAATGGAAAAAAGTAATAGAAACAGAAATGGGAACAAAACCGAAAAAAAATCCCTATATATCTGTACACTGAATATGCACACTCTAAGAACATAAGAGCTTTGCAGGAGCTAGAAAGTGCTATCGAAAATCTTAAAAGGGACATCTTAGGAATTAGTGAGATGAGAAGGATGGGGGAAGGAATAGAAGAGAAAGAAATATGGAATCACAGGCCTAATTTCATACAAACGAGGTAACTTTGAAGCTTTGGTTCTCCGCCAGGGATTGACCTAGGTGTGATCTGATGATGGCCATCCAGGGAATTAATGGAGGAGATCCAGATTACTATACACACCCAACTGATCTGATCAGCATTCTAAGATCTATTTTTGGGTATTTTTAAAAAAAACATGATAATTGTATTAAAACGTCTATACGGAAATCCTAAAACTGAGATCTCTGATCCTTGCAACTCTTAGAATGCTGATCAGATCAGTTGGGTGTGTATGGTGATCTGGATCTCTTCCATTCACTCCCTGGATCAATCCCTGGCGGAGAACCAAGGCTTCAAAGTTACCTCTTTGTATGAAAATAGGCCTGTGATTCCATATTTATGCACGCAAGTGTATATTATGTACTACAAAGGAGAAATTGCCGGACATAGAGAAATCGATTTCCTAGTAAAGTCGAAGTACAAGAAAAATGTTATAGACTTTGAAGGTATTTCGGACAGGATAGCTGCAATTCACATAAACTTTGAGGAAAACGAAAAAGTGTGGACGATTGTACAAGTGTACGCACCGACTGGACAAGCCAGCCAAACAGACAGTGAAATGTTCTACAACAGTCTTAATGAAGTTACAGGTCATTACTCCAACAATAACTTAATAATTATGGGAGATTTCAATGCCCAAGTGGGCCCTCGAAGAAATGGCGAAGATCGTATCATTGGAATGTACGGAGAAGGTAAAAGAAGCAATAATGATCATAAACTGATGGAGTTCCTGTTGGAAAACAATCTTAATTTACTGAACTCCATATTCCGCAAAAAACCGAAATTTAACTGGACTTAGGTGTCCCCAGATGGCAAGGTAAAAAACGAAATTGATTACATGATTTCAAACAAACCTGAACACAGATACAGGCGTAATACAAAACTTAAACTTCAACACTAATCACCGTATGGTGCCCAGTTGCCTAAGAATATACGATAGCAAAAAGCCTAGACCAAAAACATCACAATTAAACCTCCCATCTTGGAACAACAATAACGAGACAAACACAAGGAATGTAATTAAAGAAATGAAACAAATTGTTAGCTCTGAACTCAAAACTACTAATAAATACAACAAACTCGAAAGCCAATTGAAAGAAATACTCAATACCCACACTAATAAAAGTAAACAAAGTTACATGAGTGAAGAAACGTTAGATCTTTTAGAGAAAAGAAAAGGCTAATATCGGAAAGACAAAGGAAAGTAAACCACAACGACATTTCAAACCTTAGCAAGAAGATAAGACAGAGCCTGAGGAAAGATAGGAAAGCTACAAGAATGAACACGATTGAAAAACACATTAGAAAAACAGGAGGTCTTAGGAAAGCACTGAAGGAACTCAATGAAAAAGGAAAGGAGTGGATACTTAAAGTAAGAAATAAGAATAAAACACTACTTCCTCTAAGCGAGTTGCTACGGGATATTACCGCCAGATTTACTCAAACCAGGACTTGATGCTGCCTAATACTGGACAGGAAGACATAGAAAGTGAGGATGTACCTGAGATACTGGTTTCTGAAGTGGTGAAAGCCATTAATAGTCAAAAGCTGGAAAAAGCTCCCGGATCTAACTGAATTCCCAACAAACTCTTAAGAGGTACTGCAGAAGAGATGGGACCAATACTGGCCAAAGTCTTCAAAGAAATACTACGCACATAGTATTTCGTTGTAGACGTAGTCGTTCAGGTATCATACCTAAACAATGGGGGGAGTCACACATAATACTCCTACATAAGAAAGGCCCAAGGGAAGACATAGGAAACTATAGGCCTATTTCACTGATTTCAAACATAAATAAAGTCTTTGCAAAAGTCATACTGGAAAGAATATCTGGGAAACTTGATGAAAATCAACCAATCGAACAAGCTGGGTTCAGGAAAAACTACAGTACGATAGATCACATACACACCATCAAACAGCTTATCCAAAAATACAACGAATATAACAAGACCATTTATTTAGCTTTTATAGATTAATCCAAAGCCTTCGACAGCCTTAACCACGAGCATATCTTGCACAGTCTTGCAGAACAAAAAATTCACAAAGTGTATATAAACACCACACGAAATATCTACAAAGAAAGTATAGCGAGAATCAAACTAGAATCAGTAGGCGAACCATTTCGAATAAACAGAGGAGTTAGACAGGGTCGCTTAAGCTGTTTTCAGCAGTACTGGAAGAAATTATGAGAAAACTCTATTGGGACCACCTTGGCCTAAATATAAATGGATCTCGCCTCAACCACCTTCGATTCGCAGACGATCTTGTAGTACTGGAGGAGGACCCAAAACTACTGGAACACATGATCCAAAATCTAGCAGACAGAAGTGGTGAAGTTGGTCTGGAAATGAATCCCAACAAAATCAAAGTGATGACTAATGCAGAAGAAATAGAAATAACAGTCAGCGGACGAAAGCTTGAATATGTTAAGGAGTATGTGTATCTTGGGCAAATAATATCACCCAAAGACCTCATGACCAAGAAAATAGACAAAAGAATTACATATGGGTGGAACAAATACTGGTCCATGAAGGAAATAATGAAGAGTAAAGATTTCAGTATAAAAATAAAGAAAACCGTTTTTAACACCTGCATTTTACCCTGCATAACATATGGCTGTGAAAGTTGGGCGCTGACAAAAGCCCACAGAGACAAATTAGCCAAATGTCAAAGAGCTATGGAGCGGAGCATGTTGGGCGTGAAACTACAGGATAGGATCCTGAACACTCACATCAGGCACATGTCAAAATTTCCTGACATTTTAACATACATAGACCAACTAAAATGGAGATGGACCGGCCACATGCTTCGTTGTAATAAAGACAAATAGAGCAAACGATTCACGTTGTGGTATCCAAGTGATGGGCACCGAAGCAAAGGTCGACCCATAAGAAGATGGGAAGACGACCTAAAGTTGACCCTAGGGCCATTCTGGACGAGAGTGGCTGCTTGCTGATAGACAGTACTGGAGGGGGTTGGAGGAGGCCTTTGCCAAAAGGCACACTGAGCAGAGAGATGTTATTTAAATACTAACATATTATGTAACAACCAAAGTGTAGTTCAGAAATAAAAGGCTTATTATTATTATTACACATTTAAATGTCTTGACAAAAAAATATGAATAAAGTAATAGGCCGACTAGTCGGTGCTTTTTGCCGCCTAGTCGCCGACTACAAATGTGGCCAACTAGTCGGTACATCTCTACTTCACATCTAAACTACTGAACCGATCATCATGAAATTTTGCATACACTTTGTCAGGGGTACAGAAAAGGATATGGTACCTTTCATCCAGAAAAACAGTTCCCGAGGGATAGCAAAAAACTGTCCACGCAGATTGAAGTCGTGGGCGGCCGCTAGTGGTAAAATATACTTAAAAAAAAATACCCTCCACTTGAGTTCCTTTCCCTTTTTTTAAAGTCGGTTAAAATGTATTGCTTCCTCTGAAAATGTATTTGATAAATTGTTATCTTTTGCAGACGGTTAATAAAGAGTATGTCAGTAAACTCGAAGAAGTTGGTGAACTGCAAGCAACATGCATGAAGGAAATTACCCACCAGAAGTACCGGTTATCGATTATCGCAAATGCACTCAAAAGGTCAGAGAGCTTAATCATATTATTTCATATGTTATGATAAGGATATTATTTTCCAATTGCATAAATGCATATGCATTTAACCAAAACTGTACCTCATTAATTATGTATTGATTTATCTTTTGAATTTACGGCTGTAATCTGTAGCCTTAGTTTATTATAGATTACTTTGTTTATGGCACTGTGAAAAAACATGTTATTTAGAATGATACTGATCAATAGCAAGATATTTCCTATCTGGTATGTTTTATTGGCTAGGCAATTAAGGAAACATGGACTTTGCCTCCTTTACAAAGTATTGTATTATTATTTAATGGAAAATATTATATTTCAGAATCAACAATTTATAAAACAGAGAAAACATTGAAATCTTCTGGAAATTAAATATGTATGCTCATTCTCATTATTGATAACAAATCGCCAACTCGTTTAAAGTTGAGGTTAAAAAAATTGTATGTGCTAAGAATTCTATAACCTTTAGATTTACACTATTTAATCTTGTCACATTTCGAACAATATGTATGTATGTATTTGCATATAAGTAATAGGTACAATGATATAATCTGAAATTATGGTGTATTCATTGTTATTTCTTGAGACTACTATTTAGTCCTATTTGTTAATTCTTGCAATTGGCCCCCAGGGCCCCCAGGCCCCCAGTGTTTCAATCTTTGCAAGTTACAAATATAAATGTATGAACATGCAACATTATACAGTACCTTCAATTATCAACTTTTTATCAATATATCATTATCTTGGGATTAGGTAACCATGATAAGAGCCCTCCTCAACATAATTCTTTTGAAATTTTTATTTATATCTACTATGTAGATAATGTATTTCAATAATCATAACAAAATTGCAGGACATTATATAAATTGCATGAAGATGATTGTTACTTCATGTCAAATAAGTGCTACATAAATAATAGGTATTTTTTTTATCCGCAACGGGATAGTGCTTGGCCTTCATGTCACCTGATATTTAGTGACGATAAGGCCAAATGTGGAAGCGCACTACTCCCGGAATCCTCATCTCATCACTGAGGATCTGGCTATCTTATCTCTAACTGCCGGAACACAACAATTTTTAAATTGCTGATAACGTCATAAGGCGTCAGACTTAGGTAGGATGGTGGTAGCTAGCCAGGCAAACTTGAAACAAGCCCTACCACCAACCAAACCGAGTACTAATTGTACCCCCCCTGGGAATCGAAAAATGAATAAAAAAGTCTGGAAAGGGTGGTAGGAAAATATAGACGATTCAAAAGTACTTAATAATTAAGTTTATTTGAATAAAGCTTATTTGACTTTGACTTTGAATCGAACCCGGGACCCCTGCGTCTTACACGGGTGGGCAAACCACTAGACCACAGAGGCGGTTAAACCATAAAAATACATTTATTCTTATGGTTAAACGTCCAAATAAACAGAATCTTTAGTTCTTATTCATATTTACTCTTATTATTAACTCTTCAATCCTAATATGTATTGATTTCGCCTGTGCAGACAGTCAAGTCCCCAGGGATAAAAAGTATCCATGTTTAAATCCAGGCTATAAATAAACTATCTATCTGTATGCCAGATTCAAGCAAAAAGATTGAGTTACAAACATTCACAACAACCTATGTATAAGTTTGGATGTTTTTTACTCAGTCACGTAAAAACGGCTGAACGGATTCGGATGAAATTTGGCACGCAGGTAGTTTAGCCTAGATTAAAACATAGCATACTTTTTATCCCGGTGAAGCTTCGCACCGGCGAAGTTTTTGCGAAAGCGACATTCTGCGAAAGAGACATTGTACGAAAGCGACCTTTTGCGAAAGAGGCATTATGAGAAAGCGACATTTTGCGACGGGCGACATTCTGCGACGTAGACATTTTGCGAATAAGCCGAATTAGGGCTTAGGAAGATAAATATTCTATGTAATAATGTGCAAAAATATCTATAAACGATTTGTTTTTTTAGGTTCGAAAAGAAAGGCGCAACCAAAGATGAACGACTCGCAAAACTAGAAAAAGAGGTTATGAAGAGGAAAGCGATGCTGCACGAGATCAACGCGACCCTGCCCAAACAGAACAGCCTGTACCTGCGCATCATACTAGGCAACGTCAATGTGTCTATATTAAACAAAAATGACAAGTAAGACACTCATTATCTCGGAAACGTAGCGCTTTAGGATTTTGTTTCATGATATTTTTGTTCATCTAAAGATCCTCTATCGATATACACAGGTTTCATCGTGCGCCGCTATATTTTCGAAATCCTTGTCAAAATAAAAAAAAACCGGTCAAGAGCGAGTCGGACTCGCGCACCGAGGGTTCCGTACAATCATAAATATACTTGGATATGTTATTTTAGGACAGTCTTTAAAAAAGTAGGATAAACGGCAGACAGGTGGAAGGGCGAACAGGCGGACAGTTAATTTACAAATACTGCTTATGGTGACTGAAAAACGTTTCAGCCACTCCACATTGCAAAATGTTTATATTACTAGTCCATCAGCCATTTTAATGTCCCCACTGCTGGGGCACAGGCCTTCCTTATGGGTGGATAAGGAGGACGGGCCATCACGCGGGCCCAATGCGGATTGGTGGGTGTTAACGACTGCAAATGCAGCCGGGACCAACGGCTTAACGTGCCTTCCGAAGCACGGACGAGCTCGAGATAATAAATTTTTGGTCACCCATCCCATGACCGAACCTTGCGAACGTTGCTTAACATCCGCAATCGCTGGTCCAGGCGCTAAACCACTGCGCCACCGAGCTCCTCGTTATTATTATATTACTATATAGTAATATATATAATTACTTAGTAAAGTATGAACTTATTCTTCGTTTATTCGTACGGCAAATAGTAGGTAATTATATTTGAACCAGCCACCAATTTATTATTGTAGTGTTAGGTTGCGCCATCTCTTGACCCATAGTAGAAATACTTTTTGCCCTTAGGTTAGCATGCTTAGGACAGCGCCATCTATTGACTGGTAGTGAAACTAAAAAAAATTTGTTTGTTTTTTGAATTTCTAAAAAAGTGTGTTATATTGAGACATCGTTTTATTTTTCCTGTAATCTTTACATAAACTACTATCACATAGAATTATTTCAGATTTTTCTCTTTGCAAACTTCGGAGATAAGGGGGGGGGAACGGTATTTTTTTTTACATTTTTCATCATAAGTCGAAAACTATGTGGCCTAAGAAAAAAGAAAAAAATGTTTTAAAATGTGCAAACAGCGCTCTTTCATATGATACCCCACATGCCCTAATCACCTCACTTAAAATTTTTAAGACCCCTTTTCAGTCCCTGTTGTAAAAAAATATTAATTTTATTATTTCTTTCTTATTTGCAAAATAGTTGGGCAAATGTCATCTAAAACTATTCCAAATTTCAAGTTGATACCATTAGTAGTTCTCGAGATATCCAGCTGTGACAGACAGACAGACAGACTGACTGAGTCACACCATAAGGGTTCCTTTTTTACCATTTTGGTACGGAACCCTAATAAATGTGGTTACCACTATGCCCTTTGGCATTAATGTTTTTTATTATGGACGAATCTCCGATGTATATCAACATTTATTTCCGCTTTTCGCTAATTTGTTTTTTTTTTCTATAAAGTAAATAAAAATATTGTATTCAAACAGAAAACCATTTTTAACTGTAATCTATTTTTCAGATTTAAATATAAAGACGAATATGAGAAGTTCAAATTGATACTCAGCGCTATAGCGTTCGTGTTGGCTGTTGCAAATCTGTACATAGACTTCAGGTGAGCATTTTTTACATCAACGTAGACATTTTAGAAGATGATGATGAAGAATTTATATTTGTAAGTGACCCGGTAGCTCAGCGGTCAGAGTATTTGACCGGACATCCAAAGGTCGCGGGTTCGATTTCCATCCGAGAATTTATTTCGCGCTAGTCGTATTTTTTTCTAATATATTATTTAGTATTGTATAAAAACAGCATTGTGAATGCACAAATCTCACAAGCTTCACTAGCGCTGCCATTAGAAAAAAAAACGTTGTTTAATTTTATAAAGTTTTTTTGCTAAAAGTGACAATTTTTCGCAAAAAAAAAATCAATTTAGTATTATGTAATCTATGATTAAACTAAACAAAAATCTAGAAAATTTTTTAAGCGATAAAAAGTAGAAATAGAAATAATTTTATTTGCTTATGATAGGGGTACAGGTCTTAATTAGTACATCTCCTCCCATTCAGCCAAGAATAGCGGCATGCAAATTTATAGGTATTATTAAAACGATTCTATATATTATGAGGTATAAAAAACTAATGTTAATTACAATACTTAAGTCACAAAAAAAAACAAAAAAGAAACAGAATAAAAACCAAAACAATAAAGGCAAACACAAATATAAAGGCTTTATGATTCTATTCCCTTCGCCATAAAAAAGATTTTACAAATGTCAATAAAAAAAAATAAAAAAAGGTACCACAAAGCTTCTTCGGGGTGCACTAGAAGAACACCAATTTCTTATTTAAGACTAGACATGATTTTTTTTCAATGGCGGCGTTAGTGTGCTGTAGAAACGCTCTTAAATGTGAATTTCATTTAAGGCTGAAATTGACTAGAACAGAGACGCGCTGAATCGAGGTGCATTTTTTCGACGCAGTTTCATAGTCGATATAGCAGGCGAATTCATATATCGACCTACATTATCTTTGTGGCCAGTGTCACAGGTTTTGAATAGCACATGTTGTAATTATCTGGTAACGATATATTTAAGTTTGTAAATATCGTTACTTATTGCTATTAAAGCTGATAAGTTTCTTGCGCCCGTTCTTCTTGTCAGTTAAAAAAGTATGAACGGGTGGTAGGAAAATATAGACGATTCAAAAGTACTTAATAATTAAGTTTATTTGAATAAAGCTATTTTTGACTTTGACATGACCATCAGCCATTTTTAATGCCCCACTGCTCGGGCACAGGCCAACCTTATGGGTGGTTAAGGAGGATGGGCTATAACCCACCACGCGGGCCCATGGCGGATTGGTGACTGGAAATGCAGCCGGGACCAATGGCTTAACGTGCCTTCCGAAGCACGGAGGAGGTCGACATATGTCGATAATACATTTCGATGTACTGTTGATGTATGTCGATAATACATTTTTAGTCACCCATCCCATCACTAACCCTTGCGAAAGTTGCTTAACCTCCGCAATCGCTGGGCCAGGCGCTAAACCACTACGCCACCGAGCTCGAGCTCATCAAATAGCACAAGATATAGTTTAATGTTAAAAAAATATTTATTTTATTTCCAAAACTTGTTCGAAACATGCGAAAGCGTCCTTTTAAAGGTATGATTCCGATCTCGGCAGCAGCAGCAGTGCAGCCTCAGCAGTGCGCTCCAAATTGAACCGTAATGTTATGAAAAGCGGCTCAATTTAAAGTGAGCGGAGAAGTGTCGCGACTGCATAACTATGCGGTCGCGACACTTCTCCGCTCACTTCAAATTGAGCCTTTTAGTCATAACAATACGGTTCAATTTGGAGCGCACTGCTGAGGCTGCACTGCTGCTGCTGCCGAGATCGGAATCATACCTTTAGGGTCCATAGAAGGAAAACATGGTTTGCGGGGGTCATATTTTTATATAGAAAACGTAAAGTTGTATAGCCACAAAAAAACAACTTACGACAAGCTGAAGAGATTCTCTAGTAGCTATAAGTATTAAATTGCGTATAAACCTCATAGATGATTGTAAAAAAAACAAAATATCATCAAAAGCGCTTGCGTAGGGTCATATTTTTGGCGTAAATAATAGCGTAAACGTCTTGAATTCTACATCAAAACACACTTTAAGATACTGTGAAGTAGCTCCAATAATTTGATTCAAGAAAGATAATTATGCTAAAGATAATGATGAAAAAACAACGAAAAACGTCTAAAAACTGCAGAAGTGAGGTTATTTTCCATACTCTTTACACGTAATGAAAAAGACAGAGACAAATGTTCGTCAATGTTCGACAGAGACAAAAAAGACAGGCTCGGTTATGCGGTAACAGAGCCTTAAAAAACTAAAAATTAACTCTTTGCCCCGTCTCAGACCGTTACAACTGATCCTGATATTCCTGCTGGTGTGGTACTACTGCACGCTGACGATCCGCGAGAGCATCCTGAAGGTGAACGGGTCCCGGATCAAGGGCTGGTGGCGACTGCACCACTTCATCTCCACCGTCGTCTCCGGGGTGCTGCTCATCTGGCCGCAGAACCAGCCCTGGGAGGAGTTCCGCCATACCTTTATGTGGTTCATCGCTTATATCAGTTAGTATCAAAATTACATGCTAACCCCCGGTTTCTGAGTTATTTTATCGAAGGTTTAACTTGATCACTATAAACTGAAAGGTTTTTTCATATAAATTAAATATGATTTTATTTGAATTTGATATTGTTCGAAAGCTGTAATAATCAACTTACAGACTTTACTGTCGATTTTACTGTAATATAATTTCTCCTATTCGCCGTGTGTTAGTTAAGAATAGAAAGTAATTGGATTTCATTCATACAAAAATACGTGAAATTTATCATTTTTCAATTCTAACTGACACAAGGCGACTAGGAGAAATTATATTACAGTAAAATCGTCAGTAAAGTCTGTAAGTCGAATATTACAGCTTTCGAACAATAATAATTATCAGTTTCAAATGAAATCTGATTGAATTCATTCATTTTAAAAATACCTTTTAGAAATAAACTCGTTTGTGTGGAAATAGTACATTATGATATAAGTGCGGTAAGTTGAAAATTACAGCCGAGGCGATATTGCTGGCCCGAGCCGTAGGCGAGAGTTAGAAGAAAGCAGAGGCTGTAATTATCAAAGCGCACGTATGTCATACGACGTTTTATAACATATTTGCGAGGAAATAAATAAAACTCGGACTTTGCACCTTTGCTTGTTTTCCATATGATTAAATTTTGATACGCTTGTAAGTATCTTATCGGTCAATTTTTCGGGCAAGAAGCTTAAAATAGCCTTTTTCGCTGCCTCTGAGACTTTTGGCGGTGTTGAATTCATAAATTCATCACTACTTGACGACATTTTCAAATAAAAACAATACAGCAAAAAAAAAATTAAATTAGCAATGCGCGCGCATCAGCGCTTTTTCTAAGGCAAAGGCATAAAAAACAGCCAGTATTACTAATAAAGTAAATTAATATTTTTGTGTTCCGTTACAGATAAATGGTTGTAATTTATTGTTAACATTTATTAAATTAAATAATTAAATGTTTATTTATTATATTTTATCTCCCAAAGTTAATCAAATTTCATTATTCATAAAATGTTGACCTCTTTTCTGACATAAAAACTCTTTGCTAAGATTTAAAAAATTACCGCTCGTTTTAGACGAAGCATCTTGATAAACCGTGCGGTAATGTAAAGTAAAACGCACGGTTTATCAAGGAAACCGTGCGTTTTACTTTACATTACCGCACAAGTTCGTAATGAGATACAATACGATATTGAAATTGGTGTAATAAGAGACACTTTACGAGCAAATATGTTATAAACTATATTACAGTGATCCCTATTTTCTTTTGAGCATTGTATTATAAAATGTAATTCTGTCGATCAGGGGCCGTACCGGCTAACGAATCGAACTTCGAAAAGTCTGCCGGGTTTCAAATTAAAACAGATAAATCGAGCCCCAATTGGGCTAAAATGGCGAACCCTAATTCATGAGGCCACACAAACATCCATATCTTCCAAATGACTTCAACAAATAGTACAATACGAACTTTCTTGCTTCAATTTATCTTTTTTAATTTGAAACTCGGCCAATTTTTCGAAGTTCGATTCGTTAGCCGGTACGACCCCTCCTCTGTTTCTCTGCAACGTTTTCATGCAGTTTTGATGAATTTTGGTATAGAGATAAATTGGACAAATTCCTAACGAAATAAATTCTTCGCAGATGAAGCCACAGACAAAGGCTAGCTTATTATATTTTTTACTAGAACATAGTTCGATTGCAACATAAAAGTATTCCTATTTTTTTGTGTGATATTACTCCAAGTAAACAATAATCGATTCGGATCTTTTCCTTTTAAAGCCGCGTTGATATGATCAAAGATGGGCCAAGTAACATGGACAAAGTAGCTTTGATTAGACAGCGACGTCAAAGTGCACTTTGATTGCTCATTTGCATAATCCAAGTAGCGTCCAAGTAGTCATCCAAATTGCTTGGTCCACGTATAAAGTCGCATTACTAATTTCCCAGCAAAAATGTAAACAAAGGTGTTGCCAGAACAAAACAACACAAAAAGAAATATTATATTGCTAAGTCAAGAAATATACACACACACCTACTTGTTTTTTCATCACAAACCTAATAAAAATAGATTAGATAAATATTTTGAATCATGAGTTTTGCGGCAAAAACAGTAATATAATTTAATATTCCATAATAACAGTTTTATAGTATAACATTTTTATGATGCTGTGCACACATCAACTGCAAACCGTACACATCACCTTTGGTCATTTTATAAAATTTCATAAAAAAAATATGATTACGAGTAGAAGCTGAAGTAGTAACATTTGTCTTTTGGTATTGGGGGGAACAAACGAAGATGCTACGTATTTTAACTTTTTTAGATTTTTTGCATTCACAATGCTATTTTTATATTAAGATGATTAATATAATGAAAATATTAGAAAAAATCGGCTCACCCGTAGCATAGTAAAACCAAATAAGTAGGCCAACTCGAGCCTCGAGCGAGCGATACAGCTTAAACACGTAGGGCTGTCACATCGCTAGTTTATTCAGTCGTCAAAAAATGCATAGTCAATCTCTATACAAAATATTTTTTCCTTATAGGGTAAGCATCAGGGATCTATAAAACAAAGTTTTTTTTATATTTTTTTGTACGTAGACCAGCGAGTCTATCGACTAAAATAATGAAGTTAGTGCTAATTTTAATTTGACAGATGTATGTGATACATTGGCACTTTCGTTTTGACACCAATGAAAACTTACTAAAGAAAAGTAGCAATGTATCACATCTATATGTCAAATTACAATTTACATTAAATTCATTGTTTTCAGAAACTGACTACAATATTTTCATTGCCTACGTCATGTTATGTGATTTGAAAACTTACAGTCGAAATAGGAAAACGTGGCTTTACTAAATAATGTATTTATTCAAATAAAATGATTATGAAATTTTATTTTTTACACTATTAACTGTTTCTTACTTTTTCATTTACCTACACTTATCAAAATAATAATCTTTAAATTCGGAACTTGAATACTTTCCATAATAGGCATTAAAAGTACTTTTTCCTGTAGGAATTTGTGATTTTATAACAAAATTACACAATTGATATAAAAAAATCGTCTGTTTCGACAAGTACAAAATGCCTTATTATTTAAATTAATGTAAAATATCTCCTAAATATATTCTAAATCTTTTTACAATAATTTCTTTGGAAAGCATGGTATCTAATAGGTAGGTACACGTTGAAATTATTACGAGCGGCAGTACAGAGCGGCGTGGATGCGTGCTGCTGCGTGAGCGCGAGCGGGATTACGTACGGCGCAGCCACGACTGTTGCACCTTTATCACCTTTAAATTTTGTCAATGTGTGCGTGCGACGACGTATACGCACGGGCGCGCTCACATACAAACCGCGTTCGTGCATATAATGAGTAAGATGACTTACTTATTTGGTTCTACTATGCCCGTAGCAACTCAGACGGGACCGTCCACGTATTTTTATAGTTTACATACAGTCAATATGTAAGTAAAATTTTCTTATGAGTTTGTTTCAAGAACTTTTAACATCAAAAAATATGATAGGTTATAAAGATAAAATTTCTAATTACCATCCTACTTTAAAATTACCCTGGATGACAATACATTTATTATGACTCAAAATATAATAAACAAATTAAAAAGTTATAAAAGTGACCAAAAGTTTTCAATATCTGAAAATGTCACCATCGCGATCAGTTTGTCAATTTGACAGTAACGTTTCTTTGTTTACATTTTTGCTGGGAAATTAGTAATGCGACTTTACTTTGATCATGTCAACGCGGCTTAAAGAACTGTTTTTTAACTGAAACGATAACCATTTTGCAGGTGTGGTCCAATACATGCAGTTCAGGTACCAAAGCGGGGTGTTATACCGGCTGAAGGCCCTCGGCGCGCGGCATAACATGGACATCACTATAGAAGGGTTCCACTCTTGGATGTGGCGGGGACTGTCCTACCTACTGCCCTTCCTGTTCGGCGGATACGTGTTTCAACTGTACGTGGCGTATTCGCTATACAACCTGAGCTACCATCCAGAAGCTACTTGGCAGGTACGTAAGCTGCTAAAGAAAACGATCCAAATGGAGAGACTTCTTTGACTAAAATCTTTGAACTAGCTTCCTGATTTTCGATTCAGCAGTGGCCCTACCACGAGTTGATGCAAACTGTTTTCGCTACCATATACTATCGATTTCTCTCTTTCACTCGCATTAAGGGGCAAACATGGAAAACATAGTTTGCGCGGGCCATATTTTTATATAGAAAACGTAAAGTTGTAGCCACGAAAAAAAAAAACATGACAAATTCACTTCTCAAGCTTACGCGCTCACTAGACATGAAATAAAACAATTTTTAACGGATACTAGCGCGGTTTTATTGAAAGCACTTTGGTAATTAGTTGGTATTTGGTTTGATTTTTGGTTTTCCCGACGTTTCGGCAACTTTGCAGCTGCCGTGGTCACGGGGGACTGAAGCCACCGGTGAGTCTACCCTCAAGCGATGAATTTTTTTTAGACGTTCAGAAATTAAAATTTTAACAAAATTTTTAAATGTTTTATGTTGATTTATAATTTAATTTTATGAATTATTTAGTGCTAAAAAGAGAGAGAATCTACTGAAGCTACCACCATTTCATAAAATTGGGAGGCCCCTCCAAGAAAGAAATGGCGAAAGAATTAACCTAACCTAACCTAACCCAACCATTATATTAGATTTGACAAACCCCAAATCCTTGTCCAGTTAGTTCCTTTTGCAAATAAATAAATTAATATAAAAGACGGAGGTCGGTTTTCCTCTCCAAGTTTTCTTTCGCCATTTCTTTCTTGGAGGGGCCTCCCAATTTTATGAAATGGTGGTAGCTTCAGTAGATTCTCTCTCTTTTTAGCACTAAATAATTCATAAAATTAAATTATAAATCAACATAAAACATTTAAAAATTTTGATAAAATTTTAATTTCTGAACGTCTAAAAAAATTCATCGCTTGAGGGTAGACTCACCGGTGGCTTCAGTCCCCCGTGACCACGGCAGCTGCAAAGTTGCCGAAACGTCGGGAAAACCAAAAATCAAACCAAATACCAACTAATTACCAAAGTGCTTTCAATAAAACCGCGCTAGTATCCGTTAAAAATTGTTTTATTTCAACATATGACAACCTAAAAAGATTATCTAGTAGCTACAAGTATTGAATTGCGTATAAACCTCACAGATGATGGTAAAAAACCGAATATCATCAAAAGCGCTTGTCGCGGGCATATTTTTGGCGTAAATAATAGCGGAAACGTATTGAATTCTACATCAAAATACACTTTAACGTACTGTGCAGTTGCTCCAATAACTTTTTTTCAAGATAGATAATTGTGCTAAAGATAATGATGAAAAAACAACGAAAAACATCGAAAAAGTGCAGTAGTGAGGTTATTTTCTATTCTCTTTACACGTAAAGAAAAAGACAGAGACAAATGATTTCGCATAACGGAGCCTTAACTGTGGGCAGTTATGGCGGCAGCGAAAACATTTCGCATTAACTCATGGTAGACATGAGTTAATGCGAAATGTTTTCGCTACCGAAAACTATCGGATATACTGCTCACAGTCAATGCAAGGGAAAGAGAGAATACGATTGCTTATAGTAACGAAAACAGTTTGCATCAACTCATGGTAGGGCCACTGCTCAATCGAAAATTATTACTGTTATTTCTTTCGCTATTATTATTCAGCGTTTGATTCTTGGACAACTTCATATTAGACTGTACTTCAAAGACGGACTTTTTGCATGATCTAGTCCGCGATCGTGATCTTTATTACTGAGAGCGTAAAGTCGAAATTGTCCACAAAACAGGGTTGGAAAAAATCTAAAAAAACTATTTTTTATTTGCTTGAGCCTTTAAATACTACCTAAAATAGTGCGTGAAACCACAACGCATTTTTCCCTTACTTATTTGACACTTTAATTCAGATGAAACACGACCGAGTAAAGATCAATAAAATAGTTTGAATTGCCTGGTGGAAAATATAAGGACGGATGATTCGGCAGATTATCAGTATTATGCACTGACTTGCATATATTTACACTGGACAGGCTTATGTCAAACTGTTTTTGTGCCTATTTGATTTCCGCCATTTTGGCGCTGTAGGACGTAGCGTGAGCATAGCGTGAGGGACATGGTACTAAAGTTTGAAGTCTGACATGACATGATTTTTTTTTTAATTTAATTGGACTGGCTGTCTGTATGATTTGACAGCTAACTTTTTGTGCCTATTTGAAACGCCACTAGCGTGCGTCTAAAGAACTAATTTTGACGTACAATATAAAAATGGTTGCCGTGATGGTCTCTCCAGACTTCAAACTTTAGTACCATGTCCCTCACGCTACGTCCTACAGCGCCAAAATGCGGAAATCAAATAGGCACAAAAACAGTTTGACATAAGCCTGTCCAGTGTAAATATATGCAGGTCAGTGGCGGCAAAGGATTAAATTATTTCTTTCCTAATACAGTCACACAATTCAATCAGTTTGTAATTAGAGAAAAAATCTAAAGATTTCGCGCCAGTGGCCTTTTTAATTTCTACATGCACGCATTCTACGATTTAAACTTATAGTCACAGAGTAAAAAAATAAGTCTATGATTACACCGAAGAGATCACTGCTATTAGTTCCATTTTCAAAATTAGCGCGTTGCTGGTGACACAAGTGTTTACGTCTTAAAATGACGCGCCGCCATTTTCAACGCGCCCCGTAGAAAGAGGGGGATTCTTCTGCCGCCAGCTGTCTTACTCTCCATCCGTACTTACGCATTTTCGATCAGCCACGTGATTCTTCCTGACGCGAGTTTAGCATTTTTTCCTCATACAAAAGCGTACAACGTCGCTAAAGAAGTTTTCACTTCAAAAATCGCTTGATTTAAATCAAAATGATTTAATCATGCAAACCCTGCCACAAAAATCACGCGTAAAAGGTAAATATTATTCTGAGTAAAAAAGATCATGTACGGGCCCCTGCAAAAAGTCCGACGTCTATATTGCCTTAACTCTCAATCATTATTTATTTTATTTTATTTTATTTACGAATGCAAATGAATACTTACATTATGATTCATTTATTTTTCCATCACATGTTGCTGAGACAAGAGAACAAAGCGTCTTTTCATTTGGATTGTCATATCATAAGCATTTAGGAGTGTACTTACCTACCGCATTTTGTCACACCGTCTTCAAAACGAAATGCTATCATATCGCACTTTAACGTGACGTCAGAAGAGAGGTGGAGAAAGTGCGGTTGCCTTGACTGTTATAAGTATTATTAATGAGCATTTAGTGACCGTCCATTATTACAGTATTTCAAGATAAAGAATGGGCATCGGCTAACTTCGTGTGTTTGCTGTTCTTAGAAATGACGTTGACATTTATTTCATTGCAATTAAGTTGAAATTGTAAATAACTTAGGGCCAAACCACTTTTTGTTGATTGTCTTTGTTATATTAGACTAGTTAGTCGATGTTTTCCGATGCCCATTCCTTGTACAAGTCTTTTTATATTAATTGTTGTATGTTTTTTAAATATGGATGATCTCTAAAAAACTTTTCAATAACTTGTACTCTCTCAGCAACACAAATTAGTGTGTATCCTCCAAGATATAAAGCATGTTTCCGTATGGCACACGGACGGCAGGTGCACGCGTTAAGTATGTCGTTCCTGTTGCTCGGCATCGGCAACACGGCCACCACGCTCATCGTCATCCCGCAAAAGCTCAACGAGCAGGTAACCGACGCCGACTGAAAACTGCAAGAACAACAAGTGATGCTCTAATAAGATTATTATCACTAGTATTAGTATAGCAATAGGTCAACGGTTGAACTAGCCGGGTATACTGGTGGGAGAGAAGGTATAAAACATAATTATGAAAATTGGATGACGTTCGTCGTTTGATTCACTCGATAAGCTCAGACGCTTTTTGTCTTGTCTTTTTCTTTACATGTAAAGAATAAGGGAAAAAATAACCTCACTTTTTCGTTGTTATTTCCATCATTATCATTATCACAATTTTATTAACTTTCTTAAATAAAAGTAATTGAAGCAACTTCACTACGTTAGAATTCAATACGTTTCCGCTATTATTTACGCCAAAAAGATAACCTACACAAGCGCTTTTGGTGATTTCCTGATTTTTTTTACAATCATTTGTGAGGTTTACACACAATTTAATATTTGTAGCAACTAGAGAATCTTTTTAGCTTGTCGTATGATTTTTTTTGTGGCTACAACTTTACGTTTTCTATAAAAAAAGATAAACCTCCCTCACCATGTTTTCATACTACTTACCCTTAAATTCACGAACGTCGTCCGATTATGGTGATTTGGTTATGGTTATCAGAGTAGGTATGTCACATGTACACACTAGTTACTAAAGACAATCTCTCCGATAATAGATTTTGATCCTTAACTCGTTGGTTGTAAAGTTCAAAATCGGGTGGGTGTAGAATTATAATTTGTGTAATCTCAATGTGATTTTATCTTATTAGAACAACACTTCGCAAAACTATCGAATGCAATGTGTAGTTGTAGTGTTTCATGTGGACCAAGTTAGTGGTTTAGTTGTAAATGTAAATAATATGTATATGTGTTAGATAACATAACTTGTATCTGAAAAGAGTGTCTTGCTCCATTGTATGTGTTTGATTGTTTAGCTGTCTGCGTCATATTTTTTATGACATATATTCGATCAAAATAATTTAGGCGCTGTTGTTTAAGAGAGTGGAAGTTTTCCAACTTGAAGTTTTTCAACAATGTGGATAGTTTTATCTATATTGTGATAACTTCAGTCAAGTCGAGTTTGATGCAAAATAAAAAATGATTAGACTTTTTTATCTGTGTCCTTTACCTATAAAAAGGTTTTAAACTCGAATATTTGTCCAAGATCTTTTCTAAAACGTAATACACAGCTATACCAAATCAGCCTGACGGCGATACAATGGACTGACAGCCTCAGTATATCTTTATTCAATAGATAATCTTAATTGTGATACAAGTTGTGAACAAATTAATTTTAGTTCAGTTTTGTAATGTCTCGTTAAATTGTAATTTTGCACTGGTTGTGTTAAGTTTTATGAGCAAACTGCCATACGCACTATGTATGTTTTTGGTAAAAAAAAATACAATAATTAAGTATATTTCTATCAGTTGAATCGTAAATCTTAAACAATCGATCTTCAATCGTAAGCAAAACGAATCGTTTCTTGACTATAGGAATGTTTATGATCTTCCAAAGAATCGCCGATGAATGCGCCCCTGTCATCATTTATACTTGCCTCGATCGTAGTACGCGAATCCATACAATCGCCTGTAGATAGTGCTTATTCCTTCCGCATAAAGACGCTGTTACACAAGGAAAGTTACTTGCACGCAAGTGGCAATTTGTTCTTGGCAATAATTGTGTTGCCTAGTGTAAACAGATGCTTCAACCCTTACAAGTTTTGTCTTTCAAGTTTTGCATTCAATTTTAACATTGAAAATGTTTTTTCGATCGCTCCGGTAGGGCCCCATTTTCGCTGAAAGTGTGTTTGCCCCGTGGTATATAGTGGTTTAGGGCCATGAGGCGTAGGAGGGCTCAAAAGACGCAGAATTTAAATGGCTTTCAGATGGTCATTTTTTTTTTGTAAAAGTCTATAATTTTTTTCGAAAATTGAAGAAAACCTAAAAAAAAACCTTGATTTTTTAACACCTACCCTCGGAATATCTTCGATATTTCGTAAACGCGGTCGAAAATCGAAAAACTGAGAATGTGGCCTAGAGATATTGAGACGGGGAACATTTCATGTTTTATACTTTTTTTTGTGGGAGTGATAAGGGGGGCGGTATGGAGTCCCTTTGCGGCGCGTGGAGCGTCACCATGCGGTATTACTCGGGCGTCATAGCCCTGTGAATCGCAGCTTTAAGATACGAAGATCTATTAGGATTTAATAGACGCGGAAAATTAAGGGCTTTAGGATAGTATAAATAAATTTTGGAAAAGTCGATTATATCTTTTAAAAATAAAAAAAAATAAACAAATCCATGTTTTATACGAAGATCTATTAGGACTTAATAAACGCGGAGAATTAAGGGCTTAAAAAAATTTTGGAAAAGTCGATTTTTTCTTTTAAAAATAAAAAAAATCCAAAAATATCTATGTTTTATACGAAGATCTATTAGGACTTAATAGGCGCGGAAAGTTAAGGGCTTTCGGATAGTATAAACAAATTTTGGAAAAGTCGATACTTTTTTGAAAATAAATAAAATCAAAAAAATCGATGTTTTATAATAACATTTTTTAAAAAACGGAAACAATTATTCTAAGAAGTACATCGCTAGCACACATCAGATTTGGAGAATTGCTAGGTAGGTAACACAAGGAACAATGAAGTTCTCTATTACAGAGGCCCGGTGTAGGGCGACGTGAAGGTATCACGATAGGAGGCGGCGGGGCGCGGGTCAGTCGGGAATCGCGCACTTTTTAATTTTGAATAAAAGATCGCTTAAAGTCATTAATAAACTAAAATTTCGTGCCTATCAGTCGCAGTAATTGCGTCTCAGTTTGAACTCTCAGGTTTGGTTTGACGTAGTTGTAGTTGTAGTAGAATTTTTTATATTTTTTAGGTAGTAATACTACCTTTCAATATAATAGTAGGTAATGTTTATTACAATGAAATATTTTTGGTATGAATTTCATACACACGAATCGCAGAAATGTAGATCCAAAATTGTTCATGGCTTTGCTATGATTTTAAAGTATTGTAAGTACTAATTCAAACAAAGGAATAATTTTTATAAAATTCAATAAATTCAATAATCTATAATAGGTAGAGTCATTTTCAATGCCCTTTCAAGTCGTGTAGAGCACGAGATCTGTGATTTTTTTGCCACTTGCGTGCAAGAAACTTTCCTTGTGTAACAGCGTCTTAAGGGAGTTCGACAGTATTGGTATTGGCGATCATACCATATGTACTGGTATTCAGTATTATACTTCCTGCCACGACCATTGAAGATTTTCTCAGATCTTTAGGCGGTAAAAAATGCTTGGATTTTCTACTATTTATTACTCCTGTTTTGAAAATGTTTACCTTCTAGATCTAAGAGATACACTGGTCGTGCTTTAAATAGCTTAGAATATTATCTATTTTTTTTATACCCATTTTGAAATTTCGTACTATCAAGATCATAGAGATACAAAGGTCCTGGAAAGAATAACTTTGTAGCACGACCAAGGTTTAACTATTTTTAATTCTAGGATTTCAAAACGCAAAATGCAAAGATATGTCTATCGAAGTGATTCTTTCCAGCACGACCTTCATATCTCTTTGACCTCGATAGTACGAAATTCTAAAATAGGTGTAATAAATAGTAAATATTCTAAGCTCTTTTATATCGTTTTGAAATCCCTCAATTAAAAATAGTTTGGTCGTGCTACAAAGTGATTATTTCCAGCACGACCTTCGTATCTCTATGATCCTCATAGTAGGAAGTGTAAAAAAATAGTAAATATTCTAAGCTATTTTATTCCGTTTTGAATTGCAAGAATAACACGGAAGTTAACGTGGTTGTGTTAGGGAGCATTCTTTCCAGCACGACCAGTGTATCTCAGATCTAGTAGGTAAAAAATTTCAAAACGGGTGATAAATAGTAGAAAATTCAAGCTATTTTTTTCCCGCCTTTAGCTATGAGAAAATCATCAATGGTCTTGGTAGGAAGTACAACACGATTTTCGTCTATGTTGGGTAAATGTGTGGAATGTGGCGCCTAGAGGGTGGCACCAAGGAGACACCGAAATAAGCAGCTGTCTTATTAGTTTAAAATACTTTGTATACCTACTGGCCCAAGTAATTTAAACACATCCTAATTTAATGATACTAATTTATTAAGTCAAATACTACATTTTACAACGGGTAAATAAGATATTTGGACGATCTTTTGTAAAAATATGAGATAAAAATATACTTAATAATATGTTGTTTTTCCATTAATTATTGCCTATAAGGAGCTATAAATAGATTAGAAAGTCTAGATCAGGGATGCACAGACAGCCAGCAATTCCCTCATACATTTGAAAAAAGCAAATGTTTTGTCTATTTTTATATTTTTCATTTGTGTTGGTGGCCCGCCATTGGTTCATCATTTGCCCAAGTGGCCCATGGTCCCAAATAGTCTGTGCATCCTTGGTCTAGATACATAAACGAGGCATTCTCTTTTTTATAAACAAAGTAATTTTCTGTTGGTGTATCGATGTTAAATTTATTTATTGGTAGCATTTGTGGTTTGTATATTTGAAATATTGATAATGTAATATTTTTTAGATCTGAAAGATTATGTACAGACGATAACAAAAAACTGCAGCCGTCGTTTGTGTTTCATATAATTAATTTTTTTGTTATATAAACTTTAATAACTGGAACAGTTGGATAGTCAATAAATAACAGAAGTTGTGCCAAAATGTTTATCCTCATATTCATGAAACTCTACTTACTAGTTAATACTACAAATATTTATAACTTGCAAGTCCTTGATATTAAAAATACTAACTTCTTTATTTTATCTAAAAGGGGACCATAACCACAGTACATATATTAGTGTATAGAAAATATATACATAAACTGAGTCATCTTTACAAAACAATGGATTGAATTCATCAGACCACATGTTCTGAGGATTTTGTTTAAAGTTCTCTATCGCATGGTTAAGTTTCATTAAAAATGCATGCTTTGTGTGACGTCGTAGGTAGAAATTGTTTTAACTGTGAGTTGAGAACAAACTCAGCCCCCCAGCATGACCACATAAATACGATATATATCGCGTGATATAGCGTTTTATCGACACTTAACTGTCAAATTCCATTGTCTTTTGACAATTAAACGTGATAAATCGCTATAATTTAACGCGTTTCAGGGGTCATGCTAGGGGGTCAAAATTAACTTACCTATCTACTATTTTGATTTGCATATGAATTTACACACCAGTAGTGCACAGTCAAGTTAACTTAAGTGTTGGTGTTTTTAGAATAAGTGTGGTTTACATTTTACATTGAATTGATTTCGATGGATTTCAGTTATATGTAGTGCTACTTAGTTGCCAATTTGTTCCATACGCGCTTCGCGCTTTTATTTAGCTACCTAGATTAAAAAAGGAGGACTGCATCTTTGATCTTTGATATCACTGACCATAAGTAACCAATCCAATAAACCAAGTTCGGTTCCTTGTTAATGTTAAAAGCGATTAACCAGCCGCTTAAAACTTGCAATATTATTACTGTACAATGTGAGAACACATTTATTAATTTTTGTGTTTATTTGTATTGTATATTGTTATACACTTGGTTCAGCTCAGACAGAATAGCAAAATGCTCGAGCACTTTTAAATTATAAAATAGATCTGAAATTAGCGGTAGTACCTAGGGCGAAAAAGGTGCAAAAGTGTATTACTATTGCTTTATCAGCTCTATTAGAATAGGATAAGGTTGATTATTAATAAATACATAACTTTTAAGTGTTCGAGCATCTTTCTGCTCTGTCTGAGTTCAACCTAATAGGTACAATTTTGCGCACAATAATTTGAGTTGCGAAAGTCATAGTGCTTGGAGGAATGTATTAGGTTTTTGTAGGCATTTAGTGTGACGCGTAAAACTATACCAAGGAAACTTAGATGAACAGCGAATGTATTTTTATTTTTCAAGATTTTGAATTAGTCTCCGTTAACAATCTATTTAATTGCAAGAAATAACTATGAAATTGCAGAATTTATGGAGAATTTTCAAGAAGTTGCATTTTTCACACTAAGTGCTAGTGTTCGTAATTTATTTATTATCAACTGTGAGTAATCGCTAATGTTTGAACACTAACTTAGCGTAACAATCTAACAACAAATGTAGTTAAGGAGTAACTTTCAAGGCCTTTTTAAATGTTAATAAAAATAAAATAAGGATTTTATTATTAATGATAGTAAAGTTTATTATCATGGTCAAAATTTGACATAATATCAAGCGTTTGATAAAAAAATCATAGAAGTCATGAGATTCGCGAGGTTCTCCGCTTGCGAGAAAATATCGGCAATTTCATAGTAAAATACGTGGTAAACACCTAATATTATATTTACTGGAAAAGGCATTGTTAATAAATATTACACGCTGGTTTTTTTTCCTACGTTCGCATTTAATTATATCAACATTTCAGTTACTATGATTTTAATAACAGACTAGTCATTTAGTAGTATCACTGCATATTTATTCCTAATTCTTGTAGTTTTAAATGTATATTGATTAATTGTTATTGGTAATCTCAAAATAAATTTCTTTAAATTGGGCACGGATGAAAAACTCAATTAAAATAAATAGACTCATGTATAATTTTAGAAAGAAGTAAGTCATATTCTTTGCAAGTAACAGACTATTGTCAAATGAGTTATTGTGGCTTTATAAGGCTGCATCATCTAAAAAGAATTTCCTTGTGAATCTTCCGCCCAACCACAGGTTAAAAAACTTTTTTGGGATGAAGACGCCCAATTCTAATTTTTTACATTAATGTTTGATCTTTTATTGCAAAATGTATATGAAATGTAATTAATGATACATTATTAATAATGAGAGTTTGAGTGAAATTTTTTGTACTTATTTTATACGTCTAGTTTTCTAACGGTGTATATGTTTATATAATTTATTGTTATTTATTTGCTGGAATATCGAATAAAATCGTTTTTAGTTGCATTTTTTGTGATTTTCATTTGTTTTATTTATTTTTTGTGCATTCGACAGGTGCCTTACCTGGCAGCTTTGTTCCTTACGTTGCACAGTTGCAACATGTACACAATACTGCAGACTCTGCGAAAGAAAACGCACGGTGGCTTGAAGCTACGGTATAGATTGCGCGCGATCGCTTACCGGCTCTCCAACGAGATCACAGTATTGGTACGTGCACCATACGTACACGCAGCGAACTAAAATCTATGTATCAAGTATTCCGTTAAAAAAATAGCACCACACAAAAATTACAACCAAGTGGGCGGGGCTAAAAATGCTGGTATACAGTTAGCAGCACAAATCGACTGAACACTGGTTTCATAATAGCGACTGCCAACTTTGCGTTTTTTTTTTTACACCATTTGACTACACATGACGTCATTTCTGATACTCTCCTCTTTTTAAAATCACCGGGCGCGTGGCTGTGGGTGGTGGTGCCACTTTTAAAGCAATATTTGTTTGCAATAGCACTTCCATAGATTTTAGTTCGCTGCCTCCTATCCATACGTGGTCATGGTCTAATACTCCCTACTCAATGTCATTATGACACTAATGAAATTCTTTTTATTGCAAATAAATTCGGCTCATTTTGCCGTGGCATAAATTTCTCCGAGCCTTTTTTGTAGTCTTATAGCGTTTGGGCAACGAAAGATGAGACTCTGTAATGGAACTATTTTTGCGCCTTATTTCAAGGTTCAGTTTCCAATAACTTAACCTCTAAACGTTAATTTAACAGGGAAAGTGGCGCCGCCATTTCAATCTCATCTTTTGTTGACCAGACTAATGGATACTACATTTATCTAAACTAATTTATTTATAACAATAATATTTATTTTTATAATAAAATAGCTTTTTAAGCCATTTGAGTAGTGATCTCGTATTCTACCATTTCCGATTATTTTCTACGTGGCCTTTCGGTGCATTGAACATTAGTAGGGTGTGTGTAAAGCTGTGGTCAGCGGTTGTGGTGGTAACCGTACAAAGAATTTTAACTACGATATTTTTAATGGTTAATGGGCTCTACATGTTTGTAATCGTCTGTAAATCATCCGTTCGCACTAGCACGAAAAAAACACCTTATTAGAAGAACCTCCTCCTTTTTTTGAAGTCGGTGAAAAATATTTTGCTAGGAGTAGCGGCGATCGCGGGCGAAACATTTTATATTTTTTTTTAAGTTTAAATCTGCTATAACGATACAAGTAGTGTGTGTGGTAAAAAGGCACGGAAACATGGAAGAGCTTAGTCAAACTGTCAATAATTTATAGACAACGAAGTAGGTAGTTTACATGGTTACATTACATTGTTGTATTATCTATAAAGTTACTAATCAGACATGCGGGACATGATCAATAATACAGTGTGTCCCTGGATAAAGTGCAATCTCGAAAGGGGGCGAAACTAGACTATAAATGAGTAATAAAAAAAATACAAAAAAATATTCAATCTGATTTAATTTATTTTTAGCAGAATTAAGATTTGTAATTTTTACAATGGACTTTATGTACAAAAAATAATATTGCTTCAAAAGTAGTGAATGGATTTTGTTCAAATAAAAAATAACGTGATGCCAGATACTTGTTAATTCAGATAGATTGCAAATAACTCACAAAAAAAGTGATCATCATGACTTAAATTAAGCTTTTTGTAAAAAAAAATGCATTTCTTCTGCAAAAATTTAGAGATTAATGAAAAAAAAGGGTTCTTTTTTTAATACTACAAAGTTATATCATTTATTCATATTTTTTATCATATTAGCTTCCAAACAATAAAAAAAATATGCACTCACTAAAAATAACACGCTGGCTATGAGCTTTCAAAGTTGGTTAACTTTGAAATTTTGAATCAGTGGTTAACTTTGAAAGCCCATAGCCAGCGTGTTATTTTTAGTGAGTGCATATTTTTGTTTGGAAGCTAACAACAACAAAAATATGTATTGTTTGGAAGCTAATATGATAAAATTGTTTTTTTTTTTGTATTTTTTATTATTCATTTATAGTCTTGTTTCGCCCCCTTTCGGGATTGCACTATATCCAGGGACACACTGTATAATAGATCTGGAACATTTTCTTAAAAATTTTGAATGCTGACCAATTTAGATAGGTATACCAAAGTGTTAACGGACGTAGGCTTGTAATAGTTACCTACTTAAGTATTTAATATTTTCAAGAACTTTACAGAAACTTACGGCGTTTGTAGCCATATGTTAGGGTCGGCTCAGACAGAGCGGAAAATGCTCGAGCATTTTAAAATATGATTTAACTATCAACCTTGATGCGTGTACTAATTTCGAAATAGACAATGTTATGTAAATAACATTTAAAAAGTGCTTGAGAATTTATGCTGCTCTTTCTCTGTGTTCCTGCTTTTGTCTCTGAAGCATAGTACGAAGGTATGTTGATGGGTTGTGTTGTGTTTGTTCTTGGGTGTAGTGAGTGTAGTGACGTTGTACTGTTGAATAGTGTTTATAGTTATACTGTTTAATGCATGTTTTAGATTTAAAGTTGGTAGAGCGTGTCAAATATTACAACTCATTGAACAAAGTTTTGTTTTTTCTTTTGCCTTTGTACAATTTCAATTGTTAAATGAATCGAGATACCTTTTAAGTACCATTCTGTTGTATGATAGATCAGAATGTAGTAGTACAGATACAGAGACATAATGCTGTCTACCTGTGTAATGTACAGTCAGCACCAGCAGTAGGTACCTTGGATTACCACAACTTATCGTCTATTTTTAATATAAAGTTTTAAAATCTATCAAATAAGATCGTTTCTTATATGACGTGCTCCTGACTGTACATTAGCATTCACAGGAACAAAGTGTTTGTTTTTCTAAACCACACATATTTTCATCACTGTCTCTAGGGGGGCAGAACAAAGTAGCTAAACACAAAATGCTCAAATGGGCCATTTTCTTTCCCATGACACTACCGGTTGTGCCAAATGAGTTGTGCCAGCATCAACGAAGGAACAAAAGCCCTTGTTCTGTACTCCCTAACTAAAGTGTTCAGTTACTTGTGTTTTGGTTCCTATGTCAATTTCAAACTAACTTGCACTTACAATGCACTTATTTAAATAGATTTTTCAAAACCAGAAACTATTTTAATCAGATTTATTTTAGAAAGTGGGTTAGCCTTTTTTAACTCGTGTTGGTTTAACAAAATAATATTATCATTACAATTATAATACTATTAATTATCACTTTTTTATAGACATTCACCGTTTCATCTAATACGTCTTAATTTACTAAACAAACATTCCAATGTTATGCTTGAATATATTTTTACAAATTAGACAAGTAAAATGGATTTTATATAATTACAGGAACAAAAATGGAGACAGAATAAAGTGGAAACAAAATCAGATTGAAACCAATAAAATTGGTTGTTATTGGCCTACCTACCTGTGTGATTTCTTAGAAATATTTTTAACTCGTGAAATTATAAATCAATTAATATACTGTTTATATTTTCGTATTTATTATGTATGTATAATGGTGTTATATCTCTTGTGTAAATACAGTTATTTAATTAAACATTTGGGCTTTTTTTTATTCCTAAAATGTTTAAATTTTTTTTGGGGTCCTATCAACTTTCCTCTTCTAACAAACTACTTGAGCACTGTTGTTTCTGGTCTCGGTCCTACCATATAACTGCCATTATGTGTAAGGTGTAAGTATCCAATCTTTACATACTTCCATCAAGATCTAATACAGTTAAGATACAGTTTAAGTATACAAATAGCATTGTGAATACAAAAATATTAAACGTAGCGAAATAGTATGGTTTTAGCAGTCACAGCAATCGCCCGTATAGAGGAAGGTCGTGGGTTCGATTCTCATTTGAGTAATAATGATAGAAGACGAGGCATTTTATTAGGGCTTGTGATTGCTTCTTTAGCCAATTAGTTCGATAGCCCGATAGACAATTAGTTCAATTTGCTCGGTCGACTTAACTATGAACCAATCCTTGGTCCATGACTTAACCTAAGATCTCTCACGTTATAGTTTCAATCTCAATTAGTTTTGGATAACTTCTAAGTATATAGTTTTATTATAGTTTCCTACACGCAATGCCACATCATACATGCACAAAGGTAATAATCATTCTAGAATAACTGATTTCACGTGGTCTTTTTAAAATAAAACTCTTGATATCATTCTCATATTTTAATACGTAAAGTATTCAATTCAATTAATAACCTAGGAACAAAATTGCATCGCAAACCGCTCAAATTCTACCCATATTACGCACTTCTATACACTTTATACCTTAACTTCAATATATTTACAACTCGAATCAGCATTTCAAAAAAAAATAGTCAAATAAATATATTATAATCTTAGTAATCTATGTATGGATAAACGGAAAGATACATCAATAAAGAATCATGAAAACAAAAACGATGTTAACTTAATTAGGTTCTTACAACTTACCTATACATTAGGAAATAATTTGTACAAAACATAACTGTTATTATTCTTACATCAGTCAATTCTATTAAACAGGAAAAGCCTGTGAACAAAATAATGCAAATGGACCGAAAGGAAAATCCAGAATTTACAGTTTTCCCTAAATAAAGAAAATTTCCTTTATGTAGTACAAAATTAGGATTAGAAGCAAACATTATAAAATAACTGGCAAGTGAAATTGATCCATCTTCTTTTATATTTGATGTTGGCTTGGCAGTGAATATGTCATATTCAGTTTCATTTTAATATAAAAATAGTCAGAATTTAGTAAGCATAATAAATCTTATTATCTACCTACAGCATTGTGATAAATGAAGTTAACTTAAAGTTCAACATATCTAAACCAAGTTTTAGGTTGATAAAAATTAAACTACAAAAAAATATTTCAATCTTCTGGCTCTTCAGTCAAATATTGGTCATTTTCTTCACCAGACGGGTCACTATCCTCATTTACATCCATTCGAGGCTTTTTTATTAAAAGACCCTGTTTTTGTAATTTCTCTATCGCTTCTATTGTATTTCGTTGCGATGCACTAAGCTCCGTCTTTTCTTCGACTTGCGTCGCCTGTTTTTGACTAGTTTTAACTATTTTCAATCCTGATAAATTATTAAGCTTATTTAACTGTTGCGAACTACAACTCGTTTCGGATTTCATTTGTGTGGAAGTGAAAACTGTGTTTCCCTTGACAGTTTTTGTAGCACTGCTAAAATTCTTATGAGAGGAGGTATAATGAACAGTAGAGCTCATTTGGTCATTATCAAAATTTGGAATATCAGATACGGGAATTAATGATTCTTTTGGTTTTTTGAAACAACTGAAATGTCCTACAGTGTCTTCAAAAGCTCTTTTCGGTTTATTCATAACGTTAGGAGAAATTTTAATGGGTTTAGCTACATTTGGATTTAACTGTCTAGGGGATGAAGTAGGTCCTTTTCTTACAAATGGCATTCTAGGAGTGGCTGCCCTAACTGGATTGAAAGTTGGCCTTAATGGGACTATTTGATTGCATGGTCTCACTATCATTGCGGTCGTAGGTCTCGTTGGAACCAAACCTTTGACTTTCGTTCCAGTGGGCGGAGTTTGTCGCACTGTAACACCTTGAAAATTTTGGAAATTTTGATTAGATTTCATACCCTGAACTCTCTGATATTTCATAGGTTGAACAGTTGAACAGTTTGAATTCTGGACTTGTTGTTCAACAGATTGATTGACGGTCTTTATAGTTTTTGTAACAGTTGTCGTTATTTCTTGTATAACAGTTTTGGTTTGGAATGTTTTCACAGTGACCTCTTTATTTACAGAACTAAGTTGATTATTTGACACTGCATTTTGGTTGACTGATAATTGATTTGTTGCCTTCATCGTTTTTGTTACATTACTAGAGTTTCCGATTGAAGAATCTTTAGCCATTTCGGGTTTTGTTTGTTTGTATGGTTTTATAGACAACTCTCTGTTAGAAGTTATCGGGACAGCAGAACCAATTTTGGATGATGAAAGTTGAGCATTTTTATTTTCTTTACTAATTGTCTTTATAGTTATATTTTTGTTTAAGTTCTTTAAATCTAGTGTTCGACTTTGCGGCGTTTCAAAGGGTCTTTTAAGAGTACTTTTCTTAAGGTTGCTTTCTATATCAGCCAGCTCTCCATCACTGTATTCGTTAAAATCATCATCGTGACCACTATTTGAAGCTTCTGGAGACTGTACAGATACGTTAGCATTGGATTCGGGATTATTATTAACTTTGTCGTCACCCAAATCATCACTGAAGTGATCGTCATTAATTTCTGATATTTTTACTTTGCCAGGAAGTGAATCATGGTCGCTATCAGCATCATCCATATCATCTCTTGAGTCTTGGGATAAATTTAAATCTTTGGTAGACTTTATAGAAACACTGGGCGAAGAATTCCGTGACTTAATTGTAATATGTTTCCCTAAATTTTTAAGAGCTTGTATATTAGAACTTTGCAAACTTAATTTTTGATTGATACTAAGGTTTGCTGGCATGAGCATATCTTGATCATCTTCATCAGAAAAATCAGACATATAACATTGATCATTGCTCTGTAAAGATTCTTTCAAATTCGGCATCCGTTTTACAATACTCTCATTTACTATTGTTTTTTGTTGATTTAGTGATTTCGTTGTAATACTTTTAAAACTCTTTAATTTCTCAAGCGATTTATTGGATGTGTGCTCATTGGATACAATCTTTGTTGTATTGACTTCTCGCGTAATTGTATTGCATTTTTCTGTTTCATCACTGTCAGAATCATCAATATTAAAAATTTCAATGTCTTCATTTATTCCTTTCTTCTTATCGACTTCTTGAAGATTACTGGGTGATTTTTCTGAAGACACTCCTTGAATAGGTTTGCTTACCGGTTTTGCTGTGATATTTGTTAAATGCTTGAGAAGATTCACATTCATATTTTGTTTCTCTAACTTTTCTGAAATACTCATATCTTTTTCATTAATTTGTTTTAATTTAGGAGACTGTTTTGGAGACTTGTTTTCAACAGCATTGTTGATGTTTAAAGATTTTATATGTGTTTGCTCTACCGCTGATGAGGTAATATTTTTAGTAGTATCACTTTTAGGTGAATGTGATAATGGTTTTACAATAATATTTTTATTAAGTGACTTTAAAGCTTCCAATGATTTAGTTGTTTCTTTTTTCTCGTTTGGTGGTTCACAAACCGATTCATTATCATCTAAAGTACCTTTATAAACGTCATTTTGGTCACCATGATCTTCAGAATCTTCGAACTCCGCATCTTCTTCGGTACAATCTTGTCTTTTTGGAGGAATTTTAGAATCTACTTTATTTACAGACGTCACTGTTATCAAATGACTTAAATGCTTTAATGCGTCTAAAGAGCTCTTTGATGACGTATTAGTTATCATTGAAGACGATTTTTTGTTAGTTTCAGCGGAAATATCGTCTTTTTCTTTTAATTCGTTAATAGTATCACTATTTTCAGTTTCGTTCTTATAAACAAAGGGTACAGATTTCCCGGAGATACTGTTATTTAAAATGTTTGTTGTTTTTTTTGCAGTATTTATTTCGGTGTCTTTTTCTGTATAATCATCATTTTCTTCATAACTTAAATCTTCATTATTTATTATTTTAGCGTCACAACTTGTAGACTTCTCTTTAGGCACAGAATCAGTATCTACTGACACCTGGTTACTATCCGGTAGGTAAGCCTTATTTCTGGTGTTCTTTTCCAACTCGGACTTTGTTGGCTGAGTTTCGGATTCTTCTTTTGCTTCCGTTTCTGAGGATGTATATCCACTTTGAATTACATCACACTCTACTTCTATATTTTCGGGGGTTAGGCTTATTTTTACATTTTCTGTATCAGGAGGCAATGTAGTTTTGTCAAGTGAATCTATATCTGCACTTTCGCAAGACGATTTTTTCACTATTTTAATTTGGGAATTAGCCTGACTTAAAAACTTGGATAAAACTTCATCAGGTGTTTTCGTCAGAGATGTGTCTTTATTGGAGACAATTTGTTGTGAAACTTGAGAATTTTTGTTAGGTATTTTACATCCCACTTTAATAGCTTGTTTATTAGGTTTCTTTTTAACAACAATACCTTGTTTTTTTAGTTTTTCTATATCAGTACTTTTCAGTAACTTGACATTTGACTTCACTGCTTTTTTCTGTTTTAAGTTTTTTGCAATAACTTTTGTAGGGACTTCTTCTACCCCTTGAAAATCTAATCCTTCACCAAAAACATCCTTGTTCATATTTAAGAATTCATCTAGTGTTATAGCAGATTTTTTTGACTTCTTGTGTTTTTTATGCTTTTTGGATTTTTTGGGATTTTTACCATCCTTATCATTGTCAACTGAAGTATCCATTGCCATTTCTAGAAATTTATCCTGTAATAGATTTTCAATTGTAAATAAAAGTTTGATAACAATGTATTTGATTTTATCAAGTGATATATTTACCAATCCTACAGCATTCATAGCAGTTTCAACATCTTGGGGCTCCATATTTTCAACTTTTTCCATTAATGGTGGAACAGTTTCTAAAGAGTATTCTGTTATCTGCTCAAACCTGTAATGATTGCATTATTTATTGCAATTTTTTTTAATAACCTAATAAATTTTATATTAAATTATAGTTTTAACAAATATGGACAATAACCAGAAAACATGTATGTATTCTGTATTATACCCACTTTTTCTACTATAGTTAGTATTATTATTATTATAAGCTAGTGCTTATAATTCATAATCCCATTTAGAATTGGGGTCTAAAACAATTCCATTTTCATTCCACAAAACTACTCAGAAATATTATAATGTGTTGTACCGAAGATTGTATTTTGGGTAAAAAGCAGAATGAAATATTTAGTAGGTAGGTAGAATACGGAATACATCTGAAACACTGGACAGGACAAGGATATCCGATATTTTTTATACTATAGAATTGAGTGGACCCTGTGGATAATCAACATTTTAGATTGGAACAATGTTATTTTGTCACTGAGAGAAAATTGGTAAGATAATGAAACAAATGATAAAAACAACTACTCACAATTCATTCTTCTCAGTATATAAATCATCAGTTGAGTGAAACGTTAGATGTAATTCATAAGCATCTAAATGATAAAATATAGCTTCGCATAAAGGACATCTCAACACATCGTCAGGACTTTGATTCTCATCATCATGGTCATCAATTGTATGTTTCTGTGAAAGACAAAATAAACTATTGCATCAAGTTGCTACATAATCATGTGTATTTGCTCTGTTTCTTTTAATGATCTTTAATACCACCTTATTTTTATACTACTATTCAATTTTTCTGTAGATATTCATATTTTTTATTTTAATTTTCTTTATAAAAATTGCAAATGCAAATGAGAATACTTACATGTAAGTTAACTTTGTTGTCATATTCATCACCACAAAAAGCACAGTAATATATTTGTAGAATGTCCTGCAATTAATAATTTCATTAGAAGGGTAAGCTTTAGAATTTATTAATACTGTTTGAAAAAATATATTAGCTCCTTACTTGGTTAATCATCTTCAGTTTCTTTGACTGTCCAACTACAGGTAAATCCGTGTCTTGTCTATGGAAGAATTTATTGTGATACATCATGGCAGATGCTACGTAGAAATCTACATTGCACATATCACAATGAAAGTTCACATCGTCTTGTCTTTCCAGCTCTTTATGGTTTGATTGTAAGTGTTTATTATACAAATGCTAAAACCAACAGAGTAAAAATCACAGCATGAAACAGTGCTTCCATCAATTGCTGCAAAATATTAAAAAGAAGACCTTGGTAGCCATAGAAAAAATCCATCAAATTTCTGCACTGCACTGCAAGATAAATGTGTCAGGGAGAAGATTCTATCATTGTCACAGAATATATAATTGTAACGTGGCCTAGCGTCCCTCTTTCCCCAGAGTAAAAACTAATTTCTCAATTTCAAATTCAAAACTTTGTCAAATTTTTATTTTGTTCCAAAAAATAATTAAATAAATGAGTGTTTGCTGTCTTCAGACTTGATTTTTCTCTCGGTGCGTCAGCCCAATGTCAAATTATCAACTCTTTATTATGAAAATCGTAAAAAATGTGTAAACAAACCAAAATTAATCCCAAAATTATATGGAAATAGTGTATTTCATTCACTGTTTCATCACTGTTGCTATACACAGTATATTTACTACATAACCCTAATTAATTGGAATTATATATAATATATATGTGGAGTGTGCTGGTGTTTCATTGCTCCACGCAACAGCTACATACAGAAGTCCATCTGTGAGAGGACAATCAAATAATAAGCTACTCTCACTGCATGGCAATAATTTCAATTGCACAGCGCTGCATGCCTTTTATTGTATGCACCTTCTCTTTGTCGCTTTGTTGTGTAGCTCTGTCTGGACTGAAACACGACATTCCTCATAAGCTGACTCGACTGAGTGAGCCGCAAGCAATAGGCTAATATAAAAGTTTAAGCGCAGAGTGAGCCCCCCTGTCATTGTCTCAAATTAGCAAACTGATTAATGTGTTTTTATAAGTCCTAAAAGTACTGCCTACATCAACAAATAAGTAGGTATAGTACAACATAGAGTCTTTGGTATGGTAGGTAATATATTTCAGGAAGAGAAAGAACACCACTTTGTTTTTATTGGCTTTGTACAAAACATTCAGTGTCTTTTAAATTTCAAAACAGGTCTTCTACCTACTTTAGCATTCTATTTTCAGTGATTCTATGATCATAATTAAGTAGTACATTACCTACTTTGGATTTCATTGCAATGTAAAGGTGCAGTACTATTTTCCAATAACTGGGTTTAATGAAGAGGTTAGAACAAAAAAAACAGTACTTTGATGGTTATCATCAAATATGATAAGGTGGAGGAGTGGGGAGGGAGGGGGGCATAGTCCAATACTTTCGTATATTGTCAGATTACCCAGTTGTCAAAAACTAACCTTCATCGTGAAGAGTTTTCCGCACCACGGACAGAAATACTTGGCGTCGTGGTCTGGGTGCTTTTTGTGTTTGTGAGTAATCGCCTTAGATATAGTCGGAAACATTTCTGTGCAAACATCACAGCTAACCATTTCTGTATCTTCGTTACCCTTTTCATCAGAAGGCATATTTGACTTGCTTTTAAGTTTTGTGCTTTGATTAAACTTGGGATCTCCATGTTTTCTACAAAAGCAAGAAATATTAGGCATATATTAGGACGGTGTTTGTATTCATATTTTACAGAAAGCGAGTAAATAAAATTGCTAGGTACCTGAAATGTGTCTGCAGCTCTTCTTTACTGATGAAAGATTCTTTACATAAAACACAATTAAATTGTTGAGGTGAACTCATAATTCTTAATTTTGTGAAAAATGCAACAATAATACACACATCCTGTGTCCTGTCTCAATGTAGTGTCACTGCGAATTGCGGGTTTCTTTTTTTTTATTATCCTAAATTTCATTTAATTTTCACTTTTAGTTGAAAACATAAGAATTAACCGATTACCATACATACTATTTTTTATTATAATTTTCGAGGTTTTTCCTTCCTACCCAAACAAACGAGAGGAGAGGAATCCATTTTGAAAAATATTATTTAAAAAAAAATAGACCTCAGGCACAGCCAGAGATGTTTGTTCAAGTTGTGATGTCAATAAATGTTAATGCTATTAGCTATTTCAAAACGATAAAATAACGTTATAATGAGCGGTTTTCAAAGACAGATTTAAAAAAAGGAGTGTGTTGTGTTCGGCAGGCTGATTATCTAAATAGAAACTAACTATTTAGCGACCAGTTTCATTCGACATACATTGCTACTTTTCTTTGGTATGTTTTTTTCACCCCAAAAAGAAGTAGCAATGTATCACATTCATCTGTCAAATGAGACTAGTTCCTAGGTGGTTTCTAATTAGATAATCAGCCCCCAGGACTTCAGGGTTCATGTGTACAATGCGATTAAATTGACAATAGACAGTGATCTGCGGCAACTTTAGAGCGCCCGCCTTTGGTACAAAACGAAGTATTTTAATCTGTCAAATGTTCACTTTCCCATTTATATTATCGAGTGAAGTTGCAGCGGATCACTATCTATTGTCAGTTTAATCACATTTGTATGTTAATATATGTACTGGAGTTTTTTATTCCACCCAGTGGCGGATTTACCCTAAGGCCAAGTAGGCCCGGGCCTAGAGCGGCCAGATATTAGGGGCGGCCAAACGTGGCGAAAAATAGACTGATGATAGGACTGATGAAAGGCTTTTGCCGCATTTGACAGGCATTTTACAGGCGTGCGGCCGGCACTAAAGCAGAGACAGGCATTTTTAAATTTCGCGGATGAAACCACATATGACATTAGAGGATGAAACAGACTAAAAATTGGCACGGCAATTTTTTTTTGTAAAAGTCAGGCAAGATTACAAGATAAGTAGTTGAAACTGACTAAAAATCGCGATGTAAGGCTGTTGTTTTGCCTTTTTTTATAATCTTAAAACGTGGTCCGAGTTCTGACAAGCTTTTGCCGCATTTGATAGGCTTGTCACGGTTTAGACTGGCGTGCGGCCGACACTAAGCTGAGTGAGACAGGCATTTTTGTATTTCACGGATGAAACAACATATTACAATATTAGTGAAATCGCGCTGCGCGGCCATTTTTTAGCTATAGTTAGACAGGCAAGATTTCAAGATAGAAGTGGATGAAACTGACTAGAAATCACACCGCGTGGCCGATTTTTAACTTTACCTAGACAGGCAATACTTCAAGATATAAGTGGATGAAACTGACTAAAAATCGCGCCGCGCGTTCGTTTTTTTTTTGCTGTAGTTTTGTGCATCCGAGCTTTTGGCTCCGAGCTCCCCCCCCCCCATGATGGGAGCTGAGAAAGGGGCAGCTGGTACCTAGGGCGGCCTAGACTGTAAATCCGCCACTGATTCCGCCGTAATTTCCAAACGCCTGAACAGCTTTTGAATGTGTAGGGACCTATGCTCAGTGGTAAAGGGTATCGTTATTCCGAGTGACACTAGCTATTTTAATAAAACCACGAATAATATTTTTAAGGTTATTTATTTTTATTATTGTTTTACATCAAAAATATTGATATTTTGTTTTCATTTTCAGAATAGATAGATACGCTTGGTATGATGGCTAAGTTGATCAAAAATGTACATATTGCTACTCGATTTTACTCGAGTATAGAGAGAATAAAAGCGAAGAAGTATGTTCTTACCAAGTATTTTGAGGGGGAACCTAAAAAGTCTGATTTTAATATTGTCGAAGAGGATTTGCCAGGGCTGAAAGATGGGGGTAAATAATACATTAACCATTTAAATATTTTGTTTGCGCATTTGTTTCAGTTGGAGTTTTGTTTTGAATTAACTACACGTTTAAAGGTTCACGCATATTATGTCGGGGCGTAGTGGGGGTGATCACAGCGCAAAAATCGCTAGTATGTATTTTATATGAACTATCGCACACTATTACGGGCTGCACTGCAGTGGGTCACATATCTGCGATAGTTCATATAAAAAAATGCGCTCTGACCCACCCCGCTGGTGCGCGAACCTTTATAAGTTTGTGTGCATCTATTTGATTCTTTTGACTGATAAGTAGACTACTTATTACTAAAACACAACATAATCTATTTTTTCAACGAGCAATGGTATCTATGTTACTTAGAACATTTTAGCCATGTAGTAGAATATACATGAAACCTGAATAACTATCTATCTTAAATCACAAATCATGTTAAGATTTTTGATCATTATGAATTCGTCAATTGAAGAATAGTAAAAACAGTAAAACCGGTATATTGTTGTCTTGATTATTTTATGTAACCTTTCAGAAATATTAGCTGAAGCAGAGTATCTTAGTGTTGATCCTTATATGCGAGCTTATATGATTGGCTATAAATTGCCAACGGACATGATAGGAGGACAAGTGGCAAAGTAAGATATTATTGGCTTATAATACTTACAGATTGGCAATCGGTAATGCCTATCAATAATATATTTTTGTTTCAGAATCATAGAGAGCCGAAACAAAAAGTTTCCTGTCGGAAAATACGTTGCAGGTTCCTTTGGATGGCGTACTCATACAGTATGCAACCCAAATGAACCACCCAAACAAGGATTTTTGCCACTCACACTTTTACCAGATTTAGGTACATATCCAGTATCTCTTGGACTTGGAGTGTTGGGTATGCCAGGGTCAGTAATAGTATATTTTTACAATGAGTGGTTTTCAAAAGGCAGTTTAAGAAAAAAAAAGTAGTACATAAAAGTTGATCTAAGTAGGTAGCGTTTTATGAAAAATATGAATTGTAATTACTTTTTTATTATACGTTTGTTGAGTATGTGGTTTGTTGCTTTGTGCATTGGTTGTCCGTTGACGTGTTACGAAGAACTTTTCTATGACCATTAGTGAGAAATAATAATTAATAAATCTACCTACTTGAAGTAGCGCCATCTATCGACATAAAATTATACTAAAATTCTCTGCTGTCAGAAAACCGCTCATTACGGCTTGATTGAGGGTGCCACTTTGTATGCAAACACTAATCACGAATAACAAGGCAATACTGACTATATTTTGTACTGAAAATTTTTAGTAACAATTTATTTAAATTGTACTCTTCCAGGCCAAGCTGTATGTTGTTTGTTATTATTCAGAAGTCCCAAAAAATATGGTCAAACTGAAGTGGGGTAGCAGTAGTATCTTAAAGCAGCTCAGCCAGTTATCTATCAATATGAACAATTTTTATTTATGGTATATGTAGTACAAATCTGCTCATTATCTACCTACGTGCATGAGCCAAATGTATAAAACAATTGGGACAGTAGATTTATTTCGCGATTTGACTCAAATCCCCATAGTAGCCGTAGAGTAGCTTGTCTTGTCTGTAAGTAGTTGTGCTTCGGAGAGTGTGCTCTTGAGCTGCATGAGTTCATTCCGTCTTCCTCGTTCTACCACTCACTGGTTGTCCAGACGCAGGGCGAATTTTTACCTCTATTTGGTTGACATTTCATACCTGCGCTAGTAGTTCGTATTCGTACTGTTACCTCACTTTGAATTGGCTACCTATAGGTATTTTGTAAGACAACCGGTCACGATTATTAAATAGGGCCATGTGTATGAAATCTTATTTTGTTTTTATCAGGAATACGTCTTACTTTGGTTTGAAAGAAATATGTAAACCAAAACCAGGTGAAACATTAGTTATTACTGGCGCTGCTGGTGCTGTCGGTTCTCATGTGGGACAAATAGGGAAAATACTTGGTAAGTTTCTTTTGAATTATTTAATTCGTGGGTATCATTTAATTTGTTTATGTAAGGTAAGTATGTAACACTAATTATTATTGTGTTGATTTTTTTACTTATTTTATTTATAGGATGTCGAGTCATAGGATTTGCGGGTTCAGATGAGAAATGTGAATATTTAACAAAAGAGTTGGGTTTCGATCATGCATACAACTATAAAACTGCTAATATCAGAACTTCTTTAAAAGAAAGCGCGCCTAAACGGGTTGATTGCTACTTTGACAACGTAAGTAAAAAAAATTTTTTTTTTTTATAAATAAGCAGCTTTTGAAAGCCTACCTAATAACAGATGTAAGGTTCTATGATATTTTAATAAACTATAATATTTATGATTAAGTATTTCAGTTTACAATTTCTTACTGGTAGGCAAAATTTTTTAAAACATTTTGTTGCTTAAAACAGGTTGGCGGTGAAATAAGTTCTACGATTATGAGTTACATGAATCATTATGGCCGAGTAGCTGTTTGTGGGTCAATATCTTCCTACAATGATTCCAGTTTACCCAAAGGTAAAAATGTTACATCACGAATTTATTTAGATCATCTTATGCATGTAACGTCTTTAATCTACAGACAGATTTAAGACACTTTGGAGTTAGGTTGGATAAGTGGACAACTGGAAATAATGACATAGTTTTTATATTTTATTAAATTCCAGCTACCATTCTGCAACCATCGATTGTTTTCAAGGAGCTTAAAGTAGAAGGATTTGTTGTGAATAGATGGATAAATCGATGGGACGAAGGAATCAATGCCAATTTGGCATGGATGGGTGAAGGGAAACTCAAATATCAGGAAAAAATATATCATGGTTTTGATAACATGGTAGATGCTTTGGTTGGATTACTTAGAGGAGAAAATACAGGAAAAGCCATAGTAAAAGTAAAATAAAAGAATAATGGAAGATATATTTTTTTCAAGAAAGATATAGATTAAATGATTATTAAAAACCCTAGTCTTTAATTTTCATTATATCTAGCATCAACAAAATAAGGTTTATTTTTACTTGAAAGAAAAATTTACATTATTTAATGTATTTATTAACAGAAGTTGACTACATTCAATCGACTTCGATTCACGACTGTTGAATAAGGGCTAAATAATATGAGTAATTATTCTATTCTAATTAGCGTTTATAAACTCTAATTAAAACATATAACTACCGATATTAAAAATCTAATTGAATACGTTTTAAATAAAGTCTCAGATAACATCTAAGTAGTTCTTCAGCATAACTTAATTACTACTTAACTATTGGCATAAAGTTCAGGGGTTCTAATCATTGTATCGTAATATTATATTCCCTTATTAAAAAAAATCTTTGACGATCTGTTTATTTGACAATTAGATATAAATCGAATAAAAAATGATCCTATATTTAGGCTGAAAGATCGTTCTGTCTTTTGTCAATGAAAAATCTTAAGTCGGTTTAGAAAAAGGGAAGTGGAATTGTATCAATTGAGATTGAAAATATAAAATTAGTCGCATAAATAGTGTTTTTAATAAAGTTGTTTTCACAACACTAGCACGTTACTACTACTTCAACTGTCGCGACTAATACGTTGATGCATTAAACTCCCCGACAATATCACGTTCCGTCCCCGCCCCATGCCCGTCTCATACGGGGCTTTTCCCGTTACGTAAACAGCGACCTTAATCCTACCATCGTGTGAATAGTCCAAATAAACGAACCACCACTATCGCTCTGCTGCTTTAAGGAACTATTCGAAATAACACATTGTGTGGTAATTATGTATATTATTATTAGTTATAAGGGTGGGTACCCACTTAGGTTCGCGAACCTCCGCGCTCCGCGAACCTGCACCAAAAAAATTGTTTATGCTGTGCTGCAACAGTGCGCCATAGTGTGTACGTGTGCAAACATGTATGTGAACCTGGTTCACACACGTACACACTATAACCAAAGTGAAAATAAAATGTTTGCTAGGGCGCACTGTTGCAGGTTCGCGGAGCGCGGAGGTTCGCGAACCTAAGTGGGGACACACCATAATGTGTTAAGTTAATTGACACTGCATAACATGCTATTTTATTTAACATAAACGCTTAACTCATTAAAAATAATTAACTTTTAAATCCCACCTCTATTCCGCTAGCTGGGTGGACCACAGAATACATAAAGCTGGTGTTGCCCAGTCAATAAAAAAATTTCATCTAGATTTATCATAAGCGCGTTGACATGATCCAAGTATACTTGGACCAAGTTGGGTAGACCCGCAGACCATTTTAACCATGGAAAGTAAAATATTGAACATTCTATACTTTACTTTCCATGGTTAAAATTTACTCAAATGGTGATTGATGGCTCAAAGATTTGTCTGGCAGAATGCGCCCAATGTGCGCTTTTATAATTCTCAACGGCCCGGCACGGCACCGCCCGGCAGCCGTCCAACGGCACAACAGGGAAGTGAAATGTATGGAATCATATGGAGACGCTTTTATATTTCCTCAACGGCACCGGCAAACCGTGCCATGCCGGGCCGTGCCGGCCAAATCCTACGCTGCCGTCGAACTTTTACGATGTAGTGCGTAGCTACAAGGATTCATATGTGTGAGTGTGAGTCCAGACCAAAGAATATACAGCGTGTATAAAGGGCACAACCAGTATATTAGCGTAATATCGTTAATGTGTTAACAACATCAAAATCAACAAATAGGTAATATTCCGACAAACAGTTATTTCGATACTGATCGGAAAGATATCTAGGTACTTACAGCGGTGGGAACACCGTTAATAGGGGACTTACCAAAGTTAAATATTGTTACCTATCTCAACAAATAATTACCTAGATATTACTTAAGTAGGTAGTTACCTACTAAATTAAATAATGTGTTGTGTAGATACCTACCTATCTTGGTAAGTAGGTTTGTAATGAAAACCAGCTACATACACGCTGAAATTTTAATTATTTGGTTCCCGCCGTGGGGTGGTTCCACTCATGATTACAAGCAACTTTTACTATGGGGCCAACTCTCCTGCTCGCAAAAAAAATCAGCTGTTCCATACAAAAGTGCAGTACCTACTCGACCTTAATGTATGGAACAGCTGATTTTTTTTGCGAGCAGGAGAGTTGGCCCCATAGTAAAAGTTGCTTGTAATCATGAGTGGAACCACCACACAGCGGGAACCAAATGATTAAAATTTCAGCGTGTATAATATATTCTTTGATTTTTAAAAGATTTATTTATCATTTAAGTAAGTACCTACTACCTACCTACAGTGTAATATAATCATTAAACAACGTGTAACAAAAAGGGGTTATCAACTCGAGAGAAGGTCAATGTACTCGTGAAACTTCCAACAGAAAGAAAATTTTTTGGAATGTCCCTGCCTATATAAAATGTTGGCGGCAAATTCAAATTTTCTATGGAGAGTCCAAAATTGTATTTTCGATTTGAAATCTTTTTCTGTTGGAAGTGTTCAGATTCACGAGTACATTGACTTCCTTTCGAGTTGACACCTCCTTTCTGTTACACGTTGTATGATTGGTAAACTATTATTTTATGAAATAATTATAAAGATATTAAATATCTAGACAGAGAAGGTCAACTTTTATTCTTTATATTATTCTAAAGTAAAAAGTAGGTACCACGACACTGCTGTACAATGTACAAATAGTAACTTCTTCGCTATGAGTGTTCTGTGTTGAACATCCAACGGCCGGCAACGGCAGCAATTATAAAAGCGTCTTTCGGTGTCGCCGCTGCCGTGCCGAGCCGTGCCGTGCCGGGCCGTGCCGTGCCGGGCCGTCGAGAATTATAAAAGCGCACAATGTCAATGTCATAGAAAGTGCCGTGCCGCGAAAAAGTTGCGAAAGAAACTCAAAACAAAACAAAAATTTGTTAAACTGTGCTCAAAACTACCTACTTGTAGTTTTATTCAATCATAATAATTTAACTAACCGAGAACGAGACATAAATAGATATATTGGGTAACATGGAATTACAGGAACTTTTAAAAAAATATTCAAAAGACTCCAAAAACAAAGTGCACGTGTGGTCATTCGATTCCCCTGTTGGTAAAATTACTGGTGTCGCCGATAATAGCTACGTTTATATGGTATCTTTTGAAGACAGATCGAAAAACATTGAAAAGAAAATACAGGCTATATCTGAAGAACTGTCGTGCCATTTTGTCGAAGGAAAAAATAAGATTTTAGAGCAACTGGAAGATGAAATGAGTTCCTACTTTAAAGGATGCTGCAAGAAATTCACGGTCCCTATAAAAATGATCGGATCAGAGTTTCAAAAAGTAAGTTAAAACAACTTTGGCATAAAAAATTACTAAGTTACCTATGTAGTATGCGAGCCAAATAAGAATAGTACTATCAAACGGCAATCTTGATCATTGTTCCTTTTCTTGCACATCCTACACCCTGAGTGGAAGCGAAATGCAAACAAATATGGCCGTTCTGACAGTACTATTCTTATTTGGCTCACATAGTGAAGTTAGATATACCTAGCGTTGCCAACTCTAAAAATAAAAAAGTTGGAGTTTTGGGGCCTTCAAACCTAAATAGAAAAAAAAGGAATTTGGTCAAAAATATCAAATAAAACATACTTAACTGCCTCTGTGGTCTACTAGTTCATCCACCCGTGTAAGATGCAGAGGTCCCGGGTTTGATTACAGGAGGGCAGACATTTGTACTCTGGTTGGTGGTAGGGCTTATTTCAAGTCCGCCTGGCTAGCTACCACCATCTTACATATAAGTCTGATGTCATAGCAACAATTTAAAAATTGTTGTGTTCAGGCAATTAGAGGTAAGGTAGCCAGTTCCTCAGTGGCGAGGATTCTGAGTGTATTGTGCTTACGCCTTATCGTCACTTAACATCGGGTGAAGGCCAAGCACTCTCATTGTGCATTAGAAAAGCTGGACTTTTGAGTCAAGGATGGATGCTAAAAAAAAGGGAATATTAAATGCGACTGCTGACGGACGACAGTTGTGTGTGTGTGTGGTTCCGGCGGAGCGGGATGATAGATATAAAAGCCTGATAAAAGCCAGACATGTCAGACAAAGTCAAATTTGACCAGACGAACGTCAAAAAGCCTAAAATCGTCCGGCTATATATAGATAGGTGGCAACGCTTACAGCATAGGTAATATGGGCAACAGCGTCGCTTAACCAGTTTCGCACACAATTCGTGAACGTGATAATGGCGGGATACCGCCTGGTTTTTGCAATATTTCATGGCTAGGATATAGTGCCATTTTGGTGCCATTTGGTGCCTATGTTGAAAAAATAGTGCCATTAATAGTTTCAAAGATATTCAGCATTGTTGGTTGTCCCGCCATCTTGATATCAAAATGGCGGGATAACCACCGGCAATCCATAATCAGTTGTCGGAACGTTTTAATAAACACATACAATTTTAGTGCGTTTTAGTGCCTTTACGATTACACCATTATTATTCATTTATAATTTCTAATTATGAAATAACATGAGGTTATAATATATAATATATATCTTGATATCCAAATGGCGGGACAACCAACAATGCTGAATATCTTTGAAACGATTAATGGCACTATTTTTTGAACATTGGCACCAAATTGCCACTATATCCTAGCCATGAAATATTGCAAGAACCAGGCGGTATCCCGCCATTTTGATGTTCACCATAATTCGTGTGCACGCGTACTTCCCCAGCACGAATTAAACTATGTTGCGACGACGGCGGCAGCGGTGCGCGGCGTGCAAGCTATTTTAACCTTAGGAGTGGTTGAGTGACACGGTTGCCCATGGTACATACTCAAGTTATAAGTTACAGATATGAAAAACAGTTAAATTAAAACTTACAATTTGTCTTTTTTCTACAGGAGGTTTGGAACAAACTACAAGAAGTACCCTATGGGTCAACACAAACTTATGGAGATCTGGCAAAATCTTTAGGTCGATCATCAAGTCATGCTCGGGCAATAGGCTCAGCGTGTGGTGCTAACAGTCATTTATTGGTTGTTCCCTGTCACCGATTAGTAGCTACTGGTTCTAAGGGTGGGTTCAGTAGTGGCATTGATCGAAAAGAGTGGTTATTGCAACATGAGAAAAATAACTTATCATAGTCTCCAATATTATATTTAGTTTGAAAACAGATAGGTATACTGAGACAATAAAACAATTTGTAAGAATAATCAACAATTTATTATAAATGTTTCATTTAAGCACCAGCTTAGCATAACAAAATCAATAGAACACTAGTACAGTCAGCAGCATGTCAGGTTACACAAAACTCAAAAATTTTAATTTATTTTGAACCTTATATCTTCGCCCTTAAGTATAAAATTGATTGATGATTACCCCGTTGTAGAAGCCCAGCGTGCAGTCGACTGCACAATATTATGTAATTTGTGATAGAATTTACCCACATCACATAGTCACTATGTAAAGCAGAAATACAATATTATTTTTTGTATATTATACGAAAGCCGAAACACGGGTCTCATATTTTCATTTTCAGAATCAGTATAAAAAAATGATAATGATACCATAAAAACTCACGAAGTTACAAGCTTTTTGTGTTGTTTTGTAATCAATTCTATTACTGATTCTGAACACACAGTTTTCAGCAGGCCTACCTTCTAACTCAAAAAGCTTTCAAATTGCTAAAGTTTATGATGTCAATGCACTGTCTGTCCTTGTCATTGTGTTATATATGACAAGGACAGACAGTGCATTGCTATCACTATAGCTTTGAGTTAGGCGGTAGGGCCCCAGCCCCCTTAGCATGCAGCATAACACGATATATAAGGTCCTTCTGAAATAGTGCACAAAATTTAAAGGGGTCAATGTACTCATGCATACAAACAACTTTTACTATGGTACCAACATTGAAATCACGAAAAAAAATCAGCTGTTCCATAGAAAATTTAAAATTGAATAGATCAAAATGTATGGAACAGCTGATATATTTTTTTTGCGATTTCAATGTTGGTCCCATAGTAAAAGTTGTTTGTATGCATGAGTACATTGACCCCTTAAAATTTTGTGCACTATTTCATAAGGACCTTATATATCGCGTGATATAGCGTTTTATCACGTTTAACTGTCAAAAAGACAAAGGAGTTTGACAGTTGTGTCGATAAAATGCTGTTTCGTCGGTCATGCTAGGCAGGCAGGTCTCGTATAAGTATATTAAAAATAACCTTGTATAACACAAAGTTAAATTATTGTAAGTTATTTGAATTATTTCAGAAAATATTCTCTTTACCTAAATAGATATAATGTGTTTCATTTTTATTGGCAGCTGTGAAGTTAGGCACTTTGCGCCACAGATAATATAATATTGTTTGCGCGTAGCCGTGGCCCATCACTCGCCTTTCACCCACTTACAGCTTGACCATAAAAAGTTGACAAAAATTGAGGGCGACACTTTTTGTATGTAAACACGTCAATATCATGAATAATTTGGCAACACTGACTATATTTTGTACTGAAAAATTTTTGTTCCATTTTATTTAATTTCAACTCTTTATGGCCAAGCTGTACATCGAAATTGTGTTTTGCGCATCGTCTCACGCGATGTTCAGAGCCGCCAATAAGCTTGAAATGTAGTACCTAATTAAAGAAGTACACACATCAAAAAAAGTTTGCGATCGCTAGCAAAAGCAGATTTATTTCTTATAATGTAACTTTATCAAGAAAAAGTGTTTATGGAATATCTTTTTTAAATAAAAATACACTTTTTGAAATAAAGAAGACCTTTTATCATTGACCTTTTTATAAAAAAAGAAAAATAAATCACGTTATTATATTATATCACACTAAAACAGATTTCGATTTTTCAAACCGATCACAAACTTTTTTGTCATGTGAGTCAATAACTATTAAATAATAACTGTATGCTTTGGTTTCTTGTTGCAGGCCTCGGCACGGATCTTGAGCGGTGACAGTCAATGCACAGAAGTCATTTTTAGGTCTCAATGGCGGGCATGGTGCGGAGCGACTGCAAACATGCGCAGTAATCCCCTCCAATTTCTCTCACCGCTCACGATTCGTGCCGGCACCTGGATATTGTGCACTATTTTGCAAGTATACATTAATTAGTTGTGATAAAAATTAAGTACAAATAATACATATAAAACAACAAGGATTAAGTATTAATTAATTGATTACTAATTTAAGTAGTGTAGGTAGACCTTACTTATAAGTAGGTATGGTCTTGGCCAAGGAACAAGCATTGGATTGGATAGGTATCGATAAGATAGCCAGTTCCTCAATGATGAGGATTCCGGGAGTAGTGCGCTTCCACCTTCGGCTTTATCATCACTTAACATCAGGTGAGATAAAGGCCAAGCACTATGCCGTTGTGCATAAAAAGAGCATTTAATAACTGCACGTTAATAATTGACATAATATTGCATGATGCCATGTTGACTGGAATCCAGAATCCAGCACTATTAATTATTATTTATCACAGTACTATAGGATATAAATACTAGTTTAATATAAATATGAACAAAGGCAATAGAATTATACATAATGCAGTAAATGCAACAACTGATTTTACTAAAAGTATTTTAAGAAACACCGGCCCCCGTATCACGTAGCGCTGTTGCTAACAATTCTCGATTAAAATCAATTGAAGCAGCAGTTACATTGTTGCTTTAAGTAACATTGTTGTCACGTTGGTTCTTACAAATGTAGCAATGTAATTTCTGTCAGAGTTGATTGCAACAAAGTTACAAAATCAACCCCTGCAACCGATCACAGAAATAAGAGCTTATGCATCTCTTAGACATGCATACAAACATCACAGACGTGCATCAAATCACAGTTCAATAATCATCCAACAATCAACATTTGAGTCATATAAAATCAGAGGCGGCAATCTATGATTTTACTAATTTATGGTAAATCGAAAAAGAAAAAATCAAGATGGCGGAATTTCGTGGATTTTGTATGAAAGAAAGCCGTCTTTGATTCTAATAAGAGATTTGCAATCCAATTTACTAGAGCAGTGGTTCCTAACCTTTTCAATATTGTTACCCATATCAGACTTTACCCCCAGCGTTTCACTGTGCATAGCAAATAGTGTCTTTGACGATTGAAGAAATGTTATTTGAAATGAACCATAGGGCCAGCTCTCTATTCTATTCATTCTTACTGGTAACCTCTGTTACCCCTATAGAATAGCTGTTTTACCCCTGCGGGAGTAATTACCCCAGGTTAGGAACCAATGTACTAGAGGATATGGCCGCTTTTGATTATTAATCGGTTGAACAGCCGATGACGTTTAAAATTTTGCAATGCTGCTGTATCAATAAGTCATTTTAGACAAATATGTCAGATTGCCGCCTTTGATTCTATGCGACTCATTTAAAGGTCTTAATTAAAAAGTACACTCAGTGTCATACATTTCTAGTGTTTAAAATTGTAAAACTTATCCTTAATTAAGTAACGGGGGGTCTACGCACACACGGCGTCTTACGAGCAGACATCGCGTGTTTCCGAAAAGCGTTAAATAACCTTATTTATTACATTTATTACCTTATAGTATAGTAACTATCTAGTAATCTGTGGTAAAACTGGTACAGTACGAGGCATATATCTTGAAGTTTTTTCGACGGAGTGGGGATAAGTTCGCGCATGTGCTCTTGTGAGCGACCAATAGCGCGCGCCCCTCATCCGCCGCCGCGTACCTCACCGCTACGCATACCCAAAATACGTGTTCTGCGCGATTCCCACCCGATTTCAAGATATTTGCCTGGTACTGTACGACTGTTTATGTCTGCAACCATCGTGCATTATTTACAATGTTATACATCGTCTTGTTATTTACTACAAAGTGATATTGTGATATTTTTGCCTATTCTGGCAAATCGGTCTCGCTCTAACGCGCGACGTTTTCTCATTGCTATCTCTGTCTTGGCTATCTCGCTTTACAGTTTATTTGTGATTTCTTTATTTTATATCCACTTACATGCTAAACATACATAGGCACATAAATTGCAACAATTTGTACTTGTATTGCACAGCTTTACCATAAAGAGTAGAAAAAAATTGGGGGCGCCACTTTCTATGCAAACACGTAAAAATCACGAATAACTTAACACTGACTTTATTTTGTTTTGAAAAATGTTAGTTCCATTTTATTTAATTTCTATTCTTTCTGGCCAAGCTGTATGAAAACTCAAAAGTAAAATGAGAGACATTAATTTAGGGATTGTTTCACCATGATGCAAATATTTTCTATGTAGATATGTCACATTAGCTACAGCTTGGCCATAAAGAGTTGAAATTAAATAAAAAGGAACTAAAATTTTTCAGTACAAAATACAGTCAGTGTTGCCAAATAATTCGTGATTTTGACGTGTTTACATAGAAAGTGGCGCCCTAAATTTTTGTCAACTCTTTATGGTTAAGCTCTACCTATAGCTTACATTTTACATTTATTAGTATTACTCGCATCACAACACAACATGTATATAATTGACCTGCGTTAATACCTTACCTACTACGTTAATACCTAGGTAATACAAAATATAAAAATATTTTTTGTGACTTTTGTAAACATTTCTTAAAAAAACGTAAATAAATATTGATTTTGTAAAAAAATATGCTATTTATTTTAAGACCGCCTTGGTATTTAGTTACTTTTATACGACGATAATGTCGTTAAAATTGCACCGCCTACCATATTTATTACATAGTTATTTACATAGCTTTATTAAAAATATACCTACTTCTTGATAAAGTCTTTGTAACTTGTGTCATTAAAATAAATTAAATTAAATAACTAGGTACACTTGTGAGCAGCAAAATGGAATCACAGCCTTATTATCACACAAACGAGGTAACTTTGAAGCTTTGGTTCTGCGCCCAGGATTATACGGGGTGCGATCTGAGCCCGAATTACGTAAGGCTGTTGGCGTAAGGCTAACAATTCTCGATTGAAATCGCAGTTGCATTGCTGCTTTAAGTAAGATAGTTGTCACATTAGTTCTTACTAAAGCAGCAATGTCACTGCGATTTCTGTCAAAGTTGAATGCAACAAAGTTAGACAATCAGCCTACTGATGATGGCAATTTAAAGAAAGAATAGGCCCATAATACTAAATAAACCTAAGAGTCGTTTAGCTCAAGGTTGAACTAAAAAAAAAACAGAACATTACAATTACATCAAAAGTATGGAAAATTTAAGACACGGTCTTTTTTGGTGTAAACAACTCTTCTGGTCTGTTGATTGGGCCTCCTCCATTCACTCTTTGAATGGCCATCATCAGATCACACCCCGTTCAATCCCTGACGGAGAACAAAAACTTCAAAGTTCGTTTGTATGAAAATAGGTCTGTGGTTCCATTTTTATGCTCACGAGTGTAGACTGTATTATATTCTGGTACTGGTATAAACATAATCTGTGAGCTTGATGTTATACAAAAAACCCTAAAACCAAATATGGTAGATAGGGACCATCAAACTGAACAACTTTGACTATGGCACCAACTTTGATATTTTAGTTATAGTACAGTAGCCCGTAGAACATTTAAATCATCAAAAAGGTTACCGTTTGCCGTTGTGATATAGTTATTTATTACGAAATTATAGATACTTTAAACCAAGTTTTACGGATCGAAACTCGCCGTAACCTATATTTGTACATCTCCAAAATTGATATTTTTTTATTTTTCGAGGTTTACCACATAGTTTAGCTATTGTCGTGTTCTACAGCTTGGTTTGCTTGCCACAGACAAAAGTAAGACTATAAAAAGTAGCCATACACAGTTTTAAGACCTGATGAAAATGGTTGGACTTTATCTGGTCTTAAATCTGTGTATGATCACTTTCCATAGTCTTACTTAAAACGCTAGTTTTTTACATTCTCTTTGGTCTTACTATTATCAGTGGCAATCAAACAAAGCTGTAGAACACGAAAATAGCTAAACCATGTGGTAAACCTTGAAAAATAAAAAAAATATCATTTTTGGAGATATACAAATATAGGTTACGGCGGGTTGCGATCTGTAAAACTTGAGTTAAAGTATCTATAATTTCGTAATAAATAACTATATCACAACGGCAAACGGTAACCTTTTTGGTGATTTAAATGTTCTACGGGCTACTGTACTATTATTACTTGTTATTTTTTCTATGAAACCGCAAATTTTGTTTCAAAATTTAAGTGTTGGTCCCATAGTCAAAGTTGTTCTGTTTGATGGTCCCTATCTACCATATTCGGCTATCGGGGTTTTTTTGTAACACGTTGTTTATAACCATACCTAAGCTGGCTTCAAAATTGTCATAGTTTAATCGTAACGCATACTTACCCTATGTAATTCCTGCGTTATAATGCTATAAGTTTTCTAACCTTACAAATAAACAGACTATAAACTTATTAGCTTACAGATTACAATATAACGTTATGATTGAAATTGTATTAATAAGAAAAGAAGGCTTAATCACTTTTACCCCCAATAGAAAATGACATTTAAATGGCTGTTTATACAAACATTCTTTATAAATTGCGTCAATTTTAAGTTGGCATCCAATGGTGGCGCCACTTTCCATGTTAAATATAGTTGTCAAAATTAGTTCTTCATAAAGATAATTTCTATTTGTATTTCTGTTTCTATTAGCATTGTATGACTGCTTATAAACTTGTGATGAATGAGGAAAGGGGTAAAATTATAATTTACCGCTTTCAATGTAGCCCCAAGACGATTAAGCATTTCTTCTCAGTCATTTACATTGCATTTACCATTTGGGGGCGTGGCCTACCTTTGATTGGCCACGGTAATTTATTTATATTTATTTATTCTGTGGTGCTTGTCAAGCATCGCTCCTAAACTATCAAAATGTGATTGACAAGCCGATGCAATGTAAATGTTTGACAAGCAGTTTTGATCGTTTAGGGTAGGGGTGCCCATACCGACCTAGCAAAAATTTATGACTAATGGCCGAATACTTAAACGCTATTAACTTTGAGGGGCTCTTAAACGTCGTCCTGTCACATTAAATGTCAAAGATATGACAAAGACAGCATGCTGTTTGAGAGCCGCTCAAAGTTAAGTAGCGTTTGAGTATTCGGCCATAAGAGATCAACATTTTGACCGTTTAACCCGTTTAGGCGCATTTGGTCCACTTCTCATTTGGTCCACTTAGTCCATTTCGAAATAGACGTTTTGCGAAATGGACCCAATGCGAAAGAGATGGTTTTTCGGCAAGTGGACCAAATGAGAAGTGGACCAAATGCACCTAAACCCCCGTTTCGTTGAACCCACGAAATATTTATCAAGAAAAAAAATTGTATAAGTAAAACTACATTGGGTGCAAAGTGTCAAATCTGTTAGTCGTGGCGATCGACCGTATGGGCACTTCTCACTGACATGAAAAAGATTTTTTTTATTTAACTGAACTGGCTGTCTGTATGATTTGACAGCTAAGTTTTTGTGCCTATTTGAAACGCCACTAGCGTGCGTCTAAAGAACTAATTTTGACGTACAATATGAAAATGGTTGCCGTGATGGTCTCTCCAGACTTCAAACTTTAGTACCATGTCCCTCACGCTATGCTCACGCTACGTCCTACAGCGCCAAAATGGCGGAAATCAAATAGGCACAAAAACAGTTTGACATAAGCCTGTCCAGTGTAAATATATGCAATATATGCAGGTCAGTGGCACTTCTGGTTTAGGGGGTGCATATGTTTACACTCTGTCTATTAGTATGGCTTTATTTCGGCGGGCTGATTATCTAATTGGAAACCACCTAGCGACCGGTTGCAGTTCACAGATGATAGTGATCCATTGCTACTTCTTTTTGGGTTAAAAAAAAAAACATACCAAAGAAAAGTAGCAATGTATGTGGAATGAAACCGGTCGCTAAATAGTTTCTTTTTAGATAATCAGGGTGCGGGTAGACCCTACGCGTACCCGCTCCTATTAAGGTTGTAATACAGCCCCTTGAGCGCTATAAGCTGCGCGTGCGTGCCGCTCTCGGCGACGCGCCCGTCGCTGAGCACGCAGATCACGTCGGCGTCACGCACCGTGCTCAGCCGGTGGGCGATCAGCACGCACGTGCGCCCGGCTTTAGCCGCGTCTAGCGCTTCTTGTACCACCTATTTAGAGCGAAACGTTTTCGTTGAAACCATTTTGTTATTGATGGAATACTTTAGATATACAACATGTAAAAGAATTAATGGCTAATCCAGAATATGGTAGATAGGGACTAGCAAACTGAACACTTTTATTATGGGAAATGGGACCAACTCTGAATTCGCGAAAAAAATATTTGCTGTAAATGTATTATATTATGTATAACATTTACATATTTTCGTTATTAATTTTTGTATGAAATAGTTGATTTTTTTTCGCGATTTCAGATTTGGTCCCATAGTAAAAGTTCTTCAGTTTGATCCATATCTACCATATTCTGATTTAGCCATTAATTCTGTCACTCGTTGTATATCATATGACATTCGTTATGATTGGTAGTAACGGTGACCGTATCGGTTTAATACATACTGACTGGGTACAATAATCATATTTTAAAGCTTCAGGCACCTATATACCTCAAAGTGGCGCCCTCATTTTAATTAAATGTATTGCTCGCTAAGTACAGAATGTATCGAAAATTCACATGTACAGATTGAAGCTAAGGTTCTTTAGTTTATTTACAAACAATAACCTCAGTACATATAATTGTAGTAGACAAAAGTGCAAAAGTGGCCACTTTAAGCACTTTTGCCGTTTTAGGGTTCCGTAGCCAAAATGGCAAAAAACGGAACCCTTATAGATTCGTCATGTCTGTCTGTCTGTCTGTCCGTCCGTATGTCACAGCCACTTTATTCCAAAAGTATTAAGACTACATAGTTGAAACTTAGTAGGTAGGTGTATTCTGTAAACCGCTTTACGATTTTTATACAAACATAAAAAAAATAAAAGATTAAGGGGGGGGGGGGGGGGGGGCTCCCCATACATGGAACTGAAACTGAAAATATTTTTTTTTTCATCAAACCAATACTTGTGGGGTGTCTATAGATAGGTCTTTAAAAATGACATTGAGGTTTCTAAGACTATTTTTTTTTAAAGTCAACCGCTTGAAAGATATATGCCGCCAAAGTGGTAAAATGTGTGTCCCCCCCCTTTAACTTTTAAAGTAAGAGGGTGAAAAATCTAAAAAAAATATAAACTATAAATCTTAATAAACACTTTCAACGAAAATTATTTTGAACGAGATTACAGTAATTAGTTTTTGAGATATAGTACATTTTCCAAAACCGCAAATATAACTTTGTCATTCATACAAACACTGTGAAAAACAAAGTTATTTTTTCAGACGAAAAATAATAGCGTTATTAAAATATGGTATGGTATAATGTACCTACGGAACCCTACTGCGCGTGGCCCGACACGCACTTGGCCGGTTTTTTTCTACTACTACAAAGAACTACATATATTTTACTGAGCTGATTGTTTGTAAATAATTTTTAAATTTCCATATGCGAATACCTGTTAATAGCTAAGTAGATTTAAGAAATTGTTTCCATTCAATGTATAATTGCTGTTGGTATTCCGAACATAATAAAATAAAAATAAAATAAAATAAATAAACTATAGTAGAACCTTAGCTTCAATCTGTACATGCGAATTTTCGATACATTAGTACTTAGCGAGCAATAAAAATTAAGATGAAGGCGCCACTTGAGGAGCCTAATAAATTAAACTAAGTTAAGCGAAACATTTATATTCAGATTTTAGAATACATATAGTTTCGCTTTCAGTCAGAATATAGCATTTTGTGGCGAAACAAGTATTCTGTGGTGAAACTATGTAGAAACTAAAGTTTTAAGAGCGTGCAGTCTGCACACTAGCGCCGCCATTGGAAATAAAATCATAGTGCTTAAATAAAAAAGAAATTATGAATTATCTCTCTGGAGTGCACTCCGAACAAGCTTTGCGCTACTTTTTATCACTTAAGCAATATTTTCTAGCCTGTTGTTTAGTTATATGGACTTTTATTGCGAAAAGTGGCCACTTTTAAAAATAAAAGTCAATTAAACTAAACGACAGGCTAGAAAATATTGCTTAAGTGATAAAAAGTACCACAAAGCTTGCTCGGAGTGCACTCCAGAGAGATAATTTACAAATTTGTCTTTATTTAAGCACTATGATTTTTTTCTAATGGCGGCGCTAGTGTGCAGACTGCGCAGCCTAAAAAGAAAAGAGGTCTCGAATAGAAGCAGTCTGTTTCGTATAGTACCTTCTCGCTCTCGGTGTCGAGCGCGCTGGTGGCCTCATCCAGCAGCAGCATGCGCGGGCGGCGCACGAGCGCGCGCGCGATGGCCACGCGCTGCTTCTGTCCGCCCGACAGCTGCGTGCCCTTCGACCCGATGTTAGTCTCGTATCCCTGACATCATATCTCAAACGTCACAAAAAAGCGGAAAATTATAAAGAACTAGCGGGGCCGCCCGCGACTTCGTCTGCGTGGAAAGGTTTTTTGCTATCCTTCGGGAACTATACTTTTTTTCGGGATGAAATGTACCCTATGTCCTTCTCTGTACCCCTGACAACGTGTATGCAAAATTTCATGATGATCGGTTCAGTAGTTAGGACGTGAAGGCGTAACAAACAAACAAACAAACGGACTTTCGCATTTATAATATTGAGTAAGGATCCCGGGCGTATCCTGTATCCGCACAGGGGGCGCGCGGGCGGCAAAATCGACAAAACCTTTTAAAAAAGTTTGAAAACATGTATGAGTCGTCTGTTACATGCCGTCGAGAATGGTAGGATAATTTTGCTGATTCACAAATCGTCCACCAGTCGACGCACTACTGCTAACTTGGCGCTAGTATAGATGTAGACCTGTAATTTTGTTGTTTTCTACTATGTGTTTGCTATAAATTTTTGGATGTTGGAAGCGAATTTTCGTAAATATAAATTTTTCTTCCAACACATTTTGGTTTTCCTCAATCTTTAATTCGTTTCCGTCCGACTTCCATAATAATAATTTATTAGTATCAACCATTTTTAGATATAATCCTTACTAATATTATAAATGCGAAAGTCCGTTTGTTTGTTTATTTGTTTGTTTGTTTGTTACGCCTTCATGTCTTAACTACTGAACCGATCATCATGAAATTTTGCATACACGTTGTCAGGGGTACAGAGAAGGACATAGGGTACATTTCATTCCGAAAAAAGTATTGTTCCCGAGGGATAGCAAAAAACCTTTCCACGCAGACGAAGTCGCGGGCTGCCGCTAGTTTAAAATAAATGGGAAAATCGGGGGTAAATGCCCCTACAAAAGTCTCCCAACAGCAGTAGCGCCACCTAGCGGGATAAATTTTGTGACATGCCACCATTATAGATTTTTTTCTGACAGATTTTTTATTTGGTCATCGCTGAGTGAGAATAACAACTTGTGTTCTTGATTTCATTGATTTTAATGATTTTGACCAAACCATCATCACCGTAAGACCCGGAGCGTGCGGCGCGCTTCGCACAGTTCGCACGGCCGCGATTAGGCTACGCTATCATTGATTGTAATGATTTTGACCAAACCATCGTCGCCGTACGGCCCGGAGCGCGCGGCTACATAAGAGTGGGGTGAAGATTGTTTACCATATAAGACAAGTAAGGATGGACAGACTTTAAATCTGTTTATCCGCGATATTATCGTTTTGTTCCGTATTGCTTCTCAACGAAAAATCAAAATCTCAACAGCTGTGCATTTGCGACATGTGGTTCCATTTATTTATTTATTATTTATTTAAATTTCAATTGCCCACTGCACTTACAGTTTCACACCAAAGCGTGCAGAAGGCCAATTACATTTTATACACACAACAAACGAATAACACAATGAACAAATACATGGACAGACACATAGAATACATCAACATCTGGTTGCTGAGCGATCAGAGCATTGAGTAGCTCCAAAGCTTGGGCAGTGGGTGCATATTTTGCCGTCTGCGTGCGGACCGACGGAGCCGCAAATAACCGTCGCGTGCGCAGCCGCGTTAATTTTTGAGGAACGAATAAAGAACATTTCGACAGGGTTTCAGGATTATCTATCCTGTTATTAAGGAGTAGATAATAATGTAAAAGAAGAGCACACTTTCGCCTCAGCTCCAAGGTGTTAATACCCACCATACCGGCGACGAAAAGGGACGGATATAAATATGGGTAGTAACCAAACAATTTTTTGTACATAAACCGTGCAATTTTTTTTTGTACCTTTTCCACCAAGAGTTTATATCCATAGAAAAAGTTGCTTATTTCTAAGGGTAGAATCACCCCTTAAAGTTTTCGCACGGGTGCTACTAACACCCTGTATATTCTGTGCTCTGAAAAAGGAAACCTATGGAAGTGGCATAAACTGCAATAAAGTATTCGTGACGTCAGGCGCGTGCCGTGTCCGCCATATTGTGTTGCGTATCATCATCATCATCAGCCATTTTAATGTTCCCACTGCTGGGGCACAGGTCTCCCTTATGGGTGGATAAGGAGGACGGGCCATTAACCCACCACGCGGGCCCAATGCGGATTGGTGGGTGTTTACGACTGCAAATGCAGCCAGGACCAACGGCTTAACGTGCGTTCCGAAGCACGGAGGAGCTCGAGATAATAAATTTTTGGTTACCCATCCCATGACCCTTGCGAACGATGCTTAACCTCGCAATAGCTGGGCCAGGCGCTAAACCACTGCGCCACCGAGCTCCCCATGTGTGTGTTGCGTATACATGTTACAATTTCGACTCTATGCTGTTTACATAAGGTGTATGTATACACTAAGCTCGTAGTAACGAGGAGCTCGGTGGCGCAGTGGTTTAGCGCCTGGACCAGCGATTGCGGAGGTTAAGCAACGTTCGCAAGGTTCGGTCATGGGATGGGTGACCAAAAATTTATTATCTCGAGCTCCTCCGTGCTTCGGAAGGCACGTTAAGCCGTTGGTCCCGGCTGCATTTGCAGTCGTTAACACCCACCAATCCGCATTGGGCCCGCGTGGTGTGTTATGGCCCGTCCTCCTTATCCACCCCTAAGGAAGGCCTGTTCCCCAGCAGTGGGGACATTAAAATGGCTGATGGACATACACTAAGCTAAGCCGCCATGTTTAGTTACGTTTGAATGGAGAACAATGAAGTAGGTATGCAGGCTTTTTTCGTAGATATGACCGGTCCATCTTATTCCTTCGTCATTGATTCTGTGGCACAAGTTAACTTAAAATGAAAACTATGTACTGAATCTTACCAACGGCAGTGAAGTGATGAAGTTGTGTATGTTCGCCTGGCGCGCCGCCTCCATGACCTCGTCCGTGGCCACCCGCCGTGAGTTATCTCCGTACGCTATGTTTTCACCGATCGTTCGGTCGAATAGAATAGGCTCTTGCTGAACGAATCCGATTGTACTTCTGACGTCTGCTAGGCGTAGTTTTGGTAGAGGGTTGCCGTCTTGGGCCTGGGCAGGGCATATTGAATGAGCATTAATACTTTAACATTTCCAAAAAAAAAACATTTTGTTTTCCAAAAATTTTGAATGATCACCAAATCTTAAACCGCCCAGTGATTTGGTGATTATTTACTAATTCTGGTGGTTTGGTTAGGTTGTATGGTGATAATTTTAATATAAGCCATATTAAATTTATTTATTCACAACTGTTTTGAAAACTGTTTCTCTACAAGTTTATCTAATGGCAACTGCTTAATGACCGGAAGATCTAATATAATATTTTTTCCTTTCTCACTGTATACCTAAAACGTAGTGTCCCTAAATAGCTTTATGCCTAAACCAAACGAGATGTGGTATCTACCAAACACATTTACAAATAACTCATTTTTTTTGTTTGAAGCACAAAGAATACACATCCAGTTATATTGAACTAGTTAAGTACACAACCCAATCAACCACAGTACCTATACATTTGAACCATGGAAAGTAATTTGTTATAATGATATATTTTTTTTACTTTCCATGGTTAAAATGTACTATATGACTAAGCGATTAGTCTGTTGGAATGCATCTATTGACAGAGGATACAATAAGCGGGGGTGTATAATGGCTCGGAACAAAGATACCAAGGTCATACCGAATCATCCTGTGGCATCCTGCGGCCACAACAGACAATCTTAATTGCAATATCTCGAAAAGTACTCATCCTAGACTGATGGTGTCTTTGAAGAAAGGTCTTGGTGAGATCTTACTTACCACAACTCCAGCATCAGGGTCGTAGTACCGCTGCAGCAGCTGTATGACCGTGCTCTTGCCGCAGCCGCTGCTGCCGACCAACGCGACCGTCTTGCCGCGTTGGATCTCTAGGTCTAAGTTGTTCAACACTTGTATCATCGGCCGCGTGGGGTAGTTGAACATAACGCCCTGTAGACTCGCTTCTCCAGTGCCCCTCTGAAAATAATCAGTAGAGTTTTATTAAAATCGTCTATAGAACCAGTGGCCCTACCATGAGTTGATGGAAACTGTTTTCGCTACCGTAAACTATCGTTTTCTGTCTTTCACTCGCACTGACTGTGAGCAGTATATCCGATAGTTAACGAGCGAAATAGTTTGCATCAACTCATGGTAGAGCTACAGAAAGTAGAAAAAAAAGATCAAAGTATTAATGTAGGTAGTGTACACTTAAGGCCAGTATATTCGAAATTATTGAAATTATCGAAATTAACCTATTTTTGAATCAACGGTAAACAATCAAACTATTTTTTATTTTTTAACCATATAAAATATATGTTCTAGTTTCCTAAACGATCTTGATTATTTTACGGGCAACAAAAACACGATATTCGTATCTTCACTTGACTATAAAAATATGCAAAAAGAAAATTTTCATTATTTTTATATTTTTTGAATAATAATACTTAAAGTTTATTAATCTTTAACTCCCGAATAATATTAAAGAAAAATAGGTATGATATAAAAATAGCTAGATACATAGAAAAATATTCAAAGGTTACTTTATATAAAAGTGACTTTATGCTCAAAATATCAACAAAAATATTGAAAAATGAAAAAGTAAGGTAATTTTCGTTAGGTAAGTACTCTTCACACATAAAAAAGACAGACACAGTTTTTCGAATATACTGGCACAAAATAGAGACTAACAGAAGTTAAGCTTAGTACTACGGGCGCTCGAGCATCGCACACACACAAAGACAGCTGTCGCCGCTGCGTCACGTACTCGAACTGTTTTGAGAATGGTATGAGATTGCAGTTATACAGTATCGGTGAGAGATGTCTATGTGTGTATTGCTCGAGCGCGCAAGTGTTAAGCTCAACTACTGTACTCTCTCTATATTGTGATACTGGCCTTATAGTAATGTTATGTCATAGGGAAAACAACCTACAAAGTTTTGGACGGCAGGTTTGACTGGATCTGTGATTTTGGATTCTCTTTCCATCAGAACAATAACTCTGCCAGCTGCTTTGATGCCTTTCTGGAAGTTAGGGGCGAAGGCGAAGGCTTGGGCTGCTGACGAAGCACCCATCAGCAGTGCTTGGGCAGACCTGGCAAATAGGGAATAATAATAATAATAATAAATACATTTATTTGTCTCAAATCAATAGTATACATGCAATGGTTTGCAATTATTCATTAAAAGAGTGTAGTTTTCTCAGTCGATTATGAACCTTACTTACCTGGCTTTAAATCACTCTTACAATCTTGAATTACAATTTTGAATAACCTTGGAATATTTTTTTAATGATACAGACGTAAGAAAGAGAAATGTTTAGACTGACTGCGCATAGTCTTGCACAGGGCTTGTTAACGTTACCAATTAACAAAAAAATAACGTTACGTAACGTTATCTTCAATATAATACCTTGATAACGTTATTTTTTTTAACGATACCTAGTAACATAACATTAATTTAACGTTATATTAAGGTTATGTTACTAGATATCGTGAAAAAATAACGTTATTTTTAATGGTAATTTTATAAGTATTGCGTATTGTAGGTAGGTACCTCTACTACCTAGTACCTACCGCAGATCACGTACGGCGGCGTCAACGTCAATTACACAATAGGGAACATGCATAAGTCACCGATTTTGATAAATTTGAGCTTGATCGCTGCGGACACGTATAAAAACATGATGGAACAGAAAAATAAAAAATAAAATGTATTACTTTAGTTTTATCACACAAGGGAAAATAACGATTTTTTTTCCGTTTTCGGATATAATGCACTTAACAGGCCGATAGAACATCAAATAAGAAATAATATTTTGTGTGACACATATGTACTTAAACGCAATATTTAGGGAGATATTTGAAAATTCTTGGCTAACTCCATACTAATGCACTGAAACGTGACATGAGTGACGTCACACATGTTGACTTTTTTGTATAGAGCGTTTTCGGCGGGTGCTGCTGCGTGCTAACTTCAAGTAACTATATCACGAGAAAAAAACACAAGAGAAAAGTTTTAATATTACAGTTGATTTTCTTACGCATTATACTTTTGATTTTGATACAAAAAAAAATTGATGCATGTTCCCTATTGCTTTTAAATATTTTTAATACAGTAACATAACGTTACCAACGAACAAAAAAATTACGATAAATTCTGTTTACCGTTATAAATTTTACAGTTATTAATTTCCAGTTTTAACGTTATTTATTTTTAACGTTACTAATTTTTAACGGTATTTGAAGCTCGGTCTTGCAAGGGTGCAGCCGAGTCTTGCAAGGGCGCAGCCGAGTCTTGCCCGGGTGTTTAATATTACTAAACATTGCATAATATTTCATTCTTTCTATTTTCAATTTTCATGTATGCAACATTCTGGTCTAGCACTTCCTTTGGTCTGCGGTTAATCGTTAAACCGTGCTTAAAAAAATTGCTGTTGTATATAAAAAAGGCAAAACTCAGCGTTTCACTTTCATGCAGAATGGTCCTTCGAGTCGAAGAACGAAGGACGCGGCAGCGGGCGGACTTCTTGGCGAGTTAAAGCGCATAATCTTACTAATATTATAAATGTGAAAGTTTGTGGGTTTGGATGTTTGTTCCTCAATCACGCAAAAACTACTGAACGGCTTTGGTTGAAATTTGGCACACAGATAGTAGATAGCCTAGATTAAAACATAGGATACTTTTTATCCCGATATTCCCACGGGAACGGGAACCACGCGGGTGAAACCGCGGGCGGCCGCTAGTTATCAATACAAGCAATCTTTTATTAAACATACTTGAGTACTAGGTCGAAGGCGACGTCGTAGTAGACTATGCGCACGCCGCCGTAGTACATGGCCGCGGCGTAGATGAAGTTGAACATGCCCCGCGAGAGGCCGAACACGACGCCGCGCCAGTGGGCGGACTTCTTGGCGAGCTGCAGCGCGGGCTGCAGCTGCTGCCCGTAGTCCGCGATGAATGTCTGCTCCCTGCCCAGGGACGCTACCGTGCGGACGTTGGACACGGCTTCTACTGCGATCTGGGGATAGAGAGGTCATTGTACAATCAGCAACAAGTAAGGTTATACAAAATTGACAGAAATCTGCAATTTATTTTGAACTTTAATGTCTTCGTATTTAAGGTAAGTTTTCTATACGTGTAAAGAGTATGGAAAATAACCTAACTTCTGCACTTTTTCGATGCTTTTAGTTGCTTTTTCATCATTATCTTTCAGCACAATTATCTTTCTTGAGAAGGTATTGGAGCTACTTTAGAGTACGTTCAAGTGTATTTTGGTGTAGAATTCAATACGTTACCGCTATTATTTAAAAACAAAAATATGAACCTACGCAAGCGCTTTTGCTGACATTTAGTTTTTTTTTACAATCATCTGTGAGGTTTGTACGCAATTTTATACTTGTAGCTACTAGAGAATCTCTTTAGCTTGTCGTATGTTTTTTTGTGGCTACAACTTTATGTTTTCTAAGTATATAAAAATATGAACCCCGCAATGTTTTTCTATAATGGACTCTTAAGTATAAAATTGATTGAATTTGATTACCCTGTCATGGTACTCGTAGCTCAGTGAGCCTTTACTGTATTTGAATATATACACGGACCACATAACAAATACTTGAGTACATATTATAACTAACATACAGTGCGGTCGCTAAGAGAATGCACATCTGACAGATTTTATCAAGTTCCTTATGTGAAATGACCCTTTCCAGCAATTCGCATTTGGCCCGCGTGGTGGGTTATGTGTGACCCAACTATGGCTTAAGGACGGCTAGTGCCCCAACATCCGCGGCACTAGTACACTAGAGCGAGTATACACGTGGGTATAATTACCTTAGAGCTGGCCTCCATAGTCTTGGCCGTGCCGAAGCTCTCGGCGCTGACCATGCGGCCCTCCTTGTACAGCACGCCGGCCATCAGCGGCACGAACGTCATCGCTACGAGCGCCACTCGCCATTCGTACACGAGCGCGAGCACGAGCGCGAACCCGAACGTGCCTATCGCTTGTAACACTGTGCCGATACGTTGCCCGGTCGCCTGCGGGTGAATGGATGAATATTGATATAAAACACTATAATCACAGATTAGAAATATATTTATCATAAAAGTTGCATCGAAACTTTAGGATATTGTCCTATTTTAATATTTGGTGCACGGAAAAATAAGAAATAGTCAAGTTACAGAATTATTAAAGTTGATTTTAGCGCTGAGCATAATGCGATTTGAAGAATGAAATTTTAATAATGTTGTATTTGTGCTACTGATTGTATGAAATATTGAAAATTTCGACTAAGTGCGATAGTAGGCACCCCGCTATTAAATCAGGATTTTCTGAGACCACAGTTCTATAGCTATCACAAAAACAGATCGTCCTTTGGGTTTTCACATATACATGGGTATTATATCCCTACCATTAAACACGTGAAAGACGATAAGCCGTGCATCTGTAAATGGCGGCGGTCACATAATATTACGTTTGAGCGCGATAGTATGATCCACATAATATATGCCCACAAATTGTGTAAGCGAGATAGCATGATCGCCGGCCTCCATTTACAAATTGCTTCTTTAACTGCACGGGTTATACTAGAAGTTAGTTTTATAAATGGCTAGGTAAGCCCAGCAGACTTGCCGAAGTTCGATGAGTTAGCCGGTAGGGCCCCTGGATGGAAGGTATCATAGGTCCTTTACTGTATGTGTTCCCTCAGAAAGTGAATTGGTGTATGCAAAATTTTATGATGATTAGTTGAGTAATTAAAACGTGAAAGCGTAACAATAGTAGTTTGTTACTAGGGAATGCAAACCGGTTTCACCGAAACCGAAAAAACCGGTTTTTCGGTCGATTTCACAGGCAAAATAAAAACCGGTTTTTTAAATGAAAAACCGGTTTTTTTCCGGTTTTTTCTGATTAAAGTTACATGCTTTGCAATACATACAAAACGAAAATGCACCGCCTAATTTTGATTGACTGCTTCAAGTAGTTCAGTTCAGTGACCTACTTGTGCGGCTGAACGGGTTGAAGGTTATAGCGAGTTAGTAAATAAAATATGGAAATTAATTATTCATCATCATCTTGCTGGGCCTTTTTCTATTTACTTGAGGTCGGCCTTCCCTATCCTTCTCTTCCACTGTGCACGGTTGAGTGCCAGTTTGGGGTCGATGTCGGCTTCTTTTAGGTCGCGCTGAACCGTCATCAGCCAAGTGGCAGGGTTCTATCGCTCCTACGCGTCGTCGTTGGGATGTTTAGGGCTATTTTCACCATGTGATCGTCGGGTGCCTTCGGTACATTCCCGTACCACCGTAGACGTCTCTTTCAGCTTTTTTGTTATGGGTGCTACCTCCCGTATGTATGTGTTTCTGATTTCGTCCAGCATAGTGACGCCCGCTGACCAGCTTCTCTCTGACGTATGGATTTTGTTTAAGTGTTGTTTATTTGTGGCCAAACATTAGGATCCAAACAGCATGGCAGGTCTAATGGCTGTTTTGTAAACTTGTCCCTTCACAAAGATCTCTATGAGATGGCTATGCCTGTAAAGAGAGGCATTTGATTATCGCACATGACGCCTGTGAGCTGTCGCCATTTCATCCAGCCCGTTTGAGCTATATGGAGGACGTCACTGTCAATCTTTCCGTCATAGCTTAGCACGTCATAATGGGTGGTAGGGTAAAAGATTTGACGATTTAAAAATGCTTATTATGTGAGCTCATATTTTAAATAAATATATTTTCATTTTATTTCACGGAGCCAATGTATTTGAACTGGTTGACTGTTGGTAGGTGGTCATTTCCCACATAGAAGCTAAAGTCATTGGGGTGTGATGTGCTATCGAAAATACATGACATGTGCTCCGTTTTCTTTCGGCTGATTTTGGGGTCATTTTCTTCCAGCGACTCCACCCAGCCGTTTAAATCACGCTGGAGAGCTATCGCATTGTTAGATAATATGAGGGCCACGTCGGTCGTCGGCATAGAGAAGATTCCAAGGCACCTCCTATTGACACTTTTTAGTTAGATAATCCATTGTACCGTAAATATAAGTGGACTCAGAGTAGACCCTTGATGTACCCCTACCATCAAGTCAAAGCTTTCACTCGTGCCTGCAGGGCAGACCACTTGTGATGAGATTGAGACATTTGTGACATGTCGATGATAAGTGCGATGTGTGACTCCGGGACCGAATGCGCGTGGGCTTTCAAGATCAGATCACGAGGCACGTGGTCGAACGCCTGTTACAGTTCTATAAACACCATAAGGTAGGTTCGTGCTATTAGCTTTTGCCTATTCGATGAGAATTCTTATGGCTTGAATTGTGTCTGATGTGCATTTGCCAGCCACAATTCCTATTCGAACAATAATAACTCTCGAAAGATGCATTTCAGAGCAATAATTTTGATGTCTTTTTGTAGATAATATTTTTATGTATTGTAAAAATGCAAAAAAATTGCACATTAATGTCCTAGTTTTTGAGATATGGGAGAAAAATGAAAAAAAAACCACACTAATTTCGAATTATTTGTGACATACCTATTCAAGTCAAAAGTTTATATAATTTATTTTTTTACTTGATAGATGATATTGTTAGCTTTCGAAAATATTTTTTTTTAAACTGTAAGACTTTTAAATCAGGAGAAATTAATAAATTTTCGGCAAGGCCATCTAAAATTAAAAGTCAAATTTAAAATGCCGGTCATTCCAACAGGAGAGGGGATAGACCCCGACATGTAGGGGGGTTATGTCGATAAAATTGATCAATTTATATGCCTTTAAAGCTCCGACATCGCTAACCAAACATATTGTATGTATATTTTGTTTTATTTATATGAAAACAATGAGCTCTTTAGTACGTTAAGACTTGCTAGCTAGAAGCTTATTACGTCTACGTGATTATTTGCCCTTTGTTATGTTTTTTGTATTTTAGTTACACAAATTATTTCCTAGGACCTGCAATGATCTCCTACGAAATATATGGGGAAAAAGTTTGTTGAGATGCCTGACTTTTTAGTCTCAAACCTGGGTTGGTCCCATACCGTAGAAGTTTTTGATCATTTAGTTAGAAGCAGGATCGATTGGCTTCACAAAAAATTGTGTAAAATGGTAATGTTCTTGACAACTGTGCATTTTTTGATAAACTGTGAATAGGGATACTCTTAAAATTGTAAACATGTTAACTAAATCAATAAAAATGTAGTATTGCACATTTTCCAATATTTTCTTGAAAACCGGTTAAAAACCGGTTTTAACCGGTTTTGGATTCAAAACCGAAAAAAAAACCGGTTTTCATTTCACTTCGGTTTTGCATTCCCTATTTGTTACACAAGGGATGTAAGTGAGCTATTATAGAACAAGATCCAAATTGGCGCCCGTGCGAGCGCAGCTCGCAAAGGGCGCTAATGGATCGAGTGTACCCGAGATATTTAGACGCACGAGCGAGCGAAGCGAGCGAGGGCGAATATAGTTCGAGGGTGTAATAGCTACTTACAACCGAGGTAAGCATACTATTTTACATCATTCATGCGAGGTAAATTTAATAAAAATAAAAACAAAAACATTAAAACAAAAATAAAACGTTAAAGGGTTATTTCATTGAAAACTCGTAGGGTTGATCAGACCATTAAACTGAACAACTTTCATTATGGAACCAACCTCGAAATCACGAAAAAAAATCAGCTGTTTTTGCATTGCAGAATTTTGCATACCTAGCTTCAACTGAAATGAAATGCCGCCATTTTCATTGTTTTTTTTTCAGCCAAAAAATTCGTCAGTTTATTATAAAAGAAATGAGATTGGTTCACTAAGGAGTTTTAAATGCTTGAATTGTAAAGTAACTTTACATCATACTTGCTCGGTAACTAGGATTTACTTATCTAGTATGAGGCTGTGTAAGTTGGCATGTGCAACACAGTGCATTGTTTAGATAGAACGTTCCATTTTCAAATCACTTTACAATTCAAGGACGGTGAATGCTTTAACTGTAAAGTTACTTTACAATTCAAGCATTTAAAACTCCTTAGTGAACCAATCTCTTTTCTTTTATTATAAACTGACGAAACTTTTGGCTGAAAAAAAAAACATGAAAATGGCGGCATTTAATTTCAGTTCAAGCTAGGTATGCAAAATTCTGTAATGCAAAAACAGCTAATTTTTTTTCATGATTTCGAGGTTGGTCCCATAATGAAAGTTGTTCAGTTTAATGGTCTGATCAACCCCACGAGTTTTCAATGAAATAACCCTTTAACGTTTTATTTTTATTTTTGTGTCAATGTTTTTTTTTATTTTTTTATTTTTTTTTATTAAATTTACCTCGCATGAATGATGTAAAATAGTATGCTTACCTCGGTTGTAAGTAGCTATTACACCCTCAAACTATATTCGCCCTCGCTCGCTACGCTCGCTCGGGCGTCTAAATATCTCGGGTGCACTCGATCCATTAGCGCCCTTTGCGAGCTGCGCTCGCACGGGCGCCAAATTGGATCTTGTTCTGTAATAGCTCACTTACATCCCTTGTGTAACAAACTACTATTACAGTTAAAGCATTCACCATCCTTGAATTGTAAAGTGATTTGAAAATGGAACGTTCTATCTAAACAATGCACTGTGTTGCATATGCCAACTTACACAGCCTCATACTATATAAGTAAATCCTAGTTACCGAGCAAGTATGATGTAAACAAACAAAATCACTTTCGCATAAGTTAGATTATGCTATACATACAGGGTGTTACAAAACAACTCGCAAATCCGAATTTGGTAGATAGGGACCATCAAACTGAACAACTTTTACTATGGGACCAACTCTGAAATTGCGAAAAAAATTTGCTGTTTCATACATTTTGATATTTTCGTTATTAATTTTTGTATGAAACAGTCGATTTTTTGCGATTTTAGAGTTGGTCCCATAGTAAAAGTTGTTCAGTTTGATGGTCCCTATGTACCATATTCGGCTTTAGGGTTTTTTTATAACACGTTGTATAAAGATAATATTACGATACCCCTTGCACAGCAGCGGCCTCTCCCGACAGACGCGCGCAAAGAGCTCCAGTTGAGTGTTCCTTGTCATCATAAAAAGCAATCTCAAATTGGAGCAGTTTTGCGAACATCAGCTTTCTCAGTCTCGCAGTCAAATGCTCACCGGCTACTCCGTAAAAGAATACCTGAAATGTGTCTTATATTAGAGTACATATTGAGGAGTTCGGTGGCGCAGTAGTATAGCGCCTGGCCCAGCGAATGCGGAGGTTAAGAAACTTTCGCAAGGGTCGGTCATGGGATGGGTGACCAAAAATTTATTATTTCGATCTCCTCCGTGCTTCGGAAGGCACGTTAAGAGGACGGCGAACTGTCAAATTGCTATACAAACGTAATACCAAAATAATTTTTCGACATATGTATACACAGTTATTTTTTAAGTATATCTAAAAATGAAAAGGGGTGTTCAGACCACGTTAATGAACAACTTTTACTTTTATGGGGCCAACCACGAAATCGCGAAAAAAAAAATCAGCTGTTCTATAGAAAAGTACAACATCGACTCGACTATAATGTATGGAACAGCTGATTTTTTTTGGTTGTTTTGATTTCGTGGTTGGCCCCATAGTAAAAGTTGTTCATTAACGTGGTCTAAACACCCCTTTTCATTTTTAGATATACTTCAAAAATAACCGTGTATATGGTGTTATTCTGATTAAGACAGTATATATTTACCTAGGTTCTTGTTCCAATTTTTTTTTCAAAATATTCACATACTTAAAAATTGTTTAAAAAACAAAAAACCGACTTCAAAAAACCTACCTCTAAAAAGCAAGAAATAATATTCGTAATAATAAAACACGTCTATTGAAGTCGGGTGGGGCTGGAGTACAAATCCCTTTTTTTTATTCTAAAAGCCCCACCCGACTTCAATAGACGTGTTTTATTATTACGAATATTATTTCTTGCTTTTTAGAGGTAGGTTTTTTGAAGTCGGTTTTTTGTTTTTTAAACAATTTTTTATTTTTTAATTTTTAGTGTAGGTACTTTTTGTATTAGATAGTGTAGGTATATTATTTAGGTAGAAATTTAAATCGGCTCATCAAACGTGAGTTAATCGCGGAGAAACATACATACATGCGAGTCAAACTGAGAACCTCCTTTTTTAAGTCGGTTAAAAAACTACACTTAAGATATCCCTTTGCCAACAAAAAAATAATTATCTTATTCAGTTCATAAACAAAGAAGTTATACGACTGATCATCGAGGTAGTTCACACAAAAATCATACTATTTTCGTGCTTTTTTCAAGATTACTTGAAAAGTATTGAACCGATTTCAAAATTTTAAAAAATGGGACCAACTTGGGAGTTTACGTAATGTAATAACGTTTGAATCATTTCAATCGGTCCAGCCGTCTTCGAGTAATCGGTGTACATACAAAAAACAAAAAAAAAAAAAAAAAAAAAAAACTGGTCGAATTGAGTACCTCCCTCCTTTTGAAGTCGGTAAAAATATATGCGATTGCATTTCGTACATTTTTAGGACGTAAACGACGTTGGTCCCGGCTGCATTTGCAGTCGTTAACATTAACACCCACCAATCCGAATTGGGCCCGCGTGGGTTATGGGCCATCCTCCTTATCCACCCATAAGGAAGGCCATGAGAACATAATGACTGTATTCACTTCTCAAGCTTACGCGCTCACTAGACATGAAATAAAACACTTTTTAACGGATACTAGCGCGGTTTTATTGAATGTACTTTGGTATTTAGTTGGTATTTGGTTTGAATTTTGGTTTTCCCGACGTTTCGGCACCTTTGCAGCTGCCGTGGTCACGGGGGACTGAAGCTGCCCGTGAGCCTACCCTCAAGCGATGAATTTTTTTTAAACGTTCAGAAATTGAAATTTAACAAAATATTTTAATTATTTTATGTTGATTTATAATTTAATTTTATGAATTATTTAATGCTAAAAAGAGAGAGAATCTACTGAAACTACCACCATTTCATAAAATTGGGAGGCCCCTCCAAGAAAGAAATGGCGAAAGAAAACTTGGAGAGGAAGCCGACCTCCGTCTTTTGTATTAATTTATTTATTTGCAAAAGGAACTAACCGTATCATTAGATCTTACAGTGCGTGTGAGGGGCTTTAGCTTGTGAATGATGGGGTCCCAAGCTGGTGGAATTTTCCAACCATCATCTCTATTGAAATTAGGATATTTATTTATTTCGATAGCCTCGCGGAGCATTCTAGGGATAAATCTACGTTCCCTAGCAAGGATTTGGGGTTTGTCAAATCTAATATAATGGTTGGGCCCCTCAAAGGCGTGTTCACTCACTGCAGACTTGTTATCGCGCCTATGTTTAATGTCAGCTACATGCTCTTTGACGCGGGTCCCTATGCTTCTCTTTGTTTGCCCGATGTAGGAGAGTCCACAGTCACAATCTAGTTTGTAGACGCCTGCAGCTTGAAGGGGGATATTACACTTGACAGGTCGTAAGAATTGGTTGATCTTCTTCGGCGGCTTGAAGTAAGTTTTGATTGACGCTCGCTTCAGAATGTTTCCAATCTTGTCAGTGACACCCTTCAAGTATGGTAGGATGGCAGGTTGACGCTCTACTGTGGCTGGTTTGGCGCGTTTTCTGTGATTGAGGTGTGGTACTTGCAACTTGTTGTTACGCAGTACTTGTTGGACGTGCTGAAGCTCAGCAGTCAGGTGTTGTTTGTCACAGATTCCGCGGGCTCTCTGAAACAAAGATTTCCCTACGGTAGCTAACTGTATAGGATGATGGTGAGAGTCACCATTAAGGTATCTGTCTGTATGGGTTGCTTTACGATACACTGTGTGGCTCAAGGTTTGGTTCGGATTCCTGATAATGAGAATATCTAGGAAAGCTAGTTTATTGTCTGCCTCTAACTCCATAGTAAATTGTATGTTGGGGTTTATGGAGTTAAGATGGTTAAGAAATGCAGGGACACTGTCTCTAGGTAGTATTGTGAAAGTGTCATCTACGTACCGTTTGTAGAACCGGGGAGTCACTGGTGCTGTGGCTAGTGCTTTCTCCTTAAAATCCTCCATGAAAATGTCAGCAACGATGGGGGATACAGGAGATCCCATTGCTACGCCGTCCACTTGCACGTAGAACTCCTCGTTCCATAACAGATAGCCAGATGTTAGGCGTAATTCTAGTAGTTCTGCATATTCAATTGGCATGTTGTTGTCAACTAGCTTTTTCCTGATGATATCAATGCAGTCCTGTACTGGTAAGCATGTGAATAAGGACTGAACATCAAAACTAACCATAGTTTCATCATCAGCGAGATGTAGATGTTGTATCTCACTGACAAACTGGTAGGAATCCTTTACAAAGGCTGATGTGTTACCTCTCAGTGGTGTAAGTGTTTTTGCTACGTGTTTAGCCAATTTATAAGTTGGTGAGTCAATTTGGCTTACAATCGGACGCAGCGGAGCATTGTCTTTGTGTATTTTCTGTAACCCATACAGTTTCGGCGGTGTAGGGCAGGATGGAATAAGATAATCGACATCAAGATCTAACTGTTCTGAATATTTTTTGATGAGTTCACTCGTTTTCTTAAGGATCTTGGCGGTTTGATCACAATTTACATGTTTATACGTTTTCTCATCACTTAAAAGTTCTTGTATTTTTGTGTTATAATCCGACGTATCCATAACTACCGTTGCGTTGCCTTTATCAGCTCGGAGGATAGTTAATTCGGGTCTAGTGCGTAAGTTCTTCAACGCGACGTGTTCATCATATGGAAGATTGTGTTTGGGTAGTTTACTACGTCGTAAAACGGATGAAATATCTTGACGTATAGCTTCACTATCCTCTTTTTTGAATTGGTTTTTAACTAGACAATCCTCTACGTTGCAAATAATATCCTCATACGGTATTCTGCGAGGTGTTACCGCGAAATTCAGACCCTTATTTAATACTTTTAAAGTCGGTTCATCCAATATTAAATAAGGGTTAAATAAGGGTCTGAATTTCGCGGTAACACCTCGCAGAATACCGTATGAGGATATAATACTTTTAAAGTCGGTTCATCCAATATTAAATAAGGGTTAAATAAGGGTCTGAATTTCGCGGTAACACCTCGCAGAATACCGTATGAGGATATTATTTGCAACGTAGAGGATTGTCTAGTTAAAAACCAATTCAAAAAAGAGGATAGTGAAGCTATACGTCAAGATATTTCATCCGTTTTACGACGTAGTAAGCTACCCAAACACAATCTTCCATATGATGAACACGTCGCGTTGAAGAACTTACGCACTAGACCCGAATTAACTATCCTCCGAGCTGATAAAGGCAACGCAACGGTAGTTATGGATACGTCGGATTATAACACAAAAATACAAGAACTTTTAAGTGATGAGAAAACGTATAAACATGTAAATTGTGATCAAACCGCCAAGATCCTTAAGAAAACGAGTGAACTCATCAAAAAATATTCAGAACAGTTAGATCTTGATGTCGATTATCTTATTCCATCCTGCCCTACACCGCCGAAACTGTATGGGTTACCGAAAATACACAAAGACAATGCTCCGCTGCGTCCGATTGTAAGCCAAATTGACTCACCAACTTATAAATTGGCTAAACACGTAGCAAAAACACTTACACCACTGAGAGGTAACACATCAGCCTTTGTAAAGGATTCCTACCAGTTTGTCAGTGAGATACAACATCTACATCTCGCTGATGATGAAACTATGGTTAGTTTTGATGTTCAGTCCTTATTCACATGCTTACCAGTACAGGACTGCATTGATATCATCAGGAAAAAGCTAGTTGACAACAACATGCCAATTGAATATGCAGAACTACTAGAATTATGCCTAACATCTGGCTATCTGTTATGGAACGAGGAGTTCTACGTGCAAGTGGACGGCGTAGCAATGGGATCTCCTGTATCCCCCATCGTTGCTGACATTTTCATGGAGGATTTTGAGGAGAAAGCACTAGCCACAGCACCAGTGACTCCCCGGTTCTACAAACGGTACGTAGATGACACTTTCACAATACTACCTAGAGACAGTGTCCCTGCATTTCTTAACCATCTTAACTCCATAAACCCCAACATACAATTTACTATGGAGTTAGAGGCAGACAATAAACTAGCTTTCCTAGATATTCTCATTATCAGGAATCCGAACCAAACCTTGAGCCACACAGTGTATCGTAAAGCAACCCATACAGACAGATACCTTAATGGTGACTCTCACCATCATCCTATACAGTTAGCTACCGTAGGGAAATTTTTGTTTCAGAGAGCCCGCGGAATCTGTGACAAACAACACCTGACTGCTGAGCTTCAGCACGTCCAACAAGTACTGCGTAACAACAAGTTGCAAGTACCACACCTCAATCACAGAAAACGCGCCAAACCAGCCACAGTAGAGCGTCAACCTGCCATCCTACCATACTTGAAGGGTGTCACTGACAAGATTGGAAACATTCTGAAGCGAGCGTCAATCAAAACTTACTTCAAGCCGCCGAAGAAGATCAACCAATTCTTACGACCTGTCAAGTGTAATATCCCCCTTCAAGCTGCAGGCGTCTACAAACTAGATTGTGACTGTGGACTCTCCTACATCGGGCAAACAAAGAGAAGCATAGGGACCCGCGTCAAAGAGCATGTAGCTGACATTAAACATAGGCGCGATAACAAGTCTGCAGTGAGTGAACACGCCTTTGAGGGGCCCAACCATTATATTAGATTTGACAAACCCCAAATCCTTGCTAGGGAACGTAGATTTATCCCTAGAATGCTCCGCGAGGCTATCGAAATAAATAAATATCCTAATTTCAATAGAGATGATGGTTGGAAAATTCCACCAGCTTGGGACCCCATCATTCACAAGCTAAAGCCCCTCACACGCACTGTAAGATCTAATGATACGGTTAGTTCCTTTTGCAAATAAATAAATTAATACAAAAGACGGAGGTCGGCTTCCTCTCCAAGTTTTCTTTCGCCATTTCTTTCTTGGAGGGGCCTCCCAATTTTATGAAATGGTGGTAGTTTCAGTAGATTCTCTCTCTTTTTAGCATTAAATAATTCATAAAATTAAATTATAAATCAACATAAAATAATTAAAATATTTAGTTAAATTTCAATTTCTGAACGTCTAAAAAAATTCATCGCTTGAGGGTAGGCTCACGGGCAGCTTCAGTCCCCCGTGACCACGGCAGCTGCAAAGGTGCCGAAACGTCGGGAAAACCAAAATTCAAACCAAATACCAACTAAATACCAAAGTACATTCAATAAAACCGCGCTAGTATCCGTTAAAAAGTGTTTTATTTCACATAATGACTGGTTTACGTTGTTTGTTCCAGTACATTCAAATAATCCATCGCTGGCATGATGTTATCTACATTATAACAGTAGCTTTAAGAGCTTTTAAAGTGAATACTATAGTTGTTGAAATACCTGAAATGTGTCTTATTTTAGAGAACATAAGGACTGTTTAAGGATTACATTGTTCCAGTACATTAAATTAAAATAATCCATTGCTGGCACGGTGTTATCTACATTATAACAGTAGCTTTAAGAGCTTTTAAAGTGAATACTAGTTGTTGAAATACCTGAAATGTGTCTTACTTTAGCGAAGATAAGGACTGGTTGAGGATTACATTGTTCCAGTACATTAAAATAAAATAATCCATTTCTGGCATGATGTTATCTACATTATAACAGTCGCATTAAATGCTTTTGAATTTTTGAATACTAGTTGTTAAAAGCGAATTTAACGAAAATCTACTTCAAATGTAGATATAATAATTTGTCTCTAATTATATAAGGGTCTTATCGTATCGTAGATCAGTTTTATTTTTTTCTATTAATGTCAATGAGACGTTGATTGACATTAATTATAGTTAGACCAGAGTTATACTAGAAAGCAATATTCATTAAGCCGATTAGCCGGTCACACTATAATAATTGGCTTTGAGTAAGTAACAAAAATTGATCTTAAAATATGTATATGGCTTAGATTATTTATGTCTAGATGGAGTCTTAAGCTTTTGACGTATTAAACAAAACAGGCCAACTTTTGTAAGTTGGTGTGCATTTTTAGCATCATCGCGTCCAAAGCTCAGATCAAATAAAAAAGTAAGATGGAGCGTAGCGAACAATGAAGTGAGGCCAGTTTTTGATGGTACATGTGTGCGTACAAGGGGTCGGGCGGGGGCCGGGCGGCAGGGTTTTATATGGAAAGCCAAGGCGTAGTTTCGTTACACGTGTGTGTGTGAACTGTGTATGTACACAGCCAAGGCGTAGTTTTACAGGCCTCACCGCTTTGTTCGGAAGACTCCTTTTTACTTTTTTTATTTGATCTGAGGTCAAAAGAGTATTGTAATAAAAACTATGGCCGGGTCACACTACTGACAATGTGTTTTTTTCGACGCTTTCGTGCTTCGACTGTCTATCTAGACATATAAATAATCTAAGGTATGGTAATATGGTAGTTAATTTTAATATGAAATTATTCACGTACCGTGATGAAGTTTGCGATGCCCGAGAACACACCGATGCCGACGAATATGAGCGAGTAACGTCGCACTTCTCTCTCTGCCTCTTCGATATCGGGATTAGATAAAGCCTAAATATAAATAAATTACTAATAAACTTGTTCCGAGAGAAAAACACAATAAATTATCAGGTATTTTAAAACGAAGACAATCTGTCCAAGTGGAATTTCAAATTTGCTTGTCAGAGGTATTTTTCACAAAAGTTTTAACTATAACAAAAAACAATATAATACGACTCATATTTATTTTTTCACTTATTGTTTGTATTGTCAAGGAGTACACTATAGAGAGAAATTAAAAAAAAATGTTTTTAATCACAGAGAAAATTAATACACTGACATGAAAAAATTTTTTTTAATAAATTATACCCACAATGGAGATTGCACGCCTAGTATCATAGTGAAGATTGAAAAAAGACTCTTTAGTGACGTCACGGCTTATTGCTATCTCTTTCTTTTCGTTTTACAATACGTTTTCGTACGCTTGTTCCACAAAAACCGTCAAAACAAACAGCTTTTACTTTAAAAATCATTTTTTTATAGCTTTAAAATGTCCAAATTCTGTGTAATAAGTTGTAAAAATGTTGGCACTTACAAATTTCCGAAATATCTAATAAATTCAGTAAGAACAAAAAAGCCTTAATTGGGCTTTCAATTCCAGCATTTGCATTGTAGAATACTCTTTTATATCAATTTTGGGCCAATAGGTTATTTTCGGTAAAAAATACCACAAAATAAATACCTATTTTCCTATAGATTTGTTCTGAACGTCTACTGTCTTAGGAACAAGCGTACGCAGCGACATCTACAATTAGCTTTGCGTTGCCACCCCCATTACAATAGAGTTTAAAAAAAAACTTACATTGACGAAGTCGCCCAAGATCACAGCGAGCATCGGCATGGCAAAACCGCTCGTGAACGACGCCAGACTGGCGACCGTTACAGACTTCCATTCGGGCTTATTCAGTTTCAGCACATTAAAGAACGACACGTCTTTAGTTTCAGCTTCATTTTCTACGATTTCCTTAAATTAAATAGCATCCAATAATGAAATCATATGAGACAGCCTTTATCAATTAAGTTTACATTTAATTTTGCAATTTTTATCAAACATTTAACAAAGTTACAGTACCGGTTTTATCGGTTTGGTCTTTCGCACTGGATATATATACAAGGTGTTTGGTAAAAGCCTTATAAAGCCGAATATGGTAAATAGGGACCATCAAACTAAACAACTTTTACTATAGGACCAAATTTGAAATCGCGAAAAAAAAATCAGCTGTGGTACACTATGCACTATGGTATTTTCGTTGTTAATTTTTGTATGAAATAGCTGATTTTTTTTCGCGATTTCAGGGTTGGTCTCATAGTAAAAGTTGTTCAGTTTGATGATCCCTATCTACCGTATTCGGCTTTATAAGGTTGTAGTACCAAACACCTTGTAGTAATAGGCGATTTCCTGAGAGCTCAAATTAAAGAAAAAAAAAAATATGGGGTTTTATTAAAGCCGAGCTGTAAAGTTAAACCCCCTTGACACCAAGCAATTTAGCGCATGCAATTTTCATTCTTCCTTGGAGAGTGATAAACTAGGCGGGGGAGTTTAAACGGTGCCGGCGATAGACATATAAGCAACTTTTCAACACACTTGCTCGTAAAGTGAGCCCTAATACATCGCTTTTAGGGCCATAAACCGAGCTATAACAAACGCGTGCAATAATATATAAAACACTAGGTTGTTATAGAATTATCCCAACAAAGTTAAATTAGTACCTTACTGCAAGTCCTATGCGAGTAAACAGAGCATTCCCAATTTAACCGGGTAATACAGTTATTTTTTTAGTAACGACAAAGAGGTTTTATGCCGCTGAAAATTCATATTTATTTTTGAAATAAATAAATGTGTAAGTCCTTAATTAAGTCAAAACAAATATTTATTACTATCTGTTTGAGAACATAAAGGTGCAGATTATTGAAAGCCCGTAAATCTTGGTAAAAATAGGTTTACTTCAAAATAAAGATCGTTACAGTGCGAAGGTTGACAGGTAAGTAATGACGCGACACATTGATTAGTAGCGGTCGTATTATAACGCCTGCAAATATGTAATAGCAATACGTTTATGAGCGGCTAAGTATTCGAACATGTCTAGGAGACGCCTTAACATGCTCCCCGCCGTTGAAAGGTACTTTCAACAGTCTATTCTTGAAGTTCCTCCGCCGTGGGTAGGGGACAAAGTCGAACAAAGGGACGACGCACGCAGCCCCTGACGGTGTTGACATCAGCTACCCTCGCGATGCCATCTGGACCAGGAAAGAGACGCAGCACGCGCCCAAGTCGCCACTGGAGCGGGGATGTGTTGTCTTCAGCCAGCAGCACCATGTCACCGACTTTCAAGTTAGCTGGATTCGTACGCCATTTCGTGCGTTGTTGCAATTCGGTGATGTATTCCTTTTGCCAGCGTTGCCAAAAGTGCTGTCTGATTTTCTCCAGTCGCTCGTATCGCTTGAGGTTGCTTTCTTTGCGATCAGTCAGCGCTGGAGTAGGAAGTGCAGTAAGAGGCCTTCCTATCAAAAAGTGTCCGGGGGATAGGGAAAGGAGATCGTCAGGACTGGATGAAAGTGGACACAAGGGACGGCTATTCAGAATGGCCTCCACTTGCGCAAATAAAGTGGTAATTTCCTCGAATGTAACATGACTGTTACCAATTACACGTTTAATATGATATATGGCCGATTTGATTCCGGCTTCCCAGATGCCACCGAAATGAGGAGCGTAAGTTGGAATGAAATTGAATTTAATGCCTTGTTGACTTGCAAAATCAGAGAAAGAATCTTTATTTTCGTTTAAAAATGCTCCTATTTCTTTAGCAGCGGCCACAAAATTGCGCCCATTATCGCTATATATTTCCGCTGGTTTTCCTCTCCTAGCTATAAATCTTTTCAAGGTCATTATGAATGCATCTTTAGTTAAGTCGCTTACCGCCTCGAGATGTATACACTTATAACGCAGGCATACAAATAAACATAAATAGCATTTCGTAACACGACTCCCGCGACCCTTGCGGTTTAATATGAAATAAGGACCCCCAAAATCAAGGCCAACTGATAAATAAGGGAAGCCCGGATTAATACGTGCGGCAGGTAAATTACCCATTTTAGTTTGTAATGTTTTGCCTCGCATGCGCCTGCATCGCACACAGTTGTTTACTGTGCGTCGAGCGAGACGTCGACCATCTACGGGCCACACGGTTTCTCGTACCGTAGCTAATAATAATTGGGGACCCGCATGCATGTGATTGTAGTGTTCATGAATGAAATATAATTTAGTAAGATTGTGTGACGCATGGAGTAATATGGGATGTTTTTTGTCATAAGTGTAGCTAGACGAATCTATACGTTCACCCACTCTAATTAACTTATTCGAATCTAAAAAAGGTGATAATGATAATATTTTACTATGATTATTGAGTTGCTTATTACTAGACAATAATTGATATTCATTCGGGAACGATTCGCGCTGAGCGATAAGGCACAATGAGTGGAATGACTCACGCAATTCGCTCGCTGTTAACAAACCGGTCCGCTTGTTTTTATTATTTTTTAAATTAAATATAAATCGTAATACATAGGCAAATGATCTGTTAATTTTATTAAAATTAGAATAATTATCAAAATTGATTATTGGGGTATTATTTATCGTTACTGAATGTGATTTAATTTCCGGCAATATCACTGGTTCCGTGACCTTGAGTGTTGGCCAGTCGCTTTCGTTTTTACGTAAGTAGTCAGGACCGAACCACCACAAATCCATATTTATCAACTGATTTGCGTTCACACCCCTAGATATAAGATCAGCCGGATTGGAATCGGTTGGTACGTATCTCCAAGCGGACGGATTGGTTAATTGTGTGATTTCATAAACTCGATTACTAACAAATGTTTTTAATTTACTTGGGTCACTATTTATCCAACTTAAAACCACGCTGGAATCACACCAGTGCACCACCCGATCCGGTTTGTAGCGAAGTGAATCTAGTACACACTTAGTTAACCGAGCGGCCAGTAGGGCTGCGCTCATCTCGAGGCGTGGAGTGGTGTTAGGTTTAAGCGGTGACACTTTAGACTTAGCGCAAAGCAGACGAATAGCAACTTCGTTATTATTGTTTATAGACTTCATGTAAATACAAGCCCCGATCGCCAAATTAGAGGCGTCACTAAAGGAATGTAACTCGATAGTGGTTGGTGAATCACACAATACCAACCTTGGGATGTGTAAATTGGATAAACATTTAATATTTTTCGTAAACTTAATCCATTCACCTTTTGTTGTTTCTGGGACAGGTTCATCCCACTCAATCTTTAACTTCCATAACTTTTGTAACATAATTTTAGGTTGAATAACAATCGGACTTAGCAACCCTAAAGGATCGAAAATCTTGAACGAGTTAGACATAATAAACCGTTTCGTTATCACTTCGTTTTCGTAAACAATATTTTTTAATGGAAAATGGAATGTATCGTCAGAAGGTGTCCACCCGAGCCCGAGAGTACTTGATGACTCACTGATAAGCAATTTGTCTTGTGTATTTATGTGAATATCGTCGAATATTTGTGGGCAATTACTTTTGAATTTTCTTAAATTAAAACATCCTGATTTTAATGCCTTTGAAACTGATTGTTGTATGTATTTCAACTGATCTATGTCGTTGCTACCGGTAATGAGGTCATCAACGAAATGATCCTTTTGAATAATAGTTTTTATGAGCTCGTCATCAGTTTCTTCGCCAAGTTGCCATAAACATCGCGTGCTTAGATAACTAGCACTGGCGGTACCGTACGTAAGGGTATTTAAATTAATTGTCAGTATTCGCTGAGACTCATTCTCGCGCCATAATATCAACTGTAAATTACGATCTTGCTCATTTACTAACACCTGGCGGTACATTTTCTCAATGTCACCAGTGATTAAAAATTTGTATTGCCTAGCCCTTATTAAAATAGAAAATAAAGAATCTTGTATGTTCGGGCCTACTCTCAATATATCGTTCAATGAATAGCCAGAAGTGGAGGGGGCGGAGCCATCAAATACCACTCGGAGTTTGGTCGACTCGCTTTCTTGTTTCAAGACCGCGTGATGACAAAGATAATACCTTGGTTCCGTAGATTTATTTATGTTGTTATTAGTAAAAGATAAATGACCTAACGCGGCATATTCGTTAATGAATTTAGAATATTCTAACTTTAATGTTGGATTTTTATTTAATCGCCTTTCTAAATTTAGAAAGCGTTTTTTAGCCAAATTATACGTATCACCAAGACAATCAGCGTTATCTTTCATTGGCAACCGTACACAAAATCTACCAAATTGGTCTCTAGTAGTGTTCGTTATAAAATGATTTTCGCAATATTGATCATTTAGACTTAAAATAGGTTTGTTGGGAACTTCCTCCAAGTCCCAAAATTTCGTTAACATATTTCCTAATTTTTCATTTTGTGAATTAGATATAGTGGCGTGATTGCAATGAATAGTTTTGTGAGAATTTACTAAATTAATGGGGCCGGCTACGATCCAGCCTAACTGAGAATTTCTTAGCTTTGTAGTGTTGCTATTTCCTACGGAACGCTGCTCGTTACCTAATATGTCCCAGACTAAATCGGCTCCGATTAAAATGTCGATCGGAGCTGGCTCATAGAATTTAGGATCGGCTAGCTGTATATCCATAGGAAGGTTTAGTTTTTTAAGGGCAATATATTCGGGCGTCGTAGGCATTTAGCGCTACCTCCCTCCCCCCGGAGCGAGCCGCGCGAACGCATATTCTAGTGAACTCTCTAACCCCACGGACCATACCACAGAATAGATATTTACTACGTACAGAAAGGACGCTCCCCGCCCGCGATTTCATGTGCCGAATCGAGTGCTCTGTCAACTCTCATGCAAAACGTGAACGCGAGATATTTATTTTGATAATTCGAACTAAATAATTATGTTTCTTTTTGTTTATGTATTTAATAAGGTCATAATAAGTCAATAAATAAGTATGGGTACCTACTAGGTAAATAGGTAAGTAATAATTTATTACACACAATAAAATTATAGGTAGTAGGTAGCTACGTACGTAGTTAATTTGAAGTTAATAATTGTTTGTTTTTTGTTTTTTCGAATATTATAGTTCGAATAGGTACTTGTAGTATGGTCTGCAAATTTGAATTAACTAATTAAATGTGAATAAACACTGAATTCATTGATTAAATTCGTTATTGGAGTGTTAACTTAACTGTCAGTATAATATTCTACAACTAAGTACCTACCTAAACATATTTGAGCACAACAAGCTTTTTTTTGTGTAACCGATTTTTATTTTAACTTTTTTTATAATTTGCCGATTAAAAGGGACCCCCAAAAACGAGTAATCACATATTAGGGTCAATTTATGCTGGAACAGAATCGAAGCGCATTGAATTGTTTGATGCAAAGCAAATTCACTTTTATTATCAATTACGTAAAGTTCAAATTTCTTCGGAGATAAAAACATCGCGCGCATTCAGTGGCGAACATTTGTCGGTCGTTGTCGTCCGTCAGTCGCATCAGTGACACAAGTGTTGCCAGAATGTTAACTTTTGTACATTTTACGTTAATTTGACCCTCTTATGTTCAGTTACACGACTTAAAATATTATAAGTACCTACGTTACTTTTAGGACTCAATAAAAAATCTAATTTTCTAGCAAATTAGGGAAAAAATAATCGTGAAACGTAACACATTAAAAGAAGTTGTCGTTCGTAGGTAAAGTAGTGATTGGTTGACACTTGATTTTGAGCCGTGCATCCTCACCGGCCATCCTTACTAATATCATAAATGCGAAAGTCCGTTTGTTTGTTTGTTTGTTTGTTACGCCTTCACGTCTTAACTACTAAACCGATGATCATGAAATTTCGTATACACGTTGTCAGGGGTACAGAGAAGGACATAGGTTACCTTTCATCCCGAAAAAAAGTGTTTTCCCGAGGGATAGCAAAAAAACCTTTCCACGCAGACGAAGTCGCGGGCGGCAGCTAGTTGTATATAATTCTTTTTCTCCCTTCAGTAGACAGATTCACCCAGGTAATTTAAGTGTACTCTTAAGTAGATTAAAGCACCCAGTGACCCAGGTTAAAGCAACCTCATCATCACCAGCCTATTAATGTCTCAACTGCTGGGGCATAGGCAATAGGCCAGAAGAACAAATAATATCGGGGAAAAAGTGAAGTTCGTTAAATATTTGTAGTGATTACTAGTAAAAAACAGGTGCAAGCAATTTTCGACCTTATTAACATTTATCAAAATAACAGTTTTTAATGAAACAACAAAGTTAGTGAACGAAAATATGGAGAAAAAAACAACCGAATTTCAAAGTTAATAAGGTCGAATATCACTTGCATCTGTTTTTAATGACATATTACTAAACAATGTTTTTCTACCTTTGCTTGTTTTCTCGACATTCATTTTTTTCGTGCAAAGTTGCAGCAGTCTACGGTACTTAGTTTTCTTCTTCAACTTCCGATATAAGTAAAATCATTGCAAAATCTAAGTCAACCATTTTATTTCAAATTATACGATAGGTATATATTTTTTATTTTATACAAGTATTATCACAATTCTATTCAAGTGGCAACTGATGTTCAAAACGTAGCAAGGTAAACACGCGCAAATGCGCTGTATGGCTAAAATGATTTTAATATGATACGTCAATCCAAGTTGGCTCCGAATTGAAGCGCATCGAAGCGCTTCCATTCAGAGCCAAATTGAATTGACCCTTATGGTTCCGTTTTTTTCCGGATGTGTGAAACCCTAAAAATCACAATTGTTGGACATTGGACATTATTATCTTTAAATTCTCAATACTAACTCGGTAACTGGACTAAAAAAATAAAATTGATTCAATTTATTGATAAGTATTTATTTCTTAAAAGTCATTAAAATTAATTACGCATTTGCTTGTACTCGGTTGCTGTATCCAAATACCTACCTACCTACTCTATGCATTTACAACAAACTAAATTGATTATTTACACTAAATAAAATTTTTCACTTAAATTACCTACTGCGGTTCCAAGTTTCTTACTCTTTGAGTATCTAAAAGATTCTCAATCGATCGATCGATCGAGGGGAACACAGCGCGGCAGCTAAAACGACACAGGTCCTACTCCGACGACGCCTCGCAGGCTACTAAACTAATACGCGGCGAGCATTTTATTATATATTAATGTTTAAATAAACATAAAGTATTTTTTTGAAAAAGTAGCCGTTGAATGTTTTACTATATTTCATTACCTTTTTTTCTATATATTATTTGTGCGTAAGAGATTAATAATCTTTAAGTACCATCCAAAAATCAATGAAATTTTTCAATGTCTTTGCATATTTTTATAGTCGAGTGAAAATAAAAAATCGAGTTTTTAACCGTAAATTAATCAAGTTCGTTTATTAAACTACAACATATATTTTTATCTGTTCAAAATAAATAATATTTCATTGTTTACCATTGAATCAAAAATAGGTTAATTTTGGATATACTGGCCTTAATGTCAATTGGACATTTCGGCAAATGACCGGTTAATTCGTTTAAAACAAAACAGTTTAATGATGTTTGATAATTAGTGTTTAAAGATTTAATTTGTATGTTGCAGCTTTCGACAGCTTGATTTGAGCTTACGTTACCTATGCCAATGATTTTAGTTGCAGTGATAGGATTTGATTTTAGTGAAAGTCTGGTCTTTAGGGACTCAGTGACAAATGAGGATTGACTGCCACAGTCTAGTAAGGCGCGAACTTTAATCTTTTGCTGATTAAATGGATTCGACGCCTCGACTATGGCAGTTGACAAAAGCACGACCTGATTGACGTGGTTGGAATAGTTAACAACTGTTTCGATTTGATCGGTTTGTTCATCTGTGGTTAAAAGATTATTTACTGATACTGGACGGTGAAGTAAACTATTGTGTTTGCGTTTACATTCACGACAAGGTCCCAATCGACACTCATTAGTAGGGTGACCTTGTCTTAGACAATTCATACACAACTTGTATTTTTGCACATCTCGTAACCTCTCATCAACGCTTTTAGATTTAAATGTAGGACAATCGTAAATTCTATGGCCGTCATTGCAGATAATACATGTGTAATTTATAGATTTGTAATTATGATTATTTTTGTTATGATGACTTGAACTTGAAAATGACTTGGTGTATGTATTTTGCCCTGACCTCTGATTGTTATTATTATTATTAGGTGTAAAACGTGTATGAGACGTGGAAGGTTTAGACATGTCATGCTTATTAGGATTAAGTGACTCGAGTACTTCCGCACGCTCGCTTAAAAACTTATAAAATTGGTCTAAAGAAGCCACATCACCCTCTAATGTCTTGCGATGCTCTTCCCATTTTGTTAACGTAACATTATCTAATTTAGACGACAACATATAAATAATTAATACGTCCCACTTATCAGTTGGTTGCCCTAAACTCGCTAGCGCACGTAAATTTTTTGTGACGTGGTCAATCAAATATCTAAGGGACCGTTCAGACTCGCGTTGTATCGGTTTGAAACTAAAAAGTGAATTTAAATGATGATTGATAAGAGTTCTTTTGTTATTGAAACGATTAAATAATAAGTTCCAAGCTTCCGTGTAATTTACGCTGGAAACTTCAAGGTTTGAAAGTACGCGCGCAGCATCGCCTTCCAGGTAGGTTAATAGATAATGGAATTTACTAATTGGCGGAATGCGCTCGTTGTTGTGAATTAAACTCGTAAAAGTGTCTCTAAATTCTAACCAGCGGAAATATGAACCATCGAACTTAGCGATCTGAATTTGAGGAAGTTTCATGCCTAACTCTTTATGCTGTTTAGCGCAGCACGAAGTGTTATGCATGGAATTGCGCCTTTCGCATTCTTGTTTTATAGAAAACGACTCAATTATTCTCTTGGCTATAGCTATGTTTTTTATGATATCGCGCTCGATGGTTTCGCGTTCATCAATTTCGGACTGAATATTTTCGGGAATTAAAACTTCTATCTCGTTTTGCAAGTCATCAAACCTCACCGATAATGATTCAAATTTTGCTAATTTTAAATTTAATTCTGTTAACTGAATATCATCTAAAGTTAAAGTGTCTTGCTTAGCCACACTATTCACGTAATTTTTAAATTTAGTAATTTGCCCTTTGATGGACACTCGTTTTGTTAATAATTCTTTATAACGCTTATCTTCTGTAGTTATAGACATTTTGCAAAATTAAAATATAAATATAAAAATTACGTGATAAAATGTTAAAAAATGATTAGAAAATGTAAATAATGTAAAAACGCTCACGTTCCTCGTTTCGATGTCACCGTTTCACAGGAGGCTCCGATCGCGATCAGCCTTTTGGCGCCGACCACAACCCAGAACTTCACAGAATCACCGTGAATCACTTGTATACGCAGGTGCGTGAGAGGTGATTGATACTTATGCCCTGGAATTATCGGCAAATGTGTGAAAAACTGTGAAATCACTTTTGATAAATTTTGTGTGAGGGTAGGTATATCGATAAAGAAAATTATGATGAAATATTTGATTTACGGAACAAATAACACTATAATCTGCACAAAAAACACTTATTTACGCAAATGGATTTTATTCTGAATAGTTTTGAGAAAGAAAGGAATAGGTTTTTATGGAAATTGGATTGTTGAATGAGTTGGGTGAAATGAAGGAGGACACTTATCTTTAGGTGAACCTTGCTGCACGGCGTGATGCTTTAGCTACACCACTGATCCACTCCAGATCCTTCGGCGTTTCTGGATGCAACTTTGTCCACTGGAAACTGTGGTCGAACTCCACCTTAGTGTTCCCGGCTTGTATTGCGCAGCGTTGTTGGCGCGAATTCCGTCCTTCGTATTTCGATGCTTTCGTGATATTATTGTCGTATCTTGATAATTGTCTTCTCATGGGCCACCAATTTATGTTTGAGAACATAAAGGTGCAGATTATTGAAAGCCCGTAAATCTTGGTAAAAATAGGTTTACTTCAAAATAAAGATCGTTACAGTGCGAAGGTTGACAGGTAAGTAATGACGCGACACATTGATTAGTAGCGGTCGTATTATAACGCCTGCAAATATGTAATAGCAATACGTTTATGAGCGGCTAAGTATTCGAACATGTCTAGGAGACGCCTTAACACTATCAAATAATTCATAATTCACAATATTAATATGTGTATTATATTATTAATATAAAATATTAAAATATTTGCATTTTATCACTTAAAATTATAATTTTGAAGTAGGCTGTATGCTCACTCACCCCTTTGTTCGCAAACTATTCTTGCATTGGGCGTGTGAAAAAAACAAAAAAAAACCTGCGCGCTTTTTCCCATAATAATTGTCATATTTTGTTTTTGTCGTATTTGCTGCTGTGTGGCAAATTACTTTGTATTTTCCTCGCAAATGTGTTGAAAAACGTCGTATGAAACTCGTGAGCTTTTGCTTATTGCACACTTGGCTGAGTTACGCCCTCGCCTGCGGCTCGGCTGAACCCATAGCCTCGTGTGCAATGAGCAACCTAAGCTAACTTGTCTCATAATGTACTATTACGACGGCTCGGCTTTTATAAAACGCCATCTATAGATATTATTAGAACTAATTTATTTTTTTTGGTCGCGGAAAATTGCCCATTAGTTGAAATCAAGTTACAGATTCATGATATTAGTTTCACTAAAGGCATAGGGATATTTTTTTAGTATTTTCATAACATTGATTATAAGTTTGGTTTAGCTTACTCCTGATTGTTGTTCGATTTCCTCTTCATCATCCAGTTCACTTTTGACCGATATTTCTCTAGTCAGTCTATTAGGTTCTGTAAAACAAATACTATAGGTTTAAAACTTTACAAATTGAAATTAAATCAGGGCTCTGTCACTCCGCGCGCGAGTATGTAGCGCTCGGCGTCCCCTGAGAAGACAAAGGAGATCGCCCATTTTCTAAGAGCACAACATCTCACTCTAAATATTTTTGTGCCCTAATAATTTTAATTGATTTCATTAGCTGATAGATTCCTTAATTAAAATCAGTAATAAGTTTTTGATATCTTACCCTAGTATAATTTATATTACAAGTTTTCTATAACCTTTTTAGGTTATGTTTTATTTTTGTAAACGTCTTGTTTTGAGAATAAAATGTAAGTAACAAGTTAAGGGGAGGAGTTCGATGTTACAGCTGGTTAGCGCCGCGGGGCAGACTTGTTTGCAAGGGTTGGTTACAGGATGGGTGACCCAAAAATACTATTTTCTCCTCCTCCGTGCTTCAGAATCAGAAGGCACGTTAAACCTTTGGTCCTAGCCTAACTTAACTTAGCTTAACTTGGTAAATTGTCACAACAGAATACTACGTGTCCAGTTCACTTTTACAAAACACAAATGACCAAAGAACTAAAGCTCAACTCGGAAATTGCACAGCAAACAAACGATCATATCAAATAATCACGTACGATGACAATAACATACACCGCCGTTTCTTGACTAGATAGACAGTAGTGTTTTTTTTAATCTTTTAAAAGAGCTTTTTAAAAAATCAAAACCTTCTTTTTCTTCTTAATGAATAGCTTGATCTGTGGTCTAAACGATATTTTCATTCGTCACCGTCAATGTGACTGTATTAATGGTATTATATTAAAATCGATTATTTGGCTTTGTTTTATTTTTATTTTTCTTAAGAAGTTTCCGCGAGGAAAGCATCCAAATACAATCATATGAATGAAATATGTAATTCAACATGACTATGAAACTATTTTTATTTCACATAGTCGACCATCAACAAAAGAATCGGATTCGGTATACTTAGAAATCGATTTTTATTTTAGATCTGTACTTTTACTGTGTGGCAACATTTTCAATACAGACAAGATGGCGGAAAAATGAAAGTTTTAAATGCTTTAACTACAAATAAAAACTGTCTTCAGTCCCAGGCTTAGACTAATAGTTTTGTAAAATTTTTTAAAAATAAAAAAAAGCAACTATTTTTATGGTTTTTGTTTTGTTAAGGCACAAAAGCCCAAAAGGCGAGATGTTTTATGGGCGTTTTCCTTTGATACGTTAGAAAAGATAAAAGCTACGCGATAGAAAGAGAGGCAACTACTAGGTGAATGTTTTGGAGCGAAGGTTCTGTGCGACCTGAATTGCACTTTATTGCGTCGTAGCAAGAGTCGCAATTTATTTAAACAATTTTGCGGAGTGCAACTTCTGTACGCTAGTACTATTAAGTATTCTGTGATTAAATACTGAGGTAAATCAATAAATGTTTACCGATTCCATCTTGTTCAGACCCCGGGTATGTTTGCAGCATGACCATGTCGTAATAATGACTTTTCTTCTTCATCAGTTCCTCGTGGTTTCCCTGTTCCACTATGGTTCCGTCTTTGAACACGTTTATGACGTCTACGTTGCGGATGGTGGACAATCGGTGAGCTATAACGATCGTCGTGCGACCTTCTTGTGCCTAGAGATGACAAAAGACCATATTTGAATGTCAAAAAATATGAATGACAGTATGAGGCAAACATCTTGAAATCGGGTGGGGATTGCGCAGAACGCGTATTTTGGGTATGCGTAGCGGTGAGGTACGCGGGCGGCGGGAGAGGGGCGCGCGCTGTTGGTCGCTCACAAGTGCACATACGCGAACTTATTTCCAATCTCTCGAAAAAGTGTCAAGATATTTGCCTCGTAGCAAAATAGTAAAAATAATTTTCATAAAAGCAGATGAAGTAGAGCATGGGTTCCCAACAAGTGGGGTGCGTCCCACTAAGGGGGGTTTTGAGACATCCAAAGGGGGGCGCGGCGAGCGGCACCACATAAAGTATACATATTTAGTACTGATTAAAAATCATAATTTCGCACATCGCGGATGCTGCCACCGATGCGTAGTGCACCTCTTGTGTTTGATTATTGATAACCTAGGTACTTAAAAATAAACACGCTAATTTATATTTTCATCGTTTGTTAATATTATCGTTCGCGGGGGGCGTATGTATTTTCCCATGAAATTGAGGAGGCGCATAGGCACAGAATATACAGGGTCATTTTGAACTTACCATCCAAATTTTAAGGCTGTGTCCAGTCCATGAAACTAAACAACTTTATCTATGAAACTAAACAATATAATAGTACTAAGAAAAGAAGAAGTCCATCTACGCGAGGACAATCGAATAATAAGCTACTCTTGCTGCACGGCAATAAAGTACAATTTCAAATTGCACAGCGCTGCGTGCCTATGTATGCACATTGCACCTTCTTTTTCTGTCGCATTAGTCGCGTAGCTCTGTCACACGACATCCATCGAGCGCTGGCTCGACTGAGTTAGCCAAGAGCAGTAAGTGAGCCCTTCCTGGCATAGGGTAAAAAGTTGGGCACCCCTGAAGTAGAGTAATATACGCCCTGTTAAGACCTTGCTGCTGTCAGTGGCTGTATTATAGTCACAAACAAACCTTGTCGAGAGCCTTCTGGACCCTCGCCTCAGAGTTGAGGTCCAGTGCACTGGTGGCCTCGTCCAGTAGCAGGATGCTGGGGTTGCGTACTAAGGCACGTGCGATGGCCACGCGCTGCTTCTGCCCGCCTGATAGCGAAGCACCGCGCTCGCCTACTAGCGTGTCGTAGCCCTGATACGATAATTCATCATCAGACTTTTACAATGTATAAGGAGCCTAACTCCTTACAATAAGGAAACATTATTTGTAAGCAGCCTCTTTATATCGGGTCATTTTGAACTTACCATCCAAGTTTTGAGGATGTGTTCAGTCCATGAAACTGAACAACTTTCTCTAAGGAACACATGGTCAAATATGTAAAATAAAAATCGACTTTCCATACAAATCAAAGAGATCACGTGATTAATTTAGTATGGGATGACCAAAATTTTGTGGCGAAATTTGACACATGTTTCTTAGAGAAAGTTGTTTAGTTTCATGGACTGGACACATCTTTAAAATTTGAATGGTAAGTTCAAAATGACCCTGTATATTCTTAAGGATAGCGGATCATAAGGCTGCCTGTTCATTGACACGGAGCGAGGCGGTGGAGCGGAGAAACGAGGAAATATTAACCAATAGGATTGCGGAGTGGAGATTTTATGCAATCCTATTGGTTAATATTTCTTCGTTTCTTCGTTCCGCCGCCTAGCTCCGCGTAAATGGACAGGCAGCTTGAAGCTGGATTGGTGAGTGTTTACGAATCACAAAGATATAACAGAAATTATAAACGAGACCGTTTTCGACGCAAGGCAATATAGTTCGGTTAACTAAATATAGAACCAAGAATTTGAGGAAGCTTCTGCACTTTCTAGAAGACCGCTGACCAATTTGGGCAACGGCTTATTGATGAGTTGCCAGGTTTTCAAAGGTAAAAAAACCGGCCAAGTGCGTGTCTGGCCACGCGCAGTAGGGTTCCGTAGGTTCATTATACCATACCATATTTTAATACCGCTATCATTTTTCGTCTGAAAAAATAACTTTGTTTTTCACAGTGTTTGTATGAATGACAAAGTTATATTTGCGGTTTTGGAAAATGTACTATATCTCAAAAACTAATTACTGTATCTCGTTCAAACCAATTTTCGTTGAAAGTGTTTATTTAGATCTATAGCTTATATTTTTTTTAGATTTTTCACCTTCTTACTTTAAAAGTTAAAGGGGGGGGGGACACACATTTTACCACTTTGGCGGCATATATCTTTCAAACGGTTGACTTTGAAAAAAAAATAGTCTTAAGAACCTCAATGTCATTTTTAAAGACCTATCTAAAGACACCCCACAAGTATTGGTTTGATGAAAAATAATATTTTCATTTTCAGTTCCATGTATGGGGAGCCCCCCCTTAATCTTTTATTTTTTTATTTTGTATAAAAATCGTAAAGCGGTTCACAGAATACACCTAACTACCAAGTTTCAACTATGTAGTCCTAATACTTTTGGAATAAAGTAGCTGTGACATACGGACGGACAGACAGACAGACAGACAGACAGACATGACGAATCTATAAGGGTTCCGTTTTTTGCCATTTTGGCTACGGAACCCTAAAAAAGATATAGAATCAGTTCTTTGTACCACTAGCGCCAAAAATGACCAAAAGGAATGGCGAAAATGACCAAATTATGATCTAATAAATTTTACTTTTACGCTGCAGAAGCAATAAGTACCTTAGGTAGTTTCATGATGAACTGGTGCGCGTAGGCTTCCTTTGCAGCGGCCTCTATCTGCTCGTCGGTGACATCCTCGCGGCCGTAGCGAATGTTCTGGCGGACCGTTGTGTTGAATAGCACGGGCTCCTGCCCCACCACGCCTACTTGCTCGCGCAGCCAGCGGACGGATAGGTCTCGTACGTCGTTACCGTCTACTGTCACCTACGGAGGAGGCGTATATTAAACTATGGTAGGTATTATAGTAGTGTTAAAAAGCAAGGGCTCCTGTCCTGCCCCACCACGCCTACTTACTCGCGCAGCCAGCGGACGGATAGGTCGCGTACATCGTTACCGCCTACTGTGAGGTGGAGGCGTATATTAAACTGTGGTAGGTATTATAGTTGTGTTGAATAGCAAAGGCTCCTGTCCTGCCCCACCACGCCTACTTGCTCGCGCAGCCAGCGGACGGATATGTCGCGTACGTCATCCATTACCGTCGACTGTCACAGTCGTGTTCATAAATATTTAGGCACAGACAGATGTTGACTTTTATAATGAATGGCGTGTGTGAAGTTATAGTTGTGTTGAATAGCACGGGCCCTTGTCCCAACCACGCCTATTTATTCGCTCAGCCAGCGGACAGATAGGTCGCGTACGTCATAACCGTCGACTGTCACCTACGGAGGAACGGCATGTGTGAAGTTATAGTTGTGTTAAACTATGGTATTATGGTTGTGATGAACGCAACCGGCTCCTGCCCCACCACGCCTACTTGCTCGCGCATCCAGCGGACGGATAGGTCGCGTACGTCGTTACCGTCGACTGTCACTAGCAGGGGATTGGCGTATGTGAAGTTATAGTTGTGTTGAATGGCACGGGCTCCTGCCCCACCGCGCCTACTTGCTCGCGCAACCAGCGGACGGATAGGTCGCGTACATCATTAATTACCGTCGACTGTCACAGTCGAGTTCATAAATATGTAGGCACAGATGTTGAATTTTATTACAAAGGCATAAGGTTGATATCTGTTGGATGATAACTGTCAAAGGTGCTTATATATTATTGAACTCGACTGTACCTACGGGGGAATGGTGTATGTGAAGTTATAGTTATGTTGAATAGCAAAATTATATAGATTTGTGGCGAATGTTATAGCAGCTCTAAATAAGGAAGCCGGCCCGTGCATAATAATGTGTATCTTCTAAGCAAAAGAAAGACAAAAGAAATGTGAAACTACTTTTTCTAGACTACAGTATTTTTGTGAATCAAACGAAACTAGCATGTGTTTTATACCCAAGCACTTACAGATCCGTCGATGACGTCGTAGTAGCGGGATATAAGCTGAATGATGGTGGACTTGCCGCAGCCCGAGTGGCCCACCAGCGCCACCGTCTGCCCGCGCTTCACGTTCAGGCTGATTCCTTTCAACACCTATACCAACAAAAAATAGGGAAGTGGAGGATGACAGAAAATTTATCCCGCTTGGTGGCGCTGCTGTAGATGGGAGACATTTTGTACGTTTGCATATGGGCTATATTCTCGGCTATTTTTCAATTATGTCTTAAAATGGTTGATAATAATAATTATTATTATCAGTAAACGAATTAAAGATATTAGAAAACCATAATGTGTTGGAAGAAAATTGATATTTACGAAAATTCGCTTTCAACATACAAAAAATTATAGCAAACAAATAGAAAACAACAAAATGACAGGTCTATCTACAATTCTACATCTACACTAGCGCCAAGGTAGCGGTAGTGCGCAGACTGGTGGACGATTTGTGAATCAGCAAAATTATCCTGTCATTTGAACAAATTCTTTAGCCGGTCTCAGAAGCACTGATAGCTAAACTTTTTAGTGCCATCACATGAGTAAATAAACGTAAAATCTGAACAGAGTACAAGCTGCCTACAAACGGTTCGCTGTAGGTGCACTCATTCATAGCGCGGCGATGTGTGCGTGACCTCTCACCGACGCGGGTTAACATACATGCAGCGGGGGTAAAAACTGGTTTGCACCGGCTCAGTTGCGGTATAACCCACAGGGCCGCTAAATCCACCTTCACTCTTCAATTTTTTCTTCGAGAATACACTAATGTTACAAATGACAGTTTGATTTGTCAAATTACTGACTTGAAGAAAATATACGAGTCGTGCATTTAACGTGTCGTGACAAAGATTTTGTTGAAAAATTAATTATTAGATTCTACCATTTTTCAGTGTGTAAAATAAAACGAATTTCATATACATTAGTGTTTAATAAATTAAATATGCCCAACTCCTGCACCGTGTGTATGAATAATTCGGGGGAAAAAAAGGATAACTATTTCCATATGGACTTGCCTTATTTTATTATTTTTCTCCCTACTACTTATTTTTAACTTGCGACAGGTGTCAACCCTTTGAGCAACGGTATAAGTTTTGAGAGTTTGTATTCTGTTCCGTTTATTTACTCATGTGGTGCCATGTCGCACTAATGATTGTCTTCATATTACGGTGGCTATATATCGAGTTAATACTTAGAGCGTTTAGCTCCGGCGCGGGCGTGAAGACTCTAGGGCCCGTATTTATAAACCGCTCTCAACTCAAAGTTGAGAGCTATCTTAAGATCTGATGCTGTTCTTATAAGAATCAGCATCTCTCAAGTATGATCACAAGATAGCTCTCAACGTTGAGACCGGTTTATAAAAAAGGGCCTAGGAGTGAGTTAATGTTATCCATAAGGTTGAATATCTGAGAGCCGGCATCAAGCGCTTTGTCAAAACTTCCAGTTTGAATAAAAAATCTTTATACATAAAGGTTGCTTACCGGAACATCAGGGCGAGATGGGTATTGGAATACCACGTTCTTCAGGTCAATATTTCCCGATATAGCAGCTGGCTTGGCCCCCGCGTCCAGCAGCGGGTTGATCGTGGGCACGTTGTCAATGAGGTTGAAGATCTGAGCGCCGGCGCCGCGCGCCACGCCGAACACTTCCATGAGGGTGGACGATATACCGAAGTTGGCGGAACCCATGAGAACTCCGAAAAATACCTGCACAGGTGAAATAGTTTTAATATCCATGTAATTTTTATTTCGTTGTCTAAATTGCAAACTGGTAATAATATCTTCACTATATATTATAAAACAAAGTCTGCCGCTGCGTCTGTCTGTCTGTTCGCGATAAATTAAAAAAAAACAACTGCACTCCAAAAAATTAACGCGCGCGTAGCCCAGGGTGTCAAATTCCACACTACACCGAAGCGAAGCGAGGGCGGGTCGCTAATTCAATTAAATATTTCAGTCGCCAGTGTTTACACTAACGAATTTAAATATACTAACGAACTGAAATTATTGATATTGGAATTTTAACCATTCTTACTAATATTATAAATGCGAAAGTCTTTGTTACGCATTCACGTCTTAACTACTCAACTGACCGTCGTCATGAAGTTTTGCATATGCGTTCTCAGGGGTACAGAGAGCTTTGAGAGAAGGACATAGGGCACCTTTCATCCAGAAAGAAGTACTGCTCCGAAGGATAACAAAAAAAGAACTTTCCACGAAGACGAAGTCGCGGGCGAGCGGTCGCTAGTTTCATATACAGTTGGAAATGGCTGGAGTTTTGGTTAGGTTGTTATCGATTTACAAATAATAAAGGAGAATAAATAAAGGTTAAAAGAAAGCACTCACAGCGATCATGGTTTGTACGTCGTAATCGTCATCAACAATCAGTCTGAAACCGAACCACAAAGACAGTGCGTACGAACAGAAAATGCAGAAGAACAGGGTTCCCATGGCTAGACCGTTAAAAAAGCCTGAAACAAAAAATACACAAGGTGTTAAGGGGCTATAATAGGAAAACATGGTTTGCGCGGGCCATATTTTTATATAGAAAACGTAAAGTTGTAGCCACAAAAAAAACATACTCAAGCTAAAGAGATTATCTAGTAGCAATAAGTATTAAATTGCGTATAAACCTCACAGATGATTATAAAAAAAAATCAGAATATCATCAAAAGCGCTTGTCGCGGGCCATATTTTTAAATAATAGCGGGAACGAATTGAATTCTACATCAAAATACACTTTAAGGTACTGTGCAGTTGTTCCAATACTTTTTTTTAAGAAAGATAATTGTGCTTAAGATCATGATGAAAAAACAACGAATAACATCGAAAAAGTGCCGAAGTGAGGTTATTTTCCATACTCTTTACACGTAAAGAAAAAGACAGAGACAAATGATTTCGCATAACGGAGCCTTAATGAATGAACCAATAATGGGAAAACCGTTTCTTCGGACCATCAAACTAAACAACCTTTACTGTGGGACCAACTCTAAAATCGTGAAAAAAAAACTGCAGTTTCATACATTTTCATATGAAACAGCATTTTGACATGCATTAACGTTTAGTGGGCGTTCTACGAGCTCAAAATCAATGGAATACCGCAAATCGATGTACAGTATAGCCGTTTGGTACACGTAACTATACTTGTGGTGAACACAAAATTTTGGACCCGCAGTTCTTAAAAATTCTTCCCTTAGGAGAGGAGCTATGGTGTACAAAAAATAATTTAACCACATCGGATCTGAAGGAGCCCAAACTTGGTATGTTTTGAAAATGTTTTTAGGTTTAATTTAAGACAAGTGGCTGAAATATAATGATGTGATATATTTTTAGAACCGGCTCAGCAAGCCCTTTTATTCGATACCATGCACGATAGGTTTTAAAAAATATTTTTTTTCACACAACTCCTCTCCTAAGGGAAGAATTTTTAAAAACTGCGGGTCCAAAATGTTGTTTTTACCTTCAAGTATACGTGTACCAAACGGCTTTGCTGTACTTCGATTTGCGGTTTTTTTCTGCGTACGACTAGTTAACTCGTTGTATTGTATAAGTAGGTAAGTAACAGGATAATAATAATTTTAATTTGACCACAAACTCTTGAGAAGTTGGTGCAGACAGATGAGTAAAATACATAATTTATTGCTAATTGTTATTTTCATTGAGCGTTGTGGTTTTACGTAGGTATGGTATGTACAGTCAGAGTCTGTCTAAAAAGTCAGTTTACATGGGTAATTTCAAAGGTAATTTTAATACCCACCTAAATCCCCAACCACCCACCAATACCCATCTAAATAAAATTGAGTAAAGCTGTTTACAATTAGAATTTTGACACCTCCGACAGGGTTAGCAGTGTAAGTTTTTATAAATAATTTAATATAATTTCTCATGTAAACTGACTTTTTAGACAGACTCTAGTGCCAAAATGGTCTGAGCATTCCAACCTACGTAATCGCCTGAATGTTTGACAAAAAAACCGGCCAAGTGCGAGTCGGACTCGCGCACAAAGGGTTCCGTACCAAAAAACGGCAAAAAAAATACATTTGTTGTATGGGAGCCCCCCTTAAATATTAATTTTATTCTGTTTTTAGTAGTTATTGTTATAGCGGCAACAAAAATACATCATATGTGAAAATTTCAACTGTCTACCTGTTGTCGTTATTAATATCGAGAAAAAAAACGGCAAAAAAATCACGTTTGTTGTATGGGAGCCCCCCTTAAATATTAATTTTATTCTGTTTTTAGTATTTGTTGTTATAGCGGCAACAGAAATACATCATCTGTGAAAATTTTTACTTTCTAGCTATCACGGTTTCTTGAGATACAGCCTGGTGACAGACAGACAGACAGACAGACAGACAGACGGACAGCGGAGTCTTATTAATAGGGTCCCGTTTTTACCCTTTGGGTATGGAACCCTAAAAATCAACATTATATCGAGAGATTAAGGTGCACTTTCGTCTGTTTTTAGACAACAAATAAAAGTTCAGATATTTTGGTATGTTTAAATGCTCAGATTTTGACGCTGACTGTACCTACTATTTTATTATGCATGGATTTTACTACTACAAGTAAATATTTATTAGTAACTAAATTATGAATTGAATATATTTATTTTCATTTACTTACATCAAATTACCGACATATTTGTGGGTATAATTTGATGTAAGTTTGTCAATTTTTGTTTGAACGTTTAAGCGTATTTTTTTCCTTTTTTGGGTTCTGTACCCAAAGGGTAAAAACGGGACCCTATTACTAAGACTCCACTGTCCGTCTGTCTGTCACCAGGCTGTATCTCATGAACCGTGAAAGCTAGACAGTTAAAATTTTCACAGATGATGTAATTTGCGTTGCCGCTATAACAACAAATACTAAAATCAGAATAAAAGAAATAAGTGGGGATCCCATACAACGAACGTGAGTTTTTGCCGTTTTTTGGTACGGAACCCCTCATGCGCGAGTCCGACTCGCACTTGGCCGGTTTTTTGGGATAAGTTTTTCAGACAGAATCAAAACACATACCTTTTTTAATGTTAATTTTTCGCACGTCAATGAGATACTTTTCATATCTGTCCGTTTCTTTTTGCTGTCCGGTAAACGCGTAGACGGTGCGTATCGCTGATATGACCTCCTCCGCTATAGCGCCCGCTTTGCCGGACGCTACAGCTTCTTTCTTGGACAGCCTGGAAGCCACCTATGATAAAACTGTTACTTCAATATTGGTATCTTTTTTACCCGCCTCTGTGGTCTAGTGGTTCACCCACCCGTGTAGACGCAGGGGTCCCGGGTTCGTTTCCCAGGGGGGGGTACAATTTGTACTCGGTTTGGTTGGTGGTAGGGCTTATTTCAAGTCCGGCTGGCACATACCACCATCTTACCTAAGTCTGACGCCATAACAACAGTTTAAAAATTGTTGTGTTCCGGCGGCTAGAGGTGAGATAGCCAGTTCCTCAGTGATGAGGATTCCGGGTGTAGTGCGCTTTCACCTTCGGCCTTATCGTCAATTAACATCAGGTGAGGAGAAGGCCAAGCACTACCCTGTTGTGCATAAAAAAACGCCTGAATATTTTCTATGGTTTATTAAATATCTTGCATAGTGCAAGGTTGGTCTGATTCGAACAGAAATATTACATTCGAAGGTAGGTAATAAAGAAGTGAGAAATAAAGAAGGTGGGTTTAAATTTTTTTTCTTTTGTTAAAAGCATGTTTTGTTGCAATATCACGCAGTCCACTATTAACACCCGTTTGCACTCAACTTAAACTATCACCTATTTCCTAACTACAACTCGACCAAATTAAAATGGTGTCATGAACTGTCATGCGCCTAATTATCTGTAGAGTTAAAGTTAGGAAAACTTAGACGATTCTTAAGTTATCTGCAAACGGGTGTTAGTCTCAATGAAAATAGGAGGTTTTTTTTTAATGCAGATAGTGTTTGGCCTTCACCTCACCTGATGTTAGGTGATGATAAGGCCAGGGGGCGTACCGGCTAACGCATCGAACTTCGATAAGTCTGCCCGGCTTCAAATTAAAACAGATAAATCGAGCCTCAATCAGGCCAAAATGGCGAACCCCAATTCATGATGCCACAAGAACATCGATATCTTCCAAATAAGTTTGGCAAATAGTACAATACGAAATTCCTTATCACGATTTATCTGTTTTAAGTTGAAGCTCGGCAGACTTATCGAAGTTCGATGCGTTAGCCGGTACGGCCCCATGTGGAAGCGCACTACACCCGGAATCCTCACCACTGAGGTACTGGCTTTCTTGCCTCTAACTGCCGGAACACAACAATTTTTAAATTGTTGTTATGGCTTAAGTTAGGTAAGATGGTGGTAGCTAGCCAGGCGGACTCGAAATAAGCCCTACAACCAACCAAGCGAGTGCATATTGAACCTCCCTGGGAATCGAACCCGGGACCCCTGTATCTTACACGGGTGGGCGAACTACTGGACCACAGAGGCAGTTAAAAATTCAAAATTCAAAATAATTTATTCAGTCTAGGCTGTTACAAGCACTTGTGAATGTCATAGAAGCTACGCCATCGGTTCGCAAACCCTAAGCGGGAGACCTTGTAACGAGAAGAACCGGCAAGAAACTCGTCAAGGGCTGCTTTTTTCTCCCTGTATATTTCATACAGAGTCGTCAACATTGAAAAATGAGCTCCACGTTTAAAGTGAGGTCATTTTCCATCACAATAATTAACATAAGTTTGCATACAATGGGTAGGTACGTTAAAATTAAATATATCTACTACATTCAGATAGGTAAATGTGAGAGTAAATAACTTTCAACTAGTTGAGAATTTGAGAAATCACTCTGTCTGCTACTCGAACCAAAAAACACTTGATGCAAGACATAAAAAGTAAAAACGCAATTCTTACAATTCAATATGCGTTAAGATAGGTACTCAGAAGCAGACCCATTCCCACTGGCAGCACCCGTTCACGAGCATGACGCATGGACCAGCCATCGCTTCGCTCAACCATATTTGAGGGAACGTAACGACCCGCCCCACACGACACCACCGCAGAAATGATTAAAGAGAGCATGACATACTTAGGCTACCCATCCTAAGGCACCGAATTGAAAACTAATATCCAAAAGCTTTTCATAGGCCTTTACTTACAAAACTATAGACGAAAAAATACGAAAAAATATTACGAAAGCAAAATAATCATTTTAGTCATTAGCAATAAAAAAAAAAGTGAGAAATCAAAACAAGAGAGGATTAGTTATTAATTTTATGTTTTGAGTAAGAAGTGCCATACAGATTGATAATATTAAACATGAAGAAAAAAAATATATATATATGCGTTAAAATGCTTAGTCACTAAAAATTCATTTTGCTGTATTGTAATTTTGGTTATTTAAAAACAAAATTGTCGTTATCAACATAAGACTCACCAATCCAGCGACTCCCACTAGCGTTAAAGTGATGGGAAACGATATAAGACACAGTAGAGCCAACTTCCATCCCTTCACTAACGCCATTATGATCGAACTCACGAATGCTGATTGGTAGAACACGAATGTTCCCAGTTTTTCACCGATACCATCCTCCAATTTAACGACATCACTGTGAAAGAAAAATAAGTGTTAGTCCATTCTGCCCGTGTCAGGAGAGATAGCAATATACTTAAAGATATATATCAGGTATCAAAAAACCCTGTCAGATCCTGAAAACAGGTGATAGTGTTGCTAAAATAGAACAACTTTTTCCAAGAAACATAAATCAAAAAAACCGGCCAAGTGCGAATCGGACTCGCGCACGAAGGGTTCCGTACCAAAAAACGGCAAAAAAAATACGTTTGTTGTATGGGAGCCCCCCTTAAATATTAATTTTATTCTGTTTTAAGTATTTGTTGTTATAGCGGCAACAGAAATACATCATCTGTGAAAATTTCAACTTTCTAGCTATCATGGTTCATGAGATACAGCCTGGTGACAGACAGACAGACAAACGGACAGCGGAGTCTTAGTAATAGGGTCCCGTTTTTTACCCTTTGGGTACGGAACCCTAAAAACGAATTTTTATTTCGCGTTTCCATAGTAAGTCGGTCAGCTGACCAATACATTTTGTATGGGAATGTTGAATTTTTTTTCGTTTTTCGACCTATGTTCCATGGAGAATGTTGTTCAGTTTCAGCAACACTATCACCTGTTCCAGAATCTGACAGGGTTTTTTGAGACACGATGTATGTATGGGACCTAATAGTGGTATATAATGGGCTGTATGATGATGACCTATCTATTTTCGGATTCGATGTAGGTTCTATACCAATAAAGTTCGTATTATACTACGTGTTACAAAAAAACCCCTAATGCCGAATATGGTAGATAGGGACCATAAAACTCAACAATTTTTTCTATGGGATCAACTCTGAAATCGCGAAAAAATCATCTGTTTCATATACAAAAAAACAAAATATAAAAATATGAAACAGCTGATTTTTTCACGATTTAGAGTAGGTCCCATAGTAAAACTGTTTAGTTTGATGTTCCCTATCTACCATATTTAACATTAGGGGTTTTTTGTAACAAGTTGTATTTAATTGCAATTTTTATTTACCTTTGACCCGTTGTGAATAATAAAAAGACACTGTGAGAAAATGTGACATTGTTGACGGACTTTGTATTAAAGATACACTTCAGTGCGTACGTATGTATACTATGGTAATTGTGTGCGATTGTTGCATGCAAGTTATAAGAAACCGCAAACTACGTATTGAGGGATTTTTATTGAACATAGTTACGACGTGCAGTGGATGGTGAACGAAACATTTGTGACCATTATCTAGGGTCAAAGTATACTATCGTTAATATCGTTATACCAATGTTGTAAGGTCTAATGAGCAAAGATATTACTTTTATGTATGGGGTTTAATTATGAAATTGCCGTTTTGTAAGGAGAATTTTTAATTATCATAATTCGAAATAAAAACAAATGACTGAAGCATCTTTATCATCATAGAAGATATGAGAGCCTCTGGCGGGCAAAAGCTAGTGATATAATAATTTCCTCTATTGAAGCTGATGTACTTGAATCTGACATTATGAAAAAATAAATGTGGCGCCTCTAGAGCACGTCTTTTATTCTAATTTCTTTTTAGGTCAAATTTAAAATGGCATGGCATGCACAATTCAAACTATTGTAAAGTATTTTATCTACACTCACAACGTAATGTTCCAAATATGAATTCGAAAAAGATTGTATAAATACGTACAATCTTACTTTATTTCCGTGAATAGGTAAAATAAAATAAAAAGAACCATTACAGTGTAATCAACTGCATCGTGACTGCATCATAAAATAACTTTATCTACTCTCATATCGTAAAATTCGAATTATGAATTTCAAAACGAATTTATATTGGCATACTTTATACACGCAATACCGAAAAAAAAAAATTAAAAAGTTATTTTTCAACACACTTGCTCGTAAAGTGATCCCTTATACATCGCTTTTAGGGCCATAAACCGAGCTATAACAAACGCGTGCAATAATATATAAAACACTAGGTTGTTATAGAATTATCTCTACAAAGTTAAATTAGTACCTTACTGCAAGTTCTATGCGAGTAAACAGAGCATTCCTAATTTAACCGGGTAATATAGTTATTTTTTTAGTAATAACAAAGAGGTTTTACGGCGCTGAAAATTCATATTCATTTCTGAAATAAATAAATGTGTAAGTGCTTAATTAAGTCAAACAAATATTTATTATTATCAAAATATTCATAATTCACAATATTTTGTTATAAAATATTAAAATGTTTGCATTTTATCACTTAAAATTATAATTTTGTAGTAGGCTGTATGCTCACTCACCCCTTTGTTCGCAAAATATTCTTGCATTTGGGCTTGTGAAAAAAACAAAAAAAAAATCTACGCGCCTTGTCCCATAATAATCGTATTTTGTTTTTGGCGTATTTGTTGCTGTGTGGTAAATTACTTTGTATTTTCCTCGCAAATGTGTTGAAAAACGTCGTATGAAACTCGTGAGCTTTTGCTCATTGCACACTCGGCTGAGTTACGCCCTCGCCTGCGGCTCGGGCTGCAACCCTCAGCCTTGTGTGCAATGATCAACCTAAGCTAACTTGTTTCATAATGTACTATTATAACATACCTTCGCTATACTAAAGTATGCTATAAAATAACTTTTTTTCTCATTACGATACAGGGCAAATCCAAGAAGAAGGCAGTGCCGCGATATTAAAAAAAAACAATGATATTCTCATATACTTTCCATGATCAAAATGTACTCTATGGTGATCGATGGCTTAGCGTAACGATTAGTCTGCTGGAAATCACTCATTTAATTATTTTTTCTAATAGAATACGCGCCATTTTTTAATTTTAATTATTACTTTTGCTTAAAAATGTCTGATAGTAGTGAGTGTGAAGAAAGACTCCCCGATATTTTGCGGTGCTGCGACGGTAAAACGTCTTACTTTACATAGGTAAGTAACCTACCTAAATCAAAGTCGAGAAACTACTTAATCTTTTTATTATTGATATTTTATTTTGTAGGTTGAATCACAAATTGTATGAGAGTAGATAAAGTTGTGTATGAAAGTGTACATAACTAGGTATTAAAACACTCGTGTGATACTATTAAAAACCTCGCCTACGACTCGGTTTTTAAACACACACTCATGTTTTAATACCCTTTCATTATGCATCAGTTTCATAAACTACTATTTTAATTTTTATCTGCACGGTCTACACCTTTACAGGGTTATTTTTTAAACACTAACAACCTCGCAGGAGTGGATTACCAACATCATAAACAACAACATTTGTTCTACAACTTTTGATAATTCGTTAGATTTTATTTTCATACAAAAAAAAAATCATTTTAATTTACTGTTCGTATGTTCATAACACTACGCGCGGCGTGCTGAGCACCTGCTGCGCGCGACCCGCCCGCCTCGCCGCCATCCATAGACGTAAAAAGTGTCGAACAGTACAATAAAAACTTGAAAATTCATTTTTGGTGAATGTTGTTTATGATGTTGGTAATCTACTCCTGTGAGGTTGTTGGTGTTTTACAAATAACCCTGTATAATAGGTTCTGAAATAGTTAGCTTACTGCCAACATTATAACAACCAGTGTCATAGTAACCACAATATCTGAGCGAGAGCATGTCGAGCTTCTCTCAGCGCCCACGTCCGACGAGTTACATTATGAAATTCAGTACAACATTATAACACTCGTTCGCATGATTTTATGACGAGGAGGAGGAGGAGCGCGACAAGCCCTCGCTCGGACATTACGGCTACCATGACACTGGTTGTTTCAATGTTGCCAATAAGCCACCGTTTCAAAACCCTTTATAGAGGGTACATGGGTGTAGATAAAGTCTTTCATCTACACCCTGCACATAACTAGGTATTGAAGCATTCGTGTCCTTTAAACGCACAATATCACCTACGCAAAACACCACCTTTACGTAATACGCCATATACGCAAAATACCACTATTAAAAACCGAGCCGAGCCAAAAACACTCGTGTTTTAATACCCCTCATTATGCATCAGTTTCATAAACTACTACTTTTTTATATTGTCGTACTGTTACCGATGTTTCTACGACGTAAAAATAAATTTTCATAACAATTATTTAGATATAGCTATATCAAGTAGGATTCTTTCCGTCATTATCTTTATAGGAATAATAATAAAATAAGATATTGCTATTTCCTTACGTATGAGACGATAAGATAAAATTTTATTTATACTCGCCCAGTCATTTTGGCGGCTATGTCGCCAGTCTGATGCGCATCGAAATAGGCGAAGTCCTGATTCAAAGCAGCTCGAAGGTATTCTTGACGTATTCTGTAGACCTGAGTGTAAATTGTATTGTTTTTACTTTTGACACATAAGGGTCTCAAGTATACTTATTAGCTACTTTGTTTCTGTTGCTGTTCACTGATGTAATTGCCAAACACCAGTAGACAAAGTCACATTTGCAAATCTTGCAAAATTATCATAAGTTTTAACAAACGCTTTTTTTTAATTAAATCCATTTATGCCTGTAGCACATCTCCGGCGCGAAACCGTACCAGCGAAACCGCGGTAGTTACGGCATAGTTCCGCTATGAATTGTCTTCTATTGATTTATGAAGATCACATCTACAATACGTAGCGATTTCGCGTCATTATTTTCGCGTGTGTCAACGGTCGGAGCCGATCGCGCGGAATCGCGTGTGTAAAATCTATGCATTAGAACGGGGTCAAGTCTGTTAATGTTAACGTCAAAATTATGTTTCTATGGTGTTTGAATGGTAATGCTTTTTGCTACAATTCTTGTTTATTAAACCCAAAATCGAGATCCAATGTGTTTCCGTTTTGGGTTTAAGAAACAAGAATTGTGTCAAAAAGCATTACCATTCAAACACCATTGAACTACGATTGTGACAAAAACATTACCAGACTTGACCACCAGGCTATTCGCATTGTTTGTCGCTTGTGTGGAACTAATAGCGGAACCTACTATGGTGTTTCGCGGCAGAGGTGTGCTACAGGCAAAAATCTTTCCAAAGCAAAGCAATAGCGGAAATTGACATTCGCTACAGGCTCAGAAAAGAGTTATTCGATATGCGGAAATTTCAGACCTGACTCGGAAAGTAATTAGGATAGTTTCGCTGATGTTGTAAAAAATTTATCATTCATTAATTTTGAGTCATCTGATTAAATTGCTATCACAATTACCCATTACTATCTAGTATTTTTATCCAGCTCAACTTATGGTTGCCTCAGATCAAATAAAAAAGGAAGATGGAGCGTTGCGCAGTGGTTGCAAACAACTAAGTGAAGCCGATTTTTGATGGTACATGTGTGCGTACTAGAGGGCGGGCGGGGGCCGGGCGGCAGGGTTCGCCCAATGACGAACGAAAGCCAAGGCGTAGTTTCGTCACATATGTGTGCGTAAACTGTGTATGTACACAGCCAAGGCGTAGTTTTTCTGGCTTCACCGCTTTGTCGGAAGACTCCGTCTTTACTTTTTTATTTGGTCTGAGATGGTTGCCTGGAAAAAATGGCTTTTTAGCGATAAGGCCGCCAATTGTTCTTCTTTTGTGTATTTCTATGTAAATTACTATGGTGTACAATAAATAATATTTTATCTTTTATCTTATCTTACCTGGTTGTACGCGGCGATGTTCATAAGCACCGTGGCCGTATAGGACGCGATCACTAGAGCAGCGCCGACCGCACTATTGTAGATTGCGAACTCCGTGACTGCCTGCATGAAGACATCCCCTTGCGGATCACCTAACAGAAGAGAGATCCCGTAGTCCACCATGGCTTGCAGTAGTGCCGCGAACAATAGGGTGTTTATAGGGGTTGTGCATCCTGCCGCTATTGAGCATAGCAACCCTATTACTATGTAGCATTTATCCCTCCTAGTTGCGAATCTGAACTGCAAGAAAATCATTGGTTTTATTAGAAAATATTCATACTTATTATTATAAATGCGAAAGTAGCTCTTACTGTCTGGGGGAGGGGAAGAGAAGAAAAGGGGGAGGGGCAGCTCGCTTGGTGAGGACCCGCCTAATCACGTAAAAACGGCTGATCTGATTTTGATAAAATTAAAACAAAGAATACTATTTTATCTAGGTTAAAGGTTCTTTAAAGATTTTCTCGAATACCTATCCACGCGGACGAAGTCGCGGGCAGAAGCTAGTTCTTCATAATTTAAGACTGAATTGAATTAAAAAAACACAGTCTAGACCTTGGACAAGACTTGTTAGTCACAGTTAGGGTTGCCAACTTTTTTTGCTTCAAATATAGCATTTTAAAGTTTTTCAGTGTAAAATTATAGTAGATGGTGGAAAAGTCCAAAAAAATATAGTAAGTTGCCGTTTTGTATGGAGGATTTTAATGAAGTTGCATTTTTATACTTAAGTACTAAAATTTTCATAATTTATTTAACAACCATAAACACAAGTGATTAATCACAAAAAAATATTATTCAATTACTTATGTGCATTTAAGTAATATTTTCTTTTGCTTTTGTTTAATTTTTTCATTTGAAAAAATATAGTCGTTTTGCCTAATATATTTAAAAAAAAATATAGTAGGCGAGCCCTCAATATAGTAGAATACGTCTTATATAGTAGGGTTGGCAACCCTAGTCACAGTTAACACTTCTTTATATCAGCCTTTTTCTAAAAAAACTAATAAAAGGTCCTTGAAATAGAGCCTAGAAACTCTGGTGATGTCACGTTAATGTAACTTCCTGAAAGTGGTTAAGTTTAGTATTAATTTTCAACATTTGTGGCAGCTGGCAGAGTTCGCTATAAGACCGATGATCTGTAATGCCGGTACTACATACATATATATATTCGCCAACAATCAGCACAATGCATCGTACGTTGCCGGTTTTGTAACAAATGCTTCAAAGAGGTTCTTTTAAAAGCATCAACGTACGATAAATTGTGCCGATGCTTGGCATAAGATTTATAGTCCACCGACTGTTGATAGAATACCAATGATGATTGGTTAGCATACCAAGCATGTAACCAAGTGTTATATTGTGATATCTGTCATTATGACGAGGCACATTTGTTTGCGAATATATCACGTCGATAAATAGCGTCAAGTTATGTGTTATGTGACTCATGATGTAATGAGCATAAATTAAAAACGTCAACAGTGGCCCTACCATGAGTTGTTGCAAACTGTTTACGTTACCGTAAACTATCGTTTTCTCTCTTTCACTCGTATTGACTGTGAGCAGTATATCCGATAGTTTACTGTAACGTAAACAGTGGCCCTACCATGAGTTGATGAAAACTGTTTACGTTACAGTAAACTGTCGGATATACTGCTCACAGTCAATACGAGTGAAAGAGAGAAAACGATAGTTTACTGTAACGTAAACAGTTTGCAACAGCTCATGGTAGGGCCACAGTTTGCATCAACTCATGGTAGGGCCACTGGTCCGGTTGCGGCTGATGTAAGTACGGTATTGGCTCCGTGCACGCTTTTAGCGCCACCTAGCGTGTTGCAACTTTGTTGGCTCTGACCTGACCATTTTGACGTTTTGATATGTAATGGCGGCATTGTGACAAAATGTTAAAAATACTATACATATTGTGTTATTAATGTAAATTTCAAAATTACTGTGATTTGGGTGGACAAAGTGTTGTGAAATGATTTTTGGTCATTTAAATTAAATATGTCAAGTAAGATCTATTCAAAAAGAGTGTTTTATTTTGGTTATATCAGGGTTTGTTTACTTCTTTTTTAGCTGTAGATTTTGTAAAACAAGAGGATAAAGTTACTTTAATAATTTTACTAAGTAATAATAAACATATATAATTATTCCTGTATCGCTAATAATAAATTAAATATCGTTTTCAAACAGATTACAGAGCCTTCATTATTTCTACTTTTTGCCACCATGTGTGCTGCGATCGATTATTATACCTTCGCACCCTCCCAATAATCGTCACAACGCAATTTAAAGTGTGTTTGTATTTTTGTTTATGCTAAACTAGCGACCCGTCCTTGCTTCGCTTCGGTTCCTTCCTTTTTTTTACCAAATGCGACCTTCAAACAACACCCAAAAAGAAAACAAATACCTTACAGTTGTCACCCATTCGCTCCAAAATTCTGTTTCCGTCCCGTTCGAGTCCCGTCCCGTCTTCGGTGTAAGAAACGCGCTTGAATTAATTTTCGCACGCGTTAATATTTTACGATAACTCCTAAGATATTAATTTAAATGATATGGTGTAAAAGGGTAAAGTAATGTTCATAAAATGCTTAAGGTAATTAACGTATTCAAGTTGCTAAGGATTAATACTGTATCATTCTAAAGAGCTTTCCAAATTACCGCATTGTATGTAACCAATTTTTTAGAAGATAAAATGGGTATAATAATAGATGGGTACGTATATATGCCATCTCGCGGACTTTCTTGTAGTAGACCTATAAAAGAGAAACAATTCCATCATACATAAAGGTTTTTACAGCGTTTTCTATGCAAGCTCTCAGTCGGCTTAATTTTTGCCGACTTTTCCACCAATTATCGTCATATTTCTACCAATTTACATTAAACCTCAATTTATTACCTAATCGTTCCTCAAGAATCAGGGTTCCCCAAGACCTACCGGTTTCTTTTCTTTGCTTTGCTGTTCGGCAATGGAGCGCCGGCCAAGAGGCTCATTTTCAATCTATCGCATATTTTCAATCTAAGTACATTTCACATATGTGAGCTTTGTTTCTTAAACGATCGTTATGAAAACATAAAAAAAAATAGTTCAGGTAGGTAATGATGCCACCCACGACCCTGTTCACAATTTATATAAATATGCGATCGATTTATTTTTAGCATGAACATCACACAAACACACACGAACATGGTAAATGTTCACACACGAACACATCTGAACATTTACCATGTTCAGGGTGGCATATCTCCCAGAAGCTTCCTACTTCGCAACCCAGACGATTATATGTATTTGATAACACCAAGCTAATGGCTATTTTGCCAATTTGATCTGGTCCCAATATGCGATAGATTGAAAATGACCCTGTTGGCCGGCGGTCTAAACAGCAAGGTAGAACAGCAAAGCAAAGAAAAGAAACCGGTAGGTCTGGGGGGACCCTCATTCTATCATTTAGTGGAAACCGCATGAAAATCCATTCAGTAGTTTTTGAGTTTATCGCGACCAGCCAGAGAGACAGAGACGCGGCGAGGGACTTTGTTTTATAATATGTAGTGAATGAATTGATGCTATTCGACTCGAATGTAGATTGTAGTGCATACATTACTACTTAACCAAGGCTTTGTTACTTGAGTTTAGTTAGAATCTATAGTAAACTTCACATCGTTTTCAACTTGAACAGTTTGTCAATGTTGATGGTGATTGATCCCGTAGCTTCCGCTACGGTATAGATAGGCACAAAAGCGTATATCGTATCGTATCGTATGTAAAGGCGCAGCCAAATTACATATGTATTGATTTGTGATATCGAACCTAGGTATTTTAGATAACAGAGGTTTTATGCACATCGTTTTTCCGGTTAGTACATACTAACACTACTAACTACTGTACTAAGCTATTTTTGAACGATAAGAATATTTTGTCATATTTTTTTTAATTCATTTAGGTATCCAAACAACATTACAATTATTATAACAATAGCTTTACGCTTATAAACCTACGAGGTTTGTTCAAGTGTTACACATTCGACTCGGACGATTGAAATAAATACATTAAAAAATAACATTCCTACATACAGACGAACAGAGAACCTCCTCGTTTTTGGAAGTCGGTTAAAACAATAATAATGCGGCGACATGCGTCGGCCGCACGATGCACGCAATAATAAGTATAAGTAATACAAATACTTACTTAAGTTGGATTAATGCGCATGAGAGAAATTAGTTTCGTGTGCGTCCACCAGTTACTGAACAGGGGGTCAAGTCTGCTAATGTTTTCGTCAAAATCGTAGTTCAATGGTGTTTGAATGGTAATGCTTTTTGACACAATTCTTGTTTCTTAAACCCATAACAGAAACATATTGTGTCTTTGATTTTGGGTTTAAGAAACAAGAACTGTATCAAAAAGCATTACCATTAGATAGAATACCATTGAAACACGTTATTGACGTTAACATTAGCAGACTTGACCTCCAGGTTTCTTCTATTTTAATTGGGTAGTATTTAATCGGGTAACAATATGTATATTCCCATTTTGGGTATCAAAAATCAGTACATAGATTATAACAAAGTCGCTTCCCGCTGTATGTCCCTATGTATCTTTAAAACTACACAACGGATTTTGTTGCGGTTTTTTTTAATAGATTGTGAGTGATTCAAGACTAAGTTTTATATGTATAATAAATACATGGTGTCAAATTCTACACTACACCGAAGCAAAGCGAGGGCGGGTCGCTAATCATACTAATATTATATATGTGAAAGTTTGTGGGTTTAAATGTTCGTTCCTCAATCACGCAAAAACGGCTGAACAGATTTGGATGCAATTTGACACAAAGATAGTTTATAGCCTGGATTAAAACATAGGATACTTTTTATCTCGATCAAAGGTTCTAGGACTGAGTAACTAGTTATTCAGAACGGGTGACCAAATTTCTATTTCTATTTGTAATCAATCATACGAAGAGAAACTATGTCATACGGTAAAGGTGAAATATTTAGGAAGCTGGATTCTTTTTATTGAAGTCTGTATTACGTTATTAAAATTATGATCACATTGGGATAACATCAGTCTATCGGAATCCATCAACGTGTCACAATATGCCTCCTAGCTAGTGACTTCTAAGTTTTACGAACTAACAACAATGACTGAATGACTGTGCCAAGGGCATTTAGCCGATCCCAGAGTATTGTCAAAGGCATTTCAACTAACCTTCACTTTACGTTTGAGCTAACTTCGATCCATATACCTAAGGATAAGTAGATCTATCTGTCTGTTACCTCATCAGTCTCATCACTAATATTCTTAGAGCTGGGCTATTAATTACTCTTCAACCAACATAAAGAGAGTGTTTATCTAAGGTGTTTATAGACAAACCACCAATGTCATTGATAGCTTATGTAGGTTGGATGGACTATAGAAATAAAGTAGAGCTTGGATAATAGACTTTACTCAGGAAGCACGATAATTAAATTGTCATTAAAAAAAACATAACACAAAATATTCGTTATTAGAAACTACAATTACCTGTCCGTCGTGTTATGGTTGCACCAACTAGAGCCAAAACGCGCTGTGGTCGTTTGGTACGATGACCACGACGCGAATTTCGCTTTGTGGTCTTTCTGTGAGTGCCACAACGCGTCATGGGCTTTTTATAAGAGACATTATACGAATTTCGCGTTGAGGATTTTTATCAGTGACCATAACGGCACAGCGAAAGCCAGCGCGGCAGGCGGGCGGCGTTCAATAATCACTGCGCGCTATCTCGATGGCGGCCTCTCAGCTCGTCGTCTCGACCGCGCAGTGATTACAGAATTCGCTTGCCGCGCCGCCTGCCTCGCCGCCTGCCGCGCTGGCTGTGGCCGGGCCGTAACGCGTCGCGAGCGGTTTTAAGTTCAATGTGTGATTTCGGTCTTTGCGCCTAACAATATTGGCTATTGGTTTATTAGCTTTTTCAGTAAAGTACGAGATAAAACATTACAGATGGGTACTTGTAAATGATTAAGGTTTTTGATGACAATAACTTACCAAAGTGAAGAAGGAGACACTTGGCACTTCTTCAGTTTTTTCATCTGGGTCTCCATCTCCATCACTGTAACAAATTAATTTTGTAAAAGAAGGATGACCATTTCAGACCTGTCAAAATTTTGATTTTATCAATTTACTGGTGTACAGTCACGAGCAATAAGATGTACACGCCATAGAACTTTGTCACATTACGTTTTGAATAACATAGGTATAACTGAGATATATTGTTTGAATGTGACATAGTTCTAAAGTGTGTATATGTTACGGCTAATACCCGAAGTGTGGCTAAACCTAGTTTTAGCCGGCTAAAACTAGGTGTAGCCGATAGCTGTTGGCTAAAACTAGGTGAACCAATCTGCTTTACTCCTGTAGGTCCCGAATATAGGTTAGAAATTTAAAGCGAGCGCGAAGCGCAGCGAAGCGTGAGCCTTAAATTTCGAGGTTTTTTTTTAACAAACAGAAATAACTTTCTTAATACCCCATGCTACACCTAGTTAAAACTAGGTTTAGCCGGCTAAAAATAGGTTTAGCCACACTTAGCTTAGGGTATTAGCCGTAACATATATATTATTGCTCGTGACTGAACTTAGCTATAGAGAAATAATTATAATTGTTATTTGGTAGTAAAGAAAAAGATAAAATTAATAATAAAGAATGCAATTTAAACCGCCTCTGTAGTCAGAGGTAAGACAGTTAGAGGTAAGAGCCAGTTCTTCAGTGACGAGGATTCCGGGTGTAGTACGCTTCCACCTTCCGCCTTATTGTCACTTAACATCAGGTGGGGTTGTGCATAAAAAATACAGTTAATATTAACTAGAACATAATAATTTTACCCATAAATGCCTGCTAGGACCGGCGGGTCTATCGGCTGAAACCATTGAAGTTCATGTTAACTGTTATTTGACAGATGGATGTGATACATTGCTACTTTTCTGTAGTAAATTTTTATTTGTGCCAAAATTAAATAGCCATGTATCACATCCATCTGTCAAATTTCAGTTAACATGAACTTCAATGGTTTTAGCCGATAGACCCGCTGGTCTGGGTGACCTGGGCTGGCAACCAACATAGCTTGATTCGAAATTTGGTTGTAAACTTCTATCTACACGGCTGGTAAACCACCAAGGTTAGGTACCATTTATACCAGGGGTGACCATACTTTTTCTTAAGGAGATTGATCTAGCAAAAAATTATGACTAAGAGATCGACATTTTGACCATTTAACCCACCAAATATTTATCAAGAAAAAAAATGCATAAGTAAAACTACATTGAGTGCAAATCTATTATCCTTGGCGATCGACCTTAAAACGTCTCGCGATCGACCACCGGTCGGCTTTGGTGGCCTTTCTCCCCTTCTAATAATAATAATAGGTAAGATATTATCCTGCGTATGAGATAATATATCATTCCTGGGGGGGAGGGGGAGGCTGCAATAAGGGGTACGCAAGCTTGAGGTCTTTCTTGGAGGGGTACGAACAAAAAACTAATTGGGAACCACTGCAATAGCTAATGCCCTATCTTCTAAAAAAAAAAACATCAAAATTTGTATGGCATGAGTTTGATGCGGGCAACTTTTGTCTCCGCAACTTTTTTGTCTCTCACGTGATATGTATGAAAAGTTGCAGACGACCGTGTCGCTTCGTGTGCATGCTTCCATATAAACCCGTGGACCAGGCGCGGTCCGAAGGGGGGGGTCACGGGGGACATGACCCCCCCCCAAAATCGTACACGTCAAATAGAAAAATCTTCTATATGCAAGCGGTGCGACTGAACAGGGCGCCCTCGTGTGTAGGGAGCCGAAAACGCCCGACTACCGGTCGACTATCAATCGTATTGTTGCCTGGTGATGAGCGACGAAGCGACGAATGAAACTGACTAAAAATCGCGCTGCACGGCTATTTTTTTTCTAAAAACAAGCGAGATTACAAGATTAGTAGATGAAACTGACTAAAAATCGTGATGCGCGGTAGTTTTTTTTCTGTAATAAGCAAAATTAGAAGATTAGCAGATAAAACTGACTAAAAACTGCGCTGCGCGGCCATTTCTTACTATAAACAAACAAGGTTACAAGATTAATAGTTGAAACTGACTAAAAATCGCGCTGCGCGGCCGTTTTTCTTTACTATAAACAAGCAAGATTACAAGATTAGTAGATGAAACTGACTAAAAATCGCGCTGCGCGGCGGTTTTTTTTACTGTAATAAGCAAAATTATAAGATTAACAGATAAAACTGACTAAAAACTGCGCTGCGCGGCATTATTTTTTTTGCTCTAAACAAGCAAGTTTATAAGATTAGCAGTAGAAACTGACTGAAATTAGCGCTGCGCGGCCGTTTTTTGGCTAACAGGCAAAATTTAAGATCTTAGAATCGCATAATTAGGGGGCGCCCCGTAGAAATATCGCCCAGGGCGCTGGTAGTGCTTAACCGGCACTGCTTCTATAAATTTACGAAATTAAAAAAGCAATTGTATTATTGTGTGTATAGTGACCCCCTCCAAAATTTCAGGCTGCGACCGCGCCTGCCGTGGACTTGATGTAAGAGGCAAAACAGTTGCTGGGAGACTAAGTTGCCTGTGTGCGATAGCGCTAATTCTGAAATGTATTTGAATGTTACTAGGCATAATACATAGTTATTAAATAAATTACTACCAATCAATTTCAATCAACGAGTTATTTTAGCATCTAGTAGCCTGAACTTGCCCGCTCTGATTAATAGCAAGTGTTGTTTTCTACAATTGAAATAGCAATGAAAGTAATTGTTACAGGCTGTCATTTCATTTTAAGTATTTATATTATTAAGTATATTATATTTTTAGCTATCAAGCGAATAAACTTTAACATTTATTTTTTAATCACTAGGTAGGTAAATTTTTGTTGCAATACAATTTTTTTACGCATGAATAACGTAAATTCAAGGCACAATTGTACTTTTTTATTTCATAAACAAATTAAGTTTTAAACTTTTAGAGGTTATGTAAGAATAACGTTTGGGTCTTGCTTGGCTCATTTTCTTAGTAGTAAGATATGTACAAACAAGAGATACAAATAGAACATTATGTATACTTACTCATCACTTTCTTTACTAACTTTTTCCCATAGTTTTCGTTTTCCTTTTTTGTGATTGTCTAGCGTCTCCTCTATGGGAAATTCGTTTAATGCTACATTTAGATAGTTTATCTTATTTAATGCTGTTTCTTTATTTGTTTTATTATAACAAACTGAAGGTGAGCTTGGCATTTTATTATTTAAATGAAATTATTTTTAAACACAAATGAAAAAGTCTTAAAAAATCCGCGAAAACACAACCGGTTACCTACACAGAGCAAAGGCACACTAGTGGTGGGCGACTCGGGTCAAATAACTCGGTTAACTCGAGTTACTTCTTCAACCCGTCAACTCGGGTTGGTTTTTGCCTAGCCCGGGTCAACTCGGTTGACGCGCCACGCGGGCCGCCCACGTGGTGCGTACGTGTCTTACCAACCGAGTCAACCCGGGCTAGGGCAAAATCAACCCGGCGGGCCAACTCGACTCGTTGTGTGGCATTGAATTACTGCAGTGCAATTCTCTAAGAGACGCTTCATGGCTGCGTTGATTGCTGTGATCACAGCAGTCACAGCCGCAGCATCGTCCGCTGTGATCACGTCATGTTATCACGGAATTCACTAAGCTCAGTTAGCTCACTGACGATCTCTAGGCCGCGTGATCGCTATGCTGTTCTCTCGGCTGTGCTAGAGTGGTGACATAATTTTGTTTTTAGAATCGATCAATTCTCGACTAGTACATTTTGGCTATTTTCTTGCAATAAAAGTAATATTTACAAACATTAACGTATGATAAATGTAAGCAATGATTGAATATACATTATTTAAGTAAAAATTCTATGAAAATTACAAAAATACAGTAAATATGAAAAAAAGTTTGCCGGCAAAATTTAAAAAAAAAATGTCACTGTAATTAATTATAGGTACTTAACAACAAATAAACGAACCACAGTACTTTATCACTTAAAATACCTTTAGCAGGTCAAATCAACACTCAAAATGTTTAGAATATGTATCACAAGCAAAACGGGCCAAAAAAAACTCCTATTCAAAGAATTTTCAAGTGCCATTGGACTGGGTTGAGCGACCCACGCCAACCACTTGACTGAGACTTGCTGTAAATATTCTACTTCCACGTTCATTGTTCACATTCATATCGTAACAACCAAGAAGTGTGCAGTGATTTGATTAAGTAGTGAAATCTACAAAAAGTAAGAAGTAAGTGTATTTTTAGGTTATAATAATATTAGGGCTTAACTACCCTATCTCTTAAAAGTTGTGGGTTAACATTTGGTAACTATCTTGTAAAGTTATTAAATAAAATAATTATTAAGGTTCCAATACATACATTTTAAGTGTACATTACAAGCATTTAGGTATATAAGTAAGACCATGATCAAAATCAATGTTCAAAATTTAGTTACTTATAAATAAAATTATTTGCTTTCGGTGGCCTCTCGTAATGCATCACTCTCTCCAGCCCAGCCAAACTGATTGGGCTTTTGGAAACAAAGTCATATTTGACACTGGACATGTGGAATTGTGGACATGCAACAATACAGTAGGTACAGTGCAGACAATGCTAGAACCAGGATGTAAAATGGTTGGACAGAAGTCGCTAGGATTTTAAAAAGCGATGGCAACGGGTGTGTTCAATCAAGATTGGAATCAGTGGGCTAAGGTAAGGCAACTTGATGTAGTTGTTTGTGATTAGATGATTATATTTATTGATGCCTACCCAATTAATTAGGTATACTTACTCATTAGATTTTACTTTACTTTTCGGGTTAAGTAGGTATTTAAAGGACAAAAAGCTACAATAAATTGAAAAGCCAATATGCGAAGGCATCTAGGCAGAGTACAGCTAGTAGGGTTGATGTAGATATGGTGGAGCTCACTGAACTTGAGCGTGGGATTCTCACCATTGCTGGTGGTCTAAACTTTGCTACTGGTAATATAGGCACCTCACCATAAATCTATTCCCAGTGCCTATGTATGTATGTACTTACATAAACAATTTTGATAAACAACATAGGTACCTCCTTAATAAGCTGTAATGAATTTCTGTATTTAATGTGGTTAAAAATATGTAATCTTTTATTAGTGTCACCAACATGTATTATTTTGTTTTATTATGTTCTATAATAATAATAAAAATATACAATTAGTCGCTATACTATGTAATTATGATTGGTGCTTTTCACGTTAAAGAGTGAAGAAAGAAATGCTTCAGCCTCTCTTAGTCATAAAACTAATTTCTTGATTTTTTTATTAAAGCAATTATAATATATGCAACATAATTATGTTGTAATTTTTAGGAACATAAGACAATACTATTCCGACATCGACAAGATAGTCTAAAAGTTTATAGCAGGCGAGAAATATTTTTTTACAAAAGTATGCCTAGGGTAGGTACGTTTGAATTAATGTTTCTTTTAATAAATATTGTTTTTCTTTTTCAGGGAAATCTTGGTTGGACCTTCCACATATTCCATGATGGTCACAGAAGATGAACCTTCGCATAGTAATTTTAATGTTTGATGCAATCTTACATATTTGTGAAAATCATTTTTTAAGTCATAAAGAAGGCTTTTACCCTGATGGGTTCAAACCTAAATTAATTATAAACACTTTTTTATCTGAGTTATATACCTTCACACATCAATAACAGTTTACTTACGTTCACCGTGTTTTTCTCTACATATTCATAGAAGACTAGGGCTCAACCTCAAGTAAGTGTGATATTTATAAAAGATGACACCTACATTTCTAGGTGTCTTTATAGTTTATTTAAACTAAATATTTGAATCGTTAGATTTTATTTCTGGCTATAAATTTTCCAAAGAGAATAATTTCACATTGCTTTAAAATTAAACTACACGAATTTTGACATAAAATGTGTGGAAAATTAGTTCTCTTTTTTCAAAGATTGTATAAGTTTCCCTTCGCACTAACTTATTTTTATCAAAAAATTTTACTCAAGAATCTAAGCTAATTCTAGGTGTCGTCATTTAAAAAAAATACTTGCACTTATTTGTAGCTTAGTCATCTATCAAATATACTGAGAAAAACACAGTGAACGCAAACTTTTATTTAATGAATGTAAGTAGTTTATTTTAATAAAATTGTAATAAAACAATAGGTTTAAAAATAAAGTATTTATTATTTATGATATGATTCAGGTACATACTTACCAGGGGGCTAATTGTCTAATTTTAAAAATCTATCGCAATCGCTTCCATTTGACAGATGTATGTGACACATTGCTGCATTTCTTTGGTAATTTTTCATTTGTGACAAAAAGAAGCTTCAATGTGTTACATCCTGAAAGCCATTGCGATAGATTTTTAAATTAGACAATAGAAAGGCAGAATCTAGAGTGAATGACACGTCATGTGTGTTGGGTTGGGTGTAACAACCTATGAAATTGCCGATTAGTATGGAGATTTTTCAAGAAGTTGCATTTTTCATAATAGCATTTTCTTTGTTCATTTAACAACCATGAACACTCATGTAACAAAACTTTTATGTACTAATGTTTGAACACTAGGCTAACTTATTTCCATTTAAGATAAGCGAAAAAATAAGTTTTGGTTAAGTTACAACCCCTTCGGTCACCCTTTTTTTGCTCACAAAAAAAGAGTCACTTTCAAGATCTTTTTTTTAATGTCACGAAAGCTAAAATATGGACTTTATTTTTACTGATAGTTAACTATCATGATCATAATTCGATGTAATGTTCACGATTTTGTTAAAATTTTAAATTATAGAAGTTATTATTTTCTCTGTATGTGACAAAATATCGGCAATTTCATAGGTAAAGACCTAATATATCTAGGTATTTCACAGATTGGGGTCTTACCAACTTATTCGTTTTCTTAGTTTGCAATCTGACATTTGCAAAACCTTTTCTTGATTGTACATTGTTGACCCAGTTATTTTATGTACACCTAGACATTATTATTTTATATTGGACCATTAAATTTAAGATTATAAGTATTAAAAATGAGTTTTTATTTTTAAAAATAAATGTCTTCCGCAAATTAAACTAGGTAGGTCGGCACCCTGATTATCTAAAAAGAAACTATTTAGCGACCGGTTTCATTCCACATACATTGCTACTTTACATTGGTATGTTTTTTTTTAATCCAAAAAGAAGTAGCAATGAATCACTATCATCTATGAACTGCAACCGGTCGCTAGGTGGTTTCTAATTAGATAATCAGCCCGCCGGTCTCCAGGCAGCTGGCTGTCTATGCTGTGATTCGAAGGAATTTCCCTTACACCTAAGTTTTGATAACTCGCAGTCCCAATAGCCAAAAAGGATAAGTATCATTATGAATTACACAGAATCTGGAAAAAAGAAATAGAGTTTAATATTGGCTTAGAGTAAGACGCGCAATATTGGTAATCCAATAATGCAATATTATTTCTAAAACAGGTAACATTATTATTTATTTAGGTATCCTCAGGTATCCTATTGATATATGAAAACCAATGAAAACATAGTTGGACATTGACATTTAATTATTAATTTGATTATCAAACAAAGTCCTCTTACTATTTCTTGATTGACTTGCACCTTGCACCTATCTAAAATCTTACAATCTTTTAACTTGCAAGTAATAATGAGTATCTTTTTATTTACCTTGGTAAGATGTCAAACTCCTCAATATGTTAAGCTGCCTGCCTGTTGTTATGAGCTTATGAGACATAAGTAGATCGAATCAAAGGGTCGTGTAGGTATCCTACGACCCTGGCAGATGTCTTTTATATACAAATTGGCTTCTTCCATTATGACCAACGTACTAGAAAGTCCAGCAGGCCCTGTAAAAATGTCACATTACATTGTTTCTTACATAACCTCACAGAGGAAATAATCACTACGTTTTACATAACCTTTTTAGATGATGTATTTTTAAAATTTACATAAGTTTTTGGTCCATAACTTAAATAAAACAGTTTGAACTTACATATTTATAATTTAATTTGATAATTCACTTCTATTTTCACTAAAATCCTTGCGAACAGCCACCAAATACAAGCTTTTGTTTTGACATTAAAAAATCTAGGCGTTCGTCGAGGCTGCAGAGCGAAGTTAGCGCTGTTTTGCTTAGAGAATTCCGATTTTCATACTTGAACTGTCAAATTAAGTAATTCTGTATCACGCCGTCTACAGCCTTGTGGCGCTGGCATCGAACAGCGGAGAAAAACGAATTAGAGAATTCCAAGCTAGTGTTCACTGCTGTCACAGCCACTGCACTCAAGGCTTTTACAATATTTGAGCTTAGAGAATTGCATAGCTGCTCGCTCGCACTCGCCTCGCGTTCCGCCGCTCTCCCCCCGCTCGCGTTATATCACCTTTTTAATGATGTTTAGAAGTTCCTAAGTATTTTTGTTATTATATTTTATTTTTGCAAAAGAAAAACTTTAGTTAAGTTAAGCGTAACTTGTGCCTCTCTATTACATACTCTGAGATATGTAATTTTTTTGTTAATTTTTTAATGCCAAATAATTGGTTTAATGATGAATAATGAATAAATAATATTAGAAGTAATAAGCGCTAAGACTGATAATTTAGTTAAATTATCAGTCTTAGCGATATTTAAAATTTTCATTATAATAAAAAGCTTCATTTAGATATTCATCTCTGTATCTAACTAATGTGAATTTGTTAATAACTAACAGTTGATTGATTAAAACTATTTGCTATTACTATAATTCAAATCCTGATCTCTTTGACTCTTTTACTTTGCAACTTGCAAAGGCAACCGAGTTGGTTCGGTTCAATAGGTATCAAATAAAAACAAAACGAGTTGAAGCCCGGGTCCGCACTCCGCATAGATTTCAACTCGGATAACTCGAGTTGAAAAAAATTGCGACTCGTCGGCGCTTGGCGGCCCATATCGCTGAACCGAGTTGACCCGAGTTGAAGCCCGGGTCAGCATTAATTTCAACTCGGGTGACCCGAGTCGAAAAAATAGCGACTCGGCCCATCACTAAGGCACACTTCCTGACACAAACTAGGCATGTCGATTTTAAATCGATAAATCGAAGAATCGATTTTTTAAGGTCCCAAATTCGATTTTTTAATCGATCTGAAACACTGAATCGATTCATTGAATCGATCCAAGCAGTGTTGGGCGTAATCAACTACTTTTTGTAATCTTGATTTCTAACTACGACTACAAATCGTCGATTACAATTATTGGTAGGTAGTTTAAGTACTCGTATGTTGATTGATCGATTGATATTGACCAGGACCTAGGGATGCGCCGATCCGATCCGATCTTTTGAAAGATCGGATCGGCAAGCATACGATCCGGCGATTTTCGGATCGGATCGAGGCCATACGATTTTTTGTTGGATCGATACAAAACTTGAAAGATCGGATCGCTTGGATCGTATGAATTAAAACGCGGTTTGTTAACAAAAAAATGGGCACTTACTTAGGTTTATTTGTTGCAAACTATATCTTTGTTTACATTTTGAACTTGGTGGCATCCTTCGCGGGTAGATCCATTAATATTATACATTATATTAATTAATAAACGAATAATAATATCATCGGCCAATTTAATTGTGTGTGAAAGTCGCAACAGACGGGATCCACGCCGTCTGTCAAATTACTAAGTCTCAAAAGTTTACAGTTAAGACTTCGAAGAAAAAAAAAAGGCGCCTATAAAAATTTTACTTAACTGTAACTAATTAGGCGCCCGCCATCCCAGTCTTCGAAGTCTAAACTTTTGGAAATATAGTCTTATGTTCTCTGAATACAATTTTATTATTACAATTTCACATTGTTTTTGTTCTAAATATTATTTGTTTACAAGTTTTACATGGGTTTACGTAACAAAGATCTAAAATCAATTGTGTCTTACTTATTTGCATCCGATCCGGATCGATTTCCTAAAGATCGGATCGACGGCATGCGATCCGATCCGCGGATCGGATCGTGGCTTTACGATACATTACGATCCGAAAAATCGGATCGAACGACCCGGATCGCGCATCCCTACCAGGACCTACCATAGCAAGGTGCTGATTAAGATTTGAAAAATCAGTTTTCAAATTACCAAATTATTTCTGAATCAAAAGGTAAGGATGTCAGGTGTCAAGGATTAAAAAATTTTGGTCACCCATTCCGTGACTGACCCTTGCGAAAGTTGCTTAACCTAAACAATAGCAGTATATACCTACATATAAATTCTGAGATAATAAATTTTTGGTCACCCATCCCATGACTAACCTTTGCGAAAGTTGCTTAACCTCAAGGATTGTGATCGTTGATGATATACCTACCTACGTACCTATGTATAAATTCTGAGATAATAAATTTTTGGTCACCAATCCCGTGACTGACCTTTGCAAAAGTTGCTTAACCTCAACGATTGTGATCGTCGATGATATACGTACCTAAATAAATTTTGTGATCATAAAATTTTGGTCACCCATCCCGTGACTGACCCTAGCAAAAGATGCTTAACCTCAACGATTGTGATCGTATATGACAGGGGTCTCCAAACTACGGCCCGCGGGCCAAATCCGGCCCGCGAAAGCAGGCCGGATTGTACCAACAATACTGTAATTTACAGTATGTTGGTACGGAGCTAGCTAGATCCTGGCCCTTGGGACTTGGTGGAGGAATAAGTCTGGCCCTTTTGCTAAAAAGTTTGAAGACCCATGGTATATGATATACGCACCTATATAAATTCGGAGATAATAAATTTTTGGTCACCCATCCCATGACTAACCTTTGCGAAAGTTGCTTAACCTCAACGATTCTGATCGTTGATGATATACCTACGTACCTAGATAAAAATTCTGAGATCATACAATTTTGGTCACCCATCCCGTGACTGACCCTAGCAAAAGATGCTTGACTTTAACGATCGCAGGATATACCTACCTATTTTGTATAATACCTGCATTTTTTCAAAAAATCATAGTAGGAAAAATGAAAAATTTTACAAGTCCCAGCTCCATACAAAATCAGCCAAAATGGTGCACTTAGCCTCAAAACGAGCCGACATCGACAGAGAGGTCAAGTACATGAATGTATCCTTTTCTCATTAGGGTGACCAAACCGTATGATTGGTCGGAAACACATTTTACTTTAAACTGTTTAAAATAAACTTAAATAACAAGGTAGGTCTATATTTATAATAAACACTTTTTACCACGTTTTTATTAGGTTGCTTGCTCGTTAATTTGTGTGTTCGTTTGTTTGTTTGAGCACAAATTTTGAAAACGATTTTATACTAACTTCCCAATGAGCTAGAGAGAACTGGAAAGCAATGCAATATTATGGTGCCATTGAGCTGATCGCGTTTAGGCTTGTTAGAATTGTCTTGACTCTGACGAGAAATTGAACAGGCAACCCAATCAAGTTTGGTCTCGTTTGGATCGTCTTGACGAGTACTCTATTGGGGAATAGTATCCAAAGGGCTGATGATGGAGCCGGAACAAAGCCACTGAAACTGTGTAATAAAACCATGCAACCCCATCGAGTTTGGGCTCGATTGAATCGTCTTGATGAGTACTCTGTTGGGAAATAGAAATAGTGTCCAAGGGTTTGATGATGGAGCCGGAAGAAGGCCGCAGGAGCTCTATAATAAAACCTGTCAACTCCATCGAGTTTGGGCTCGTTTGAATCGTCTTGGCGAGTACTCCAATAGGAGGTGGTATATTTTTAGTTTTAGCCCGTTATCTAAAAAGCAGAAATAATAATTTACCATAAAAACACGTTTTTTTAGGTTGCTTTCTAGTTTTTATTTATAAATATGGTTAATCAATCAACCCATATCTAAAAAATCTAGTTTATTCAATTTGAATGAATGATTTATTCGGCGACTTTTAATACTAAAATTTAAGTTCAAGTGTAAAATTAAATAATTACACAACTATAAAGTTTACTTATTCCAATTTTAATAAAAAAAATGTGCGTGAAAAAATTCAAGTGTAAAATTAAATAATTAAGCGGGAATTATATTAGGCCGACGTCGGCCACGTACGCCGATCTGGGGCCGTACCGGCTAACGAATCGATTATCGAAAAGTCTGCTGGGTTTCAACTTAACACAGAAAAATCAAAGTACCAGGAATTTGGTCTTGTACTTTCTGTTGACGTAATTTCGAAGATAACGATGTTCGTGTGACATCATGAATTGGGGTTCGCCATTTTGGCCCAATTGGGGCTCGATTTATCTGTTTTAATTTGAAACCCAGCAGACTTTTCGATAATCGATTCGTTAGCCGATACGGCTCCAGGGCGCGTCGGTCCTCATGCATTTTACATAGAGGATAGTCGTTTAGAGCTACACTACCTACATCCACGCCTTGCGACGCGATACCACCGTACTCGACGCAACGAAAAATATGTCTTATGATATGACACGTCCATAGAGTACATTATCGAACGCACCCAGATCGGCGTACGTGGCCCACGTCGGTCTAATGTAATTCCCGCTTTACACAAATATTAAGTTTACGGGAACAATATTTTCTGTCATCTAAGTCTAGATGTGTCACTAATCTGCAATACCCTAATAATAATATCTATCCCCAAGAAATATATTTGTCATCTATTCATCAAAACTGTCTCTAAGTATAAATAATCAGCTTAATATAAATATGTATCTTAAATAATAGTTTGATCACTTTTTCCTATAGCTTGAATATAAGATCCGTCCTCTAAAATGTAATCAACAAACTATTGGTATCATTTAATTCGTTCAATTATCAAAATAATAGGTCTGTCAAATTGGCGGGCTATGCACTTTGACAATCCTTGGACCGACTTCAACGAATACAAAATTCAGTTTTGGAAGGTAGCTTAGGGGAGGGGGGGGGGGCATAGGGTATAAGGTTGGGAACCCTTGCTTTAAATCAAAACCGGCACTAGAGTGCGTTTCATCGGTAATTATCTCTGGCGTTATGTTGGTACCCCGTAAATTAATACAATTTTGAATCTTATTCCATCGCAATAAGATTACAATGACGATCCTGCCAACATGACGCCATAGGAAGTATCTGATGAAAACATGGAAATAGTACTATAAACCGGAATGAGCGCTTCGCCCCAAAACGAGCCGACAGAGAGGTCAAGTAGATGTATGTGTCCTTTTCTTCATTAGGGTGACCAAACCGTATGGTTGGCCGGAGACATACATAATACTTTAAACTGTTTAATATAAACTTAAATACCTAGGTAGTTCTTTATTTATAATTAACACTTTTTACCGCGTTTTTATTAGGTTGCTTGCTCTTTTGTTTGTTTGAGCACAAATTTTGCAAACGATTTTATACCAAATTCCCGATGAGCTAGAGACTTGAAACTTTGAACACAGGTCAGAAATGGAAGGAAATGCAATATTACAGTGTCATTGAGGTGATCTGATAATGGAGCCGGAAGAACGCCACAGGAACTCTATGATGAATGAAACTATACAACCCCATCGTGTTTGGGCTTATTAGAATTGTCTTGACAAGTACTCTGACGGGAGACGAGGTTCAGGGTCGGATGATGAAGTCTGGATTCCATGCCATAGGAACTCAATATTGAAATCATGCAACCCCATCGAGTTTGAGCTCGTTTGAATCGTCTTGAAGAGTGCTCTGTTGGGTAATAGTATCCAAGAGTCTGATGATGGAGCCGGAAGAAGGCCACAGGAACTCTGCAATAAAACCTTTCAACCCCATCGAGTTTGGACTCGTTTGAATGGTCTTGACGAGTACTCTGATAGGCGGTGGTATATTTTTAGTTTAGCTCGTTAACTAAAAATAGAAAATTAATATTTATTAAAAAAAAATATTTTTTAAGAACAAATTATTTTTCACGTTTTTATTAAGTTGCTTTTTTGTTTTTATTTTTTAAATATGGTAATTCAACCAATTAAAATCTAGTTTATTCAATTCAATTCAATTTCAAGTGTAAATAATTACGCAACTTTAAAGTTTATTCCAATTTTTAATAAAAATGCAATGTGCGTGAACTTCGGAAAAACAAATAAATGTTGGAAAAACAAGTAAAAGTAGGAAAAAATTGTCTAGTGATCTGTAGTTAAAAAAAGATGGAAACGATTTTCGACTTTATTGACGTTTGAAATTCGATTGCTTTTTCCCATAATTATACTTGTACATTTACTTTGCTGTTTCATGAAAAACTGTTATTTTGGTAAAGATGTCAATGAGGTCTAAAATACTTGCACCAATTTCTTTACTTGTGAAATTAATAAAATGGGTGCAAGAGATTTACGACGACACAATGTTAAAAATATAAAAAAAACAAAATGGCGGCCAACTATATTGTTCGTGGGCCGATTTTATGAAACTCGATTTTGTTACTATTTTGATCAAAATATAACAAAGAAATGTTAAAAATATAAAAAAATATGGCAGCCAACTCTTTTATTTGTGGGCTGGTTTGAATGAAACTCGGTTTTTAGTACTAATTTGACAAGAAAATAATAACACAATATGTATTGAAAAAATTTAAAAATCTAAGATGGCAGCCAACTTGTTTGTTTTTGGGCCGATTTCGATGAAACTCGGTTTTTGGTTACTAATTAGACAAGAAAATAACAACTCAATGTTAACTGAAGGAAAAATCAATAAAGAAAAATTAAAAATTGCGTTGTTATTTTCTTGTCAAAATAGTTCCAAAAACCGAGTTTCATCTAAATCGGCCCAAAAACAAAAAAGTTGGCCGCCATCTTGGATTTTTTAAATTTTCAACATTGCGTTGTTATTTTCTTGTCAAAATCGTACCAAAAACCAAGTTTCATCGAAATCGGCCCAAAAACAAAAAAGTTGACCGCCATCTTGGATTTTTTAAATTTTCAACATTGCGTTGTTATTTTCTTGTCAAAATCGTACCAAAAACCAAGTTTCATCGAAATCGGCCCAAAAACAAAAAAGTTGGCCGCCATCTTGGATTTTTAGTTTTTTAAAAATTGGGTTGTTATTTTCTTGTCAAAATTGTTCCGAAAACCAAGTTTCATCGAAATCGGCCCAAAAACAAAAAGTTGTCCGCCATCTTGGAGTTTTAGTTTTTTAAAAATTGCGTTGTTATTTTCTTGTCAAAATAGTTCCAAAAACCGAGTTTCATCGAAATCGGCCCAAAAACAAAAAAGTTGGCCACTGTCTTGGATTTTTAGTTTTTTAAAAATTGCGTTGTTATTTTCTTGTCAAAATAGTTCCAAAAACTGAGTTTCATCGAAATCGGCCCAAAAACAAAAAAGATGGCCGCCATCTTGGATTTTTTAAATTTTCAACATTGCGTTGTTATTTTCATGTTGAAATAGTACCAAAAACCGAGTTTCATCGAAATAGGCGCAGAAACATGAATTTGATTATTATTATTAATTTTACCGTCTCGCCTGCGACCTCTAGCCATTTCAATAGAACAATTTCGTTTTTTTGGAAATCTGAAATGGTGCAGTATTTATGGTCACACTAGTTTTGTAAAGTAACATTTCCTATAGATTGAAATTCTTGAATTGAAATTCGGCGCCAAGGTCAAAATCGGAGTTGCCAAGATTGACACTTCTATTTATTACCACCTCACCGATGATAGCTGATTAGCATTATTTTAGATATTTAATTAAATCAAAAGAGTAAGTTCTGTTTTATATTACAATTATTATGTGTCATTCTAAATTAATATTTAAATAGTATATATTCGACTTCCCATTCCGAATCCTTAATTTTGATACACTACTTGATTGGTAACGTACATATATTTAGTCCTACTATCGTGGTATTATTGTTTAGTAATGGCAATTGTGCGAACGAGACACCGACCTCCACCTGGTGTTGTCTCATTCACACATTCTATTCTATCGACGACATTGACTACGCCTTCAGTCAATGTCGTCGATAGAATTTCAACTCTATGACCAATGTAATAAAGTTGAATTTCTTTTAAACGATAGGTGAAAATTTTTGTAGAGTACTCACTCCCTATTATAAACCTCCTTGGATGAAACGCATTCTAATAGTGCAGTAACAAAGAAAATATAAAGTCCATTCGTTTAGATAGTGTCGGTACACCCGCAAGCACTTGTGTTCAGAGACAAGAATACCGGTAAGTTTTTCGTAACGTTATACAAATAACGTTACTGATAACGGTAAAAAATAGTGATGATTCAAGCAATAGTTTTAGCTTATTAAGTGTTTTATACTTTAAGTTTAAGAAATGTATTGACATTTCGCAGAGTCGTACGTTTATACGGAAAGTCCGTATTATTAGCTTGTTAATTTTCCAGAATCGTGTCTAGTGTCGAAGTTTTTTATTAGCATAAAATCTGTATACTGTTCGGACGTACTACATCACATTCAAAGTCGTCCGTTTTCGATAGTGGGATTCTTCCGTTTTTACGATTTTTGTGTTAATGGGCCTATTTTTTTTTAAATATTATTCCGACTCTAGTTCTTGGTATCCCCACTATTTTTGAAATATCTCTGATAGGTGCAGACAAACTGATTTTAACGCAATGCCGATGGACATTGATTATAAGTTGTTTACATGTTTTACAAAACACCCTTATTTTTTTGTTGGTTCACTTAAAGTTTCATCTTGAGGCACTTACTTAACTGTCCTTCCAAGGATGAAAAAATATTTTCAGTATACGTAGCACAGTCAACAAACACAAGCTTTCACTACGGCGGCGCTTCGATGCAAACTGCTAAAATACAAATTGACTTGCGGGTGTACGCCGCACGCGGTATCCTTTGTTTATGCGGCGGCATCCTTTGACAAGAAGCGGCACGTGCAAAGGCGGCGCGATAAAAGGGCGACACTATCTAAGTGAATGCGCTTTTACACTAACGTGAAAAGAAGCGTCACTTGCGCATGAGTGCTGTAAAATTGCTCGCGGCTATGTGTGAGTCTACGAACAAAGATACTAAGGAAGTGTAATTCTGCTCAAAAAATAGCACCACGCAAACTACAACCGAGTGGGCGGGGCTAAAAAAGTACAACCGAAGCACTGTTTAGTCATGTCTGTCATGCGCTCGGTGACAGTCGTTAGCGCAACGACAAAAAAATCATTAAAAAGTGGTAAAAAATGACGTCATGTGTGGTTAAGTGGTGTAAAAGACCAATAGAAGGCATCAAAACAAATACGGTCATATCATATCATTCGTAAGTAAAATATTTTTCGTTATTTAGAAATATCTATGAGCGTATACATGCAATCTATGGTAGCTATTATGCAACAAGTGTTCAGTCACTTTGTGGGGCAGAGTCAAATCTTCACGTTCACTGCTATCACAGATTTTTAAACAAGAATAAAACTCTCTCATGAAATTCAGTACAACAGAAAAAAAGGAAAATTAAAATCAAAATTTTGTAATGCTATAAAAATGGCGCGTCCTGCAATATACAATCCATAGAAAACGAGTAATCTGATGTAAACTCCTTGCTTTTTATCATTATACAGGGTGTAACAAAAACTCTGTCCAATCCGTGAAGGGATGATTAGGTAGGTACCTATAAAGTTTCGATTCTATTCACACAATCCTCTTTGATTAACAAGTAAAAAAAATCCCTGGTTAAAATAGAATAAACGAAAAATGGGGAACTCACATTGCAACACCGAAGGCAGCGGCACCACAAGTAGTGACATCATAAGGTCAAGACTGTCAGAACACAAAGTAATGACAATTTCCAGAAACTATGATTTTTATGCAGCTCCTAAAACAGCTTTTTAATATGGAGTTTGATTCGCGGATCGTTCTGCTGAAACCTCAATATGAGATCTGCTGCGAAGATGCTACTCCATATTTCCACGACCAATAGCAATACATGCCCAGCAACTGTGCACTAGATTGTCTCGAACACTTTGCAGCACACCTGTATTCAACTTAATAAGTACAAAAGTGGCTATTATTCGCAAACGCATTACGGCTTCACTC